>OV651814.1:23751652-25110962 GCA_927349885.1 Psylliodes chrysocephalus | reverse complement strand
AGAAGAAGAAGAAGAAGAAGAAGAAGAGAAGAAGGAGGAAGAAGAAGAAGAAGAAGAAGAAGAAGAAGAAGAAGAAGAAGAAGAAGAAGAAGAACTCAGAATCTAAGAGTTTATTTTTTTATAAGTACCTCTTTTTGCTTATTTAGAGAAGATTCTTTTGCTTGTATGTATATTATTACACCTAATAAAAATGTTTTAATTTATATTTTTGTATCTTTAATTAAAAAAAAAAAAAAAAAAAAAAAACAAGAAAATAAGTGTTCTAAAATAAGACAACCATGCACTTATCGGTATTTGCAATGGTGAGTTGCAAAACTGGGTATTTTTAAAACATAAAAGCAGAACTCGGTACTTTAATTTTAAAAGTATTTTTTTTTTTTAATTTTTGGTAGGATTTCGGATTAAAGAGTATAGCTATTTCGAAACAAAATCACTAGAGCCAACTAAAAACAAAATTTAAAACTAATACATACATATTTTATTTACTGACAGTTTTTTGCCCTTCCTGAAAAATTTTGTAACTAGCAACTACCGAGTTCTGCATTTAGGGGACTCATATCTCTTGACTGATAACGAATTCCTGGCTGATTCCTTCCGTATGACAAAAACCATATTACAGAGCAGATATACCCACACGTTCAAAACTCGTGCACCTGATTTGCAAAGACATGCCTAGCCAGTTATTGCGTTTATTCCAATTAGTTGTCTGTTATATTCAATAAAGAATTTTCTTTCGGTAGCAGCTTAAATCCTTGAAGGTATTGAGGCTCTTATCAGATTAGTTTTTTTTTTTTTTTTTTTTTTTTTGTGTCATCGGCGTCGACTACTACGGCCATTAGCCTCGTGTTCTGTGTAGGCTTTGGTACTGTTTCCCAGCGCCACTGGAGGAACAGCACTGTTAATTAGAACCCAACAGTGAATGGTCGAGTGGGGAATCCTACCAAGGCATCAGAATTAATTTCAAATAAATAAATTAAATGAAAAAATCCCGGCCAACGGTGGGATTCGAACCTGAGACCTTCCGATCTCAAAGTCATGACTCTAACCACTGAGCCAACCCACCCCCCGATTAGTTTTATTATTTGCAGCATTAGGTTGACGGTGTAGAGTCTTATCAAATAGTTGCCGTTGTTTATATGTGATGATAATGTTATGGTAATTGAATCTGGTATGTACCGAGTGTTAAGTCTTAAATTTCATCTTCCAATAATATTGGAAAATCTTGAAGGTCAATAAATCCGTCTACCAGCGGCCAATCAATTCTACCTTGAAATAGGCGTTCATCTCTAATTCTGTCCAAAAAAATTATTAGGGAGAATCAAACGTTCCAAAACCTTGTCACAGAATGTGTCATCTTCAGGCCCACTTTCATTTATAGGCACAAAAAACGCATTGGATAAAGCACATATTACTTTAAAAATGCTTCCAAATGTTTCACATTCATAAGTGTTTGGCACAACATTTCTTAGAAACCGAAACTTATTTTGAATTCTTCCAAAAACCGTTTTAATTTCCCATCTGACCACTGTAATAAGTCTTGATTCATTTGCTTGCTAAGTACTTAGTTGGCATTGGCTGTTGAGAAGAAAAGGTGGCATAAAAACATTTAGTCCATATTTTGACAAAACTGCATCAAGTCTCGATAACCGCGTTCATATACAATGCTGTCACGTTATGGAAAAAAATGAAAAAAAATCCGTACTCGTTAAGAATCATTGTTTCTAGCATCTGAAGCATGCGGGCCGGTAACATCAATAATATATCCGTCTGATGCTGTCAAAACCGAGAATTTACCTAAATTCGAGCGTTTTGGCAAAGAATATGTCATTCGCTGAGAAAGATGATTAAGAGGTTTTTCGTGGTACTAGTATGTGGGGTATCAATAAGAGCTACCAATGAATCAGGATTAACGTGACAATTTAAAGTAGTGATACTGAAATAAGTAGCGTATTCTTAACGAGTTATATGTTGGTCACCAAGATGAAAAGAAACAAAGTGAACTGTAAGTGATTTAAGAACATCGTGAAATATTTTACTAATATCGAATATCTTGATTTTTCTTCAAAATCTACTACGCGATCAGTGAGCAGATTAATTATACATTAATTGTCACCATGAATAAGCTGCCTAGGTGCAGCCCGCAATCGCAATAGAGTAACATATGCATCAGAAAAGTTCAAAGTTTAAAATGTTCCTGCCATGATCGGTTCCCCAATTTGCAAAATATCCGGTTTTGAATCCATAACTTGAGAGAAGCTCCCCTTGAAATACGATGCCGTCTAATAACACCGCACACGCATCAAGATCTTTGATTATTTGGCAGTTTGAGCGGTACATTTCTAATGTTTTCGCCATTCCCTTCACCATTTTCAATGTCTACCTCGTCGTTGTACACATTTTCAATGATGGGAATAGGTTCTTGTTGGATATTAGATTATCTTATTTCATTGCCTTGGGAATAAAAATAAACGAGATTTATTATGTTGCTACTATAAACATTGCTTTACTCTACCTTGTCGTCGAAACGTAGCATAGCATTTAATACAAATGCGCGAGTTTCCTCCAGGTTCTACCCAGTCAATTTCTCTGTGTGCTCGAATATTCAGTAGAAACTGCCGGTAAGTTTCATTTTTGGCCGCTTTTGAAGTACTTTTTTTATTGATGTACCCATCGCACCCAAAACACTTTATCGAGGCCATGTAAAATTATCGAATATAGATACAAAAAGTGTAAAAATAAAAAGGTATTTTTAATAATTAAATAATAAACGGATTGAACAGAGAATGATGCAATAAAAATTATTCTAATTAAATAATAAACGAACTGAACAGAAAACGATTCACACTTTTGTTATCAGTCATTAAAATAATTAAAACGAAACGTTGCCACATTGAATTTATTGACATTACTCGTTTTAAAGCATTTAAAAGATTTAATTTTTTTGTCAGAGACCGCCCAATTTTCCGTAAAAGCATACCCTCCTTTACGTATATTTCCGATTTTTCATATTATTTACTGGAAGAAAGATGTTAAGGGCAGGAACTTTTCAAATTGATACCCTGTATAATATACGCAATACTAACTTGGTAGTAGGAGTAACAATAGCTAGATTGTTGTTATATTTTAGTCAAATCTGAACCATCTCAAAAAAAATTAATTTAATTTCAATTGGATTTGATTGACTTTTGTTTGTCAAAGTTCTATTTATTTTGCATGTTTAACACCTAATTCCTAATAATTTTACTACTCTAATATTGATGAAATAATTTCATTTTATTTTACCAACTATAGAATAACCGACTTCAAAAAAGGAGGAGGTTCTCAATTCGTCGTAATATTTTTTTTATGTATGTTCACCGATAAATTCTTTAACGTGGTGTCCGATTTCAATTATTCATTTTTTTTAACGTGGTACCTCAAGAGTAGTCCCATATTAATTTGGTCAAAATCTAATAATTGGGTCCATTAGAAAATCCTTAAACTCTTGATTTTTAATGTATGTTTAACGGTAATTCTTTACCACCTAGTCCAATTTCTATGATTCTTTTTTTGTTAGCAAGGGGGTACCTCAGGGGTGGTTCCATATAAATTTGGTTTAAATATAGTGATGGCATCGGCACGATTTTGAAGGGGTAAGAGGTTAAACTGGAAGTTAGAATTTTTAAATTTTCTAATGGAAAATAAATTCATGTAATAATAAATGTTAGATAATTTTAGAAGATAATTTTAAATAAGCTTTTTCTTGCCAAGAAATTATGAAAAATTTAATACGTCAAGTGGTTTTTAAATCACCTTTGATATTCTTAATTTATTTATTTTATTAAATACAAGAAGCGTTTCCTTAGTAATAAACAATAATTGTTAATACGAGAGTTATCAAGAATGTAACTTATTATAATCTATTTTTATGTATGAGAGACTATTAAAATAATAAAGCGTTCGTAATCTATAGGCGCACCACTTCTTTTAGTAGACAGTTAAAATATTTTTTGAAGTTATTCCTCGAGTATACACTTATATTTTCACCTAATTAACCTGCTTATAACTTCTAAACAGCTGAAGGTAAAAAAAGTGCAATTTTTTCTAAAATTTTTTATTTTTCCACAAGGTATGTTAAGAACATTGTGTCAAACGGGTTATGTAGATATAAGGGTTTAAACTTTGACTTTTAAACAATGTTACGTTCATAAATAATAATTTTAATATAAAAACTACTTCTTACCTACAAATCCAAATCAGAATCGAAATCAGAAGATAAACTGTCGCAACCAATATTTACAATTAGTGGCTCGATCATTTCATCAGTAATATTGTCCAACTTCCACATTTTCTCTTCTTCTTTAATCGTATGATTTACTGCCTTTTCCCAGTTTTCAGGCTTCACATTATTTACAGCCTCCAAAAACAACTGTTTAACATCACTTATTTTAAAAGAATTATTGCCAAAATTTATTTGGTTTATGTCCCTCGTTGATCCATGTTTCATCTAAATAAAATATATTTCTTCTTTGGTTTCTCATTTCTTTTAAAGTCCTTAGGTAATTTCTTCTCCATACTACAATATCGCTTCTTTTTATTAAAATAGACTTTCTGGAATTCATTTTCCATAGAAAACCTATTTCTTTTAAAAGTTTCCATAGTGTGCTTCGACTCATTTCAGAGTAATCCTTATCATCTCGAACTGTGGCAAGAACTTTGTCTACTGTCGGAAATTTCTTTTCTAAAGAAGAACGCATGCACTTTCCTTCGAAGTCTTTCTTTTAAAAGATTTTCTAATTGAAATTTTGGTTTTCCTGGAGCTTTACGTGCTGTTTGAAACTCGCCACATTTCTCTTCTTTAACAACTCTGTAAATCGTAGATTTCCCATCACCAAGCGTACTACTAACTAAACGACATTTACTAAACTGTCAAGAATACACAACTTGGAGCTCCTTACTAAATGGAAAACCTATAATCGCATTTTCGGTGAAATTTGTTGGGAAGGTATTTATCTACTTATAATTCGATTACTGTAAGAAATTCTTGGAATTAAAATAAAACAAAATTGGCAAATAGGTACTTATTGAAAATAATCTTAAGATACGGCTATGTAATCTTTAATACACAGGGCTTTTGGCCTGTCCAAACCTTTTTCTATTGTTCTGTACAGCTTATGTTTAAAAAGGACCAATAAAAGACCCAAAACTTGTAATAGCTCAGGTACATTTATTACAATTTTAGGAAATATTTAGATTATTCTGTAAAAATATTTAAAATGACCGTACTAAGTTTTGCATTAGAAATGCTGTTTTATTACTCTCTCATACATAAAAATAGACTATAGTAAAGGCCCTGTATAAGAACAAAGTACCAGCTATAAAAATTGCCATTTGTGCCGTGTTAAATCGCTCTAACAGTAAAAAATTACTTAAATTTTTAAAAGATACTGACATTTACTCTGTACTAACCAAAATGTTAATTATCCATTATATACTATTGCAAAAAACGCATTTATAAGGTATTATACCTCCGGTAATGATCCTGTGAGGTTAAAGCGATAAATAAAAAAAATAATTTAACCTACTTTATGAATTTATTTAATGTAATTTCTGTAAAAACATAGAAACCTAAATCTGTTTACATGAACGTAAAAATATAGAAAATATCTTTCAAATGAGGTATCACATGACCCTACTTTCAATTAGAAAATTAAAAGCTAGTAACTTCCTCTATCCTACGTGTCTAAAGTAAAGTGCATCCCGTTATAACAAAAATAGAATATATCTTGAGTTTTACCTCGTTTTTGTTTTGCCATTATCCTTTTTTATTTAGAAGTTAAAATAGAGGAGGGTACAATTTTCGTCCTCACTGTATATAATACATTCGTTTGTATATTACCTTTTCTTTGACAGTTTTTTCAATTTATCTTCAAAAGTAACCTCAGAAAAGCAGAATTGATTAAATATAAGAAATGATTGTATAAATTTTAAATAAATGAAATGAGAAATATTTTTTTTTTATAAATCACTATTATAAAATCCTAATAACACAAGTATCATTTGTTACCATTTAATATATATAGAATAGGTGTGTTATAGTTAATTTTTTGACTATCTCGAAATCTAATATATTAAATTTTTAAGTTACGAGTAATTAAAAATTTCAAATAAGCAAAGAGAGAGCTCGAGAGAAACGAAAAATTCTCGTCTCGTTTCGAATTTGCTTTCGAGAGAAAATGACGGTCTCGTCTTGTTCGAGACGAGACGAGACAAGACGAGGCGAGAACGAGAATTTAGCACAATTTACCTCTATACCAAGTTGTACCCCTAAGGAGTTAAGGAAGGTAGGGTCATCAATTTAAAAAAAAATTAATATCTCTGCAACCGTTTAACTTTAAAAAAATCTATATTAAGTGATTTTGAGGTAATCCACCCTTCACGGAAAAAAAATTGTAGAACAAATTTCTACAATTATAGATTTTTTCTCTACAATAAATAGTACATATAGGGACAGGGACAATTTGTATTTAAAATTTCCAAATATTTGTGGAGAATGTATTGTAGAGTTATTATCTACAATATTTAGTAAAAATATCCAAATGCATCATAAGAATTGTTCTACAAATTGTTATAATTTTTGCTATTCATTGTATGAATTTATATTGAAAATGTATTGCGTTTTATGAAAATAAATACGAAAATTTTACACAATAAATAGTAAAAATTCATACAAATTGTAGTAATTTTTAATAAAATTTGTAGTAGTATTCCATAATTATTATAATTATAACCTAGAAAAAAATATTCCTTAATAAAATATTCAATTTATTGTTTTAATAAATAACAGTAATAATAGCGCCCTCAGTCTCAGTTGGCTTTTCTGCACCTGAAAAATATGAAATAAAAATTAATACCAATTGAACTGTTCATACCCTTAAAACGGGGATATTTATCACCATTACACTGGTTTGGATATTAAATGACTAAGTCAGATAACTTACAAAATGAGAAAGTAGGTATGTCACAATTAAGACAAAAAAACATCATTGAACTTGGCACAAAATTCGATCGTTGGGCACAACATTCGATCGTTGGCCACAACTATTTTTTTAAAATAATCTACTAAGGTTATTTAAATTAGTTATCTAAAGGTAAATTTTTCAGAATTAATAATAAATGTACTTACCACCAATAGAATTTATTATTAAAATTTTCTCAAACGCATCGGTTCTTATAATATAATAATGTGTTATAGGTACTCGTATATGTACCATGCTTTGTTATGTGAACATGGCGAACGGCTACTGCTGTCTGGCCATTTATGATCGACGTCAGAAAACGTTGGCCAATAGCAGAATTCTGTTTTGTTCAAATGACTTACAATTTCTACAATATTATAGAATATTTTTGAACAAAATTTAATTTTTTTCATAAGAAGAGATGTAAAGTATTACTATTTTTTGTAGAGAAAATTACTATTTTTTGTAGAGAAAATTACTATTTTTTGTAGAGATAATTATTAATATTTGTACAAATTTTTACAGAAGTTAGTAGTAGTAATTACGATAATTGTAATAAATTTCTACTCCTACAAACATTAGTAAAATATACTAAACATTGTGGACTTTTTTCCTATTGTTGTAGCATTTTATTCGACAATTTAATTGCTACAATAATTAATAGTTTTTAACTATAAATTGTAGTAAAATTTTCTACAAATTGTTAAGTATTTTTCTACAAGTCTACTACTACAACATTGTAGTAAAATTTTCTAGTCACATTTTTTCCGTGTTATACAGAATATTTTTGTCATCATAGTTACCCCAAAACTACCCCTTAAAATATTTCAATTAATTCTTACTCACTCCTAAATTAAGACTCATGAAGCACCTAAATAATTTACCAAATATAGTTTTTTTTTTAAATAATCGGTTGCAGACATATTAAATTTTTTTATAAATGTATGGCCCCAGTTTAGGCTTCCGTAACTTGGTATGGTGGTAAATTGCGTGCCCAACACGTACCTGTTCTGTATCGGTACTTATGCGGAACACCCTGTAGTTCTCTATGAATAATTGTATGCATTAACACAAAATAAAGGAAACCTTTTAAAATAACTGAAACAGAGACAAATAAATCGTCACCTGTTGAAAGTATATGTATTCAAGAATAACTATTTATTTCTTTTATGAACATATTTTTAAAATTTAACCAACAAAGCTGTTTGAGTGAACTTTACCTTGAACATTCACTGTCTATTCAAAAATTATTCGTAAATTCTTGATACAAAAAAATAACTATTGTTCAAAAGGCCTGATCATGTTAATGATAATAAAGTTGTGGGTTTCCAGTCGCAAAAATAATTTCTTAACAAAAATTCATTTACAAGTTATCCCACACATCTCACTTACCATAAGTAACTTCGAAAAAAAAAGTAGCTAATGTTATATATAGCTAGCAGAAATTGTTGCTGCTTGGTTTGTAAGATCATAAAGTGGGATATTATGCCTTCTCAGTTACATTCTAAATAAAACAAGCCCATATTTTGTATTGGATTATAGTTATTTTCTATATCGCGGGTTGAGGTCATAGTTATTAGGCTTCAATTGTTTATTTACGTGGAAATATATTATTATAAACATGGTTTCCAAGAACATAAAGTATTTCCCCTATTTATTTAATGCCAATAACTACAATCTGGTCCTCAGACAACATGATATTTTCTTAGAATAATCGTAAAAGTTTTTTTAAATATCAGAAAGTGTTACTTTTTTAAAAATAATTTTTTGTACATGAAAACAAAAAATGTTCAATACTGCTAATACTTCTAAGCTTATTCCATAATTTGGCATCAGGCACTAGAATAATATCACCTAAAAAATGTATAGAATACATGAGATGCTGTTTAAAAGTTATAGAAACGTTTGAGGTTTATTTCCTATGGATTATTTTGGTTGTATAGAAAGAATTTAAGTTTCTCAAAAAAATACTTGCTTAACAGAATAATATTTATTTGCATTAAGCCGAAGAAAATCGTATAAATAATACTCTCACGTTACAAGAACTTCATTTATTACTAATTGTCCTTAAATAGTGCAGTCTTCAGACGAGAAGCCTTCAAAAGCAGCATACATTAAAATACAAATGTGCCCAGCCAATGAGACATTGGCCGGGGCGTGGCCTATGTACCGCCAAATTCAAAATTATCATTTATGTAGTTATACGGAATTTTTGTTTTAATATTTTTAGTTAGGTTTTGTGATATATTCAAATATTTTAAATTTTGAATGAAAAAAAAAAGCTGCATTGCATACATAAAGTAAATTATATAGTGCCTTAATAAAATGTGGAAACGATCCATTATCTTAAGATTTAATTATTTGCAGACCTATAACTCTGATAGGTCAATCTTTTTTAGTTCTTTTTTTGTTGTTTCAAAAAATTAATATTACTTCCATTACCTTACATACGACCTCCGAAAATAATGAACTCCTAAGATAATGGAGAGTTTCCACATTTTATGAACGCACTGTATAATAGAATGTGATTATTAAAATTATTAAATAATATCTATTTTGATACTTATTATATATATTTTTTATATGTATATTTTTAAATAAACAGAACCAAAAAGAGGGAAAATAAAAATGAATAGATACAATAGAGCAGTGACTCAAAAAGTGCTCCTCGGAGACCTGGGACTTCGCAAAGCTTTTGTGGTGGCTCCGCGAAGAAAATAATAGTCATAATAAAAGAAGCAGTACTATCGTCACAAAAGGGAGGGACAACCTGGCTTAAGGACCTTTTTTTTGTTTTTTTTTTTTAGAAGTCACTAAGAGAAAAGATGATATGATTTTGTTTGAGGATTTTTTTTTGCTTTAAAAAAGTGTAGATTTGGTCAGCACCTCGTTTATGGACCACCCTGTATTTTAAGTAATAATTGTTAAATATAGTCATACAACTTTTATATTAAAAATATCTTCGTATTTCTAATAATAAAATCGATCAATTACGCACTGATGGGACACCCTGTATATATGTTTTTGGCGGGCGGTAAAGTAGTTCGCGGGCGATAAAGTAGACCGCGGGCGATAAAGGGGCACTTTACGCCCGTTAAATGTATTTATAATCTGGACTTTATCGCCCGGTCGTTCAAATAACTATTTTAATGTACATGCCTACCATTTCTATTGAAAACAAATTAAAGGTTTTTCCTTGCATGTTCAATTCTTCAATTTTTATAGTAGTAGCTGTCATATTCTTAAAGTTAATTTTTTTGGCAATATTATACTTCCATATTAAATATGCCAAGTCTTCTCTCGTTATCAAATTTAATCTTTCTATTGTATTATTTTGGATTTTTCTGGCATCTTGAATTATTGTGTTTGTCACGCCTGCAGCTAATTGTCCGACTACTATATTTTGTTCAGCATATGACAGTCGCTTTGTTCTTAGCTTATCTGCATGTCGGCCATGAGTTTCAAGACATTTTACTTAAATTAATCCTAATAAAATATTAATAAAATTAACAATATTAAAATTATTAAATGAATACTACTAATTACCATTTGTTGAGACTCACTAGAATTCATATTCCTCGGATGCGATTACCTCCCCGTCCCAGATTTCATATTTCTGATACAGTAAATCATAAAACTAAATGTATGATGAAAAACACGTTTAAGATGTAAAAGTTGGTACAACCATTGAAATCACTTCTATGCGTTCTTCGCCATTATTAACCATAATTAACTTCCCTATTTTCCAGTGCTCTTCAAAATTCTTAAAATTTAAAACAGGTTCCTTAATAGTTATATATCTTTAAATAATTATTATAATAAGAAAAAAATCTTTATATTGCTACACATTGGATATATATGTTTATTTTGTTCCTGTTCAGTGGATTCTTGGTGAAATTTCCTGTTTCACAAATCACATTTTCTTGTTAACTGCAAAATAATGTTTAAAATTAAAAATTCAAAAAAGTTAAATAAATTATTTAGTGAATTTCAAAACCACTTTAAAACTAACCCAACTTAGATTTAGTAATTATTAAAATTATCAATTAAAATTACTGTTGTATTTATTTTTTTCGACTCGAATATGCACTCAACAAAATTATACAAACTATAAGATGTATATATTGGTACTTTACAAATTTCTTTTATAATTTCTTGTAACTTAATTTATTGTTTTTTCTTGTGGTTCTTGGGTTTTTAGGTACTTGTGGATCAAATGAAACTCGTGTGTGTGTGGTTAAAGCTTTCTTCAGTAGTTTTTATTAAGTAATTTTTTTCCTTGTCATTTAAACATTGTTTTTTTATAGGTATGGAAGTTAACATCCGAAATCTTTGTACAGAATTGGGGTATGTCATTAAAATCATTAAAATATTTTTTTTAAACTCAAGAAGTACAAGAAAAAACTATAGGATGTATAGATTTTGATTTAGATTATCGTAATAAGCTAATATTACCAAAGGTTAGGTTAGGTTAATTATCATCAAATTACAAATCTCCGCAAATCTCCAACGAAATACGAACTGACACGATACTAAACGAAGAATCATTCAATCGGCAGGAGCATTATGAATTTTGATTGGCTCGGCATGTTTGCATTTTAATGTATGCTTTCAAAAGCGTGTGCATAAGCCGACGATCTATTCGTATTTATCACCATTAATGTCATCCATGACTCAAAACTTTCTACGTAGAATATTGGTCCAAGCATATAGGTTATTATATCTCAGTTTCAGAATCTACTGGAATTATTTTTTCTAAGAAACCTACAGGATATGGTCCAAAGTTAAGGCTTTATGACAAAAACTTCAGCTTGCATCACAAAATTTTAGGAATGATATTCGATGTCAAACTTACCTGGAAAAAATACACCAAACAGTATGATTCTGGCAAAAAAAGACTTATATTATTAAAAACTCTAGCAAATCGAACTAGGGATCAGATTATGCTACTCTGCTGCCTCTGTACAGGTCCTTGATTCGTTAGAAAATCATTTTAGCTTGATTATCTATGCTAGGTCACTGGAAGGAACATGCTCATCTATACAGATAGCAGATAAGCACTACTCACCCTGAACAGACCACGAATTTATTTAGGGTTAGTACTAGAATGTCACGAAGCTTTGGACGGAGTATCCATCAACAATGTGGTCACCTTAAGATGGATCAAAGGTCACGCCACATCGAAAGGTAACCGTCTTGCCGATTCACTAGCCAAGAAAGCAGCCAACCAAATACTTTTTGGACCTCGCCCTTCTATTGGCCTGACAAAATCAGTAGTGACAGACCTAATTAAAGAACATTCCCTTGTGAAATTTAAGGAAAAATGGGATAAAACAATTTATTTAGGGTTAGTACTAGAATGTCACGAAGCTTTGGCCGGAGTATCCATCAACAATCTGGTCACCTTAAGATAGATCAAAGGTCACGCCACATCGAAAGGTAACCGTCTTGCCGATTCACCAGCCAAGAAAGCAGCCAACCAAATACTTTTTGGACCTCGCCCTTCTATTGGCCTGACAAAATCAGTAGTGACAGACCTAATTAAAGAACATTCCCTTGTGAAATTTAAGGAAAAATGGGATAAAACAAGAAACTGCCAGGGAGCTCTTAAGTTATTCTGACAACACTGCAGCAAACAAATACTTGACTATGACTAGACAGAATCTGCGTCTGGTCACAGGCATTTTGACTGTTCATTGCCAAGTACGGAAGCATCTCCATATCATGGGGCTGTCAGAATCCGCACTTTGCAGAGGGTGCGAACAATGAGATGAGACCATCTAGCATATCCTTTACGATTGCTTGACGCTCTCATTTATTAGAAGATTTGTGTTTGGCGAGTATCGGCTAACACCGGCCGATATAAGAGAAGCACCTCTTGGCGACGTTGTCAATTACATTAAATCTGTAGGCTGGCTCACGAGCTAGGAGGTGCCTATCATCTTGGGAGGATGCACAATGGGCCTAATAAGACCTAAGTGCCGTGGAGGTAACCCACCCTCCACACGTTACAGATACAAAGAGAAGAGCTAGGTCAATCACTTCTTCGTTTACTATACATTATACAGAATAAAGGTCTCAGGATCGTTTCCTGTGCCCTTTGAACCTTGCGAATTCTTAGCATCTATAACTAGTTCCCTTCGTCATCGACGTATATAGCGCACTCTATCATGTACACACGCAATTGCTTCTAATACCTCTAATCTTCTATATCACCCATCAGTGACTCCTAAATTGTTTTATAAGCAGCAATACAAATAATACAAATTCTTCATTTAAAAGGTAATTTTTTTGTTTTGCTTATATTTTTCTGCCTTCTTAGGCATCAGATTGGGATCCGTTCTCTTTCTGGACCCATCTATTCTATAATTTTCTTTTCTGCAACTCTATCAAATTCTTTGCCTTATAATTTCCGATATCTTTAGTTTTGACATTCTCTTTCCTCATGGGTCTTTTCTTTACTATTTCTTAATTTTCTTATTTCTATTACTCTGTCAGATTTCGTTCTTACTTTATTTTAATTGTTTCTTTTGGATCTTTGTCTTTATTGATTCCTATTTAGTTTAGTTCTCTTATGTCTTTATTTCTTCCTCTATCCAGTAATGACACAAAGGGTGGCACAAAATTGATCGAAAACGTTTGATCGAACAGATTTAACCGAAAACATTTAACCGAATGCATATGAAAAAAAAATATCGAATAACAATTGATCGAAAATAAAAAAGAACAAAAATAAAAATAATCAAAAATAACAATGATCGAAAAGAAAATTGATCGAAAATAGATTTGATAAAAAAATGAATTAATTGAAAAACCAAGAGATAAATAAATAACAATTAATTGACTTAACCTGTGCAGCCTAGAGCCATCGCGGGCTGCTTCACAAAAAAAATTATACGAAAAATAAGAATAATAAAAACCTACATAATTTACCTAACATGTGCGTGAGAGATCGGTTAAATTTAAATGGCTCCAGTATCCAAAAGGCTCCAGGCCGCACAGGTTGGGTATATTAATTAAGTTTATCTATTAATTTTATGTAACAAAATATTGCCGGAGCATACCATGATGGCCCTAGGTACTGTTTAGACGTTGTTTTGATCGGGTGCTGTTTTAACTGACGCTATTTTAATGCACTAGTTTGTTCAGGCCTCTCTTTTGATACGCCCTATTTTGTGACAAATTGTTGATTTTCGGTATCTTGTCTTTCGATCTAATGGTATTTGGTTCTGTCTTTTTGATAAAATGTTATTCGATAAAATATATTTTTGATCAAATATTATTCAATAATAGTAGTTTGTGCAATCCACTCGAGTTGTAAAGTATATGTTTTCTACGATTCACTAACGAAAATCTACAATTAAAAAAAGTATTTTAGGTTATTCAGACAAAATAACTTATTTTGAAATTATTTATGAATTTTACCAATTTATAAAATAAAACAAACAAAAAAAAATATTTAATTTAGTTAGTTCCCAGCCCAGATTCGAACCCGGGATTTTCACGTGAAAGCCTGACGCTCTATCCTCACCTCCACCGCTACTTTTAAAATGTTAGTTTTATTACTCGCACTTAAATTAGTTTCATATAGTTTAAATAAAATTTTAATTTTTTTTAAATGTGGATCAAATAAAATTAAAAATGCTATTATTTATCCATTCTACAGAAAAATAGCTCATTTTAATGTATATATAATCTCAATAACTAAAAAATATACTGACAATTAGTTTGACAGAGTTGTCACTTGTTTAAAATATTAAAAATATTAGTAGTTGTGTGTCTAAAATATGAACTGTGATTAGTGCATTTCATTTTTTTGCAGTGTTCTCACTACCTGGAATGAATATGAAGTATATTCGTTTTGTGGTCTGTTTTTAGATAAGCTAATATCCATGTGGATGTAAAAAATATATTTTCGATTAAATGTCATTGGATAAAATGTATCCTCCATTAAATATCCAATTCTATCAAATGTTTTAGAAGTATTTCAAAAAGCAAAGTGACTATCGATATCAGAAAAACTGTTAATCTGGCAACACTGCAAATGTCTAGTCTTAAATCTCCATACCCCATTTGCGAGATAATTAGACAATTCCAGACTTTTGTTCCACTCTGTACTCAACTCTGTATAAGTAGTTGTAATTTTTAATAATTGATTTGTTGTTTGTCAAAATAAATTTAAGAAATAACTGTCTAATTGTTAAATTAATATAGAACATTTAAAAGAACCGATTGAAGCACTACATATTGATTTACAGCCTCCAACATAAATAGGGTGGCAGGAATCGAAAGGGATGGATGAGGCAGTCAGTGGCGGTAGGTTTTCTATAGATATCAAACTGTAACCAACTAGTTGATGTGGCTTTAATAATAAAAATATCTAGAAATAGTGTAGGGTCATTATCTTCAAATTTATTTCTTTTAATACGAAGACATAAAGAATTTATAAAACTAAAAGAAGAGTTAAATTGTAGTCCTGACCCAAGAAATAACGTGATTATTTACATAATCTCTGAGAAAAATGCAGTATTTAAAATAAATTTTTATGGAAACATCTACAGCCAGGAAGGATTTATGATTAAAAGGTAAGACCTAATGCTTAATAAATACCAAACATCTAGAACAATATGGGTTTACAGTTAAGAGTTCTTCATGTGGGATACTAAGAGAAAGGTTTGATATATGTAAAGAAAATAGATAAGAATCAGGAATATTTAAAATTTTTAAGGTTTAAAGTATTGAGAAAAATATAAATAAAACATTTCTTTCTTTTCTTTTTAATCCATTATGAGATATAAATAATATTTGGAATTTAATATTTACTGTTTACACAAAATAATACCATTTTCGTCTGATAACTGCTGTGCCCATTAATTAATAAAAAAACAATAAACCCTTACGATTTTACTTAAACAAGTATTTTCCTACTACCAGTCTTTTTTACTAAGCCTTTAATAAATATTTTTTTATTGGATATTTTGAATAGTTTTACGGCCTTAAATGTTAAATAATTTATAGAATTTTCGCTAAAAATTAAAATATCCGATGGCGTCAAATTTAATTTGAGCAATAAAATCCCAAAATAATTTATAACGAATCAACGAATTAAGTGCCTGAAAATCCATCAGTCATAAAAATAACCAACCATTTTTTCTCGTTCAAAACTAACATAACGGCAGTAATATTACAACTTTATTCTCTTCCTCTACGCATCTGACTCTCACTTGAAATTTATCGTCAATAAATTCAGCGTAAAGAAACGCCTGGCAACACTAATTCAGGTGTCAAACAAATAGTTATTTACAGAATAAATTTTGTTTATTAGCATAATCTCACGGAATCGCTAATTCCTCGGAATTAACATTAATAAGGTATTTAACATCGTTGAGATATACTTAATGAAGATATCTTGCTTTTCAAGATCATCCATTCAAATGCGTACTAACTAGTACAAAAAATAGTTAAGAGAACGGAAAATAATGCCCATTATACTAGAAAATTTACATCTAGAATCTATTCAGTCACTGTTGTGTACATTTATGCAGGATGTTATGAGACATTAAGCAAAAAAGGGGGCTATTACCCCTTAGCTGCAAAAATTATGTAAAATTTGTTTAATTTCTTAGTATACGTATCAAATTAGTGTTGGGTAATGTTTGTCAGGGAAGTATACTATGACCGGGTTTTGTACTTATTGTACACAAGTGACATATTAACCAGTAATAAGGCTAACATTACATTTGCAAATAATAATACACTACACTACACTATATATAGAAATCATTTTCACTCGAATTTTTACTGTATAACTTGAGAATGAAAATAGATATTGTAGTTTGTTTTGGTCAAGTTCATGTTTCCTAAAATAGTAAACTTTTCCCATTTATGCGTCTTGGTATAATGTTAGATATTGTGTGGAATACAATAATGTTGGCAAATAAAAAAAGAAAATTACCAACCCACGCAGATCTCAATACGATTAAATTAGGTTATGTTTCGTTAGAACTGTAGACTATGTAGCCTCTTCAACCTTTCAAATCTTTTCATATATATAGTGGATATCCTTTAAAGTTTAGAATACCTCTAGTTTACTCAGAATCTATAAACTGGGAACTAGTTCTCTGGCGTAGCTAGTTGTCCCTGGTTTGGTTTTTCTTCTCCATGTGTAAAGGTACTCATTTGATAATCGCTACAGAGACATGCAGCAGCTGCAAGAAATAGAGTCAAGAAAACGACAGAGACATTAATGCCCTAATGAAAGTAAATGAAATGGTGTTTAATGGAGGAGCAGTGCAGGAGACAGAAGCAACCAGCTTAACAAATATCATGCAGTCTCGGCCGCTTGGGCGCACATCTAGTACCAGTATTACGGCAGTCTTAGAGCTTGTCCAGATGAGGCGATTTACGTGCAATTCAAGTAACGCGTTTAAAAACGAGCGTTTATGAGATACTAGAAAATATGTACTTCCGTCCACATACACTCGCGCGTCTTGCCGCTCGCGCGTAAATTGCATACAACGCTAGAACCTTGACTCGCGCGAGTAACGTGTGTTTTACGCGCGAGCCGAGATAGTAGAAACTAGGTTACGCTGTCCAGTCTTCGCGCGACAGTCACAGTGTGAAGGTGTGCCCGATAGAAATGGAAGCAAATAACTTTGATACAAAATTGTTTATTGATGAGATATAAAAGAGGAAAGCAATATGGGATATGGATTTGTCGGAGTATTCAAAGAGAAATTTAAGTCGAGGAGCTTGGGAAGAAATTGTAGAAATCTTTTGTAACCCTTCAGATGCTAATGACAAAAAGAACATTTTGCCACGGAAGTTGGCCTTTATTAACAAAATATTCAGCAAATGTCTCTCTTGTATTTGGGGAACGATTGCCTGGCCTCGACTAATCGGTGGTCAAACCTGTGAGTGAGGTTTTGTATAGGGTATCTTCATATCTGAATAGATTTCAAACATAATTGTTGTAATAAATACCACAAGATGGTTATCATGAATCTCATTTCAGAGATAATTTTGTAAATACCACATGTTCTTAGTCAATCTCTCTATTTTTCGTTTGCATTTACATTTATATTATCACAGAATAAACAATATACAATAACAATTAATATTATTTAATTATTTAAATGTACATTAGAAAAAATATTTTTATTCCAATTTTAGACTCTCTAGTTCAATGTTTTGAAAATAATTTTGAAATAAGTCAGCATTTTTATTATTATAATTTACACATCGAACTGGAGACGAAATTGGAACATGTTTATTATTAATTGCATATGAAATTAAACATTTTAATTCAATAAATAATTAATTTCATATACAGGATGTTAATTTATTTGGTGAACATAAAGAAAAATGTTCAAATCTGAACATACTGGCGACTTCTCATCTTAACTCACGAGGATTTTCGTTCCTGACTGACGCTAGTCTCTGAGGTTCAATCTCTGCGTGATTCGGCGATGCTGTTAGGCCAAGGCGGAGATGGTGGCAGATTTTGTTTGTAGGGGACCCATTAAACTATTAGTGTAGGTAACACAATAGCGGCTGTGATGGAATTTAATATATAGTTGGGGTTCTTGATTTTCTTCCAGATTTTCTCATGCAGCTCACCTTGAACGGCATTTTCTTCGGAAATTATGGAATTTAAGTTATCCGTCTAAAGCGCTGATGCTTCTTGGGTTTGAGTATGGAGAACTTCAATCGAACGGAAGTTCCTTAATTGTATAGTTATCGAATTCGCTTGATACGAGCTTCGAGTTGTTTTTAAAGCATTGGTGCTTCTTGGATATGGAGAACTTCAAGCGGGCGGAAGTCCCTTGGTTGTGTGGTTGTCGAATTCGCTTAATACGAGTTTCGATTTGTTTTTAAAGCATTGGTGCTTCTTGGTTGTGTAGAACTTCAATCGAACGGAAGTCCCTTGGTTGTATAGTTGTCGAATTCGCTTGATACGAACTTTGATTTGTTTTTAAAGCGGTTGCTTCTTGGGTGTGTAGAACTTCAATCGAACGGAAGTCCCTTGGTCGTATAGTTGTAGAATTCGCTTGATACGAGCTTCGATTTGTTTTTAAAGCGGTTGCTTCTTGGGTGTGTAGAACTTCAATATCTATAGCCGTCTCGTAATCGTATATAATTATGGAGGACACACCAAGCTATAATTATATCCTCTGCAAAATCAATGTTCACATTAGTGACCTATGAAAAGTTCATCATTGGTTTGCCATGATTCCAAAACAACACTCAATATACCGTCTTGCTTTTTTTATAGGTTTTAAATTTTTGCCACATTAAGGTCGCATAATGTTTTCATGTAGACCCTACAATGACATGAGGTAAAGGTGTTGTATGAATATGCGATATTGCTTTTGGATTTGGGATATTTAAAATCTTGTTTCTTATAAAATAAAAAGTTCTTAAAAATTGTGGAATCATTGCTCTTGCCGTACTCACCAACGTCTATTGAGATAAAGCAGTAGTTCGCATCACACTCTGCCAAAGGAACTGTAGAAAAAAAAATTCTTTTAGTTATAGTAAAGTGATCCAGATTCTGTGAGTTTTATAATGCGAACATGCTTGCCGTCTACAGATCCAATGCATTTCGGAAAATTTGTAAATTTTTCAAATTCTTCTGCGATGTGTTCCCATTTTTCTTTGTAGGGTTTTTTCATTACTATATTTTTCAACTATTTCCAAATGACCTTTCATGTCTTTTGAACTATGTCGATTATCGTTGATTTTCTCCATCTGTAGGTATAATGTAGAATAACATCCTGTAGCTAAATATCTGAAAAAAAAAATAACATTATATTAATCAGTTACTTAAATCATTTTAAATAGGGCTATTGTTGGCAGGCATTTCACTACAAAAAAAAAATGGAAAGGGCTCCGAGACTGCTTTGTAAGAGAAATGAAAAAACAAAAAACTAAACCATCAGTTTCTGCAGCCTCCAACAGGGTATCAGTCATGTATTTTCAACTTTTGATGTTCTTTGAACAATTAATGCGAAATAAACTGACGGAATCAAATATTGAAGACCCCTCTGCATCACAATTGCCTGTTGCCTTATTAGTTGACGGGGAAGATGTTGTAAGATCTTCAAATAAGGATTATCCTACCAAGAAGAAGAAAATTAGTGTTGCGGATAGAGAAGAATATTCAATATTTTAGTCAGCCCCCACAACAAACACGGTTTGTCGAATGCGACAATGACAAATTGTTTTGCGTAAATAATGAGCGTGCCCCAAAAAGCACAACAGCCTTCACACCTTACACAACCAGTTCGCAACTTACATAAAGAATCTACAGTTGAGTTATTTACACACGAGTAATATTATTTAACGCCATCAACAGAAACCCAACGAGAGCATAATAGCATTTAATTTTTTAAATTCGCAGTATGATCCAACAGTACCATCCTCATCATCAGTTCCAACGCGAACTGGATATGCCATTGCAGTGCAACCGCATGAGGAAGGCTACTATTTACCGTAATCAGAACTATCACAAGATTATGTAGGCCTACAACTATCTGAATAATACAAGTACCTGAATATTTATAAACACGTTTTGGTTTTAATGTAATAAAAATAAAAGTTTTCTTACCTCAAAGTAATGACGAGTTTTTCTTCTGCATAAACAGTATCTTTTACTACATACTTTTACAAGGAGATAAGTCTTCTTTTATATTTTCTAACAAATTATCAAACGATTTTATGCTAAAAATGTATTTTCATGATTTCTTAAACTTGGGATGTTTTTTCTTCTTTTGCGACTTTTCCAGCGAGGACACTCAATCCACAACAGACCTGCTTTGTTCAACTCCATTCTGAATACTGATTGATAACTCGCGTGGAAAACATGTAAACCAACGCGTTACTCGAATCGCGCGTAAATCGCCTCATCTGGATAAGCTCTTATATGTAGACCTAGTTGCTGCTGTCGCTTGCGCGGCTTCTGCATTGAACGGCATCTCATTTACTTTCATTAGAACGGTAGTCTCCTGTCTCTTGTTCTTCTCTGCCATTGCAGCTTATCGACTATCGAACGAGAACCTTAAGGGATATCAGTCCTGATAGACCTTTGCAACAGTACAATACGAGTACACCAGTTTTCTCCTCTTCCCGAATATGATATTCCATCAGTCATCAAACTAACCTCCAAATTAATATTATATAAAATTATGAGGTGAATCTGTTCTTTAGTGGTACTTTACTACCTCCTGCTAAGGCTAGAACTTGCTCTAAAAACTGGTCTTATATTAGTATCGGTAGCTATGATGTAATATAAAATATTAATAATACTATCCCCAATTCACCCCATTACGAGTGAATTTCAATACCTGAAGTCGACTGAACGACTTGGCGCTCCGGGGCGCTCCGGGGCGCTCCGGGGTGACTTAAAGACTATTGATGGTACCATTTGACTTACAGGTGAGGAAAATCCCACTCGCCATCATCGAACTGATAACGCATGGCCATTTTGATAATCTGATGTCATATCAACACAAATAAAATTTCTGCTAATACGGCATCAATTAAAATTTATAGAGAACTATGCAAACAAATTCACATGGTCTATCGTATAATTCGAAGCCTGGTGTCTCTACCACAAAATTGCTCGCGAGCGCCTTAGACACCTACGCTACCATCTCATACCTGTTATCAACTTAAAAGAATCTTCTTATTCTCAACTTAAGTCCTCTTCTTTAATTTACTTATGACCTATTATCTTTATTTTTTGTTTTAGTTTTGAGCAGGGTACTGTCTTAAAAAAATAATTGTTTCTGGGTATTATTATTGTACCACTAGAACAATAATTAAATTAAACAATGAACATTTTCACATCCCACAAAAATATTCTGATGAAAGATGAGCTTATCATAATTGATGCAATAATTTATATATTTTATCGTCTACGTTTAAAATAGTTTTGTTAATTATTAAAATATTCTTAATAAATTATGCAAATATGTCTAATTAACATTCAGTTCATAGAAATCGCTTAATTTTAGGAAAACAAGATCTAATCAAGATCCATAATTTACCAAAAAAAATATAGATATAATTATGCATAGTGAGTCAGAGCTTAGATAATGTATCTGCAGTGGAAATAAAAATATAATTAAATAAAATAATTGACCATACCGATTTTTTGGTCTCATATTTTCCTCTATTTAAAATCTTGTGGTATTTTATTATTATCATTATACTAATATCAAAATAATTTTCTATTTCTACAAGCTAGATATTAGATAGGGTTGAATAAATAAAAACTGAATTAAGTACTTGCTGTATTAATAAAGATCTGGGTTCTAAATTAAAGCGTTGGATGTAAAATTGAAAGAGATTGGCGGATATTTTTTACTTCATTGATATGTTAGAATTATTAGATTATGTTGTGTATAGAATGTCCGGTTAATAAACCATAAAAATAAATTATATAAAGAACATCAGCAAAATTCAAATGATGAGCAAAAAAAAAACATTTATACGTCAACTATCGTAAACAGATAAATGAGTTAATTAAAATTGCTACCGAGCCGAAATACAAAATAATTCAATTAATACAAAATATTTATGGATTCTGGTTAACGCAAAAAAAATAAATAAATAAAAAAAAAATTGCGGAGACATTTAATAATTATTTTGCTTCGGTAAATAAACATAAATTATTGTCAGAGCGACAATATGGATTTTAGAAAGAATTATCAACAAGTGATGCAATTAAGACCTTGGTTTCCTCAATATCAGGAAAAGGAGGAAAGCAACAATAATGAAGAAGGTACACCAATAAACCAAAAGTATTATTACCGTAAAAATCGATAGAAGTGCTCTACTTTTCCTGTTTGTCCTATTATCATCTATGCACCCCAATGCAAGTGAGAGCCAGAAAACTGGTAAACCCGAAATTATTTTGTTTTACAACCTGACAAAAGGAGGTGTGGATGGACTGGATCAAAAGTGTGCCACATATTCTACGAATCGACGAACTAGGCGGTGGCCCATGAAAAGTTTTTTTACAATATTAAATATTGCAGGTACCAACGCCTATATTCTACATGAATATTACAAAAACCACAAAGTCTTAGATAAAAAAAAACTTTTACAAAATTATTTCAAAATAATTTGCCGAGCCATACCTCAACACAAGATTGTGCAATTATAGATTACCTAGAGAGCTTCGTTTGAGTATTGATACTATACTCGATAAGCCTGTAACTGTAGAAGATGTGAAAGAATTGAATATTCCAAACTAGAAGAGCAAAAGATGTGGTATATGTGATCGGAAGAATGATAAAAAACAAAAATATCATACAGCAAAAATGTACCCGACCCATTTGTGGCGGCTGTAGAGCATACGTTTGCAAAGTTTAGTGCCAGTTGGAGGTTAAGAAAGATGTTTTCTTACTATTTTATTTCTTTTATGTTGTGGCTTGTTCAAATGAGGGGTAATTATAATATCGGTGACTTTAAAATTTTTACATTTACTCAAGATTTCAACCTTAATAAAACGAGATAGAAGCTCTAATTGTAATGGTTATTTTTCTGTATTGACTTCAAATAAATAAACTTATATCACTAATGTCACTGTCGTTGAGATTAATTTTCAATATTGTATTACGCTTAATACATAACATATATTTTCAATTGAAACCCCTCCCAGTCTTACATTTAAGCTGAAAAACACAAGATTATTATTTTATTTTTTTTCCCAATTTTTTTTATGGTTCTATTATAATTTAATATTTTAATCTTTTAAAGTTTTAATATTCTGATTATTGTTTTTAATTTTTAACAACCTTTTAGCTTCACTAGCATAGATAGCCTATTTAAAATCTTAAACTATTTCATTTAGTTCTTTGTTGCTCATGACTTTTATTTAATTTGGCAACGTTGCATGAAATAATTGCAACCAATTAAGTATTCGACAGGTAATATTAGAAGATATCATCAGATATCTGGTAGGTTAAAGGTGACTTTTAAGTGTTTTATTGTTTTACACAATTATTAATCTCGTAAATTTTTAGACTCACATAGAACAATTACTTACTATGAAGGGATATTCACCAATTCAATTAAATTTTTCAATTGACTTTAGTTTTTTATTATCCCAGTGTATGATTTCTTTAAAACAATCCTGTCTAACTTGCCAATGTTAAAATAAAAAAATCTGATGTGTCCAACACATGACTTTCCTATCTAGTTATTACAGGCTTTTTCCGTTTATTGTGTACAACCTATTGCAGCATCTCTATAAATGTTTAGAGGATAAACTAAATATATATACATTGTCCACATACATCTACCGCGAAACATTTTTCTATAGATATTCATTGAAAATGAAAATACTGAAAAATTTAAATTTAGCACTTTTCCTACAATTTTTCCATGACGGTCCATTTAAAAAAAATCATGTATGAACAAATATTATAGAGATCGATATCGCAAACAACTTTTATTTCAACAATTTTCATAAAAATCAGAATTTTGCACATTTTGTTAAATTTCTCGAATACGGACCATTTCAGGAAATTTTTACATAGAGCAAAAATTATAGATAATAATATTAGAAGTAACTTTTATTTGAACAATTTTCTTCTCCAAACATAAATAACAGATATATTCCATAAAATATATAAACGGCCTCTCATAAAGTACCCCCCAGATGTTCCGACTTTGTCCAAAATCTAATCATTTCACGTCAGGCCGAAATAAAACTTAAGTTTAAAATTTATTGATTTTTTCTTTATCCGTTTTTGAGTTTTCTTCAAATTTCGAAATTTACACATTTTCTCAAATATCTCGAATACGGTCCATTTTAGAGAAATTATCTATGGGATAAAAATTATAGAGAATTATATTACAAACAACTTTTGTTTGAACAATTTTTATAAAAAAAAATATTTTTTTACATTTTGTCAAATATCTCGAATACGGACCATTTTAGGAAAATTTTGTAAATGACAAAAATTATAGATAATAAAATAAGAAGTAACTTTTATTTAAAAAATTTTCTTCCCCAAACGTAAATAACAGATATATTCCATAAAATATAAAAATGACCACCTATAAAGTACCCCCCCAGATGTTCCGACTCTGCCCAAAATCTAATCAGCTCATTAGACGTTGGAATAAAGCTTAAGTTTGAAATTTGGTGTTTTTCCGTGTATCGGTTCATGAGTTATGCGTTATACAGACACACACACTCACACACACACACAGACACAGACATCATCGCGAAAATAGTCAAAACGGATTCAGGGGACCTCAAAACGTAAAAATCCGTCGAAAACTCGAGGTCGAAAAAAATCATGATTCCTATACTTTCCTTATATCTGTATACAGATAGGAAAGTAAAAAAGCATTAAATATATTATTTCGCTCAGTCTTACACAAATTCGCTTTTACTAGAATAACACCTGGATGGCCTACACCTGTCCCATATAGCACTCGACGTCCTATGAATAAGTGTTTAATAAATATGTATGCTGGTTTTTTTGTTCAATCAATTAGAAACTTGCGTTTATAGGGACATTATAAAATTACATAACAAAAAAAAATCAATATATCAATAAAGTATATTTGAAACATACTGTATGTAAGCAACAAAAAAATCAATATACCATAATCAGTAAAGTATATTTAAAACATCCGGTATGTAAGCAACAATAATAAAAGCATTCTGTGACTACCATTTTTTAAAAAATCAACACATCAAATTCGTGATACACCCACAAATAATACTCCAGAAACAATTTTTCAAATTATAGTTCTTTGTTTAATTTTCGTGACGAAATAAAGATCTGTTCATTGTTATTAACCGAACTTAATTAGTTTATAATTACACAGCGAGTTAAAATCAACAAAAAATCGTATCATATTTTGTTAATTAACAATCGGGGGGCCTACGGAAAAAAGTGGCGCCTACCCAGAAACGGTGTAGCGCGTGAGAATTTCTACATACTTTTTACGCCTACGAATTTGTTTATTTTGTTAGTTTTCAACATATAGTAAAGTTATAAAATACCAATGATATAAAGCAGTGGTCTCGATTCACAAGGAAGTCCCAAATTGTTTTGTAGGGAATCATTAACGTTATTATGTTATGTATAGGGTATTAATACATTGCAACCTAAAAGATCTATTGTGTCCCCTCCTAGTTTCGATGCGTATAACGACCCCTCCAATCCTATCTTTTTACGGACATGTAGGATTTGGAGTGGCTCCAAGGTAGTTAGATCGCGCTTCTTAATTTGGTTTGCTCCTAAGTATAGTGCCTCTGACTTCTGGTTATAGTCACCCAGAAGTATAAGTATCTAAGCCTGTTTAGCCACAAGAGATTGATCCAGTTATCAAATATGCTACTGCTCAATTTCTTTTTTTCTCCTAATATTACGTTAAGTCCTGATACCGCCAAACTACTAACATCCCACAAAGGGTGTTTGAGTCCCTTTCATTACGATACTATCTGTAATCTCGTTACCCTTTACTCCGTTATGTCCCATGATCCAAGTGAGAATAACTGTATTTTCCTCCCCTAACTCATTCAGTTTTTCTAGGCATCTTCAGATTATTTTTGAGCTGATTATATAAGTACTTAGCACTTTAATGCCTGCTTGGATGTGGAATATGATGATAATATCTAATCTCATCTAGTCTCAGTAAAATAATATTTTGAAGAACCAGTTATAAATAAAACATTGGAGTAAGGCAGTCGGCAAGACTAAATAGTGAAAAAAAAAAACTAAAGATATTGCCAACCCAGAAAAATTATATTTGTAGTTTTATCTTTACCAATCTTATTGTAAGTACTAAACTATTATTTTATTTGATTTTACTTGAAATTATTATTTTTATTAATTGGATAATTATTTAAGATTAAAAAAACCAAAAAAGGTTGACAGCTGTGTGCACGTAGTTTAGATTCAAAAAGGAAAAACTTGTATTTCGTGCAAAACTTTTTTATTAATCAATGCAAAGCGCTTTCGGCTTATTTGCCATCATCAGTGCTCATTGTCCACAACGTATCCAACAAGTTCCTGGTCATCCTCACTCCCAAAATTATATATTTCGGGATGTTTACAACTTGCTAAATCATAATTTTATTAATATTAGTATTTTCAAATTTAAATTTATCTCTTCATTTTGGTTTAAAGTCTTCAAGTGTCGCTTGTCACCACTGTCATGTGGAAACGGTAAAACAACTTGAACCAAAATGAAGAGATAAATTTAAATTTGAAAATACTAATATTAATAAAATTATGATTTAGCAAGTTGTAAACATCCCGAAATATATAATTTTGGGAGTGAGGATGACCAGGAACTTGTTGGATACGTTGTGGACAATGAGCACTGATGATGGCAAATAAGCCGAAAGCGCTTTGCATTGATTAATAAAAAAGTTTTGCACAAAATACAAGTGTTTCCTTTTTGAATTATTTAAGAGATTTTAGTTACAATTTTATTAACACAAATGCAGTAGGTAATATCTCAGACTATATCAAGCTAACCGAGGAATACCCTGAAAAACGTTGTATATCAGTTTATCAAATGAATATAAGAAGTATCAGTAAAAACCTCGACGAACTAAAGATTAATTTAAGCCAGATAAGAAACAATTTTGACTTTATAATTCTCACTGAAACGAGAAAACTTACTGATACATCATTATTCAGATAGCCAGGGTACAAATTATTTTATAATGAAGGTGTCTTTAACCAATGTGATGGCGTAGTCTTATTTGTGAATGAAAATTATGATACTGTTTTTAATGTCGTCAAATTTGATGAAATAAATATTATTGAAATAATTGTGAAGATCCACAATAAAAGTTTGTTAATTAATGGTATATAGAGACCTAGCCCTTCTAATGAAAAAAATATTCATAGATAACTTATCGACATACTTAAAAAATAGCAGACGCGTTGACTTCCACATTATAACAGGAGATATAAATTTGATATTTTAAATAAAGACAATAATAATGTACAAGATTACTTAAATATACTAAGCAAGGAAGGATTTATAAATTACATAGATAAATATACAAGGGTCGTAGGAAACGAAAAATCATGTTTAGATCATATTTTTATAAAAACCAAAGAAAAATATATTAATATTCCAGCAATAATTGAAACCAATATCACAAATCACTTTTCTATAGCAAATACTTTATTCATAACCAAACATTACAAAAATTCTGTAAATAACTTTAAACAAATTTTAAATAAAACGGAACTAAAAGAAAAAATTAAATTTTAAACTTGGGTTGACGTCTATAATTCAAAAGATACCTATTAATACAAGCACTTCTTTGTTCAAAAATATCTACTTTAGAGTTAAGTTTACTTTATGGGATAAAATCACTGTCTGTGTGGTTCTCATAATCACTAAGTTCACTTTTGATTTCATCATAGACTATTTGCTTACCATTTCATCAAAATCAGAGCCACGATAATGCACTATTTTAGAAGTACCAGTTATATTAAAAATATAACGATACTGGCATTGTGGTACCACATAGACCCAAAACAACCACTACCAACTGCTTGTACAAGAAATACTAAATCAAAGCTGACGCGTATCCTATCTTAAAGGTAGATGGCGCGGCGAGGTCTAAATATTAAATCTGTGCATTTTAGGTGCATTTAAATAATTCTAGGGGGTCAGACGAACCCACAACTTCAATTAAGGATTAAGGAACTGCGAAATTCTAGAAAAGATTAATATTATGGAAAGGACGATTGGGAACAATAAGGAAAATACTAATGAACAAACAGTTCACAAAGAAGCCAAAAAGAAAAAAAAATTAAAGAAAGCAAATCAGCAACAGAACCCAAAGTAAATAGTAAAATAAACAAAGAAATACGATTAGTCTCTTTTAGTAAATAATCAAAAGGTAATAATTTTTTAAGAAGATATTGTTGTTCTTATTTTTAGAAATATTTCACAATACAAAATACTCCTAACATACCGTGAGACGTTAAACAGTCAGTCTATCAGCAGCATGCAGTGTTTTCAGAAACAGCATGGTTTGATTGGTGTATGTTGGAATAAATGAGGATTGTCATTGATTGATGTATTATAGTGTTAAATAATTAAGTAAATGCTCATATTAATTGTCAATATTTAAATCCACAATTTATTTCTGCCCCTCGATTACAAATGAAAGTTTTGATGTTGTAGGAGTAACCGATACATGGTTATAGTATAAAATTTGTTGTATCATTGTAGATCTAAGTAGTTTTTCTTTCTTCAGACACGCTGATGCAAGGATAGGTATTTACATACAAATAATTTTCATTGCAAAAATATTATGTTTAACTCGAACTAAAAATGTATTAGTGCATGTAAAACAAATAAGTAATAACTGAAAGTCAAAGTCTATAAATAATAATACAAAACAAATTCGAAACTATCGAAGATTCACCTGTTGCACACAACAATGACTGTCCGAAAAATTAATAACATTAGCCGTTATTAAATTTATAAAAGCAATTACCGGAGGATGACTCGTTCGTTCTTCAGTACCGGATAACAGCTTTTTGGCTATTGGACACCCAAAATACCAAGAATGCTTAGGTCCTAATTTGGGCAGAGGTGTATTCGACGTGACTGCAAACGAAGATATGTACGGAATTTATTTACTTTAATTTCATTTAAAGTTTGGGTTTCACTAATTTTATAATATCAATAGCGGAAGAAAAACTTTACAGAAGTAATACAGTTTATAATGTAGAAGATATTATACAAATCGTTGAAAGCTACAATTTAATTATTGTAATAAAACAATCAAATAACGCACCATAAACTCCAGCAAGAGAAAATAATTTATCTACATTCACTCAAGTGAAAATAAAGAAATAAAAGAATTTAACGATATTGGGGACAAAGAAGAAAAAAAAGATAAATAGGAAGAAAAAGTAGCGGAACATAAAGAAAAACGAAAAGGAGATAAACAGAAAAATCAACAAATATCGAAAAAAAAAAAAGAAAAAGTGGAGGAAAGGAAACATTCTGTTACTACTAAAAGTATCGTCAAAAACTGGTACTTAGTTAAAATTTGTCAAAAAATTGCTATCAGAATTGAAAAAAAAAAGTTTTATTTAATTTTTAACATTGTGTCTACAATTTGTACTTCTAAATAGTTTTTCCCCATCCAATTCTAAACAGTACCTATAATAATTAAAGTATCTTGTATTATAAAAAGTTCAAATTTTAAATAACAGTAAGCGATTTATTTAGTAGGGATACATTTTTCAGAGACTATAACTATACATAATTTCTTACCAGAGTTTTAGACAATATCAATGAATACAATCAAGTAACGCAAAACCAGATCATTTTTAAAATTTTTCACAATAACATTAGGAGTACTAGTAAAAACCTGGATAACTTGGAAGTTGTTTCAAACCAATTCATCGAATACTTATAAGCTAACATAAGGAATGATTTTCATATAAATTTGTTTCATAGAACAGATTATATGTTAATTAATTTTGGTAATATAAATAAATGTGATGGCAAGATCGTGTATGTAAAAAAGACAATTATAATCATCAAATAGTAGAAATATCTCATTGAAATGCTTTGGAAATAATAGTTACTAAAGAGAATAAACTTAATTGCACTGCTACTTAAAGGAATCTAAAAGGAATAGGGCATATTAAAAAAAAATTAAATTTTTTTTTTAAAACCTACAGTTAAAAATAAATCTACTTTTAATTTTTTTCTCTCCATTTGTCACAGTTATTTTTTTAATTTATGACGTATCCGGGAATAGACCAATCGGAATTAGCGACACAACGTTGTCGGTTAGACGGTATACGAGAAATAATATACGTTCGTTTGTGTTCACTTTCTTATTTTTAGACCTCTAAAGTATCGTTAAACAAATATCTTTTAAATTTATAATATTAAATGTTTTTAAAAATATTATTTATGTTTAAACTTCCATCATATTTAGTTTGTTTCAAAAAACGTCACCTAGTAAACATGAAAATGGCAATTCCATAGCACTGTATGTGTCATCCGTCAATACTATCAATGAAGAAGGAAATTATTTGGGGCCACAGTAGAGCACACGGAAACGCCTAAAGCAACAGCTAAATTATTTTGAGGTTTGCTTCTATACCCTTTATTAAAATGAAAAAATGTTTTATTGTAATTTGTTAGACTTCAATTATCTTCAATTGTAGTAACGATGATTTTTTTAGATACTAGATAATTTTAAAAATTGTTAATTTTTTAAACAACAGGTGTTTTTCCTCTCTATTTAATAAAAATACACCAGATCTTCAAGATGCAGTAGCAATTTCTGACATTCGTCAGAAATCAGTCTCTTTCGGAAAATTAAAAATGAGCCTACTATAAGTTCGAAGGTGTATAATCTAAAAACCTTTCTGCAAGCTTTTTCAAAATCTCCTGAAAGTTCTGAAGATAATGAAGTTTTGTCTGAATCGGAAGAAACATACTTAATATCTTATTTAAAAGGACTTAATTAATAGTAATGAACACAATCTTCAAAATCAATGAAAATAATTGAAAATAAACCAAAGGTATATTTAGGATTGCCCAACAGTATTTATAAAATCCTCAATGACATTAATGAGAAGGAAATTGTAGCTTACATAAACCTTTTACGTTTCTGTGTAAAAAACTCATTTTGTAAGACTAAATAATAATTTAATAATAATAATTTAATTGTGTTTCTGTTTTTTTTTATTAATTTATCACATTTCAGAGAATATAATAATTGTATAGAAACAAAAATATGTAAAAATATTATTTTTAACCTATTATTAAAAAATTATAGTACCTAAATAAGATAAAAGAAGTAAAATATACTTTATTTACAAATAATAAAAAAATATATACAAGCCCTAACAATAAGGTGCAATTAAACATTTAAAAATAACCCTCTTCCAGAATGCAGTTGCACAAATTAAAATGTCCTCTAAAGATTTATTATCAAATTCAACTTCTGTTATTTCTACCTCATTATTTATTTCAAATGCGGGAGAAGTAATCCAAAATACTTTACGTTCAGGTCTTGTTATTTTTTTTAATTTGGTGTCATTGGCATCAACTGCTAAGGTTATTAGCCTCGTGTTCTGTGTAGGCTTTGTTACTATTTCCCAGTGTCACTTTGGGAACAGCACTGTTAATTAAAACCCAACAGTGAATGGTCGAGTGGGGAATCCTACCAAAGCATTAGAATTAATTTTAAATAATTTAAATTAATTTAAAAAATACCGGTGTGATTCGAACCTGGGACCCTTGGATCCACAGGCAGAGATTCTACCACTGAGCCACACACCTCCTCAGGTATTGTTATTATTCTGTTTATTCTTCTCTCAAATTATTCATGGAAAATCGCATTATCTCCATATACTTGCTTGGCAGATCTAAAAATAATAAAATATTATTTAATGCAGTGATGATTTTTTTTAGTACTTTTAAGAGTACATTTTTACGATTTTCTTTTTTTTTTTCAATTTTTATTACTTTTCTATGTTCCAAATTATTTCATAAAATACAAACGTATTTGTGATTTTATTATTTCAATTTAGCAATATTGTTGTAAATTTATTCATGTAAATACTGGACATGTGTTTAATAGTGTTGTAGCAAAAAGAGTATATAAAATAGATGACATAAATCGTCATTTGAGGCACCCATTTTGTCACTCTTTTTAAATACAGCAGTGACTGACACTATTTTTCAGTAGACGTATTAAAGAATTGGGTTAAAATTGTGATAAGAAGGCCTAATAATACGTTTGCATACTTTTAAACAAAAGGACTTAATGCATTATTACTACAAGAAGAGAGATTTTACAACTTAAGTAATATATCTCTAACCTGAAATCTACTAAATGATCACAAGTAATAACGAATTGGGACCTAATATCTTCCTATAAAGAATAATAAGAAAACAACTCGAAAAGACAAAAATGTTTATGAGGCTTTTTTATCTTTATCTTTACCGGTTATGAGCAGGTACGGTTAGGTTTGGCCCATAACACTGCGGCCTCTTGGGTCTACTGTATTTTTCTATGGGTAGTTTTAGTAAGTTCCCTACCAAGTTTTCGTACGAGGTTTCATGCTCTTTCATGCAGACTCTACACGGAGTGGGATCTTTGTGTAATCCTGTCAGATAAAGGTGTTGCAGAAAACAGTACCCTGTTAGTAATCCCACAATGGTGAATATCTGAGGTCTTGCGAGTTGTAGTACCTCAGTCGCTATGCCTAGGTTTGGTCCCCTTAGCATGAGCTTACTAATTCTGTATCCTCTTATCTGTTGCCAGTAAATTAGGTGTTTTGTAATAATCCACCTGTACACTGTCTGTTGAACAGATGTTTTGCTTATCCCAAATACTGGTTCGGGTCCTCTGAATGGTAGTTCTGATCCCCCTTTGGCGAGTTCATCAGCCTTTTCATTTCCTTGGATACCTTTGTGCCCTGGTACTCACGCTAGTTATACCTTAATATAGGTTGCCAGATTATTTAATATTCCAGTGCAGTTCCAGACCAGCTTTAACTTAATTCTCTTTGAATTAAGGGCTATCTGAGAGAATTCAAATGATTTGTTTATTTTACTTCTTTCTTAAATTATCTAGTACAGAAAATTCGATTGCATCTATTTCCGCCGAAACTAGAGTGGTATGTTCTCCCAGTGAGACTATGACGTAGCATTTGGGTTTATCTTCATGTGCGCCAGAGCTTGTTCTTTTCTTAGTTTTAGATCCATTCATATGCCATACGAAACCGCTAAGCAAGTATTTCTCTCCTTCTTTACTTCGTTTCAGTTGCAGTTCACGTAAAAGAGTCTGTTTAAGATTTAGGCGGGAAGTTATATGATCTTATCTCATGTTTAATATAGGATCATTTTCTTCATCTGTAATTCTGGTATATTTTATATGTCCCAGTGGGTTCCAGTTATTGAACATATCCAGCCTGTATGCACTCTTTTTGGCGTTCCTCTTTATAATTAGGTCAAGAGGTGGGAGATTTAGAATGATTTTTATAGGGTCTGTCAGTGTAGTTCTTTCTCAGTGATCCTGTACTACAAAAGCATGTCAGTCCTGAGAGCGTATTGAGGGCTGTTTCCTGGTTTACTTTTGGCCATCAGACAACTGCTCCATAAGTTATCATGGGCCTTGTTATTGCCCAGTATAGCCAGTGGACCATTTTCGATTTTATTCTCCATGTTTTTCAAAATGCCCGTCTCCCTACAATGAGAGACATTTTACATTTGGTGATAACTTTTTCTAAGTGCTGGTTTCATGTAAGTTTGCTATCTAGGAATAGACCCGAATATTTTACTTAGTTCGTTTTATTTAGTCTTCCTCCAAACAGAGTCGGAGTTTATAAGACCTACAAACTTGTTTTCCGAGGAAAGGTTATAAGTTGTGCCTTGTCAGGGTTTGTCAAGAAGTTTTCCCTGACACACCACATTTCTGTCAGCCTCAGAGCTCCTAGCATGAGTTCCATCGGATGAGGATTACTATGTCATCGGCGTATGCTTTGGAGTAGAGCCTTTGGTTGTAGTGTTTTCAGCATTTCATTTGCCACTAGGTTTCACAGTGAAGGAGAAAGAATTCCACCCTATGGGCATCCCCTGTGGATATTCACTTGCATGGTTTTGCTGAATATTTGACCCTGTATTTGGCGTCCGCGTAACATGTCTTCTATCCACCTACAGATGGTGTCTTCAAATCTATGTTTTCAAGCGGCAGCTACCATTCATTTAAAGGTATTATCAAAAACTCCTTATATGTCAAGAAATGTTCCTTGAAATATTTCTTGGCTACTGAGTCCCCCTCTATCTTGGTTACAAGATGATGCAGATTATACTCACAAGCTCATTTTGATTGATGAGAATGTTGGTTTGTATGAAATGGCCTCTCTATCAGAGTAGATTACCGGACATCCCAATAAATCAGTTTTTCCAATTATTTCAATAGAAATGACGTCAGAATTATTGGTCTGCACGTCTTTGTTACAGCATATGTTTTCATGTATTAAGTACATGTTTATGCAACAAACTTGTCCTGTAGAGCCTACAAATATGCGGGACCAGTGTTTATATTGCCAGGCAATGTCCCATCTAGACCGGTGATTTGTATAAATTAAAACTGCGTATTGCTCATGTTCTTTTCTCTATTGTTTATGTACATTTACAATAAGTAGTTACTCATATACAAAAATGTACTTAATATAGAATTATTTACAATGACATATAACACGTAGGTAGTCCTCGGCTAAATAAAAACAGTATTAGAGTAAATACTTGTGCAATACCCTTCTAAAGAGTTTTAAATGTTATTTAGTATTAATATAAGAATCCGGTGTTTTTGTTCAAAATTAACTAAGAGCCATAAAAATTACAAGCTTGAGATAATTTTTAAAAATGTATTAACTCGTTTTATACAATAACAAATTTGCTATTTCTTAGGTAATACATAATAATTATACTTTTACTACTAATTATAGAAATAATACCAACAGCAGAAATTTAAACGTCGCTCTTCGTTCAAGATACAAGATATCTCATCCCAGTTTCTAATGTTATATTTGTAGATATCAGTATACGCTAATATATTATAAAAAAAATATGTTTTTCTTATACATATAAATGAGTCCATTCTTAAATATAACAACAAAATGTTTATTTTTGGAGAAAAATGTTACTGTTTAATAACCCTAATGACCTGAGATAAATGTGTTTTACCATAATATGTATTGCCCCATATGTTACATACCTTTCTGTCTTAACATTCTTAACTTCGGCACTCATAAATTAAAAAAAAAATACAGTAATCATATCTTGGTTTACAATGGTTATAACCTTTGAATCAGCTTTTATAAATCCAGCTGACAAACTCATATTAATATTAAAATTAAACCAATTAGCAAAGACAAAAGAAATAAATCGAGAATCGAGAAAAGTAAACAACGGCAACAACGAATGTTAGGTTAGGTGGTGTCAATTTTCAAGTGTCACTTAGATGTGCGTTCACTTTGATATTCTGTGTGTCGTTTTGTTCGTTGACTTGGCTCTGTATAACAAACAAAACTTTGACACAAGCTAATTGGTCTATTCCCGATGACGTACACATTTCAAATTTTAAATTATAAATGGTTTATTTTAAAAACTTTTGGCTTTTTTAACAGACTGAATATTTAGAATAACTTGTATAGTGACTATAACTATTACAATATAATTTATAAAACAGCATAACATCAGAACATGGCCCATTGTTAAAAAAACAGCAAAAGTTTTATGTTTTTGGAACCTAGATTTTTTAATTTCTTACCGAAGGAACTTTCGTTTTCAACTTATTCTCTATTTTATTTTAGGAAAAAAATTAAATCATTTTTATTAACAATACTAAGGAAAGAGATGTATACATTTTTTGATATGTAAAAATAGGAGTATATTTTAATGTTAGAAAGATGCACTTACTGTATCAAAAAGAAAATAAATAAATGAACAAACCCAATCCACAGACAGCTTTGACTTTGTGGGATTTCTTTCTTTTTGTCAATTTTTTATATATGTGAATAAATGAAATGTTAAGTTTTAATTGATTGTAATAATTAATGCAATTTAACTATTAATATTAATATTATTTGTACTGAAAAATTACTGAATCCAAAACTTTTAACATTAGAACATTATTTTATAATTTTTACCTATAAATATTCTAAATTATCAGTTTTTAATAACACTGTAATAATTTAAGATAAAAATATACTTGTAAATACTCAATAAAAAAAAGAATGGGAACAATTAATTGTTTGCTTTAAGTACAAGTATCTGGCTAATCCCCGATAATGGCTCGTGACCACTAATCTTCAAAATATTTCAAAGATAAAATATTTAATATATAAGGAGACTATAAATTTAATTGAACATAAATCCATAAGTGAAAATGAGGTCCTACATAGCTTGCGTAGTTGTTTTCTCTATTAGTGAGTGTTAATGTCTTACTTTTTCGAAACATTATTAGCGTTACATAACAGTGGCTGCTATCGTGGTAGAGTCTGTACGATTATAAAAACGTATAGCTATATTATTGCGGTATTTTGTTTAGAGAAAATAGTGTATAATATTTAGAAAAGTAGTGCCTGGTTAAAAAATTAAATTTTATAGATGTTTCTAATTACAATATGGTCTAAAAACCATAATTTGGAGACTACTATTCACCGAGGCCTGGCTTTGGTGTCTATATCAAGCCCATAATTATAATCTTTTAGACCTACCATTCAACATATCACACCAGGTGGTCATAGGTAACTTTCCACAAATATTTACCGCCCTATTTGTTTCAGATTTAAACACTGGAACCTTATTCTTTCTGAAAATCGTAGTTCAACATTTTCTTTCACTCTTAATCAGGGCTCTATAAAGTGTGGTAAACGCATCTCCCTTGCATTCAGAAGGTAGTAGGTTTGGGTCCCACTCTCGTCTTCTCTGCTATGAGTTTTTCTCACAGAAACATTCTGGGTTAGTAACATTCTCTCAGATATCTACCACCATTTCTTTCACCCTATCCTGCCAGACCCGATTTCTGATCGTTCCAGTGTAGTTGAAGAGGCAGAAAAGACTATAACGGCTTGCTCCCAACCGGGACAAGATATTTTTCAGATATAGTAAGCAGTTGGTCACTGCTATTAACATTTACTTCAGGTACTTCATATGTTTAAACACCAAATAAGTTTAGTTTATTCCGTAAATCCTTTATAATTTATGAAACTCACTCCATCTGGTTAACTACTATTTTCTCGATTTACTTGTATAAAGGTCCATCCAATTTTAACATTGTTCCTTTTTTTGTTTGTTTGATTTCAAATAATTCTAATTTTGATAAAACTTTTATTAATTTATTAATAATTTATTAATAATAATATTATCATTTCACAAGAACCCTAGCACCTAAGGTTTATTGTTTGTTTAATCTAATATTATTTATTAATTAAATGTTTATTATTAGCTGGCTCTGTGTTTTTGTGGCATAAAAATAAAATAAGTCAGTATGTGATTCTAGTTTTTTATTCCTAAATCATTCTAAGCTTGCACATTTACAACAAGTCCAGAAATAAATACTTAATTAAACAATTATTTTAATACTATTTTATTATTTTTTTAAGTTTGCGTTGCCTTAGCCCAATACCTTACGCCAATCCCTGGTGGCAAAAGTGGAGAAGGTATAACAACCAGGTACTGGGATTGCTGCGCACCATCCTGTGCTTGGGATCAAATCGTTCACACTAAAAATGGTGTTCCGATTCAAACATGTCTTGTTGATGGAGTAACTCCGAGCGAGCGCAGTCATAATGGTCAATCTGGCTGCGTTGAGGGAGGAACTGCATTCACTTGTAACAGCCAGCAACCAAGGATTGTTAACTCTTCCTTGTCTTATGCTTTTGTAGCTGCTTCATTTGCAGGTAATGTACGGGTGAGCATTATCATTTGCATTGTACTTTAAATTGTCCATTATGTGTCTTACAGGTGGTTTAGACACAGAAGATTGCTGCATTTGTCTCGTCATGGACTTCAAAGGTGATCTCAGTGGGAAGAGGCTTATAGCTCAAGTCACAAACACCGGAGCAGCTCTGGAGGAAAACCACTTCGACATTCTAATACCAGGTGGAGGTGTGGGCGTGTTTCCACTTGGATGTTCTAGACAATGGAATGCTCCAGCTACTGGTTGGGGTGAGCAATATGGTGGAGTTACTAGCGAGGAACAGTGCAGCGAGTTACCCGCAGTATTGCAAGATGGGTGCAGATGGAGGTGGACCTTTATGAACGGAGTTTCTAATCCTAATGTATCTTTCTACCAAATTAAATGCCCAGCTGAATTAGTTGATATTAGTAAATGTGGAGATATGTAAATTTTCGATAATAAATTGTTTTGACTAGATAACTTTTTAAATTTATGGATTCACTTGATTAACAACAACAATGGGATTATTTTATCTGTATCATGATTAATCTAATCTTCATCATTTTTTAGTCGATAATAATCGTATTTAAAGGGTTTAAAATTATACCGGGTAGTCAAGTTTATATGGTCTGGATTTTACCAGCCTATATCTTTTCAAAAAATAAAAGTAGTTTGTCCGATAAAACATGATTTAATTTTATTTCCTTGTTTGTAAAGTTGAAGTAATAAGATAGTATTCTAAAAAGTTTTTGACCAATTTTAATAAAACTATCACAGTTTGTTTACAACTTTATGGACATGTGAAAAAAGTTGATTCAGTAATTCCAGAGGTGGGTACTCACAGGGCCTTTTAAATAGGTTTCGGCACCAAAAATTTCGCTAGAACATTTTTTGAATTCATATTTTTTATTTTTAACTTAGTAATAATACAACTTGCTTGCCTATAAAAATTTTTTCGTATCCTACTATTTGTTTGAGAAAAAGAGATTAAACTAACAATTTTGTTGAATCTACATGAACTGGATGTTATTATTATTATTAATTTATAAAAGAAAGTTTATTCTAACATATAGTCATTATCTTCATTTGTAAGTAATTTTAATATAATTCTTTAACACTTTTATCCTTAAATAAAATTGTCGAACAACTGAAAATCAATCTTTAAAAAATAAAAATTTATAAATCATACATTTCATGTGTCCAACAGTTACATGTACAGTTACAAATACTACTAAAGTTGTCTTAAAAGTCAATATTTTATTAGATAACGTGTTTGTACATATAGAAACTTCAAATAAACCTTTATTTATAATTTCATATATATTCGGTTCCCATACTAGTCACTATATATACACACTTTTAAAACTGAGTTTCTATTGAACACAGGCCAGCTGTCATCGGATCAGACACGTCACACCGTACCATACTGGCAGCATAAAAACCCGAACTGACTTCTTTGACTTTATCTGCAATATTTACTTCCGTCGTTCTCAGATTACAAGTTACAATGCAGAGAACTGGCTGCTATTAGGTATTCACTCGTAGATGCCAAAAAGAGAAGATGACATTCATGCAGCGATGTTTCATTTTAAAGTTGATTTTTTAATAATATTGGATGTAAATGGAATGATTTCGGTATCTTATTTTTTGCTAACGTATTTAATAGTTCCTGTCTATTTTTTTACAAATTTACTATTAAGTACCATGTAGTGATGCTTTTATAATTATTATACGAGGAGTTTTGAAAAAACTGGGTATAAATGACACTGCTTTTTGTAAAGATCGAGTTTGCTTAAGGAGGTATAAGAATATGGAGGTGTGCTCTATGGAGCAGGCAGACAGAATGGCTCCACCCAAACATTTACTATCGGGTTAATAGAAGCCCACCAAACGGCCACATCTGAAAACACCTTTCAACGACGATATTAACCTGCAGGACTTTGACCTGAAAAGCTAAAATGCAGGGGTTTGAAGAGCAAGGAAGATGGCTATCTTTAGACACCCCGCAGCAATAACCAGCAGGTTTTTCAGTTGAGAGACAGGTCCTATAGGCTCCTACAGAATGCACAATGCACTCCACTCGCACGATTGAGCATTCAAATTTCGTCTTCGTGCGATATGGCCATCATATCCACTATTGTTGCACAAACTAATATTATAGATGATTTTACCCTTTTTTGTGTATTTATATACTTTGCAAAATAAGTCAGAAGTCCCTTCATTTTAATATTTGCAGTTATGGCCACCGCTCATTTTAACTGAAAAATCAGCATATTTCGCTATGATAATGGTATAGAATTTATAAATCGAGACCTCAAAAACAATTTTAATGAAACTGGAGACCACTAGTAGATATACGTTTTTCTCGCAATAGTTAAGCAGTGATCTCACGTCGTGGATTTGTGATCACTCGGAGTTTCCACTATGGGCCGTATCACCGTGAGACTCATCCAACCAGAAGTTAACCATCAATGACGTAAAATGAATGAGGGAGTGAATTGGTGAATGGGAAAGTAGTATGTCCTTCAAATGGTGGTAGGGTTAGTCGCAGACTGCAGTGCCGCCAGACTATAGACGGATTAGGGTGTAGCACGGGAGGTCCAAACAGTGTAAAAAAATAGGATCTACATGCCGAAACGGAATAGCTGAGAGAAAGAACCGCTCTTTTATGGAAACGGTTCGCTGTCTTTCAAAGTAAATAAAATCATGTGGTCTAAAGTAGAATTGACTATATAAATAATCGGTCCCCTACAAAAATACTTTAGAACAAAACACCTGTTGTGAAAAACCTAAAATGCAAAAATTAAAAGTATTTGGGTGTGCTGAAACTGTTCCTCTGCGACATCAACTGATTAAAAGTAAGTTGGAAAGCCAGGCGCATTATGTTGGGATTTTGTTTTAATGAATATCAGTTATGAAGTCTTGGGCAACCGAACGTTTTAAAAGGTCATGATGTTATCTTTGACGAAAATTCGTATCCTAGTTCTGAAACTCTAAAACATTTAGAAATACAACTTCGTAAAGCAGCGAGTTCTAGAATTGGACTTAAAGAACATTTTTCATATAAGACAGATGAAGAACCAGTATTGGAAGAAAAATACAAAAAAGTCAAAGTAAGAACGAAAGAAGTACCTCTATCTATTCGTCGTAGCTCACGAGTGCGTAAGAAACCCGAATATTTGCTATGCTACTATAGAACTCATTGCAGAACAGTTTTTAGCAGATGTTTCTCAATGTTATGGAGACATCTTCATCAGATATGATTACGATAATTGCCAAAAAGCAGTCGACGAAGAATGCGTGCTCTACAAGAAAATACTAAGTGGTCCCTTATTGAGTTACCTCGAAAAATCGAAAAGCAGTGGATTGAAAAAGAGGCGAGAAGTTCTCTTTAAGTTTTTAAAATCTCTGTGTTTAGTATGTCTATAAAATTTTAAATATGTTTATTTGAGGCGTAGTATTGTAGACTAAACTAACTTAAAATATACTGGATTATTATATCTAGTAAATATATAGTCATTTATGTCTGTTGCTAGTAGTTTGTCAGTTGATGATTGTCATATATTTTAACAAATAAAGTTATTTTTTTGTCGAGTTCTGCCTTATATCAAAATTAATATTTTTATTTATCACTTTAACTTATCTGAAATAAATAACTTCTTAAATAAGATATTATAAAAGACTTTCAAAAAATTTTAATAATTCATTTGACATTTTAGAATGAAAGCAATATAAAAAAAATTAGTTTATCAGTTGACAAGCATAACCATCAATATAATGAAACAGTACCCTTATTTCAGTGCATGAAATAGACTCCGTAGGAAGCGCATTTCATTTTAGATAACATTTATATTTAAAGCACTGAAGCTAAACCGAAAATTCTGAAAATCAATAGGGTTCTTAGCTAGAAAAAATTATCAAAGAAAATGAAAACAGAAAACAGCAAGTCGATCAAGTATTTCGTTCTAGAATTATCATGTCGGTATACATACGCATATACTTACAGATGAACAGTGTTGAAAGGTGGGGTTAAGAAATTTTTTTAGTGGACACTAGTTCAAATTGTGGCCTTATAGGTAGAGGGCTTCAGTAATTATTGAGGGCATACAATTTTAAACAAAATATCACACCTTGAATCGTTCCGCAATAAAACTAGGTATGCCGTTATGAATAATTTAGCCAGAACCAATATAATTTATCTATTCAAACACCAATATGTCCGGCAAATTTATAAGCGTATGTAAAATTTAGTGATTTTTGGATTAACGAGACACCACACGAAATTTATGTTAGATTAGTTGTCATTGATATTTATAAGCCAATATAATAAAACTATTCATAATACAAGCTTATACATACTTTACAAAAGTGTATTATAACAGCTGCTCTGTCTAATATTTTAATTTATAGTCGAACATTTGCATATTTATTTTCAAATTTTTATGTTTTTTTACGACTTGTCCGAAAATGGTTAATTCTAACAATGGAGCGTGCATAATTACCGCGCCTAGGTGTGAGGTGGATTGTCCAAATAAAATTAATTACAAGTAAATCTATCTAAAATTAAAATAAAATTGCATTAATGTTTTTATTATTATTAAGTAGGTAATAAAGATATCAAGATTCCTTAAAATTTTACCGGAAACGTCTCTGTTTTGAAATAAATTCGGCAAAATACTAAGGCAAGAACCTAATGAAATGTGGAGAGAACAGAAGAAATTAAAATTTAGACAAGGACAGGATCCGGCACAAAAGCCGGATGGGTTTTAAAAAAATCTATGGATTCAGGTTCGCAAAGCAAATAGCATTTGTGACAATTAAGTGTGGAAAATTACATTAGTTATGTGGTGACCGTTTTTGACAATGCATTGCTGGAGACGTCCTTGGAAGTTAGCGTAGACTCTCTCCAACATCGCTTCCTCAACTTAGGCTACTTCCACGCGAATTGCCTCCTTCAACTCCTCCAGAGTTCGGAGCTTGTGATCGTATACATGAGCCTTGAGGTATGCCCATAAGAAACAATCGCAAATGGATAAATCTGGAGACCGAGGAGGCCAATGAACATCACCAAACCTGGAAATAAGGCGACCACGAAAGAGAGGGCGAATAACGTTAATCGTTTCTCTAACTGTTGGCGCCCCATCCTGTTGGAACAACACACGTCGGACTGGAACATATCGTCGTCTTAAGTCACGTGAAAAGAATTTGATGATCATTTGGATATAGAGCTCCGAGTTCACTGTAACAGCATTGCCATTACCGTCTTCGAAGAAGTAAGGGCCGGTGAAGCAAGTTGGCGATACAGCGCACCAAACTGTCACTTTTGGGGTGTGCAGCGATCTTTCGTGTAACTGTCGCGGATTTTTATTACTCCAATAAAGGAAATTCTGGTGGTTAACCATGTAATTAAGAAGAAAATGAGCTTCATCAATCATGAATAAAATGAGGTTCTTATTTTGATCGATAAGTGCTTGGCATCTCATGTTTGAAGTTTATTCGTTGTGGGTAATCTCCAGGCTATAACTGTTGCACAATGGCCAATTTGTAGAGGTGAAGGTGGAGTTCTAAATGCAAAATATGCCTTACCGAACGATCACTGAGGCCAATTTCAGCAGCATGTTGATGACCTGATCGAAAAGGACTTGGAAGAAGCGCTTATCGAACGCGTTTCACATTTTCAGGAGTTCGAACCGTTCGTGAAGCTCCTGGTGGTCTTTTGTTCGTCAGTACACCACGTGTGCGAAGTGCTTTAACCCAACGAAGGATGGTGTTTCGGGAAGGAACGGCTCGTTCCGATGAATTTTGAAGTGGCGACGAAACTTGTGCTGTACAGCCGTTATAGTCATTATTTCGGACAAAACTGTCGTACGCGAAAACACGGTGCTCAACCGTCCACGGCTCCATAATTTCAACTGACAACAAAATGCTAGGAACTCACGGGTTGAACGGGATACTCTCCACCTCTCTCGCACTAATAGGGAAATAGTCCTAGCCGTTTTAAAAACGTCTGTTCTTGTGCCGAACCCTGTACAAGTCATACTTAAGAGCAAACCGAACACCTTGTAAATTTAAATTCCTTTTGTGTCTTTATTTTCAGTCCAATTTATGGGAAATTTTCAGGAAATACCAACAACAAAGCTTAGGCTACAGAAACCTTCAATTTTTTGTAAACTTTTAAAAAGGAATAACAAGAAGTATTTAGGCACCATTCTTTCTAAAATCTATGAAAATTTGCTTGTTTTTGTTTTAATAAATATCTAAAAGTTTTTAAATAGGAGGATTTCCAACCTTTTTTCTTAGGTGTCTCTATAGAGTGCTGCCTTATCGTTTCACAAATTTAAAGCTCCTAATTTCCTTAAGACATATATTATCACGAAGTATTCCCAGTGGCGGGCATATAAATATAATTTTATATTGGAAAATCCTTAAAATATTTTTACTTTCGCGAGAGGTCCGATTTGCTCTTACGTACCTATTCAAGGTGTTCAAAATCCTATAGCTGCCTACAAAGTCACCCAAATAAAAATGTTTTGTACCACATGAATATTATTATTTTACGCACAGACTTCATAATGAAAAAGTAGGCTATTGCGTTCAACTGGACGAATATAATTTCATATCCATTCTAACAATACCACTATCTTGTACCTAACGATATCAAATCCATCAATCACAGTTCATATTTGATGACCCGATTATTAAGCAACAATAACTGTCCAACCTGTTCCACTATTTGCTGTAGGTAATACTTGTTAACTTTATCCATTTGTATATTTGTTAAGATAGCTCTACTGGGTAACCCTAATAATGTTTTTTTGATAGTCATTATCACTAGATTCGATAACACTTATAATTTTACTAATATTTAATTTTGAAAATACTAAAAAATATTAAAAGACAATCGTGACAGATGTAAACCATTAAGTATTTAATGAAAAACAAGTATAAACATCATTTGCTGGTAACACCTTAAGTATTAATATATTGACGTGAATAAAGTATTGAAGAATAAACTTTCGATAAAAGAAATTAACTCTTACAAACAAGTAAAAGTGTCTACTCTCTTATTCACCTGTTGGGCGAGCAAATACTTTCCTTGGGAGTAAACACTTTTATTCACTTGACCGATTAGGTTGTTTAATGATGGTAAAGCTAAAAGTAATTTATTTTGTTTTCGAAACATTTAAGGTTAGTAAAGTATTTAACTTATCTTTCTCAATGCTGTTTTTTCAGTCAGTTTAACGTCTTCCAATTCTTTTCTAATAAAAACCATACTGTACAGAGAAGATATGAATTTGTGTAATGTTATTCATAGAAACAAGAAACAAAATTGGACCCAATACTGATCTTTGTGAGACTACGGATCTAGAACTTCCAGCATTGCCGATCTTTACATTCTGGGTGTTAAATAATCCCTCAGGAGCCTTAATGCTAAACCCTTTATACCATAGTTATTTAGTGTGAAGTAAAATGTTATGGAAAACGATATCAAATGCTTTGGTCAAGTCACAAAATACTGTAGGAGGGTAAGCGGTGCACCTAATAATCTAAAGCAGGCATCTTATGCTGATAAAAGTGATTAGAATTGAAATTGATTAATAGATCTGTTTAAGTGGGTTCTCTATAAATATTGAACTCTAAGCTAACTTGACTTTCTGTTAATATCAATTCGCTTGTCACTTGTCTGTATCATTTGTCATTTGCTGTTCACTTGTGAAAATGAAGGCTGTACTATTCTGGTTCTTCTTTTAACCTCGGGAAAAACAAAAAAGACTTTAAACTTTTGCCGATAGAAACATGTGGAGGACTTTTCAAATTTCAAAGTTTCTTATTTTAACTTATGCATTTAACTGCTAAGTAATCCTGTTCAAGTATGTGAGGTTACCCAACTTTTCTATTTCTAATCAGTAAGTCATGCTTTTAATGTTTGCTGTAAATATTATTCTAACTGTTATCGCTCATTTAGAGTCCCACTGATGGCTTAATTGCCAAAGGCAGTCAACATATTTTATTATTAGGCATTTCTGACACTTTTTAAGTTTATTTAAGTACATTATAAAAACAAATTACCTGGTAAGCTAAAATATAGGTTATACAAAGAGAAACAGCAAAAAAATGAAAAGTCATGAAAACAAAAAAACAATTGCGCCTCGTTACAAAATGATGTAACAATAATAAAAGAGAAGAAACAAATTTTAAAAATTAAAATTTATAAAGCCTTATAGGGTATTTTTATAACAGTTATAAAGTTCAATCGTCAAAAAGCATACACATGCAATTACTAATAGTACCATACTCGTAAAAGCAAACGTGTCTCGTAGTCTCTTATCATCATCATTATCCATTTAAAACAAATTGGATATATAATTTACTGGTACAATAATGAAATAATAACTATTTCTATTGTTATATACCCGTACGAAAATATGTTACAGCTTCCCTGTCGTTGGAACTCGTAGATTTTATCGTTAGCCCGGAGGTCAACTCATGTGTATAAGAGGCAGAAACGTTGCTCCGAGCCAGAACTGATCTAGAAAATAGGATAATTATCTATTATGCTATTTCTCGATGTAATAAATTACGCTGGGTTATAATTTAGTTAAAGCAGATTACAGCGAAACTTAACACCGAAAAAATATCAATGTTTCCAATTACTACAATTATTCCGGAGATGATTTTCCGTTGAATATTCGCAACCTTGTTGATCTGTGCTTTCAATACAATTAAGCGTGCGTGTGTACACGTGAATGTGGAACTGATTTATGCATATATGTTTTATATTAAATCATTTGACGCGGCGGCTTTATTTGAAAATAACTCTTTTATAATACGCGTTTTGCATACATCCGTATTACTTCATTATGGTCGTTTGATATTAGATCTTTGCTCTTGCTACTTTTACGAGGTCTAATCAGATAATACTGCTTTATATACAATTACCTATAAATAACAGTCATATTTTTTAAATATTCCGTGTAAATATATTTATAGATGAATCAAATATTATAAAATTATCAGTAGAGTTTGTCATTCCAAGTATCCGATGTAATTTTATTGAAAGAATTGAAAACATTAATTGATCAGCATGTCTCTAATAGAGAGGGTATTTCATATAAACCATCATAAATATTATATGGGAAATTTTTTTCTTAATCTTCTTGAAACAAAGATAGAGGGGGACGCAGTAACCAAGAGAGTCCTAGAACCTTTTATTGGTATAGAAAGAGCTTCTGGTAAATGGTAGTTGCCGCTCGTAAACATAAATAAAAGATATGTTATAGGCACAAATGTTCAGTGAAATTATGCAAGTGAATATACATAGAAGATGCCCACAGGGAGGCGTTCCCTCTCCTTTACTGTGGTACCTAGTGGCAGACGAACTGCTAAGAACTCTGAGAGAAATTAGCAAATAACAGTATTCAACCTCATGTAAGAGCTTTAAAGGTTATGGAAATGTTGTAGTTTAGGAAAGACCTCTTGATAAACCCTGACTAACTCTTAATCTTTACTCAGAAAACGAGGTTGTTGGTCTTTGGCCGGCCGTACCAAGAAAGAGCCAAGAGCAAAACTGTTTAAGTCAAAAATTTTGACTTAAAGAGTTGAATGTAAATATTTTAATATAAAATAAATGGATCAACGCACACTTACCAGTTGCTTGTCTTAAATCACGTTAAGGCTCATTTAGCCACCATACGGCTGTTTGACGATGAGCACTGGATTTTGTTTTACGTTGAAATATTAAATTTACGCAGGCGTTACTTTTTGGTTGCGCAAGGCAATCAAATTAGCTTGTAACCTCCAGTGTGCTTCTGTTTAGTAAGTTATAGCCTATGTTGAATGACAATTGACAGTTGATTAAATATAAAAAAATAAGACTAATCCCTCTTTGTAACTTGTACTGATTTGTTGTTAATAAAAGCGTTTGTTAAAGTAACGATTAAGAAAATAGTTCTACACAGCGCACGAAGTACAAAACAAAATGGAGGGTATATACAATGAAAAAATTGGAATTAAACCATTTGATGGCAAAGATTACGACTATTAAAAATGCCAAATGGATCAAAATAATGTCAAAGTATGCATTGAATAAGAAAATACAGAACCCGATAAACCATTTAAGAAAGTGAACAAACAATGTAAATCTATAATTGTGCAGTGTATTTCTAACTCGCATCTTAAGTATATTAAAGACAAAAAGACATCATTTCAGATGTGGAAGGTATTGGAGTCGGTATTTTAAAGGAAAGTTATAGCCAGCCAATTTATTTAAGAAAGAAACTGCTCACCATGAAATAAGTAGCAGGAGATTAATTTGAGGAAACAATAATGGATCTTAAGTTTAGATGTACTATCCTTGCCAGTAGCATACAAGTAACTATAAAAAGAGTTGCACTCAGAAAAGATTACAACATGTAGGTGCACTGGAAAACTTTCAAATAATGGGAAAACAGTCATATGTCACAATTGCAGAAAACGGCACATATGTTGGTTTAAAAAGCAGGGTCATTAAACTATAGAGAGGGATAAAGAAGAAAGTCAACGGAAAGCGTTTGTAGCTTCTGCGGCTTTTAACTACTTTTGAAAAGGCCACAATTAAATGGTACATAGACTCCAGTGCTACAGATCATCAAGTAATCGATATAAATATATTTTCTAAAGTATATAAACTTGAACAAAATATTATATGTAGCCAAAGCGCACGAAACTTTAAAATGTACTCTTATATGTTCAATTAATATGGTTACGCTGGTTTTTGGAAACTTAATTTATTTCAACTATTATAATAATTTAACTATACAACTGATAACATGTACGTACAACGTCTATCATAAAACTGACTCCTGACGTCAGGATCATAAAATTATAGAACTTATAGAACCTTTTTGAATCGTCCAGATGTTTCTAGACATTTTTCGACAATTATCTTTTCTTATTTTACTCGTACCGTTACTTATTACGACCACAGCACACTGTAGGGCGATGGGTGCCATACTTCTTCTTTTATTCGTACGTTTCCTATAATAGCTCCCTTCTCTCTAGTTATTTGTTCCGAATAACTTGATTACTGTAACATGGTTGGAGCTAAGGGAAAGGATTTGGACCACGGTATGGCACTAACTTTTCAATGCGAATTACCTTAGTTTTACTTCTCGCTGGCAGCTGAGTGCAGTAGTTCAGGTTGTTGGTTTTCTTAAGGACGATGTAGGGGCCTTCCCAGTTCCGTTGCAGTTTCTGACAAAGTCCTCCTCGGCGCTTGAGATTGTCGCTCTCTAAAAAATGTGTCCCTGTGGTAAGCATATCGATTCTAGCTTTTACTTTATCGCTGTTAACTTTTAGACGTTCCTTTGTTCCGCCATTGCATAAATAACGTTTTTTACACGAATTTTCTAAATCCCGTCGGCAATTCTCCCAATAATATATTTCCCGAACTCGAGTCAGTCTCCTTTTGGTACCAAATTGTCCTCCCGAATGGCTGCTATGAAGCTCCTTTAACACACTTCTGACATGTGATTTCGGAAGATTCCAATTGACGGACTATAAATATTCCATCTTCCGTTCCAGTACCCTTTAATAGCTCCACTGTATTTGGCTATATCTTATCAAGTAGGTGTGATTTTAGTTAAGAGCTATTCTCGGATAATATTCAAGTCATTGTCTTTCTTTTGCCCCTATCTCAGGCTTTCAAGTGTAATTTCTTCTTCGTCGCCCTCTAGCTTGATAGTGGTTGCCAGAAGAGTAACTTCATCAACCGGTCCCTCTCGTTCTTTAAGCATTTTTTCTGTACCGGCATTGTCGTTCTAAACAGGGTCGCCTGGAGAGAATGTCTAATTTCTGGGTATCACTAGAAATCCGGCTGGGTGTGGGTGATCGGCTTCTCCGCGACGCATATCTCCCGTAATTATTTCTTGTTAGACTTCGTGACAGGCTTTGGGAGATTGATCCATGTGACTTTCTGGCCTCATTCCCCGATTCTCGATTTATAGAACCAGCCCTGCTTCTACAGATTCTATACCTATACTAAGATATATTAAAGAAACTGCAAACTTTTAATTATTTTACAATAAAAACTGCCCTAAGAAGTTAGTCGAATATGCAGACTCAGACTTATTTAAGGTGTTTGGATGTAATGTATGCTTGAATTAAAAAAACAAAATACAAAACTGCGTTGATGTGTCATCAATTAAAGCGGAATATGTTGCTTTAGTAGAGGCTGCTAAGGAACGAATATGGTTGGAGAATTTGTTGATGTATTTTGTCTACGGAAAAGCTTCTTTTATAGTTTAAAACATGTAGAGGTTAAATATCATTTTTTGAAGGATTTAGTTGATAACAAAATTGTTTCTGCTCAATTCATTGCTATTAATGATCAAACGGCAAATATACTTACAAAATTTTAGAAGAACTGTTTATAAAACACATTATGTAGTCTAAGATTAATTAATGAATCACAAAAAATTGTATTTGTTTTATTAGTCTGATGTTTAATATTTTACAATAATTGGTAATAAATAGTTCTTATTTTTAATGAATACTAAACAAAATGATGGTTTATTTTGGAACTTGATAAAATGCTTTGTATTTATTTTATAGGAACATTTGAATGAAGGAGAGGTTGAGACAATCAAAATATCTTATCACCTCTAGTGTGTTTATGTCTAGTTAGTTATGGTCTATGTTCAATGACAATTGACAGTTAAATGAATGATAAGAAATATTCATCTTTGTAACTTGTACTGATTTAATGTTAATTAAAGAGTTGTTTGATAGTTTTTAATTACAAATTTATTTAAAAGAATAATTATTAATACTTCTATATCACATTGCTCAACGACAAATTTCATAGCACTAGTGAATATAAAAATTCGTAGCAACAGTTTTTTTCAGCAGTCTTTTTGACCATTTTCATTTATAGAATGCACGTACAATTGTCTATTATGTGTTTTATTATTGTTCTGATTCTGAATTAACAACCTAATGTAATCTACACTGATTCATCGTCGTTTGCCGACATCTTATTATACTGAATACTGAATACTGAAGTTTTTTCATGAAACATTTTCACTCTCTTGCAAAAAAAATGTTTCTTGTAAAAAAAATAATATTTTTCACTGAAACAGTTTGGCTCCTTTAATGTACCTAAGAATACCTAAGAAACTCTCTTATTATAGGGAAAAGAGTATTCGGAAAAATATTTGAATTAAATCCAATGGTCTACGAGCTATATTCGGTAATAACAAGATCATGATTGCCTATGGAGCGGTTGTCTTGTGGCCAAAAATAAACTAGACATCAGCAATCAGTACTATCTCTGGAGTACAAAGGCACAGGGATACTGAGAAGTACACAGTTAGTCTCTATGGAAACTTCTTACCCCTTGACCTAGTCATAAATGAGGAGGCCAGAATGCATACAGGCTGAATATCTGCAGAACCGGTCAAAGTAACGCAGGTCCCTACCTATATTTCTTCTAGTTTTCAGAGAGGAGAGCATTTAAAAAAAGCCCCATTGTTGCTTAATCATAAGTCTGTGATTTAAAGGCTATGTTTCTAAGACAATTGTTTTATGTTTAAACTCTAATTTCTAAGTTACATGAATACCATACAGAAGATTAATAATCAAGCTGACTTCTTAAAAATAAAAGAGAGAGTTTAATAACAGTTACATCGCTAACATTTTCATAGATGTGTCTACAGCTAAAGAGATGTGGTTATTAAAGCTAAAGGCTGTGTTAAAAAAATCGAAAGAACTTTTAATTTCTTTTACATTTTCTAACAGTTGATCCCCATTGTATAGCCAAATATATTGAGCTCTTAAAAACGATGAAATCAAATAACTGAATATTATTGGACTGTAAATTAATAGAATTTTAATAGTTGTTTACAATTTGGAAAAGTTAAGGTCATCTGCGAAAATCTAGAAATTACTATGCCGAGAACATAAGTTACATAGTTGACTAATAAATTAAAAAGAAGGGGCTCGGGATGGAAACCTTGGGAGACTCCAGAAGTAACAGTGAATTCATAAGAATAGTGTTGTTTTACTTTATTTGCAATCTATGAAAGATATGGTTTTTAATCCATTACAACAATAACCCCCATAAACCAATTTAACTTAGTTTATGATTCACTCTATCGAAAGCTTTGGAAAAGACAGCATCTACCTGATACCCCATCACTGGGGCTTTCGAAGAAAAGTTAGCATAAGCAACTAACTAGAACAGTCATTAGTTAAACAACTGCCATGTTAACAAGAAGCAAGAAATACTGATAAAAAGGTTATACAGAACAGTTACCATAAAAAATTAAACATTTATGTGGAAACGACGAAGATTTCAATTATTATAAGAGCACAATATCGATAAAGATCTAATCTCCCAAAGCGTGATTGATACCAGAGAGTATATACAGTACGTTAAGTTTAGAATCCTGAATATTGGAGAACGGTCCATAAAAACAATAGCAATGAATAGAGAGAAATATAGCTATACCGCGGTAGAGGTGTAACCATATTTTTAATCTTAGGCGAGTCTCAGACTGTCTAGAATAAATTATCCCATTCTTATTTTTAAATTATTTTTTTTTAACATTTAATTGATAAGATATTATCAATAACTGCGTAACTTTCACCATGTTAAATAACAAGCGACTTACAGTTGAAAACAGTTTGTGGAGTACTGAAATTTATGCTGTGCTATGATCGCTGACTGCGAGCAACAGCGGGCAACAGCGTCCCATCAAAAGGGCTTAGTTAAACAATTTTCTGTATTTACTTTACTTACGTGCAAATATAATAAAGCGTCTCATCTTTATTTTTCAGGATTCCTAGGTTATTGTAATATAGTGTGAACATGAACAATATTGTTAGTTTATTTGGTTGTAAATAAAATATAAATGCAGAAAAATTAATAAAAAGAGCAGGAGAGTTATAATTAGTGTTGAAGAAGATTTATTAGTATGATATCTGTTTTATTTTTAACGATATATAATAAATATTTTCGTTTCAAAATGTTTTATACAATATTCAAAATAAAGACCTTTGAAACACTCTGTATACATTTTTTTCTTTTTAATATTGTTCTTCTTTATTTATTTAATTTACTTATAGTAACACGTGCCTGTTAAGTCGTCATATCTAGATAATTTATGGCTAATAATATTAATGAAATAACCTATAACGGGAAATGAACTTAAAAAATCACAAATCGAATTCAAAATAACCAGCAAAACCATAAAACATCTATTATTTCCCGTACAGGACAATTTATAGCAAGTAATAAATTTAATTAAATTAATGACCTATAACATAATAAGTATCTATCTAGAATGCAGGTTCTGTAATAATCTGAAGCAGTTTTAGGTGGTCATGGAATTGCAGGGTCAACCGGTAAGTAGCAAGATGCGAAAAGTTTAAGTTCTTGAGTTCCGTCTAATATAATAAAGGATAATTAAATGAAAAAGAGGAACAAGTAAGTAGTGAATTGACTTAAAGCTAGTTTATTACCCATACAAGTATTAGAAATTAAAAATTAAAAAAAACCGACTTCAAAAACGTGCAGATGCCATCACCACATCTTAACCAAATTTATATAAGACCACCCCTGAGGTACCCCCTTACTAACAAAAAAGAATCATATAAATCGGACAAGTAGGTAAAGCATTATCGCTAAACATACATAAAAAATGAAGAGTTTGAAGATTTTCTCATGAACCCAATTATTAGATTTTTACCAAATTTATAGTTTTTTTTAGTAGTGGGTTTAATGGAAAAGTGACTTTTTTAGTTATTAAAGTCCACTTAATTTCCAATAAAATGAGACCAATTATGTTAACTTACACCTTATATTTCCTGAGACAGAGCTGATCAAAGTTGTTGAGGTAAGTTAACAATTATGTACTCGAAGGGTTTACAAAATGAAGTGGAATAAGCATTATAATTTATTAAAATAAACATTTTACTAATTAAAACATTAATATGAAAAATGTAAGGAAATGCCTCATTTTATTTTAGAACGCAGTTAAGGAAATAGTTATTACTCGCCTTTTTTGTATATTTTTGATGGACCAGGCTCGTCCTCTAAATCCACAGTACATCTTTAAGGGCAGCTTTCTGAGTTAGAATTTCTTCATTGAACTGCTCAGGAAGGTCGAAATCATCATTTGATGGTGTATTATCAATGAATGGTTCATCAATGTCATCACACATCAGGTCTGGTATGTTCTCGCAAGATTAGCCAGTGCAGTAGCTGCAAACAGCCGATTATTTCAGTCCTGATTTCCTGCAACCACAACCTTTTTTGCAGTTACAGAAAATTATATTTAGCAGAGCTGAGGAGCTAATGGTGCCATCATCTGTTGAGGAACGAGGGCTTGTGTACTCCGCATTCAGCCCCAATCGAGAGGTTTCTTCTCATTTTCCAGCCACTTCTGTACCTGAAACAAAATCAACAACAAAATAAGGGACCATGTATAAAGAATGTGGTCTGAAGCAAAAAGGAATACAAGCAAAAAACTTATCTTTTCTGGTGGTATGTTCGCAGAGTGAAATCTTGCAGCATACCTGGTTTGAGGCAATATGGCGAAGTTCATGTTGGGCTTAACTGTCGCCCCAATGAACAACTGGATGAGAAGATCGCTAAGATTTTGCGATTCTCCTTTGCCTCCATAAAGTGAAATGAGGAAGGTCTTTCTTTCGTCGGAAACTTGCTCAGGTGTGGCATTGGAGCTCAAGAAAACCTCTGCGTTTTGTTCGAAGCATGACTGTTTTTTTATTATTGATAGCATTTTTTTTCCTTGGTCAAAAGTTGCTGATGTTGTAACACAACCGCTAAACACGTGAAGAAGCAAAGATATTCTGGGTTGTGATAATTGGGTAAAAGAATTTGTCGAGTAGGTGACATCTGGGTTTTTTCCTCTCCCCCATTTTACAAATATGATATTGTTATTTGGTCTGTTTGTTGAAAGGATGTGGTCTCCTCCATCTCGTGACAAACCACAAAGTAATACTAACAAAAAAAAATACTTCCTTTTTTAGAAATTTTGCAAACTTTTAAATAGCCGTATCTTAAAAACTGTTTGGTCTACCAAAACCAAATTATTCTTATTTAATTGTAAATTAGTCAACTTAAAAAGTATCCATAGTAACTTTTGCCATAACGTAGGTACTTGGTGGTTAAAATTGACAAAAACTGAAAAAACATTTTAATGAATTTTCAAGTATTTAAATGTGCCCCGAAGGGCTTTCGAGGTGGAAAACTTGGATTTATCATACCAATTTCATCACTACCAACTCATAAAAAAATCAGTACTACCTCATTTGATGTAAGGCAACACTTCTTTTTTTATATGATTTCCATGTACTACCTGCGTCTTCAAGAGTAGTGTGTGACTCGAATTTCAATACCAACTAAAAACCACCTCTGTCGCAATCAGAACTGTCATTTCTGATACGTTGATCTGTAGCCGGCGTTCTTACCATTCGTTTCTGTTGTCTTCTTCCTCATTTCTATTCACGTTTTTTTTTTTTAATATCATTTATCATAGTGTCGATAATGTTTTCCGGTGTAACCAGACACCTACTGTATGCTCTGTTTACCCTTTATTGAAGGTCGTTCTTGGGCAATCGAATAGTGTATGTTTTGGAAATATGTTGTCGTCAGATTTGTCTATTCTCTTGGTAAATGTTTTTAACGGCCCATAAAAGGTTCTAAATTGTTTATTTCAATACCTCGTTCTAAATTTGCAGTTTATCCAGGGTTCTAATCTCGAGATTTTTTATCCATTGTGCCTTTTCGGTAATGTCATTTGCCATCGGCTTATGCATTCTCTTCTCGTGATTTTCTTTTTAGCTCTTTCGGACCAACTATGCTTATGTATGCAATTTCTTTTTTACGAAGGGATATCATCCACTGTAAGCACGTTTGCTGACACCGTTTTATATGCACTCGCAATTCTGGATAGGACCCTACCTTGCAATCTTGCTATTAAGTTCCTGTACTTGTTGGTTTCAAGTGCTTTGCACCAAATCGGAGCTCCGTATAGCAGCTCCTGGTATAACTCTGGCCAGATTTGTGGTTTTATTATCGGCTTTCTCGGACGCTTTACTAAGTGTACTTCAAAAGTGCCCAGGTGATCTATATGTATGCAAAGGTACTTTATGGATTTTGATGGGGCTACTTGCTGGTTTCCCACATTAAACTTCATTTGCTCTATGAACTTCACCAATTTTAGGATGAATACTTTGTAACAGTTAGAACGGTTTTCTTTATTTTGACGCAAACATCTCTACTCTAATGTCATTTGTCGTTTATGCCTTGCGTCAAAAGTTCATTTTCATTTCGATTGTCAACGAATTGTCAACGAATAAGTTGATATTAAATTTTAAATTATCTAGGTCATCCGATGTATTAAATCATTTTTATCTATCGTATAGGCCGTCTGATTTTGTAAGCCTGGCTATATCTAGACGGTTCTGTGGGAGTTATATCTAAAGAAGTTCTGTATGAGTTATATCTAAAGAGGTTCTCTATGAGCTGTATCTAAAGAAGTTCAAGCTGTATTTAAAGAAGTTTATTTTAAGTTATATCAAGAGGTTTAGTTCGAGTATGAGATTTAAATTTATGAAGATTTATACCTGAGAGTTTGGTGCTACCCAAAGAGTATCGTTCGAATCCCTTTGAAGAAGGCCTATGCAAATCTCTCCTTTATACTACCTCCTGTTATAACAGATAAGTCTATTTTTATGCAATAAACCATCTAAATTTGAATTAGTAAATCTGTGAATTAGAATTTGTTACTGCCTTATCTAAAACTTGGTTTAAATATAATATCTTAATGGTTAGTGATTTTCTGTATTTTTATCATTAACCGATAGTCAAGTATAGTAAGTTTTAAATATAGTGGTGTCCAACTTCTTGTTCAAAGTAATACGAGTTATTTAATATCCTAACCAACTCCCAAAATCATTTGAGCTTAAAACACCATAAAAAAATAGATAAAATAACAAGTATCACATTACAGCTTTTGGTTTTTAAGCTGCCAACTGTAGCTTCATGGTATATATCCATTATTCAACCTGAAGGATGCTGAAATTGTCACTATGCTTGTTTGCAGGTTGGACCGTTATTGGCAGGTCATCTGCAAACGATACACTTTCACAATCCCCTACAACTTGTAGGTCTAGAAAATGGTTGTAGATTATATTTTATAGGTTCGATCCGAGGAGCGAACCGATTCTTGCAGGACGCCAGCAGTTGCCTCTTGTACTCTAAAAAGTAACGCTCTATAGTTGCAACCAGGTATTCGGGTATTCATTTCTAAACTTAAACTACCGATGATTACTTTCCAAGCTACTTTCCGTACGCTAGCGCTCCCTTGATCATTGAGTATAGAATTCTATATACATAAAGTTTTCTTCATTTTTAAATATATTAAAACTCGTATATTACATTTTGAAAACAAATATTCGGTACATACTTAATCCACTATGGGTCCATCTATTTGTAAAGAGACGAAGTACGTTCGTTATTAGGTTTCGACAACCGTTCAATGGTTCGGTAGGAGGCGTCAAAATTATTAAGACATGACTTGAACACCCTGGAGCTTGCTATGGGCGCTCGGATCATCGGGTGGTTTAACCTGTTTCTCGGGTTCTAGTTTTGCTATTTTCGAACTCGTGGAAAATTCCTATTGGTTTAATAGAAAATTTATCATTCCAAGGATCAGTTCCGGTTTTAATTTTACGACCTTCTTTATCAATTCGGATGAGATTTCATCTGTAAGGTCTTGGAAGCCTCTTTACAACGGTGTATGAAAAAAATCACATTCTTAAAAAAATTAATTGTTTTATCATGCTTAAAATCAAAAAAATCAAAACTGCGTTTTTAAATCCTATTTTCAAATTGTCCTCCATTGACTTCCATACAATAATACAATCTTGACTGAAAACCGTCACTAACATGGTCCAGCATAATTGGAGTTATTTGACGACACTTATTTACAATTCGTTGGCGTAGTTCGTCCAAATTTTCAGACTGTGTCACAAAAATGTTGGACTTAAGATGTTTGCACAAGAAGAAGTCCAAAAGGTTCAGGTCAGGAGGATCGTTTTTTAATTTTTCTGTTATTAACGGATCAATCGCATTTTCCAGCATTTCAAGATAAATTTCGCCATTTAAATTACTAGGAATAAACAGAAGCATAATTAGGTGGTCTCTTAAAATTCCTACTCAAACGTTTAGCTTTTTAGGATATTTAGTGTAAGCTTCTCGAAATACATGAGGATTTGTATCGCTTCAAATTCTACAGTTATGCCGGTTAACCTCTCCATTAAGTGAAAAAGTGCATTCGTCAGAAAAGCAAACGTTGTACAAGAAATTTGGGTTATTGTTGATACGCTCAGCCATAATTTCGCAAAAATCTTGCCTTCGATCCACATCATCATCATTTAATTCATGAATTAATTTAATTTTGTACAGATGGAACTTGTGTGTTTATAAAATTGTGAAAACGTTAGATTGGCCAATACCGGAAACTGCAGAAAGTTGTCAGACAGATTGCGTGTTTGGCATAAGTTGGACATGGCCCAATAACGCCACAGCTGCTCCTTCATCATTTACAATTCTATTGGGTGTTTTTTTATCAATTACTGAACCCGTGTCAAAAAATTTTGAAATCAATTCCATTACGTACTCATGGAGAACGCTACGTTCAGGATGGTTTCGGTTAAATACCATTTTGATTTTGGTAATACAGGCTAACCAGCTCAATACGTTCTTAAAATATGTACACCATAATTTATTTTTAAAATTGTAAGCAAATCAGCAAAGTAGTAACTCAACAAATTGATTTTTATTATATGAAATGATCGAAGAAACGTGATAAACACCTTCTAAGAACAAAAAATGAAGGCAAGATAAGAAAATGGGATAAGGAATATACGGGGTGGCTCGTCTGAGATGGAACACCCTGTAGAACGGTAATAGTTTAACTATAGGGTACCCTTGTCACAGATATCGTTTTTCAGCTCGCTGCCTATTCTTTTCCAGCAATCCCGTTTTCCTTATTTATGAGTCGCTTTATTTGTTTTGCTCTTTTAATTCGCCTATGAGCCTATCGGGGTTACCGATTTCAGCGCTTCCTCTAGAGATTTATATTCCAGTTTGTATGCGTGTTTCCTTTTGTTGACTAACTTCTAGCGTCCGCCAGTATGGACGTTTCCTGTTCAGTTTCTGATTGGACTTTTTCATTTTCGCTTTGACTGCTATGATTAGCGGGACGGAGGAATTGCAGTTTTTCATTTGTAGCATTTCGCGTGAGAACTAATTCATATGAGAATCATATGCCATAGTGGTGTAATTCATATAAGCTGACTTCTAATCAGCCATCCAGTATTGCACATGTGGCCTCTTGTCAGTGAAGATTTTGTGTTGATGTCCCCAGCTATGATCCTTTTCTCTGTTTTCGCTCATGATTCAGCAGTTTTTATTTTTTATGTAGACAGTTTTTGTCGATGATCCATCTTTGGCTTTCTGTGATAAAGATGTTTGGTTTTGTTATTGTTTTATGATTTACATTTATTCTCTACGCTACTTGAATTGTCAGGTCGTGGACATACCTCGCGCGTCCTAAGTTGCTTTGGAGGATTTTCATAGTTCATGAATATTTAGTTAGTTCTTTTTAACAATTTAGTAGAATGTGTAAGTTGGAATAGGTATAGATATGTATGAGAAAGATTAGAGTAGTTTATTAGACTAAGATTGGAATATTTCACCCTCTTTTGTTGTCCCTTTCCTATCAGCTTCTTCACTTCCTTTTATCTTACTTTCGTCTTTATTTATTGTAAGAGTCGATGTGGAGATTTATTATAGACGTTTAGCAAGTTTCTTTGTTTCCACATTATTTTCTTGTATGCATTTTTCTCCTATTTTAAAGAACATCACGGGCTTTGGAATTCGAACCCAGCTCAATCATGGCATTTACTAAAAGGTAGGGCTTGTGCGGTGAACTATAAGTTTGACATAAGCCACAATTGATCCATCTGGTTCGCAGTGAAAGTCTATAAGATTATCTCACTTTTTTTAGGATTAACTAATAAACAAACACTTGCAAACTGCTTGATCTCGTTTTTCTGTCGTCATACGATACTATTAGATGATCCTCGTAAATTCAATTTACAGCATCGTCGGCCAGTAATTACCGTAAAGAGCGTCATTGTCTTCACGTTCATGACCCACCCTACCCTCGACCGAGGTACCGAGATCCCATTGCGAATCTTTCAATTCGGTTTAATAATGTAATAACGATATATTCCCGGCGTCGGGTCTGTACCGTTAGACATATCAAATGTCACGATCACGAAGAACATGACAATCGTTATTTTTACGCCCCGGCCTTGAATATAATACATTTTATTCGTGAGCGATTCGAATCGCCAACTGATTATAACCGAAGATGGTAAAATATATTTTTAGTAGATCCTTAGTAATACTGCTTCCCGTCTTTAGTCTGCAGCACCCACTTCGAGTTCTCTCTCTGACTTTGCAACAAAACTTTGTATCGTAGCAACAATTTTTTATTAAGTCTTGAAAATACGTTTTATCAAGGATTTATACCTTGCTTATCAAATCAAATCGAAAAATGCTTAATTGTGTAAAAAATTACATTCTTATTCATAAAGCCAATAAAAAAAACAGCACAGGATTAAAAATAGAGTAAAAATATATATGTAAAAGTGTAAAACAAAGAAATACAATAAAATCTTATAATACCAATTAACTAAGGCTGGTGCTATAAAATTCTTCCATCTAAGTCCTTGTAGGCAATAATTTACGAAGGCGTAAAAGAGCCACATTTATTTAAAATTCCATCTTTATTCCATCTCATAAACGATTTATCAGCTGAAATAAGACAACGATGGTTATATGTAGTAAACTAGATAATTTAACGCATAGCTAAATTCAATGTAAATTGAATTAAAATATTTTTGTTCCTTAATTTTTCTGTAAAATTGCTACCTGATTTCATCTAGAGCGAATTGTAGGAACAATTAAAAAAAATCATGCTATAAAGTATGTTAATCAATGACGATTGTTGCGTTTGTTTTTTCGAGATTATATCAGTGTAGGCATGTTTCATCATCTGTGATGATCTTGTATACCAAATTGTAAATGCAAGAAATGCATGGTTACAAAAGTTGAAAATTGCGAAGCCAGTATCAAAGTAGTACCCAAAATTTTAAAGAAGATAATTATTTGCTTAGAGGTAATGTAGATTTATTTTTCGATTTTTTTTTGTGTTATCTCAACAGAAAATAAATATTAACAAAAATCGCTGTGCCTTCCTACCAGTTTTTAAGAAAATGTTTGATGGTTCTGTTTGATCAATTTCAAAATCAAATATAAGATAACAGAAAGAAGAATAAAGAATATCCAAACTAAAGAAAGTTCAATCAGTGTTAAATATGATAGTGAGAACAAGTCATAGTTGAGAGTGATTTGTTTCATGATAGCCTAGCTACTTACACCGAACAAGACATAGAGGTTGCAAATACACACAGCGTCACAAAACTTGGACCCCCCAAATTTTTTCGAAAGCGAAGATATTTTTTTAAATTAATGTATATCATAAAATATGTTATTCTTTCACCAGCTTATACATATATTTTTTTAGGTGCAACTCTCTTGGGCGATGAAAAAATTATAAAATCCAAAAAGGTGCAATAACCAATTTATCAAAATTCCTAATTTAACAAAAAATGAACTTATGAAAAAAAAATAACAACACTAATATTCCGTGTGATCGCCTCTGTTCTCGATACATTGATTGACTCGCCTTGGCATTGAGCGAATAAGATTATCGATATGTTCTTGAGGAATATTGTTCCACTCTTCCAATGCCGCCACAATCAGCTCCTGAAGGGTTTGGTCTCCTAAATATGGCTTCTGAAAGCATATCCCACATGTGCTCAATCGGATTTATGTCCGGCGATTGTGCTGGCCTCTTCATTCGCTGGACATTGGCTTCAGCTAACACATTTTGAATCCTTCTCGTGCGATGTGAACGGGCGTTGTCATCCATAAAAATTAAATTTGATCCAAATTCTTCTCTCCGACGCAGAACAATTGGCCTTATAACATTTTCCAGGTAGATGTTTCCCGTCAGCGTCCCTGGTATGTGAATAAGCGGCGTGCGATAACCATGTATAATGCCCCCCAAAACATAACCGTCCCTCCTTGGTAAGGAACCACTTCTTGAGGAAAGGCTAAACGTGCTGCACGTCCTGGCTCTCTCCATATCGGGACGGTGGTGTATCGGTCTATCGCGCTTATATTCATTTATAGGCAAGTTTATGAGTCTGAGACTGCTGGGTTTCGAATCCCAGAGCAGACCATGTGGATTTTTAATTAAATTGCATGGTTCGGTTTAGGATTTGATGTGTGGCGTATTAATAGAAATTCAATTTCTGTTGATATGACATGCAGATTAAAAAAATTCGCCATACATTACCGTCTCGATGATGGTGGGTGAGGTTTTCCGGGTTTTCCTCACCTGTAAGTCAAATGGCACCATCAATCATCTTTAAGTCGCCCCGGAGCGCCACGGCAAATAATAATATTAATAGCCGTCCTTTCCCCTACACAAGTCGTTCAGTCGACTTCAGGGGTTGAAATTCACTCGTAAGGGGGTGAATTAGGGAGAGTATTATTATTATTATATTATTATTATTATACCCTTACACGACGACTGTCACTTGTTAATCCAAATCGGGACTCATCTGAAAAAAGTAAATTTCGCCATTGAGGTAAAAGCCAGTTCCTGTGAATACGGCCCCATGCTAAGCGGCCAGCTCTATGTGCTCTATACTCTGTTTTTAAACTAAGAGGAGCGAATTGAAAAGTCCTATTTACACAGGGAAAAATAACTAAAAAAGTAACTAGATATCATTTTAGCGGTAAATTTGAATTTGTCTTGTATCATTTCAAGAAAAACATTTCAAAACTTTGTTATGAATTCATTGAAGTCAAAGTTTTAGATAACCAACGAATAAAGATGACACTAAATTGTGCTCATTCCGTTTTTGATTTATAATTATTGTATTTTAGTTGTACTTTTATGTTTTCCTTACTTCGTCTTATATCGCAGCTCGGACCAGTATGTTGAGAAGAGAATCGCTCAAGCAGCGACCAAATTTCAGTAAATTGAGTAAAATGTCTCCCAACAAAATACATAATAATTTACATTTTGAGTTTAACATAGAGTTTTAATTCGATCTTTTATTTATTGTTTTATAAGTAACTGAGATTAGAAAATTATATATCTATTATAATAACAGAAAAGAAAGTAAATAGTAGGTTTTTCAATTTGATGGAAAAATTAGAAAAATAGGTATGCCAGTTCTATTTGTTGAAATGAAATTAAGCACCTATTATTACCTACCTATTACAAAACATATTTAGGAGGGACTGAAAAATATGTAGTTGAAGAAAAGCTTATTTAAAATGAAGAATTTTGGCAGGTACAAAAAAATAAAGTTTATTTTTATATTTCTTTATATGTATAGTTTAATTTGTAATATTTTTTCTTAAAATTAAACTACAAGATTACCATTAGTTGTATGGATTTCCTAATTAAATAAGGGTTCTTTCTTCAGGTAAAATGTAGCAAAGTTCTGAAGTACAATACGATATGTTTGCAGACAAGTGTTTTGAAATGAAATAAATCAAATCTATACGAATTTTGTCTCCACTAACAAGATGTTATTATCAACAGTCGAAAGTGTAAACTTGTGGGCAACAGCTTATTAAATGTATGTAGAAGTCCAAGAAAGTACTATAATAATAATAATGGTTTTTATCATTCTCCTGTTTTTTTGTAGATAGGATTTATAAGTGTTGCTTAAATTCCACATTGTGTATCAGAATGTCTTTGGTCTTCTTGAAAACATATTTTCATACAATATAAAGCAGATGGTATATTTTTTTGAGACAACCTTCAAGCCTCTCGAAAACTAAATGTTTATTTGCAGGTAAGATAATACGTATCCTTATTTTGTATGATCATTTATTGTATAGACAAATAATTAAATAAAAATTATTAAGGCATAAAAAAGGTAATTTGTAACTTTGTGTCAGCAGAAGGATTTCCTACACCCAATTTAATATATTTTTTACAAACAAATAAAATATCTTTAGTATGATAGGTAGATATTTTTAATAATTCAGCACTGGATATGTTTCGAAATCTTCTGGTGCAATCACAGCTTTTTAAAATTTAACAAAACATTTAGGAACATAAACACTTTAAAATGATCATTAACGAAACCCATATTTTGTGATAGTGTGTAGGTAGCTTACAACTAGTTGATTAAATTAAAATACACCTTTTACACATTCGCAGAGTTTAATATGTGCAAGTGTAGTTATAATATTTGCAGTCTATTTTATAAACTACATTTAGTTGAGTTGCTTTCTTGAGTTTGGGTTTAAAATTTAAAAATAAGGTTTCGTTTATGAGCAATTTTTACATTATATCTAGAGAATATTTTTGACACTTGTTTGGAAAGTCCTTTTACATATAGCAATTTAATGTTTAAAAAAGGGTGCCACAACAAATGTTACAGTGATAACACTTTATGCTTTTGACTATTTAAGTACCAAGCTATTTATTTAAAATAATAAAACAAGGTATTTGTTTTAGGTTAAATAATGAAAGTTTTGGAGGCCACAAATTATGGACATATTCAGATGGCAATAACACTTTTAAATATATCCAAAATATTTTGTAGTTTTAAATGTTAATTAACAATTTTGTAAATGGTTTATTTTCAAATAAATAAAATTTACTTTAATATTTAGTTATATTTTAATCATTTTGATTAGAAATTCATTAATTTTTAGTTAAAAAAAAAAATTATTAATAAAGTTGTATTTTTTTTAAAGTAGAACACCAAAAAAGCAATATTTACCAATTTATAATATTGCGGAAAAAATGCTACCATTCCTGAGGCTTAAATATAACGATTTAATCCAACTTATATCAGTCCAAAAGTGGATGATTTCAGAAATACAGAGTGTTAAAAGTTCAATTTAGTTTTTTATAAATAATTTTTTTAATAATTAATGTATTTTTAAAATATTTGGTTGGGAGGGGTTTGTGGGGTAAAATATTTAAAGCTGCTCCCATTTTTATTGTAAAATTTAAAGGACGCCTTTTTTTATAAATCCAGATTTCTCAAGAACGGCTGCTCAAATCTACTCTTACCACTTATACCTTGCAGAACAAGAATTTTTAAGTTAAATACAGACTGGCGCTTAAATGTGTGCAAGATACAACAATTTTACAATAAAAATGAGAGCAGTTGTAATTTTTGTATACTACACTGTAGTTTTGTAATTTTTTTTTAATATGGGTTAGAAAAGCAACATATGAATAGTAGTATCTTTATTTTGTAAATTTGTTATATTTTAATTAATAATAAAAGTTTTAAAAATAAAACAAAAATACATAAGAGGTGCCTATACAACATAATAAGTAAAAAGACAAAGTACATCTTGACATTTACATTGAATCAGAAACAAAAAACACTAAGTACTCAATATGTTAATCTACATCAGAAGATTCGTTGTGTTTTTAGCTGCCATCTGATTTATTTGTGCTTCTATCAATTCTATGGGATTTAACTCGCAGTGATATGGGGCAGCCACTACACAACTTTATTGGTTTCTTTAGCCTTTACATCGACAACATTCAAATTATGTGCATCTTTATGTTGCCAAATTAGGTGTAAAAGTTGATATTACTTCATATTTAAATAAATTTAATATTTTTAGTTTTGTAACCATTCCTGTCAGATTTTCTTGACGACAAAGGAATTTTTTCAACTTTTCGACTATGATATGATACATTTTCCATGACAATCACAGCATAATTAGAAAACTTTGTAAAAAATGTAGAAAACCAATTCTAAAATACTTTGGATTTCGTCTCGTCAAGGTAAATGCATTTTCTACCAAGCCTTCAGAATTAGCACGTATATTAAGGCACCTGCTTTTGACTTTTCAGGCCTGTTGATAAACCTTATTATGATCTTCATCAAAGTAGAAGCTTGGTCTGTTTTATTTTCTATATTGTTTGATGGATTTTAAATCTACGTATATAGTGTTCTATCAATACACTTTGACAATTTCTTTTCAAATATCTAAAAAATATATATACATAATAAATAAACAGTACATTTGACTGGTCAAAGTTACAAACTTACTTAGTTATTATATCTCAAGAAAGTATATAAAGATGAATAATATATTTGTGGCAAATCTAAATATTTCAATTCTTGCAAAATTTTATTCAATCTAGATAACTCATTTTTGAAAAAGAAATCGTGTACTAATCTTCGAATAGCATTTATCATAATCAAATGTTTTTAGAACTACTCGTCTTCCATAAATACTTTTTAGACTAGATATTGTTCCATTATTGCGGTATTATTTCAATAATCGGTAAGTAGTTGACTTTGACCTATAAGAAAAATATTGAGTATTTAATATTATTTTTAATTTGAAAGTAATGAGTAAAACTTACTGGTAGCTTGAGAAATTTTGGATATAACATCAACAATTTTGGTTTTCGTATTATTATCCAATACATATTTGTACATATTTATTATTTACTGCTTTTCTGAGAGAGGAATAGCCTAAACTCATTCGTTTTCGTTGTTTTGATGGACTCCGCGAGGAACTGTTATAATAGTATTCGATGTAGAAGGATTCATAATCGTGGAAATTCAATACAATTGCTTACTAAAGTTTTGAAAAGAACTGTTATTAAAGAAATAAAATAAAAAACTAAGTAATAATGATGAGATATCAAAGCAATAACAAAACTTAAATTATAAAATGTCAGAATCGAAAATAGAACTGTCAACCCCTGTCAAAAGTAGCTAAAAAGTGATGTGTGAAACTGACTTCAATCTGACCAATTAGAAGTCTACAGAATTGCCAACTTAAATTCAAATCGCTCCTCTTAGTTTAAAAACAGAGTATAGTAAGCCTTGGCACTCTTAAAGGTCTTCTTGATCGTAAATTTTCGCCAGCTAGCCTTCGTCGAATTGTGGGCCTAGAAATGTATCTTCCGTACGTTCTTCTGAAATGCGTTCTTACTGCTGTGACTGTGATATTCCGATTGCGTCGAACAAAATTGGCTAAATATCAATCCTCTCTTTCGTCTGTAACACGATGACGCCCACTACCAGGTCTCCTATTCACACCTAAGGTTTTTTGAAACAGTTGCACTATTCTGATAACAGAGGTCCTAGGAATGCCAAGGCTTGCTGAAATCCTATGATTTGACCAGTTCTGTTGATGTAGAGCGATTATTCTAGCTCTATCAAAACCTGAAATTTGCTGGCCAGGCATTTTTAAACAATTGAAAACGAACTATACTTTTCGAGATTTATACAAAACTGATCATTTTCAACAAAAGCTGTAGTTAAAGAAAGTGATAAAGTTTTGTGGCGTTTTTTATTCGTGATAAAAAACAACAATGTATACGAGATTATTTCTACAAAAACAAAATTTTGATAAAGGTTTTAGATTTGGTGTTATACAGGGGGTCCAAGTTTTTTGACGCTGTGTGTAGTTTTTGGCAGTTAGTAAAAAGTGGGGTAAATAGTAATGTACAAGTAAATATAAATAAAAGTAGGCAAATTTTAAAGTGTATTGACATTAGTGTACAAGTGCATACCCCAAAAAATCAAACACTTTTAGTTATTTTAAAATCTGACAAAGAGTTGTGTTCATTCACTGGAATTATAACAATTTTAACATACTGAATGTACTAGAAAATACAGTAAAATCAGCTGAAGGACTTCGGAAGATGGCCTATTGGGTATTGTAACTCGACAAAGAACGTTTTATTATTATGTAAACATTGGCATATTTTGTTAAGAGAAAAAATATTTTATTTTTATGTTTATTGCTTATAGAAATAGCCTTTTGTACCAACAGATTTAACTATCCCATTACAGAATAATATTAAAAAAATATATAAAAATACATTATCAATGAACAATCACTCATTATAAATTATATTTGTACATAATGACTAGTAAACCTAAGAATAATACAAATAATTACTAAAAAGAGTATTCTCCCAATTACAAAATCATAAATTTCAAGCTGTATATTTTCATTTAATGTATTAAAGAAGAGATCACATGAATGACTATTGTTATTAATATGATAATAATAACAATTTATTCATACAATATGAAAACCTTACAAACATCGGTTCGGTAAAGAGGAGCGAATAAAGAAAACATGCGAAGTGTCATAAAACACTTGTTTACAAGAGAATAAGTAACATTAATTAAATAATATAATATAAAACTATAAAGACTAAAAACTAGTACAAACTAAAAATTAAAGTAAATTTTATATCAAAAATAACAAACAAAAAATTTGTCAATAGATGATTTTAAAAGGACAATAATTGTTCTGTATCTGTTTTTATAAAACATCTTGTTAAATGAAATTATGGAACAAATACATTTTAGATAGTCAATAAGATCAAACAGTTTATGCAAACATAAAAAGTGAAGCCACAAATCTTCTGTTTCCGTACCATGGAGAGACATATATTTTTTTTAATAATCGTAAACTGATTTTAGATTTAATTGAAAATATAGAAGAATATCTTGTGAAGTGCCATTATTTATCCATTTGCAATTATATTAAATCTTAGTAACTAAAAAATATACTGATAATTAGTTTAATAGAATTGTCACTCATTTGGTGACCAAATATGAACTGTGAATGGTGTCTTTTATGTTCTTAATAGAATGGATAAATATATTCGTTCAGTAGAACACAATGGCCTACTTGTAAACAATAACAAGCAACTACAATTAGTTTAATTAGTTTAAAAAAATAAGGCGCGTTCTAATTTTCAGATCCCAATAGATCTACACCATTTCACACGATCTTCGTTTTGAGCCAAAGTTAAGTTGTGGGGAATCCACTCAGAACAAATCTTATAGGCTTTCAAATGTTTAATTGCTTTCACACCAATCTTTAAGGACGGGGTATCCCTGTGTACTAAAAGTGTATGTGTAGACCAAAAGTTAAATCGACAGTTTTCCTAATATGTAGTGTTTAAAAATCTAATTTTTTGCCAAATTAAAAATAAAGGTCTAACTTAGGTCACCTTACTATTGAAAATTAATAAAGTTATTATTTTCAATAAAAACCAATCATGTAAAATAACCCCCTTTTATTTCATCTCAAAGGTGCCGTGTAGAATTATTTTAACCTCGATGTCAAACAAATAATAATAAAAAAAAAATGTAATACGACCTAAGTTCAACCTTTACTTGGAATTTGGTACACTCAGAATATTTAAATATTGTATATTTTTCAAAACGTGTAGATTTAAAATTTATAAGTCACTTTCCTTGAAAAAACATGTCAAAACGAATTTGGACCAAAAATGGCGTCTAATTTAACTCTAAATCAACCCCGAAAAATCAATAATTACTTCATGTAATGTAATAAAGATGGTGCTCCGATCGATAATATTTTGACTAGTATTTGATTATTTCTGTTTATATTATGTGTGTTTACGGGGGATATACGAGATGATAATACTGCCTCTGATACTGTTTATATGATACAATTGGAAACGACCTTTTTTTCATCGGCACTCTTTTTTCGCCGGTGACCTTTTGACACGCGCCTATTTGTTATATGATGTATGTATATCGGTTATTTATCAACTAAAAATATAGGAAATTAGTACATTGTGAATGATAATATCATTTTAATGCTATTTTTGAAACTAGTTCAAAAGTTGCATTTAACGATACTCAATGTTTCATTTTACCGTCAGTTTTAGTTTGACATATCCGTCATTTTATGTTTACAAAGCTCAGTTTCTATTCGAAAGTAAGAGAAACAGTCAAAATAAAATGCGAAAAACACTTTTTATCAATTTCGTTTATGTCAACTGAAAGCGACAATTGCTGAAGACGTAACAAATAAATTAGGTCGAGAAATAAAAAAATCTATACTATAAGTAACATACCATATATTATACCTGTTAAAATAAATCAAAAATAAGAGAACATATCGTTGACGTATATACTTTTCCATCTGTGATTAGTAATTACCAATTGCAAATTACGTATGAACATGCTTCTGCGCAAAAAAAACCATTATTTCAGGTACTTGTATCATTAAAGTCCATTAAATTATTATTTTTATAAATTTGCTAATTTTTGCACTTTAAGTTTCATTATATGGGGTATCCAGACATTTTAATCCTCGTCCTCTTCTATTTAAAATTATCTCAGGTGCCATATATTCCGAGTAAAATTTTTCAACCATATTTTAAAAAAAAATGGGTTGAATATGAATTTTTTCAACAAATATTGGATTTTCATCTCCAGTATATACTACAAAGTAGCACAATTTTCTTTGAGCTATACCTAGCTGTCCTTGAATCTAAAAGTATATAAAATCATTATTAGAAAATCAAACATAAAAAGAATATTAATATTGTAGTATCATTTCTAGCACATTTCTTAAAAATCATGAATTATTTTAACATATTGAAATTTTTCACCTGGTAAAAGTAGTTAGGGTTTTCTTTTAAATTAATCTCACCATCTTCTATTTTTAAGCATGGAAATGGGTTTGAATATTAGGTAATGTGCGCCAATAATGTCAAATTATGACAATTCGCAGAAAACGTCAACTTTTTATTTAGATTTTAATGTGCAAAAGCCTACCTACTTTGGATATTGATCGTAGAAAAAATATATTCAGAATAATGAAACATTATTATTAAATAACAAGTTTTTTTATTGTCAAATTTAATACGTAATATTATTTTTAATTGCAAATATTTGAATGTTAAAATTATAGCGTTTAATTTTTTTATTCAATGATGAACTCGACAGTGATAGAAAAAAAATACTACCTACCTTTAATGCAGGAAGTCGATGTCAATTTATCCAAAAATAAAACTGATTAAAATGTACAATGAAACTCACTAGGACACTTGGCACAAATAAATCAATTTTCTATTAAAGAAAATAACACTTATTAAAAACAAACAGCACAATAAAACACTTCAGAAACGTGTGATGTAATTTTGAAAACTAAATACCCGTAAGCTTGTTTGTAAATTTATAGACTCTTAACTCCTTCCCCCAGCCTTCATTAAGTATATTAAAAGTCGTGACGTCATATTGGCACAGATAAACGGTAATGTGTTATTGACAATCAGGGACATGTTTCTAGGAAATAACTACCTAAGATAAGATAAGATAAATGAATGTTAAATACCTACTCATAATATCTATTGTAGGGGTTTTGTACTTTAATAGGATAAATATTTATGCGGGCCTGGAAATTCCAGGAAATGACAGTCAAAATTACCCAAAAACATTAGGTTAGTACCAACATCAGATAATAGATAACTTCGGTATTTAACCAATTAATCACAATTAATATTCTTGAACATTCAAATGACAAAAACTTCCATCTTTAACCAATGAGAATATAGTTTTCATTCGATACTTCAAAATCACAATTTAATAATTAGGTAGAATAGTTTTAAAATATATTGCGAATTGCGACACGTCAAGCGTCCCACTCCGACTCAATGTGACGCAATTATTGTGGCAATATATTTTGAAACGACTCTATATTCGTGACTTGAAATTATAAACATCCCTCGTATTACTACCCGTATATAAACCAAATTATTTGTTTTAGGAAATATTTATATTTAATGTGAGGCAAGATATCGTTTTTGTTGTTACCATCTGCATCTACATTCTTTACTTTGGTCCAGGAAACAAAGTCAATTTTCGATAAAAATAAAATGTAATAGGTAGGTAATACTTTATGAAACAGTACAATAAAAGTATTGTATGCTCATACTCCAAAATGAGTCCTAGAGTTAACATTTTTATAATATTATAAATGGCATATAAAACGATTGGACCGTTTTCACAATCACGAAATAATTTTTTTTATTTGGTAAAATCCCGGCAATTATTGAAAAATAGATTTTATGTTCAGGACTATTATTATGATCCTTCGAACTCAGTCTACTAAAAACCGGTTTATAATACAATATAATACAATATCCCCTAATAGCTAGTCGGTCGATATTTATAGTTACTTAAAGATTTCTGTAATAATTTGCACTAATTCAATCTCTAGTCGGTAGGTAACAGCACCTCCTTGATTGAATCTAAATTGACATAATTTTGTTCAGAAATTCCTAGGAGACGCTGTCCTTAAAGTAGCTTGCATATTTCTGACAGTAACGTACCGATGCTCTTTTATTATATTTCGAATAGGATCAATATTTTTTTTTCTGTAACTGTCGTTTTGACTTAGGAGTTCGAAAACTGTCATTTAAGGAAAGTCGATCACGTTGAAATTCATTGAACCCCCGCTTTACGGTAGCGGAGGAACACGACTTGGCGCCAAGTACGCGACTGATTGCCTTAAAAAAAAAATCCTACGGTTTAAATCACGTTGGAAATTGTAAAAGATTACCTCCAATAATGCTCCTTATTTATTTTCATTACTTATTGGCAGAAGGATTACTTTAAATTTGTGTAATTTAACAACTGTCACTAACTTAACTTGTTAATAACTAGAAGTATTAGAAATTAAAAATTAAAAAAAAAAACGACTTCAAAAACGTGCCAAATTTATATGGGATCACCCCTGAGGTACCCCCTTACTAACAAAAAAAAGAATCATATAAATCGGACAAGGTGGTAAAGCATTATCGCTAAACATACATAAAAAATGAACAGTTTGAGGATTTTCTCATGGACCCAATTATTAGGTTTTGACCAAATATATATGGGATCACCCCTGAAGTACCCTCTTTCTAACAAAGAAGAATTATAGAAATCGGACACCGTGTTAAAAGAATTATCGCTGAACATACATAAAAAAAAATCGCGACGAATTGAGAACCTCCTCCTTTTTTGAAGTCGGTTAAAAATAGTATCGATTTTCATATTGATTATACGTGAACTGACTTACAAAAATAATTGACGATAGTCACTATAAATTAAATGAAAGGTCGCTATATCATATAAAGTAAACACTTCTACTAAAGTTTGTTTTTAAAAATTATATATCAAACCTTCGGTCCTGCTTTGCTTGTGTTAGAGTGAATAGTGAATGACATGATACTCACACATTCAGGAACTAAAACGATAAAGTCACAACATCAATGTTGCCAGTTACAGCTATTTAACTACCCGCGACTTGACCTGTGACTGACACCGTAGATATTATATCGTTCCTTTTTCTGCATTTGCGAGTGAAATTTAGGGTAAAAATGGGTGGGATAGTCTCATCGCCGCCCATTGAAACTCAGATGGATCTACTGTGACTCATGTCCTAACTTATAGTTCACAATGCAAGAAGGTACAGAGATTTTTCTTTGCGGTTTCGTCTTATCCGCTGCAGAATCGACATTTCGATGTTTGTTGCAGACCTATCCTTCTCATGTGGTTATCTAGACGACAATTTCCTATCATCAGTCCCGTCAGAATGCGTAGACCTTTCCGACTCCATTTCCGCATCTGAGAGTAGTTGTTCATGGAAGGGTTTGGTCTAAATGCCTTCGAATGAGTTAGTCCCTGTATACATTTTTAGTTTATGGGTCAGTTTTAAAATAATTCCTCTGGTAGTGCTTTTAGCAATGTCCACGAATGGTTCTGGTTCTATTAACTCAAATTCGGTTCTCCTCTTCTAGCGAACACGTCGGCTTTTTCATTGCATTCCACACCGCTGCAGCCTGGAACCTAGATTAAGTTCCGGGCAGCAAGACCCTAAATGGTATTTATACAGTTTCAAACTACAGACATTATATTATCTAAGATAGACTCGCCCTTCACAATGTATAACCAATACAGCTTCTGTTTGCATGATATACCAGACGGGGAAAGGGGTATGGTACGTCGCACATAATCGTAGTGTTTCAGGAGGGTTTATTTAAATTTTATATAAATAATTTTTTGATCTAATCTTAGTAACATACACACGTTCAATAGAACTTCTGAATTAAAGGTAAATTTAAAGAAATAATTTTTAATATATACACATACATTATGCCATTCATCTACAGTGTAATTAGGGCTCCTCACTAGAAGTACTCCTATAAAATCCATTGTAATCTCAAGGCTCTCGATCTCCTAATAATTAATTTAGACAAACAATAATCCATATGTGTAATTTTCGTTGTATCTTTTTTAAAAACTTAATTAGATCGGCAGGATCGTGTAGCGTTTCACTGGTGGGGAGTTCAGTGATATAAAAAAACTTTGTGTGTCTATCGACAACCATTTTGGATTTTTTTAAAAGGAAGTTCTGTAACGATCCCGTTTTTATATTAAGACAAGTACTTTTTGATGACCCCTTGTATGTGTAATTTTAGTCTGCACTTACCTTTTTATCCAAATAAACGTGTTTATTTACTACATTCTTCGTTTGTTTATATCCCTGTATTCTTTTACAGTGAGTTCGTGTCACTTTTAGTCTATTAGGTTGATCATCCCTAAAATTTGACAGTTTTGCTGCTATAATTGTATTTATTACCCTGGTTCAGTACTTTTTTAGTAGCTAAATATACATCGTATTTTAAATATTCACTCAAGTTATTAGGCGAAATTTCCAATATTCATTTAGTAAATTGTCATAGATTCATATCATCCAATTATATATATTATTCCAATCTAATATTAAATCTGTCTTTATCTTTTGGTTCTTGGTAAGTTGTAGAAAGCTAATAAATAACATATTTTTTGTTGGTTAGGTTAATGATCTTCTTCTTCTTCTTCTTCTTCTTCTTCTTCTTCTTCTTCTTCTTCTTCTTCTTCTTCTTCTTCTTCTTCTTCTTCTTCTTCTTCTTCTTCTTCTTCTTCTTCTTCTTCTTCTTCTTCTTCTTCTTCTTCTTCTTCTTCTTCTTCTTCTTCTTCTTCTTCTTCTTCTTCTTCTTCTTCTTCTTCTTCTTCTTCTTCTTCTTCTTCTTCTTCTTCTTCTTCTTCTTCTTCTTCTTCTTCTTCTTCTTCTTCTTCTTCTTCTTCTTCTTCTTCTTCTTCTTCTTCTTCTTCTTCTTCTTCTTCTTCTTCTTCTTCTTCTTCTTCTTCTTCTTCTTCTTCTTCTTCTTCTTCTTCTTCTTCTTCTTCTTCTTCTTCTTCTTCTTCTTCTTCTTCTTCTTCTTCTTCTTCTTCTTTTTCTTCTTCTTCTTCTTCTTCTTCTTCTTCTTCTTCCTTTATTGGGCTATTCTTGTCATTTGGAAATCTTACTGCGTTCGTTGCAGTTCTGGGTTCGTTCGTTTGTTTACTGGAAATTGTGTCCCTTTGAAATTGATACTCGCCTGTTTCATGACATTCTCGACGTGATTTATCGATTTGTGCGCGTCGTATTTTGACAGTTATAGATGCATTGATTTGTTTTAATACGGTATTCTTGACGAAGACAACACGCTTCGTTATTATTAATTTTCGAAAATCATGTGTATCTCGGCCGGAGGAGAATTGTTCTGGTATTCACGAATTCAAGTTCTGGTAATTTTGGTTTGTAAGCACGCGTAATTTGTTGATTGGTCAGAACGACTTTTTGAGGTCAGGTGACGACTAGGTCGAGAGGTATTTGGTCGCTAACGTTCGGTCTCCGGCGATGTCTCTCGATAGAATGGGAAGTTGAAGCCGGCATTGGTTCAAAAAGAAAACGTTTGTTGGTTAGCTAAGTTAAACGGTTTTGCTTTTGTTTTGCTTTTGGCTGTTGAGCATCCTTGAGATTACGGAAGATTTTAGTGGTTTGTGAGCCATCTCCGTCAGGGAGGATTATTCCCCGTTTTTTACATTACTGTGAGGGCATTTGGTTTGGTGTCTGTGATTTGTGGAATATTAGTGGTTGAGTTTTGTCGGCCGCCATTACCTCGCAGCAACCTCGTGTTGGATTTTTGAATTCGATAGCTGGCTCCTTTGGAAAACACCTTGGCTATAACCGCCGTCCACGCTTATGCTTGTTAGGAACCTAAGTTGGTTTGGATTTGGTCCCTTTTCTGATTAAAAGGGTTTCTTGGAGGGGGTATAGAAAACCCCATTTGCATACATTTCTTGGAGGGGTATAGAAACCCCCATTTGCATACGTTTCTTGGAGGGGGTATAGAAAACACCATTTGGATAGTATTCTTGGAGGGGGTATAGAAAAACCATGTTTGGAATTGGAATATTTGCAACATGGAGATTTAGATCACCTGTGATTTCGAAGGGCTGAGCTGCCGGTATCAGCTAGTATGGTAGTACTCTACTACGAGATCGTTGACTGCAGCTGTGAAGAAGCCATGATTTGTTCAGCTAAGTCCGCCCTGTTTATTAAGTGACTTGTTTATATAATCGCACACCGATTTTCCTTTTTTAATATGTATAGGTCTTTGTTCTTTTTCTTGGGGAAAGTAGCGCACAGATTATTAACTTAATTCAGGGATTTTGTTAAATTGTGTGGGGTAGATTTACTGTGTAAATAGGGGTATACTGAAGGCCTACTTGGCCTTAATGGTCCACTTTATATTTATATGTATAAATATATGTAAGGCGGAAATTAAGGTTACTCTTATTTTTATTTCTCTAACGTCGATTAATTTTTACCCGTCGTTTTGGGTACCAAAACCGCCGTGCGTTAATCACTTTTAGGTACTTCTATTTATTTATTTATTAATTTAATCTCCGCTTAGATACTTAATGTGTAAGTACTAGTGTTTCAATATTTTTTTTTTTACTTTTGCGCTACCAAAATTTGTGATAGTGATAATTTGTTTTTGCCCATCTCATATTTTAAACATTACGTTGCTTGTTGTAGTCTTTCTCTCAAAATAAAATATATCGATGTGTATTGGAAGTATTGTCTTTGATTTACCCAGTTTAGCCGTTGAGAGGTAGGTCAATTTTGGAATCTGGAAGAAGATATAACGGCTTGGCGCTCAATTATTTCGATCATTTTTAAACTCACTCCCATCTCCACTACAGAGTGAAGCCGAAGACAGAAAGGTTCAGATCGACAACCCGGTACACTATAATCCCGGTTTTTGAGGTTATAGTTCTAATGCCTAACTTGAAAATCGACACTGCTGCACTTGCCCACTTCAGACAAATTATACTGCTGCGACTATGCGTTGTTATTTCCCTAATTTTAATATTTCTCCTACCAGATGGTTTTCCCCAAAGTGTAGACTAATAATAAGGAATATGATTACTGTTTTGAAAATACAAGAAAAAACACCCTATAGCTGTTTGAAGTAAAAGTGAAATAGGTGTAATTTGCGTTCGGCGATAACTTGTAAACTAGAAGCATATGTCGGTGAGTCGGTGAGGTTAGCACCTGTTGTTAGAATAATTGTGCTATTACATTGTAAATAATTGAACGAATGTTCTGAAATAGTTCTACATCTATGGCGGTGCGTTATAAAGAGACATGATAGAAATTTATTCTAGAAAGTTAGTTGAGTTGTGAAACGAAAACATGTGTATAATAAATACCATTTTATTGAATGGATTTTATAGCTTTAGGATAAAAAACTGACATATATTGTGAACAAATTGAGCAATGTTTGCGGTAAAATCATATTTAAGTTATACTAGATCTACCTAAATATGATAAAAAATACCTTATAACTAAATATAACACTAAAAGATTGTACATTTTTCAAATGTGATCTTTAATTAAAATAAATAATTAAACAATGCAACTATGGTCTACTACCTACATGCCCATCATCAGACAAGTAGTACCGACTCTACTCACTTTTGGTTTAAAATAAAGATACTGTATCCACATGTCATAAGACATGTGTATATCTACTAAATTGCAACGATGTGGGAAAATCAGGCAGGAAAATAGAAACCCAAATCGTTAAACATTGTAAAACTATTATTGAAATTAAGTCTTCCAATACTGCTAATACAATTTTTTTTTCGTGAGTAAATCATATTCTACAATAAGCATAATTTTTCTTTCCAATGTTTTCCTTATTCATTGTTTGAGTTATATTAAATAATATTTAAACAACTCTAAACAAAATTAAATATCCCTCTACAATAAACAGACCAAATTATTTTTTAGATTAACTTTTTGGCAACTATTTTATCTTAATTCTTACTCCACACATATTTACTTTCCTTAAAAACACGCAATGTCCACTCTTTAGTTATTTGCCGAGATCCACAATTATTATCGTTTGTCCTGCAATATTTTTATTACAAAAGGAGAGGTAAATTTACTTATTTACTTATTAGTTACAATGTGGTGCAATTAAGTATAATTTGTCAAATTTGTTAATTTAAATATTGGTTTAAAAAAAAATAAGATTTTAATTTAGTTACCTAAAAACGGTGGCGAATACCAACAAAATGTCATTAAAAATACCTCCAATATATTTTTCATAATTTGTCATGCTTGGCGACTACTATTTTGTATAAAAATTACCTCCAGTGTTTAATTATTAGGTATTCCAATGAATTGTCTATACACTACATAGACCCTGTCCACATGGCTGTCTGATAACTTGGACAGGATAAGTAGTTTTGAAGTTTGATATATTTTTATTTTCTACTCTTTATCAATCGATTGATTCTGCATTAGTTTTTCTGGAGTTTTTCTGATATATCTGTATTATTTATGTCGACTACCAATATTGCAGTGTTATTCGCAAATAACCATATTTTTTTGAAGGCTGGTATACTATTTAATTATTAACTATAACCTGAAACCGAACAATTTGTCAAGGTTTGAAAATCAAAAGGAAATTTGACAACGAAGAATCTATGTGTTGACATTCAAATGTATACCTTTACCCACGTCACATGGAGGCAGATGAAGTAGAGTGGTCTTATATGTTTTTAAATTATGCTGTATGATTGAAGGTAATAAGTACTTAATTTCTTCTTATTACGCCAATATCAACATCTTAAATGAGGCAAACAAAACACAAAATCTGGAATTCAAAGTATTAACAACTCTTTTAGTTTATTACTTTTGACCTGTGAGAGAAAGTATGTTGAAAGTATGTTGAAAGTATGTTGAAAGTATGTTGAAAGTATGTTGAAAGTATGTTGAAAGTATGTTGAAAGTATGTTGAAAGTATGTTGAAAGTATGTTGAAAGTATGTTGAAAGTATGTTGAAAGTATGTTGAAAGTATGTTGAAAGTATGTTGAAAGTATGTTGAAAGTATGTTGAAAGTATGTTGAAAGTATGTTGAAAGTATGTTGAAAGTATGTTGAAAGTATGTTGAAAGTATGTTGAAAGTATGTTGAAAGTATGTTGAAAGTATGTTGAAAGTATGTTGAAAGTATGTTGAAAGTATGTTGAAAGTATGTTGAAAGTATGTCGAAAGTATGTTGAAAGTATGTTGAAAGTATGTTGAAAGTATGTTGAAAGTATGTTGAAAGTATGTTGAAAGTATGTTGAAAGTATGTTGAAAGTATGTTGAAAGTATGTTGAAAGTATGTTGAAAGTATGTTGAAAGTATGTTGAAAGTATGTTGAAAGTATGTTGAAAGTATGTTGAAAGTATGTTGAAAGTATGTTGAAAGTATGTTGAAAGTATGTTGAAAGTATGTTGAAAGTATGTTGAAAGTATGTTGAAAGTATGTTGAAAGTGTGTTGAAAGTGTGTTGAAAGTGTGTTGAAAGTATGTTGAAAGTATGTTGAAAGTATGTTGAAAGTATGTTGAAAGTATGTTGAAAGTATGTTGAAAGTATTGTAACATTCATATAGGAAATATGAATGTTGTGTAATTATAAACTTAATAACATACCTGCTGGTTACAATAAGAAAACATAAAATCTATGAAATATAGAATTTTTTATGATTTTTTTATTCTTTTATAGGCAGTAATTAAAATTGGTTTTGATTACATATTATTTTGCTTCAATATTGCTTTATTTACATAGCATTCTGTCTATTTTCATCTCAATATCAATTTTCTTATTACTATCTACAAGACACCTAAAATAAACAAAGTTTTATTAGTAAAAATGATAAATTAAACAAATTGCTTTCTACTTACCCAGTTCATTATAAAATACAATAATTTGGTTTCTTCAGGTACAACAATTTCTTGTAATCCTCCAGGGTCTTAAATCATTAACAGTTAAATATTTAAATTTGTTTTTGAAATAGTAAACATTGTTTTCATTGAATTAGTTCAAATAAAACACCTGTTGACTGTCGTTGTCAATCTAATGTCAATGTCAAAACTGATTATTTCTCTGTCAGTGACTTAGGGTTTTTTAGCGTTGCATTTTCAATAATATTTCTTAATGACGTCAGAGCTAGAAGTCTCTTGCTGGCGTCTGATTGGCTGTTTCAAACTTCAAGGCCAAGATTGCCGTTTTTTATTAATAATTTTTTTTTGATAATTTGGTTTTTGTTTCGGCGATTCTCTGGTCTTTTTCGTGTTAATAGCTGACTGATTAAGTAGCATCTTTGATTTAGCCGAAATAAATATTAATTTTTACATGTTAAAAGTATGTTAAAAGTATGTTAAAAGTATGTTAAAAGTATGTTAAAAGTATGTTAAAAGTATGTTAAAAGTATGTTAAAAGTATGTTAAAAGTATGTTAAAAGTATGTTAAAAGTATGTTAAAAGTATGTTAAAAGTATGTTAAAAGTATGTTAAAAGTATGTTAAAAGTATGTTAAAAGTATGTTAAAAGTATGTTAAAAGTATGTTAAAAGTATGTTAAAAGTATGTTAAAAGTATGTTAAAAGTATGTTAAAAGTATGTTAAAAGTATGTTAAAAGTATGTTAAACGCATGTTAAAAGTATGTTAAAAGAATGTATGTTAAAAGTCTGTATGTTAAAAGTCTGTATGTTAAAAGTATGTTAAAAGAATGTTAAAAGTATGTTGAAAGTATGCTGAAAGTATGGTGAAAGTATATTGAAAGTATACTAAAAGCATGTTGAAAGTATGTTAAAATTAGGTTAAAAGTATGATGAAAGTATGGTGAAAGAATGTTGTAAAATGTTTATAAAAAAAAAGTCAGATGAAAGACGTATTATAGAATTAAGACATTATTTATTATTTCATTAGTTCAAATTTTTTTAACCAAAAACTCATATATTCCATAATCTTTATTGCTTTTATATAAAAACCTATACACTCGAAAACTTTCATTTCTTCTATTTTTTCTAGCATTCATTTTGGTAACTTTCTATTCTTTTAGAATAAATCCTCTTAGCAAAATGAGACTAAAAATTAATTTGTTTAGATAAGTAGAGATAATAAAAATGATAGAGTAGGATAGTTGAATTCGATCACTGCTCGTTAACTCTTATTTCAGCAAGGAATTTCGAAAATCCATGAAAAACAGCGTAAATTTGAAGGCGAGAAAATTTAATTAATCAAGGTGTAATTACCAATGGGGAAACACTAAATGTCCACTGTGTTCAGTATTAATAAGAAAACCATTAATAGCGACATAAAATTGGAAGTGAATGGGATTAACACTATAAAAGATATTTCAGGTATTACAAGAAAATTTAAGTACTTCCGCGAGAGCCTCAAAATTACCAATTAACGGTTTGGTCAGTATTGTGGCTTTTGTGTGGATGAAGGCATAAGAAAACTGTTGATGGCAAATAAATTTAATTTTTTTTAAAATAAAGTAATAAATCTGCTATAAATTAGAAATAAGCCTTTTTAATGAGAAATTACTGTTGTCGCTATATCCGGGTATACAGATTTACTAAGGAGTGGCAGAGAGTTGAGATGGTACGCCAGGACTGATTCCCGTGAAGTTATCCTGATGGATGCCAGTTGATTTTTATTATAATCATAGGAAAGTATAAAAACTATACAATAATTATATGGTTTTTAAATTATAAATTAATTTTTCTACACCCGTATTATAATAATGCACTTATATGCCCATAATCCGTTTCATAATGATACCCATTATGATACAGATTTTTCATTATGATACAGATTTTTAATCAATAGAAACCTACAATTTTTCAATCAAGCATGATGTTTGACGTTTGTCCTAAATTCCTATGTAATTGTTTTAGTTGTCAAAACGTATTAAATTTTTGTAGATAGCTAAACTTCGATAATTATAATATTAAAATGTCTGATATCAGCGATATAGAACACTCCTCCACACATATAGGAGAAAGGAGAAAATGCAGTACAAAAAAATCTGTGGTAATACGAGTACCCAAGGTAATACCATTAATTACAATTTTGTAGAATTTTTTATAGAAATACGAGTAATTACTGTTATTGTGTTCAATACCAATATAAATAGAATATTTATAGGTCTTGATTATTTATCGGGTGTAGAAAAAATAGCGTATGCAACTCTCGTGTAATGGTTATTAAAACACTCGCATAAACCATACGAAACTCGCCTTTGGCTCGTTTCGTATCCCGGTTAATGCTCGTGTATTAATAACCATCATTACATGATCGTTGCATAATATACTATTTTATACAATAATTAAATTATAATTATAGGAAAGTTATCCATAAATTACTTTTAAAATAATTTGTGTGTCATGAAATATAAATTTTGAATTACATTATCATGTATTAACTAATATTATATTGTCTTTACTAGTTTTTACAACTTGTTTTACATATGACTTTTTATAATTTATATAGAATATGCATTAATTTCATTGTATAAGTCTACTTCAACATACTTTTTCTTACAGGTCTGATGAAGGTCACTGACCAAAACTAGTCACACTTCATGCCTGTTTTAATAAAAAAATTTTTGTCAAAAACTTTCATTTTTTCCATTCATTATATAATTTAATTAATCAAAGGTTTAAATAAAAATGAACCTTCAGCCAGAACAGGTAAATATCAGCGAGTAAATTATTATGGATATTGGACATTATTTCCCTTGTTTGCTCTTTTTACTTGTCTACGATCCAAAGTAAGGTCGACCTTTACCCATCTGTTTAACAAATGAAAGTTTTTTTATTAAATAAAATATGTGTTCAATTATTTTTATTTGTCATTTAATTTTAAATTTATTTTGCAATATAGTTGTCGTAGTTGAACAATAAAGGTTCTAACTATTCAATTTATGTTTACAAGTCCCAAATAATATTTTTTTTGAGTTTCCTTAGATGGTGGCACATATTTATTCACAGACATTCCTAAGATTTTAATTAATAATTGTAAAAAATCCATAAAATGTGTTCCTCCATATCTTTAGTCAGCGATAACTTGTCTAGTTAAACTCCATGCCGAAGCAACGCTCGTTAATCGACTTAATTACAAATAATATACAGAGGGGATTCAATTACGGCGCCTTTTTATCGCGGCTAATTGGTCGGCATCTAAATTGTTTTTTTATAAATATGCACGATGTATTTAATTTAATTATTCGGCTCTATATATTTTCTGGAGAGAAACTATGCGGCTCTATTATATTTGCCGCTTCGCGAAATTGATATAGTAAGCGTATTAAGTTGAATCGTTTAATTTGTGTCACGGAGATGCGGAACCAACGAGGAGTTATATGAAAAAAAGGCCATATAGGTTCTTCGACAACTGCATAAAAATATGAAGCCATAAAAGAACAACGTAAAAAGAATTTAGAATTTTTCTGACTACCAGACACCAGACTGTGAAAGTGGGTGGTATCTAGAGTGGAATGGATAAACCAGTACGTGGTTCCTCAAGGGTTGATAAATAATCCTACATTATTCAACAACTGTATAATTGGTTTGCTTTCCTTTAAAAACTGGCTGCATTGCTAGGAATGTCCCTACCTTTATCCACAAATCTATGCGCATGTGCGCCTGCATGATAACCGATAGAATTGGAGTTTTGACTATATAATTTCTTGACACCAAGAAAATTTAAAAAATTTTTGGTTCAACTTTAGTACTTAAAATATCAATGTTTTTAAAACTCAATACATTTATGATGATTTTGTGTGAACTTTAATGAATTTCAAAACGATGCTCGTATGTAAATGTATTATTAGAATCAAACGGGTCAAATATTATTTTTACTTTGGCAAGTTTAAGGGGCACAGATCCCAAATATTTTTACACAGCCATGTTTAAGGGGTATAGGGCTAAGTACTTCTAAATGGGCAGGCGTACGAGGAAAATGGACCGATTATATTTACAGGGATAAATGGCTCAAATATTTTTACTTGTAGGTGTAAGTGGTAAAGGAACCAACTTTTTTAATATGGACTGGCTTAAAGAATAAAGAGCCATTAATCTTTATATATAATGGTATTATAGTATAAGTGGGTCAAATATTATTATATGGGCAGCCGTAAGTAGTAAAAGAAACAAATATTTTTACATCGGTCGGCTTTAGAGATTAGACGCCAAAATATTTTTACATAAGCCTCAAATACTTTCCATGGTAAGCCTTAAGGGTGAAATAACCAAATATTTGTACATTTGCAGGCTTAAGAAGTAAAGGAATCAAATATTTTTAATGGACAGACTTAAGGGCTAAAGCCCCCAAATAATTTTACACACATGGTTAAAAAAAGTGGTCAAAACCCAAAGGAAAAATAGCGACATAAAATGGTTCTAAAAAACCAGAACTGAAGACTATTAGAATTCCAGGATTCAATTTTTTTTTAAGAATTCAAGACCGGTATTCAAATACTTAAATAAAAAAGGATTCCTGATCCAAATTCGTATTTGAGTTACCAATGTAAGGATTGAATCCTTTAATAGACTAAACTAAGCCGGCGAGAAATAAAGCACTTTTCGCGAAGTGTAAACAAAAACAAACAGAGACTGAAGAGGCAATCATCGGCTTATTTAAAAAATTTGTAAGTCTACATTTAGGAAAATCAGACATTTAAGTGCCTTGCTATCTGTTGCTTTAAAATTTTATCTATCGTATACGTAAATACCGTAAATACAGAAGAAATATAAATTCTTAATTTTGAAGTTTGATTTTCCCCGTAAGTGCCTGCTTGATTCAAAACGAAACGTAAAACCCGTAAATCCATCAACCTGGTTTGCAATTAGAACTCACCCATCATGTAAACTTATATCTACCACTAAATACTTACCCACAGAACTGAAAGCTACAGTCGATCCGGTAATTCAAAGAAACAGTTATTGCGCTCATCCTGAAAACCTATTCTTTGCAATAGTGACTAATTCTTAAAAGCACATACGTGGACTAGGCGCACGTCGTATTTTAAAACCTCGTAGTATTCAAAGAAATAGACTTCAACTTTTTCAAGTTCCTTCTATAAATCTCAACCTCAACCTCATGTCACATTCAAGCAGTTGAAAGAGCAGTGAAGACTATTACTGAGGCTTTAGCCAAGTTGAGTAAAAAAAAAATATAGAGAAGGTTTCATTGAAGCCCAAATTGAGTTTTGTAGAGCTAAGCAAAAGTTTGACAATGAGCATGATTTTCGCCTTAATTTGCTATGTAAGCATTTTGTACCTTTTATTCTTTCAAGTGGCGGCTCGTGAGGTAGGGCTACGGTTCCATGACACTACCTTATTTTTGATGCAAAAATATATTTTTTATTTTTAAATCTCCAAGATCTCGCCGCAACCGGCGCCATTTCTCAGCTGTCACTAGGGGAGGGAGAGAGAGAGAGAGAGAGATTTTACCAGCAGCCTATGTGAGCAACATAGATGGGAACATTTTACATGTATTTAAATGGTAAAATCAAGGAATGTTCGTGCCAGGTACAGCGCTAACAGCGGTTCAGGTAATCGCAGTTTCTCGATGATGTCGATTGTTGACTGAATTAACCGAGTTTCTTTACGCGCTTTTAAGTTTTTCGTTACGTTACTAGTATTAGTGCCGTTAATATGTGTCTTTTTGTTTTTGATAAACTTGTTTAAATATCTTATTTACTAGTTTTTAATTTATTGTGACAATGAATAAAATTAGCGTCTTCAAAAACTCTTTTAGTGGCTTTTCGCTAAAAAAAAAACTGCAAATTAAAGAATTAGGCCAGCCAATTCCCGATTTAAAAATTGAAAAACAAAGTGGAAGTGGGCAAAAATCGCGGTGTCGTAAATTTAACAAAACTATTTATGATAAAAATAATTGGTTGTGTGGTTGCGAAGAAACTAATAAACTGTTTTGTTTGTGTTTTGTTTGGAGGGGACGAGACTTGGTTAAAAAAAGGCACAGACTATCTTGTCCATATACGGGATAAAATGAAATCCCATGAAAAATCTAAAGTGCACATGAATAATGTTTTTAGCTTTTCCATGCTTGGTAAGTTAAATATAAAAACCTAGTTAAATTCGGCTTATCGTGATCTCTTATTAAACATAATCAACAAGTGGATAAGAATCGATATGTTTTAAATCAAATTATAAATTTTATAAGGTTTTGTGGAGCTTTTGGGTTAGCTTTAAGGGGTCACGATGAGAAAGATAATTCTGAAAATAGAGGTATTTTTAAGGAGCTGGTGAATTTCAGCGTTGAATTAGATAACGACTTAAAAAGTTCATATTCAAAGTTCAAAAGCTTTCAAAGGTACCTCAAAAACAACCCAAAATGAACTTCTTGAGTGCATGTGAGATGTTTATCATGAAGAAGTTAGGAATGAAATAGAAAATTCTCCTTTTGTTGCAGTGATTGCCGATGAAACGACGGATGTTGCTTGCGAATTTCAATTAGTTGTAGGTTTTAGATATTTGTGTAAGGGACGACCAGTTGAGAGATTTTGGAGGAGGTTTTACATGCTCGATGGACACGACGCCAAATCAATCCCTGAATGCATTTTAAATGTTTTACATCCATTATTAAAACAGTCCAAATAAATTAATTGCTCAAAACTATGACGGCGCATCTGTAATGAGTGGTGGATTAAATGGTGTGCAAAAAATTATTAAACAAACATATCCTCTTGCAAATTACGTTCATTGCTATGCACACCAGATGAATTTAGTTATGACAAGTACGTATTCTGTCAATAAGCAGGCTAAAATATTTTGTGCTCTTTCTTTTTTACGTCTCCTCAAAGAACAAAATTTTTGGATGAAGTAGTTAATCGCAGTTTGCCAAGATCTTCCCAAATTTTTAATCGCGAGGTGTTCATACTGTTTATGGGAATAGAAAAGACCTCATTACAGTTGTGGACATTAGAGAAAGTACTTCTTACGATTCGTCGTCTATTAATCAAGCAAGTGGGTACAAATTAAAACTTCAGGATAAAAATTTTATATTTTGGTTAAGTATTTTTCATCAAATAATGCCTCACGTGGAAATTATTTTTAACCAATTACCAAAAGTATGCACAGATCGTATTAAGGTTAAGAAATATTTGGAGAATTTCGAAGAAGCAATTCAAGGTATACGGGAGCAAATGGACAGCATTATTGACAATATTTAAGGAGAAATAAACACGTCGCAAGGAGAAAATGATAGACCAATAAGAAAAAAGGCACGAATTGCAGAGAACAGCAGAAATTGCGAAGCCTTAGAAATATGCGATGCCGTTTTATTGCAAATAAAAACAATGTTCAACTTCTCTAAGCATTTGGTCGCTTCTAATTTATTTATGTCGGAGAAGTTTTCGGCCTATATACATCAGTTTTCCGAATCATTCTTCAATGAAACATGTATACAATTTTCATTTTTAGACAAAAATATGCTTAAAAAAATTAATAACAAGTACTGTACAAGAGAGACGAATTAAGTACCACTTTCGGAGCTGTCCCGCTGTCAATATTATTAAATGAGGAAGGTTTAAATTGTAAATTTAAGGAAATTATTGGGTATTTTGATAACAATACCTATGTCAACATTTGAAAAAGAGCGCTGTTTTTAATGCTTAAACGGATTAAAACATTCCTTATAAATACAATGAAGGAAGAAAGACTTAGTGCTTTAGGTATGTTGTCCGCAGAAAAACATTTTGTAAATGGAATTGAAAATTTTATTAATAAAGTAATTGAAAACTTTGCAACCAACAAAGAAAGCAGAATGGACTTCATTTATCGGAAACTTTAAAACTAGCATATCAAGCAACTTTGTGGGCGTGTGTAAATACTGTAAATAGGTATCGTTTTATGTTTGTGATTTTTTTGGTATATAGACCTAAAAACTCTTTATGGTAATAAAAAACTGCAAGGACTTTCAGCATTAATTACTGGAGGTAAGTTAATTTATAATCTTTAATTAATTTTATGGAGTTCTTTAATAAGTTTTGAGTAATTTATTGGCAAAGTTTAGGCTAAGATCAACCATGACGGCCTGTTTCTTGGCAAAACTTGTGTTCTAAACCCCATAAATTGTAGTCATATAATAGATACCTATAAAAGTATTCGTCCTTCATTTATTTTTTAATTAAAATTTTATATCTATTTTGACAATATCGTGATAAATTTTTGCCCAAAGTTAGTTTTTTAAACGACTTTTTGGCAAAAATTTGGGCGAGGCACTCTAAAAAAATTTTCGCCTCCAGTGGAGGGCCTTCGACAGGGCGCCTCCGGCTGGGTTTTGATATTTGTTAAAAATCTGGCACTACCATCTCGTACTATCACGAGCCGCCACTGCTTTCACTACCCAAAATATAACTCATAAAATTGTTTTATTTTATTAATAAATTTTATTAATCCTTTTGCGCCGTGCTGCAATGACTTAGAAATTATACAACTTTTTCCAAATGATTCTATTTTTAAAGACAATCCGGAGGTAGTAGATGAAACCCGATTTAAACCATATTTTCTGTGCCTTCTTAAGTCATCTAAATACACCCTTTTCTCTATGAGTCCAAAAAAAAATTGAACAATTTTTTTTCTGTATACAAAATGACCCAGTCTAGAAACTATCCATCATGTAATTATACTTTATGTAACTATCCTTCATGTAATTGTCCTTCATGTCACTATCATTTATCTTTCATGTAACTGTCCTTTTTCCATGTTCTAATCTCTGTTCATATTATTATCATTCTTCGTTTATTCTCTTTTTAACAATTTTTACTTTCCTATCTGTATACAGATATAAGGAAAGTATAGGAATCATGATTTTTTTCGACCTCGAGTTTTCGACGGATTTTTACGTTTTGAGGTCCCCTGAATCCGTTTTGACTATTTTCGCGATGATGTCTGTCTGTCTGTGTGTGTGTCTGTGTGTGTGTCTGTATAACGCATAACTCATGAACCGATACACAAAAAAACACCAAATTTTAAACTTAAGCTTTGTTTCAGCGTCCAATGAGCTGATTAGATTTTGGGCAGAGTCAGAACATCTGGGGGGGTACTTTATAGGTGGTCATTTTTATATTTTATGGAATATATCTGTTATTTACGTTTGTAGAAGAAATTTTTTCAAATAAAAGTTACTTCTAATATAATTATCTATAATTTTTGTTCCATGCAAAATTTTCCTAAAATGGTCCGTATTCGAGAAATTTGACAAAATGTAAAAAAAAATTATTTTTTATAAAAATTGTTCAAATAAAAGTTGTTTGTAATATAATTCTCTATAATTTTTATTCTATACATAATTTCTCTAAAATGGACCGTATTCGAGATATTTGAGAAAATGTGTAAATTTCGAATTTTGAAGAAAACTCAAAAACGGATAAAGAAAAAAACATTAAATTTTAAACTTAAGGTTTATTTCGTACTGACGTAAAATGATTAGATTTTGGACAAAGTCGGAACATCTGGGGGGGTACTTTATGGGAGGCCGTTTTTATATTTTATGGAAAATATCTGTTATTTATGTTTGGAGAAGAAAATTGTTCAAATAAAAGTTACTTCTTATATTATTATCTATAATTTTTGTTTTATGTCAAAATTTCCTGAAATGGTCCGTATTCGAGAAATTTGACAAAATGTGCAAAATTCTGAATTTTATGAAAATTGTTGAACTAAAAGTTGTTTGAGATATCGATCTCTATAATTTTTGTTTATACATGATTTTTTTGAAATGGACCGTAATGGAAAAGTGCTAAATTAAAATTTTTCAGTATTTTCATTTTCAATGAATATCTATAGAAAAATGTTTCGCGGTAGATGTATGTGGACAATGTATATATTTAGTTTATCCTCTAAACATTTATAGAGATGCTGCAATAGGTTGTAAAAAATAACCAAAAAAAGCCTATAATAACTAGATAGGAAAGTCATGTGTTGGACACATCATATTTTTTGTTATTCTTAATAAAAATACGAAGAAAGATGAACGGCTCCCGAATTTCACCAAAAGGGAACCATAAACTTAATTGTACTGAAGAAAAAAGAAATACTTATAGTTGAAAACAAAAAATAAATGCTTTATTTTAGAAATGTGTAATCACTTGCTGGCTCTTCATAATGACGCCTAATAAATTTGCTAATATTCGCAGTGTACGTTTGTTCGATTATACGGAATTTCATTCTAAAATGATTTTCATCTAATTGAACTAGATTATTTCATTATAATATTTACCCTGAAGAAACCTATTTTCTTATATCAACAGACACATAAGGTTATAAGTTGGTTTTCGCTACTAGACACGTTAATAGTTTTTTCGCCTACCATATGTGAAAATGAATCATATCAACCCTAAAAATATGACCGAAAGTAACGTATATCGTCCCATGGGCTGCTTAACTCATAACAGCCCGATTTTGTAGTTTTTCACTAGATATCTAAATACCTTTGACCGTCACTTGTGTACTTTGACGTTTCACATAAATTTTGTGAACATGAATAGTCATTTAGGCAGTGACGAAAAATTTACAAATACTCCACCAAACCTGCAAGAGGAAGCCAACAATGAAAATTAACGATTTTCGTTATATTTTCCTTTTCTTCGTTTTTTTTTAATAGGCGAAAAACATTTGTGTGTCACAAGAGCTGAAAATAAGCTTTAGCAGCCCACGGCTATTAGCTGCATGAGCGAGCGAATATTCATACCAATACCTAAATTTTTCAGTCTTAACCTTCTGATCATGATAAACTAAGGAATGGTGTCCATATATGGTCCATAAAGTAACGCATAAATTCATTATTAACTAAATAATCAATAATATTAAAAATTCCAGAAATAGGTTAATTTTTGATTTTAATTTACCATTTTTTCAAATTTTAGTCTGATATACAGGGTGGACCACTTTTGTGTGATGACGTCAACACCATTTTTTTTAAATGGAACCTCCTTTTTTTTCAATGTCCGGATTTCCCTTGCTGAGCTGATTCCAAAAATGTATAACAAGTTGCTTCAAATTGGTTGGGCAAAAATACAATAAAATGTTTGTGAAAATAGTTTATGGAAAGTTATACGTTACTGAATGTAACAAATTAAATGAAATTACGTAGTTATGCAATCGCTATGATACACTACCAAAAAACAACAAACGAAAATTTACAATAAATGTTCCAAATTATTCGCCAATAACTGAACCAAGCATTACTTTCGTCTATAACATTCTGTAGCATAGCGGGTGTTATGTTCTGTATTTCTTGTCTAATTCGGTCTTGTAGTTGACGGATATTTCCAGGTCTGTTTGTGTAGACTTCAGATTTTAAATTACCCCATAAAAAGAAGTCTAGGCTCAGATCAGGTCATCTAGCGGGTCATTCCACTGGTCTTCTTCTTCCTATCCACCGTTGTGGAAAAGTTCTGTTTAAAAAATCGCGCACAGTTACTGCGCGAAATGTGGCTGTGCGCCGAGCCGTCCTGTTACAACCAGATTCTGCGGTCTAAATTATTGGGTATTTGAATATCAGGAAAAAGCTGAATCAGATCAGGAAATAATGTATTTTGTAGGAAATCTAGATATAATGCTCCTGTTAATTTTCATCAAAAAAATATGGACAAATAATTGTATTTCTCACAATACCAGCCAAAACTTTGGTTTTTTGTGGTCTTTGTATATAGTATTCTTACATCCAGTGTGGAGTTTCATCAGACAAGTAACGCGTGTTTTGTTGGTTAACATGACCGTTCAAATAAAACGTTGCCTCTTCCGAAAATAAAACGTCATCAATGAAATTGTTATTTTGGCTCATCATAAACTCGCAGAATTTAGTTTTTCGGTCAAAGTCGTCTTCAGCCAATTTATGGATAAGACGTACTTTATAAGGATGGTATTTTACCTTCATAAACGTGTTTGATACTGAAGACTTTCCGATACCAAAATCACTAGATAATCCTCGCATTGTACAGTGTGGATTTTCTACTGCCGACAAAATTATGTCTTGTTGAATATTTTCATTAATTTTTGGTCTACCTTGCTTTGCTGCATCCCTCACATGTCCTAATTCTCTGTATTTTTGGTTTATTCTGTTTACCTTAGATTGTGAAATAGGTTCACGATCTAGGTGCATTTCATGGAATAATCGGCATACCTCTTGTTGAGTCCACATCTTATCGTCAATACCAATCATCATTAATATTTCAATCCTATCACTTTTGGTTAAAGGCATTTTGTAAAAAAAATTGCAAATGATAAATTGCTTGGATAGTTTTTTCGTAAACGTATCTTCTCTAAAGCGTTAACAATACAGATTTTTACTTTAATGTTCCTGACAGTTTTTAACGATAAAAAAAATACTGTCAAACAATAAAAATATTTTTTTCTACACACACATGGATATTAGCTTATTTAAGCACAGATTATAAAATGCAAAAGTATGCTATTACCTTCAGCCGAACGAATATATTTCATATCCATTCTAGGTAGTGAGAAGACTGCAAAAAAAATGAAATTCTCCAATCACCTTTCATATTTTAATCAACAGACTGCTATTATTTTTAAAATTTTGAATAGGTGAGAATTCCGTCAAACTAATTGTCAGTATATTTTTTAGTTGCTGAGATTAAACATACATTAAAATGGGTTATTCTTGTGTAGAATCGACCAATAATAGCATTTCGGTTTTTATTTTGTCTATAATTATAAATAATTTGTTAATTTAAATAAAACTATAAGAAGTCAATTTAATTACGAATATTAAAGCAACAATAAAAAAAGAATAGGTGGTCCTGTGGTCAGCGTTCACACGGAAGATTGGAGTTCGATTCTCGGATGGAGAAAAATGAAATGAACTTCTTTCTTTTTTTTCCGTTTATTTTATTTTAAAAATTATTAAAAGTCATAAATTATTTTAAAATTAGTTATTTGTAAATTTCGTCAGTGGGTCGTAGAAAAATTATACTGTACAGCTCGAGTAGATTGTCCACATCGCACTCAGACGATTGAGCACTTCGCCTACGGCGTCATGCTCAAATTTCGTCTTCGTGCAAAATGGCCATCATATCCACTCTTGTTGCACAAACTACTATTATGCTTCAGGGGCTTGGCTTACTAATAAAAGCTGTAAGATACAATGTCAAAAATAATGCTAATAATAAATTTAGGCGTTACTTTATGGACGCAGTGTATGGCTTGACTGTTAATCGGTATAAAATTAAATACGTACCCGAATTTGCACCTTATTAAATAATCAAACATGATAGAACTTGATAAATCTTTTAATTACATATACATTTTCAATTATTCGTTGATCAATTTAAATCCTAAATAAGTCGATGAGGAATTGTTGAATGTTTTCATGTCCTTAAACCAATCCTATATACATTAATAATCCTTCAAAGATCAATATTTGAAGTAATGACTACGAGAACGAAAAAAAAAGAAGAACAAATTCGTATAAAAAGCTTATTAAAATATCCATTTCACGGCTTTCTTATTTTCAAGTCGGGAGATGTAAGAAGCTGATGTTGATTCATGTCTCCGTGAGAAGGACGCCAGCAAAAAGACAAAACATAAAAGCCTCAACCGAACGTCAGTACCACCGTACAGTTATTACTTTCACATTGTATCTTAGACTTTGAATGTGAGACCTGCCCATAACTGTCGTATAGTTCATAAAATATATATTTTAGTACTGGCGATGTAGCCACATTTTATAAAGCACGCGATTTTTTATATTTGGTAAATACCTCCTGTAGGTTCAGTACCATGAAACGCGTATTTTAACTGGAATAACCATCAAACCTTCAACCCGACGAACCGTTATTTAGAAATTGACGATTCAATAATTTGTGTCTTTGTCGGTAGCGAAACGTTGCTTCATAATTTCTACCAATTTCGTCAATGTATTTAAAAATTATTAAGATTAGCACTTAAAACAGTAAAGAATATAGATTTTAATATACCTGGGAATTATCGTCAGGATCTTCAAACAAGAGAGGATAAATTTTCGTCTTGCTAAAAAACCAATAGTGTCTTTTTGAATAGCATCGAAACCACAACGATCTGAGCTCAAACCGAGTTCATTCATAACTGGTAACATTGAATGCATCGGTGCATGGAACAAAGTTATTTTGGTATGGGCTCTGGGATACAGCAACCACTAAAAAAGGAACCGAATCTGAGTCCATAGGACAAGAATCATCCAATGACATCGCAAAATATACTGCCATAGAAATGATCTTAAACTAAATAAAAGCTGTAATACTAAAACGTACCGGAAAATGCTCCATCAGAGACGTTTATACCCAACCTTTCTATGAATGCCTCTACTTGGCACCGTGAATGGAGTAGGAACAATCAGCGAATTCTTATGGGACTAATGGGATATTGTCGTCAAGATAACCACCACATAAGACCTATAGGTTTGCAACATATATCGGACTATGGATTCTACAGTACGAAAAATTAATCTGTGGAGCCCATTCTAACTTGGAAAGAACTAGGTTCCAGATATTTGGCTCTATCCTACTGGAATTTACCGACTTTAATTCAAGCATGGCCTTAAGCAAACATTATGAAATATAACTTGGGAATAAACCTCAACAGAACTATAAAAGTTGCAGTAGAAACAATGTGATTACTCCGTATTTTCAACGTAACCTAAAAAACCTGATTTTCAGTAGGTGAAATAATATTTATTATGATATGTATATCTGGTGTTATAAGTAGTCAATAAAATTGTTTGAAGTTAACGTCACATTTATTTTGATACTCTATTCTTTTTCTTTGCGTAATCATTATTCTAATAGGTTATGGCCCCAGAATTATCCTATTGTTTTTGATAACGGGGAGAATTTATAATTTTGTAGGTTTAGAAATTGTAAGAAAGCAAATAGAAGGTGTAATAGCTATACCTCAAGGACAATTTATAGAGACAATATTAAAGGATGTCAGATTCTCGTCTTTTGGGGATTCCGGCAGAATCAAATTAACGCCTTAAGGCAGCTGATTCAATTCACGAATCGACATTACAAATTCCTTTTAAAGAAGGTATAGGTACAGGAACTTTACATTGCAATGAACATACGCCCTGATATTGTATTTTTAATTAATTATCTAAGCCATTTCTTGTTCATGTATAATGTGCGGAGCATCAGGGAGCAGTAAGTAAGTTATTTAAATATCAAAAAGGTACGAAACATTTTCGCATATTCTATTGTAGAAGCTTACATAAGAATGATTATTTTAATCTTGTTGGGTAGTTGGGTATACAGATTCTAATTGGGCAGGAGATATTAATCACCGTGAATCCAGACGAAATACTTTTCTATTGAATAATGCACCTGTAACTTATAGCATTATCAATGATCAAAACGGAGTATGTTGCTTTATCTAATACGAGTAAAAAGGTTTTATGCATCCGTATGATTCTGAAAGAGTTGAAAATGTTGGCGAACCATACAATAACATTAGTAAACGTGGATATTCAAACTGGCTGTTATTTAAAAATTTCAACTAAAGAATTAAGCACAATCATGTGAAATATCACTTAGTTAGAAGTTTGAAAAAAGATAACTTTATAGTTCACAGAAGATACTCTGATGAAACCACTTCCAAAGGAGTTACTTTTTCTATTTTTGAATATTTTAGACCTTACTAAAATAGCGGCAATACTGGAAAATCCTAGTTTTCAGTAGGTCTTTATTTTGTATATTTTTGTACCTATATTTTTTTAGGATATATGTACTTGATGTTATGAATAGTCAACAAACTTGTTTAAAGTAAACGTAACGTTTATTTTTCTGCTCTACTCTTTTCCTCTGCTAAATAAGTATTTCAATAATAACCTAAGAAAAAAGGCGATCAAAAAGGAGTGGGTTACGATGAAAAAAAAGATTTGAGACAATTTGGAAAAGAAAAATGAGAAGCAGATTAGCAAGAAGAAAGATAATCAGGGTGCCCCAAAATTCTGTGTATATAAAGTTACTGTATGTTGATGAGATTAAAATAAGTCGATTGAGCCAAAATTACCTATATCACAAAGTACCTGTGAGAAAGTTTTAAAGTTGATAGAACATTTTAATTTTTTTTAATAACTCAGAAAAGCTTTGTTCGATATTGATAAAATTTGATATTTTAAGCAAAAATTACACCAACTGAAATTATGGAAGGGTAAAAACCACCTTAATCGTTCTATAAATGACATCGTATTTTTTTATGCAATGATGGTTAGTGACTTAAAATTATCAAGAAAACTAAGTTGGCAGTTATAACTACTGCAAACCGAACACTGTCGATTTTAACGTTATTACAATAAAAAAAAAATATTAACAATAGGTATTTGCTGAAAAATAACAGTTCAAAGAGAAGGATACATTACTTTTACAATAAATGTTCAATATGGCCACCCTTCTCAAAATATCTGGATCATTTATCATTTAGTTCACAATATTTTAAATTCTACTTCTAGTTATTTAAAAAAAATTAAAATTTTCTTTCAACTTTTAAGTTTGCTCACAGTACGAAGTACTTTGTAATATAGGTAATTTTGGGTCAATCTACTTATTTTGATCTCACCAACATACAGTAGCTCTATATATACGGAATTTTGGGACAGCCTGTATATTAAAAATATTTTCAAAATGTATTGAAAAATAAGTGATTTCAATTTTGGAGTTATCAAGATACTGTCGGCATCGACCACAATCCAAATCAAATTCTCCATTTGTGCTAGGGACAATATACAAATTATATTGCGTCATTTGTGTTGGGCATGTCAATATCCATAACTAAAAATATAAAAATTGATGTAAAATACCAACGATGTCTAGTGAAAATTCTGTCAAAAAATATAAACAGGATTTCTCCTACGTTAATATATTACAGGAATAATTTTAAGCCAAAAATTTCAAAATAACGTATGTTGTTTTACCTGAAGAAAAGGCGTCACCAAGAAAAAAAAGTCGCCGAAATACAAGAAAATTACAAAAAAAAATTAAATTAAACATTTCTACAGTGTGTCTACTTAAGTTGGAACCATATGGAAAACATTTATATTATTGATTTTAGGAAAAAAAGTTATTCTTGATAAAAAGTCCTGCATTACCAAAAACTTAAAATACAGTTATCAGATATCAAATTTTTCAAGCCGTATACGAGGTTTGTCAAAAAATATGAATTTTGCTCAAGAGTAAAGTATGTTTATTTTTTTACAAAATCGAAAATTTTCATTAAGAAATTTGCTAAATTCTAAATCAATGTGTAGAGTGTAGAGTTTATAAAAAATAGGAAAATCTGTTTTTTTAGATAGATCGGTGTAATTGCATATTTGAATGTAATATTCAATTCTAATCAACTTTTCTTTATGAAAATTTTCGATTTTGTCAAATATAAACGTACTGTACTCTTGAGCAAAATTCATATTTTTTGACAAACCTCGTATACGGCTTGAAAAATTTGATATGTGATGACTGTATTTTAGGTTTTGGGTCATGCAGGACTTTTTATCAAGAATAACGTTTTTTTCCTAAAATCAATAATAAAAATGTTTTCCATATGGTTCCAACTTAAGTAGACACACTGTATAAAGATATAAATGGTATACAAAAAAAAACACTCGCCAAAAAATATTTACATCAAGGACAAAGAGGGAAATTTAATAGAAGGAAAAAGCTAGCAAATGCAAAGATGGAAACAATACTTTCAAAAATTACTGAACGATGAACCTGAATTTGGTAGGTATGTATTGTCAAAAATGGAATCGGGAATATTTTTAATTATTTATCTTATTAAAACATATTTTTTAATAGTCGAATAATTGAATAATTAATGATTCTCATTTATTTAATTAATCACTTTATGTTCGAAGTATTACTTAAAAATTAACACTGATTATAAATTCAATACAGATCCGTACCAATAAAATTTGAATTACGGTCCATATTACCCAAAAACCGTCATTGAATGCTAAAAATAAATGAACGATAACCAAAAAACCGAAAAGGTCGAATTTCCTTTTATCAAAATATCTCGAGAACCGGGCCTGTTATTTTCGATTAATTTCCACCGCTAGATTATCTTCAAGATACTCAACTTTTTCTCCATTTAACCGACTTTCTAACTAGTATGGTTTGGAAATTACTAATACAATCCCATTAAAAAAGTGGCCACCCTGTATATTTTTACCTTTTAAATCTTGCATTTCTTTATGAAACATATCCTGTTGTATTCTTCGCAATCCTAATTTTTCACCTTTTAACAATTCTGTGCATATTTTAGGTTTGTCTATCTTCTTATTGCAAATTTCTATTAACCGTAATATCCATACGGTCGACCGAATAAGTTTTGTCCAACATGAATACATTTATAGATCTGGTAAATAATCTTTTAAAATCAGTAATCCGACAAATTTATTCTTCTGTTCCATTTCTTTTTAGGCAATTTCATTTTTGTTAAAGATTTCTACAGGTCAATACCACTTTTCATTGGAAATTCTGAATCTTTTAACCAAGTTTTAACCATTGTCAATTATTTTTGATTTAGTCAAAATATTTGCTGTAATAATTTTACTATCTACAAATCCACAAATTATTTATAGCTTTCTATGTCCTAGAGAAGCCAAAGTAAAACGGTTTTTGAGTCACACCAATCAGTAATTTTTTTCTTTTGGAATAATTATATGGCCTTGGTTATTGCGAATACCGAGTCTTACTACTAATATACGAGCTATCAGTTCCAATATAAGGATACTTATTGTTTTAAGTTGGTTTACTCGGGCTTTAGCTGTTCCAAACGAAATTTTCCAGTTTCCATCTTGATCTCTGTATTCTAAGGTATTGTATTGCTTTAAATGCTGAGAGTTTAGCGTTTGTGAACTTATAGAGTTCCGAAAAATCCTTGGATTACTGAAATAAGACCGTAATATTTCCAGACTCTTTAATTAATATCCTAATATTTATTATAATGTGATTAAAAATTAACATTGCTATTTCTTAGCAACTTCTGTTTGACATTATTTATTTTTCAACTTTGTTAAATTTAAAGTTAAATCAATATTTATTATTTTAGGAGCACCACCAAACTGCTCTGGTTCTTTCAGTAGGCAAGTTCTCATCATCTACTTCTGTAGAGTTGCAAATGCATTTGCAAATTTGGAAATTACCATTTTTATAGATCTCTATAACTTCGTTAATTTTATTTAGTGCCTCTTCTTCTGTTTGCACTATCAAGATGATCGGCCATATAGTGTTTTTTATTATTGTTTCTGATGCTTTCTTATATTTATTTATAAGGATTAGTACTTTTTTATTTTTTAGTACTTGAGCTAAAAAATGTGAGCAAGCCACTCCAAATATTAAAACCATATCGTAAATTTCAGTGTCTGTTTTTATCCTTTTCTACATACACTATTCCACCATGGATTATTAATAATATGTCTCTTAGTTCTAACCTGGTAACTTCTACGGAAACATTGCAAGATAAAACTAATCATTTATAAGAATCAATAGTGTCCGCGACACATTCAGACGCATAAAGGTAAATTGACTTTATTTATTTATTTATTTATTTATTTATTTATTTATTTATAAACGTTTTTTTCGAATATTCTCATGTACTGCCTGTACTACAAGCCATTTCATGTTAAGCGGTATGACTTACGCACTATCGTTAATTAGATGATATATGTGAATGATCTTACCTTTTCAGGTAAGCTAATTGGTGACAAAAATTTAGAAAATTTGATTTACGATTGAAGTTAATATCCCGTAGAAAATTCTCCGGATTGTTGTTCATAAAAATATTTAGTTATTATTGCTTTCATTGTCCGTAAACAGCGGTTGTACTGAAGGCCGATCAGTTGGAGAATTTATTTCCCTTCATACTGATTTTTAAATTGTATATTTATGCTGTTACATGACAAAACTTTTAAAACACTATGTGATATTTTTTCTGTAGGATAATTCACTAAACGTTCTATTTCTTTCTCGAGCACGATTCAATAGCAACATTTGCGAATTATACTGTTTGTTTCAATGCTGACAAGACCACGATGGATTTTCCATAAAATTACAATCTTTAACTAAATGGACCACCATTAAATACATTCTTAAGGATTTATTTTTCTTCCTATTATCATGATTTTTTCTTTTTTCTATAAAATAATTTAATCATTTTTATTTTAATTGAATTTTCATTTATCTGTTATATTGAAGTAAGCATGATTATTATTATTCTTATTACCAAGGCTAGCAAAATTTCTCAATTTTACTAAATAATTGGTAATATTTACCTTATTACTCTTACCTCGTGGATTATCTCTGGGCATTTATTAAATAACTACCTGTTATTCCTTAAATTAATCATTGACTTTTATATTATACGATACTAATATAATGCACTTAACAAATTATTTTAATTTAAAATTATCAAATTTTATTATTACATTAATTATTAATATTTAATTCCTTAGGCCTACTTTGTCACAAGCATTCGTTTCCCCTTGTTTCACAATCGTACTGTCAAAAACTTAAACCTATTAGGCATTCCAAACTGAATGGCTACCAGTGGGTTTGGACAGGTTTATGGCAAAATTAAGGCAACCCTGTAGGCCTGGTGATTTGACAAGGTCAATGAAATAGACAGTTACATAGATTGATCATCCATATTTTTCAAAATAAACATAAACATAAGAAGTAAAAATGTAAGCAATTATTTTTTTAAATATCCAAAGGCTGAAAATTGGTTTTAAAACACATTTTTACTAAACCGATTCAAATTAATAAATATTTGCCAGGCAATATGGCCGCTCGTAAACGACCAGCTCTGAGCAATCTATACAACTATATATGTATCATTGACCCTGTTAATGAAAACATGCCAACAAGGTTGCCATATCTAAACTGTCGTCCCCACTGGTAGCCATTTGGTCAAGTCGTTGGAATGCCTAATTCAGACAATCACATCAAATTATTCGTTGTAGAAACAGTAATTGGGTCAAAACAATTAAATAAAAAAAGATTTTTAATAAACTATATTTATGTAATTAACAATTAACCTGTCTTAACAGCTATGATTATTGACACGACAAAATATAATACAAATACTATAATTTAGTAGGGTACATAATTTCAAATTTCTATAATCTAAATTAATTTGTACAGGTTCTACTGAACTTTATAACCTTTGATTTGGAAATTTGGATGTTGATTAACTAAAACCTGTATTTTTAGCCCAATGGCTAAGCTTGTTCACAGCATTTTGAAGTAATATGGGAGTACTGGGTATATTCTTACCTTGGCAGAGTAGAACAAGAGCGTCTGCATATAAACCACATTTAAAATAAATATTATTAATAGCTAGAAGAAATAAAGTGGAATTCAAAACTGAACTCTAGGGCACTCCGTTTCAGATATTGCTATATATTTCCAAAAGTTTAGACAACGAGTCTTTATGTAAATTAAAGAATAAATCTTAAAATTAATACCACATCATAAATAAATACAGAAGCAACTAGTTTAGGCCTCACAGGGCCAAACTCAGGCCTATAATGCAATAATCCTTAATTATAATAAAATACAATATAAGAGTTTGTTGGTCACGATTAAAAATAAATAGATGGGTATTGCAAACTTAACTAACAAAGAGAAAAATGGTTAAAAAATCTACAAGAGTAGAGGCAACAATTAGCAACCTTGAATGTATTTAACTTGCTCGGGGTAACAAATAAGATTGATAATGTAAAGTAGTGGTATGTGTGAAAGAAGACTCGGCTTTTTCTCTGCAAATCTTAAAAATGTAAGGATGGAGGGAAGATGGATCTTGCTGGTTCGGATGTAGGTAAAATAGAAAACGTTAGGAGTGCGTAGATAAAACTCTAGTAAATATTAGTTGGAGGATAAGATCTCCAGTGAGTGGAGCGAACCGTAATGTATCTCATGAGCAGGATCTCGGGCCAATAAGGAACTAAACAAATTAAAAAGAGGATTAAAGGAAGTAAATAGCCTTTTCCTTGGTTTATCAGGTGGAGACCACTGAAGGTGCCTAGGGAATCTTCCAACTTTTTGTAATACAATATTTTATAAATAGATGTGTGAAACTAATTTAGTTAGAAAAATACTAAATATAAAAGCTGTGAGAAAATAACTAATATAAAATAATAAAAATTAATCAGGTAGGTATATTAAATAATATTCTATCACAAAGAAGTATCAAACAAGGTTTCAGCAAGTAAAAGGCTAAAACATTAATTTTAAAATTTCCAAATTAAAAAAAATTAGAAATTTAAAAAATTGTTAATATTACAAATTTTTAAATGAAAGGAAAACATAATTATCTCTAGTTTTAATTTGTTTGTTTAAACTTTAAACAGATGGAGGCCCTACACGCGCCGATATGGCCTGCATGCCAAAACGCACAGTTTTAATCTAAAGGAAAGATTTAATCAGCTCATTTCACTCTTCACCTAAACATTTGACAAAATAGGAAAGACCAGATATGGCCTGCAGACCAAAACGCACAGTTTGGATTTTAAGGTAAGATTTAATTAGCTCATTTTACTCTTCATCTTCACATTAGACAAAAGAGGAGAGGTCAGATGTGAGTAAAATCGAGCACTTCACGTTAAATTATGGACTGGATCGATGGACTGTACACAGTTCAAATCTCACCAAAATCGTAGCGTATAGAGTCGTTTAATGTCTTTGGTACTCGGAGGAATTAAGGACATATAAGAAATTGAAAAATTATAATTAGCAATATATGATTAGCAAAAGCCGAGAGACTATCTCTGTCACTTTCCTTAAATTTATTGATATAAAAAAAATGTTCACGGATACGATGTTCAATTCTCCCACCGCATTGTCCTTGGATACATAGAGTTACAGGAAGAACAGCTAAGTTTATAAATGCCAAACAAAAATTAATAAATTTAGAGAAATGACAATTTAAATTTTTTGTCCGATATTTTAAATCTCCTTTTAGATATCGAAGGTATTTTGCCACCATTTTAATAAGTACAAAACTACGAAATTTTTTACGAATTTACAACTTTCTCTCTGTTATAGTTTAAAAAATAGCAATACTGTTCCTATAAAATAGTAGGGACTCACTATATATTTCTATAAAAAAAATTTAATATTTGTTATAAATACTATTATTATTATTATTAATTACTCTAAATTACTCCCTTTATCGCTCTCACATCCAAATGTAATTAAGTGTCTCATCTTTATTTTGACTGATGGTGCGTCAGTTAATTTTAATACATACAACCAAACTTGTATGGATTCACTCTGTTTTTCTGAATAATAGAGGAAAAACTTTGGTGTCCAACTTTAAGGTAAGGCTTTTAATAATAAAGGAGAAACGACTGCTGCAATTTTTTATATTGTTAATTTTGTAGTAGTAAAATCACAATTCTCCGGTAATTTTATTTCGGTCCAAAAAACAAACTAAAAATGCCTTATTTTGGACTAACATATGTGCAGAGGGGACGAATTATTGCTCTCATTGAACAAGGAATGCCTGAAAGAGACGTAGCAGATGTAGTAGGCGTTACCCAGGGTGAATCGAAAACGTATTCAAGGTTCTTGGAACTAGGAACTTCCAAGAACAGGCCCAGACAAAGTCACAACTAAACAACAGGACTGCTTTGTATGCCAAATTGCTAAAAGAAATCCCAGTGTGTCTTATCCAGATCTGTAACAGCAACTTCTGGAAGCTACAGGTTTGAACATTTTAGTTAAAACCATAAGAAAAAGGCTTCGCGCTCGAGGGTTGTACAGTAGAAGAGAATTTCGGGTTCCACAGTTATCTAGGCAATACAAAATTGACCGGCGCTAAATTGGTGCCTTCAACACCAAAACAGGACAATATTTGAGAATTGGTCTAAAATCAAATAATCATCGAATTCGAGTTCTCAGAGCTACAGGAATACGAGCGAGACCCCAGGCTATCCCAATATATCAAGGAGGTAACGTAATGTTCTAGGGATGTATTATGCTGGTAGCAAAAACTCCATTGTTGTCACTTCAACAAAGTTTAACCGATCGAAGTTATGTTTGATTTAATGCTAGAATCAATCGTTAGGCTTTGGAGAGTTGCAGTTGGGGATAATTTTATCTTCATGCATGATAATACACCTCCACATAATAGCAGAGTGGCTAAATAATGTCATAAAACGGAAGGTGTCACACTTTTAGACTAGCTTGCATTCACCAGAACTAAATCCTATCGAACACTTGTGAGACCAGTTAAAAAGAAGGGTTAGAGCTCGTCGAAACAATACAGGAAATGTCGCACGGCTTATTGATGCAACATTTGCAGAATGGGAAAACATACCCCAAGACAAAATTGAATATTTAATAAGAAGCATGCCAACGGACGCTTGCATAAGGGCTAGAGGAGGCCACACAGATTATTAAAATTACCAATTTTCTTTTTGTTTTTGATTTTTGGGTATTCAAAATTTAAATTTCATTTAGTTTCAGAAACCAAATAAATATCGTTGTGGTTATTTTGCCAACTAATAATTTTTAATAAGAACTGAGTTTTATTCATAAACAATAAATATTTATATATCTTAAAAATTATGAAAAATAATAGATGATTCGGTATAAGTTTGGTTGTCTGTATATAATAACTTTGTCACAGATACTTTATTCTTTAATTTTTGCAAATCTTTTAATGTTTATTTTTTTGCCGTTTCTTTTTTCTTAGTAGTAATATTTAAGTTTAATGTGACGCCATAAAAATTACCATAATATATTTACGATCTTTTTTTTTAATTTTAAATTATTATCCAAAATACAAATCAGTAATCATAAAAATTCCGAGACGTTGTAACTATTTTGTCTCTAGAAGTCGTAAATTATAAAAACTTTATAGCTGTCACGATTTTCACTTAGTAATTGAGAAATTCTAGATAGACGAACATCTGTACGTCCATCTACTCTAAGTTCTCGTTAATGATCACTTAAATCATAAAACTAATATACGAATTTGAAGGAAACTTTGTTTCGTCGCCAGATAACAAAATTGCTGTGAGACTAACAAGTTTATTAAAATATAAAGATTTAGATTTACCTTGAAGTAAATTTAAGTTAAATTAAATATAGGCTATTCAACTATTAGGGCCATTACGTCATCTATTTATTTAATTTTTTTTATTAGTTGTTTTAGCCCAATTACATGAAATTAACAAAAATTAATTTATATTAAAGGAGTGATCCACGACAAATGTTTCTAAAGTAGGCCTTGAAAAAATTCATTTCTTTTTCACTTTTTGTAGACGACTCCTTATATTATGATAAATTAAGCGGAACTAGCAATTATTCTTTTCTAAATAAAATTTTAAAACTCTATTTTTAATATTGCTCCATATAATACAAATAATAAAACTTTATTGATAATAAACAAGACTGTGTTAAACATACCAGTGAACACTATTTTTTATTCTGCCAATCAATATTTTAACCTAAAAATTTTTGTTTTTAAACAACGACTCTGGTGAGCACGCTACCGCCAATTACCAGATATTTTGGCGATTCCTCTGATTGGAAAATCAAAGGATCTTTAACTAACCCAACATCCATGGACTCGGGACCGATGGCTTTACATATGCTCCGAAAGATTGCACACTCTCCCGCTTTACCTCGTACTCATTGATATTACGCCTGCCAGCTGTGGTATGCAACTACGTGGGCACTTGTTTTCGTTTAACAGGTAAGCTGACTCTCGTACTAACTGCGCGCGATCCTGTTTTTAATTGTAGATATTGATACACAGGAGTAAACATGGTATGCCGGGCTGCTGCCTCAATTCTAAAGTTAAAGAATATGCTTTATTAAGAATACTATTGAAATTAAAATATAATAATTGAGTTTTACGATTGACAATGTATTTATTTAGTTTTGACAAATTTATAAATGTATTTACTAACAATATTTTTTACAAATACTTCAAGAGCCTCTGGGCTCAGTGCAAAAATCGTTAATGTCGAGTCATCAGGAGAATATCAGCGGTTCCAATACTGTTCCCTGAAGTATTCCTATATTAGACTCATGAGTTTCGGAAATGGAGATCTTAATTTTTACTACTATTTTTCTGTTTGTATGCGGTTGCATGTGTCCTTATACGATGCTCTAGGCACAGTAGTTCGTTGAAAAATTGATTTTTTTCTGAAGCGCGAAGTTGGATTGAAAATCTTATAATTATCTTAACAATTTGGAAATCACTAACTATGTCGGCTATAGCTCAATTGGTAAGAACGCTATGTGTTCGAATCCCCCCGTGGGCAGTATATTTTTTATTTTTCAATAAATTTGTTATCATCTTGGGGGTTCAAAAATATTTCGTAGGGGTAATATTGGGAATTTCTCAATAAAACAATAAACAATAATAAAAATAATTATAAATCATTTTGGTCAATTATAAATAAAATTGATGGTGAAAATAATACAAATCATAGAAAAAATAATTAACAAATCAGGTGAGTTACTCATAAACGATAATAAAATTGCAGATGAATTTAACATTTTTTTTATAAACCTTTGTGAAAAAATTAAAAAATGTATAAAAACATTAAAAATTAAGGAAGCACCTTGTTTAAATGGGATACCATCCGAGACACTGACTAAATTTGACCCTTGCTGAAAAATATTCTAAATGATATAGGTATTTCAAAAAGAATACTGTCAAATAGAATTCAGAAAGGCTGTGGTAATGCCAATTTATTTAAAAAATTACAAAAAACCAATGACAAATTATCGATCCATTTCTCTTATATCTTGTTTCACCAAATTTTTTGAAGAATTCTAAAAATCCAGACTACCGAATATAATATATTATCAAGTCATTTTAGGTTTCAAAAGGGACTGTCCACCAATGATGCTATTACATAAGTAATGAAAAACGTATATAACGCTATAGATAAAAATAAAAAATCAAGTGTGTGCGTATTCCCCGAGCTTGTTAAAGCCTTTGACACTGTATCACCCACATCTTTGCAAAGTGCATTAAAGATTCTTGATTTTAGGAGTCATATTTCTATATAATTTACTACAGTAACTTCGTCGTTAGCACAATGTTCAGACAAGAACTCCTTTTTTAAGAAGCCAGAGCCTCTCTGTGGATCATGAAATCAAGTGTGTGCATATTCCCCGAGCTTGTTAAAGCCTTTGACACTGTATCACCCACATCTTTGCAAAGTGCATTAAAGATTCTTGATTTTAGGAGCCATATTTCTATATAATTTACTACAGTAACTTCGTCGTTAGCACAATGTTCAGACAAGAACTCCTTTTTTAAGAAGCCAGAGCCTCTCTGTGGATCATGAAATAAGTCTAGACACATTGCGGAAATTTTTGTTTCTCAAGTGCTTGTAGAATTTTCCAGAGATTCTACTAGCATAATCGGTGCATATTCCAACGCAATTATTCCACTCTATGTTTGCCTTATTAATAAAATCATTTTAAATATCAAACAAAGCGAGTAGTGTGGCTTTAAGTTTTATAGGTTTGCAGAAAAGTAGTTCTTCTACTGCCGATATACGATTACAAAATCGGACATAGGCAATAATTAAATGAGAGTCTTTATTGCTATCTATTGCCTCGTCAAGCTGAATCGAAAACAATTTGTTTCGCAAATTTTCAGGAAGCTGATGCTGTACATTACCAATTCGTTGGGCAACAGTATCATTTGAAAGAGGTATGGATTGCAATTGTTTGGCAAAATTATCTCCAAACATAGTTTCTACAATCTCCATCGCAGCTGACAGAATAAGGCATTCACCAGTGTCGTGAGCTTTTTTATAGCTGACTATTTTATATGATACTTTGTAAGAGACCAGTAAAGCTTTTTCGTTCACAAAGTTTTTTTAAAGAATGATGTTCGCTCTTCATCTGACTTTAATTTGAAGTCAAAGAATTCTCAGGGCTTGTTAAGACACTCACTCTGAAATGTTTTCCAATGGCGTATAATTTTATTAGGTGTCATGCTGCCTACTGCCAAAATTTTTAAATAAATGACGGGCATATGTCTTTTTTCTCCATTCATTTTAGTAGTATTTTCTTGATTTTATCTTCAAAACAATGGTCGACTGAGCACTTGTTGATGCTTCCCTATTGTTTAATACTCCCTTACGTCCAATTAAATGTATGTCCATAGTTTTGTATAAATTTATTGCCGTAAAATGTACGTAAATATCTTATACAGAAATACGATACAGTTACACAAAACTTCTAAAATTTGGCACCGTGACTCGAATAAAACTGACCGGAACCTCTAACAGCCGCATTTATACACGCTTACTCCGCTGTCGAGCAGATTTTCCATACTATTCCAAACAAATCGAAACCGCGGTAAAAACTTCCCATGGTCACAAAAATGTTCGATATCCATCGTAACTAACAGAGAGTAGATGAGAAACATCGTTTTTCGTATACGAGATGTAGCGGAACGGCGTTGCCACGTTTCAATAAATTCACCTATTCTCAGTTATTTGTGAAGGTCTATTACCAAGTTCTATATTAGGGCTCTAGGCCTAGAGTCTAGGGTCTAGGGCACTAACAAGACGTTGCACTAAGGGGATAAGGGTAAATATTTTCAACGTATAATATACGTCGTATTTTATTATTAAATGAAAAAAAAGTAGGGTGATGCCATAAAGATTGTTATTGAAAATTGGGCCCCGAATACTGAAAGGTTAAGAAACGTATTATAATAGTATATTATGCAACGATCATGTAATGATGGTTATTAATACACGAGCATTAACCGGGATACGAAACGAGCCAAAGGCGAGTTTCGTATGGTTTATGCGAGTGTTTTAATAACCATTACATGAGAGTTGCATACGCTATTTTTTCTACACCCGATAAATAATCAAGACCTATAAATATTATATTTATATTGGTATTGAACACAATAACAGTAATTACTCGTATTTCTATAAAAAAATTCTACAAAATTGTAATTAATGGTATTACTTCAGGTATTGGTATTTCCCTAGATTTTTGCGGTAAAATATTTTGTACTGTATTTTCTGCTTTCTCCGATATGTGTGGAGGAGTCTTCTATATCGCTAATATCAGACATTTTAATATTATAATTATCGAAGTTTAGCTACCTACGAAAATTTAATACGTTTTGACAACTAAAATAATTACATAGGAACCTAGGACAAACGTCAAACAGCATGCTTGATTGAAAAATTGTAGGTTTCTATTGATTAAAAATCTGTATCGTAATGAAAAATCTGTATCATAATGGGTATCATTATGAAACGGATTATGGGCATATAAGTGCATTATTATAATACGGGTGTAGAAAAAATTGATTATAAAACTATTTCCAAATAAGTATTCACGGTGTTTCAAAAAACATATGACATTATTCTCCATGTGATTTGTTTTCCAAAAATAAGATGAGCACTATCAAAAACTATAACAAATTAAAAAATCTAACACTAGCATAATAGATTTTTTATGGTTTTATTTTTTATTTTTAGCTTGATATTTAACAGAGTTTGAAAAAATTGTAGCTCCTTAACGAAGTCGAAATTAAAAGCTGCTTTTTATTAGAGTCATTCATTTGACTACATTGTACTAACAAAATTTTATTCTAATCGTTAAAGCCGTATCGGAAATATTTTGAAGTACCTAAGGAAAAATTAAAATTTTAATGTTTTTGAAACAAAGCATCTGTGGACCCATGGTGAAACTATTTTTCTTCTTTTTGGGTAAAGAATGGCCTGACGGTCTCATTTATTAGAAGATTTGTGTTAAGCGAGTATCGGCTCACACCAGCGACTTTGTCAACTACATTTTATCTGTAGGCTGGCTTCCGAGCTAGGAGGTGCATATTATCTTTAGAAGATGCACAATGGACTTGGTGAGGCCTAAGTGCCGTGGTGCAACCCACCCCCCACACGTTACAGAATTTAGGTTCCATTTTTTAAGCTTTTTTTAGGGTTCCGTAACCGAAGGGACCCTATTACTAAGCCTAGGCTGTCTGTCCGTCTGTCTGACAGCGGGCTGTATCTCATGATCCTAATAGGTAGATAGTTGAAATTTTCACAGAATGTGTATTTAATAAAGTATTTTAAAAGTACCTACAAAGTATTAAATCTTGTACGATGGTACGGAACCCTATATGCACGAGTCCGATTCACACTTGGCTGGTATTATTTTAAATAATTCATGAATTTAGAAAACAAGAAACCCTTATGTTGTTTTTAGAACACAAGTATTGATTGATTATTTTTAATTCGCACCTGTATTTTCTTTCTCATTAATTTATTCATGGTTCAAAGAATTAAAGTAGATAATAATCATTAAAAGCAAAAAAAATATACATATACAATACAAAATACTTTTTCTCTATAATATCATTAAATATGATAATTATTTATAGAACCTGCTCGGTGACCGTGTATTAATTTTTGATGTATGTCCAATTCCCAAAGAAATGTCCTGTATTATATTTTATTTCCTATTAAGATTAATTTGTATTTTTTGTCATATTTCAAATTCTTTTAAATCTAACAATAAAATACATACTTCTCCTTAAATTCTTGGTGTCTTCATCTTATTCTAATCCCTACATGACACATCATAGACAACTTTCATCCAACTTCATTATGGTATTGTACCCGGCCCACTGCATAATAAAAATTTCGAGTTCAATAAAACCTTATCCATAAAAAAACGATCCGTTATCAATATCGAATGAGGATATTTTCACATGAAAATTCCAGTATGATAAATCGTCATCAATTACTACGTTATTAATATCTGTTGCTTCGGAACTGAGAGAACAATATTAAACGTTCGCTATTATTAGATGCATCATTTAAATAAAATACCTGTTCACGCACATAAAAAGGAATTCTCGCTTCGAAGCGATATATTTTAATTTGTATTCGACAATCAAGGGAATGGATTTTCTTAGAAATTCTAACAGTTATTACTGCGATGACAAGGTGATTAGCTGGCATCAAAAAACAGAAGAGGATACAAAATGTAAATTATTGTTCTTTATACGTCTTTATAAAGGGAAGTTCGACATATGAGATCTTAACGTTTTTGATCGTCCTCCTTCAATCGATAATACCTTTGCAATTTTTTTTCTTGCATTCTAATCCTTTTAATTCCTCAATTACACCAGATACAATTGATATCTCTTGTATAATTTTATTATAATTATTAAGCATTCCAAGGACCTGTCAAAATGCTGACAGTATAGATATGGCAACGGTGTGGGCATGTTGTCAATGATATACAGTATGGTTCAAATGAAAGGAATAAATTCATTATAATGGAAGCAGCTGGTTTTTCGAAAAAATGCTCGGACAGGTCAATTTTGTTTACTCAAAGCGCAATTTTTAAAATAGAATTCAATTTTCCCCCACTTCCCATTTTTGGGCAGTGACGTCATTGACAATTTTTTAAATGGTAACCTCAATTTTTTTTTCTTGATTTTGATAGATCTTGCAATTTCCTACTCAGAAACATAATATTTGAAATATCTTACATAACATTTTTTTTTGAATAGAAGACATTTAAAGATCAGACACATAAATTTTATTTTATTTTGAGAACACAATAAATGAATAAAAGATAATTATTTGTAATTAAATGCTTAATCTAACAAAATAATAATAAAAATAATAGTAATAATAAAAAGAATTTATGAAATTGTCATTAAATTCTTTTTATTATTATTATTATTATTTTAGATTAGGCACTTAATTACAAATAATTATCTTTTATTAATTTATTGTGTTTCAAAATAACATAAAATTTATGTATCTGATCTTTAAATGACTTTTTTTCAAAAAAAATTGTTATGTCAGATATTTCAAATATTATGTTTCCGAGTAGGAAATTGCAAGATCTATCAAAATCAAAAAAAAAAAATTGGGGTTGCTATTTAAAAAAATTGTCAATGACGTCACTGCCCAAAAATGTGAAGTGGGGGAAAATTGAATTTTATTTAAAAAATTGCGCTTTAAGTAAACAAAATTGACCTGTCCGAGCATTTTTTCGAAAAACCACCTACTTCCATTATAATGAATTTATTCCTTTCATTTGAACCATACTGTATAGATAATTATACAGATTGCTCAAAGCGAGTTGTTTGTGAGCGGCCATAGGGTTGCTATAATGTTGCCATTTCAAAACCAATCAAAACCCACTGGTAGCCATTTTATTTAGAATGCCTACTTGCTACAAAAAACAACTAAAAAACAAGATAACATCCGGTTGTGATAATATTCCAGGCCTTCTCGTCAAGGATTGCATAAAATTTACAATCGACTCTACTTTTTTTGCTACAAAACAAATTAGTTGGACGCGCTCAATTTTAAGTGTTCCACAAGGAACCAACTTAAGAGCATTATTATTCGTTATATTTATTAATGAACTATTTCTGATATCGATTAAGTTGTGATATTATATTGTTCTTAAGTTGTCGAAAATGTCAAGTTGTAGACTTGTATGAAAAAATAAAGTAGGTAGTATGAAATACAAAAACTTGTTTAATGGTTTCACTAGTAAAAAGGCGTCTAGCATATCCTACTGCCGAGTTATTCAAAAAAAATAATGTAGAGGAAAGTACCCGAATATCTCGGATTTATATCTCGCAGCAAAAAAAAATCGTAGGGTTTCCAGATTTGCCCTCAAATATATTGTGTTTAGAATAAAACAATTTTCTTGACAAACAAATAAATATATATTTGACCTAATATCCTAATAGCCTACTATCGCACTTGTGGGGGCGATATTAAGGTTACTTATGAAATCAAACAAAATTCAAATACAAACATTTTTTTTTTTAATTGGAGCATTGCTCATGGAGCTCACATAATATATTAGCAGTATCTTATCCATTGTTCTCCTTTTGCATCATCTGGTTGTCGTCCCAAACAAAACATACACTCTGTGTCTTCATCATTAATATCCCCGTTTTCAATACTGCAGTCCATGTCCGAATCATAGGCCAATTCTAAATATACATCTAAGTCACTGTCACTTTCCTCTTCTATTTTTCTTATGTGTTTATTGGTCCTCGAAGCTGCAGATTTGTCTCTAACCAAAGACATAACTTTCTTTCCGGCTGGTTTTCTAGCTTTTGATGAAAAAGGCTCTTCAGAAGACAGAGTAACTTTTTTTTGCTTTGTTCCCTGACTTTAGATAAAAAAGGATTTTTTTAGAAGAAGAAACTTTCTACTTCACAGTCTTCTCATTACTTATTATTTCTTAACCCTTTTCTAGTTCTTCCTCATATGGAGTTCCAGATATCAAGTTTGAGGATCCTTTTTGAGGCCTAAAGGAGTTAGGTCTTCTGGGGCTATATTGTGTCCCTTATTACCGTATCTATCCAGGAGGTGTTTTTTCCCATTGGCTGTGAATAAGAAAATCATAATCGTGCCAAATGTTTCTATTACAAGAATATATACCAATTTTTCTAAAGCTATGAGCAGTAACTTAGGCTGTGACTGATTTCAGGTAAGCTCTGCCCAACAATTCGCCCATTTGATGAATATGCTTTAAAGGAACCAACTACCCAATTTTATGTATTAAGTGAGCATGGGGGCTAATAATTATAACACCTTGTTCTCCGGCAAAATCAGTAATATCTAGATTACGCATATAACCATCAAATATTAAAAGTATAGGGCCATCATATGCTTAATAAAGTGGCAGAACCACTAAGTAAATTAATGTTGCTATATCCACCCCGATGGATGACATCTTGGTGGTTCACCGTCAAGTTACTCCAATTTCATGTTTTTTTTTTCTGGAAAACAATAACATTGGCTGTACAAACCCACCTGAAGCATTTATGGAAGTCACCATGGATACCAGCAATCACCTCTATGCGGCAGTAATAGCAACAATCTGGCATTTGCCCTTTACTGTATTTATCTAAGAGTGTTTTTCCTGTACGTTGGTTATTCCAGTCTCGACAATATTATATACTGTAGATGAGTTATTATTGATTTTTTGCATCGCGGGTTCAAGGATGTCAAAAAATTTGCCAACATGGAACCCTTCACTCTTATAGATGAAATACCTTGTTAGTTACGGTATGTTGGGTTAGGGTGACGTTAAAAAAATTCTGTGCAGCCACTTTCTTCATGCTGACTCTTTTTCAATTGATATAAACCATTTCTTAAAGCTAACTGAAATGCGAATCTTCTTATGACGTTAAACCACAAAACCGTTTATCCAACTCTTAACAATAGTTGACTAATTCTACCTCCATTTATTCTGGAAGTACCATTTTTCTTTCCAGCTTCACATCAACTAGTTCTTTCGGATTTTTATTTAAATTTTTTATATAGCACCTCAATGTACTGTTGAACACGTTAAACTGCTTCCTCGCTTTTTCGTACCCCACCAATAGATGTATGCTGCAAAAAAGCAGAAAGTATAACATGCTTTCATAGGATTTTTCTCGCTACTGTCATATGTTCTGTCTAACACCGAATTGTACTTTATGCAGATGATTTATAGAGTGCTTGGATTCATATCAATACAGATATCTATTTTTAAAGATGGTCAATTTACAAACCGACTGTGCGATATTGCGTAACTCTGCGATATCCAGGTACTCTTCTTTAAGACCTGAAAAATACAATTAGTGTAAAAATAATTTAAAAACATGCTATGGTTATACTTGCTTTTCTCTTAAAGTTCTTGCAGACGTGACCCAATCTGATATAAACTAAAAATGTATTAAACAAAATTACATTTGGAGGTACAATTTAATGAGTTTATGCTTATTATGACAAGAATAAAATAATAATAACAGAAATATAAACTATTAAGTAAGGAAGGAAGTAGAATGTATTATTTTTGGATCATGCTTTCTAAACTACACTCATAATTATTTTTAATAACATTGCGTGACGCTAATGCATTAAAATCTAACTATTTCTATTTTCCTCAAGTAATCTTATTAGATATGTTTTAAATTTCATTCTTGTTATAAAATAAACTATGGCGCGGAACAATCTATTTTAAACAAGTACCTCTTATTACTGTCATTAAGTTACAGCTGCTTAACATACTTAGTTTTTGGTAATAATTTTGTCATTAGCTCGTCAAAGTTTACTTTTTTTTTTGAAACAACAAAAACTGGTTACATTCTTTTAATAATTACGTCAAACGTTCGCATGGAAATAGCACGCTATATTTTAACTGTTAGGTACATAATAGGTACGTTCGTAGGTCAAAAATAACATTCAGAGCATGAATTCCGTAATTGTTTGGTACTTACAGTAAAGGTGGTTTTCTCACAGCTTACAATATTTGTTTCACTTTTAAGTAAGATTGATCTATTAGTCGAAATTGGGATTAAAATTGATAAATGCAACAGAAAAAAGTGAAAAATAAAAATAAATTACACTAAATCAGTGCATGTTGATTTAACTCTTGGAAAAATAAACAAAATCAATTAAGAATAAACAATTATTTCATTTTTCATCAGAATTTAGCCAAATAATTAGAGATGAAAGTAGAATGTACGACTTAAAAGGAAAGAGCTTATAAAGAATCCTAAGAAACTTGTATTGATCCTTAATTGAAAAAATATATTGGCTCCTATGAAGAAAACTTAAGCTGTCCGTCTACAATAAATTGTAGATTTATAAACAAATTCTTACAGCTATGATGATGTGCCAGAAGTATTTTTAAAATATAGTTGATGAATTTCTTGGTTCTATCAAAACGATTATTTTCATAGAGACCTGAAGACATCAACAGTCGAAGAATAAAAGAGGTTTGCTGTGAACAAAGAATAATTTTTGCAATTACTGAAAAAATCTACCCTCGACAGAAGGCTCATAGGAAAGAAGTCATTTCAGCTTTAGTTTGAAGAAAGACTTGTTCTCAGGATTTATTTCATGTAAAGGGAACATTTTTTCTGAGCAAGCGGTTTAACAGATGAAGAACAGTTGAAGCATCGAATAAATTTTGAATAGTGAATTATTAGCCCTAAAAACTGTTGAATTTCTTCTTGATTTTGAGCCGTGCTGCATTCTGGACTGATTGAATTTTATCGCTTGACTTCTATAGGCCTTTAATAGATATGATGTAACTCAAATATTCTATTAAAAAAACTTACACTAATTTTGATTAAGGTGAAGGTTAAATTTACGTAATCTTTCTAATACCTTAATTAGTCGAAGTAAACCTTGAGATACAGATTAACCCTCAAACAGTATGTCAACGAAATACAGGGTTATTCTTTCTTAATCATGAAAAATCTGGTTTAATATTATTTTATTAAATTTATTGCGTACCGTTTTAATTCCAAAATATAACTTATTGGCCAAATAGGTACCTCGATGTGTCGATAGAGCCTACATTTTTGAGCTTTCGTTGTCAACTATAATGTGTAAATAAGCTGTCTAGATATATAAAGTACAAAAGTATACTTAATTTTTCATTTTATTAAAAATATCTTCTCTTCTGGTAAAGGGTAACGATTATCTTGGAGTTGACTATTAACAGTAACTTTATAGTCGGCACAGATTCGAACTTTTTTAGGCATTACGACTAAAGGAGTTGCCCACTCTGAATAATCATCTTTTGTAATAATACGTTCTTGTTCCAAAGAATCAAGTTCTTTGTCACTTTCTTCCTGACGTACATACGGGACTCTTCGAGGTATTAAGAAAACTGGCTTAGCATCAGAACGGAGCTTTAATAAACATTTGAAATTTGGAACAGCGCCAACTACAGGTTCAAAGATATTTTAAAATTGACTTAAAATGTTTGTGGGGGAAGGTGGTGTTGATGAGACTGATGAAACACTATAAAAATATATTTCTAGTTCTCTTATCCATTTAATTCCAGTGATAGCACTACCATAATTCGGGACTATGTATAGATATACCGTGATAGTTTTGTGATTATATGTAACTTGAAATATGGCAAAGGAAAACTTGAATAGATGTTGCGTATACGACCCAAACTGTACTTCAGTTTTTTAAATGGAAATTTACAATAAAATCGATGATAATCTGTTTGACAAATAAAACTGTCAGGACCGAATCACATTTAAATTGGAAGCGTTCACCTTGAATTTTCATTTCAATGAACATTTTTGGTTTAAACACAAATGCAGAACCAGTGAAACCGTCGATAAATTGATTAATTCAAAAATCTTCTGTATTGGAACTTTCGGAATCGAAATCAATGTTTTGAACAGACTGCTGGTATTTAAAAAGATTAGTTATACACACAAGTGTGGCCTTGTTTTTTGCAACTTTTGCATTGAAATTTGTTCACTGAAAGGCACTTTAAAGTTATGTGATTTTTTTACCTTGGTGTAAGCATATTCCTGCAAGTCCTAATTTTTGTAAATTAACTGTGTTGGATTTTGTTTTATGTTTCCGGTTAATAGAATGAAGGTATGTTTTACTAAATCGAGTGAGTTTATTTTGTTTTGTACATTAAAATGATTGACTAAATTTGAAGGTAAAGAAAGACTTCTATATAGTTCCCTGTTCTGAATTCTTGCAGTTTCGATTGATAATGCTGTTTCTATAGCCTTTTCGAAAAAAAAAATTGACCAATTGAGGGATTCTTTCATAGATTGTTGTGTCTAGGATACTTCTTATAAATTGAATCCTATGCTATGTTATGTTATATTATGTTGAGAAGGGGGTGTTAATACACTGCGACCTAAAAGATCTATTATGCCCATTTCTGTCGCCAATGCACTAAGGAAATGTCTCAATGCCTATAACGACTTTTCCAATCCTATTTTCTCAAGGAAGTGTAGGATTTGAAAAGGCTTCAAGTTAGATAAATCTCCCTCTTCTATTTAATATCCTCCTAGATATTGTGCCCTTGGATTCTGGAGTGCTACTCATTCAGTTAGGATGTGAATGGAGGTTTTGTTCTCCTCTTCACAGAATCTGCACTCACTATCCTCTACTACTCTCAGTTTACTTAGGTGTCCTTTTAGTCGGCAATGCCCGGTAAGGATCTCTGTTTCAATACGTAGCCTGTTCTTGCTCAGGTAAATGCAGGCTTCTAATCTTTTCTGGTTATATTCACCCAGAAGTATCTTGGCCTGTCTCAGCCTCAAGAGATTGTTCCAATTATCGGTTCTTCTACTGCCCAATTCTTTTTTAATCTCTCCTAATATTATGTTACTGCTGATACCGCAGAACAGCTCAGGTACTACAAAGGGTATTTGAACCCCTTTCCTTGCAAGACTATCTGCAATATAGTTACCCTGTACCCCGTTATGTCCCAAGACCCAAGTGAGAGTAACTCTATTTTTATCGCCTAGCTTATTCAATTATTCTAGGCATCTTTAGACCATTTTTGAGCTGATTACGTAAGAGCTCACCGCTTTGATGGCTGCTTGACTATCGGACATGATGATAATCCCTTGTATATGATAGTTTCTCTCGATGTTAAACTGGATACACTTTTCGATGGCGTGAATTTTTTCCTGGAAGATGCTTGGGTATTTTCCCAAGCTTTTGGAGTGCTTGGTTCTCGGCCCATACACTCCTATTCTAGTTCTTTCTAGGGTTTTGGAACCGTCCGTATACCACTGAATAGCACGTCTTTCGGTTGCAAACGCGATAGGTTCTTAACTCCATTCTTTCTTGCAGCCCAGCTCTGTGGTTTTGAAGTTTTTCACAAAACTGTACTTCTTTAGCATTTCATCCTGGGGCATGTCCCAGGTATCTTTAGTCCTAAAGCAAGTAGACTTTCGTCTGATTATTCCGTTCCTGATCATTTTATAACGTGTCCTTTTTGCCACATTCTCATCAAATGTAGAGGGGTGAGGTTTAAGATCGTCTCCATTGCGGCCGTAGGACAGGTTCTCATTGCACCAGTAATGCAAACACAGGCTAGTTGTACTTTTGAGATATTAGCTCTCGTAGTAGCTAAACTAGTTCTGTTACTCCAGGCTATAGCCCCGTAAGTGATGATTGGTCTCACTATTGCAGTATACATCCATCGCAGTATGTTTGAGTTACATCCCCATCGTTTACCTGCAATGTTTCTGCATACCATTAGGAATTTTGTGGCCTTATTTACTACTTCCTTATCATGTGTGTTCCAGAGAAGTTTGTTGTCCAGGGTTAGGCCTAGATATTTGACTTCATTTTTCCATTCTATATCTATCCCGTCTAATTTAACGGTTTTGAGATTTAGTTTTTTTTTCCTTGAAAAGGCTACTAGTGTTATTTTTCTAGGGTTTAAGTCCAACTTCACAACACCATCTTTTGGTATGTTCTAGTCCTCGTTGGACTATATCATACAGGATATGTCGTCGGCATAACTTTGACAGGGTATGCCGAGGTCAGTCAATCTGCATAGAATTTCTTCTACGATTAGGCTCTACATTAGTGGGGATAAGACTCCTCCTTGTGGAGATCCCCTGGTTGTGCAGATGGAGATGGTGTCCTGCCCTATCTGTGTTTCTGCAGTTCTCGTAGATAACAACTGAGCCATCCATCTGGATGTGATGTTATCTACTCTTCTGTATGCAAGTGCTCGTTTCACAGATTCGTGTGGCGTATTTTCAAAAGCTCCTTCTATGTCTGGGAAGGCACACATGATCGTTTCTTTGTTTGTCAGTGCAATCTGGATTACGTCAGTCAACTGTACCAGGGCAGTTTCTGTAGATCTTCCTGCTCGGTACGCGTGTTGGCTGTGGTGGAGTGGCACCCTCTCCAGGACTTCCGTTCTGATATAATTATTAACAGCCTTCCCCATTGTTTTTAATACAAAGGATGTGAGGCTAATTGGTCGGAAGGATTTAGAATGTGTGGTTTTCTTTTTCCCTTCTTTTGGAATAAAGGTGATTTTGGCCCTTCTCCATGCTTCTGGTATATATCCCAGCTCCAGACTGCTCCAGGATAGCCGGATTATGTGTGTTAGTAATTCCTCCTGTGCCTGCTGAAGCAGGGCAGGAAATATTCCATCCACACCTGGAGACTTAAACGGTTCAAATGTGTTTACGGCCCACAAATTGAATCCTAAAAAACATATCGATTACAGATTTTGTGCATTGAATGCTGTTGCATTCAGATTTGAATTCACAATTTTTTCCTAGTCTTTTAGATCGGCAAAATAGCTAGCGATGACTCTCCTGGAGTTTGAATTCGAGAGAAAAATCAATGTTTCTCTGACAAAACAATAATGTTAGGAGATAAGTGATTTTTTAGAAGGCTCGTAAGTTCTTAAAGCAGGTAAATTTAAAGATCTTAAATTAGTGAGCAATTTGTAATGTCTATTACCAAGACAATACTTTTGCTTCGTTGATTTTTTCATAATCCTTTTAATTGCAAAAATATTTTCAAGCATTGAGAGGAAGTATCAAAAGTTTCCGCTGATTAATCGAAAAACTCAAATGAAATGGATTGCGTCTGGAGAACATCTTTATCAACTTTATCTCGTCTTTGCTGCTGCTGCTGCTGCTGGGGAGTTGAGATTAACTCACTGAGAGGATCTATTAGAGGGGCTAACTTCTCAACATTATTTTAAACGAATCCTTGTATTTAGACTGCATGGTTATTTTACGTAAATTTTTCAATCGTCGCCAAATTATTTTGTATTGATTGAAACGATAATACACGCATATTAATGCATTTATTGTAAAAGCTTTGACGTTACAAAATAAATAATAATTATACTCTCCCTAGTTCATCCCCTTACGAGTGAATTTTAACTCCTGAAGCCCGACTGAGCGACTTGTGAAGGGGAAGGGACGGCTATTATTATTATTTGCCGTGGCACTCCGGGGCGAGTTAAAGATAAATGATTGTTCCATTTGACTTACAAGTAAGGAAAACTCGAAAAATAACACCCACCACCATCATCGAAACGATAACGCATAACGATTTTTATAATACGGATGTCAACAGAAATTAAATTTCTGCCAATACGGCATCCATCAAATTCTATATAGAACCAGTAAATTGACATGATCTTCTGTAGGATTCAAAGCCAAGTGTCTCTCAACCACAAAATTGCTCGCAAGTGAATGCGAGAGCCTTAGACACCACTCCACCGATACGATTGAGCCATTGACGTGAAATTGCATTAAGTCAAAAAACTAAATGCAAAGAACCTAATATGCATAATGCTTTATTAAATGCTATAAACTTTAAGACAATGCATGAACCTACAGGTTCATGCAAAGTTGGGACATCCTTTCAATACATTGAAAGGATGTCCCAACTTTTGAAAGCTGCATTGCAGCCAATGTTGACATCACCAAGTACTAATTCTGTTACTACACAATGTGTCACTTCATGTTTTGTGATCAAACTATGCATTTATTTAAAATTTAACCTAATTTTTTTTAAAAATAGAAACTGCTTTTGCGTGTAGATAAAAAGATTATTAGAGGAGTTTAAGGAATATGAAAGTCTGAAAATTTTAACGGCAAATTATGTATTTCCACCGTATCGCAATTATTGGTTTATTACCAGTCATTTTTGTTCGAACTTCTTAAATTACATACTTTCAAATTTTTAATACCGTTTTCAATGCATTCAACTAACCATGCTAAAAAATTCATCTGCACATTTTAATTAATGTGTACTGTCGTTAAAATGTAAATATTCTGTTATTACTCATAAAGTACGAATTTGTAAATTATTATTATAAGCCAGAGAAATCTTAACTGACATTTTAGTCCATAATGCCAAATCCGTAATCAATCATGCCTACATTCATTATGAATATTAATTATTTCTATTCGAAATCAGATAATCTGAGGTGACTGACTTTTCACGGTTTCTCAGTCACTCATATGAAGCGAGGAACGAGAAAGTATGCTTCAATGTTTTTTTAACAAACTGCTTATAATAGGTATTTATATAACCAGTGACGAAATTTCTTAATTTGTGTAACGTGTAAATATTTTTTAGATCTTGACTAAATATATTTTGTACTACCCCTAAGGTGCCTCTTTCTAACAAAAAAAAAAGAATGATAAAATTGGACAACGTACTAAAGGATTATCGCTGAACATAAATAAAAAAAATTAAGAATTTGATGGTTTTTTTATGGACGCCATTTATAGATCTTAATCAAATTTATATGGGACTACCCCTGAGGAAACCCTTTGTATCAAAAAAATAATTATAGAAATCGGACAACGTGGTAAAGTATTATCGCTAAACATATATAAAAAAAATATTTCGACGAAATGAGAACCTCCTCCTTTTTTTCGGTTAAAAATACTTGAAAACCTAAGATGGAAACAAAAATCACAACTGAAGTTTGCTATTGGGTATTAAAAATGTAATACCTGTTATTAAATTTTTTAATACTATATGAGACAGATAAACCGATTAATAGCCTCATTAAACTTTTGTTCTTCAATCAGTGTTGCTACCTCAGACAAACTAATAAGAAACTTTGCTTATCATTGGTAAATTCATTTGGTAACAGGTTAATACAGTTTAATAGAAGGAAATACATAACAGTCATTATTAAACAGTGTATTTAGTGATAGATATTTAGTTCTAAATTATTGATAATTTAATAACTGTTATTAATGGCTTTAATGATTGTTATTTGCAGGTCTTAAAACCATTAAACCACTCTAATTATGATTATTAAATAGTTTTATAGATGTCGTTTAAAAATATTACCTACCCCAAAAATTGTCAATTATCTCTATCTAACCAGTGGCGTAGCTATCACAGGGCAGTTCGGTGCGAAACACCAACACCTACACCCCGCACATATTTGGGGCTTCGCAGATATTTGAGGGCCCCGCAGGAGCTCTCTGATAATTATAATTATTTTGAGAAAAGAATAAAACCTCAAAATCAATACCCCATCAACTTTATAATAAAGAATACCGGAGCAACTATTTTCGGCCTCACAGAGCCATCTTCAGGCCTGTAATACACTAATCCTTAATTAAAATAGGAACAATATAAGATTAGATTGGTCACTTACGATTAAAATTAAATAGTTGACAAAATGCATATATCTTTAAAATGGATCCATATTGTTGCGTTGTAGTATTAAAGAAGTGGAAAATGAAAAATATAAATCGGTATTGCAGACTTTAATTTCAACTAATACTATGAAATGGGTACGATATCTAAGAGAGAGGAGATGAGAAAGAACAACTGCGAATGAGTTTCAATTTTACGGGAATACCAATGAGGTTGTTGAAATGACATGGTGGTATATGAAGAGTACCCGTCCAAAGTTGTTCGGTCATGAGGCCTATAATCTTTAAAACTTAAGAATTATAACATAGAGGAAAGATAAATCTATCCAAGCCAGATGTACGAGGGCTAGATGATATAAGGGGAGCATAGCTAAAAATTGCAGCGATCGTCCGGTGCGGGACAAAATCTCTAGTAAGTGGAACAAACACTCGATTAAAAGGTATCATCAGAAAGATCTTAGGCTGACATTGAACCAAAATATACATAACGATAGCGAAGAGACAAAAGTAAAAACTTCCATGATTTGACAAGTGGAAACCCCCGAATGTGCTGCAACAACTTGCCAGATGCTGGAGGATGAACCCCTGATGGGAAAAGGACTTATTTTTAGTATAGTAGCTGTAATCGATTAACACGATTGTACGTTTTTATCAACGCTACCAAGTACTGGTTATTATATCGAGGAGTACAGCAGAAAAACTTTTTGCGTATTAAAATCGAATTAATTGAGAAGTTGCAAGTCATGAGTGTCGAGACGTTTACGCAGTTAGTGATCTGAGTATGAGCCAAGTACAATATATTATTTTAAAATTTAAAAAATTAGGCATCAGTTGATCTTCTTTTACAGACATGCTAGATTCGCCTGATTTTTTGACAAACGAGTCGTGGATCCATTTCTTCCAGGTCGTGGGTCTTTTTTCGTTGAAAAAAAAAGCGCCCACACAAAAATGTTCAGGTTCACTTTCGTCTAAAATTCCCGCTACTGTCTAAAACATGTACAAAATGCCTCCTGATCACGTACTATCTCCACAACTCCAATTTGGCTTTAAATGCAGTTGATACAGCTACTTTATCTGTCAGCTTAAAAAAGGTTGTCAATTTCCCCTCAAGACAAAGTTTAGGTTCACTGAACAGGCTAAATGTCACACAGGTAAGCCAGTTTTACGACCCATATCTTGTCACTAAAATGTGCCAGTGGTGACTTCTTTTCTAAGAGAAATCTCTTCAATGGCTCTCGTAATTAAAATACACTAAATAGCGATTTTTCTCGGATAACCCTTTTACTATCCGAGAGAAATGCACCACAGTAAATAAAATGGAAATCTTTTAATGTTTCTTGGGCGGCCCGGTACCATTTGATCCATGGACCGGTACCGGTCTGCGGCCGGAGGGTTGAAGACCACGGATCTAGGGAATCAAGGTTCTGGTCTAAATCGCCCTATCTACTTGTAAGGATACGCTTCGTTTAAATATTCTCATGCCAAAAAGGTAATATGAAAAGATCCATCATGTATAAGTTACATGCGATATCTTAGTAAATGTAGTACGTCATTGAGTAATAAAGAAATTTGTCTTGTGAAAAATGCATGTATGAGAGACCATTAAGGCGGCCAGGTAAAAAAGCACCCGTAAGAAGCCCAAATATTTATGGAAAATATTCTTCAAAATACGTTTCTACTATGTGAGTTTTCTTTAGCCCATCTGTATCTCTAAGGTAGAGAAAACGGGTTGCTCCACACCTTTTAGGCTTCACTAGAGTCTAGAAACGGCCATCAAAGTCCTGCCGGTTATCAACATATCAAAAACCTGTTTGCTATGGTGGTTGCTGAAGGGAGGGGGAAAGGGGAATCTAGGGATATCCAACCTCTCAGGTCAAAGTCCTGCAGGTCACCGGAAGGTATCTCTAGATGCCCCCATTTTGAAAAGTGACCATTTGCATGAAGTGGAGCTATTCTGTCCGCACATTCTATAGGACAATTTTATACGGCAATTTCATAGGACAATTTTATACGGCAATTCCATAGGACAATTTCATACGGCAATTCCATAGGACAATTTCATAGGACAATTCCATAGGACAGTTCCATAGGACAATTCCATAGAACAATTTTATAGATCAATTCCTTGGGACAATTCCATAGTTATTGTTGTGAAAATTAATAATGACATTTATTGGAAAATTAACTTCATCAGCAAAAGGCATTTGACAATCAAAATTAAGATTCTCTGCGAGCCTCTGAAGCTACCATTGGCAAAAATTAATTTTTGAATGGAAAATCACGTGGAATGTGGTATGGGTATATTTAAGAATCCATACCAATGAAAATTATCTTATCATTCGCATCAAGGTATGAGACGCCATTTAGATTTTGAGGAGAACTTTGACTTGTCACCAGATCGTATGTCATACTTTTGTGTGGTAGATAGCTGTCTGTTCCAGTGGTATGACTGACGATATTTGATGACAGCCGGCAACCTGGCACATCAAGCGAATATGAAGTGAGTACGTACGTACGGGAAAAGTAAAAGTTTTTAAAATATTTTTTTTTTAATAATACAGAATACATTTTTCATTGTGTAACAGATGTCCGTATAATATTTAAAAAAGCCTGCCGAGGTGTCAAAAATTGTAGACGAAAGGATTAAAACTAAAATCTCTTTACCAATATATGAAACGTAGCCACACTGTATACAATTCTTTTTCATTCAAAATTTCTACCGATTCATAGTTTTAAGAAATCACTATCTACCAATAAAAAGTCAATTAAATATAGAGCAAAAAACCAGTTTTAGGATTATCTGAATATTATAATGTTATTCAATAGTAGTCACAAAGTAACGGTTGTTGGACCTTCTACAGCTAATTTTAATGTTATTCGATATCTAAGACCAATAATTTTTTCAGTAAATATTTATAAATTATTTTAGAATACATGTGTATATAAATAAAAATTCAAGGGATTCTTTAATCCAAGTGTTGTTAAACGAATACAACTAATTTTTGTATAATATAAAAAGTAATAGGTACGAGTTTTTTAATTTAAAACTGTCGATGCTTTACTGACTAAGGGTCTATTTATAATCCCTTATTATTGGTATTTGCATTAGTATTATGACTAAGGATTAAGTTGAACCTTCACAATGTAAACATTTTTACTCGATTTATGATTAGCATTAGCATAATATTTATGCTTAATAATTAACAGGTTCAACTTTTATGTTAATCTTAAATTTCTTCTCTTCTATCAAATGAATATTTGATGTATTTGGCCTTTGTTTTTCATAGACAACAGATAATATAAATTGACAATACACATATGATTATGTTGTCAGATGTTGTTTATAGATTTGTTCCAACAATGTTTGTGCATCAGCAGTGTTTACCAAGAATAAAGTTGACAAATGACATATCATCACGAGGAAGCAAAGGCCTCTTTTCTATCTGATTTGTCTCAAATTTCTTCTTTTTATCTGATATAAATTTGAAATCCGTTAAAATGTCCTTAATTAAACCTATTTTTGAATAATAATATTTTTAAATAAAATTAACTAGTAAAAAGAACACAACTGGCCATACATTTTTTTGACTACAGAATTATATCTTATTAGGAAAAAGATTATTAAAAAAGATGCACATACTAAATATAAAACGAGTATGAATACCCTTTCTGAATATTTTGTCCTGTTTAATGCTTAATCATAATACTAATATAAATAATAATAATAAGGGAGAATAAATAGACCCTAAACCAGTTCTGCTTTATGGTACAAACGTTTCTGTGTAATCAAATTGTACAATTTATCAAGTAATAACAGTACACCCACAAAAAAATATTTTTAATATAGACCCTGACTCCGTGATAACTAATGACGGCTCCGAATTAAGTCTAGACTGATATTGAAAATGAAGAATTGTACTCTCCGACATACGTGAATTTTCCCAAGGCCTACTTAGACTAACTATTTTAATATTGTATTAGGTATTAAATTATAGTGATACTTATTCATTTTCTTATGTGCATGTAAAAAAATTTACTTTCCTGTTTGACTTTTTATTGAAAAATTTCAAAAAGTTTTAACTGATAGGTATAATAATATATATCTGCGTGTAGTGGGATAAAGTACATAAGTCAAATTACTATTATTATACCCACCGCATAACGCCACACTTCGACTAATGTGCATATACACAATCATTTCTAACATATTTAGACTTTGTTATTGACTTATGTGATTTTACAGTTATCTGTTTGTAGTTAGTCATTGAGACTGAATTTAAGTTAATAAAAATATATGATAATTTGACTTTGTGCACATTTCCATCTTAGGTAACGTTGTAGGCACTAAGAGCTCAAACACTTTTGACTCAAAAATCCTCCTAACCTCACAAAAGCTAACTTGGCGACAGTAAAATAATTTTGGTGACTGATCTCCGATACACCCCTGTTGTTATCTTTACGTCGATTACTCTGACTTTGCCGTATCGTCCTGTCTACGATTTTTTTTATCATTCCTCTTGGCCATAAATTTCGAGAATAGTTTCCTTCAGCCAAAACTATATCTCCTTCTAAAGCTTTAATGGTTCTATTTACTCCTTGTTGTAAGAGTTTATACATATTCAATAACCCGTCTCTTTTAAAATTGATCGGTAAAGCTTTAAGCAATACGCCACTGCTTCACTGAGTAAAGATCTATGTCGAAGACAATTCCAGAAGGGCTTACATTATGGGATCTACCAATGAGAAAATGGGTGTTAGAACTACGTAGTTCTTATGGTCTGACCAATCATTTGTAAGTGGATAACACTAATGTCACGAGTAAAGTCTGTAATATCTCCTCTTTGGTAGCTGAGTAAAAATTATTTTAAGAACATCTTTAACAGATCTGATCATACGTTCTCACACTCCTTCCATATGGCTAGCTGCTGAAAAATTTCGGATGCATTTAATCGCCTAATATAGCCGGTATTTTGAACTTATTTCGAATCTATGTCTATAGAGCATTTTTATATATCTTTTAAGGCTCTGAAAAGATTAATTTCATTGTGTGTCTAAAATGTTTTGATGAAAAAAATTTCTTTTCTGTTTTTAACGGACTTCAAACAAGAAGAAAGGAGAAGGTTCTCAATTTGTCAGAATATATTTTTTTTACACTTACATAGCTCTTCTTCGCACAGACTACAAAAGAAAAAGTATGCCATTGCGTTCAACTGAATAAATATATTTTATATCCATTCTGCCTAGTAAGAACACTGCAAAAAATTAACCAATTACAGTTCATATTTTGCTCAATCACTCCGCCTACTGTACAGCGTTCAACTGAACGAATATATTTCATATCCGTTCTGGGTAGAGAGAATACTGCAAAAAAATTAAATACACCTATCACAGTTTATATTTTGGACTACCATTATTTCTAAAATTTTAAATAAGTGTCAACTCTGTCAAACTAATTGTCAGTATATTTTTCGATAAATATAGCATTTTTATTTTAATTTGGTCCACATTTTCAAAAAATTTAAATTTTAATCGAAATATACGAAAATAACTTTATTACAGTATTAAAACTAAAATTCCACATGTAGAGGAGGAGATGAAGACAGAGCATCTGCCTTCCACGCGAAAAGCCCGGAATCGAATCTGAGCTGGGGACTAATTAAATTAAATATTTTTTTATTTCATGTTTATTTTATTTTATAAATTTGTTAAATTCATAAATTATTTTAAAATTCGTTTTTGTCTTAATAACCTAAAATATTTTTTGAAATTTATAGATTTTCGTTAGTGGGTCATAGAAAAAATATACTGCAAAACTCGAGTGGATTGTCCATATCCACTCTTGTTGCACAAACTACTATTTTATGTATGTTCAGCGATAATTCATTACCACTTTGTCCGATTTCTATAAACCTTTTTTTTTGTTGAGAGTGGGAATACCTTAGAGATGATTCCATATACATTTGATGAATATCTAATAAAGGAATCTATGAGAAAATCATAAAACTCAATTTGTGATGGCATCTGAACGATTTTGGGGTCGATTTTTTAAAATTACTTTTATAATTCTACAATTTGTACTCTTTTGACTTTTTGACAAGATAATAAATATAAATACTATATATTTAGATAAATAAAAATAAGGTAACAGTTATAGATGATATGCGCCTCAACAATTTTTACTCAAATATGTATATGACGGTGCAAGAACTGTAAGTCTATTTATTTTATTATCACAATTACCTAATATCTAAAGAACCATTTCTTTATCATCAGATCACAGCAATTTCAAACTATTTTTCACTCCAAAGTGATTGAGAAGAATTATATTCCATTACAGAAACGCTTTGCTAAAAAACGCGTGCCTACGACCTTACTTCCAGCGTCTGCTGTTATTAAACGTCTTCAACATACCTTCAGGACCCATTCGATGACTGACCCAAAATGCTCAGCTGAAGGAATGTCTACCGAGAATCGGTCCCATTGAAATGACCGGCATTTTTATTCTCGTCTTTAGAAATGTCTCTCAGCGCTGATTTCGGTTCGAAACTATTTTAATAAATTAACCTCATGAAAAAGGAATTTCGGACGAACGCTAATACTAAAAAATGAAGCGTTTAAGTAAGACACTTCTAGTGTCGCGAGATTGATACGATACTTCTGATGATCGGTTTAGTGACGGTATTTAAATATTTTACTAAGTAGCGTGGATGGACCAGTTTTAGATCTAAATTAAAAAGTGTTAATTTATTTAACATGTCAGTTTTTCAAAGAAAAATTACAACACTTCAGAAAGCGGCGTTAAAATATTCAAACTATATAAAAGACGAAATTCAATAGAAGTAGCGATCAAAATACGATAAACGGAATACTAGGCAATTGAAGATAAAAAAAATGCAAAACGATAAAAACGAAAAATAATTACTTGCTATGATGCTGCCTGCCATCGGCTTAGATATTATTTGTTTGTACTGGATCAATGGTGTAATAAAAACAAACTATATCTTAATGTAAAACAAATATAGAAGCCTGTGTCTTATTGCTTGAAGCGTGATTTTTATCTAGAGCTTTTAAATTTACTCTATTTTACTTTATTACGATTCAAATTACAAACACATAGACTAGATTTAATAAGAGTTGGACATTATTTGTCCATGTCCACCGCGATCCTTTCAGATCTATTATTTTAGAGCTTGGTTTTTTTTAAGGTCAAGAAACCTCTTTTACCCTTTCTTTATCTTTTATCCACCGCTTTTAGACTGCTTTCATATCATACTTGTCACAAATTTTGGCTTGTTGAGCAAGCACACAAGTCTCTGTACCATCACTATATATCCATTTTTTCGTATGTTTATCCCGTCCTCTACTCTCAAACCAATCTAACACACCAATCTCGCTCTTTCCCTGTTTTCTCCACATTTTTCTTACCCTATTAATTCAAAGAACTGATTCCTGGTAGTCTTCTAATTTATTACTTTATGAGATAGTTCCTCCTCGAGGATATCAGAAATTGGTTCTATTTACTACTACCCACCTTTCTCTCCCACCTTTCCCTCCCACCTTTTCCTCCCGCCTTTCTATAACTCGAGTTAATTCCTTACCACTTTTTGCAATTTTAAGATAATCCCTCTTTTTAACTTGTGCTTCTGATTCATCTTTGATTTTATACTTAAAATTTTTTCAATTATCACATAATCAGATAATTTCTGGACTAGAACTTATTGGGCATTTGATCTAGGACTTACTTCCTTTTTATATAACAATACGAGGTAAGTTTATACACCATTTACAAAAAAGTTTCTGCTTATATACTATCATGCTATCTACTATGTAACTTTACAAATTTAGGAGTGATGATAGCCCATAGAGGCCGAAACTAGTGGTCAATTCAAAATAAAATTCTGTGGTAAATGACTTAGAGATTTCTTTTCTTATAAAGGCTTGCCACATTAGTGAAAATTAATTTTTTACTCTACTTTGATCTTTTTTATTAGACTTGTAGCCTTGACAGTTGCTCTCGTATCTAGATACATGCATCTCACTTTTCTTTACCTAGTCAGCCTTCCACTCAGAAGCTGCTTCTTCTGCTAAATTGATGACAAGAAGATATATTGATATCTTAAAGATTTCTCGGTTTTCATTTACTATTTATTTCGTGAACTTTTCCTATGGTTTCTTAATGAACTTGTTTAGTCCGTCTCAATTCTGGATAGTTTTTCCACCATTCCTGAGTCACTACTTGCATCCAGAATGCCTTAGCATCTTCATACAAGGGATAGGGACCTGTCATTACCTTATTTTAGCCTTCTAGAGCTAGTTCCTTGTCTTTTCCATTGCTCTGATATCATTCGTGGCCTGGTATCCAAGATAGGATCACTTTGTTTTGACTACCTACTTTGCTGTGTCAGGTCTTCTAGGCAGTCTTTCAGCAGTCGTGATTTGATTTCTGGACAAAGACATACTTTTAAATACAAAATGTCAGTCAACACACATATTTCAGCTACTTCTGCATCTGCCACAAAACTGCTGTGATTCGTATATCGCTCCTGCAATATGTATACAAAATTGTGTGCTTATTAAGACCACACGATAAAAGTCAATACTTATAATGCGAGCGCTTAATATTCTTTTGCACTTCAGACGTGTCAATAATTTAATAAACCACTCTTTTATTTTTATGTCAAATTAATAAATATCTATAATTACTAACATTGATTGATTTCTGAATCCTCCTACTACTTAAAAAAACATACCTGGATGAGAAATAAAATTTTCACTATTATTAAGCCGCAGCAATAATTATATAAATACGATGTGGAGCCTGCATTTTTTAAACAGAAACTTTTTATACAGAGTGTGTCATTTAATAATACCAACTTTCTTATTTTAAGTATAATTGGGGAGAGTACTATTATTATTTCTGAAGTTCTTCTATAATAAAATTTGATTTGATTTGATATTTTCAATTTTAGTTTTCTTTAAGGGGAAGTAAAGTTTTTAAACTTATTTTGTTTGCATCTTTAAGAATATTTTGTAAAAATTTGAGATGAATCGGAGCAAAACTAACGAAGATACAGCGGTTTGAGTAACCGCGCCTCATACATGACTCAGGCGATCAAAAAATACCTGCCCGGCCCGTGCGCGCTATTGTTACCTGACAGCGAGAGCGACTCCATGGGAGGGGGCTATGGGTGCCATGGCCCTCACTGAGATGAAAATTCTTACGATTTATAAGCCTTTTATTCAAAAAAATATTCTAGAAAGAGAATGGCTAAAGGCAATGGCCCCCACCGAAAATTCGTCTTATAGCTGTCCTTGCCTGGCAGCTGTTTCGCTCACTCCTAACCTTACCTTCTATTTTTCTTTATAGAAATTTTAACACAACTACAAAAGTGTTTGTCCACGACTGTTCCATAAAACATTCATTATACTTGTACTTCCTTAAGAATAATAATATCTATTATTCACTAGTGAATAATGACCCATTAGTCACGGTATGACGTCACGACAGCACATATGTCTAAACTGATATGAAAATATTCTTTATAGGTAATCAAAAAAAAAACGAAAAAAAATCGAAAAAAAATCGAAAAAAAAATCGAAAAATCGAAAAAATAAAAAAAAATCGAAAAAAATCGAAAAAAATCGAAAAAAATAAAAAAAAATCGAAAAAATCAAAAAATCGAAAAATCGAAAAATCAAAAAATCGAAAAATCGAAAAATCGAAAAATCGAAAAATCGAAAAATCGAAAAATCGAAAAATCGAAAAATCGAAAAATCGAAAAATCGAAAAATCGAAAAATCGAAAAATCGAAAAATCGAAAAATCGAAAAATCGAAAAATCGAAAAATCGAAAAATCGAAAAATCGAAAAATCGAAAAATCGAAAAATCGAAAAATCGAAAAATCAAAAAATCGAAAAATCGAAAAATAGAAAAATCGAAAAATCTAAAAAATCTAAAAATCGAAAAAAAATAAAAAAAAAAATAAAAAAATCGACAAATCGAAAAATTGAAAAATCGATAAAAACGAAAAGTCGAAAAAACAACAGTTAGTTACCTATGTTTAATAAAAATTTTCCATTCTACACTTAACTTTTATTTAATAAAGAAACGATAATGGTCGTGGACAAAGTATAGTATTAGACTCGCAATTTATGGCCATTATTGCTCGTTTAATAATATACTATTATATCTGTACTGTATACAATTTAGTGTAGTATTAACCTGGCATGTTCTTTTACTTTACTAATCCTACATGCAAGACATAGCAATCAGTAGTGTATCAAGCGCTCATGAGGAGACTGGAGCAAAAAGATGCTTTAGACATCATGAATGATAGCGACATCCTTTATAGACCTGGTATCGATGATTCAGTGTGAGTAAAGCTGATAAAACTCGCGTATGAACGTTTTATTCCAAATTTTTTAGTGTTGAAAACTTTAAAGCGTTTTTCCCACAACTCATGTTTTCAAAGTCGGTGCCCCTCATAACTTCAAAACTACTACATCTATCCTTTTTAAATTTATTTCTTTACATAATTTACGAGGTAACGCTGGAGAGTTTCCTTTTCAAATTTGTTAATATTTTTTTATTTTATAATAACAAATTAGCCTATTTTTATTTCGCAAGAATCGCGATTTTTACTTCAAAGTGTTCCCAAAAAGTGAAAAATTTTAATTTCAAAAAACCCTCCCAACTTTACCTGGAGAAAGCAATTATCTAACGAGAGAACTTTGAGTTTCTTATTTATTTCTGATAATCCAGCACAGAGTTAGGAGGGGCACCGTAATTCTGCTTTTTCCCGAGACGCTTCCGAATAATTGCCACCATTTCCGTATTTTTTAATATTTCTACATGAAAATTTGACACAATATTCTTTGAATGTTATACTTTAATATACCATTAGTATAAATAAAAAGATTTTAACTGTGTCGACAAAAAAAAATTCACAAAAATTTTCCTTTTTTTGCACGATTAACCTTACCCCTCCCTCCCTTTAAAGTAAGGTATCACATGTCCTCTCATTTTATTTAAACATTTTAAATGAGCTGCTGTCACTCAAAGAACTTTTTCAGGATTTTTTAAACCATTAATTAGGCAAAAAATAAATTTATTCGTTACTTATGGACCTTATTGTATATTCATACTTATGTTCTCACTTTGCAAGGCATTAATTAGGCAGGCAATCAATTTATTCCTTATTTGTGGACCTTATTTAAACTTGTGTTTTTGTATTGGGATCTGAAATTAAGATCTCAGCGCTTTCTATTCTTAACATTGAAACTACTCCTAAAGAGATATTTTCAATTAATTTTAATTTCTTTATTTGTTTTCCTAAATTCTTTTTTTAATGTGCTTTTAAGAGAAGAACTATACATTGTTTCCAAAAGTATATTAGTTTAAAATTAAAATTATAATAATTTAAATTTATTTTTTATTTTTATTTTAAACGAAATGCTTACTTAAAACATCATTTAATCGCATTAATGGTAACTTGTATTCACACTAGAGGGCGTGTCCCTTCCTAATCGGATTTTGGTTACTTATAAATTGATTTTCATATTTAGTTTGTCTAGTGTTATTTTAAAAACTATTTACCCTCAAAAATTTGTACTTGCCAAAAATATTTTTTTCATGTTAAATTTAAATTTAAAATCACTTCTCTTGTCAGTACTCTTAACATTATAATTATTTATCGTTATACACACGATTTTCTACTGGAACGATATTAAAAAAAGACGTGCAAACATATAATATTACATACACGAAGATCATTAGCGTTTAAATCCTCGGGCTATAATTTTGCGTTGCGGGCAATAAACACCTAAACGCCCTTTGCATATAAATAACTGCTTAAAAGTGAAATTTTCTAGTGTGTAGATCCTTTTAAATTACAATTATTTTGAAAATTTCGATCTACGAGAATTTTCAATGTATTTTTTTTTGTTCGGTAAAAGTTGTTGGGTTAGGTGATTTTAGTCGCAACCACTAAATCATATGGGGGCCACCCAGGGCCAAGGGTAGGATTCGGCCCTCCACCAGCTTTAATCCGGCGCGCGAAAGATTTATAAAATTCAAATAAATCGCAAAAAAATTATAGGCTTAGCACACATAGTTTATTGCATTAAGCGTATGCAGTGGAACTCCACTTTGTTCTTCAACTCATAAAGACTAAAATCGATAAATAATATTATTAAGCGTACGTAGTGGAACGCCACAGAACGTGTCAGTAATAGTCGTTCGAAAGAAACAAACTGATACACATTAGGGAAGCCGCTCGATGCACTTGACGTGCTCCTGTACGATCGAGAGTATTCTAGTTGCTTATTGCTTATTGCATCGTACTTGGCTTACATATGTTAATTTAGAGAACAATTTGCGCCTATGTACTAGTGATATTGACCCTAATATTGATCATCTTGTTTCTCAACTTCAAACTCAAGTCTCTCTTTTGATTAAGCATAATCATTATGCTCTAATATATAATAAATAAATAAATAAATAAATAAATAAATAAAATGTATGAATTTTTGTCGCTTTTTTATTCACTACTACCTACTTATTTCTTGAATGCCCAATGTCCCTGTACAAATTTACAAAAGTAGCAAAAATTGTTGTTTCACAATACATTAAAAAATGTGAAAGCTTTCAATAACATCAATTTTTTATCATACAAATAGTCAATTTTAATGAAAGAAGCTTTAATCATAGTTTAATATACACAGTGATCATAGTTTTTATTACACTTGTAAATTTCACTTAAAAACTTAAAAATATTAGTAATTATTACTATTATTTAAAAATAATATACCAAAATCTTTTTCTATAATTGTATTTTGCTAAGGGTCAGAAAAACAAACTACAAGTGCTACGCTTAAAAAAGTACCTCATTTTTCTCTTTTTACTCGATGCCGTTCTTTTAGTACATATACTTCCTCTGTCGGATCTGCTTTATGGTCTTTTAATGCAGAGCCCGAGTAAGATATGTTTATTCCAAAAAAATGTCAGAGCTTTAGGAGTGAATATATCATTTTAAGATATATTACAAAGAAAAGAAAAGAAAATCACAGTTGTTGTATAATTAGAATGTATTAGAAAACTAAGAAAAAATGGAAAAAAGCCTATAATAACTAGATAGGAAAGTCATGTGTTGGACACATCAGATTTTTTATCAATTTTTAATTTTTTATAAAGAAATCTTTTGTAGTTCCACGTAGTGTTGATTTTCGTTATTTATTATAAACATACTTTTTGAAATAATTTAACTAATAGTTTTTGCCACTCCCTACTGGAGTCCAGCACCTCTATAAATTAAAATTGTTTTTTTGATTGCTACAATGTACATTTTTGTATAAATAGTTTAACCTTAATTTCATCCCTTACTGGAGGGGAGCAACCCTTTCGAAAAATTTAAATAGCATGGGGTGGTGAGTGAAAACTCATTTGAAAGGGGGTTTTATTCTCTTTTCGACCGTGCAAAAAATTTTAAAATTTGCTTTTTTTATCATTTTCTCTTCTTCTTATTGTACTCTTTTACCCCTTCATGTCATTACTTAATACCCCTAATACTTTCTTTTTGTTAATAACCACTGACGTTTTCGTCAATTCATTTGGCTCACTTACCAGTCCCTCTGGGAAACTCTGCACAACGCAGTTCCTTTAAGAATGTGAAAAATTGAATTTATTGTTAGACGTCTTCTCACTTTGGCGCTCCTATAAAGTCTAGAACGATGCTAATTTTTTTTTGGTTACTATTCTCCACATTTTCCTTACCCCAATAACTCATAGAACTAATTCCTGGTAGTTTCCTAATTTTTTTTATGTAGATAGTGATATGTTATTAAAACACCCTGTGTTCTAAAATATTAATAAAACTAATAATATTAATAACCATCTAATAATAATAATGAAAATAATAATAATAGTAATATCCCCACTCGACCATTCACTGTTGGGTTCTAATTAACAGTGCTGTTCCTAAAGTGGTGCTGGGAAACAGTAACAAAGCCTACACAGAACACGAGGCGAAATAACCTTAGCAGTTGAAGCCGATGACAAACCAAAAAAAAAAATAATAGTAATACATAAAATAATTGATAACCCTGTATAATAAAATTTATATGAAGTCTTAAGTGAAGCAGACTAAGTAGAGAAAAAAAGATTGGTTTCTAGATAAAAAAAAAGGTTGTTGAATGTCAAGTTTGAAAGGAGAAGGTTGTCAAAATTTCTGGTAAAAGATTAATTTTTTGGAAAAATATGAAAAACAAGTATGATACATGTTAAATAGACAAATTTAATAACCAAAACAGTTAATATAGTCGAAGGTAGTAAGGTATATGGTAAAAAAATTATTACGGATAAACATACGTAACTGAGTTCCGGAAAGACATAGAAGAAACCCAACAGACAAGAAAGAAACCGAAGATGGTGATAATATATTTGTGGAAAAGACAATTTCATGGTAAAACAGTGAGTAACACTTTATGAACTAATTACTGTTAGATCGCGAATAAATAATTTGTGTAAAAAAGACATTGATAGTAGTTAATTTTTTTGTAGACTAATTCTAGTATGTAGTGTAGTTGGTTTAAATGAAGAGTGAATGAGTTAGTGTAGGTTTAGTAATTTAGTATTTTACCCCATGAATGTAAATACAGGGGTATTTCGATAATATGTCCTTTAAGATTGGGATTTCATGTGTTTAAAAATAAATATTGTATTCTGTTGTTAAAAAATTTGTTTATTTAAATTTTAAATATACAGGGAGTCAAATCAAGTCAAGTCATAAATTTTAATTTTAATTTTTTTTTATTATTGACAAATAAAATAAAATTAAAATACAATTAAAATAAACTAAATAAAATAAATTAACTAAATAAAATAAATAAACTAAATAAAATAAATCAAATAAATTAACTAAATTAAATAAAATAAATTTAATAAATAAATAATTAAATTTTTTTTAAAATTAAGTTTATAAAGTATTTTCTATTGAACCGACACCACTGGGAGAAAGAGAACCTGTTCTACAAAAGTGATAAAATATATTAAAAAAATAGCTAGCCAAGGTAAGTTAAGTTGTGAATTTTAAATTGTGAGGTTATGTAGCAAAGTGAAAATCATATCAATAGTTCCTCTTCTAGGATACCAACAAGAGGTTCAATCAACTATTTCCTATTCATCGTTCCTTTAGGTTCTCAAACTCTCATTTTTAGTTTAATTAGAATGATTTGGTTCAATTAATTTAAAAAAAAAATCAACTGCCACATCAGACAATTTCTGGATATTAGTATTTTTGGGCTATTGGATATAATTTTTAAGAATTTTTGGTAAGTTATTTGACAACCTGTATAAAACTCTTACATTTTAACCCTGATGATGGCTTTGAATATTCCTTTCTTATAAAGGATTGCCAGATTAGTAAAAACGAATGATTTACTACTCTACTTAATTAATACTTTAAATACATTTAAAGTTTTTTATTGACTGTCATGCTACTGTATCCAACTCAGCAAAATCGACGTCACCGATTAGGGCGTTTACGATAAAACATGGTTACTGGCGATCTACATGCGAACATTTTTCTAGTATTACTGTCTTTGTGATAAAGAAACGAATAAAATAACTGAAACGTTCATAAATCGAACGCAAAAGCTGCGAAATATGTCAAGGTAAAGAATTGTAATCGTATTGAAGTAAGTAATGCAATCGTAAATTACAAAGCTACTGTTCTTTGTTAATAATAAAACAAAACCCAAAGATCGGAGATAATATAAGTAACGTTTTCGCTATGAGAAAGGATACTTAATCGGAGATGTACTTATCTATTAAAATAATATTTTTTTAAATTTAATATATCAGCGCATGTCACTATAAATAAAGAATATATTAATTAAAATTATGTATGCAAAATTAGGTTTTCATCAAATTAAATAAAGATAACCTGCACTGTATACTTTATAAAAAATTTATGAGCGTTTCTTTTTCATTTTCTTGGCTTTTTAATATTTTTTCAATTGAATACTAACTAATTTATTTTGTTTTTTTTTTGTAATTAGTGAATTTATTACGGAGGACTCTTATTTTACTTACTCGCTCTGCTTTAAAAGACCACTTACCAGATCCAATAAAGAGGAAGTAGATGAATTAAAAGATAATGGTTAAGGAAGTCCTTGTATTATCAAAACTACTTAATATCTATTATTTTCTAAATTAAGCAGAACACGTAATTTTTCAACACGCCAAGCTAAGACGGCAATTAAAAAAATTATAGTTTTAGTACCGTTTATCAAATTAATTTCCAAATATTTTTCAAATAAAAGCTAGTCGACCGATTGCGGAAGATTATTGAATTAGCCGAAGAATTTTCAATTAAAGTCCAGTTACCAGAAACGTAGCGGTGGTATAGCGAGAGGGGAGTTGCACTTTACGCATTTATTTCTGTAAACACCTCACAGTTGGTAAACAAATTAATAATTGTACGAGGACCGTGCGATAAGTTTTAAAATTGTATGTTGCTTTATTATGAACAAACATACATCAATATGAATTTTTGTAGGACTTTCTTGGGGATAAGGTTTATAAATTAAAACTTCTAACACTGTTTGTGGTACTGGAGCTGTTAGTCCCAAAATGAATGCACCAATATCCAATAAAGGGACCGTCTTGGGTGTATCTATAGACAGAGACATAGACCTTCCCCAAGATAATACACTCACTGGATTGTTCCACAAATATATAATATGCTCTCAAAGTACAGAAGATTTGAAAATAAGAGGCTTGATTGCGAGAAGATGTCCACAGGGAAGGGTACCTTTACTTTGGAACATGATCCCAAACACCCTCATCAGCCACCTCAATAATGACAGTCTCTCCATAATAGGGTATGCAGATGAATTGGTTATTCTGCAAAGACATTTGTGAAAGAATGCCAGTAGATCTTAAAATTATGGAACAGTGGTGTCAGGATTATTCACTGTCTGTCAATTCTAAGAAGACAGAAATGGTCCTTTTTGAAAGGAAAATGTTGAAAATAAAACTAAAGCTTTCAGAACTCCTAAATACCAAACTAAACTTTGCAACAAAGGTAAAGTACCTAAATCTCACCTTTGGCAACAAGTTAACATGGAATTTACACTTAGAAAACAGAGTGGGGAACACTTGGAATCTCTCTTCTAGAATCGTCGCATGGACTTACACGGCCATCGTCCGAAAACCCAAAAATTGATAGCTATACACAAATTAGAACAAATTCAAACAGCATGTCTCAACATAACATGAAAATCACACAAATCAGAAGAATGAAAGTTATTCTTGGTCTCACTCCCCTTGATATTTTAATCAAGGAAGTTGCTCTGATGAATAGAATAGAACCTGATATAGGATCTGGTAAGGCAAGACGTCTCCTATTGCTTCAAGCGAACATGTGGTCCAGCTCACCGAGATTTATCATTTATAATCCATATAAAGTTATAAACAAACAAATAGAAGAGCCGGAAGGTATGATTCGTATCTACACCGACAGTTCAAAAACAAAACAAAGCTCAGGATGTGGAATACACTCCAAATTGATAAACCTAAACATAAAATGGGCTGTGAGCCATAAAGTCGATGAAGTTCAAACCGAGCTCACGGATATTATCATAACAGCAAAAGAAGTCACCAGAAGTAACCATCAACAATGTGGTTGCCTTAAGAATAATCAAAGGTCACACCACATTGAAAAGTTACTGTCTTGCTGATCACACTGGTAGTGATAAACCTAATTATGAATTGTACAATTCAAGGAAAGGTGCAATTAGATAAGAAGCTGCGCCTGATAACAGGCATTACAACGGGTCATTGCCAATAAGTACGGAAGCATCTCCATTAAATAAGGCGGTCAAAATCTGCACACTGCAGAACCAACAAGCATATACTCTACGATTGCCTGATTTGTGTTCGACGAGGAATGGCTAATACCAGCCGATAAAAGAGATGCTCCTTTTGGCGACGTTGTCAACTACATTAAATCTGTAGGCTAGCTGACGGGCTAGAAAGTGCCTATCAACTTAGTATGATGCACAAGGGGCTTAACCCACACTCAACACGTTACAAATAAAGATCCAGCATCAATAGCCCAATTTTTCATGAAAGATCTAGAAATAACACAAATAAAAAGGAAAGTTTGTACCATCATTTTACTGCAGATGATTGCATTCTTCTTGCACCAAAGACTGAGTTCACTCAACTGGTCACAATTTTTAACACATACAATCCAGTTCACTATAGAACTAGAAAAAAACAATTCATTATGTTTCCTTTACATCACAGTACATGATTCCAATAATATATTAAAAACAGAATGGTACACAAAAACAACATGGTTAGGACGTTAGCTAAATTACGATTCAATACAGCATTTAAACAACAATCAGTTATAATAGAGCTTGCCGAGTGCTGACAAAGCTCTTAAACTATTTCAAAAACGAATACCAAAATTTTATAATATTCATGAGTAGATATATATAATAAACAAAATATTGAATAAAAAATACATCTCTGTATCATATATCAAAGGAATATCTGAACATATACAATACATTGTCCATCCACACAACATTAACCTCAAAATTTTAACAAATTAAATCATAAAATTCCTCCTAATAAAAAACTATTTTTCAAAGACCATGTAAAAATAACAGCTGCAATAAAGTATATATTTGGTAATCAAAACAATACTTGGAAAATAGAGTAAGAACATAAATATAAAAATACTAAAATGCTTTAGGAAAATACAAACGTTAACATTCTTGACACATTTGAAAAAAAAGAATTTCTCGAAATAGCACAATCATATTATAAAAGTCTTAACCGGTGACCAAATGACCGATGTCATATAAAATACCAAACCACATTTAATTCAAGTAATTGTAACAAAATGGAAAATAAAAACAATTATTACTATACTAATTTGGAATTAACCCACTACTTAATATTTAAATTAAAACTAAAACCATTCAATTCACAACAACAAAAAAATTAAAATGGCATGCGAATAACTCAAAAAAATGCCATCACCAATAAACACACCAGATGAGATTTGTAAGTCAAAAAAATAAGCACAAATTTATAATAAAATTATAAATTTAATAGTAACATCATAATGGATAAAAAAGAAATATTAACATTTTTTATAATAATAATAAAAAAAAATAATAAAACTCACTCGAGAAGGCCATCTAATTTGGAGACGAAAACTCTGGTATCACAAACAACGTTTGAAATTCAATTTATAAATTTAGACAGGAAAGGTATAAAAAAAGAAATAACACCACTTAAATTTCACCTTCAAATACATCGAGAATGCTTCTAACACCATGATCTAACACATATGGCTCAAAGGAGGAGACCCAGTTGTAACGAATTATAGACCAATTTCATTAATAACACATTTATCCAAGTATTTCAAAAGGCTCTTAAAAACATTGTATATCAAAGTATGGTATCCATAAAATCCATAAACAAAGTGATTTATAAACATGTATCTATAGAAGATGCTATTATAACACAATACTAGCTACTTCAGATGAACGAAATCCTCGTCAGTGTTTATCTAAATCTCTCGAAAGCATTTGACACTGTGAGCCACCGTTTACTTTAGGATTCAGAAGAAGTACTTGTAAGAAACACATCACTTAAATTATTTAATTAATATTTCAAACCAACAACAAGTAACTTATGGTAATTTAGGCTAAATAACTTATCCCACAGTTATGATACTTAGTTCAATTCTATAAGTGTTTTCTATCAAGAGTACAGATAAGTTTTATAAAAATAAAGCAAACAGTAAAACAGGTCCCCACAAATCAGAAAAGCTGGTTGGACAATGAATTGCTGACACATAATATAGATAAAACCCACAACTTATAATTTAATAATATTATTGTAAGAATGAATTGACAGTCCAAATATCATTCTCAATGGATACATATCTCAAATGGGAAGAAATAAGCTTCTCTGTACTAAAAGTTAAGATTTCCTACATAAATTTAGAATTTTAAAAAATAACCTACAGTCATTTCATCTTAAAATCTTACGAGCTTAGAACAATGACATTTAGTATGTATCATTAAGTGGAGTCATATTACATAAACACATTTACAACCACTGAAAGTTTTGCAATAGAAATTCCTAAAAATAATTCTTAAAAAGACCCTATAGGTATCAATCAAACTTACTGTTTGTTGTAGCAAAGATAGATCTGAGAAATAGTAGTTTGTGCAACAATAGTGGATATGGACACACCACTCGAGTTGTGTAGTATATTTTTTTACGACCCACTAAAGAAAATATACAAATTTAAAAAAATATTTTAGGTTATGATAAAATAATTAATTTTAAACTAATTTATGAATTTTACTTATTTATAAAATAAAATAAACATGAAAAAAAATTCGAACCCAGGTTATTTGCGTGGAAGGCAGATACTCTGTCCACAGCTCCACAGCCAATTTTATGATTTTAGTTTTAATCAAAGAGGTTAGAAAGGGTAGAGGTAACATAGGAAGCATTTCTCGCTGCGCGAATTTTGCCAAAACCGAAAAACTGGGTGGAAGGAGTAGGGAGGTGTTCTGGGTCGGACTTAAATATTTGTATTGTAGTACCTAATTTTGGTGGGTAATTAAAAGATGAAAAATTATGAGACATTTGTTTGACTTTATTTGTTAGCACGATTCATGTATGATGAGGGCAATAACACTTTATCAATATATAACTAGCTAAGGGCCGATTCCACCGTTGTGTCAAACGAAGTTTAAATTATTAAACGAAGATTAAAATGACATTGTTAATATAAAAAAGTCATTTTAAACTCCATTTAGTAATTTAAACTTCGTTTTTGTTAATATAAAAATGTCATTTTAATCTTCGTTTAGTATTTTAAACTTCGTTTAATAAAACGGTGAAATCAACCCTAAGTAAAAGTTTATAAGTACTTTTTGCTTGAATTACACACAAGATTTTTTCTACGATCACACCAAAATAAAATAAATAACTAAATTTTATTAGAAATGGGTTACCTTTTCGTTCGTTATAATATTTTAAGTTTATTTGACATAGGCCTACTGTTCTAAGAAAAAAAAAATGTTTTGGTACTTATATCCTGGTAATTATTTATGATTTAATTATTTACGGAAAATACCGTCCAATGAATTAAAATATTAGAAAGTCAATTAATAGTTATTTATGTAACCAGTTACGAAATGTCTTATTTTGTGTAACGAGTAAATATTTGCAAAACGAGCGGAGCGAGTTCCCGCAACATGAACGACTTACACAAAACGGCATTTCGTAACGTGTTTATATACAAGATTTTTTCTAATTTTGACGTGATTATTTATAAAATTGTGTTGAAAAATGATTCACCATCATTCTTGTGTAGGTACTTCCAATCAAATATTTTAGAAAATTGTTGTATTTGATTGCCCTACGACGTTTTTTTTTCAATAGTAATAATAAAAATAAGGGACATGTGCAGTGCCGATCTAATTTTTGACATTACCCGCGAGAAATTTGAAAAAAAAATTTTTTTACCCATTATCTCTAAAGAAGTACGTCAAAATTTTACCCCCAACATTTCTGGGCAGTTTTCAATAACGGTGTTATTTTAAAAATTAAACGCAATTTACAGCTTTTCTTTTTTTGTTTTTAAACGTAATGTCATATTTTCAAATGTGAAATGTCACTATTCATTGCCTCTTTTTCGATATTTGGTTTTTTCGATTTTTTGTTTTTTGGATTTTTGGATTTTTCAATTTTTTATTTTTAGATTTTTCGGTTTCTCAATTTTTCGATTTCTCGGTATCTCAGTTTCTCGATTTTACGATTTTTCAACTTAGAAACCAAAAAAGAGGCAGTTTTATTTATTTTCATTTCGTAACTGGTGACATAATCAACTTTTCGTAATCAGTTGCATAATGTTCTACTTTATGCAAATGTCCATATAAATATTCATTTAATTTATTTAAGCCAAAAATTATTGCAAGGATCTCTCTTTCAATTTGGGAATATTTTTGTTCGGACTTTGATAAGGTACGCGAAGCAGAAACTATACATTTCTCAATATTTTTTTTTTTTCAAAAACATGACATATCATGGCCCTTATTCCCACATTTGATGCATCTACGAATAATTTAATCGGCTGAAAATGCACAAGAGCATCATTTATTTTTGATTTATTCCAAAGATTCCTTGCAAAAATTATCCCAAATCTATTTCACCCATAAAAAATTAAATAAAAAAAAGTCCTAAAGCAAAATCATATCCTCCTTCCTGTTAGTGACTTAAAAAAATTACTTCCCAAAAAACGGTCCTCAAGCCAGGTCCCTCCATTTTGTGGCGATAGTACTGTTTTTTTTTATTGTGATTATTTTCTTCGCGGAAACTTTGGCTTTACACTTAGAGTAACACTATTATAGAGAATTACTAAATAAATAGTTTTGAGAAAACTATTGAAACCAGTTGTGAAGTTTGAAACGAATAAATTGACAATGAAATTGATATTTTTGTATTTGATTGTATGTTTCTCTTTTCACTTCCTAAAAAAAGATTCCCTATGAAACAAGAAATAGTAAACAGTTTATAATAATAACCTTTATTTGTTACTTATAACATGTACCAATGACCAAGTCCGATTCTGTTTATTTTCAAATCAACAAATATGGACGTCGACAGAATCTTTAAAAATTAAATATCTCACCGAAATAAATATAAGTTTCTTTTATCTCCGTCACATTTCGCAGGTTTATTATAAATAAAGCTTTTTACAACACATCTTGGCATTTTCAACGTTAATTTCCAAAATTTAAGTCACTAAAATACCAAATTAATTCTCGTTGACACATTAAATTTGGATGGACAACGGTCTGACATGTAATGTTCTCAACTGTGATTGGTGGGTGTGAATCATTTTGAAATGGGATTATGCGCAGTGTCTTATGTTCCATCTAAGGTTTGTATAATCTAAGGTTTTAATCCTCGTAATTAAATTAGTATCATATGTTTGATTATTTTTTTTTTAAATGTGGACCAAATAAAAATAAAAATGCCCTTATTTATCGATTATGCACAAAATTAACTCATTTTAATGTAAATTTAATCTCAATACCTAAAAAATATACTGATAATTAGTTTGACAGAATTGTCACTTATTTAAAATTTTAAAAATAGTAGTAGTTGGTTGTCCAAAATATGAACTTTGATTGGTGGATTTCAGTTTTTTGCAGTGTTCTCACTACCTGGAATGGATATGAAATATATTCATTCAGTTTAACGTTTTTTAATCTGTGCGTAGATAAGCTAATATTCATGTGGGTGTAGAAAAAAAATGTTTATCGTAGGTAATATTAGTATTAAATATCATTAAAAAAACGCCAATTTAATTTACAAGATCATCCATGTAGTTAGTAATATAAGCCAGAAACATCTTGATACTGTTCCTTGTGCTCAGAAATGAATAGCAAAATGATTGAATTTGTAGGTACAAACTTATACAGTATTAGACAAAAGTTCCCTTCCCCCAGTATATTTTGAATTGTAATACCGAAGCTAATTTGGGGCCATCTGTGACGATAACGTCACCAATTACCACTACAAAAGAAATGTATATGCATTCATTGTCACATTCCAAATTTTGTTAGTTAAATATAACCGTTCAAAATAAACAGGGCAGAGGGGAGTTTTGGCTAACGCTGTATAACACTCATTTAGTTGAAATAAAAGTCTTAGTATGTTCTTATTAAAAAAAATATATTAAAATTAAAAAATGGATGCTAACCAATATTGTTTGAAACAATTGTTTTTTTCTATTTTGTTTGTATGTTATTTGTAAGTAAAACAAAGGCGTTATTGACATTATTTATTGGGTATTATTAACTTATTTGCAATTGTTATAACCTAGTAATATTTTGTAATTAGCGCATCCCTGTATGTTCATAACTCTTTAATATGTTTATATCAGATGCGACTTCTTTTAATTTTTATTGTAAGTACATTTAGCTAAACATATCATTTTAATAAAAGATATTTTAAAATATCACGAGTCAGTTTCAATATGACATGAATTAGGTGCAGCCTTGATGAATATATTCTAATATTGTGCAAGCCGATCAGTTATTGCAATATAAAAATCAACATGTTAACATTATAAAAATCATTATCTAAACATCGGCGTACACCGCATTTGCATTTTTTAATTTATGGACTATATCACGCACCGACGTTAGTTTTCTCCACAGGTATCAATAAATGGAACTTTATACTTCAGTTAAATGTTAATTTATTCATTTATTGAACCATTTATTCGTATACAATTTAGAACAGATTTCAAATGTTCTTTTAAATGTCAGTTTTCATTTTTTCTCTCACAATGTTTTTTAAACAAGACAGAATTTTTAACAAAAACCTACAGGTCTCAGCCATGAATGAATATATGTTTGTATTAAAAGACACAGTTTGATTAAATAAATGCAAACTAAAATTGGGGCATTGTGATAAAACACTGACGCAATTCACACCTTGGGAAGTTCAACGCTTATAGCTAGGGTTGATCAAAGTGTCAGTATAGACTCACCTACCTCTGATCCTAAAAATATATTTAATAATAAAATTTTTAAACTGAAATTAATGCATGCATAATGTTAATCGGGGTCACTGGAAGGGTTTTCTAGAGTTACAAGATCTAAAATGCCCTAATTTCAATAAAAAAATGATAAAATAAAGTAAAATGAAAGTCAATAATTTGAGAATTTTTATTTATAAAAGTTTATAGGTTATGAAAAAGTTATAATCTGTTTGCCACAAAATGCAAGCATAGATCGAATCAAATAAATCTGATAGGTAGTTGCTAAATATTCAAAAAATTTTGTTTCTACTTCTTGAAATGATCCATATTTTTCCAATTTTTTGTCTGAAAAATAAGTTCGAAAACCATATTTGGCATATTGAATCGTGTTACCCTATAGATGTTGGTAAGTTACTGGATAGCAGAATACTGATGTAAAATAACTTCTAGTGACCTCCTTTAATTAAAGTAATCTTAATTATGATGGACTAAACTCTACAAATTTAATTAAAAGTTTAAAGAAAAAGTCACAAATAAATTATAATTATTATAAACAACACTTTTTACTTTATTCTTCCTGTTCTCACTATTCACCTAACTTGCTTTTCTGCTCACTCTCTGTTTCGCTTACTATAAATACCCGTCATGCTTCTCTCTCATCTCTCTCGTTATTTGTTATTTCAATCTTTAAATTAAATATCTTTGTATGCTTTATTAATTTATTTTTTTTCAATACACAATAATCTTGATCATAATTTCTCTTTCTCAATCAAACCACTCATCTTTTGCTTTCAAATTTCCCAACCTGACTGTTTTAAACTGTAATTCCAATGAAAAAACTCTCATCAACCACCAAAGATATCCCAATAATAAGATTTTTCCGTGACCAACAAACCATACAGGACTTTCTTCAGGAATTTACCATATCAGTACTTATGCCTATGTTCTAGTTCATTTTATTTGTTTTCAACCCTTTATATTCAGGAATTTCTTAATACCGATGACATCAATACAATAAAAAACAAATGGTCTTCTTCACGGAGCAGTTGCATATTTTCTAAAAAGCAAATAAACAATAAAAATGATAAACCAGCCATTCTTCTGCAACTACGGTACTTCCTTAACTCACGATAATGCCGACCGAGCATTGTTTGTCCATCAAGCTGACCATGGCCGTGGCCGACTTTGACATTTACACACACGCTCACACACATACACATATTAAGGAAGTACCTAACCGCACCGTCTCAGGTCAAATACTAGCATCCGCGCGTGTTATTCAACATTCATTTCATAATTACTGTTTGGCGAGGTGATCGAATATCAATCGCGAGTACTACCTGTCGAAGGATCGTAAAGGTACCCAAGTATATCGAACTGTTAGTTGTAAAAAAAAATAGAAAACAAGCACGAGCTGGATTTAGATTCTTTCTTTCTTTCTCTCCCTCTTTTTCTTTGGGGTTTTATTCATTTTTTCTATTTTCCTTCATAAGTTCCCTCCTCTTCACATAGTAAGTTTCCTCCTATTCCGTTTCAAAAATTCAAAGGGGTACCATCATATGGGCAGATAATGCTCTCAGTTTTTTGGGATGATGAAGAATAATTGTGATTGACTTTATACAGAAAGAAGCTATTAATACATTAAATTATTATGCTTATACATATAACTAAATTGCATGATGCATTATTTAGAGGAACGTTTTGGAAGTTTGTGTAAAGATGTGTTGTTCTACCAAGTTAATACTATCAGACATGTCTTATTTTATTTATTTATAACTAAAAGAAATCTTTAAACTACAAAATATTGATCTGAATTCAGACTACTTCCAAATTTTTTATTATTAAGCGAAACGGTAACTAAAAAAGATTATTATTTAAAAATAGAGAAGAAAAAACTAATTGGAAAGGATTTCAGAAAGAATTGTCTACCAGGATTCAAATAAATGTATCATTAGAAACTATAAAGAATTAAACTAAGAAGTTTGTAATGCTTGGCAAAAGATTACCAATGGGAAGCAATTATACTCTTGAAATAAGACAAATAGTCGGTTTTTTAATTTTTAATTTCTAATACTTGTATAGCCTAAGAAACACCTACGGGGTTTCACCTTGATGAAACCTTAACTGGTATACTGGTAACTCTAAGCCCATAGTGCTGCGCCACTCACTGCTCTTTCAAATCAGAATCGTTTAGTCTGTGCTTGACGGTCAAAGATTTAAGCTCTACCATTTTGAAGATATTTGTCGGTGTCAGCCTTGACCGTTAACGTATATTTTTTGTTTAAAAATAAGACGCTAATTTGATCTCAGAAAGAACTTGAAGATGTTTTATTCAATGATGGTGACATAGAAGGTTAATCAAGAGTTTTTGAAGAATGTACAACACGTAGAGAATCCATAAGCAGTTGTGTGCAACTCCTACACCACAGCTTTACAAATGAAGACCAAATGTTACTATTTTTTTTCCTTCATTCTAATTAGGTTTTTGTTTTTTACAGATTGTTTGATGAGGATTAAAGAAATAATTGGCATTGTTACGGTGACGACATTATCGTTTTAAGTTTTAGAATCAATTTTACAGAAACCAACTAAAATTATGGCTTTTCAAAATTTGAATATTTTTTATTCGTTTAACTAAAATGTGTTTTCTTTCATTGATATATTACTTTACTCAAAATTAAGGTTTTTCTCCAAAATTTTTATATCGACTTGTTTTAAATTGGGGTCAATTGTAACCTCGTAATACTTGTTACGTTGGAAAACAGGTGTAATATACCAGTTAAGGGTTGAGTACACCATTTTTAGGAAATACGTATTAACAGAAATTTTGTTTTGCAAATGAATCGGTACCTATATACAGAAAGAGCACATGTCAGTATTTTCTCAAATTGATATTTTATTAAAATTGTGTTCCCTTATTAGGCATTCCAACGACCTGTCAAACAATAGGGGGTTACGACATTGTCTTCCATCTTGAAAGGTATTTTTATTCGAAATAGTAATCGCCAAGCCTATCAATTTATGAAAAATATACAAGCAGTTTTTAGAAAATATTTTCAGTTTTTTCATAAAATATTTGTTGGTTAAAAATGGTTTGCACAAACACGACAACATATGCACTGTTTAAGCTTATCCGTTTAATGACGGGTTGATCATACATACTTGTGGCTTGTCACAACCCCAAAAAACCGCCAAATTTTCACGATCAATATGAAATGTTCTCATTAGGGCTAGAAAGGAGCCTATAAAAATATACTGAGCCTATATTGCCGAAATACATAAATCTCATTTTAATTGTATCATCAAGATATAATAAAATGGAGACGACATAAACACTATTTTGTGACATGACAGATAGACATACTTTGAATGTAAGTAAGTATATTAAAAATGGCGGGTTGACTCGTACTTTGATTTATTTGAAGTCAGTAATTTTATATTTGAAGACTGACAGAATGAACATGATTTTATATCATTTAAATGAAGCTACTTAAAAAATGGTATTTATTTTCACCAAAACTGACTAGGTTCATTATCTCGAGTTTGACGTATGACGTAAAAGTGTAATGCAACGGTATGAACATTTTAGCATCGTCATAGCATCTCCTCCTATTTCAATGGATTTTATTCTTAACTGGCCTACTGCCAACAGCCCTTACAAGGAATCAGAAAATAAGGATTTTGCTAATAATGGTATTTTATTTTTTCTAACTTGCTCCTTGTTTTATATTTAATTTAAACAAAAATTATTGGGTCTATGTTTTATGTACCTAATATGTTTTTTCAGAGACTAATAAATTGCACAATTTGCATAAACTGAAGAAGTAGATTTTTTTAAGTCGTTTAGTCAACTTAAAAATAGTTTTAAGTTTAATTTATCTTGTATGTTCTTCTATTAATCTATAATACAAAACAGTTATTACCGTTTCTACCAATTTCCCATTTTTGCATATTCTGTATATAAAGATTAAATTACTATTATTTATCAAAAGAAATTCCAGTTGATAGAACGTTCGCCTTATTCACCAGATTTGGCTCCTATCGACTAGACACTGTTTCTGAAATTAAAAGATAATTGCGAGAAACAAAATTTTTAAGTGACAATGATGTTATGTCATTCGTAAATAGTTTGAAAAGTTGGAGATAATTTATTCCTTTTCATTCCAAAATGCTGAAACAAGTGATGTTTTCTGTTTAGTATTCAGTGATAGGGTTCCACCATATAAAACAATCCATTCACTCTTGAAACTTTCTCGGTTTCCCATAATTGGCAGTCGCTAAAAAATATCAGTAAAATTTTTACGGCGTAATATAAAAATTTTCAATTTTTTATCTTTTTAGCGGTATCTCTGAACCCGATGCACGGTCACTTACACCGAATAAGTATATAAAAGTAAAAACTTGTAAAACGACGGCCGCAGCTTAACTTTCGACTATTTCTTCACGGACGAGTTTTTCTTAACATATTTGAAAGCTGGTCTTTATGAAGAGGCCATGCCTGCTCGACTGTCGATTCGAAAAAACTATACGCTCTGTCTGAGCGTACGCTAACGGATGCCTAACCTTCCGATTTATTCGCACGAAATTTATGTTGTAAGTTATCTAAAATTTAGATAAAACAGGTTTAACGTATTTAGTGAATCAATTTTAACTAGTTCTTACGTTTTCCCCTACTTTTTAGTCTATTTGTTTAGTAGATAGGAAGATACTTCATTCCACGTTTCTTATTTTTACCCAGATCTGGGAATCTTGATAGCTATCGACGATCGACATCAAGTGCTGCAGTGTAACCATTATTCAGCATATTTCTAGGGAGATATTAAGAAATACTTAAAAATCTGTGTAGAGTACGCCAGGGATCGGTGCTAGGCCCTCTGTTATTTTTAGTATATGCTAGTGATCTCGCCTTAGATATTCACACTCGTAAGTCTTTTTACGCGGACGACCCCAAAATGTATGCAATTCCACTGCTGGAACATAACTTACTACAAATCGATGTCAATTCTATTGGAAAATGGTGCAACGACTGGTTACTGCCGTTAAATGTTAGCAAATGTGTAGTTTTGTATATGGGAAAAAACAATTCTCGCCTACAATACACACTAAACGACTATGCACTGAATAGTGTTACGTCTCATTCGAATTTGGGTGTAACCATTAATTCTGATTTAACCTGGTCTGAGCATGTGCTAACTACCTGCAAATGTGCCAATTCACTTATATATCTCCTTAGAAAGACCTTCGTAAAAATATCATTTTAGATGTCAGTGAAATTATTTAAAACATACGTGCGACCGATAATGGAGTATGGTGGCCCAGTGTGGTGTCCAGTGCTAGTGCCTTATCAAAATCTACTTGAAAATGTACAACGACGTGCGACGCGTATAAGTTTTGGACTAAATCGACCGTGTTACGCAGACCGGTTAACAATGGCGCACTTACAGACATTTCAACAGCGCCGCATGCGAGGTGTTCTAATTTTAAGTTTTCGCGTATTAAAATTTAATTATGCTGGCCTGTTTTAATTATATTCTTTAAATCATGATAACAGGCTAAGAGGTCACCAATTCAAATTAAAAAAAAGAACATTTTAAGACTTAATACAGACGGTATTTTTTAATAAACCGAATCTTTGAAGTTTGGAACAGCTTGCCCAATGATGTTATAGACTCGATAAACATGTTTAAAAATAGATTAGACTTTTTTATAAACAATTAATTATTTTCAAACCAAATTAATTTAGTATTGTTTGCAAGTTATTGTAAATTGTTAGGCTATATAGAACCTAGTTCTCAGCCTTTAATTTTTTTTATTAATAATAATAACTAACTTTTTTAATGTTACTGTTGTTTATGGTTTATGTTTTATTTGGCTTTTTCTTTAATTTTTACTTAGTAAACATAATTTCTTTTATCTATAATATTTAGAATTTTTCTGTAATATATTATTGTAATATAAATAAGTTTTAAGATTATCTTGCGGGCTTGATCAATTATTCTCGTAAAATGCTTCTATGGGAATCCAAATTTTCCCATTCAATTATTACTTTTTAATATCCTACATAGTTTACGGTTTAATAACTGGAGGATGTCTACGTTATATTCGAACAGAAATATGAGTACCGACGATGTAGTAGTAGACAAGACCTTGATAAATTTAACCGTTCCAGTGGTATGTTAGCCGATCGTGCTTTTGTCAAGTCAATTTTATCATTAACTTCTGTTAAGCTTCGAGCCAGCCTCTCCGCTTTTTTTTTCATATTTCGCCGTGAGCTGTGGCGGTTACACTTTAGAAAATTATTAATTAATAGCTTGATTTTCAACAGAAATATTCTGTTATTGAAACGTTGTGTTGCATTTAAATTCGGTTAATTAAATAGAGGCAGTAGCCGCTTCTTCTTCAGTCCAAAATTTGTTAATTTAAAAACATTTCGCAATTGATTTTGATGCAAACTTTTTTCGATTCCTGCATTATCTAGTAATATGAAAAATAGTTTCTTATTACTTAGAACCATCTTCATTATTATCAATGCTTGTTCAAAAATACTAAAATAATACGAGTGGATCAATTTCTGTTCCAATAGTGCACTTATTTTTAAATGCATATAATATAATACACGCCTCAAAATATTGTCTACAGACCACAATTTGATTTAAGCTCCGACATTATTGAATATTTTATTTTTATTTGTTTTTGTCTATCTTTGTTGTTAATTCACTCAGAAATCAAGAGGGAGTCATCATAAAAATGTTGAAAACATAAAGACTACCTTCTCGTTTCAATCTCAAAACAAAATAATAGCAATACCTACATTTGTCTACTTATTGGAAGTTTGCTCAAGTAAATGAATATTACAAATAATATGGTTAGCTAGCACCTAAAGAAATTACTGCAAAAAGACCGTACTTTCTGGACCAGGAAGAAAAATGATGCTTCTGGATAACACAGCATATCTTTATTATATTTTATTATATTATATTTATTATATTTAATTTACCGGGTTACAAGATGCTCTACAATCAAGGCAAATTCAATCAATTTGCCTTAAGCAGTAATTATATTAAATCGGAAAAATATAGTTCCCATGGAATTATAAAATTCGATAATAGTAATTTTATTAAATAAAAAATTAGGTTTGAAAATTAAACAATTGCAGTTAATGCACGTTATAGATGTCCTTCTAATACCGACATCAACGGTTTTACAAATAGATTGGATGAAGATCAAACACATTTTGATTTTTCTATATATGCAGGCAATATGTAGATCTTCTAAAAGAAATAGATTACATCAAATTACACTTAGATATGTTTAGCGAATTTGGTTGTATCAGCAATAAACACTCCTAGAAGAATAGATAAAAATAGAATAAGTTGCATCGATCACATATTACTGAGCCCCTTCCTATGGTGACTCAGTATTGCATTCGTGCAGATCAAAAACAAAAAATTTTCTTACCCCCATTTTTTAAAACTTTTTTTCATGTTTCCGATCATTCTGAGTACGAAAATGCAAAAAAAAAACTTCGTCTGGTCGTCTTTGTGTAAGTATGCCGGCACAATAACTCTAGAACGAAAGTTCTGATTGACTTATGGTTTTGATTTTCTTGAATAATTACTTCTAACTAAGAACCCTATTGATTTTCAGAATTTTCGGTTCATCCTAACTACTTTAATATCAACTTTCTTAAAATTCGCCTATACAATTCTTATGTAACAGTTTTAGGAATTCCAATTATTTCTAACGTCAACATTCCTATCATTCTCAACATTTTATAAATTGCAAACATTGTCTAACGACCGGTCAAACAACAGCTGTTGATAGTAAAAGTGAAATTTCTAAGGTAGGTTGCGACCTTCATACTTGCAACCATAGCTATTTCGGAGGCTATTTTTATTCGAAATTAGTAGCCAAGCCTGCTAATTTATGAAAAATATATAAACAGTTTCTTAAAAATTACATTTTTATGGTGGTGCTAACTTAAGCGTACTACTATTTCGCGCCTAGCCACAAAAACACCATCAACTTTACTGGCTCTCTGTCGGAACCCCATAGAATAATTAACCGGCTATTTTATTTGGCAAAAAGCAGAATAATGCTTGGCGTGCCTATTAAGTATCAAGATGTCAACTGTGATGTGTGAATGGCTCTTAAATGTCAAATTATTTAAAAATGTATGCTTCTTTTGATATTTATTGCAAATAATTTGTAGTGTACCTCAATTCAGGCTTTCCATAAATAAAGGTACAGCAAGACAAATAATTTAATGTTCTTATACAAAGCACTTTTTTATTAAATAAAACAGAGTTGGGATATAATGCTGGTTTTTTGTAAATAATTTTAATTATACAGTTTTGGATTACATATTCAACCAGCGAATTGTAAATAATAATCCTAGTCATAAATTTCCTTAATTCATAAAATTAAAAAATGAATCTTCTTACCTTCGGATTTTAATGACGTAATATGATCAACCCATTTCAAATTTTGATCAATTATGATACCGAGGTATTTTGTTGTGTTTTTCATTTTAATTATAAAGTTGTCATTTATTTGTATGTTGAAAGAAGGCCTTTGTAAATTACATTGCTCTCTATGGATCTACTTTAATACAAAAATAGTTTTGTGGCTATGAGTTGCTATAATCCATCGTCGCAAAACTATTAATAATTTAAACATAGTAAGTAGTAAAACGAGGTAAAACGAAGGGTAAAATAACAATAAATTAAGGGAAATACTTAAAAAGGGCAGGTTTAAAGAGTATTATCACAAGAAAGTATATCCGTTCTGTTTATTTATCAAGTATTGTTTGAGGTTACTTTTGAATATATTTATTGTTGTTTTTTTTTAATTTCTGTAGACAGTCTATTAAATTTTTTAAACCTTTTAGCCTCACTTATAATTTAAGTAAAATTAAGTGCCACAGATTGCAAGAATATTAAATAATTATAATTTGACCTTTTTTCTAGAGTATTTCTTATGCGTTGAAACTGCTCTATGTCCATTTTTTCTTTTTAAATGTTAATTACGGTGTTTCTTGTATTCCAGTGTATCTACAAAACATTTCTATTAGTTCGCCTTTATTTTTCATTGGTGACTTTCGGTTAAAACAAACAACATTTTCCATCATTGTTTTTTTTTCAAAACCTGTATTTGAAGTACAAGGTACTTCTATTTTCATTAAAACAATTCATCCTAAAACTTCAAAACTCAAAATGGGTAATATTAAATCAACGACAAAATTAGATCTCTATTATTAAAACATTCAAAAGGTTATGGAAAGTAGAAATAATTTAATTTCAAATTTTCAATTAAATAGTTTTATAATTCGGCCTTGATCGTAATAAACCACAAGCCAGATATAAATCTTAAAGTAAATGTAAATATCATTAGCAGAAGGATATTATTTAAATGGTAATGTAATAACAACTAATAAGATTGATTGCTGTTGTTTGTATCTTATACATAAAAACATTTTAAACATTCTCGGATATTTTTTATAGAATAAGAAAAGGTTGTTGCAGTTTTTTTAAATTTATTTTTTATGTACTTAACGAGTTATTGTTACTTCTGATAATAAGTTATTTTAGGAAACGAGAATACTGCAGTTGACAGTTTTCTAAATCACTAAGGTTTCATTAAGTATTAGAAAAGGATAAGTTAGGTTATTTCTCAAAATTTTACAAAATGGTCAATGAAAAAGTGTTTTTTTGTCTTTTTATTTACATAAAAATAATTGCCAACATCATTTTTGATTATTTTCGAAGCAAAAACTGTTCAAAAACTCTAAATTTTCGTATATAAATAAATAAGAAATCTTATATTTATAATGTGAACTTACAACGGTGACACTGTATGTGGTTTATAAATATTTTTATTTTTTGGACTAATATTTATTAAATTTAAAAAATAATAAGAAGAAATTTATATTACTTTTTTCCAAAAACTTATTATTCTACAAACTTCTAGTTTTATCTAAAATAAGATCTGTAAGTTTATCTCAATTGCTTTCAATAATACATATAGTTATTTAAATGGACAAACTCAATTTATTGAATATTGTTGATTAAGGTCAAAGCAATATCTAGCCCACTCCGGGTGACCCCCAAGGCTCCAATTTAGGACCATTGCTGATCCTTATATTTGTTAACGATTTATTTACTCGAAGTTGAATTGCAGTTATCTCTTGTTAGAAAATGATCTGAAACTGTAAATAATATAATGTGAATACTGCTTAAATTAGCTACTTGTTACAGAGGTCCTTGGATACAGTCTATTGGTACATGGTAGTTGGACAATTCATTGCATAGAAATATATCTGAATAAAAATAATGTTTTTGTTTCGGTACAATATCTTAGTCGTAACATAACCATTACGCCTAATTCTATGTAAATTAGAAACGATTGGCGTTTTATTAAGAAAACCATGTTGATATGTTTCAAATAATTCGAAAACTTGTAAAATACACCTTGTACACATTTGAATAAGATTAACTGTTTTAAAATACATTAAAACGCAAAACACGTAATTCAATAAATTGTCGTCTATCATAAATTATCGAGCCCGATACAAAAATAAGAGATACCTATAATTAATTATCACCAGCATTACGACATTTATAGTTTTACATGACAGAACATCAAATAAACAATGATTCAATTTGCGTCAAGCATCAAGCGTTTCGCGTTAAAGTAATTATTTAAAGGTTATGTATCGGAAAACCGAAAGCACTTTTTTTATTGATTGATAAAAAACGCAAAATGCCCATATAGACGTCAAAATAGATTGATGAAGTATTGATTATAAATATCAGTAATCATAAATAATAGGAGTTTAATGAAATTAATGAACGTTGTTTAGATGTAGACTACAAAGTTTTGCAATGTCTACTGTATGTTAAACAATGATCCTCATTAACCATTTAAATGTATGCACACAAAGATTGTTTGATGAGTTTCTAAAATTTGCAAGACAACAATATTTTTCTCAGTGACCTTCTTTCAAATTAAAATAGTCCTATGCTCCAAATTGTGCCATCATTGCAATTTTTAATCTAAAATTTAAGGTTAAAGAATTAATTGTAGAAACTTTTACATTTTGTGCACCAGGATATAATATATTAATAATATTTCATTTATCAAAAGAAACAACACAAAAATTTCAATAAAATTGGGAAATAAACATAAATAACCTTTGAATCAAGAAAGAGGCTTAAAATGATTTTAAAATGTTTAAAATATACTAGTAAAACGTAAACGTATTTTTCTTATGTAACACTGACAAAAATTAAAATTAAAACTAGATTTTAATTTTAGGTATATAAAAAATATCTTGCGTCCCTAATTTTTTTTAACTTTTTTTTTACCTTTTGACCGTTTAGGGTGTTCTTTGTTAGAAATTGTGTATTGCAGATCTGGAATAAGAAACCAAGTTTTCAGTTTTATTAGGTTCGTTTCAGCTTTGTTTTTAAGACTAAACCAATTATCCTCATAAGCGAAATTTATTATTTTGTTATTATCTTCTAACAAAAATAGAATGATCAAATACATTATTAAAAGTATTGGTCCTAATACCATGCCTTGAGGGACACCACATTATTACTGTTTCTTCTTTACTAATATGTTGATTTACTTTGACTTTTCTATTGATTTTAAAACAGATTATGTATAGTACCTCTCACTTATATTGTCGTCTAAGTCTAATAGTCTAACAGTCTAACGTTGTTAAAAGTGTGTAATCAACGGTGACAAATGCATTTTTTAGGTCAACAAACACAACTAGAGTGTGAATAAAAGAAGAGTGGGGACATACCGTCACATTCCATAGGCGTACTTTGCAAAGTAAGTTTCTATATGTATACAGGGTGTACCAATAAAAACTCCCAGGCCGGATATTTTGGTAAGAGAGATATTTTAATTCTGTAAAAGCGAGTTCACAGTTCACAGAATTTTAAATAGGTCAGTTTTACAATACAGACTCTGTCATGTCTCAGCCCCCTCACTTTCACTTCTTCAACCCCTTAATTTTAAATAAGGAATGTACCATGTACCATCATTGAAAAGGTAATTTTATGGGAAAGTCAGCAATATGACTCTTTATTGCGAATTATATCACAGAAACTGCCGAAGTGCCCAGAAATTCTAAGAATCCCACCAGCCGGCAGCTCAAGTTTCTTTTATCAGCATACATGTGTTAACAATGATTATTTTTTACATTTTTTAGTCTGATGTTAGCTTTCAATTGATAAAGACATAATTATAGCTCTGTTTAAATAAAAAATATTTTTTTTTAAAAAACGATTTTTCAAATCGTGTTATATTTTTTGCGATACTTTTAATTTTAGCGTTCTCTATCGGGATAAAAACCCTGTAACGTATTATTAAGTGTGACACTTAATTTGAAAGGTAATTTAATTACTAACTCAATTTCACTACTCACATTAGTATTAATATTTTCCTATTACACTTGCAACAAAATAAAGTTAGCAATAATGTTTAAAATAATGCATGACAAATTTTCAAACTATTGCAAGTGCAATATGTACGATATTTATATTAATGTTATGTGGTACATTAAATTAGTAATTAATTTTTTTTTTAAATAAGGTGCCATACTTTATTATACGTAGTTTTATATCCTGATAGAGGGTGGTGCAATTAAAAGTATCGCAATGAACAATCATATTTCTAAATTCCTTATAAAATTACCCTTTTAATGGTGTACTTCACATTGTAGTATCATACTCTATAATACGTAGTAGTTTTTTATCCCGCTAGAGGGCGATAAAATTAAAGTAACGCAATGTACCGAAATATTTCTGAAGCTCCTATTAAATTACCTTTTCAATGATGTGCCATACATGGTACATTACCTATATAAAATTAAGGTGTTGGAGAAGTGCAAGGGAGGGGATTAACATATGACAGATGTCTGTATTGTAAGAATATTTTTAATTTGGAATTAAAATCGACCTGTTTTGCCATTTTCTTTAAATCCAATGAATAATGCTAAAAAACGGGATAAAACTGTTTTGAGTGACCCACTCTGTATATCAAAAATGGCTAGATTTATAGAATTAGTTCATAGAACAAAATTTGCTTAAAAATGCATTTTTTACAAGATGTGCTACACAAGAATTTATATCTAAAACTAAAGTTCCCTTAGTACTCTGTGAACTGGCTTTTACAGAATTAAAATATCTCTATTACTTACCAAAATATCCGGCCTGGAAGTTTTTATTGGTACATACGACAGTTTGTGACACAGGTAAATTTTGCTTTTCCACGATGAAATATAATTGTCCAATGGTAAAATTTATTTGTGCCGCCGATTATCATCCAAAACAATAACGGAATTGGTTGAATTTTTTTTATAATGCTCTGTTCAAACATATTTCTTAATAGTAGTCTTTTGTTTTCTTTGACTTGAACATTAATAAACCATCTGGTAAAAATATATCGGTGCTTTAAATGTGGATTGTTACTAAATAATTTCCTTTTCCTGTTGGAAATTTTAATCCACAAGAGACCCCTTCCACAAAGGCTTTTTTCTTAGTTTGGTTAGAGGTATTTTGGCAAATTTTTATTACTGTATGTCCAGCACCAACCCATGTTTTCCCCAAAGTTGATTTTTTTTAATATGATTTAAAGTGTTTGAATCACGCTGAAATTTTAATAGCGTCTTAATTAAATATAAAAAAAATAATTTCAAAAAGGCAGACACTTTTTCCGGGGTTTAATTGCCGGCCAACATAAAAATGAATGAACCTCGTTATGCGCCACTATGCATTGAATAAGTATATTCATTTTAAAAACTAAACATTTTAAATCACCAAGACTGTGAAATAATAAAACAATAATATTTTTCCTTTTTTTAAAAAAAAAAACAAAACTAAAAGTTTCGGGGCTCGAACCACCAACTTGCTATCCACACTATCAAAACTTAATGGAATGTGTGTTACTAGCTCTTGGACTATTAAGTACGATATTTTTTTCTTTTAAAGATGTCCACTAGGACGGGTACGCGCACTTGTGCTTGTAATAATTTCTAATGCACTCGCCATTCTTATATAACTGTAAAATTATAATATACACTAATAGAAAATACCAATTCAATAAAAATAGATACGATACGGCTATGAATAAATAAAGTCTGACTTATCTGAAAGAAACAGTGAAAATCATGGAAATATGATTAAATCTAAACGAAAACTTTTATTAGACCGATCAGATGTATTAAACTTTTTATTTTAACTACAAATAAGCATCGAAAGATGAGGTATAACTAAAAAGTCTACCTCTTGAACCTGTACTAGGTGTTGCTAATTAAATTACTGTAATCCTTTCTTCTCTAGACTATAGCGACGGTCTTTTCTTATATAGAGCATATATGTTAAATGTTAAATATTTGATAGCATTTTGTGTAGGCGTGTTTTGTTTAAATCTAAATTGATATTCTCATAATTTTATACCTATGTATTTAGAAAATTGCAAACTAAAGAGATATGTCTATAATTATTCATGTAATTTTGTTCTCCGTTATTAAAAACTGGTGTAACGACTGATACTTTGAAGGCAGAAGAAAATATCCTAGTTAGAAGCATTTTATTAGGTAAGAATGTTGAAGGATCTGATATAGATTTTAATATTTTTGATTTTAGGATAAATTTACTTGAAGATTTTTTAATTTTTTAATTCTAAAATAAGTAATTTTCTTTCTCATGAATTTTTATTGTAAGAGAAAAAATAAGTGATTATATTTCTAGATTCCTTATAGGTTTTGTTTTCCAAAGTTTATAAAAAACTTATTAAAGCTTTCCGATATTTCTTGACAGGAAATTAGTTTGGATTTTTTCGTTTAAGCCGATACAAATAATATCTTTGAGAGTTGCATTGATTTCAAAATCCTATTCCTTATTCCTTAGGTACACTTACCGACTTGGCGAACAGAGTAGCAGTTTCTTTAAAATGTACATTTTTAGACAAAATATTCGATTCTACTAGAGGTCAGTAACATACATTATTCTTCTAAGTTCCTTAATAGTTAAGAGCCTTGTCCCAACCTCACGACTGCGTAGAAGCGAGTAACCAGTTCCCAGCTCCCGAACTAATAGCGCTACGAGCTAGTAAACCTTTCCCACACAATATTTTCGCGGTGTCATAATGCATCCAGGCCTATGTAAATACAGAAATTGCATTATTCGATATGGCCGTTCGCTCGTTTTTTGCAATTATAATGGGGGTTCTACAATAGCGAGCGATAAGCGAGAAACAACCTCGTATTCCACTCGTTTCTCCATTGTTTTCTATAATCAATTCGAATTGAACTATTCGATGCACCTAGTTGGCCGTGTCCATGTTTGTACGTTATTATCGGTAATATGTTTCAAATCGAAGCAGCACGTTGATTGCATGGTGGGTTTTTTACTAAATGTGGTACTCGTTATCACCAGGTTCAATTGGTGATGGGTATTCTCTGTGTATGTACCATTAAATAAATTATACACAACGCTAAAATGTTTGATAGGTGACCAACGCAGTAATTGGTCGAGTACTGTTAGTTTCTATAGAGTCGAAACAACATAAATTCTTCCTCATTGTAGAAACTACTATTATATCACCTAAATGTGTAAATCACAAGCGCGGAGTGGTGATGATTATTTAGTTACCTACCGTTCTAAACTTTTTTTGCATATAAGTGGGTAAATCTTGTAAAAGATGACAGAGAAAATACATAAACTTCTTACAAAGTACTTTAAATAGTGATTTTTGGAAAGGTAACTATTCTTTTTTAACCGACTTCAAAAAAGGCGGAGGTTCTCAATTCGTCGCAATTTTTTTTATGTATGTTCAGCGATAATTCTTTAATACGGTATCCGATTTCAATGATTCTTCTTTTGTTAGAAAGGGGGTACTTCACGGGTGGTCCCAAATAAATTTGGTCAAAATCTAATAATTGGGTTCATGAGAAAATCCTCAAACGTTTTTGACGTCGGTTTTTTAAATTTTTAATTTCCAATACTTGTTATTGCCTATTATTAATAAATACCCCGCAGAATCGGTTTTGCCATTGATTAATTTGTTCAGTGAACACCCAGTCAAATTTCATTAAAACTCATTTTAAAAAATAACATAAAAAATAATATTATTATTTAGAATGGGATACAGAACAACTGAAAATTCTCTGATTAAAAATAAGACGATTAAACGAAACATGCTTGGATAAAATATTAGTGGTTTCCGAAGTACAGGGTGTTAAAATTAAAAATTCAAAAATTATCAATGGTTATTTTTTTATTTCTCAGTATAATTTTACTAAATTCTGTAAACATTTTTAGTGTCATAAGGTACACCTATCAGCAAAATAATCAGTCAAATAAACTTTGCCAGTGACGTACAGCATAGATAAGTAACAACTTCATACCCTCTAAATTTTACGCCACTGTCCAAAAACTTATTTGGACTATACTTTTCGATTCTTTTCGATTCTTTTCGATTCTTTTCGATTCTTTTCGATTCTTTTCGATTCTTTTCGATTCTTTTCGATTCTTTTCGATTCTTTTCGATTCTTTTCGATTCTTTTCGATTCTTTTCGATTCTTTTCAATTCTTTTCGATTCTTTTCGATTCTTTTCGATTCTTTTCGATTCTTTTCGATTCTTTTCGATTCTTTTCGATTCTTTTCGATTCTTTTCGATTCTTTTCGATTCTTTTCGATTCTTTTCGATTCTTTTCGATTCTTTTCGATTCTTTTCGATTCTTTTCGATTCTTTTCGATTCTTTTCGATTCTTTTCGATTCTTTTCGATTCTTTTCGATTCTTTTCGATTCTTTTCGATTCTTTTCGATTCTTTTCGATTCTTTTCGATTCTTTTCGATTCTTTTCGATTCTTTTCGATTCTTTTCGATTCTTTTCGATTCTTTTCGATTCTTTTCGATTCTTTTCGATTCTTTTCGATTCTTTTCGATTCTTTTCGATTCTTTTCGATTCTTTTCGATTCTTTTCGATTCTTTTCGATTCTTTTCGATTCTTTTCGATTCTTTTCGATTCTTTTCGATTCTTTTCGATTCTTTTCGATTCTTTTCGATTATTTTTTATTCTTTTTAATTCTTTTTTATTCTTTTCTATTCTTTTTAATTAATTACGGGTAATTTCCTATCTTGTAAAATGGATCCAGACCTGCTAGACCTACATGCAAAATTTCCAAGATCAAGATCAAATGATTTATATTCCATACAATCTAAGAGGCCATGAAGGATGATGTAGTATCTTTTTGTTGTTTTCACTGGCTTATCAGTGTTTTGAAAGAGAATGTTCCAAATAAAAATCCGTAAAATAGGGAGAAGTTCTATTTTTGTAAGTACCTGCTAATTTTTCATTACTTTCCACCATAACACAGCAATTTGCATCTTCTGGTATCTTTTAAAACTGTCTTTCTCGTTTTCGGTGAGTTTCCTAAATCAGTAAATTTAATCCTGTTACGAGTGTACCTGTAAGCGTTCAGAGACTGTCGCAGACATATGTTTTGTTGAGAATGTATCATCTTCAATTTTTTTACTTAGCATAAGCAATCTGAGTTTATTACTATCATTGAAATAGACAGATTTCCTTTAATTATTTTAATTTAATTCTCCATCTCTTTCTTTAATTTTTTCCATACATCTTTTATTTTCATCTCTTCATATATACGTTCCATTATTTTCTATTTTGCGTCTTCTAATGTATTCCCTTCATTTTTGATTCTTCCCGTTCCCATCTAGGCTACTTGTTTTATCCATTTTTACATCAGTTTTCGTTTTAGGCATATTTTTTTTTTATTCGATTTGGTTTCATTGTCATCGAGTATTGTTCCTAATTCTATGTTAAAAGTTAAAGAATATCTTACAAAAAAACACTGAGTTTGTCCACTTATTATAGAAATAATAATTATTGTGTTGCTAGGCGCAAGAATATAACAAGGAAATAATTGCTCTTATGTTATATAAAAATACTATTGTGCACACTTCGGTTATGTTTTCACATAATCATAATATCAAAATAAAAGTATACCATTTAATTAAACCGTCAAGCATTCTCCGGAAGTAAATGGACGCCTTATTAATAATGATCGCATCCTTTTTTATTATATTTTCTGAGCTAATTAATTTTTCTATAGGTGTTGCTTCTCATATTCGTCGTTTAATTAATTAGAACCGCAGCGGTGGATAATAATAATTATTATTTGCCAGATAACATCTCGGGAATAATTTAAATGTGCTGATACTCATTCATATAAGCTTGTTTGTAAATATTAACTATTTATCAATGCGTGTAGATTTTATATTCTGCCACATTAATAACAGAGGGTGAATAATTTTTCAATCGTTTCTTTATACTTATGGCAACTTTGCGGGTATTCATTTTTATCGCTGTTTATAATTTTACTTAAACCTCTCGATTAATTAATAATGGAGAATAGTCACGAACAAAGTCAACATCTATATATATTAAACAAAGTAGGTAGAACTAAGCAATACTTGTAATTTTTTATTATTTATTAAAGCAAATTGCTTACGAAATTGTAGAATTACTGACACTTTTAATAAATAAATGTTTTCCAATGATTTTTAAATGTGTTTTAGTAAACTGCTATTAAAAAATGGACATGCAAATACATTAGGGAATTATTGACCAATACCGCTGTTATCAACTATTTCAAAAATATTGTCATGCCCCTCTGCCTGAGTTTAAAATTCTTACAATTAATTAACCTTTTTTTTGTAAATATGCGAATGGTAATGACACCCCTTTCTGAAAATTTGGCCTGGAAATGCCTTTGAAACAAATTTTGTATATTATCTGATGGCTAGTTTGGCTTTAAAGAGGTTCGATCAATTATTATTAACAATTTAGGTCGCTCTGGATAAAAAAAATTGTTTAACAATTGCAAATAGAATTGGGGTAAATCAATTAACTTATTTCAAAGTAATTTATCAGGCAGTAAATTGTTTAAATTGAAATACTAGAAGTGATTTAGAAACAGCAGTTGGAGTTTCTTAGGAAACCGTATTAGGCCCTATCCTTTTTTCAATATCCTCTTTTTTATTATATTTGATGTTAAGGTCCAAGCATTTTATACAGGGTGAATTCTAAATTGTTATTTTTTAACTCTGTATACAGGCATCGCAACCTAATTTGTCTAAAGAGGGGATGCGCGTTAATCTCGAATTTTAATTGTCAACGCCTACTGTAACTGTTAAAGAGAGAATATGCAAACAATAGCCGTGTTGTCGGGGGTGATCAGTAGATGATAACGTTTTCTTGAATTTGTGTTTGTGTAGCGTGCAGATTTTGAGTTATATTTTATTTTTATTTGTTTGTAGTGTTTTCTTTTCAGTAGTGACTTACTTGTGTTAAAATGTCGAAACATTTAGGTAGCCAAGCAAAGAAAATAATATTTCATCTATTCGAATATTTTATGAAAAAAACTGTTCTTCTATAACAAATAGTTTAAAAAAAAAAAAAACAACGATGATAGTGAAACTTATAGACAATGTGTTGTGAACGATGATCCCAAAACTCCCACTGAAATTAGAAAACGAGTTGATGAAGCTACAGGATACTCGATAAAAACAATTGAGCGAATAATTATAGAAAGTGAGATATCAAAAAGTAAAAAGTCTACGTCGACAGTACCTAAACAATTGTTTTAAAGTCCAAAAAAGCGCAAAAGAACATCAATTGTAACAGATATTCCATCCTACAATATTGAAACAATTAGAGATATAGTTCATAGATTTCACGAAAGAGAAGGTATGCGCGTAACAGTCAAAACTCTTAGTGAAAAATTAAAAAAGAAAATTGTGTAGAAAGGGAGATACACATAAAAAAATTAGGTTCAAGTGGCGAAAAACGCGAAACAACAGACAGGTTCTAATAGAACGGCTTGACATCAGAGAAAAAAGAATAGATTATTTTAAAAAAATTAGATATTTTCGTTCTCAAAACCGTCCCATTGTATATATTGATGAAACTTATATACATATTAACCATACATCATCACATAATTGGGGTGATGATAATGCAAAAGGTTTGTTTTCCACCATTTCAAAAGGAAACAGACTTATTATAGTTTATGCTGGTGGTAACATGGGATTTATTCCTAACAGTTTATTAATGTTTGTATCTGGGGCCAAATCCGGTAATTATCATATTGATACGAATCAAGAAAATTATGAAAAGTGGCTAAGAGAACTGTTAATACCAAATTTACCACCAAATACTATTGTAGTTGTGGATAATGCACCGTATCACAATGTTATTGAAAATCCTGCTCCGAATTCAAATTCAAGAAAAGCTGAAATGATAAACTGGTTGACGTCCAACAATATTGAATTTCAACCTTCCTTATTACGACCACAGCTATACACATTATTCAAACAGCATAAAAATAAATTCAAGCAATACAAATTTGATAGATTATTGTCCAAACACGATCATACAGTTTTGAGATTACCACCATACCACCCAGACTTAAATCCAATAGAAATGATCTGGGCTGTAGTAAAACATAATTTAGCTATAAAGAATATTTATTTTAAATTAGAACATGTACAAATTGTATCTGAAATTAAATTTAAATCAGTACCAAGAAAACTGGAAAAAAGATGTGCACATGTAACAGCTGTCGAAGATAAATATTTAGATCGCGAAATTATAATGAATGACGTAATTCCTACAGTTATTATTAATGTTAATGAAGACAGCAGTGATAGTTCTAGTGATATTGATGATTTTGATGACGATTTTTTAGAACTCTGTTAATTTGTTTATGTTTATTTTGTTTGATAATAGATAACAAGGAATTGAGGTTAGTATAAATTTAGTATTTGTTGACCTATAACATATTTTTAAAAAATCCTCGTTGTCTTATTTTAATATTTGTATGCTGATGACTTTCACCACTTCTACTTCACCCTCACATTTTGTTAAAATATTAAAGATATCAAGTGCAAAATCACCATTTTTTTTTTCACCCAATACATTTTTTAACAGAAATCATTTTAGCTCATAGATAAATAAATTTTAACAAATTCTGTAGTACTTAAAAACCTATTTACATAATTGCGTTTGATCCATTGTGCAGGTAATCTTATATTTCCTATAATACCATAAAATGATAGCCACTATTGATAAAACATTCTTAGAAACGAGGGTGGACTCGATTTGACCGTTATTAAGGATTAAAATTTTAGGTAATTTTCTTAAAATTTTGTGATTAATCTGACCGTGATCTTTTAAAAATTCTAGAAAAAGTAGTATACGCTACTGAGCTTTAATAGTAGCCAGTAAGATCGTTTGAAGTTTTGTCAACAGTGCGCAAACTTTACCCCACTACTGACAAATTAGGATGCGATGCCTGTAGAAGTCATTAAAATAAACAACTTTCTCAAGAAAACTCAAAAATTAGAAACTTATTTTAATTTATTTCAAAATGTTTCCAATACAGTGTAACTTAAATAATAAATTTTATTTTATATCTACATCAGATCTTTTTAATTTCAAATTATCATCAAATTATATATTATATAATTTGGGTCATATACATTTTAGCAAAGATAATGATAATACATATTTCTTTTAAAATTTAAACAAAACAAATTTAATTAATAAGATACTGCTGCCCTCCAGGTGTGTTTTTGTAAAGTGCCAATATGTTCATTTAAAAACTTAATTTATTTTGGTACAATGCAGTATGTTTATTACAGTAAATTTCTTTTGATTCCTATTAGTTTGTGTTCTTACACTGTCTGTATCTGTAATGTGTAAAGGGTGAGTTATTATTGTCAGGATAATTTAAATTTACAAGGGAATGTTCTTTAATTAGGTCTGTCATGACCGATGTTGTCAGGTCCAAAATGTATTTTAAAGGCTGCATTCTTGGCTGGCAAATCAGAAAGACCGATACCTTTTGATGTGAGGTAGATCTTTGATCTATTTTTTGGGTGACCAGATTGTTGATGGATACTTCGGCCAAAGTTAATTGTCATTCTAGTAAATTCATGGTCTATCCATGAAGAGTAGAACGTGTCTGCTATCTATATAGATGAGCATGTTTCTTTTAGTGATATTATTTCTGGTAACTTCTTTTGCTGCTTTGAGAATCCCTGTGACCTCAATTTGAATTACACTGACACTATTGCTCGCAGCCAATTTTTTGTGTTTAGGTTAAGGATCTGAATCGTACCTACCACTTCCGACTATTCCATGTGTTTTGTTATAACTTTGTATGGCTTGTTCTTCATATATCTCAGTGAGATGGAGTCCATGTTCCCTTGAAGCAGTAGAAGCGTATTAAGGGCCTCCCGCCAAAAGCGATGTTTTGCCTTACCAGATTCTGCATCAGGTTATAATTCAACCATGCGGAGTTATGTCATTGTCTTTAGAACAACCTTCTTATCGAGGGGAGTGAGACTAAGAATGATTCTAATTGTGGTTGTCATAACTCCTGTTGTGTTGAGATAAGCTGTTTTTTGAATTTGTTCTAGTTTGCGGATAGTTATCAATTGTTGAGTTTCCGATACCCAAAAAAGTGCACCATATGTTAACATAGGTATTATGATGGCCGTGTAAGTTTATGTGGCGACTCTGGGGGAGAAACACCAGGTGCACCCCACGGTTTGGCGGCATGATTCGTAAACAATGTATATTCTTTTGTCTCTAATTTATAAGTGTTTTTAAAGAGTTAGCTTGCTGTCAAAGGTGAGATCCAGGTGCTTCGCCTTTGTTGCAAAGTGTAGTTTTGTGTTTAGGATCTCTGGCGGTTTTATTTTTATTTTTATTCTTTTTCTTGTGAAAAGGACCATTTCTGTCTTGATGGAACAAGGTCATCTGCATACGCTATGTTGTAGAGACTGTCATTATTGAAGCAGTTGATGAGGGCATCAATGACCATATTCCACAGTAGATGTGATAGCATCCCTCCCTGTAAAGATCCCCTTGCAACCAAACCTCTTATATTAACATCTTCTACACTTTATGTTTACTGCTCGCTTTGAGAGCATGTTATGTATTTACCCACTAACCATCTGTGGAACATTACCGTTGATTAGTGAGTATATTATCTTGGAGAGTGTGATTTTATCAAAAGCATAAAAGTCGGACTCCTTATTGTCCAGGAATTTCTTTATCCAGCCATCAACTAGGTCAAGGGCTGAATTAAGAGATCTTCCTGAGATGTATTCATGTTTATATGGGTTTACTGTTGTAATTAGCACATCCCTTATGTACCTTTTGAATAGCATCTCTGCTATTGGCTATGCGAAAGGTGTTACGACTCTAAACACAAATATTTTAAGATGTATTTTACAGATAGTAATAATGGCGATACAAATTGCAGTTTTATGGCGAGGTGTCATACGTTGTAATTAACTTAGTTTGGTTTTAGATATACAACTGTCTCTACACGTCATTCTGCATGGTAGATAAAATTGGTATTACACACAATAAACCAATAGACGCCATGTTGAATTTCCATGGGATATAAGACCTCGGTCGCATTTGTAATTCTGGTATATTCTCGATATAAACCAGTCGTAATGGTTATTTACTAGATAATAAAAAGTTTTTTTATAATTATTATACAAAATTTGATAAATTTTCGGAATCAAATTTGTTAGCCCTCTGGCTCCATTGATGATTTTCTGGTCAATAAACTATACCCCTAGCAAGTGGAATCGCATTTTTGCGTTGGGCTAAGTTCTAATTATCTTTGATAGAAATTTTTGATAAGTTTTTATTTGTTGATCCATTTTCAATATTACTTTTCAATTTTGATTGGACCTCGACGTATACACTAAATCTAAATTACACCAAAATTTAATAAATTCTTTTGAACGTAGATAGTTTACTATCCCTTAACTTTGCTACTTTATATTGTAAAGATTGTCTCAATAAATATTCACTAAAAACATTCCCTCAAAATTATACAGTTTTAAATATTTATTTTATTTGCCAAATTTTTAGCTAAGCTGATGATACGGCTGTCATATACTCCTCGTCTTCTTGGGATAACTTAAAAGAAAACATAGAAATTGACTTTTCAATTATAGCAAATTGCCTTTAGATAAATAAACTTGCAATAAACTATACAAAAATGAACTACTTCCCTTAACTTCTATACTAGTGGTCTTTCTTAAATGGGATCTTTATAAGTAAGCCAAGATGTAGAAATGTATGAATTCAGTTCAGTAAAATATCTTAGAATTCTTACGGATATGCATATCAAACATATAAGAAAGGGTTTGTATACCAAGTAACTCATTAAAAAATATGAGGATTATTTTCCAAATTCAAGTAGGTATTTAATAGATATTTAAAATTTTCTTCCTAACACCAAAAGGTAAGTTATTGGGTAGTCGATTAAGTAGATTATGGATAAGAAAAAGTGTAGATAATCTCTAAATGAGGCACACATTTAACGACAGTTCTGTGTTAGTGATATGTTATTTTTGACATTAATTCTAAATTGTTAAAAAATATTCTTCTTCGAATAAAAGATTACATGAAGATCACACTGTAACGGATATACAACCAGAACCAAACCGCAAACTAAGCATCGTCGTCTTTCGTTCCCAGTATTCTTTTCTACTTGAGCTCCTCTTATCTGGGTTTCGCGTGCATATTATTGCTGGATATGAATTTCTATATTTACAGAGGCAGCGTCACGACACAATGCGATGCCCGTGTTTGTTCTCTCTGCTTATTTTTTGTTTCTGATAATCGTTGTATTTCTTTGCACTGACTAACATCGATTCATGATTGTATTTGTAAAACATCGTGTTCCATGTTTCGGATGAAATTCCGTTGTCAAAGAGGACAATGCATTTCGCGGATTAGCGTTTGGCGCTGCTTGGCTAACAAAAAAGGGGACAAAACGTTTTCAGTTTGTTACTTGTTATATCTCTCTTTATTGGTGGGTACACAATAAAAACAGTTTTATTTTTGTTTACTATCAAATTCAAATTTTTAAACATTAACAACGCATCAAAAACAGTGTCAATAAATAATACTGTGTATACCCTACCTCAACCAGATACCTTTAAAATTTATAAATTCCATTTATTTTAAAGAAAGTTGCATTGATTTAAATTTCTTTATTTTAACGAAAAACCTTCTAGATAATTAAGTATGATTTATGTCTAATAGGTAAAACCATTTAAAATGTTCGCGAATGATCTAACTTTTCTGTTATTATTGTCAATAAATAAATTTAAGCTACAGCATTTTACTTGTTTGTACTTCTTACGGGCTCAAGTATTATGCCCTTTGATCCTGACACATTTTCTGGCGCTGATTTTGCAGCAGCAGAAGTTATGGAAGAGACCCACGAAGCTGCTCAAAATAATCAAGAAAACTTAGAGAATAATGAAGAAACCTCTGCGACCAACCCACTTCTTCGTAGTTCCTGGGCCATCCAGCAATTACAAATCAGGTATCAGACTAATGTGAAGTCAAAGTGAAAGGTTCCTTTACCGTAACTCCTGCTGATTAGAATCCTCTTCCAAAAATTAAGGGAAAGAGAGCAGCTCAAAAACGAAAGTCTGTTGGTACCGTTTTGCTCACGAGTAACCCATACAAAATCATGCTTGAAAAGTAGAATAGGAAAAAATTGAACTAGAGGCTAAGAAAAAAAGAAAAACAAGTCAAAATCAGAAAGCACGAAAAAAGTTAAATTAAACAAAAAGATAAAAAAAGTAGTAGAGGAAAGTGATGACTCAAGCAGTAACAGCGGATCAGAATAAAAGAGTGCATCTTTAAAAATGTTTTAATGCTTTGTATGTTATGTTTTATGCTTTTTTTTATAAATAAACTGATGTTTTGCATTTATGGTTATATTATTTATCGAAAGTGTAGTAATAAAATAATGATTTGAAAATAGGAACATTTTGCCGCATGTGGGGGATCATTGTACCTCTAGCATTTGGGTAAAATGATCCTTCTGCACATATTAACAAACCTCATTCTCATTTTAAAATGTGAAGAAAATCTTTTTAAATACTGTTTTTAAATGTTGTCAAATGGATACGAAATTCTCTAGAAAAGACAAATACATTTATATCCCTTTACTTGTAACTGTAAATACCAGGGTGTTTCAAAAAGATATGTCATAAATTCTTCCTCAGATAGATTACCAAAAAGTAAGTGGATTTGACTATATTTACCTATATCAAAAACTGGCTCCTAACAAAGTTACAGGGCGTTAAAGCTACCTTTAAAAAAAACGTTTTTCTTTTGTAAAAAGTTTGCTGTTGCGATTTTTTCTTTGAAATTTCTGCCAATGCTGCAGATTTAAAGGCTCAATATTCTAAGGAAAAAAAAAATGAAAGCGACCCCCTTAAAAAAAGTTGGGGGTTGGGTACCTTTTAACCCCCCGTACTTTTTTTGCCATAAACAAACTTGCTTTATCGATCTTAAAATCAGAAAGAACTATGAATTTTTTTAATTTTTTTTATAACGAAATGAACCTAGTTAACGAGCTATTTACAATTTTTTTAACTGAATTTCTAGAGCAATTCATCCTTCCTGGACTTAACAAATCAACAAAACTAAGAGTAGGTCAGGAGTTATTGTACAAAAAACGCATATAAAAATCAGTGGTGTGACTAGGGCTGTGATTGAACCGCCCCTGCAAAAACTGCCTCTTTTATTTATATTTTCGTAAAAAAGGTATTTATATTGAATTGGCGCCATAAAAATGGTGTGTCACCCAGCCTCATGGGTTCACCATGCTATTGATAAAAATACACGTTCGTTTGGAAATGTATTTATTAAATTTAATAGTAATTAAAAAAATATATTTTTTTAATTAAACAATTAACAAAAAATTCAAAATAACACAATAATTATTATACATATTTTATAAACCATTTAACTTAGTAAATGTTTAACATGTACTCCTTCTTGAATACAAAAATATAAATAAAAGAGGTAGTTTTTGCAAGGGTGGCTCAAGCACAGCCCTAGACACACCACTGATTTTTATATGCGTCTTTTGTACAATAACTCCTAACCTACTCTTAGTTTTGTTGATATATTAAGTCCAGGATGGACCAATTGCTCTAGGAATTCAGTTAAAAAATTGTAAATAGCTCGTTAACATAGAAAGATACAAAGTTCATTTCGCTCTAAAAAAATTTAAAAATTCATAGTTCTTTTTGATTTTAAGATCGATAAAGCAGTTTCTTTATGTTAAAAAAATACGGGAGAGTTAAAAGGTATCCAACCCCCAATTTTTTTAAAGGGGTCGCTTTAATTTTTTTTTCTTCTTAGAATATTGGGCCTTTAAATCTACAGCACTGTCAAAAAATTCAAAGAAAAAATCGCAAGAGCAAACTTTTTACGAAAAAAAAAAATAGTTTTTTTAAATGTTAGTTTATCACCCTGTAACTTTGTTGGGAGCCAGTTTTTGATATAGGTAAATATAGCCAAATTCACATTTTTTTGTTAAACTGAGGATACATTTATGACATACCTTTTTGAAACACCCTGTATAACGAAATTATCCTTAAGGAAATCATTATACCCCAGTCTCCCCTATACATGATCATGCTTACTATCTGCCTTTCAATAGTTTTATAGCGAATGATGTAATTCACTTTATCTTAATATGGTTAATAAATATGGTTGCCAGACGTTACGCCTACGGCGTATTTAGGCGTATTTGCCACGCTTTTTGACTTGCTTGTACGCGCAACGCCACAGTGCGAAAATGACACGCTTTTGACAAAAATGCTACTCTTTTTATGCAAATGCCACTCTTTTTATGCAAAATGCCACTCTTTTATACAAAAATAGAGGATAAGGGTAAGGGTAGAGGACCCTCTTTTTTACGAAATATAAGGTGAGGACCTTATTTTTTATAAATTTCACAGAAAATGGACCTGATTATATAAAAATTTAAACCTAATGTTCTGGCGTCACTCATAATAAATGTCATATTAAATTGTGTATCAATTATCCGATCTCCCCGTGCTCTATTTCGTCCTCGTGTCTGAATTTGACATATATCGTAGCTTTTGCTATTCCAGTCAATCTTGCAAAGAGTGTAAATAAAATATGGACGGGACGATACTTACTACATAAATGTTCTATAAACATGAAAACACAGGAAATATGACTCTTTAACACTGACAACTGTAAAAAAATATTAACATTTATTTATTTTACCTCACCGAACATTTGTTATATAATTATTTATTTAACACACCAGTAAATACGAGAACGTACTGCATGGAATAATGACGCCCACGAAGTGAAAACTAAGTCCAAACATGCATCAAATTGAATTGAAGGTAAATGGTAAGTGCCAGGCCGTTAGTAGTTTTAGAAAGAATGCAATTTCTTTGAATGCAAGCATAAAATGCAACTGTTATATGCTAATTTTGCACCGAATACATAATCTCTCACCTAAAGCGATTTGGGTGAACGATGAATAAAATATTTTATGTTACTCAATAATTCAAGCATTCTGGTGATTTAATTTTTAGTCTGTCATTTGAGCTTACATAATGGTGCAAGTGTTCTGTTATGTTTAGTTATTCGCTTAAAATACTTATTTTTTTCTTTTACATAATTATAAATTCTTTAGTTTGAATTTCTTGTGTATTATTATTTCCTTCTAGCACTTTCTAAGTATTTACAGAGTATTACAAAAGTTGAACATTTGTTAATTATTCGAAGTACATCCCCTCTCTTGGTGTACTAATTTAATAAATATAGATTAATTATTAGTTAGTTAACTTTTATTCGAAAATTAGTAACAAAATATTGTTAGTTTTCTAATAAATGTTAAAAAGACAAAATATTACTAAATAAAAATAATTGATGAGCACTCTGGAATGCACAAAATTCTCATTTAAAAAATAATGAAACTACTTCAATTATTTAGTTAAAAAAAGGTTAAATAATAAATGACCACTTTTGAAAACACTTTACAGAAATTGGACCCCAATTAGCCAGTATCATTAAAAATTAGAGAAATAAACCTACCTATAAAACTAATTCTCTTAATTAAATTTATATTTACGAAACTGATACGAAACAGCCAATTAACTTGTTCTTAAAAACAAATAAAACTACGGGTATTGATGAAAAATGAGCTGAAACTTTAAAATAAATTTCTAATTACATAAACTCCTCTAACGTGGTTATTTAATCTTTGTTTTAAAATTGGAATAATTTTTCCAGATTTGTTTAAAATATTTGAGAATGTGGGGTTAAATGAGTGTCATTACAGACCTATATTAATAATTTCAACAATTACAAAATTATATGAGAAAATAGGTAAATACCTTTAAAAATTTAATTTTTTAACAGATGAACATTTTAGATTTTAGGCACACACACAAGTTGACATAAGATACAGTTGTTAAGGTTTCAACTGAAATAACAATTTGATAAAAAATTACCAACAATTGATAGTTTTGTAGATACAGAAAAGCCTTTGATACGGTTGACCAGACACAGCATTATGAACACTAGAGAGAAGGAGGCGAATCGGCAATGGTCAAATTTCAAATTTCCGTCCTTCTTTTTATAAGGTTCGCGAAATTGACTGTAGTTGGCATGTCTAATAATAGCGTAGTCAATTTTCTATGTAAGTCAATGTAAAATGAAGTGATTGGTGACAAAAAATATCAAAGCAAGATTTACGTCGTTTCAGATTCTAAAACAGGATAAAAATCAAATGTAAAACTAAAGAAAACACAAGAAGAAATCAATTCAATGTATTTTTAAATCTTCTAATGTAAGTAAAATAATGTATTCATGTCTAAATATAATATTTATTGTAAACTAATTACAATATGTATCTTACGAAGTGTAGTTTATTTTATTACAAGTTTCTATAATATTAAATTTTACAGTTATAGATGCTGATTTACAAACAACAATAATTATGTATTAAATGTAACTTACTAGAAAAGAAAATTTATTTTTTATACAGTTTTAATGTTAGATAAAGAGTTGCAACTGTTATTTTTTTTACCCCAATTTTGTCATTGTATATGTTTTTTATAGGATACTAAACGTTTAGAACAGTGGCAGCATATATATCGTTTTTCCTGCCGATAAAGCACTTTCTAGAGACGGTGCTGTTCTATACTTTTTATAAGATATTATCAAATAATATGAGACTATTTGAACTGATGGTACTGTTAGCAAAATAAAAAGGGGAAAGCTGAAATTAAAGGATGAGGTAATACTATGTACATTCCCAAATCTCCCTTTATACTTGTATTACAACAATAAAAAATATGTTTACTGTGTTTTGTTTTACTCCTAAAACTATATATTAGTTCAATTCAAAAAAAAATTGCCACAAAATTGTACTTATCAAATTTCAGCATTTAAGAAACCTTTTCTAATTTGGCCATACGTACCTAATTTGTATTTGATATAGATAAAATTAAATAATTTATCAATTAAAACATGCAAGACTTATTTAGAAATAAATACAACAGTATATTGTGTGCTTTATTTAGCTATAAACAAGTTTATTTTTATTATTTTGACAAAATTATGTATAATTCCCATAAGAAGCCATGTATTTTGAACAGCTTATGCAGTACCAGCGCCCATGCGGTTAATTATAGAAGCTCAATTAGCATGTGTTTTTTGGGACCGTATTTTGAGTATGCCGATTCGTCTCCTTATCTATAGTCTTCATACTCAGCATATCCATACACTTAAAAATTTTGATTTTAAAGGTATAGTAAAAAAGTATCTGATGATCAGCTACTTACTCTAAAAAATTCACAAAAAAAATTAAAACCCAATTAAAGTAAACAAAATTATTTCTAGCTTCTTCGCTTTTGATCCTTTTCTCGTCTGCCTACTTCCGCACCCCTCTATAGAAATTAAACTATCTTTCTGTTCTATTTGCTTCGTATAATCTAACAGATATTGGTATCCATCTTTCTGCTCTATCTTCTTTGCCTTATCTAACTGGTGCTTCTCACTGTACCTTCTCTTTGCTGCTCACCTCTCTCAGTCAGCTTCTCTGCCTCTGATTCCTTAGTCCCTTTCAGATCTCTTTCGTACTGTTCGATTTTTCTCACCTACAATTAAAGAAAATTTTATTAACCTTGGTTTACTTTATTTTCTTCAGGAAAAAATGAAGTTTATATTGAATCCGCGCATTACTAAAATCTTTAATTTATGTGGAAGCATATTTTGGAAGCTTAAAAATTAAAACAAATTGGTGGTCACTTATTTTAATGAATTTAATCACTTTTATAATTTTCACTTTTCCACTTGTGTCCTTTTCTACTTGCCAATGTACGTCTTTGTACTAATTTATTGCAATTGTTAATTTTATTATAGTGACAGTTAAGTGACAGCAGATTTGAAATATTTTTTTTAATTTTAAGTTTCTGGTGGTTTTCTTTTAAAAATAGGTTTTATAAATTTAGATGATACATAAACTTAGTAATAATGAAATTATATAATACAATATAATATATAAGTGCGCAGCGTTTGGGTATAATACCGAAAACAATAAAATAAAATGTTTAGTGGATAAAAATGTGGTTATTTTTTTGATTTGAGATTTAAATAATGCTGTATAGCATTGGAGAATTCTAATGATATTGATGAAACCGATAATGATGAAGGCGGTATTAATTTTTTTTTAAATTATTTTGATAAGGTTCCAGGCTGCTTATGTTAGGTAGATAATTTTTTTTAGTTTTTCTTATTTTATGTGTAATTTTTTTGTGAAGCACCCACGATGGCTCCAAGCCGCACAGGTTAAGTAAATTAGGTTTTTTCACAACACAGATTAGGTAAATCAGTTTTTTTTTTGGTTTGTTGCTAAGACCTCTGGGATTTTTTTTATTTTTGTGTTTGTAAGGCTTGTATACATATACAAAAACATTTTTTTTGTTGTTGAAATGTGGATTCACTAGAAACTGCCTTTTTTCCAACTTAACAATAATCAATTTAAAACACAATAACTTTTCTTATAACTATAAATATTCAATATTTCCTCTCTGGCATTTTAAAATTCACTTCCGACAAAAAAATATCATGACAATTCAAAAAAAATGACATCCTGATTATTAATCGTTCTACTATCATGAGTATAAATTAAATTTAGATTTTAGATACTTCACCAATCCAGAATAGTTTATAAATTTTGATGGTGTCAAAGTTTGCCACATCAATATTTTCTATATAAAAATTTGTTTTACTCACAACAATGTTATAATACTATTAAAGAGGTGGTGTATATATAATTGCCCAGCAACATCGCGATATTAATTTGTGGAATAGTTATATTAGGGGATTCCCAAAAGCAATATGTATTTCCCTGACAGTAAAGTATATAATTAACGCTATGTCTGTTATTTTTTCTTTTCTTTGTTATTCTACTAAAGTAAGACAAAATGTTGTATTTTGTGCCCGATTAAAAGTTGAAATAATTTTACTTAGACATTCGGAATTTCGGATAATTTGTATTAGATAATCGAAATTTTTTTATTTTGCGCTGACTGATATGGATAATATTGTACAAAATATTTTAAAAACTATTTTTTCGACACTTTTGCTAGCTGACAAATAAAATATATTAAAGCTTGGGGATTTAAAACGTACACAGGCTAACAAAAGTTTAAAAGATTCATAGGCAAGACAATTTTTAAAACGAGTGTATAATAAAAACAAGTACAAATATGTATAACATCGACCATTTTGATAAAAAGTAGTAGAACACAATTACATCTTGATAAGTTTTTAAGTGCCTTTTAAAAGCAGCGTTCCCTCCTCCCTTAGACTAATTCATGAGCCACCACTGATATTCTGCCACTGTTGAGTTTACACGCATCTTTAATAAATAGAAAATAGGGTAAAAGTTTTTAAAGTCATTTCTCCATCATTTTATTAAATTTTATTTATTTCCAATTTATTATCAAATAAGCTTTCAATGTTACCTTTTTTAATCGAACTGATTATAATAGTCAATACTTATACTAATTATAACAAAATTAAGTGCGTATTATATGATATCCTATGTCCTTGACCATGGTATTTATTCTCTCAGAAAGTCAACTTACTTTGCTTCTTGGTAGTCAATATAAAAAATTAAATTATTGACTTTTACTATGGCAAATTTAGTAAATCAATGGAACACAGTAACTCTAAATTGGCTAAACATTTCTATTTTTTAATTATAGATTTTAAAAAACTGAAAATGTTACATAGTTGTGTTTATTCTTAACGTTAGATTTTGTTTTTGAAGGTTTTTATGAGATGTTAATCGTGGAAACTGTAAAGTTACCAATTTTACTATTATACAGCAGACAATTAAAAGAAAAAAACTTAACTTATGAAGCACCCTGTAGAAGCGTACAAAATTGGACCTCTCCGCTAACATTGTTTAATGTTAATGATATGTTCATAGAAGACCGACCGCCAATAATTATTAAAAACAGACTGATCCATCGGAGCAATTCCACGACATACTGCGCGTTCTCTAATTACCATACCATCCGTCTTGGCGATCCATTGAAATTGTCGATACCGTACTCTAACTAGATAATTCATCACGTGATTACCTGAATGGACTGCTGAGAACCCCGTGTAGTCGAATAAATTATTAAGTTATGCATCGCGAAAAATTAATACAGATTTATTGCAATTTGAGGCAACGCATAATTGCGGTAATAAAGTTCATCGTTTACTTTGAAGGTAATAGTAATAGTGAAATGGGAATCCTTCCCACATAATGGGCATTCATGTTGATATTTCTGAGTAATTGGTTAATGCTGCGACGAGATCATATCAGATACTATCATGATCGTAATAAACGAGGGATTAGAGTTACTCCATGGAAATGGAGATTTCGCCTTTCTCATGGTTAACTGTGCTTTGAAACTACAAAACATATTTGTAATTATTTAACACTATTACAATGACCAATGATAATCATCTTTTATTCCAACACATGAAAATCAAAACAAACTGTACCTGAAAACACTCCATACTGCAGTTTCTGATTTAAAATATTCAATTCATAACCAGAATAACCTATTAATAATTCATGCCAAAAAAGGTTAAGAAAAATTAACAAAAATTATTTTGGTTGTTGAAACATAGATTTTAAATACAGAATCACAGAATCAAATATTGTTTATAAAAGTTCTATTTACACTGTTAAATATTCTTTCCAAATACTAAGCAAGGAGAGAATTTTTAGTTTGTTGTTTCCTCAAAAATTATGCAACTTTAGATGCATAATTTCCAAAAAAAAAACAACAAAATATTCTCAAAAAACTCTGACTCCTTTTGCAAGGGCTACATTGGTTTATTTTTTCAGTGAACACCCAGTTAAATTTCATAAAAACACATTATTTTTAAAAAATAACATAAAAATATAAATTTAATTTTAACAATTTTGTTTTTATACGTATTAATCTTTTTTTTGGTACGCCACTGCACTCTGGCTAATCGCGTCTTTGTGGATCACTATTCTGAGTGAGCGTGAGGGAGTGACATATTTTCGCGAAAGCCTCTAGCTAAAAAGAGAGGTCAACACATCAACAGATCCGTGAAACAATGTGACTTGGAAAAAAAAACTTAGAGCTAAAGCTAACTCGATGAGTACTCCCTAAGCTGATTTTTAAACCTAAACCGACTAACTTCCAAAAGATCAGTGTGTCTGTTAATTTGATTTCCTTGCCTTTGAAATCTGGTTAAAGGACTGTTGAGTCCGTAGTTCGTATGATGGAAGCTAAATGAAAATAATGCTTTCTCTCTAATATTTATGTTGTTTAATCTAAAGTTTATTAGCTCCAACATATCCGGACAAGCTATATTCCCTTCCAGGAGGTTATAAAGAAATAAAGGATCATTACTAATAAATTGACGTTTTCTCAACTAACAATAAGTTTAAATGGTTATTAAGCTCCCTCTTAGAAAGATAAGGCATATGTAACCTCCACTGACAAGTTCTTAGAAACATATTTTGAACTGCTTCTAAATTTAAAATATGAGTCCGGTAATGAGGTGATCAGACTGGTGAAGCACTGCGCACTAGTGTTAAGTAAAGGGTATGGAATGTAGGCACAGAGAATTCCCTAGAGTTCCTGATCACAAATCCCAATGTTTTCAGAGCTCTACTAATGATGAATCTCATGTGTGGGACAAATGTCAAAAAACTATCGAAGATCACACCTAGATCTTTGATTTCACTAACTTTCTCCAAAACAGTAGAATTGATATTATAAAGAAAATTTATAGGGTTTTTTGATCTTGTGAAGGTGATTGAAAAACATATACGTGGATTTAAAGACATGGCATTATTTAAAGCCCAATTAATAAAATAGTTTAAATCATCCTGTAACTTCAAACAGTCAGGTAAGTTTAAGATTTCCATGAATAATTTCAGGTCATCGGCGAATAGTAGAAACTTACAATATTTAAATCCTGAATCCACATCGTTAATAAATATATTAAATAGTTATGGTCCCAAATGAGATCCCTGGGGGACACCTGAACTTACATTTATTGGAATCGAAGTAAAACTTTTAACTTTGACATATTGAACCCTGGATTGCAGGTAACTTTCTAACCATTTCATATAATGTTATGTGATGGTTTAAGCTTGATAAGAGTCACAAATATATTGCTCTGGAGCATCTTCACCAGTACATTCCGTAAGGTTCCATATGCCGCATAAAACACATCGGTACCATAGTTTTTTTTTCCTGTTCTTAGTTGGATTCAGAAATACTTAACGATCGCCCAACTTCCAGAATTTTCCTACAGTCGTCTCTAATTGCATTTAGTGCAGTATCCAGCATTTCATTACTATATTGATAAATGTCAGTCTTTTCAACATAATTTCGCGGCATCTGAAAATGTAGGAGAGATTTTAATATTCAAAAGTGATTGTAATTTTTCTTCACATTTAATTAAATGAAGGGGAATCGTGCACATTTCTTCTCATGGTTACCGCACTATGAATTTAAAACATAATTAATTCATCCCACAAAAATTACTAACAACAGCAGCATACACTTTCAAAAAATAATTAATTCAAAACAATTAATGAAGATTTACAGTCTTAAATCGTAGACGTGGAAAACCCCAGCTACATACTTCTGCCTCTTTTTAAGTGCCTAACTCAACTAACATTGCAGTTGATAGCTTCAGAGACCTGGCGCTTGCTCCCGCTTAGCCTGCATGAAGATGGACTTCTTAGTTAGCAACCTAATTTGAATTTGAATGGCGCGCACGGTTCCCCGCCTCGAACCATTCCTTCACTTTCCCCTGTGTGTCAATTCAACTTTTATACCGAAAAACATCTCCAAGGTTTTTTTTTCTCCTGGTCTCGTCTGACTATGTGTCTTCGAATAACACTGAAGCCTATTGACTTATTGTGTTTTACCCCATATTAGTTCATAGCACCCACTCTATCATCTTTGTACCTTGTACAAGTTTGTACAGATCCTTGGGTGAGTGGGCTCTATACGTTGTTGGATCAACCTGGGTTTGTCCAAAAAGAGCCTGCCTTTTGCGATCTAGAGCTTCGCATTCGCACAGTATGTGTTTGGCCGTTTCTGATTTCTTGTGACATAGTCGGCACATGAGTTCCCCATTGTACATGCCAATTTTGTTCAAGTGTCCCTTTACTGGGGCGTGCCCAGTCATTAACCCTGTTATCACTTTTAACTGGTTCCTATTTATTGAGAGTAGTTCTCCAGTTCTTTTGGGACATGGTCTGTCTATGAAGGCTTTTCCATGTGCCTGTTTTGGGTGCTTCTCCAATAGTTGATATGTTGTTCCCGAATCCAGTCATTTATAAAACCCCGGACTGTACTTTTTGGTACTCCTGGGTTTGTGTCTGGTTCCGGTGTTTCTTCTGACCCTCTTTTTGCAAGTCCATCAGCCTTTTCGTTGCCTTCGATCCCTTTGTGACCTGGCACCCAAAATAGTTTTACTCTATTTCGATCTGCCAGTGTTCTTAGTTCTTCGATGCATTCCCATACCAGCCTCGACGTAACTTTCTGACTCGATATGGCCTTAAGTGCCGCTTGGCTGTCTGACATTATTTGAATATGCTGATTTTCGACAGCTCTTTCATTGTTCGTTTTTGCAATGTGCAAAATTGCGTATACCTCGGCCTGAAATACCGGGGAATGTATTCCTATAGCATAGCTATGGTTAGTATCAGGGTTTTTGGAGAATACTCCTGCCCCAGTGCCTTCCGCAGTCTTAGACCCGTCTGTATACCAGGTTTGTTTCTGTCGTTAGGCATCGGGCTCCCTTATGGTGATCTCCGCTCTTTCCTGTATTAAAACCTCAGAGGGAGTATTAAAAGAGTACCTCTTGGTTAAGTGGTCTGATCTCATGTCTAGCACGTCTCCTGTCACTAACTTTGAGATACTCATGTGACCTGGCCTAATATCAAGATTTCCCAGTGTATTCCCTAATCTGTAAGCACCTAATCTTGCCTCCTCTTGTATCACATAGTGAAGAGATGGGAGTCCTATTAGTGCTTCCATTGCAGCAGTGGGGGTTGTTTTCATTGCCCCGTTATTCCGAGGCAGGCAAGTCTTTGTACCTTGCTCAGCCTCGTTATTGCTTTCCTTTGCTGTGTCTTTGGCCACCACACCAAAGCTCCAAGGTAATACATTTACTAATATTTAAATCATAAAAGTATTTTTGAGTTTATAATGTTTATTTCCAAATTTTAATACAACAATAATTTAGTTTAACGACTGTAATTTTTATTTTGTTTTTGTTCCAGTGTCTATCAACACTTCAGAATAGTTATTTGTTTTGTACCCAACTGTAAGTACTATGCAGTAAGCAAAAATTTGTGAATTTTTTTGGTTTTATACAAAAGTTTTAAGAGCAGAAAACTGCGTAAATGAATACAATTTAATCAGAAGAGATTCCAGAGAGACAAAATTTTATTATATCAGAGCATGTTGGGTAAACTATAGCAACTTTATTGTTGAATTTTGTTTTAAGAGACTGTATGACAACTTTATTATATATATATTTTTTTTTTTATTTAAAATAATTTCGTGACCGTTGTAAAATTTTTTATGAATAATTATTTAATTTTATAGGTTATCGCTAATGAATTTGAAGTTATCTATAAATGCTAGAGGTACCTACTGATAAACACTGTCAGACTGATGTAGCGGTGAGGATTTTACTCAAATGATGAAATCGCATCTCCAAAAAAATGGAAGCTGAACTTTTCATATTTTTTTAAAGACGATATAAAAAATAAATATTGCACTGGCCTAAATTAATTCAAGAAACTACATAGTTGTCTCTATGTTAGGTATGTGCCTATATCATAAAGACTAAATTAAATATTTACCGTTCTCGGAACCTGGGAGGTAAACTGAACTGTGTCGATATAGTGTAGTTTTTTAAAGTTATATTCTTAAAATCAGCTAATCGAGACCTTTCCATGGGTATACAATACCATGTATATATACCATATAAACAATAAAAGTTGACTAGAGTGGATATGATGGCCATATCGCATGAAGACGACGCCGTACTCTGAGTGCTCAATCATTTGAGTGCGATATGGACAATCCACTCGAGTTGTACAGTATATTTTTTTCTACGACCCACTAACGAAAATCTACAAATATGAAAAATTATTTTAGGTTATTGTTAGCAATAACAAAACAAAGCATTTCGCGATTTAGTGTTACACCTTAGTTTATTGTGATTAAGTTATCAGACCCTAAGCTATACTAGCGAGTAGAACTTTAGTTTTTAAGATTGCAACCCTAGTTATTATTATTATTATTATTATTATTATTATAATTTGATAAGAGCAGGGGCCATAAGACCCATAAGCCCATATTAACTGAATATAAAACAATATTACTAAAAACTAAATCAATAACAGGTACAACCGATGAATAAACAATGAAACAAATGAAATGTTAATTAAAAAATAGAAAATTATCAAGTTCGTTCTTAAAAACATTGACAGATGGAGCATTTACAACATTCTCCGGTAGAGAATTCCAAGTGTGGAATATTCGATTAAATAAAAAATTTTGCCTCGTTTTCGTAAAAAATTGTTCTTTTTTCAGCTTCCATTTATGGCCACGTAGTCGATTTTCACTGTTCACGATGAACATACATTTTAAATTTCCAAAATTATATTTTAAAATACGAAAACAAATTATCATGTCACCCCGCAGACGGCGATTTTCAAACGTTTGTAGTTCAGCCATATGTAGTCTCTCTGCGTAATTAGGTCTTATACGTCCGAAAAATAGTCTGGTTGATCGGCGCTGAACATTTTCAAGAATATTTTTATCCCGCACTAGTTCCGGACACCACACAGCTCCGCAGTACTCGATAATCGGACGAATGTATAATTTATACAGCCGGATAGAATTTTGAAAAGACACTTTTGCGAATGTTTTCTTTAATAAGTACATTTTCGTGTTCGCCTTTTTTGACACTTGAAGAACGTGCTCAGACCAGCTGAGATTTTCAGTAATTATAACACCTAGATCATTGTAAGATTTAACTTTATTTAACGTATGACCGTTTAGAAAATAATTATGACGAGGATTATTTTTACCAATATGGAGAACTACACTTTTATTTGTATTTAGAGGTAGCATCCAATCTGAGCACCAGTTATAGATGGAGTCAAGGTCATCTTGAAGCTGTTGGAAGTTCAGAGACGGGTCACTAAATATTTTAGTGTCATCTGCGTAAAAAATATTATTGCACTTGATATGGAATTGAAGGTCACTGGCATATATTATAAATAAGAGTGGACCCAGAACTGATCCCTGAGGAACCCCACTCAAGACTGGTCTTTCAAGTGAATGCGAATTTCCAACTTTAACACAGTACTTTCTATCAGTTAAGAATGACTCGATCCATTTAAGTAAATCACCACGTATACCAAGGTGTTCTAACTTATGTAGTAATCTTCGTTTCGGCACACGATCAAGAGTTAAGTAAGGTTATAACAAAATTACTCATTGATCATTTCTTGATCAGATTATAATATTAATAAACGACCCTTATGGAGTGTTTTTTTTTAACAAAAACACTTTTTCTATTTTATAAATCAAATAAACATTTTTATTTAATTTTTTCCCATTCGAGTATATCATTTATGCGCTTTATTAAATTGACTTCATGTAGTTTTAATTAAATTAACAACTGTTTTATAATTATGTACGAAATAAACATAGAAATGCTATTATTTATCGATTCTACAAAAGAATAAATTATTTTAATATTTAATCTTAATAACTAAAAAATAAACTGACAATCAGTTTGACAGAATTGTAATTTATTTAAAATTTTAAAAATAATAGTATGACCAAAATATGAACTGTGATTGGGAAATTTTAATTCTTTACAGTGTTCTTACTGCCTAGAACGAATATGAAATATATTCGTTCAGTTGAAGGCAATAGCTTACTTTTTCTTTTTGTAGTATGTGCGTAGATAATATCCATGTGGGTGTAGAAAAAAATATAACAGTGTTCAATAAACTTACGAGTTTAACAACACTTTTCACCTCTCACGTTAGTCGTATTATATATAGTGACATGTTAGAGGTACCTATATGGCCCAATGTCATAGAGTTTTTTTATCAGAACATAGAAAAACCAACAGTTCATATATATTAAAAAAATGGTTTCAATAGTCAGATTATTAGTAAACATTACATGTGACAATAATTGGGGCTAACTGCATTTCCTGTCGAAATATAATTCATAATATGTAAATATGGAACACAAAAAGTGTCCGAACAACATTGTCTGCTCTACTAAAAAGTTGACTGGAATGACATAGTGCAGTTTACCTCCGAGTACTGATATACCTATTAAATAATTTTTAAAACTGACGTTATGATTCGCTTATTGTACCTATCGAAGCGAAAACGACATAGAGTGAGAATTAGTGCGAGGAGGAAACGAATAATGTGAACGTTGCCTTGTGTGTTGTGTAAGGTTAAGAGGAACACTGCGTGATATTATTTGTTTTTTACTTACAGTAATGCTAACTTTTTATAGTTTACTTGAATTTTAGCAAAATAAATAAACTCTAGTTTCACGCCGATGGATAGATGTAAGTAATTAATTTTGGTATGGATATTAAGATATTTTAAAACTGTGTCACTTAATAAAATTTTAGCAAAATCACACAGTCGATAAAAAAACAAAAAAAAACAGATTTGTATTTTAAAAGTTCAGGTTCGCATGGCCTTACCGTATAATTTTATTTAGCACTCTCATTACACATTTCACTTCATAGACGTTGTACCTAATTACCTATAAATCAATAAATTACGTATTACTTTAGTTAGAGTATCAATTTTGAATCTTGATCAAAATATACTAACACTATACCCACCATTTCTTTCTATTACCAACGGCACTAGGTACTTGTACTTAGTTCGTGATCAAAGCGAGCGACGCGATGATAGGCCATCACTATCTACTTTCTTCAATTCTTCCTGTGATACCGGGCTACTTGTTTTGTCTAAGAACTGTCAAAGTTGCTTCACGCATTATAAACGCAGTAATTAATTCATGTCAGAATCAGCACCTTCACGCTCTACGTTTGATGCCAACGCAACAGCTAAAATAAAATTGCTCGGCTTCGCTTCGCTTCACCGCTTTCAACTGTACGGTGTATTCATCGAGAAGGCTAGTTCTATAGGGTTACGCAAAAAACCATACATATGTGTCTTGTCAAACTGGAAAATAAGAATACCTATTAAAGTAATATTTTCAAATCGTTGCTTTGGAAGTAGAGATTGAAAGGTGAAATTAATTGGCAGCTCGTTTTCCAGTTTTAATCTTATTTTTTTTAATCATACTTAAAATTATTTGTTTATGAGTGGTTTCCAAACAATTCTTTAGAATTTTATTAATTATCTCTCAATCCGAGAGGCCGACAGTCATGGCACGCCTACAATAAATGAATCAGTAAGGGCAAGAATAGTATAGTAGTCCAAAATAATTACTTTAAGATATTTAATAAAAACCGAATAGCTTCTTTATTATTCAAGGCTATACCAGCAAGTAAAAAGGATTATATTCCTAGAATACCTATTGATATAGCCATTACCACAAACAAATTAGAAAGAAAATTTTAAATTCAAATGCCAGCCCGAGAATTCTGAAAACTAGGACCTCCCATATAGGCTGAACTTATCTGGTAGCTGAAATTTTTGGACTCAAGCCGAAAACAACGATTTTGCTGAATTTATGAGAATACGCATAAGGCAAAACAATTACTATCTACCTACTTAGTCAAGCAACTCAAAAGGAAATTTTCTAACCAGGAAGCAAATCACGACTGTTGAAAGATTGGCTAGAAGAACTGACATAGCTAAGTAGTCAGAACAAAGTAACTTTAGTCTGGGTACCAGGCTACGACGGATCTCAGGACAATGAAAAGGCAAACAAACTATCCCGAAAAGTCTCATACAAGGCCACGATGGGCCCCAAACCCTTGTGTGGAATGGCCATTGTGTAAGGCATTTATCATCGTAAACTTTTCGCGATAAGAATGCCGAAAAATCTTCTATGGTTCTGTGGAAGGTTAGGGGGATTGTCGTTTAGCAGAAAAATGATACGTTTTGGTCGGCTAGCCAATTTTGAGTTTGTTTCGCCTAGTGACTGGACACAAGGTCGGGCCAAAACATAATAATAAACCCAGCGTGTTCTGCTTCAATAAAATTAACCAGTTTCGTAAGATAACTATCAATGTACCTTTGACTATCTAGAGTTTTACCACTTACTCGCCCCACGTAAGGCTTGGATACGCCTCTGATAGAAATGGTGCACCATACCAACACCTTGTCTGCAAACTTCTCTTTTTGTTTATATCTGACCTTATCAGGGACTATAAAAACAATCATTTCCTTTCATTTCAAAGATACTCAGTATAACGAATTTTTCATTATCCCTAATGATCACCCAGTTATTGGCAAAGTGTACCTTTATTAAGGCACGACAGCCTCTTGAAATTCTGGCTGACTGGCTGACAGTCAATTTTGGAGCTTTTTTTATTTTTGGCCACTTTGGGATAGTTCCCGCAATATATGTTCTTAGATGTCCTATATTGGCGTGCTAGTTTTCTTAGCGAAGTACCAAGCTCTTTGTACTAGTCTTTCGGTTCTTGCTTGGGTAAAAATTTAAGTGTACATCTTCTTCTTTTTAGAAGGTTTATTCCCGGAATACTTTGCTCAGATTCAGCGATTGTTCGATAAATAGTTATACAGGATATATTTTGATTTTCAAACTAACGTAGACTGAAGTAGACTTAAGTAGACTAAAGTAGACTGAAGTAGACTGAAGTAGACTGAAGTAGACTGAAGTAGACTGAAGTAGACTGAAGTATACTGAAGTAGACTGAAGTAGACTGAAGTAGACTAAAGTAGACTGAAGTAGACTGAAGTAGACTGAAGTAGACTGAAGTAGACTGAAGTAGACTGAAGTAGACTGAAGTAGACTGAAGTAGACTGAAGTAGACTGAAGTAGACTGAAGTAGACTGAAGTAGACTAAAGTAGACTGAAGTAGACTGAAGTAGACTGAAGTAGACTGAAGTAGACTGAAGTAGACTGAAGTAGACTGAAGTAGACTGAAGTAGACTGAAGTAGACTGAAGTAGACTGAAGTAGACTGAAGTAGACTGAAGTAGACTGAAGTAGACTGAAGTAGACTGAAGTAGACTGAAGTAGACTAAAGTAGACTGAAGTAGACTGAAGTAGACTGAAGTAGACTGAAGTAGACTGAAGTAAACTGAAGTAGACTAAACTAGACTGAAGTAGACTGAAGTAAACTGAAGGTAACAAAAAACTTTTATTTCCATAGCAACCTGTTCTCTTCTTATCGTCACTTTTTGGTCTCTGAAATGGACATACGTTAAAACCAATACCTGCACGATATTATTTATGTCAATAAATAATATATGTTCATAGTTCAGTTATTTTATTTCTTAATAATGTAGATGGTAAAAGAGTCTATACAGGGTGTTTCATAATATATGCGCAGGACTTCAGGACGTGATAACTCGTCCAAAAATATGAAAAAACGTTTCAATTAACTTACCCTCTAAAATACACCATTTTGGAGATGCAGGGTGTTGAAATTAAAAAAACATTTCTACGCCACTGGAAAAAATACGGTTTTGAGACGCCCATTTGAACCGCCAATGTATTCTACACAAAAAAGGTACTCTTGGTTATACGCTCTAAAGTCGACAGTTTTCGAAAAAATCAAATTTAAATGTTGAAATACACATGGTCATACATACTTGATGAAACAAAATTTGATTTTTTTCGAAGAAAACAGTCGACTTTAGAGCGTATGACCAAGAGTACCTTTTTTGTGTAGAAAACATTGGCGGTTCAAATGGGAGTCTCAAAACCATACTTTTACCAGTGGCGTAGACATTTTTTTTTTTTTTCAATTTCAACATTCTTTATCTCGAAAATGGTGCATTTTAGAGGGTAAGTTAATAGAAATGTTTTTTCATATTTTTGGACGAGCTATCACGTCTTGAAGTCCTGCGCATATATTATGAAACACCCTGTATATGGAACCTTTTATTGAGTCCAAATGGACGTCCAGGAGTGGGACATTTATATAGTGCAATGGATGTTAATTGGATGTGGGTTATGATGTGCTTAAATTACAGTTGTTGGCCAGGTTATGACGTGATAGTAAAATTTATCAGTATGTAATATGTTTATGTAATATATATTCAGTGAGTAAAGATTCAAAACGAAAACACCTATAAATTCAGAGACTGGGTTACAAATCTAGGACAATCATAAAAAATGTCTATAGGATGATACAGCAAATGTTTTTTTGCCTCTTACTTAAGTTGTCATTTTTTATAAAAAATTGAGTCCTCAAAATATAAAATGTCTGAGAGGGTAATTTGTTTATTGGTAAAATGTTTATTTTTTTACTTTAGAACCTGAAGCGCAACCTTATTTCAATAAATTTATTTAATCTAGGAGCTGTTCTTCAACAACCTGTCATTATCAGCGTCTTGGAAATTGTTCAAAATTTACAATTCACTGTTGCGCGCGCACCTGCAACTCGAAGTGCGATTTAAATTCTCTCAATTTTTACGCTCCGATGGTAAATAGGATTTCGAACGAGATGGGTGTTCCTTGTCACTCGACCTCATCCTCAATGGAGTTTGTCAGCCCGTTCTTCGGAGTATGCAAACTCTTTAAGGTCGAAAACGAGTAAGAGATTTATAATCTACGGTTGTCGATAGTACTCGCGTGTTAAGATAGAATGATTATATGGTCGCGATAGTAGTTATAATGCAGAATAGTATAAAATAGATGTTTCTAATGATTGATTAATGCAAGTGTAGTTATTAGTCTGACATTACTTCTTCCAATACTAAAATCAAAGGAGGAAAAAAAAAAACAGAAAGTTTAATATTGTTGCCATTTACAAACTAAAGTAAGTAAAGTGAATTGAAATTTTAGAATATGCAATGGAATATGACAACAAACACCATTATAATAAAACTTTATAAGGTGAAAAGACAAAAACGTACTAAAGCCATTTATCAAGAATGACTCAAAATTTCAGAAAAAAAAATGCCCGGAGCGCCTTATTTTGGATTAACCTGCTATGGGCTCAGGTAAACTTTTTGTCCGTAACTACTTAGGTGGAGTCTATCAGACTTCGATAATTTCATGGCTTTAACAAAGGCAATACAATAAAATAAATATAAAATAAAATAAAACCCACTTGATATTAGCTTATTTACGCACAGACTACAAAAAGAAAAAGTATGTCATTGTGTTCAACTTATCCAATATTTTTCATATCCATTCTAGGCAGTGAGAACATTGCAAAAAAAATTAAATCCACCAATCACAGTTCATATTTTAGACACCCAAAAAATGTTATTTTTAAAATTTTAAATAAGTGACAATCCTGTCAAAGTAATTGTCAGTATATTTTTTAGTTATTGAGTTTAAATATACATTAAAATGAGTTATTTGTGTGTAGAATCGATAAATAATAGCATCGAATTTTTATTTGGTCCATAGTAAAAAAAATTCCTAAAAGTGGCCGTAGACGCGAGAACAGAGCGCTTACTTCCCACGTGGAAAGCCCGGGAAAGAATCTCGGCTTGGGACTTATTAGAAAAAATCTTTTTTTTATGTTTATTTTATTTTAAAAATCAGTAAAATTTATAAATAATTTTAAAGTTTTGTCTTAATAAAATATTTTTTAAATTTGTAGATTTTCGTTAGTGGATCGTAGAAAAAATATACTGTGTAATTCGAGGGATTGTCCACATCCACCCTTCTTGCACAAACTACTATTATTTAGGACTAAACGTTTACACATTTTTTCGGCAAAAATCAAAATGGAACCGGTATGAAAATAATATTAAATAAGAGTATGTGTTGAAAAATATAAGCAAAGGTTAACAAGAAAATTAAAATGTGTTGTTGGATAACATGATCTCTCGCTGGATATAGGTCGATTTGATGGCCCAAGCAAAGCAGTTCGCATCATTATTTTGCACATTAACTACACCGTTCTGGGTTTCAATCAACTTGGGGAGCTTTCTGTATGAGCAGCCGCCTAATGAAGAGTACTTATTTATATTTACTTCTAAAAATATTACTCCTCGTAATGACCGACCTGAAACAATGAATAATTTATTAGTTATTAGTATTATAAAACTGCTATACCTGAATCCTTGTGTTGAAAGTATGCAGTTTGAGATACCTCGGCATCCTTAAAGTCTGAATATATCACATCCAAATCTTTCGACACATCTAATATTAGATTTATGCTATTAAAAGATTTTATTTCAGGATTAGTTTTGCTCTGCAATACATAAGTGTTAAATCTGTAGGCTGGTTCACGTGCTAGAAGGTGCCTATCATCTTAGGAGGATGCACAATGGGCCTAGTAAGGCCTAAGTGACGTGGGGGGTAACCCACCCTTCACACGTTACAGATATAGATATATAAATAGCGAAGACCTCTACATTAACTATATTATGGGCCTTCAGAACAACTTTTAGCATCTAAATTTTATCGCATCAAAAAATATTATATATTCTATATGTTTTTTATTACTTTTGACTATGTAACTTGCGATTCTGAATTAAATATATACCATCGGCATGAATTGCGCAGGCTTTTCCTTTATGGACAAGACTCCTCATATGCGATGACATCTGATTGATAAGGATGTCTACATTACATGATTCACATATTCTATTATGCGCTTGTTAGTCTACGGCACGATGCATATGTACTTATAGGACTCGCATTACCCGGGCTTTTTTTAAAGGTAGAACATCAGGGCTGGAAGTAGTGAATCTTTTGGTACCTCTGGATGATTCACCGGTGCGATTAGATATCAGATTACAACTTTTATTTGGATATCGATGTAAATTATCTATCTTTGTAAATGTTAGACCACAATTCTACCGTGTTAATTCAAATGGCCGTAACTACAATTTTCCTTGAAATAAAGGTATGACCACTACGCATGGAAACAATGTATTTTTTATCCATCTCTATAATTTTCATGGACGAATCTTCTATAAAACCCGAGATTTGAAGCTTAGAAATTTGGGAGTGATTTTTCTTGATACTTATTAAATCGAATAGCAGCAACTACAAATGTGAGTGATTAAAGCCGTAACTGCAAAGATTTTCATAGATGCGGCTTTTTCATCTAACTTTGTTTTAGGCTATTTCCAGCTACTGCCGCGTAGAGAAAAAAATAAATATTTTACTCAGAACTTCCCTTGATATAGAAATTGTAAAAACAGGGAACCCCAAAGCACTTATATTTTACGATCGAGACGAAGAATACCGAGCGGACGCGAAGTGTGAGTTTGGGTCGGAACAAGAGGAAAATCGTGAAAACACTCTTTCATCATTATTGAAAGATAACGATTGTCTGCTTTTAAACTTGTCCAGTTACACAAACCAAAAGGACGCTTTCTATTATTTATAATCAAGGGGAAGTTTTTCTGATTAAATACGATTCCTTTCAACACCATTTTGAATTTTTTAAAATTTATTTGGGATTTGATATATCTGACTTCTAAAATATTGCCAATTTTAATCGAAATCTGCCGACTTTTAAAAATAATTTATTTTTTTAAAACTGCTAAACATGTGTATAACTGACCAGAAGTATACAAAATTTGAAGTTTTTCTCTAAAGCCGTTTTTGGGCTATCGCGCCAACAGACAAGACAGACCGACGAAATGGGGAAACATGTTTTTCGTAATTTAGGGATCCTGAAACGTGAAAATTTTAAATAATCTCGGAAGGTGACTTTTCAAGATTACAATACTTCCCTCTGATCGAGGGAAGTAAAAACAATAATAAAAAGACTTGGTTCAATAATCCAAGAGAATTGACTGAGATTCTAGTTAAGTATTCCAGTTAACAACAATCAAGAATCAATATTTTAGGACGATCAATTGTAAAAACTGTAACAGCCGTATGCATAGTCGATCGCCAGCGACTCGCCAGCGATTCGCTGGCGATCCGCCGGCGACTCGCCGGAGATTGTCACCGGAATGTCATTTCACGCAAGTTTTCATGTTCTTTTATAGGGAAAAATTTGATATTCGTTCATTATTTTTTGAGTTTTAAGAAATGAATTATGAATAAAATGCGAGAGATACCGGTGATAATCCCTATAAAAGAAAATAAAAACTTGCGTGAAATGACATTCCGGTGACAATCTCCGGCGAGACGCCACCTTTTTGGGCTTTCGCCGGCGGATCGCCAGCGAATCGCTGGCGAAACGCCGGAATGAATCTCTGGCGAGTCGCTGGCGATCGACTATGCATACGGCTGTAAGACTCTCCCAAAATTCATTTAAATTTCCTACGTTTTTTTCATGTAGATTTACCAGAAAAACTATAAATTTTTAAGTAATGGATTGCCATTTGATATGTTTAATAGTTCAAATAAATGTTTTATTAATCACATTTTTTAGTTTTATTTATTTTATTTTGTTAAAAAAGTTGCCGACAAAAAAATAATTACAATAAATCATGTAGTTACGCCTCCTTGAATATGGACGTATCTATCAAAAGTACGATTTTTTGTACTTTATGTTGTACTACATTTTTTAACATAAAAACAAATACCATTTAAATACCATCCATTAAATAAATGCATTAAATTTTTAAAAAACCAGGATGGCCTAGAAAAAAAACAGAAAAATCTATTTTTCTCACGTTCAAGATACGCCCATTTGAATTAACACGGCAGAATTACACTTATACATGTCTATTATTTTTATGATTATTTTGATATTACATAATGGAACTTCCAACACGCTTAAAGCTCTCCATTTTTGTACTGATTTTGTGTTGCCACCAGCAAATAATAAAATTACCCCTAAATCTAACAAAATGCTCCATTTTCCTCACAATAGCAATAAAATCCTCACAAATTCCTTACACAGGTTTAGAAACACAATTTAGATTCAAATCTATAACAAAAATAAGAAGAAACTTTATAGTTTTGTTTTTTTTTGTTTACATTAGACGAACGATTTAGTTCATCAAAATATCACGCCATCTAATAGCAAAGAAATACATTGTGAAGTAGTTATTTGAAGATAACTACATTTTCTTTCTAATAGCAATAAAAAATATTAAGTAATCTGTGAATCACTCGTTTCTCGTAAAAACATCAGCACACAAATAATAAGCAGCTCGTTCTTTGTTTTTGAGATAGAATACATTCTTCGTTCAGTTCAGCATGGTCCGTAATTTTGCTGGTGTTATGACGTCATCTATCAGATTTCGTCATCACTATCTAAACTACTAATAATAATTTATAGAAACCCAAAATATTCAAGATCTGATTTTTTTAGTATGTGCCCTCTTTTCTTGAAAAAAGAAGCGTTAATGGTGATAAAGTGGTGCTTTTAACAACAAAAACTCAAATCAAATTTAGAGTTGTTACAGTGTTATAATTCGCCAAATATACCTAATTTTGATGAATTAGCTTAAGATTGCTAAATTCTCACAAATTCCTCACAATTGGGTCAATGCTCCAACTTTTTCTCCATAAATTTCAAATGCTTAGAAATGTAAGTATTTACCCACATATTGGCAACACTATATACCTCTCAACAATCCCCATTTCTCCTATGCTCTCTTCCCCTATTCTAATATTCATGAGCTCCAATTCTAGTTACACTGGTATAGAGTGTGCATACATAGTCCCTAAATCTATTCAAAGTAAAAATAAAAAAATGGATATATTCTATCCCTACTGCGAACCTGCAACGTTTTATTTCAACAAATAACGAATGTTATAGTCTGGTTTACTAGTTTAATTTAATAATTTGTCTAGAAAAAAAAAATAGTTGATAAAATGTAAATTAAACTTAGTATTACATAACTGTTTTTCATATTATTCCAAATATTATTTTTGTATAATTTTTTATTTTTTTTATAATATTGTATTGTGTTTTATTAAGACTGCTCGTCCTAAATAACCAATAATAACCCATGCTCAAGGATTCTTTTTGTGGGTGTTTCTGTTTATTTATCTCGAACGAACTTACATTGATATACATTATACATTGTTTTTATATTATTTTTGGTAAATAAATTATTATTATTATTATTATTATTATTATTATTATTATTATTATTATAGTAATTACTATTTAAGAGGTACTTACAGTGTGTATGGGGTAATTCGAAGTACTTAGTATGTTCATAACACTACCCAATGACGTTCATTAAAGTACATAATGTACAAAGTAATTGCGAGGCACTTGCTAATGCGCTAAGGGTGGGGTACTACCCCTTCCACCAATGTTTACGTCTTGCGTATGTCTGCTGAAGACTAGCGCTTCACTCTAGCTATGACTGTTGAGAGTCAAGGATGTGTTTAGACATGCCTTGACTTATTTCCCCTATGCTACAATAGTAATCACTGAGATGTACTTAGATTAAACTCATTACAATACATGACATACAAAGTAATTACTAGCTAAGAGGTACTTACATTTAAATTTGTATGGGGAACTTACTATGCTCATTACACACTACATGATATACATAGTAAATATTCTCTGTAAAGTACTTAAACCTCTATGTGTATGGAGAAATGAGAAGTACTATTACACTATGCAATTACACTATGCAGTTACACTCGTTACAGTACATGATATATAGAGTAATTTGGAGGTACTGGCTAATTGCGTGAAAGATGGAGGTGGGTACTTAAAATAATTACTAATTTTCCAAATACCTCTCTCTGTACCTCTGACCTTGGTCCAGAACTGGCGAATCACAATTACTGACATGTTTGATTTTATTAATTATTAAGTCAAATAATTATTTGGTTACCAAGTGATTACCCATAGAACATAATGCGTGAGAATCAGCCAATAGCACCAGCTGATCACACTAGATACTCAAGGCGACTCAATCGTTCTACCTGCGACCGCAACTAGGGATGTTGCGATACCAGTAAAGTATCGATACTGGTATCGAAAAGAGTATCGGAACCAAAGTATCGATACCGGTATCGAAAGGGTATCGGAACGAAAGTATCGATACCGATATCGGGAAGAGTACAGAACAACCAAAAAAAAGGTCATAGGGTACGCCGACATATCATACCATAAAGTGATCCTACAATATACTTTTTGTTCGTATTGTAAAGTCGAAACTAGTAAAATATTGAAGCGAAAGTAGTAGTATCGAAACAAAAGTAGTACTCATATGAGTAAAGTATCGGAAGCAAAGTATCGGGTACTAAATTACCCGGTATCGAAAGAAAAGTATCGATAACAGTATCATATCAGTAGTACCGCAACATCCCTAACCGCAACAGTTCCCCGCACTCCTCGCTCTTGACTGCCAATGTTCTCTACATTACTATAGTTAGTAATGGCACAAAAATTTGTTTACCCGCTAACAGATATGTGTAATATTTAAATAAACGTTTATATTTCCAATTGGTGACCCAATTTATCATATTTAGGTAATTCATCAACATTTTTTTGTCTTTATTTTTTCCTATTTATCAACTTCATTTGATTATTTGAGTTTCATATTATGTTACGTATAATGATGCGATTGGATTATTTAAAAAGTCGTCATGAGCTATCAGAAGAACACCAAATCAAAGAGTTGGCTTGTGTTTAGAACCTATAACCACCTAAGGTAATCAAATATATACAGGTGTATTTAATATTGGAAGTTAAGGCTCGATCTTCCTTCTTTTTAAAGGATTTCTTTTATTTGTTTAATCTAGAATCAATTTCTTAATGAAAATCTGTGTTTCCTATCACACAAGTTTTTGAAGTAAGAAATATTGATGGTGACAATGCAAATTTAATGGAAAAAATATTCGGAAGCTATTACGCCGATTTATTGATAGATCTACATTTGTAAACGCGATTTAGATTACATAAGATTACATCGTTTTTGATATTTCTAATGGAATAGATTTTTGCAATGATTTACAACCAACACTCTATTATTAAAATATTTGCACTTTAACCTATTAGGTTTGCCGATATAAATGATTTATGAGATCTGTTTATGATTAACCTATACATATAATTATTAATATCCATGGCACAATTTTCCGTTTGTAAGTTTTTTTATTGCACAATGAATTATTATTGTATTTATCTGATTTGCTAATACATATTAACAATTTTTTTAATTAAATTATATCGTTCACTTTTTGCTGGTTATTTTATAAGAAAATTTATGTGATTTTCACTTCATCCTTAATTCATATTGCAAAGTAAAGTATCAGGGCATTTAGAGTGAATGGAGCTGACTGAATTGATACATTCTAGTAATTTTCATTAACTTTTCATCGAATCATTGAGTTATAATCTTCATGAAGGTAACAAAGGGCAAAAGTTTCCCATAAGATACGTATTATTATCTAATATGACACCACTGGGAGTGGCTTAGAATGGGTTCCAAACAAGATGGTATTCTGGTTTAATTAAAGTCGAGTGTGCACAATTACAAATTTTAAATGAGTTACAGGAACCTGGGTCTATATAATTCTTAATTTTCTGATAATAGCTATGAACTGGTGTAGATTTGTATTTAAAATCCCGAAAATATTATATTATTATAACATTATGTTTTGCCGGTTACAATATGATATTAGTCTTTCTAAAAAGCAGTATGTAACAACGAGAAGATATTGTAGATAGTAATAAAAATGTTATAATTTGAAGACTGGTACAACTTTACTATTTTTCAAGTAGTCAAAGAAATGTTAATGGTTTACAAATTGATTTAAATATTTTTTGACAATAAACACTTGTACTTTATTACACCAGCTAAAAATGTTTTATTTAGTTTTGTTTTCAACAAATTAGACATTTTTAGTAAGGTTCATAATTGCTAGTTAGTTAAAATTTGATTGTTTTTTTCATTTGTCAAAATAGTCAAATTCTGTGGTTTCAGACAATAAAAGATCGCTATCCAAACCAATCATTGAGTTTTATACTAAATAAATTTTTTTTTGGTTTTTTTGTTTTTTAATAAAACTTAGTTTACCGTTTAAACTGAAAAGTAAACATATTCTAAAAACTTGTTTATTAATAATTCACCAACAAGTACGTTTGGATTTACATTTAGTCTTTCTTCATACTTAAAAGAAAATAAAATTCTCAAAATCAGTACCACACAAATATATTTCTTTTTAAACACTTAATGTTAACACAAGCTACCAGTTTCAGCTCCAAAGCCATTATCAGGCTTAAAAATGAACGGAAAAATATAGAACAAATTCAAAGAACAGCATGTCTCAATATAATAGGAGCCATGAAAACAACACCGACTAGAGCCATGGAAATCATTCTTAGTCTCACTACCCTTAATATTTACATCAAAGAGGTTGCTCTGATGATAATGACTCGTCTCCGCACGGTTGGAATAGAACGTGATTTAGGATTTGGTGAGGCGAGATGTCGCTTTTGGCAGAAGGCACTCGATACGCTCCCACTGTTTTAAGCAAACATGGACTCCATTTCACCAAGATATATCTTCCATAAGCCATATAAAATTATACCAGAATAAATAGAAGAGCCAGAAGTGACAGGTACGATTCATATCTACACCTACGACGATTCTAAAATGAAACAAGGCTCAGGATGTGGAATATAATTCAGATACTTAAACCTAAACATAAAATGGGCTGTACGCAATAGTGCCAGTGTAGTTTAAACCGAGCTCACAGGGATTTTCATGGCAGCAACAGAAATCACCAGAAATAATATCACTGGAAGAAACATGCTCATCCATACAGATAGTAGACAAGCACTACTTACCCTGGACAAACCACGAATTTATTTAGGGTTAGTACTAGAATGTCAACTTAAGATGGATTAACTTGCCAAGAAGACAGCCAACCAAATACTTTGTGGACCTGGCCCTTCTGTGGGACACAAAATCGGTAGTTATCCTGATAACTCTACAGCAAACAAATACTTGACTATAACTAGACAGAATCTGCACCTGATCACAGTCATTCTGACTTGACATTGAGAAATACGGAAGCATCTCCATATCATGGGACTTTCAGAATTTGCACTGTGCAGAGGGCATGAACAAGAAGATCAGACTATCAAACATATCCTTTACGATTGCCCGACCCTCTGATTTTTAGAAGATTTGTGTTCGGCGAAAATTGGCTAACACCAGCCAATATAAGAGAAGCACTTCTTGACGACGTTGTCAACTACATTAAATCTGTAGACTGGCTCACGAGCTAATAAGAGGTGCCTGTCTACTTAGGAGGCTGCACAGCGGGCCTAGTGATGTCTTAGTGCCGTGAGTTAACCCACCTTTCACACGTTACAGATAGAGACAACCTCTATGGTTTCTACATACTTGTTGCTGTATTTGCTGATTTATTCTTTGATGTTGGGAGCTTTCAGGTATCTCTCTCTATTATTTTGTTGGGAACATACCACGGAGCGGCTACTGTGATTCTTAACACTTTGTTTTGAAAGAGCTGTAGGATTTCTAGGTTTGAGTTACTGACTGCATCCCATTAGGTTCAAATATGTTTTATTATAGCTTTTTAGATAAGAAGCTTGTTTCGAGTGATAATCGTGATTATCTACCAGTTATCCAGTACATTGGTTTCAATTTGAAGTCAAGCTGTTTTCTCTTGGTGAGTATGTGCTTTCTCCAAGTTAGCTTCTTATCTAGGTATATACCCTGGTATTTTGAAGAGTGTGTCTCTAACAGTGGTTTGTTATTTAAGTAGACTGGTGATGTCATATGGGTCGATTTTACCTCGTTAGCTTTTATTTTCCATTTTTGTAATCAGTATTTTATTGAGATTAGCTTTTAGTTTGAGGATGCTTTTTGAGGGTTAGTATCAGAGGCAATGATGACCGTATCATCCGCTTAAATTGTATTGTGGTTAGTCGGGTTGTTGGTAGGTATAGTATAGGTCTAATTACACTACCTTGTTGGAAGCCAGAATGTACTTTGAATATTTCCGAGCGGGTATCTTGTTGTTTAACCAATGAATAACTGTTAACTAGATACGATTTTCAAAAATAAAAAAGGTGTATTGAACAATTTTACTTTAAAATTTTTCAGTAAAGTTTTTTATTATTAATCAAAACACTGTTGACAAGAAAGTTTCGCTGTTCGCAAACTTGTTAATTAATCATTTTGACAAGGATATGTCTATCAGGACTACTAGAACAACTAAAGGAGACGATGAGCTAGCGGCGGCCCAAGCGATGCAGAACACACACTATTTACTACTTAATAATTAAAATTAAAGATTATTATCTATAAAATCTATTTTACACATATTTTAGAATGTCTATAAAATTTCCTGTGAAATTTAGATGAGATACATTATTTTGGCAGTTCTGCAGCACACTAATTTATATACATTTATATAACCATATATAAATAATACATTTATTATCATTATTTTAGGCGTAAATCGGTTTCTCAAACAGATAATTTTCTACTTTAATTTAAAAAATTACTCACCCTGTACAGTTTTTTCCCTTAATGATTAAAATTCCATTGTGTTAGTCACAAATATCCTAGAGAGCCAAACCATAACTTTATTATTTATTAATGTGAGCAGAATTACAACGTTTACGTCTGGAGTCTTAAGTTACCATTTGGGAACGCGAGACCGAGACAGACGACAAGCGACCGCGTAAGGAGATCTTAATGTGTCTTACGTCTGAATCACACGTAAATAAATAAAGCATATTTAAGACAGCGCGACCGACGCAAGATAGGCGGCAGTATTTTTAACACGACATAGGTTGCTGTCTGTCGCCTGTCTTGGTCTCGCATTCCCAAATGGTAGCTTTAAAGTTTCAACAGCCTGAACCTCAAAAACTAGTCATAGAAGAACTTTGCCCATGAACATTTTTAATCAGGAGGTCAAAACATATATAAAATTCAGTAAAATCGAGCGACAGTCATTTACCATAATGAAACTACGCGTTCATTTAACTTTATTTTTTTTTAATTTTTACCTCCAGAATCTAAAAATATTATTGACCAATTCCATAAATTTTGTATTATTATTTTTGTTTTACTTATTTTCTTTCCCCCGTAAAACGATATGTCATTGCCCTTGGCTCACAACATAAAATAGACGCGGATTTTTTTTTTACACATATCTCTTACGTCAACTTTGAGTAATTGTTTATTTAAAAATCTATGAATGACTAGTTGGAGTTATGATTCCACGATCATTTAACCATTTAACCGAAACGATTATAAAACCAAAATATCCCAAATGTCACGGAAATTGTTATTTTGGTCTTCAAAGTTACTAACCTTAGTTTTTAAATAATGTTTAAGTAGATAATTACAGGAAAACCAGCTGATCGTTAATAGGTAAATGAGGTTGTTAATTTTAGAACACGCAGTCCGATCTGTCTAATTTGGACTCTTAAATTTCGAAGAAGGGTCATCGAGTCAACGAGCGCCTGTTTGTTTTGGGTTTCTTCAATAATTATACGCAAGTGATCACGAATTTGCCCGCCCATCGCCCAGTTCACTCAACGAATGCCTTCGTTGCTTCATGATTGGCATAAGTGCTTTCTGGCGGTTTTCTGGCTCATAGCTCATATATCGGTGGGTTGTGTGGTTTTGGTTTGTACGCTTACAATAAATACAAATATACAGCATGTCACACTTTCTATAAAACCATTACCCAATACTCATGAAGTTGTGGCAAGTTGTTGCTTTTTAACAATGAATTAATATCAGTAGCTGTTAAACAAAATAAAGTGGTTAAGCGTTAGACTATTCATGGGCAAAAATACCAGTTTGTACATTTAAATTCTTCATAGTAAAAATGTAACTCACCCGAGCATATACTTTCAACTTAATACTGGCATTGGACTGCATAATGCCCAATCTAAGACAATGAGAATCATAGAGATTAAATCGGCCAGTCTTTATTACCAAAGAATGCACGAAGTTTCATTTTGTTGCTTACATTATTGTCAATATCTTTGCAGGAAATGTTAACGAACACTTTGCAAATATAACATTTTGTAATCTGATATGCGTTTTATTTTTCAGACAATGAAGTCGAGCGTACTGTGGCTAAATGTACGATATAGGGATTAGAAACCATCATGCTTGTTAAGTGTACATTCATAAAAATGCAAACGAGAAAATAAATAAGCAATATAATGTCTATAATTTTCCAGAAAAATATCATGAACCTAAAATAATGATTTAAAATAAAACGGGGTAAAGTCGCCTATAATGACACCCTTAAGTACTTTCGTGAAACAAACGATATCCGACCAATTTGGAGGCTCATAATAGTATGTTATTCGCGAAAAGTAGACGTAAATCTATGTGAATTTTATGACCTGATTTTTCTTAATCATAGGGTGTGATAGTATAGGCGTACAGTATTCCTACTATAGCACATAATAAACCCTTGAAAACTGCGAGAAGGTTTCCCCAGATTTTCTCTTGATTCCAAAACATTTGCTGCGCCTAGATTCTTCGTGTTATTTTATTTAAACTCGTGTATTTTTCTTCCCTCGTTCTCTTTTTTATTTATTCCTTTAATAACTGCAGATCCATTTTCTTCTTCTATCTCTATTATTTCTATACTTTGATAAGCTTCATAAACTATTCTCATATCATCTGCAGCTGTAACAAGAGATGGCACAAAATACGATTCCCCAAACACATCTACGTCAAAAGGCACAATCCCTGTTTTTAGAAATTTATTAATAGCAGTTAATGGAACTGCAGCTTTTAAGTATGCATACTTGAATAACACAGAAACTTGAAAATGGGTCACTGTTCTGCCAGGATATTGCTTTTTTTTAATATCTTAGTTGTAGTATATAACATCGAGCAGTTGCAGGAAAACAAAATACCTATATAACGATTCCATTCTCTTTACCATACTCCAACAAATCAAGCCCACTGGACTGATGGCTGGCAGAAAATTGATCGAAAACATTTGATGGAATACATTTGATCGAAAACATTTGATCGAATAACAATTGATCGAAAAGAAAAATGACCGAAAAGAACAATGATGAAAAAGAACATTGATCAAGAATAGATTTGATAGGAAAAGCAATTGATCGAAAAACCAAATATACATCAAATTATAAAAAAATAAAAAACTTAATTAATTTACCTAACCTGTACGAGAGCAATGAATTAAATTTAAATGGCTCCGGGCCGCACAGGTTAGGTTAATTGGTTAAACATTTTTGTTTTTCTCATTTTTGTATATACTTTTTTACGAAGCAACCCTCGACGGTTCCAGGCCGCAGAGGTTAGGTATATTAATTAAATTTTTATAAAAAAAAACTTAATTAATTTACCTAACCTGTCTGAGAGCGATCAGTAAAATTTAAATGGCTCCAGGCCGCACAGGTTAGGTAACTTAGTTGTTTTTGAAATTCATATTTTATAAGTAGGTACTGTTTTGGTAGGTGAATATTTCATGAGAAATGTGATGTGATCTACAAAAAATATTTTATTTTTAAATAACAATTTGGATTTAATTCAGAGGCATGTAGTTATAAATCACTACACGACATGACTACCTAGTAAATTTATCTTTCTCGATCATGGCCTAGTACATGGTGTCCCGGAATATATGAACAATTTCATCGATTTAGATAAAACACAAGGATATTCAATGCATATCTCAACTGCATACTCCTATATTCCATGGATATGCCATATTCGCCATGGCATATGACAGGAAGATTGCAGGAATATTCAAGGTCACCATGAAACCTATGCTCACGATATGTTTTTATCTGCCAGTACAGTAATACTTACTTCTTTGGGTCACTTTATTTATAGTAATGGCTTTCTCTACATTTTCTGTTGCCATTTGTGTACTGTGGATGTTCCTACACATCTCTAAAAAAAATAGGATTACATAGTGCCTCGTCTGCAATTTTATTACGAAAGGCTCATATTTTAATTTCCTCTAAAAACTTTTATAATGATCAGTTACTTTATTACTAATAATAAGTAGTTCATTAGCATTAGATGTCTTTGAACTAATATTATCCTTTATAAAGAAAGATGTTGAAATAAACTCAGATTTTTGAATTTTACACGTTTTTTCCTGGTAAAAAGAATGATGCTATTTCCTAGGAAGATTCAGTAAGAAGCTTACATTTTACATTCATCTGAAGCTAATGCTTTATCATTATTTGAGAACAAAAGAGACTCGTCTACCAATTGATTTACACTTCTTATAAAATATCTATTTATATTTATATTTATAATTTTAAGTACCACACTGATACTACAGAAGGACCATATATTATAATTATTTAGACTTACCCCTTAGGTGGGTATATCGTGAGACACCTATAAAAACAAAAACTCCATCACATCTCTAGCAAGCATGGAGGAAGGATAGTAGTCTGACAATGTTTGGTTGTGTGTCATATTCTTCTTCTTTTTTTTTTAGAGGCCTTCATCGTTTAGATTATTTGGCCAGGGTATCATGTAGAAAAAATATTCCTCATAATCTAACCTCCCGTGTAATAAAGACGTACTTTCAACGATAGGTTAGATTATGAATGGAGCCAATAAGACACTATTAGGTAATTTTACTACCAACTACTAATACGTAGTAGGCGCATACTTTTGACTGTTAGAATTATTCTTTTGTCCTATTCTTGTCTACATTATAGGAAAACTATACATATTTATTTTATCTATGAATAGAAAGATAATTTGATCTTGGAGGTTTAATTTTTTTTATTAATTGAAAATAAGTTTGCATGATAATGATTTAAAGTTACATTCCGGAGTTCTAAGTTCAAGTTTTTGTTTAATTTAATTCTTTATAAATTAAACAAGGGTGATTCTATTAACTATGTCTTCATTTGTACTTATAGATAATAAAACAAAATAGTTAAATATAACATAATAGTCTACAGAGATCCCACATAGCACACAGATGTCTTATGGATGTCGAAAAGACGTCCTTCAGGGACATAAAGGACGTCCGAGGAACGTCCTCTTTTGGTACCGGGACGTCAATCGGACGTCCAATGGACGTCCTAATGTCCCGTTTCCGTCCATCTTTGGGACGTCCCTTAGGGACGTCCCTGGGACATCATGGGACGTCATAGAGACCTTTGCGGGACGTCCTAGGGACGTAAATCAGACGTCCGAGGAACAATATTTGATCATAATCCATAAAGGGTAATAATAACAAAAATGTTAACAATAAAAGAGCTTTATTTAACAATTTTTATCCTGAAAAAACTAGCTAGAGTTATACGTTTTCAGTTTACAAAAAAAAAAAACAGGAATTAATTAAATTTAACACACAGCACACAGCGCTGGTAAGACTAAACCTTGGGTCCTACTTATAGCTTGTGTCGACATAACTGAGTATTATAATTTTGATAAAATTAGTTTTGTTCCAACTTTTCGCCATTAAGGTATTTTCTTTCCGCCAGCGGCTACCGCCAATACACATCACTTCTTATTCTCACCTCAACACAAAACACTCACTTCACTATATAACCACTTTACCACCAACATCAAAAAAATAAATAACACTATATTTATAACCTTTTTTCTTCATTCAATCACTTATATAAGTTAATTATTGAATGCCGAAAATTGTAACTGTTGTTGTTTATTTGAAAATAAATGATAGGTTAGGTTTTCTGTCCTCATACTCTTGCAAAAACAAAACGTTGAATTTCAAGTTATCGATTCAAAGACCAACGATGCTAGTACATACATAAAAAGTCCCATATACGTCCCTTGGACGTCCCATTAACGTCCCGGACTCGGACCGAAACCTAAACGCTTTGTCGAAACGGGACCAAAATAGGACGTCCAGAGGACGTCCTTCGAAGGACGTCCTAGTGTTCACTGTAATCGGAAGTCCAGTGGACGTCCTATTTAGGTCCGGGATCAACAAGAGACCAAATCAGGACGTCCATGGGACGTCCTGTGCTATCTGGGATATCTATAAAATATGAAAAAATGAATATGCTGAGCATATCAAAAAATACATATGCATGGAATATCTTTCTAGAATGTAGAATATGTAATATATTCTGAGAATATTTCATAAATATTTCAATATATTTTGGTAACTAGGCAGATTGGTAGTGTGCCGTCTGGGTCTTCGAATATACGGACCTATGACGTACAACCCTGGAAATCATTTCATACTATTGGTATATAGGTATGTCAAAAAAAAACCATAGGAAGCAAAGAAGGAATTTTCTCAAATTAGGTAAACAACAACCAATGCAATAACCTTTTTTTCTTTTAGTTTAAGGTTTATTTTTATGCATATGTTATACAGGGTATACAAAAATTAGCATCATTGTGCAGAGGTAGTCCGTTCCTAGATAATTATAAATAAGTCAAAGGGTAGGTATGTTTTAAGGAGACCTAGGTATTTGGTATCCATCACATTAAAAACATATTTGTACTTAAATAAAAAACTATTTCCAGGAGCCTCCGTAATGAACCCATATTTTCATAGGGGAGCAGTAGAAAAAAAATTATTTGTCTTCTATCTGAATTCGGGAGACTGCCCACATATTCTGGACACCCTGTATACAAAATCACTATTTTCGGTCAAGAATGGTAAATGTTCATTACATTTTTAGATTCAGACCAACTATCTAACTAGGTAGTTTCCTAATTTATTAAAAAACCAATGAAAATGTTTTCCAAATTGTGCAGACGTTTTAGCTAGCTTACACAGTTTAGATATAAGTAGTATAAATATCACACAATATTGTTATTTCAGTTATTTATTATTAGGACTAGGTAGGTCGCATGGTGAAAAATAAAATGATTTCACTTCTATCTAGAAAAAAATTATTTAAAATATGTTATTAAGCAAGACTTTTGTTATTATAGCGGTTTTAAGAAAATTGTACCATGCGGGGATGTAGCTCAGTGGTAGAGCGTTCGCTTTGCATGTGAAAGGCCCCGGGTTCGATCCCCGGCATCTCCAAAACTTTTTTGTTTTTTTTTACCGCATAATTTTATTTAATAATAATTATATGATTAATATTTATCTTATATTATTTTTAAATTAAATATGTCTAATTAGCAGCAATTTTTAGCTAACGCTTTAAAAACTTTTTGTTAAATAATTTTCACCCGTTTGTGAGAGTGAACGTCTGTCTCTATTTCTATCTTAAATATAATAAAAACAGTAGAGTGTCAATTCTCGCGATCAAATGTTAATCTATAAAAACTTAAGTTTTGTTTATTGCTTACTAGGTATCTTTTTCACATAATCCTTTTGCTCCCTTTCCAGACACTAGTCCTCTACACCTCCACGTTGGTTCTTGCTGGATAATTTACTAAGTAGATAATTTCTTAATTTTTTTTTTTTTTTTTTAATAAACGTACCTATTTTATAGCCTGCCTCTTCATGTTATGAGGTAACAGCCGCCAATGATGTGATAGATTTTTAAAGAAAAGTGATAAATCACATGATCGCATTTGGTTACTGGTAAAACAAAGCTTTTGTTCTTGAATGCAAGGGGTTGTTGTCCATTGTTCCCACGATCTATTAGATACATTTAACATAGGTATTTTGTTGTTTTGTTAATGCTATTCTGACTTTTTCGTTATCAGCTGTACCTAAATAATTTTTATATACTTATAAAGTCGAAACGTAAATTATGGATACGACACCAAAAACAAAACATAATGTGTGAATGACATACCTACAAAAAAAAATGTTTTCTGACTTTATGCAAAAACATCTGAACACATGTTTAAATTCTGGAAAATTAAGCATAGTATTTATACAAAAAAGGCTAATAAAAGTTATAACAGGAAATATCAATAATATTAAATTTAATGGAGTATTATTGTCTTCAACAACATTTTGGATTGTCTGATCAAATTTTCATCATCACAATTAGCGAAGAGTAGGTACCATAGTACCTATTATTTTGAAAGTATAAAATTACAAAATCTATTTCTTAATTTAAATATTAATTTATCTTGTTTACCTTGTTTCAATCTTAATCTGTCAATCTGAGATTGCGCGTGAAAGCACTTCATTACTGTAAATCAACCCATACTAAAAAAGTAATCCATTCTCTTGCAATGATAGATCGCACGATTTGAGATTTGACACCCTGTATAGTGTGTGGGGATGTAGCTCAGTGGTAGAGCGTTCGCTTTGCATGTGAAAGGCCCCGGGTTCGATCCCCGGCATCTCCAAGTCTTTTTATTTTTTTTACCGCATTATTTTATTTAATAATAATTATTATATAGGTAATTATTAATACTCATCTTATATTATGCAATGAAAAGCTAGCTGTTATTATTTGATACTTTCAAAAGTGTCTGTTAAATTTTCTCATAATGCTTGTGAACGTCTCTATCACAATATAAAAAAAACAGTACGATTCCTAGAGATGCCGCCTATACGGTTTTCGTCCGGACTGTCCGGTTATTTAAAAGATTGTCCAGTATCTGGTCGCATGATGAAAATGTCTGGGAATTTTTGGATAAGTATGTAATTTTGTTTTAAATACGTCCAACCCATAATACTAATCTAAATTATGAGAACAGCAAGTGTTTTAATTCATTATATTTTGTTTGTTTTGTTATTATTTTTATTATAAGATTTGTCCTGGTTTTTATTGTTTAATTTAAATAACATACCTAGTTATAGGTAAATTAATCATGTGTCGTTCTGTTATTTTTAAAAATGTATAATAAAATTAGGGTATGTAAAAATATCAAATTTAATAAATGGATAGGTATTTATTGTTAATTATTTCCAAAAATTTAAAGTCAAATATTATATATATAGGTATATTGTACCCTCTAGTGCAATAAACTACAACCTATAACTAAGTGCATCAGTATATTATTTCTCAAAATTATTTCTCAAAACTATTAAGTACGTTATATTATTTATCCTTAGCTTGGTTCGATCATGTCCGGGTTTAGGGAAATGAATAGATGGAACATTTAGTACGAAACCAAGGTATTTATTTGATACTTGTTGAATGTATTCCCTAACTAAAGCAAGATCGCCATATGATTTTATTCATGTACAATTCAGCATTGTTTTTATATTAATATGGTTTGTTGTATATGAGATATTCATACATGTCAAAAAATATTTATTGAAAAATAGTATTAATAAGGTTCTTCTTGGATTATACTGTTAATTAACATGGCGCAGTCAGTAGGATCAAGAAGAAACTTTTTTGTTGTCATATTTTCTCACAATAAATATCGCTCCTTATTTACCGATATTCATATGTTAAAATTGTTTCACACCATATGCCTTTATTATTATTATTTTGACAATTTATTTTAAACGGGTTTATGCGGGTGTGAATGAAATAGGTCTGTGAGTCGGAGCTAATGTTTATTTAAACAGAACTTTTCCACAACGTGAGAAAACTATATATCTCCTGTTATCAACTGCTTCTGTATCTGTAATGTGTGGAGGGTGGGTTACCCTACGGCACTTAGGCCTCATTAGGCCCATTGTGCATCCTCCTGAGAAGAAAGGCACCTCCTAGCTCGTGAGCCAGCCTACAGATTTAATTTAGTTGACAACTTCACCAAGAGGTGCTTCTACACTTACATTTACTGCTCGCTTTGAGAGCATGTTATGTATCCACCAACTAACCATTTGTGGAACATTTCTATTGGTTAGTGAGTGTATTATCTTTGGGAAGGTGGTTTTATTAAAAGCACCTTCTATGTCAATGAAAACACCCACGGTGGACTCCTTATTTTTCAGGGATCTTTCTATCCGGCCAGCAACTAAATGAAGGGCTGAATCAGTAGATCTGCCTGGGGTGTATGCATGTTGGTTTTAATGTAGTGGTGTTGTTGTAATCACCGCATTCCTTATGTAAGTTTCGCATAGCCTTTCCAGTGTCTTCATGGAAAACGATATCAGACTAATTTGTCGGTATCTTTTTGGGACAGTATCAACTGCTTGCAGGTAACTTGTTATCAAGCGGAAGCTTTTTTGGATATTCAATAATGCGTTAAATGGCAATTACACCAGAGTTGGGTTTGATTTTATTATATATGTAATTGAAACATGATTTTTATTCTATGTAAGATTATTAAATTAGGTAATTAAGTAAACTGCAAATTGAATAATGAAATTTATTGTTGTTTTTTTTTTTGTTAAGTATACAGTATTACGTTATATTATTTATATGGGGTGGATCATAAAGATTATAGCTAAATTTTCTGTTAAACAATACTTGTCATTATTGAAGATATATATTTACTTACAGGACACTGTTGGTTAAGAAGACACACGAGTATCAACAATTTAGCAGAAGAAGAAACACTATATATGCAAATTTTGCGGAAAAAATCAATTCATAACTTGTGTTTGTGACAAGAAAAATAATTCCAAGAAGGCCTGAATATATTGTCAATGCTGCTAAGCTCCAAAGTTTCGTAGTATATCTACAAATGTCGCAAGGTTTTTTCTTAAAAGTTATGAAGGGAATAAAGTTTTTTTTTTAATTAGGCCCTTTTAAACAAAGTAACACACGACCTCTCTTGGTATTTAAAAAATCGAAGGGGTGGGTATCACGTGGTATGAATAAAAGTAGTGGCATCATTTTTATCTTATAAAATGCCTCGATTAAAATAAAAATTAACTAGTCCCAACGTTTTTCACCTCTGTTTTTAAAAGGTATTTTAGGGGGAGGAGTTAGACTTAACAACCGCACTCTATAGACTATTTGTCCTTTTATATAAGTACCTATGTAAAGACACCCTGTATGGGAATAAGCCCAAGTTTCACTTGAGTAGAGTACGAACCACTCATTATTAAGCACATTGTACCGACAACCTGCATTACGTGACTGGTGCGTATGCACGAAAGTCAGTTTGCCAGTTTTCGAACCGTTCGGGTCCTTGATATAATTAGTTTACCGAGTGTAAAATTACCATATAAGTAGATTCCGACGTAGGTATTAATGGTATATTTAATACAGGGATTACTTGTTGCTTGGCGAATACTTTATTGCCGCTAAATGGTAAATAATGTCGCATGTATCTGATTTTCATAGGAATTTCTTTGTGCCACGATAAAACGTTGCTGTTGCTGCTTAACATCGAAGCGCTATCGCGTTTTCTTTTACAATTTTCTCTGGTTTTTTTGCTAATTAGAAGCAGGGGTGTCGCTACAGTTTATTGCTCTATAAGACAAAGCGAAGGAGACAATAAGAATTGCGTATAGAAGCCTAGATTCATAACCAATACCCTTGACTCTATCCAGTATTTATTTATTTATATTAAACCTTTTGATACGCGATTATATTGATGATATCAGACAGTGAATAGCGTACTACTTGTTTAAATTGGCGTGTTAACGTTAAGGTGATATTTATTACCTCAAAGTTAAATTTGGAAAAATAACTGCAACAATTAAGGATGACCAAAGGTAACGGACAGATTTCGGTAATCATTTTCACAGCTGGTTTCGCTCGGAATGGAAAAAACTTGGTCCGTTTACTACTAAATTTTCAGTAATTAAAACAATATAAATAAGCCAAATAACTACGTTTTTATCCTCAACTTAAATCAAAAAAATCTTATATCTAAAATCCTAATGAGAAAGGCTCTACATATGATATAACCTATAAATACAAATGACTGTTCATTTAGAAACACATATAGGAAAATGACACTGAACACAAACTAAAATTCTTTTTAGGACAAAGTCCATGGATAAGGATGACTAACCAATCCTAATAACTCAACGAACTATAGCATTCGTCACACTAAAATGTGAGTTTTAGTCTCTCAGGTGCGTGGTTTCATAGTTCAGCAGTGCACATAATTGTAATTTGTTAATTTTAGGAGTGCATCCAGAAAAATGAACACACACTAAAATGAAGAGGTTGAGTGGTGTGTACACACTGGGTAATAAGAAATGAATCGAGAGAGTATTTAACGTGTGTAATATTGACTTTTATTTAATAAAACTCTATGAAAAATTCGTCTGAGCGCTTTCGGCCTCTTAAGCCATCAACAAAGACTCTATAAAAGAAAAAAAAACGGAGCTGTTACAATATAATCAACTCTAACATTACTAAAAAAAGAATAAAAAACTTATACACAAGAAAAGTAAACTAAATTAATAAGGGACAGCAACAGACCAGTCCCAAGTCTCCACCATAGCTTGCAGCTTAGATAATTGAATAAAAAAACCACACTGAAATTCGGTAACTGACCCAGTGTAAAATGTGGTTAAATTTTAACAAATGAAGTGGAGGTTCATCCGACCATGTAGAACAAAACACTCCAGACACTTCGGAGAAAAAGAAACTGCTAGTCTTCCACATGAAGGCAGCAATATTTTTCCAATTGCTTCCGTAAGGCGAAGGCAAGTTGGGGTACAAAAATATGGACACGGTTTTTTTAAAAACGTGACCATCTTGACAATGTACCAAAACAGAATGAGTGACAATTAACATTTTACAATGAAGTTGTCAAGAAAAACTTGAGATATTGAAATGAATTTCGTGAAAAATTGTCAAAGGTTAATATTGAAAATGATAAAAGAGGGTGGGTACCACTGAGCAAGCTAGATCAAGTTATGGCGGGACTTTTAAATTTTAAATAGCAAAATATTACAATGAATTAAATAGAATTATAAAATATACAGTATATGAAGGTAAAAAACATATTTTTTAAAAAATTATTAAAAATTAAAAAGGTGCCAAGCTGAAATCAACAGAATTGAGCAGGCCGGTCCCAGCGAAACCGAAGTCGCAGACAGACCAGCTTTTCCAGCTAAAAGAGGAGGAAAAACCGTCCTGGCCACGAAATCAGCAATCGCTGGAAAAACAAGATCAATTCCGCTGCAAGAAGATTCAAGGCGAAGCTGACTAGGTAACTTCAGACCAACCGTTGCCAATACTCTTAAAGAGAGGAGGCACTTTGCTATTGAGATGGATTTGAGTGGTAACACATGTGATATTTGGTTTATTAAACTCTCTGTGAATCTCAAGGTCTTCGAGCAGATTTAGTTTAAAGTTGCAATTAAAAATATTATGAAGAACAGTAACATTCTCAGAAGGAGTGAAGTTATGATTGTTGAATTTAATATGATGTCCGAAAGTAGACTTATCTGGATATCTGATGTGTTCACCAGCTCGTATGTTGAGTCTCCTCTCAGATTTTCCTATATAAGACGTATTACAATCGTTACAGCTTAATCTATAGATACCTCTTTTGTGTAGCAACTCGATTTCATCCTTAGTATGTGATAGTTGGCTTTTAATCGAATTAACATTTTTAAAAGAAATTTTAATGTTGTTGCAATCCTTAAAAACTGCAGCGACATCATTGGAGATTTTCCCGATATATGGTAGTGAAAAGTATTTAAAATTAGCAGGAGGTTCGTTAGCAGGATTAAAAGCAAGTTGGGACCTTTTCTTGAGTTTGACTTTATTGATAACCACGTTAATAATGGAAGGATTGTAGTTGTTATTAAAAGCTAATTGTTTTAAAATGTTGATTTCTTTATTAAAATTATGATTAGATAAAGGTATATTGAGAAGACGATGAACATAACAATATATGGCTGATAACTTGTGTTGATAAGAGTAATTAGAGTGGAAATTAATTAGATGGTCAGTTTGAGTAGGTTTCCTGTAGATATCAAATTCAAGTTTATTATCCTGACGACTGATAGAAAGGTCTAGGAAATTAAGTGATTTATTGACTTTAAGCTCAACTGTGAATTTGATTTTAGGATGGATATTGTTAATGAAAAATAAGAAGTCGTCAATCTCAGTAAAATTACAATTCAAAATTGCAAAAATGTTATCAACATATCTGTACTAGTGTGAAATTCGGTTGTTAGGGAAATCATTTAAAATATTTTTGGTTTCTAAGTGATCTAGAAAAAAGTCTGCTAACAAAGGACTTAGAGGATTACCCATTGCTAGGCCATTGGGTTGTCTGTAGAATGTTTTATTTAAAATAAAGAAATCTTGGTCAAGACAGATTTTGAGTAAATCCAAGATAATATTGATAGAATGAAGGTTGAAGTTAATTTTAGTAAGAAGGTCCTTGATAATAGGAAAGGTTTCCTCTCTGGAATAAAACTCAATATTACACACTTTAAATACTCTCTCGATTCATTTCTTACAGACTAAAATGATTTTTAGGAGAGAGTCCGTGGAGAATAATGACTAATAAAACCCAAAAAATCACATCAATCGTTACAGTAAAACTGTGAGTTTTAGTATATTCAGTCAAATTGTGTAGTTTAATAGTTCGGGAGTACATAATTGCAATCCGTGGAACACTGATTGAATAACCGCCATTAAGTGTACTGGCAGAAAATAAAAATAGAACACAAATATAATCACGTCAACCCACATATTAACGTCAAAAGCCCAGTTAAAACAAGGGTCTTGAGTTACCCTAAATGTAATGCACGTGGATTTTTCAAAGCTTTAAAAATAAAATAACATAATAAACCACTGTCAAACTTGGATCAACTTTAAATCATAAAAATAAACTACAAATTAAGGGAAAAGTTAAACTCACTCCGCTGAAGAAGAGTGAGCAGATTTAAGTATTATTAAGTTAAAAGTTTCAAAACAAGACTCAACAACAAGTCAATAACTCATAGACTTCCTTCCAAAAACCTACCTAAAATCAGATGAAATCAACGACCTAACCGTACCAAGCACAGTTAAAGCAATGATAGAGGGTAAAGAGAAACGGGACAAGATAGAAAACCTTATTAAAAAGATAATGAAGAGAAAAGCGGAAGAGGAGAAAGACTATCAGGAAATGGGGGAACTTAGAGAATCGGCCTGTAATAAAACATACCAGCTTTTATTATCAATTCAAATTGAAAACAAAAATAGATAAAAGTACAAATTTATAAAATCTTAGTGGGTTTAATCTGCATAACTTCACAATAATTTTGAAATTTGCATAAATTAGAGAATTAGAAAATGCTACCTAATCATAAAATATATTCTAGTTACAATGTGGTGAAATTTAATAGTCATGAACAATAATTGAGAGATAGAGAATTAAAAATAAATAAAGGATATTATATTTTTTCTGGTTCAATAATAATAAATTATTTTGAGATACCTAATAAAAACAAATTTGTTTTCGCGACTTTAAAGGGGATTTTATTTTGAGTAATTAAGAAAATTATTATAACATTTGTTTTTTGCTGAAAAACTTAGAATGTAAATAATATTTTGTTAAAGGGTAATCAAAAGACGTTGCCACTGCACAAGAAGTAGAAAAAGAAGAAGTAGAAGAAAAAGAAGGAAAGGTAAATCCCATACTACTTTTGCCAGAGTCACCATCAGCACCGATTTCAGGACTATCACGAAATCCAAATCGTGATAGTTATCCAAATCCAGGACCGTCGTCCCAAGGCATCCCAGGATTTCACAATTCCACGATCTATGGCAGAAATTTGGCTAAATTCCAGGACTCCAGAATCCAAGGCTACAAGGAGACTGCTACATCCTAATCCAAAATCGAAGGAGACAAACCAAGCTCTTAGAGGGAATGAGGAACTTGACATGAAATTGGGTCCAATTTGAGCCTGTGGGAGTCAAATTTACAGCATGAAAATGATGAACCCAAGTGCAGAACAAAGAACCAAAAATACTCTATATGGAATGGACTCAGGTTCAAAGAAAGAGGCCATTTCCAGTGGCCAGTCAATAGGGACTACCAGTAGCAGCCAAGTACAGCAGCCATGTACAGTAGCAGTCTCACAGTAGCAAGCCAGAGAAGCAGTCCAAAGCAGTAGTCATTCAGAGGGTCCAAAACCAGAGCCTAGTAGAAAACGGATAGACTACCGTAGCGGAAAGAACCCGTAACCTCAGCCAAAAGGGTTACAAGTTACATCAGCCGAAGGACCAAACCAGATCGAGAAGAGACTATTCGAGTTAGGTCAAGGATCAAGAGATGATGAGAGGTGACAGCCAGAGAGCAAAAGGTAGTTACGGCCAACCAACCAAAGAAGACACAACTTGTGCAGTGCAGCGAGCGTAAGGTTACCATAATATATTGTAGATAATTTTTATAATTTTTTAAATTATTTACATTAAGAGTTTCAATTTTTTTTTCTGTCAGGGGAATAACGTAATAATAATTGGTATTATTTGAAAATATAAAGAAATTACCAAAAATTCTAAAAAAGTATTTTCTAATGTTTTAAATTAATATTAAAAAAAACACACACGTATTGCAATAAAATCAACAATTCGGTTATTATTCTAGTAAATGTCTTAAAATGAACTAGAGAATTCAAGGTATAACGCTGACATTCTGAAAAAGAAAACTGTCAGGTAAATTTTGGATTTAAATAGAGAGTCTAGACAGGAAGAAAAAAGACTGTAGTGAGGACTGAGGTCCAAAACTGTCGCAGAAATGCAAGACTTTCGTTTTCAAGGCCCTAAGTCCCGAAACAGAGTAATGTGTAAAGTAAAATTTTTGTGCATCGAGTTGTGAACTATGAGTAAAATATTTAACTTATTTTTGAAGTGTTTTGCTTGAGATAATTAAATGATTTACATATAAATGTCAATATCTTCCATTTTCGTCCCGAGTAGTCTATTTATCTTGTATAAATATTTTTTGTATTATTATATAGCTAAATTTTCCATTGCTATTTTACTATGTAATTTAATAGAAAGTCATCTTATTGCCATTAATCATAGTTTTTTTATTAAAAGTTTGAATATATAATCAAATAGTGCTTTATTCCCCAAATATAATTTGATTAATTTATTCTTAAGACTATTATTCATTTTATACTTATTATAAATATACATTTGTTACTGTTTTAATCTCCAGGACCCTTTGGCTGGTGGCAGTACTACCTTACTCCCTTTATACAGTAAGTTAAGATCTATAAGTAGTTACAAATAATCTTTGGGCTTTCTGGTTATTATAGTGTTGTAGCTGAAGAGCTGGCTGCATTTCCACATATTTTAGTCCATAAAAGAATGCCTGTCTGCATACCGATTTGTTCTGGAAAATCTTTGGGCACTTGTGAATAGACCAAATCATTTTATATCGGCTTCAAATTCCTGTAGACTCATTATGTTTCTGATCATGAACATTTATCTCTTTGGAATACTTCTTTCATATGCTGCTGGTCATACCTTAACTCCAAAGCTTGGACGAAAAATGAATAACTAGGTTCCTCTTGGGAAAGTAACTGTAAAACGGTTGCTGCCGGTTCTCGCAGCGACACTATCAATGAAGCGCCATAGGGTGTAGCTGCAGTTTTAAGTTGGAGCCGATACATTTCTTTTGTTTTCTGACTGTAAAATATGGATGGCTTAAAAGACTTGCTAATATGGTTTTGTGAAACTGGGTTTCGAATGTTGGTTGGTTCGGTTATAGATGAAGACGAGGTTATGTCTTCAAATTTAATGTTGCTTACCGAAGCTTAGCCACGAACTCTTCTTTTCAACTCAACCATTTCCGTTCTGATTTGCCTTTCCAATTTTTCTCTAGACCGTCTTTGTTGTTTTAAATAGTTTTGATGTTGCTCTAAATAAGTTTTTAAATTCTTTTGCTGCTTTTATAAATTAGTTTTTAAACTCTCTTCTTGTTGTTGTGTTAAAAGATCTACTGGAATGTTCAGCCGACCAACCTCTTGCTTTAAGATTTCCTGGATTTGTAGCAACCCATTCATAATTTTAATATTTTAATGTAAAATAAAGATTATTACGATATTTTTAGTGTTGTTCAATCCTTTTAAAATCATATAAAATATAACGACATACGACATAACTTTACGATGCACAATCTATATAACATCGTATCTGATTTTAAACCTAAAACCAGATGCATGCGGTAATACAAGACATAGTTAAAGATATGGCGAAGAGGAAGATATAAAATGATTTGTTCTTTAACCTCAAACCCAATCATAAAAACTAAGTGAGAACGACCACGTGTAATAGCAAAATCAACATAATATGTATACTTTGAACTGGTTTTAGTAATAATATTGACGTTTTCTATTTAAGAAATAGGCAAAGTACTTCGTGTTTAATCTGGTAATATGGCCATTTTGAATTAATTGAATTGATTGTGGAAATATAAAATACAAAGTTTATCTAATTTTCTATCATAAGGAATAAAAATAGCAATTGAATTCAAATAACTTGCAGATATTTTGCTAATATGCTCTGCCATAAGAGGGTAACTATTCTAGATCCTAGACTTTCTACACATATAGCTGGAATTCACGAAATTCCTTTGAAAGTCCCGAAATTTCATCGAATTTGTGAGTTACAGAATTGTGGAATGGAACTTCTTATTTTTCTTTCTTAGAAAACTTTTTTGGTGGTCCTGCGGAATTTCCAAATTCATCATTTCTTTAATAAATGTACCCCTTTGTATCCTCCAAGTAGTTTTGATGGCACGATATAACAACCCGAAATCAAAAAAAGATATTACCAAATAAAGTACTGTTGAAATCATGATGATGTAAGTATGCTGTGAATGTGAGAGTTTTCGTAATAACGCAATTTTTACTAATAAAAACCCAATTTATCAAAAATTTCCTGGAATATATTTCAATTAAATTGATTATTTCGGATAAGAATCGGAGCAATTTTCTCGCAATATCTCATTATACTCGTTTAAGAAATAAAATAACCGACGTATTTGGATAAGCACGAATTTGGTCTTTACTCGTAGGTATAAATAAACAATTTATTATTCATCACGTTAAAACTATTACAAAGGCAATAAACAATATTTGCAAATTTACAATTCCGCCATTTCTTCTGTCGCATATTCGTAAATGTTAGTAGTCGTACACTGATAATTTTTTTTAAAGTTTGCCCAATGTTTATTGGTAATAAACAATAAATATTATTTAAAATAACAGGTATGTGTTTGTTTAACACGTTGGCTGCCACCATAAGGTAGGTAGATACCTTTGGGTGGGAGGGGGGCATGATAAATAAAGTTTAAAATTTTATTTAGATATACTTTTTATTATGTCAAAAGTAAGGTTTTTTTTAAAACACTGTGCGACACCGGTGAGATACAAATAATATGGGTGGCTTATGTGCCACGTGTATCATCGGTGAGCATTATAAAAAATATTCTGCGCCAAGAAAGTATCGCATCACCCTCAAAAAATGGTATAATTTTAGTAAAATCAAATTTATTTTGTTTCTTGTTTTGTGTGTAGGATTAACATTCCATTAGTTGAATAAAAAAAACTACCATTGCACTGAAAAAATGCCATCTAAATATTTTTATCTACATTCTTTGTAAGTTGTGTATTGTTAGTAGATATTTTGCTTGGTTTAAAATTACATTTGACTTGACTTCAGGTGCAAGTTCAGTGACTACTATTGAATTGGAGGGTCGTGCAAACTTAAATTTGCCAAGAGAACAAATTGTCAGAATTATTTTTCTAGTGGAAGATGGGTGGATATGTTACTAACTTAGTTGACGTCAATCAGTCGACAGTATCTCGAGTGGTTGCTTGGTTCCATGAAACAGAAGGGTATGAGAGAAGAGCAGTACCAGGCTGCCCACGAGCAACTACGCCCGCAGACCAACGATTTGTGACTTTACAGGCTTTACGTCAAGGACATGCTACTGCAACACAACTTAGCAAGACTTAGCTGCAGCTCAGAATGTGAGAATATCTCCAGAAAGCGTCAGACAAATCTTAAGACAGTCTGGAATTAGAGCTAGAGTGGCTGTCACTGCCCCTCGTCTCATCAGGGAGCACGTGTAGCGCAGTTAACATTTGCGAGAAGACATGTAAACTGGAATGCCAATGACTGGGATAATGTACTCTTCACAGACGAATCAACATTCTGTTTATACACTTCAGATCGACGAATACCTGTTTATAGACAAGATGGCGAGCCCTTCCTCCAATGCAAGATAAGACCTTCGATCAATTTCAGCAAAGGGTCTATTATGCTTTAGGGAGCATATCTTTAAGGGCTCACACGGAATTAAAACTGCTCTATGAAGGTTCCTTAACTGCAGACAGGTACAAAAGAGACATTTTGGAACCACATATTTTGCTTTACGCCTCATTTATCGGTGACGGTTTTCTTTTAATGCATGATAATGCTCGGCCCCATGTAGCCAGGATAGTAGTTGAGTACTTTCAGGAGGTCAATATTCGGGTTTTAGATTGGTCAGTGCGTGATCGAGACTTAAACCCGATAGAACATGTTTGGAACCATCTATATAGAGGGGTTAGAGCTGAAAATATACCTGCAGTGAGTTTTCAGCACCACCAACAACTTTTGACTGCAGAGTGAGAAGATATGGAACAAGATTATTTAGAGACATTGATTCAAAGCATGCCAGAGCGTTGTCGGGATGTGATAAGAGCTGGAGGAGGCAACCAACACACATCATTAATCCAATTTTTTCATATTTGATGTTTTTTCTTTCATAATCTCAATTTTGAATTTGTCGCAATATGTGGACACCAAATTAGAATTCTTAATAACGTTAGATCGGTCTCCCTCACGATCAGCTTCTTTGCAACCAAAGATATATAACCAAGACAAATAGGATTTTAAAGACAACACGTATTCACAATCTCAGAGTCCTTGGCAGAAATGCAATGGGTGGTATGAATAAAACTGAGTATATATTTCATACTTCAAAATTAAAAGTATATACTTCATTTCGTAATAATAAAAATGTGGAAGAGTATCTACTCTCGAGTATCTACTCTACTGTACAAAATAGTTGAGTATAAACTTATATTTTGATATGAATAAAAATTAGTTTCTTCTTTTACAATTGAGTATATACTCCGATAAATCGGAGTCTGCTAATTGTCAAACTCAGTCGGTGAGTATAAGCCTTCTTTTACGTTTCCAAATAAGTTAAATGGCCAAATTTATGTTTAATGTGCGTTCGAAAAAACAATATAATCCTAGACGGAATACTACACCTCGTGATTTTAAAAAGTTATATCGATTTTCTGAAGAAAATGTTCAACTCATATCACATGCATTGTTGGGAGAAGAAAAAGAGAGAAGAGGTAGTGCCTTATCCAATACGGATAAAATGAAAATATTTTTAAGATACATTGGTGATCCCGGTTTTCAATCAAGAGTAGAAGAAGACATTGAAATTCATGAAACTTCCGTATCAAAAATTATTGCTGAAATCATGGACAAGTTAGTAATGAAGGCTCATGATTGGATAAAATTTCCACAAAATCCAGCTGATATTTTACGGGCAAAACAAAAATGGCAGATTCGTTACAATTTTTCATGTGTAATCGATGTAATTGATTGCACCCATATTAGAATTAGGAAGCGTTCACACCATGGTGACGAATATATCAATAGAAAGGAATATCCAAGTAATAACGTGCAAGCTACTTGCGATGCCTATGAATGTTTCACGAGTATTAATTCATCCTGGCCAGGTTCTGTATGTTAAGAAGAAATGAAGCAGTGCTGTTAGGAGATGAAGGATGTGGAATAGCTCCATGGTTGATGGTACCATTTCGAAATCCTACAACTATCGAAGAGCGAGCATTTAACAGATTGTTTACCAGAGAACGTGTTATTATTGAGAGATGCTTTGGTCAATTAAAGCAAAGGTTTCCAATCCTTCAATATAAAGTCCGATTATCCACAGACAAAATTCCCAAAAACGCTATATCTTGCTGCATTCTTCATAAGGTTGCAAAGTTTTTAAAAGATGAACTAGATTTTCCAGAACCTCTCGTTGACGAAGATCAAGAAGAAGTAGATAGTATTAGAATAAGAGGACAACAGAAACGAAATGAATTGGCTGCAATGATTTATGCATATCATAATTAAGGTAAATAGTCAATAATATTTTATTTATTATCCAACAACAATATTTTTTTTACATAATAAGGTATAAAATTATTAAGAACTATATAAGTATAATATTGGTTATAAAGGTTATAAATTGGATAGTAATAATGTAAATCGAAAAATGTTTTATTTTCTTTGCGCATAACAGTAAAGTTGGAATCAGGCTTTTGCGCCATTAATTCCTGTTGCAACTTTTTTTCTTTGAGTTCTAAAACTTTTAATTGCTTTAACAATACAAGTCGTTGTAGTTGTTGAGTGGACAATTTTCTAGTCAGATCGGTTTCATAATTACTTAGGTCATTTAGACTTTCACTTTTATGGAAAATTTTAATTTTTTTAGGTACATCACATTGAACTTCTTAGCTACATCCTGCAACAGCAAGTCTTAATGCTTGATACTGAATTCTGTCTAATTTATTTAAATTTTGTTTGGATACTTTGAAAAATAAAATGTATCCAAAATCTAAATGTGATCTTACGAGTGTTTTCTAAATCATTGCTAGAATTTTTGGGTTTGCTCCCCATCCAACTCTCGAGATGGCTCTCATAACATCTAAACGCCTTCATGCTTTCCCTATCACGAAATCAATGTGATTAGTAAATTTTAATTTAGAATCAGAGTAATTCCTAAATATTTTACATTACATTTAGGAATTACTTGTAGATCATACAGTATATCCGGAAGAGTTCGCGAAGTTTTGCGTTTTCGAAAAATTATGTATTTGAACTTTTTTAAAGAAATGGATATGCCATGTAATTGCATCCAATCATAAAGATTCCGCAAAGACCCATTTAAAGACTGGATCATATTAATCAAATTCTTGCCTGACGCAATGTTATATCATCAGCATAACCACATAAATTTACTCCGTTTGCTGTTACAGAATGTATATCATTTATGTAAATATTAAACAACAGAGGACTCAGAGTCGAGCCTTGTGGAAGACCTTTGTTAACAAAACCAGATCCAGACAGTTTACCACTTGCCCTGTCTCGAATAATCACTGTTCTAGAGATGGAAAATTGTTTAATTATGTTAATAATGTCTTGGGGGAGATTTAGTGTTACCATTTTTTGCAAAAGAATTCCAATATCGATATTGTCATTAGCTCCGATTATATCTAGAAAAACAGCTACAACAAACTCATTTTTACAAAAAGAATTATAAATTTTATTTTGTAGGAAAATTAAATTTTTCACAAATCTTTTTCCTTTTCTAAAACCGGTTTGTAGTGCATTAAAAAATTTATTTTACCATAAAAAATGTTCTATTCTATTTTTAATTACTGTAAAACTTCTTTTTTACCTTGCCAGTTGGCCACCACGTGTCTTCTGTACTTTGTTTTCCTACTATATAACCCTTTTTTATTTTGACAGTTTGGCATCGGCAAAAGATGTGTTTTAGCTGCAACTAGGCTAAGGTAAAAGTTATTAATTATAACATTTTTTCCTTGGTTTAGATACCCATCCACTAGTTGCATAACAACTCTTCCTGCTAAACGTTTATTATCATTCCCCAATTTTTAAAAATTTATCCTGTATATACTGACAAACGACATTTATACCTTTTTGGATTGCAAAGCTTAGAAAGGTTGGCACCATATCGGTGTCTTTTGCTAAAAAGATATTGCCTAAAATGTAGACGGCCACGGACAGGTATCATTGTTTTATCTACGGCAACAGTTTCACCAGGCACACATTCATTGGATCGGCAAAGTGAATTAGTTGCAGTAATACTTGAAACCTATTCCTATTCATCACTTTTGGCAGCACATGATTTTTGTAAAGGATGTGATTACTGCAATAAACTAAAATTTTTGGGTACTTTACTAATCTCATATACATTATTATACCAATTTTTTTTTTCTTATTTCTTGTTTATTTGTAGATTCCCATCTAGCTGTTCTAGACGATTTTAAGTGCTTGTTATTTTGCAAAATTTGAATCTCCAGAAATTAATCATCAAGAAATTTCTTATACACGTCATTTGGTGATAATTCCTCTTTATTATTTGGATAAACACCAATATGATACTCAACTGTTTGAATCTCGCTGAACTGAACATAAAATCGCAACTAATGAATATGGTACGTTTTTATCAATATCGTTTTCTTTTTTATTGATAGGTATTAGTTTGGTTTACAATAAAATTAAAAAGTTATTAGTCCAGTCCTTTTAATAAAATTTTAGATTCAAAACTTCTGATATAACATATATTTCTCTAATTCACCAACCAATGACTTTAGACTGCAAGTATTACATACATTTTTGTAATTGTCTCATATTGGCGAATTCAAAAATAAAGAGAAAAATATTTTCTATTTAAGAAAAACGTGCTGATGTCATGTACACAAAAGTATTGAACTATGCAAGCATTTTGTTAAAATACAGATAAACATTTTTATGCACATAAATAGTTTCCTCATAAATTTGAGTGGAATCCACAATGACTTTTTTTATGTAGATTAGAAAAAATAATAATTATATACCGCTGGGACTAATCGTGTTAGTTTGTTGAATTTCACCGATGGCATTTTGCGACTTAAATGTCACATCTAAAATTATTCTAAATCGCGGAAACGAGTAGTAGGTACCTAGATTATGCCAGCACGTTGACAGTTTGTTAGCGAATAGAAAGCTTTACCTCTCACGATTTCTTGCGAATGTCGAACTGACTAAATAAGAAATAAATTCGAAGAGAAGTGAAGAGGGAGAAAACTCTCATTAAAAGCTGTAAGCATAATAAAACATATTTTCTTTTTAAAGCATAGAAAACTGTATTTTTATTAGTATATTATGTTACCATACACTAAAAAAATGTCTGTTATATTAACAAAAACTTACTCTTATAATAAAAAAAAATTCTCTTGCCATACTACCGAAAATAAATTTTTTCAGGAGAATTATTTTTGTTGGCAAAATACTTTTCCTAATTGCAGTTTTCACCAAAAATTATAAATATTTATTTCTCTTATAGAAATATTTAGTATTAATAATGATTAATAATAGTTGATGTTAATAGTTAATAATTAGTTAATGCTGTTCTTCTCTTGTAATAACATTCCAATTGTGTTGTATTAACAAAGTTCTTTTAATGGTGCTAACGTTTCTTTTTATTTGTTTTTACACTTACTTTTATTTGTAATTTTAATAATATTTTATTTTAAATGGTATTTCAATTTTTATTAATAATAATAATTGTGAATAACACAAATTTAAAACAAAACACAACCTTTAAAATTTTTATAATTGTAGACAGGAATCCAGTAGTGGCTCGTGGCCTATTCAACAAAATGGCTACTTTTAAAATGCACTTAAGATATATATATAAAATGTATCAGAACTTACCAAAGCACTTTATGTGATCCAATCATAATTTGGTAGGCTGTTACGAGGTCACTAGATGTTACTATCATTTCATTATAAAATGCCAAAGTTAATTTCCACCTGTAAGCGTTCTCAAGAAATCTCGTGATATTTATTTCTTAAAAATTCCCGTTTCTAAACAGTTGCGAGAACTTTCGTAGTTAAAAATAAGCATTCTTCACCGGAATTTAAACACTTAAATGCATGTGAATTATCTGGATATTTACTCAAATGTCAAAAAGAACATTTTTGTCCTCTAGGAAGTAAACAGTAGCTACTCTCACTCCGAACCACTCGAAAACCAAATCAGTCCGATAATAAGGTATAAAGCTGAGATCCCAATGAATTCAGGCTCTTTCCAGTACGAGTTTCCGAAACTATGTTGAGCCGAGCCGTCAATAAAGTTAATTAATTTGGTTCACTGTCCGTGAGAAATCTTTGTAAAACCAAGGTGTGAATTGTTCATTATTTGACTTTCTATTAAAAGTTTATTTTGTTGTTCTTCTGGTCCACCGTAAATCATTTTTATAGCCCAAGAAAATTAATATTTCCCTGGTTTTGTATTGTATACCGTTTTGTAGTTTCTGAAATTTCGTAAGAATGATCTCACAGACTTATTTCAACTTGTTTCAACGACTAAATTTCTCAGTATCCAAGGTATGCTGAGTCAACAGACCCTCCACTGCCCCGTAACTAAGTGAATCTTTTATTCACTCCAGAACATCGACCAGAAGACAACGTTGCCCTCTTATCCAACAAGACATCAACCGTATTAGGCCGCATTTCTTTGGAAATAATTCTTTAAATGGAAATCGACAATTGAAATAGCTGAATCTTAGTCAAGTTTACTCTTTTTGAAAATTATACCATAATCCCTTAGTCTACATAGGAGCAAGGCGAACGTTTTCGTAGCTCTCTTGTAATATTAATCTGAGACCTACGAGCATCAGTGACGGCGTGCGATCTAACAGCGCGAATACGTCAATTAAGGGAGCTAAAACTTTTAGCCGTGCCACTCAACAACATCAACTAGGGGAAAATATATTAAACGTCAGGGACGGAATTCCAGATTATGATTGGAATAAGTAAAACCAAGGAGTCGTATGAAAGTTATAAATAGACTAGGATTATATATATTTTTATTAAAAATATATGATATGGTATTATATTTATATATATTGACTTCTTTTTGTACTGGATAGCTGTAGCCCTACAGCCCTTACAGACCAGTCATTACTGCAGAAATGTACAGTGACTTTCATGTATTTTGAATTATTCTGTCACCTTAAATAACAAAAATATCTTTAAAAAATCACACTTGCAAAAAGTTAAAGTATCACTATAGATTACTTTAAAAAATATAAATCTATTTTCAGGCATTTCAAGATACTGTTTTTTGGGTCTTATAAAAACACACTGATGTCAAATCAATGGTTTCTTATATAAAACATATTAAACCTAATTTTTACATTAGGCGGATCTAAAACAAAAAAAAAACAAATAAACCTTAAAAAAATACAAATTATTTGTTCTACACCCACATAGATATTGGCTATTCTTTGCATAGAATACAAAACGAATAAAAATGCCATTGCGTTCAACTGAACGAATATATTTCTTATCCATTCTACCTAAAAAGAACATTGCAAAAAAAATGAAATCCACCAATCATAGTTCATATTTTGGTCACCCGGCTACTATCATTTTTTGTGTAATTTTAAATAAGTGGCAATTCTGCCAAACTAATTGTGAGTATATTTTTTAGTTATTGAGATTAAATATATATACATATTATACATATACATATTATCATTTCTAATTTTATTTTATCTTTATTTACAAATAAACCATAACTTTTAATAAAACTATATGAAATAAATTTAATTTTAAGTATTAAAACTAAAATGTTATGTGTAGTAATGGAGCAGATAGTAGGGCGTTTGGCTTTTATGCAATTCTCGAATTGGAAACTAATTAAATATTTTTTTAATGTTTATTTTATTATATAAATTAGTAGAAGTCATAAATTATTTCAATAAACTAAAATAATTTTAAAAAAATTTAGATTTTTGTTAGTGGTTCGTAGGAAAAATATACTGTGCAACTCGAGTACATTTTCCGTATCGTACTACTAAAATTTTAAAATATTTTAGGGTATAAACAAAGTGTGTTCCAAGTTCGTTTCAGAGGCCGTATCTTAACCCTAAATTTCTAAAATAAACCAATAACACAATAATTCTCTTTAAAATTCAAATAAAAAGTAATTCATTTCAAATTTTGTGGAAATCATTGCATGCATTTTCCTTGCTGTTATGTAGCTTACCTTTCAAAAAATCAAATTATCGATATTATAAAAGTCTAACACTAGAATATAATTCAAATAATTCAAATCTAAGCAATAAAATATTAGATTTAAAAAAAAACATTGTACGAACCCAAGTAGAATATTTTCGATCAACTTTTCATTCCGTGACGTCACTCCATCCTTAGCAACCGCGATGCGGCTATGTACAGTAACATGCTAGTATCCGTTCCAATCTGGATATTTAATTGGAACTGAAAGTTCAAATGAGAAAATTCCCAAGATATTAGCGGAAAATTTAAAATTCAACAAAATTACAGGGAGACTACAATAATTAAAAAAAATTATTTGAAATTACCCAAAATTTAGAAAATATTATAAAAGTAACAATATACGTGATAGGTGGTATTAAAAAAATATTAAATAATAAACTAAAAAAGAAATTGACAGCATAAGCGGCAGCCAAAATTACAGCCGAATCAGTCCTTCCAACTATTCATTATAACGGGGATCCTTACTGGGCATTGCCGCCTCAAAAGGCACCTCTTACCAGGGGCGGCTCGTGAACATTATTTTGAAGGTTCACAGTAGCAGAATATAGATATCGGTACAGATGTAGGTAAAAAACCGTCAGTGTTTTGAAAAGGTATATTATAAACTTTCTAAAACACTGAAAGTTTTTTCATACATCTGTACTGATATCTATATTCTGTCATTGTGAACCCCCAAAATTTAGGTCGAGAGCCGCCACTGCCTCTTACTAATCTTGGAATGATTTTGTCATGATTGCTTGAATAAAAAAGTTTTTGTTGTGTAGTTCAAAGTTTAGTGAAAATAATAAAAATAAAATTTTTTATTTGATATGCTTTTATTTCAAACAAAAGAAATTTTAAGGAATTTCGTAGCAAATTTTTCCCTCCTCTGATATAAGAGATGGATATTTTTTAAATTAAAATTATATTATTTTAAATTGTACGACATGTAGAATAAATATTTTAGGATTGAACCATTCTTTATAATTTTACTAAAAATAGCATTACAAATATGCTATTGGGCACTGTGCCACCTTTTAAACAAAGCGGCAAAGAAATTGCATTTCTTCGTTAGAAAAGGATAGAAGCAGAAATGAATGCGAGCCCAGTCGTGCGTATAATCAATGCCTAGATTCCGTATTCACAGGCGAGGGCTCACTTTTGATTGTAAAATGATACATTTTAATGCTCTTGAAACAATACATGCAATAAAACATGGCCCAGTTATAGCCCGCATACAATAATACACATTTAACGTTACTAAGCAAATACGGCATTCCACAAATGCAGAAAGGATGATACAAAATGTATGTAGAGTTATTTTGGAATAATTGTAAATGGAAAAATAAACATACTAGAAATAGATATCCCAAACAGTATAGTATATTAAAATTTTCTTTTATTGTCGCTTATCGTTAATAATATGAGCACAGTCACATTGACAATGCTAAAAAATCTTTTGATAAAAATCTAAAGGCGAACGAATTTTTTACGTTCTTTTCTAATATTAGCGCCAATTATTCAAAATTTGTTTTTCTATCTGATACAAATGTGAAAGAAATTTTAGACATTATCAATTCCCTTAAAAATATCAAAGCTCCGGGTATTGATAATATTGGTAATAATAAAAAATAAACATCGAAGGAAAAAGTAAATCCTTCGGCATAAATAATAAACAAATCGTAAGTGGAGTATATTCAACGGTATTTAAAATAGCTATAACTAACCTTTATTCAAAAAAGAAGATAAAGAAAATATGAGGAATTATAGGCCTATATAACTTGTAAAAATTTATGAAAAACTTCTGAAAATATTAAACGCCAATATTTAAAATATTAGATTATTTCTAATGATCAATTTGGTTTTAAGGAGGGGAGGTCTAGGCAAGATGCTGTAGATTAACTCACAAAGTATGAGTAGGTATACCAATTATTGAAATATAAACCAGTTGAAATGTTCGATTTTTCGTAGTTATTTAAATCAGAACTTTTATGATATAATGACTTAAAAACATCATACAAACTGCCATGTTTCCATGGCACCATAAAATTTTGGTAATTCAATGTCTGGTAATTTAACTGTTCGAAATGGTTGCAGATTTGTAACAGCGGTACTAATTTTTCAATGTTTGTTTGTAACAAATCAAATGTGATACTTGTACATTTAAAATACCTACTTTCAATATCAACACGTTTGTTTGAATCTTTATAGTTACTATTGCGCCTTAATACTCTTGGTCAGGGGCGACTTTTCCATTGGTTCATTTGTGCAGTGAACACCTCGTTACAACAACATAAAAATATAAATCAATTTTAATAAATTCATTGTTTTCATACGTTTTTGAGTACGCCACTGCACCTTGGCTAATCGCGTCTTTGTGTTGTACTATTTTGGGTGAGCGCGAGGGAGCGAGAGGTTCTCGCGAAAGCTGTAGCTAAAATCAACATATGCGTGAAATATATGTAAGTATGGAACACAAAACACTGATTGAAAATGAAGGTTAAGGAGGTCTTTTTTGGAATTTTGGTTATGTTTTTAGAACTATTAGACCTCATACAATTTATAAATGTTTTGTAGAATCGCACCCATTTTGCATTTATTACTTCTATAAGACTATTTAATAAAGTTTGTTCAAAATTGTTTGTTTAAAATTGTTGCTTAGATTATATTGTTCTGGGTTTTTTAAACTGTTTTTTTTTCTGTCTTCATTAACTTGCTATAGGATGATAAAAACAGTTATCCTTGTACATTTTTAAATTTAAACACTTTATATCACAGAAAAATAATTAAACCCTAAGCCCCTTATTTGACAACGGCATTAAATGTATTTATCTGGATTTAATGGCGCTAACCACTGAAAGGGGATATTTCTAAATTTGTCATTTAGCTATTTGATGGATTTGTAAACACAAAATGGCGGAAGTAAACCCGTCTCCCTCCTTTTACCTCCATGCGATTTGGTGTTATTGCTAGCGTTATTTTTAAGCCAATCTTGGATATTATTTGAGTTGGTCTGGAGATTTCTTGAAGCTGTAATACGTTAGTATAAAACGCACGAGGCTCTGCAGTCGGTTATACTTTAGTTGGCAAATAACAAAAACTGTCTATGCTATGGGAAAAGAAACACACAAAAGCAAATGACAAGAAACAATAAAAATGGGGGAAACGCTAATAGCAAAAGACATAGGAGCCCTTATAATAAGAAAGAAATATGGAAGCGGTTAGGGGATGTGCAAAGAACATTATACAAATAATGAATAAATAGAGAACTGAACATCGATGGAATAAACCAAGGCGACAGAAAGACAAGAAGGTTTTTAGTGGGTAAAACAGACTTTCACCAAACGTACCATGAGTCCCATACTATAAGGTATCGACAAATTGGAGAGAGAACTGTGTCCATAACGATTTTCCCTTAGCATTAAAAAAAGTCTTTCGTATACTTTAAAAAACTGGTACTCATACACTACCTTGAGGAGCACTAGACAACAAAGGGTACAAAATTGAGTATGAGAAAATAAATATGGATTGATCAAATCTATGCTTTTTCGTTGCATTTATAGTAATATAGTTTAATTTATAGTTCAGGTTGTTCAACTGCAGTAAGAGAAAATTTTATATATTTTGTTTTTAGGGTCAATAAAATGTAATCTAGATATATTTTAAGTAATTTAACTTCATATCAAGATATTCCAGTCACAACAAGGGGTCTTGTTTCTGTACGATGACAAGGGCAATGTTATCAGCATAACACACAACCTTTTCTTTAAAATGGTTTATGTTGGAGAAGCTGGTTAAATAAATAAGAAATATAATTGGACCCAATACTAGGGTATTCCTATTTGTAATATTAAATTAGTATCTTAATTACTTCCTTATTTTTGTTTTTTGGTTTATAATTGTTAAATAATTTCTAAGTAAATCGAGACCTGTAGGTACGTCTAATGCTGATTCTGATAAAAACAAATTTGAGTGAGGATCCTTATTGAAGGCCTTATAAAGATCAAGAAAATCCAATGACCATTTACTTGATCTGTCCAAGGGCCTGGTTATAGGTTCAAGTATGTTTAATGCTTCATCTTCAGCACCAGATTTCTGTATGAATCCAAATTGTATTTTCGATAGAGATTTATTTTTGATCAGAAATTTTAGTGATCAGTTTTTGACAGCTTTTTTTTAAATATTTTTGAAAAATTATAATAGATATTGGTCTATAGTTATTCATTTTGTTAGGATGCCCGGATTTAAAATGGTATGGTTTACTTCTAAATTCATAATACTTCTTTAGCACTGAACTGAAATTTTGAAAAACCGTGTAGTGATGGCAAATAGTTCAAACTTGCACCAGCAGGTACTTAAAATGTTTGTCTAATCAAGGTGAAAAGAGAAAGCCCGCAATGTTACCTTTGTTTTTTTGCTAGAGGTGTATTCTTAAAAGTATAATAATTATCAATAATATTATAGTTTATCTTTATTTTTTCTTTTATTTTCAAAACAAAATTCCAATCGTGGGATTAAACAAATAAAATTGCAGCATAAATCAGTTCTGCCTGATTTAGTATTATAACACCGCAGGTATACGTCTCGACAGAGGTGACAAATACTAATTACGAATTTAGAAAAATTATACGGCATGCAAAGCTACAATTATCACCTTAACGGTATAATATTTTATAGTAGTCGAGTTTGTTTAGTATAATTACTTGAGATTAATTGAAAACTAGTTGAATTTTGAAAGAGCTGCAATCACAATTTATTTAATTATGTTTAAGTACGGCATTGGAAAGACAGTAAGGCGTAAATAGAATGATAATAATTGGTTTAGTAGGAGCAATAGATCTAAATTTTTACTATAATCTATCCAATTATGAATTTGCTTCCATTTTAGAAGCTGTTTTATAGTTTAATAAAAAAAAAGTATGCAATTTGTCTATTTTATTAGATAAGAGACTTGTTAACTTGTAAAATAGTTCTACTTTTAATTTATCGGTTAAAAAATCGGTGGATCACTATTGAGAGAGTAGTCCTTTGCCCATAAATCAAAGGCTGGATAACGGCAGATTGTTTATTTAATTATTCGACAATTGAGAAAACAAATTATTTACATACTTTTTTTAAGTTTAAAGGTAAACCTGTCGACCCCGAAACATGTCATTTGTTATAGGTTTGACGATGGAGTGTCTATGTAATGAGATGTACGCAGAGGCATCTTTCTGGCTGAGGGTTAAAACCGGAGTGACGATAAGCGAGAAAAGAAACGATATGTGTTGACTGAATCATTCTTATTGTTGAAACTGGAGTGTTCTAGAAAGAGATATAGATTGTTGACTCTGACGCACCTTTTCTGTTGAACGTTTGGAAGCGAGAAACAAAACAATGCGTGTTAACTATTCGAGGTTTGTGTGCCTGTGAGAAAAAGGAATTATATCGCTGCAGGCGATGAGGGGGGCTAGTCATTTTTTGTGTGTTGAAAGCGTGTTTAAGTAATGGTTTTAAATTATGGAAAGTGAAATTTTGCTAAAAGTATTTTAGCTTTGTGGATTAGGAGAATGAGAAATGTTGCAATGCAAGTGATAGAATATATAACGAAAAGCAATTTGGTTTTGGGTTGTACTGACGCCTACATGACATTCCTCCTCATAAACTTACATAATATATATTTAGCTTCTACTGTATCTAGGGAGAGATGAGATTTTTATTTGTAGGATAGATAATATGAATTTCTTGAATGCTTGGGTGTAACATCAAATGGATTCATAAGGTGAGGTTTACAAAATGTTATGAAACTATTTTTCTACCATTAATTTTTAAAATACTTACTTTATTGTAAACGTATCTATGAATAGAGTATATTAATAAAAATTTGTTTTTTGATTTGTAAATATGTATATGACAACTGCTAACCATAAAGGGTAGGAAACAACTCCTCCTTTGGTGAATGTGGTAGCTGAGATTGAAATATATCCAGCAGAGATAGAAAACTTTTCTTCAAAATACCTTTTATTAAAAAGAACTTTGCATACACAAAGTATCCAGGACCAATTTTAAGTTATATAAAAAAATACGAAATCTCTATATTTTTTGTTTTGACTGTAGCGTCTCTAATATGGACAATAGTTTACAAAATATAAAATATACTTTTCGTTTTATTTCGAAATGTCTTTAATTTAGCCTTTTCAAAACTTGTACACGACCTTTAGTTTAGAGTTAACGAAATCCCAGTGGTAAGACATTTAAATTTTATTTTCTATCATTTTAGTTACCCAAAACTGAAAGTATTTATTAAATTGTAATTTAAAATTAAAGGACTTACCTGTAAGGAAGTTTAATAGTAATTATATGAGTAGTCAGGTTCGCATAGAACACTTGGAAGTAGCATAATACCTGCATTAGTTAAAAAAAAAACACCCTTCATCCCAACGGCATAGCAGGAAGATCATTATCCGATTTTTGTCCAGAGATTGTGACCTTTCGGTTGGGTGAAAATATCAAAAGTATCCACCTTTTCAGGAAGGGGATGTTCTATGTGAACCGGGCTGCTTGTATAATTACGAGTGAACTTCCTTACAGGTAAGTGATTTAATCTTAGATTATACTGCGCAGTCGGGTCATTTTTATTATTAACAGAAAGTTTATTCAACATCTTCCAAAAAAATAAATTAAAGATATTTAACTAACTTTTAGTTCTCAACAAGTGTGCTTAACAATTAAACACTATTACTTAATTAGTTGATGATTTATATACCATAACGTTTAAAAACTATTACAAAAGTCCGTATTCCATCATTTTGCTTGGAACCCTGATCAAGCGATAACGCTTCTCACTAATAACAAATCATTAGATATGAGTCTATTGTAAAATATTTCCGAGTTTTTAGACCTGCCTGTCATGGTTTTTTAAGTCTCAATATTAACTCCTGCTCTAAAAGCTGCTAAGACAGCGTGACAAGTAGTATATGCCGTAAACTTTTTTACATGAATACCTACTTTACCTAAGGTATTTTTAATCCATCTCAAAATAGTCTGACATTTACACCTCCATAACCACAGCCACAACAACGACAACGATAAAATAACAGCACTACAATAGAGAACCTGTAAAAATTAAAGCATCACCACCTATCTTAGTGAAGTAAGGCCCAAAGCTTTAATAAACTCCATAGTATAGTTAGACAAATCCCAAACTTCCAAATTAAAGCCATCAGCGACAATAATGTTAAAATTAACGTTTCGGGAGGACCAGAATTTTGGAGTATTAACAGAACAAGAGTAGACTTACAAACAGAATGGCATATAAACTGCACCAGACACACTCAAAGGTACGGCGCTAAATAACCTAGATGTGTAAGATGCATAGGCAAAGATTTAACTGTAAATCGTGTAAAACTGAATAATATGCACATCCTGCTAGCCTCCGGAGTAGCTATACAAAAAAAAAACAATCAAAAATAATGGTACAGCATAAAAGAAACAAAATTTGCCTAAACAGCCACAGCAAGTAATCCAACATAAGCCTGTTAATAGAAATAATCTAATAGACAAATTTAGATCATTTAGCCAGACGGTATCTGATAAAAAAGAAGATCAAATAGATAAAAATTAAGATTCATCCCTTATCAGTACTCTCCACCAAATATTGGAAAAGCGGAATATAATGGATGAACGAATTACTAGGGTATAATTTAGTACCAAAGGAGCCATACTTAAGAAACACTATAATAAATAATAGCCTAATAATAATAAAATGGAATGTCAGTTGACTGCTGCAGCACCAACAAAAATTGCAAGCAATCCTAGATATAGAAAACATACAGATATGCTGAATTTAAGAGACTCACTTTACCAGTGAGTCCTTCAATAAATTTAAGGAATATAAAGTTTATCATATCATTATTCCCAAAAATACAGCAAGAGGGAGTAGCGCAGTAATAATTGGAGAAGCAATTGCGCATCACCAATAAGCAGGAAACAGCACTAAAGAATTTAAGGCCACTTCAGTAATGATAAAATCTAAATCTTATGATGTCATTTCTACATATTATCCTCCAAGATACCATTAAAACAGAACAATACCTAAACTTCCTCAATAGTCAAGAACCTATATTTATGATTGGAGGCGATTTCAATGCAAAAAACATACATTGGGGCTCTAGACTAACAAAAATTAAGGGTAGAAACCTAAAAAAAGCAATTATACAGCTAAAATACGAAACGCATTCAACTGACTAAGTTATTGACCCACAGATAGAAAATACGAAATATTTCAGCAAACTACATCCATATTGATGAGGCATGGGACACGAATTCAGATCATTCGCCTATTCTTCTCACTCTTAGTGATACCATTATCTAATAGAAAAGCGCTCTTACACTAATAAATAGGATAACAGGCTGGCAAAGCTTCATACTGAACCTTGAAAAGAAAATTAATCTTTCAGTTCCGTTAAGAACAACAGCACAGCTAGATGAAGAAGTAGAACTCCTTGTGTCCAACATACAGCAAGCAGCATACTAGGAGCCCCACCTATTTCTCAGCGAACAACAGGAAATAACTATCCTAAAAAAATGAGGGACCTAATGTTTGCAAAAAGAAATTTAAGCAGGAAATGGCATCAGACCAGAGCTCCATCAGATAAAACAAACCTTAACAACGTCAACCAGCAGTTAAAAAGAGGCTAAAAATGAATCTATTAGTGAGTACCTTAGTGGTTTGACAATCGATAAAGCCATTTATTACTCCCTAAGGAAAGCCACAGAGCGATTTAAAAGCCCCAGTGTGCAGAAAGCTCCAATCAGGAATACAGATGTCAGTTGAGCTAGAAATAACATACAAAAAGTTAATATATTCGCATAGCAATTATAAAATACCTTCCAACCAAATGAAGGAAAGGATTTACCCAACTAAGATCTTCCACAGTAAGATGACTCAAATATCAGATCAACCTCTCCAAAGGAAATTACAACAGATATAAAAAGAAATACAAGTATTGATTCTAAGAAATCTCCTGGCTTGGATTTAATTAAAGGAGAAGTTTTAAAACAACTTCCAAAGAAATCCATAATTAAACTTACACATCTGTTTAATGCCTCATTCAAACCAAAGTTATCTAAATTAAATTTGTCCGCAACATCTTTCTCACAGTATGCTCTTATTATATTGTCAGATTTTTTCCATTAAATTTTTTCATTAAATTTTTAATAAAAAATTTACTATTCCCTCAAATATACTATTAAAACAAGAAAAATTATTAAATAAAAGCATCAATATGAGTTTTTTAATCATTACAATCATTTAAGATTTTTATTTATCGCCTTTTACATGTATATCGTATGTGAATATGGAACATTCTGGTTCATAACCTTTAAGTTTGGAAACCTAAAACATTTCGTTAATGGCGTCAAGTGATAGCTTAAGATTTATTGTGGTTTTTTGAGATTTTGACAATAAAACTGTTTAATAAGGACATTTAGGATGGCGAGAGAATGTGTAGTGGTCCAAAATATTTGTTATAAGAATGTTATGTTGTCATTTCATAGGGAAGGATTTGTTAACATAGACAGATGAATATATCGCCGTTCCGGTAAAACAATGACGCAAGTGCAAAATTGTGACATTTTGATTTTAACATGTCATTAGTTTCCAAATTAGTCTCTCTATACGGTATAACAACGGCGAAATTTTTTATCCACTCCCGGCCATCTAAATGGTAGTTACTTCAATTTTCAAATATTAATGTTTGCCCCTCCACTTTTGAAAAACAATGACATATGAATCAGTTGTGTCTGCAAATTTAAGGGAGATATTACTTAGTCTATGGTTAAATGTTGTATTTGCTATTTAGGACAAGTTCTTTGTGATTTATGTGCTCAAATTTGGAAGTAATAATATTCGTTTTTCGTCTCTCCTGAAAAATTTATAATTTTGCATTTGCGTCGTTGTTTTACCGGAACAGCGATATAGGAAATAAGGCTTGATTTATTTTACGTTGTAGAGACATGTATAAAATTGTGGCTGATTACTGTCCTAAAAAAGTTGTCATACCGTTACACAGACAACTCTGAAAGTAGGAGTCAAAGGGTATATTTTGTATATTTATGTCGTGAAATAAAGTTGTTTTATTGTTTTTAATAAGCTTTTTATTTTATAAAGAAAGGTATTCATGACAATCCTGATGTTAAAAAAGTCTTTATATTTGTATTTACTATTCATAAATTTTTTTGACAATGATACTAGAAAAAAAATATCGAAATTTAGTACCTTTAAATCAACAACGAACAACTACTAGACTAATTTTTTTACAAAAATCGAATTACAAACTTTCACGGTCTTATTATCCACGTAGTTATCAAAATTAGGGATTTTTATGGTTAGTTTTTAGTAGTGAACTTAACTCTTAGCTCTAACACGCACAAATAGCTTTCAAAGTTACATTCATTATGAAGTATATGTTAAAAATTATGAATTTATCAGAATTACTCTTGAAACTATCGCATATTAACACCAACATGCTGTTCGTTTTATAAAATATGCACTATATTTATTTAAAAAAATAATCATTTTCAATTACAGTTTGTAAATCAAATGAAATTTAATTTTAAAAATACAGGGTGATGCATGTGCCTTGAGAATACATGTTACTCTGAGATACTAAACTAAACTACCTCCAGGCTTGTATTTCCAAATATTGAATCATATAAATTAATAATTTTGAATGAGTCGACTATTACATTTTTGAAACTTTATTTTTTGTTTTATTTTTAAAAATTTAGCAGTAGTATGTTATGTTGAGAATGGTGTGTTAATACACTATGACCTAAAAGATCTATTGTGTCCCCTTCTGTCGCTAATGCAGTGCCTATAACAAGCCTTCTAATCCTATCTTCTTAAGGAAGTGTATGATTCGGATAGGCTTCAAGTTAGGTAAATCTCCCTCTTCTATTTGATATGCTCCTAGTTATAATGCTCTTCGATTCTGGAGTGCTACACATTTAGTCAAATTGTGAATGGAGGTTTCGTCCTTCTCCACACAGAATCTGCACTCACCAGCTATTACTAATCTCAGTTTACTAAGGTGTTCTTTGAGTCGGCTATGCCCTGTAATGATCCCTGTTACAATGCGTAGCCTGTTCTTGCTCATTATGCTCATGCAGATACAGGCTTCCGATTTTTTGTGGTTATATTCTCCCAAAAGTATCTTAGCCTGTCTTAGCCCTAACAGATCGTTTTAATTATCGGTTCTTCTGCTGCCCAATTCTTTTTTAATCTCTTCTAATATTGTGTTACTTCTGATACCGCAGTACGGCTCAGGTCCTCCACAAAGGGTGCTGCAGCAGCAATAGTTGGAATAATATTGATATATCCCTGGATGGAAACTTGTGGGACTTCTATATTAATACCGATTAAATAAGAATTTATATAATTTTACGTAAAATAAAACAGTATTGTTGATTTACCTGTCAGAAAAATGTAAGTATTAATCATTTAAAACAAATTGAGTCATTCTTGCTTTTTATACCGATTTACCGTCACTGTACTTAAATCGTTACAATTTGATTGTTTTTTGGCACACTTGGAAATTATCCTACTTTCAAACAAAAAATATGCATTTCCGTAAATTATGGGCATATTTATCCTATGCAGTCACGTTTGTGTTGGGTATATACGGTTATTAATTTTTATTGTGTTCGACCCACATACAACAACTTAACAATAATTGCTGCGGGAGATAAAATAAATCATATTTCTTTATCTAACCTTGGTATTTGGCCTTTTCAGCTTATATAAATCTTATTTTACTGTTTTATTGCTGCGAAAAGCAATGAGACAATTTTACGTAATTAAACGCCTACCCGATAAAATACGAATGTATGCCTTAAACGTTTACATCAAATTTGCGAAATGTATCACTACAATATACTTTCATATTATACGGATAATTAATACATTGATCGACTTACCTGTAAGGATGAGCGATCTAAATTAATCGAGCTGTTGTACGTAATGATTATTACACCCTTCCTACCGTCAAGCACAATTATTACAAAGAACTAACTAAAAAACGTTACCTCACCACATTTATATTAAAACATTAATCATTGCATTTATTTGGTTAATTAGATTGTCCCGAACAATTTAAAAGGATAGGAGGGAAATTTCATTACGGATGACAGCTCGAATAATTTAGATCGATAATCCTTACAAGTAAGTGGATCAATCTATTAATTATTCTTCGCTGTTGTCATCCATGATTACACCCTGTAGATGGTAGAAGAACGAACGCGATATAATTAATAAAACATTTATTTATTTACCTAATTAGAAATAATATTAGTTATATTATCATCTAAAATTTATACTGATATGGAAATTCCTGAAGTCATCAAAATTGTTGTCAATATTAAATTATGCTGGGGTTGTGAAGTTTGTGGGATTAAAAATTAAAGTGTCGGGGGGTTGTTGACTTCTGAAATTTGTTAGATGAAAGTTATTGATTATCAGTGAGAAATATAAAAAAAAAATCTGATGTGTCCAACACATGACTTTCCTATCTAGTTATTATAGGCTTTTTCCGGTTATTTTGTACAACCTATTGCAGCATCTCTATAAATGTTTAGAGGATAAACTAAATATATACATTGTCCACATACATCTACCTCGAAACATTTTTCTATAGATATTCATGGAAAACGAAAATACTGAAAAATTTAAATTTCCTACAATTTTTTCATTGCGGTCCATTTTATAAAAATCATGTATAAACAAAAATTATAGAGACATTTTTTATTTCAAAAACTTTCATAAAAATCAGAATTTTGCACATTTTGTCAAATTTCTCGAATACGGGCCATTTCAGGAAATTTTTACATATAACAAAAATTATAGATAATAATATTAGAAGTAACTTTTATTTGAACAATTTTTTTCTCCAAACATTAATAACAGATATATTCCATAAAATATAAAAGTGGCCTCCCATAAAGTACCCCCCCAGATGTTCCGACTATGTCCAAAATCTAATCATTTCACGTCAGGCCGAAATAAACCTTAAGTTTAAAATTTAATGTTTTTTTCTTTATCCGTTTTTGAGTTTTCTTCAAAATTCGAAATTTACACATTTTCTCAAATATCTCGAATACGGTCCATTTTAGAGAAATTATGTATAAAGTACAAATTAAAGAGAATTATATTACAAACAACTTTTATTTGAACAATTTTTATAAAAAATATTTTTTTTTACATTTTGTCAAATTTCTCGAATACGGACCATTTTAGGAAAATTTTGCATAGAACAAAAATTATAGATAATTATATTAGAAGTAACTTTTATTTAAAGAATTTTCTTCTCCAAACGTAAATAACAGGTATATTCCATAAAATATAAAAATGACCCCCTATAAAGTACCCCCCCAGATGTTCCGACTCTGCCCAAAATCTAATCAGCATATTGGACGTTGAAACAAAGCTTAAGTTTAAAATTTGGTGTTTTTCTGTGAATCGGTTCATGAGTTATGCGTTATACAGACACACACACAGACACACACACACACAGACACACACACACACACACACACACACACACACACACACACACACACACACACACACACACACACACACACACACACACACACACACACACACACACACACACACACACACACACACAGACATCATCGCGAAAATAGTCAAAACGGATTCAGGGGACCTCAAAACGTAAAAATCCGTCGAAAACTCGAGGTCGAAAAAAATCATGATTCCTATACATTCCTTATATCTGTATACAGATAGGAAAGTAAAAAGGATTTAAAATGTTATAGTGGAAGAATTTGTAGAATTGTTATATTAAAAGTAAATTAAAAATAAAGATAAATATAAAAGAAAAAGGTTAAGAAGTTATAATATTGCAAAATTTAGAAATACAGGTGAAGTAGATAGGAGGAGCCATTGCAGAGTGAACCAGAAAAGCAGAGACAGGCAGGAAAGGTAAACAAGTTGAAAAACAGGGAGAGCTGCGAATAGCAGGTATTAGAGAATCAGATCAGAGGAGACAAGAAGTGAGCGGGAAAGTGAGAAGAGAAGATATAAGAAATTGAATTTTTTTATAAAATTTGGTATATTTAGTATTTTTAAATTGTTAATGCCGAACCATCTCTTTTGAGAGTCTAGGCAAATTTTGTAAATTTATATACATGTTGTTTCCATACCAAATATCGCCAGCCAACGTAGAACAAGGTTTTTAAAGGGAGAACAAAATATTTGGATTTGTAGAGTTGCGGAATTTGAAAGGATTGTTTATAAGTTCTTTCTTTTGAATAGTTGATTTTGGTTTATATTATGTTTAGTTGGGAATGTTGTGTGCCCCTTTTGTTGCTAATACAGCAAGGAAATATTTAGATGCTTATAACGACCCTTTCAGTCCTATCTTTTCAAGGAAGTGTAGGATTTGAAGTAGTTTCAATTTAGGTAAATTACCCTTTTCTACTTGATATCCTTTAAGTCGGCAATGTCCGGTAAGAATCACTGTTACAATACTCAGGTAGATACAGGCTTCCGATCTTTTCTGATTTTATTTACCCAAGTGTCTCAGCCCCAAGAGATTATTTCAGTTATCGGTTCTTCTACCGCCCAATTCTCTTTTAATCTCTCCTAATATTATTGTACTGCTGATACCGTAGAACGGCTCAGGTCCCACAAAGGATGTTTAAGCCCTTTTCCTTGCAAGACTATCTGCAATCTCGTTACTCTTTACCCCGATATGTCCCCGATATGTCCCGGGCCACAAGTGAGGGAAACTATTTTCCTCGCCTAGCTCATTCATTCTAGGCATCTACAAACCATTTTCGAGCTGATTACGTAAGAGCTCAGCACTTCGATAGCTCTTTGGCCATTGGACATGATGATAATTTCTTGTCTACGTTAGTTTCTCCCGATGTTAAATAGAAAACGCTTCTCAAAGGCATAAATTTTCGCCTGGAAGGTGCTTGAGTCTTTTCCCAAACTTTCAGAGTGCCTGGTTCAAGAACCCTTAGAGCCCATACACTCCTTATTCCAGTTCCATCTATGGTTTTGAATCTATCCGTATATTACTGAATAGCATGTCTTTTGGTTGGTTTCTTGGCTAAGTTCCCTCTTGCAGTCCAAGTATGTTCGGTCCTAAAGCTAGTAGACTGTCGTCCGATTACTTTGTTTCTGATCATTTTATATTCCTTCTTTCTACGTTTTCTATCATTAAATGTAGAGGGGTAAAGTTTAAGATCACCTCCCTTGCGGCCGTAGGACAGGTTCTCACTGCACCGGTGATGCAAACACTTTATACTTTATACTTTTAAGATATTAGCCCTTGTAGTGCTAAACTAGTTCTGTTACTTCAGGCTGTAGCCCCGTAAGTGATGATTGGTCTCACTGTTGCTATTTACATACACCTCAGTGTGTTCGGATTACATCTCCATCTTTTACCCGCAATGTTTCTGCTTACCATTAGGGCTTATGTGGTCTTATTTACTACTTCGTTCTCATGTATGTTCCAGAAAAGTTTGTCGTCCAGGGTTAGGCCTAGATATTTGACTTCTTTTTTCCATTATATATCTATTCCGTCTAATTGATTTTGGTACATAATGAATATAGTGCATGTGTTTAATGCATGTAGATTTTATGAAATAAAAGAATACTTTGAGTGAGGATAGGGTGTAATTAGGATAGAAACTTTAGAAAATGTGGGTGGAATTTAATTAGGGGGAACGTTGGATTAAATTAAAGAAGAAGAATAATATAGCCAAGTGTGACGTAAAAATTTGTGTAGGTGGAATGTGTTTTGTAAAAATTTGCAAGAGTTTGAAAGTGATACGAATACATTAAATGGACCTGTTAGGAGTAAAGAAGATTGGTTTAATAAAAGAACATGAGAGATGATGAGAGCGTAGAAGTAGGAAAAGGATATATGAAAAAGCAAGATTTAGGCGATACAATTATTGAAAAAAATGATGGAGAAGCGGAACAAAATGAGAACAACACAGAAACAGCGAAGTTGTGAAAGGAGATTGTCGAGGCTATATTGAGAAGAAGGAAGGAATAAAGTTAAAAGATCTAATACAAGTACTCACTAGAATTGATGAAAACTGTAGGAAAATGGAAAGGGAAATGAATTAAAACAATAATAAAATGAATGAAAACTGTAGGAAAATGAATAAGAAAATTGATGAAAATGGTAAAAATGGAGGAAAATAGGAAACTCGATAAAGGAGAAATAATAAATGAGATAGACGAAATGATAAAAATATACTGTGAAAAAACAAAGAAAACCAGAGAAGAAAGATTCAAATTAGAAATGTGTAAAGTAAATAAAGGAATAGAAGAAAATTTAGACTTAAATAAAGAAGAAATAAAAGTAAATAAAATTTGTAAAAGAAAGAAACATTCAAGAATTAAAGAATAAAATTGGATTGAAATTGGAAATAAATTTAAGAAGAGAATAGAAAACATGGTAAAGGAGAATAGAAAACATGGGAAAACATAAAGGTATTATAACAAATCAAAATAAAATTTAGGTAAAACGTGGTAAAACTTAAACAAACACAGGAGGATGAAATAAATAATGAAATATTAAATAAAACTAAAAGTGACAGTGAAATTTATCAGATAAAATTTACTCATTGTCAATAGAAAATTTAAAAAATGTTCAGAGATGTAAAATATTAAATCGAAGAATGTATTGTTATATGGAAAGGAAATTAAAAGTAAAGAGAAAAATAAAAGAAAAAGGTAAGTTTTAATATTACAAATATCAGAAAGAGAGGTGAACCATATAGGAGGAGCCGTTGCAGAAACGCAGAGACATGCAGAAAAAGTAGACATATGAAAAGACAGGGAAAGCGAGAAGAAAATAAAAGAAATTGTAAATTTGTTTATATTTTTTATAAAATTTGGTATTTAACATTTGTAAATTTTTATAGCCATGTTTCTGGGAAACTGTTTTCTCTCGCCTTTTTTGCCATGCAGTAACACGGGCACGTTTAAGTCACACTCCATATAGAAACAGAAAAAACGTCGATATTATTTAATTTGCAGAGGCAATAATCATACGTGAGTTCAGTTAGTTAATTGTTTGTTTTGTGATTAGTAGCGTCGGTAGCAAATATATAAATAAGGTAATTTCCGTTACAATATTTTATTTATTGTTTTTCTTTTGAAATTCAACGTAATTTAATATAAATTAGATGTTACCCAGCTGTAGCAATCCTTCTGCGAAACGGCATCATGTTTCGGATCTGAAATTTAATTAAAAAAAACGTGTACGATGGTATTAGTGAACATTTTTTAGATTATACAGTAGATGAAGAGTAAAATTTAGCGAAAAATTAACAAAAGTTTCAGACTGTACGGTTTACCGAGCATTAAAAATTCATTTAATTTTGGCGTTTACATTTCGGGTTTGTTAACTGTAAAACATTTACTTCGAAAAACAAATAACATAGGTTTTTTGAAAATTGTCATTAAGAATTGATTTTAAAATGATATTGATATAGTGTCAGAACAACAAGTTTGGCCTACACAATGTAAGTCTTTTACGTCCATATTGAATTATTCTTTTTTTTTTCTTTCCTTGTAAATGTAAGTTTATAGCTGGATTAGTTTTTTCCACGTACAAAATGTCAATTATTATCGCGGTAACCTATGCATGTCTTTCATTTAGTCGGTTTAAAATTTGCTGCATACCTGAAGTTATTCGATTTAAAGTATGCGGGGTCTTGACCTTTTCGCGAAATGTAATTTATGTCAATTCCATTAGACGTTCACCCGGTGCGCTGAAACTCGTTAATTTTGCAGAACGCTTTGCAAAGAGAATATGGCTTTTTATGATAATGAAGACGATTAATGATTTGCACACAATAAATCGAGTATACGGCTAATAGTGCAAGGTTCTTAGACGCTTTCTTGGATGTCATGGAACGTAATTCGAAAATAGGTACTAAAATTACTCATTAGAAATTGATAAAAAATGGTAAAGTGTGTAAAATATGGTGATTAATTCTTTATTGTACCACTAACCTCTTTAAAGTGAACAAAAAGCTTTCAGGCAAGATTTTCCTTGCATTTAGCCAAAGTAACTTGTGTTTAAATTTTAAAACTCATAGACCTGATAATATTTGAAGCAATCATACTAAAACAGTGTTATAAAAATTATAAATTACAAAATAATAGTAGTTTGTGCAACAAGAGTGGATATGGACAATCCACTCAAGTTGTACAGTATATTTCGTCTACGACCCACTAACGAAAATCTACAAATATTAAAAAGTAGATAAAATAAATAATTTCTGACTTTTACTAAATCATAAAATAAAGAAGAAACACAAAAGAAAAAAGATTTAATCTAAAATTAATAATTTCTGACTTTTACTAAATCATAAAATAAAGAAGAAACACAAAAGAAAAAAGATTTAATTTAAAATGTCTCCATCCTAGATTTGAAAAAGGAAAATATGTCTAGCTTTTCTTATGGCAATGTCATTCTCTCAAAAAACAATTTAATCAAATTTTGGAATAGTGGTTTCAGACGAACACAAATTTAACCCTACCTTTGGATTATATATACTGTGTTTCATTAGGTTAGATCGATATGGGACTTTTTTAATATTACGATTTAAAAAAAGGCAACAGCCTCTGCTTATTTAAAAACTTAAAATAGCCCATATCAAAGTTGGCTACTGAAAATAGTTTTTGTCAAATTAGCAAGGGAAAAAAATTGAACGATTTACACTATAACAAAAGCAACTTGAATGTCCCACGACGTTTTTTTTTAATGGTAATGTTAAAAAAAAAATTCTGTATGGAACCAACTTTATGGAACATCACTGTATAAACTTTAAATTTTTAAAAGTCGGTCACTCTTAAAAGTTTGCATGTATATACTTTGTATTAGAAAAAAACACATACCATTGCAAACACAAGAACTTTTTACTTAAGTTTGCCTTAAGTGGAATATGGAAAGGATAAAAACCATTAAAACTAACTTATTTTTAACACATATAGGTTTTGTGTTAATTATAAGCGACTTAACGAAGTTAGCCTACCGGACGTTTACCCTCTTCCTTTCGTTAGCTCGATCCTTATTAAGCTAAGGGATGCACGGTACCTAACGACGCTTGATATTAAGTCGGCCTATTGGCAGATTCCCATGGCAGAAGAATCCAAACCCCTATCCGCGTTCGTGGTCCCTGCACGTGGTCTATTTCAATTCCATCTAATGCCCTTTGGACTACCTAATGCCCCTGCTACCTGGCAGAGATTTATTGATCAAGTTGTGGGAGTGGGTTCAGAAGAATTTTGTTTCGTGAATTTAGATGATATTGTCATCTGCACCCCCACATTTAAACAACATATTGATGTCCTACAGAAGGTATTACATACTTGGCATCCTAGAATAAAATTATTTGAGTCACTTGCCCTTAGTGTTATGTTTAATTGTATTTCTGTTTGGGGCCTAAGATACTTAGATGTATTGGAAAGAGTCCAGTTATATTTCCTTAAAAGAGTTCTTTTAGTTCCCATCACTACTCCTGATGCTATAATCCGTTTAGAGACTGGAAGAGTAAGGTTTGCATTTAATATTTTTAAAATGTCCCTTAATTGGATACAAAAAATAATGACAATGGATAATCATCGATATCCAAAGCTTTGTTTTAAACAACAATTGCGTTTGATCAACTCTACAGATATAAAGTATAACTGGATAGTACAGTTGAAAAAGTTCTTTGTTGATATTGATAAATGGAACAATTTAAACCATCCTTCTTTTAGTTCATATAGAAAAGAATTGTTTTCCAAGTATTTTACACATTTACATGATTCAGATGTTAGTATAGCGTCTCGCTATCCTTTTATGTATTTATATAATTATGTTCGTACATCTTGTGAACCAAGTACATACTTACTCTTTAAATTACCAATCCAGGTTACCCGTACTCTTGCTCAATTGCGTATGTCCAACCATTTTAGGATTAAATTTACATTAAATGGTATTAGTTATATTATTGACCCCGAACTAGATTGTACTGTGTGTAATACACATGAAAAAGAAACAATTTTTCAAATACTTTTTGATTGCCCTATTTACTCAACAATGAAGCAAAATATCGTTTGCCTTGAAAATGTAAACTCATTGCTGCATACTTTACAAAATATAACAATTTTTGAAGCTAGGAAAATTGCTGAATATATTTGGAATATATTAAAATTGCGCTCTTTTGTACTGGAAGAATAATGTTGTTTTTATGTTTTAAGATCTAATTTTTTTATATCTGTACTCATTGCTGTAACTCAGGTTTAGAAGCAATAAATATTATTATTATTATTATTATTATTATTATTATTAGTATTACATAGGTTAATCACTGCGGGCTTGACATTAAACCAAGATAAATGCTTCTTCTGTAAGCCAGAGTTGAAATATCTTGGTTATGTAGTAAACGGTGCTGGATTGATGGTAAACGCGGATAAGGTTGAGGCCATTGTGAACCTACCTCCACCAGGGAATATCACTAAAGTTTGTAGAGTTGTGGGCTTGGCTTCTTGATACAAAAGGTTTGTCCCCAACTTCTCCACCTTGACTGCTCCACTAACAGCACTTTTGAAGAAGAATGTCAGAATAAATGTAAATAAACAAAAGAAAATAAACCTGTAACCATTCATCTAATTCAAATCGTTTCTATTTTCTTATAGACTTCTAGAACCTAACTACAAATTATTGGAGGAAATATTAAGAATATATAATACAGAAAACCAAAACGAATCTACATAGCACTGAAGAAGTATCGGACAAAAGGTTAAACTTCTTTTGCAATCAATTTGGGCAATGGAATGATTAAGGTATATTTTTATTTTAGTTATCATATAGAACATGAAGAATGGACCTTCAATCATTAAAAGAAACTTCTACTCAAAGCTAGTATATTGAATAGCCTTTTTAATAGATTTCAATAAAAATTATGAATTTAATTAACAGTTAAAAGTCAATACTATTTTATTTATTATGATAAAAGCATCTCAATATTTTTTCTTTTGATTTTTGAACCATGACACAATATTTAATTGTGGTCAACAAACCGCTATTAACGAATAATTAATTATCCAACAATGAGGATGAGCTGACCAGTACATTGATCTTGTAAATCTAGTGATATCTATACAATTTAAGGAAAATTAACCTTAAAGAATTGACGTTCAAAAATAAAGGAATTTCATCGAAAGAAAGAGGTGATTGGTGCCAAATTAAAGGGATAGTACAAAGTACCCTTTGTGTAAACTCTCAAGTCAGTAAAAAATACTCTGATAATTAAGATCCACTAACAAGTGTAGATCCTCACTGTTCCTCTTCGACCTTAGACCTTTCACAAACCCGAAAAAATGCTACCATATCGTACAGCTAACTAACATGGTCTTTCCATTGGATAAGCGTCAATTGCGACCTGATCAAATGCGTCCCGATAGAAGCTCCTCGACAAATGCGCTTTTCGACTAATGCACTTCTCGACATATACACGCCCCGACATAATATGCACCCAAACAAAAATTTATTTTTATTCCATTTTTGTTTATTGCCAGACTTTTTTTCAGTTTTACAGTAGAGGTGCTCTAGTTTCACACATGGACTAAGATGATTGAATCTAAATGTAAAATGGATTTGAGAAAATAGAAATATATTCCGAGTAAACTAATTAAAAATAAAACGAATTTACCTAACCTGCACGGCCTGTAGCCATCGCAGATTAATTCGCAAAAAATACATAATATGGGTAAAAATAAAAAAACCTAATCAAATTATCTAACCTGCGCGGACTGAAGTTATATCGGATTGTGTCGCAAAATATACATATAATAACAAAACTTGTCTAATTACCTAACCTGTGCAGTTTGAAGCCACTACATTGTTTTTAAACCAACTTTGACTTTCGATTTCCGACAATAATATATCAGGCGCGCATATGTCGTAGGCGATTATATCGGGAAGCGCATTTGTTAGGATGTTTTGATCGGGGCGGATTTTTTGGGGTACATTTGACTGGTTACCTTTTCCATTTATTCATGTAAATACTTAGATTTGGCTGCAAATTGTTCATCTTTGACATCCGGGTTTTTTTTTTTTATTTCATTATTCACAGTCATTTTGGCCACTTATTACCATCCCAAACTTATTGAGGTTACCTTCCTTTCTCGTTTATCTCCATTACAAGTTAAAATCTCCACTTTCGACATAGCCAAAAAAAAATTCTTAGAATAATTTTTACCATTTATTAGTATAAATCTGGTCTTTAACGAATCAGCGTTATTTTAGTATGGACACATAGTGTTGTGTTAATAAAATGCAAATATATTATGTATTTATGACCAAAATGATTTCTTTGTATTTTCAAAATCTGCTGTAATAAATATGTAGGTAATTAACTAGATAAATCCCACCCTTGTCACCAAATGTAACAACGAAAAATGTTTTTAAACTATTAATAAACTAATTAGATTAGATCCACCATTGTAACCGATTTAGCAACTCCTGTTACTTAGAAAGTAACTGTTGTCACACTGTTACAAATGGTAGGATTCCTTTAAATCCTTTAAATTGCTATATCAATGTACTATTACAAGGAATAGGTCAGCACTGTCATCAGCCTTAGGCTCCTGAAGGCTTAATGGAACATCCATTTACCCATGGAAAAAAAACTATTAAAATAGAAACAAATTAATTTCTTAATAGCACAGTTATGGTAGAAACGCCGAGGCTTCACAAATTCTCCAGAATATTTTCATAACTGATTTTGGAAAGAGGTGAGTGAATAATAATAAGTGGACAGTTAATTGAAGGACAAATAAATTTAATAACGGGTGTCCCAAAAGTTTTGGGGAAAAAATTAAAGACATAAAAAAAATTTTTTAAAATTTATTTATCCCTCATAATACTACGTACAAAGTGGTTCCTTAACAATAAATAAAAACTACTACAGCACCGCTAGGGGTCCATTTTCTCCGCAAACTTGGCCTTTGGTTTTCTGGTAGGTCGGCATGCGAAAATGTAAAATATTTTTCGTCATCCAGTATAACCTTTCTGTTGTTCACAAAATGACGAAGACGCAACAAGTGGCAACAATAAGAAATCCTACGAAGTTGGACCTCGTTATACTTTGGACATTTTGTCCGTTTTCTATAATTTAAGCCTTTTTGGCAATATATCTAGAAACTGTCAATTTTGATACCTGAAATCGTCGGGAAAGCTTTCGAGTTGACACTCCAATGGTATCCTTTGCAAGTTCGACCATACTGTTCACCCTGACATCGGTAAGAGCTGCGGTCTACCACTTTTCGGCAAGTTGAGACAAAGTATTCCTTGTTCGCATTCTTGAATTGTTCGGTAAATGGTTGTTTTAGATATATTTTGATTCCGGAAAATATTAACGATATCTTTTTTTGGCATTCTACCAACAAAGTTATAAATAGATTTTCGAATCTCAATTTTGTACGCCATTATGCCTACAGACAGATAGCAACTTGGCTGTCAACCAAGTAAACAAAACCCAGGGCAACGTTTATTACCATGGCTAACTAGATAAATTTGATTTAATACTCTGCAGAGCACAGACAAACTTTTTCCCAAAACTTTTGGGACACCCGTTAAGTAAACAAATGTATACATAAAAAAACTACAAATAATAATAAAAGTCTCAATAGAAACTGAAATTTATTTAAGGAGTAAATAAACTTAACCTACTTCAATTTACTTAGTGTAGTATTTAATAATAATATATTAAAACATTATTGATAACAACTTAAATGAAAATTAGATTTGTTCTCGTAAGACACAAATTATGACAAAGAGTAAACTTCCTATTGGATTATATAGTTTGGAATTGTTTGCAATTATAGTATTGAAAAATTAAACATGTTCGTTTGATTAGATAGCATAAAGGGAACGAAAATAAAATTTTCCATTCATATGGAAAATCGTTAAGTGTCTTAATACAAAAATAAGACATTTTGAACAAGTCTCTTAAAATAAACATATAATATTTTCCTTACATTTGCTATACAGTTCACAAAATAGATAAATATAGAATGGAAAAAGAAGTTAAATAACTAGGCCTTAATCTGGACAATAAACTTCTCTTAGAATGAAGTAGTAAATACGTCTACAAAAGCCCTAATTGTATGCAGAAACATTGCGGATAAAAGATGGGGATGTAACTCGACTACACTGCGATGGATGTATACAACAATAGTGAGACCAGTAATTATTTATAGGGGTGGAGACTGGAGTAACATGACTAGTTTAGCTACTATGAGAGCTACTATCTCAAAAGTACAAAGAATAGCCTGTGTTTGCATTACTGGTGCAATGAAAACCTGTCTTAGGCCGCAATGGAGTTTTAAACCTTACCCCTTTTAATTTAATGATAGAGAATATGATAAATACGACAAGATATAGAATAACCAGAAAAGTAATCATACGAAAGTTTATTAGCTTTAAGACTGAAGATACTTGTGATATACCCAAGGACGAAATGAAAAAGAAGTACAGTTTTATAAAATTCTTTTAAACCACAGAGCTGGGCTGCAAGAAAGAATGGAGCCAAGAATGTTTCGTCTTTGTACGCGAAAGACATGACATTCAGTGGTAAACGGATGGTTCCAAATCCATAGAAGGAACTGGAATAGGAATATATGGGCTTAGAACTAGACACTCTGGAAGTTTAGGTAAATACACAAACATCTTTTAGGAAAAAATTCACTCATTAAGAAGTTTATCCAGTTCAGCATCGAGAGAAACTATTGTAGATAACAAATTATAATCATATCCGATGGGAAAGCAGCCATCAAAGCGCTGAGTTTTTACGTAATCAACTCAAAAATGGTCTGGAGATGCCTAAAAAACTAAATGAGCTAGGTTAGGAAAATACAGTAACTCTCACTTGGTCCTGGGACATAACCATGTAAAGGTTAACGAGATTTTAGATAGTTTCGGAAGAAAAGGGACTCAAACTTCCTTTGTGGGACCTGAACCCTTTTGTAGTACAGTAACAACACAATATTAAGAAAGATTAAAAAAGAATTAAAAAGTAAAAGAACCGATTATTGGGACAATCTCTTGGCGTTAAGACTAAGGCTAAGATAATTCTAGGTGAATATAACCATAAAAGATCCGAAGCCTGAGCAAGAACAGAATGCGCGTTGTAACAGGGATCCTTACTGGGCATTGTCGACTCAAAGGATACCTTGGTAAACTAAAAATATCAGAAGATAGTGAGTGCAGATTTTGTGAAGAGGAGGATGAAATCTCAATTCATATTACGACTGAATGTGTAGCACTTCAGAATTCAAGTGCACTATACTTAGGAGCATATCAAATAAAAGGGGGTGATTTATCTAACTTAACACCATTCCAAATCATACACTTCCTTGAGAGGATACAATTGGAAGGGTCGTTATAGGCATCGAAACTATTTAATCAACGCATTAGAGGCAGAAGGGAGCACAACATAACATAACATAGAGTCCCGAAGGTACTGTCACTGATAGAGCTGCCTAAAGGCCAGAGTTCGGACTCATTCTTTACTCGACTCTTTTGGTATCTTCAAGTATTCTTACTTTACAGCTTCAAGTAAAATGTCCATTCCTTCATCAAAGATTTTTAGCTTCTACTAGCGCTGCCTTCTTAGATAGAATCCTTTTTTATCAACTTTAACTTTTTCCAATATTATAGAAAACTTGGCTTTAGGTTAATCGAAAACTGCATCGATTCTTTTGTTTCAAATGTTTCCCTATTTCTAGAGAACTGAATGGCTCCCATTCTATTTTCCAACAGTTCGTTGTCCCGTCCTTTGTTCAAGATAGGTCAAGATAGCTCGGTTAGCTCCATATCCGCTGTTCTTCTTTTAATTTAGTTGTCTTCACCAACCGTACACTTCTTTGGGGATTGATAAAAACTACCTCAATCTGTTAACCCAATTTTTTAACGTAATCCAGTGGTTCTACGTTTTGGACATCTAAAACCTCGTTAAATTATAATACTTTAAATTATATTAAATTTATTTATTCGCACAATTTATTTAACGTTGGTCCATTTCTAACTACCAGGTTTAAACACCGACGCTGGTAGCACGCTATCCTCACTTACTTAGAAATTTAGCCGCATTCTTTGGTGTTCAAAGGGTTCTTTAACATCTATGGATTCAAGACCGACAGTTTTACATCTCCTTTAAAAAATTGCACACCCCATGCTATGCTGACTGTACTCATTACTACAACGCCTGCCTGCTGTTTTATGCAACTATGTGAACAGTTTGTTCAAACGTACGCCGATTTGAGATAGTCACACATCCAACTAGTAACTGCGCTCGGCCTGACTTGACTACAGATTGTAGAAAAATTCCCTAGTTAGTTACTGGGTTACCCAAAATTAATCATATCCATGTCAACCAATAAATAATGAAAATTGAACTAAAACCCTATGGGGAATTTTGTTATTTGTGATTTTTTACATAAATTCATTGTCCCTGGTTTAGTTTAATAAATTCATCATCTCACTAACCTGTGTCTGAAAGTTCCATACACGCTTTGAGACCGATAAGTGTTCCAGTTGAGCCGGGTCGCTATCCCTGTAGAACAAATACATTCTATAACTCGATGTAAAATACTTTAAATATTCATTAATTTATTTTATTAACACACCTGCACAATTTAATCCGTTTTTGTAAAAAATAAAAATGCCTTAATAATAACATAATTGAAAACAGTGTACACATTTGAATGGTAACTGACTTTAGAAAATATTTTTTCTTTTGACTTACCCTTTGGGGATAAATATTCATAAACTTGAAGATTCAGACAGAACCGTAAATATTAACTGTAACCCGCAATTTTCTTTTTTAATTTCCCCATATAAAAATCGTCGCAACACAATAAAATCGAAGAAATCGAATTCTGCTTGCAAGAAGAACTACTAACGGAACCCGTTCGCAAGATAAAAATTGTTACAGCCACAATAGAGTTGCGGTCGACTTTTTCCTCATTGATGTTACGGTTCGGAAACAAACAAAAGTAGGCTTATTGAGATTTAGATGCCGTTACGGCAAACAACGAAATACGAATTACTTTTATATTCGCGGCATTCCTGCATTTTTGCGTTTTCACGCTTTAATTTTAACCGTAAATGCGATGCGTTCGACGTGCTGAGAAAGTTTAGATTAATGTTAATTTCTGTGATTGAATGCTATCCGCTGAAATTGCTTATTAGTCTAAATCAAAGCTACTGATACTACTTTCAATCCTCACATATCGAATTGTATTTTACAGTTTGGCAGTCAAGTTCTGCCTCAAATCAAATGCTAACAAATAATGTCATAGCAATACAAATTTAAATTTTAATAAAAAAGTGCGTTAGGACTTGAGCTATTTTCAATGCTAATCTACAATGACTGTGAGTATAAATATAAAAATATTTTGAAAAAATGAATCAATGACAAAAAAAGGAACGTATTCAAATAGTGAATATTGACGATTCTCGTGTAACTGCGATTTTTAAAACTTAAAATTTTCTAAAATTAAAAATGTTTTAAAACGTTTTACGCGTTTTTGTTTTTATTTATGTACAGAAATAAGCCTGTAAAGTGGTTCTACTACATCTACAACACAACGAAAACTGTGACAAAATTTAAAAATTTTAATGCCACGGTACTGATATTTCGAGTATATTTATTTGCAGCTTGAAAAATGTTTGCGAAGATTTATGATCTAATTCATAATAATGTTGGTTGTAAAATACCTCTAAATTTATATTAATAACTTTTTGATGAGGAAAACTTTTGCAAAACGATAAACAAAATACCGGACATAAAAAATCACAGTTATCCGAGAAAATCACCAATATTTATTTCTATATTTGTATTTTTTGATCTATAACGTGCTTCTCATGGAGTGTTAATATCAGAGGACACTGTTTAAATTTCGTATAAAATTTGTTCAACTAATAAATTTTCAAGATTCGTACTCTAGCTTTTATACACTACAAAATGGTATGCCCCAAGGATCGATTTAAAGTCCTATACTGTTCACAATAACCATAAATGACATTAAAAAAACATAAGGAAACCCCCAAAAAGTTTCTGTGTATATGTCGACGATTTAGTCGTATTTATCAAAGCCAAAGACATATCATTATTGTCATATATGATACAAAAGTTTATAAATAACCTATAGCAATGGTCCAATCATAAGGTTTCCATTTCTCAGTTACTGTTATGAACTTATCAAATAATTCTGCAACAAAACACTTATATTAATAAAAACAGTAGCTAATCTAAACTACTCACTGATCCATTCGAAAATCGATTTCGGCTCAATTGTATTAAATACCAGAACTATTTCTTCGGAAAACCTTTTGTCAAAGAACCATATTACGAAAAAAATAACCCATTCTTTGTTTCTTTGTCAAATTTTCTTTTAAAAATATTTTAGGTTTTAGTTGAAGAAAATATATGTATGTTTGTCTGAAAAATAACCAAAAAATATTGTTAGGCAAAAAAATAGTTCCATTATTGAAACTTGGCTTCTTATATCATGTAAGTTAAACAAATAAACTAAAATATTCAGGAAGTGTTTACTTTATTGTAATTATAAAACATTGGAACAATATTATAAATTTTCTTGTATATTTTGCTTAAATGAATCAGGATAGTGTACAACTATAGACATTAATTATATAAGATGGGGAAAGGGGTATCGTACGTCGCACATAACCGTAGTGTTGAGGAAATACGGGAGGTTGAAATATTAAAAAAAAACCTAACTTAGAAACAGAAAACGATATCAAATTAAAAACTTCAGAAAAAATCAAGCTTTATAAGGGGATGAAGCCTATTTATTCTAAAAAAACTGTTTAAATGGGGGGTTAAGGGGGTTTGTTAAACTGTGAACAGTATAATATAGAATGAAAAGCATTATATATCTTCATTCTAGTTTTTACATCGGCATTGTCAAGATAAAAACTTATTAAAAACAATAGAACAACTTTATTTCAGATATAAATATTTAAAAAGAATCTTACCAAAACATACGCTTTGGATTTTACACGTCACACCTACTTTCAGAGTTGTCGTCTGCATAACGGAATAACAACTCCTTTAGAACAGGTATCAGCAACAATTTTATAATTGCATTTACAATATTAAGTAAATGAAGCCCTATTCTCTATATATTCCTCCATTTATGCTAACGAAACTTCAACAATGAAATGACTGCATATTTTTATTACAAATAGTTTAGCACACTACATATTTCTCCATTATCCTAAATGTCTTTATTAAATAGTTCAATGTTCAAATTATTCTTGAAAATTTAAAATAACTTCAAAAAAACACAATTAAAATTAAGCTGTCACTTGACGCCGTCAATGATACACGTGTAAAAGACGATAAATACAAATCTTAAGTGATTGTAATGAATAAAAACTATGATAAAAACTCATATTATAACCTCCCGCGCCCAGGTATCATAATAATTTATTAATTCCATTTTATTAAAGAAAAGTTGCATTTTTATTAAATAATCCTTCATTTAACAAAAATCTTCCAGATAATTAAATCTTATTTACGACACCTAATAAATAATATCTATAACCTAGAGATCCAATTTTTTACAAGGGTCTGGGAACGCAATCTAAAACTACCATACAACATAAGTTGCCACGAAGTAATAATCATTAAAACTCTTAACGCACTTTTGAATAGAAACGTTGTTTTCGATACACAAACTTTTCAAGGCAAGTAATAAATCAGACACCCCCATCAACCCAAATTCGTTCACTGACGTCACCAAAAACCTAATTAAATCGAGCATAAAGATCCGATTAAAAAGGACTCGAAAGGAATTAAGAAATCAGACTCAGTTTAGTTGATTTCGAGCTCCAGTCGTATTATTCTTTAAATCTAATTCAAGTTCAGTACCTTTCCTAAACCCACGCAGTTCATATCCTACCTTTATCCAATCCTCTTTAGTCCGACGACCTACCTTCCCAACGTTCCCACGTCTCGACGCTCGACGTCACGACGTCATCTCTTTTATCCAACGTCTCCATCCGACGCCCAATATCTTATCTGACGCCCTACGTCTTTACTTATCTACCTTCCTGCGTTTGGCGTTCTGCGTCACGACGTTCTCGCTCTCTGTTACGCCGCTCTAAATTTCAACGCCAACGTCTCAACGTCCCTACTAATTATTCCAAATACAAAATTATAAAATGTCTGAAATAGAAACAGATGATAATATAAACCCAACGGTCTGTATATCCGATGGTGAGTTAATAACCTAAAAAAACAAATTAAATTTGTAAAAACGGGAATTTATTGTTGAATAATAATAAGTATTATTGTGTTACTCATTATTATTTAATAATGGTCAGTCTTTACATTTAAAGAATTTGTTGCTCGCCGATATCACATTTAGCTCGTCCAGATGTGTATGCTATGAGCCATATTGCCCTCAAATTAATATATAATTGTAAAAGATAATAAGAGTCTGGCTACCGAACTGTCAATGAACCCTCGCAAATATCTACTAAATAACAGCTCAGCTGATTGGGGTAAATGACACATCGGACGAAAAGGCTTACATTTATCCGAATATGCATGATGTTACTACAGGGTTAGACTATCTTAGATAATTATCTCTCAATATTTGCACCGCAGGTAGATCTGAACATAAGGGGTAGTTCGCTAGTATTGATCTGGCACTATTCTAGTAGGACTACGTCTACATAAAACACCCCCTGGGTGAGGCTGAAACATAAGGGATATCCGCCTGTTATTGCAACGACGGTGTCTCAGTAAGCGCACCTACATAAAAAAGAACACGACGAAACAAAGAATTATTGAAGATAGTGCAATTCTGAGGACTTCTGCTGTCTATTCTCAAGAATTGTTTTTATTACAAATATTTGATGGCAAGTGGCCTGTGGCCTGTTGTTTGGGCAAGACACATGTGAGGTCTAGATGACATACAACTTCTCATTACCTAATATTAAAAGAAATTTGTACATAATGAGTTTATTGGAGATCAAAAATAAATTAAGTTAAATATATTTTGAGCATTATTTCATTCACAAATTTGTACCAAACTTTGCATCGAATCCTCGTTTATCTTAATTAACATTATCACAACGTGGGTATATAAATGATCAATTAATTAACTACGGGCTTTTAATAATTAGCTACAAGACCATGGGGGTGGGCGGTCACAATATCTATGCTTTTAATACCTTATTTTTCGTTTTTTAATAGATTATATTAAAAGGAAGAGTAAATTTTTTAATAAAAATTTAATTCAGGATATTTGATGTAACAGATCTGACAACATATGAAGAACGTACTGTCAGAAAGATGTTGCTGACAAATTCAATGTAAACAAACCGTATCTATTTTGCGATATCTTTGTGTATGATCCGTATGACCGATGCATCTCTTCGAATATTTTTACTAAATATTTAGAAACATAACTTCTTTTAGTTTTGGATGAACCATCGAAGATTCTTTGAAATTTAACAGCAAATATGCCACAACAATACTTCTTAAACTCTAGAAAAATCTAAATTTGTAGACGTCTTTTTATAAGAATGTTTTTATTTTCTTTTTTTTTAGTCCGATTTCGTTATTATTTCCATGAAAGGAGGTGTGTAAATATTTTTATACATACTTATGGCATTTCCACATTTATCTATTTTTTATCAGCTGCAAAATATCTACAAGCAGCAACCCCAAACGAATTAGATGCAACCTGAATCTTCCACTGTATTATGAAAATGTCGCTTAAAGTTTTCATATAGGATTTCGATATGCGTACAAAACTCTTATTTATTGATTTTATTTGTAAAGGTACAATTTTCAATTCTATTTTGTCGCACAGTACATGTAGAACTAAAGCAGTAACCAGACAAAATAAAGGCAAGTCTGTAAAAAAATAAAAATAAAAACTGTACTTTCTATTGGGTTACTCTTCTTTGAGTTTTTTGCAAATTTTGTCACTACTAATGCTCTCAAATCCATTTCTTCATTGTCCAACATGATAACTTTGCCCTACTAAGGTTCAGTACGTATCAGGTACTCGTTCGAGAGAATCATGGTCCAGAATTAAAAGCCAAATCTGATTGGTTTACCCTGAATTCTCTGTTTGCAAGAATGGCATCAACATCCATATCTGTTTATGTAGGCACATTTTCAAAAAAATGTTTAATTGGATGAGCTACAAGGGTTCTTATTTTAGCTTATTTGTCATGCTCTGCTAAATTTGTATTGTCTGCAAAATATAGATTTCTCGTTCTATCTAGAAATTTTTCTGAGATCTATATCTGATATCTATATCCAGACTCCAAATTATATCACGACGTGGTCTGCAATTATATCTTGATATCATAAGACAGGCAAAGAACAACTTAATATTTTTAACTGATACGTAAAATAAAGTGTTTGCATCTATTTGGTGTGTATTGAGAATAGTTTGATCCTTTATATATTCAAAAAACAATTTTTTCCAAAATACATCGAAAATCTCTACAGGTGATTTTATTCCACCCGGCTCATCATTTTCTGAATCAATATCAAGTGGTTGAGAAAAAAAATTACCTATTACCCAAGTATCAATAAATTGTTTTTTATTTCCATTTTTTTTATTCAAACGTTTAGCTTTTAAAACATTTGTAAACGGAACATCTTTTTTCACATCGCTAATAATCTATGATTTCATACTTGATTTATTTAGTCGTTTCATAATATTAATATCTTCCGATATTCCTTCTTCGTTACTACTTGTCAATCCAGATGTCAAAAATATTCTCCTGTATTGAATTCGTTTCAATTTCTTCATTGAAATCATCTTTCGATTCTTCGTCACCTGCAAAAAGAGAAGCTTCTGCTGGCGCCTCCAGAATTGTGCCCGACAATTTATCGGCAAATTCTCCTTTCGTTTCTGAATCTGAGTTGTCTGAGTTGTCTTAGAAAACTTTTCTGGGAAAATGGAGTAGAATAGATATCAGCCTTTTTAAATTTCTTGTCGTACATAACTTTTCGACCCATACAATTGTTTTACGTCCATTTTTCTAAAAGTAAAAAAACAACATATAAATGGCCAAGTTCAACATGATAAATTGAAGGAACTAACTAAAAAATTTAATTCATTTACAGAAAATTACATTCAGTTAGTCCAGTTTATTAATATTTTACTTTACTTATATATACTAATAGTATATTGTTTCACGAGTGACGAAAAAATGATTATCGACGAGTAAAACACTATACTTTTTCTACGAACTCTATTATGTCATGTAGGTACCTACTAAAATGAAAAAAAAAACAAACGTTTGCAAATGCTTTATTTTGTGTTAGGAATAACAAAAAATTAACCAACAATTAAATATTTCAGAAATATTATTTATTATTTAAATATTGATTTATTGTTATATTTGAACAATTGTTCAAAATTATGGGGGTATCACACTCAAGCTTTTTATTTATTGAGGTAGATGCCGACATATTTGTTCTACTGTTAAATGTCATTTCAGATGATGATGCGCCATAATCGGATGAACTAGTAGTTTCCTTATTTTGTACAGATTGTAAAATGTTGGTTTGTATTTGGTTTTTACCTGTTCGTGGATTCATCAACATATCCTATCGCAACACTACTAGATTTCCAACCACCGTGCTTTTTTAACAGAAGCAAGTCACCTCCTGCATCCACTAATAGCGTTGCGGATGTTCTGCGGAAACAGTGCCCAGTGTAAACTTGAGGAATCGGAAGCGTTAAAAACTGAGCAATTTCGTTAGGAAATTTACTGATTTTATTAATTCCAACAACCTGTCTGCTACACTTTCCATTCTGATAGTTAATAAAGAATCTTGAATTAATTTGATCCATGTTTGCGGGACGTAGGCTCATATATTTTTTAGAAATATCATAAAAGGGTCCAGAAATATGAAAAGAACGCGGAACTTTTGTTTTTGTATTACGGATTTTAACTAACAGAATACTTCCAGTATCCTTTACATCGCCTATTGTTAAATCTTTTAGTTCGTGGCAACGACAAGCGCCAGATAATCCAAAAACTAATGCTACCTACAAATATTAGTAGTTATGTATTAAGTATTTGTTAAAATGAAAATAATAATTCCGTTACCTTTGTTATTAAATATTTATAGTCAGGTGCATTCTTTAGGAAAGTCTTTATGTCTTCAGGCGAAACAATTTTGGATTTTTGGCTTTTAAAACCATCAGATTTTCTTTTCAAAAGCGAACGTAACTTTGGATATTTACTAATATCGACATCATTTTTAACAGAGAGTGTAGTTCTTAGCATCGAATAAATGGACCATAACGTCGACGGTTTAAAATTTGAACATATTTCTCCAAAGTTTGCTAGTAGTACAGTTTCTGAAAATGATTTTACTTTATTTTTTTCTCTCCAGTCCAAAAATTTGATATAAATTTCTTCATATCTCTTTTTTGATTTGGCCGGTAATAAATCTGAAGAGGTTTCTTCAGCTTTAAAAATAATTTCTGGGGGAGTACAATCGCTTTCTGACTCAGACATCATGAAAATGTGTTAAATTTAGGACGAACTGAAACTGACAGTTCTCAAAAGTGATAAAACTTCAAATAAACAAATGAAAACCAGGAAACTAGATGCAGATTGGTTTAATTTGCACTATTTTTATACATTTTTATTTTATCTTTAATTCATTAAAGTTTAGCTAAAAACGCATATAGAATTTAATGAGCATCTTTTTATTTCATTATTAATAATTATAAGCTGCCAAAATATTATACGAGGCGACTGATATATGAAAATATGTAACAACTTACTTTCGTCACTAGAGACGAAAGTAAACGTTATGGGATTTTTTCTCACTAGTGACGGAAATCAAGTTTTCGCTGAAAGTATCCTGTAGCGAAAGATGTCTTTTTGTAAGAGTTCGTAGAAAAAATACTATTTACGCTTGCTACTAGATTGAAGAATATAAAAAATAAAACTTCAAAACTCGTAAATGAATACAAATGTCATGTAACTACCAAATATCTGGTTATATCTGGTTATATATCGGAACTAGTAGAAAATTGTGTTGCCATAATTTAAAAGTATTTTTTCAGACTAAGTTAGTGTATTTGTGACTTAACTGAGTCAAGTTAACAATAATGTGTCTCCATGAATAAACCATATTCTTCATTTCGTGTAGTATTTGTATAAATATTACATAAATACAACATAAAACCTTGAATATTGGTCACGTTGATTTATTGAAAAAATTGGCAGAAACTAGTTACGACCACATACGATCATCATCAGGCTTATAAGGTCAAAAACAATATAGTTGAATAATAGGTTAACGGTTAACCATTAATGGTTAACGATTAAAAGTTAACCTGTTGAAAATGTAATCAAAAGGAATAACAGAGTCCATGCGTATTCTTGTTTTCGATGGAACAATCTGTTCTTCAAACGTATAAAGAATCAGGTACCTTAAGCAATAAAGAGGAAGGGTAAAATATTAAAAATACATATGGACACTCTCAAGCTACAATAAGTACAGTACTCCAAAAAATGTCAAATTTTTTAAATAACTTTACAGCTAGTAATTTGCTGAGTTAAAATCAGGCAATCTTGGAATTCATGAATTTTTAAAATATCTGCTTATAACACAATCCTGAAAAATAGCAGCTAACAACTCTTTAACTGATCGGTAAACAACGACAATTCGTTTGTTTTCCATATAGATAGAGCAAAATTCAACTATTAAAGTAACTAGATTCCGTTTATTTTTTGCTTCTATCTTGATTTCTTGAATAAAACTTACCTTATGATAACCTCATTTTTTTTGTCTTTGACACAAACAAATTAACATTTATTTCAGTTCATTGCTGTTGCTAATTCCATAAAATATTATACACAAAAATGGGAACAACATAACAAGCCAGAACTTATCGCGTTATCAATCTCGCTACAAGATCTGACTACTTATTCTAACTACGCAAACGATGAAGATATTTACAGTTAGCCGAAGTGTGGTAAGCTCCTTAAGATTCATGTCTAATAAATTTATATGTTGATAGGGTAATAAATAAGAATTTGTCAATTATAAAAATAAATATTTAAGTCGCGCACACCTCGAGCGGATATATTTTAACGCCCAAAACGAGAAGTATAATCAATTTTTTTAACAAGGCGATGGGTGTTCGTTTGATCTATTAATTTTATTACTTGAAAATTTATTGCATGTTGCGTAACGAAAAATAACTGAAATAAAGTCATTTCATGGCATTTGTTAAGCATAAAATGTCTAAAGACAAAAATTTCTCTGATGCTTATTTTAATGCAGTTCAAATTATTTTGAATAAAGATTATGCAAGGCAAACTGACTGAAGAAGAAAATAAAATCAAAACTAACAAAACCATTACAATAAGAAGAACATAGCCTTGTTATCATTTGGCAAAGTAATTCATTGGCGATTGCCGCCTTCTGGGTGGTTAAGTGGTGTGTTTTAAGAATTTAGAAAATATTTTCTTTATATCCAACTTCCTTATTGTTTATTTACTGTTGCTTTAAAATAATCTATTTATCTGACTTTCAGATCCAGAATATTTCAATAACTTGACAGATATTTAAATTAAATTTAGGGAGAAGAAAATAGGACAATAGGTGCAGTCATCCATAAAATATTCCTTCAATTCAAAAGAAACAAGAATGAAGATATATAAAGCTTTATTTTTGATATAGTATTTGTTTATTAAGATTTTTTTAATATTTCAATCCCCCTTATCTCCTCATTGTTATTTATTTAATGATTCCCTAATAGAGCTTGAATTCGACTAAATATGTCATGTTGATATCGCTTTTGGTTTTTGGTTTTTAATTTCAACCCCCCCTTGACCACCATTATAATCAGATTTGACAACCATTTTATTCAAATTTTTTTTATATCAGTAGATTTGTCTCCTTATAGAGCATAATTTTTTTTGAAAAGTTTTAAGTTGATATTATTGTTTGTTCCTAAGTTAAGATTCTATTTTAATATTTCAACCTTCCTTAAACCCTCATTTTTAATCAAATTTGTTTCAAAATCAAAGGGAGTCTTTCCCTTATAGAGCTTAATTGTTGCTAAAAATTTCAAGTTGATGTAATTTTTCGTTTTTAAGTCAAGATTTTTTTATGAAACAAACTCTATAACCCCAAATTTATTGAGGTTTTTTCAGAATCAATAAGCTTCATCTTCTTGTAGAGCTTCATTTTTTCTAAAAATTTCATGTTGATATTGCTTCGCGTTTTTGATTTGTTTTTTTTTAATTTCAACTCCGCGTAACCCCCACTTTTAATCATATTTTTTTTTCAAAATAGACTTTGTCTCCTTGTAGAGTTTGATTTTTGCTAAAAATTTTAAGTTTTTTTGCATTTTTGAGTTAGGATTTTTTTAAATATTTCAACTCCCCTTAATCCTCCAATTTTTATTCAGATATTTTCCAAATTCATAAAGCTTTGTCTCCTTATAGAGATCGATTTTTCGTAAAATTTTCAAGTTGATACCATTTTTCATTTTTAACTTATCGTGCGGACAAAAACCTGACATCGGACGGACAAAGTAAACCTATAGTACTCTTTGCAGACTACTAAATGTGTGAAGAGTATAAACATCTTATAACAGCACAAAGATTTATCTAGAAAGGCAGTGATAGGAAAGCACCAAATGACGTCAATAGTTCTGGATCCAACTAATCTCCATGCTTTTCTTAACTAGTTAGAATATGAAAAGACTACAAGGAAGCAGCAGGTGCAATAATAAAATAAAATTACTTAGATTGTGCATCCTATGGCGAGAGCGGGAGAGATTTAGAGAACCATCAGTATATGAAATGAAGGTTATGCCATTTGGAACTACATATGTTTAAAATAAGAATGCTTTTAAATTTCAATTCATTTCCAGATGCGTTGCATGTTATTCTAAAAGCATTATATCTGTGATTATTTAGATTCTGATTCAGAAGATATAGCCATAAAACTTATTTTTGACGTTATTCACTTACATAGTCAGGGTGAGTTTCAATCGATTACGGTAGCGTAGGTATCTACGGCGCCGCATTCAATGGCGAGCCCATTTTGTGGTAAAACGACACTTGTTTTATCAATTCGTCGCGATATTTTTTATTTAAAACCTTTCAAGTTTCTGATGTCTACTAATTCCAGTATTACTCTTATTACAAAAATAAAGGTAATTTTTTCGTATTGTACACCTATCAATTTATTTCTTTGATTTAATTTTCACTTTGCTACTGAAAATTTATATAATTTACACTGTTTTTTTTTGTAGTATTTTTACAATTTTCAACACAGCAACTCAGGTTGCCTATCCTATTGTATTGTTTTTACTTACTTTTTTGAAAAAAAAAAAAAAGAGTAAAATGTATACGAGTATTTAATATGCAAAAATTTCAAAATATCACCCCAAAATGCATGAATTATCCGCAGCTAGCGTTAGTATCGCTGTTGCTTCCGCTACTATGACTTCGCACTAAGCAAATAGGATTTAATAGAAGCCGTATTAGCAAAAATTTAATTTCTGTTAATATGACATCCAGATTATTAAAATCGCCATGCGTTACCGTTTTCGATGTTGGTGGGTGGGGTTTTCCGGGTTTTCCTTACCTGTAAGTCAAATGGCACCATCAATCATCTTTAAGTCGCCCCGGAGCGCCACGGCAAATAATAGTAAAAGCCGTCGTCCCTTTCCCAGGACAAGCCCAGCTTTTGGGTTTAAAATTCACTCGTAAGGGGGTGAATTAGGCCGAGTATTATTATTATTATTATTATTATATTATATTAGAAATTAGGTGTAAAATTCTAAAAAAGTACTTTGTAGTTTGCCAACAGCTATAAGACCAAAAAACTGTAAGTACTTTAATTCAGATTCTAAATTGCCAACAGAAAGAGTTTTGGGGATTCAGTGGCATCCAGAAACTAACGTATTTAGATTTAAATTAAATTTGAAAAAAATACCACACAGTTTTAGATTCAAATTTAATCCTCACAAAGCTAGAAGTTTTGAAAGTAGTTAGGAATGTTTTTGATCCTTTAGGTTTTTTAAACAATTCTACAGTTAGAGGTCAAATTATTTTGCAAGACATATGGCGAGAGAAGACTAAGTGAGATAGCGAAATCTAACCTAATTTAAATGGCAACAATGGCTCCAAGAGTTAAATTTCATAACTACCATTCAAATACCCCACTAGTATTCTTAGTCTCACTTCCCTTGATATTTACATCAAGGAGGTTGCTATGACGACAATGACACGCCTCCGCACGGTTGGAACAGAACCTGATGTAGTATCTGGTGAAGCGAGACGTAGGTTTTGGCAGGAGGCGCTCTTAATGCTCCCACTGCTTGTAATATGATCTTGTTATTTTATCTATTTTTATAGTGTTTTAAGCACTTATTGTTTGGGGAGTGGGTCAGGTTATTAAACAACTCGTATCACTTTGAAAAAGAATGTTGGACGCCACTATATTTAAACTTTCTATACTTGACAAGCGACTAATGATGAAAATATAGAAAATCACTTACCTTTATGATATTATAATTAAATAAGGTAGCGACAAATTCTAATTCACAGAGACTTAATTAATCAAATTTAAATGATTTATTATAACTTATCTGTGGTATTACAGGTAGCAGGTATAGGGGATTCGTATGATAGGCTTGGATATCACCAACTGATAATTCTTAGGTAAAGTTAAATCTCGTACACTTCTTTGGATGGCTCGAACTAAACCTCTTGAAATACTTGAAACAACCTCTGTAGCTGGAACCAAACTTCTAAATTTCAATCTTTCTACACATGCAGCTGGAACGTTCTTCTTAACAATCTTTTTCGATAAACTTCTATAAAACCATCCATATAACTTCTACTAAACTTCTAATGAAACCATCTATATACAGCCAAGCTACAAGGAAAAAGGTAAAAATATCAAAAAGGGATTATGAAGAGTATATAGGAAACAGATAATGCTTTTTACTATTAAATAAACATTTAAACTATTATTTGAATAGCTTCACAGAGACCAAATTTAATAGAAAAAGAAAAAGTCTTATTTAACACATTCAAATATAGTAAAGCATATTATCTATTTCAAACAAAATAATATATGAAATTATATAAATCATGAGATTTCTTGTGTGATTCAATGTGTGAGGTTATGTTTCAAATTTGACATTTTAATAAAGAAATTCTTGTAATAAATATATATTTTCAACAAAATATCGGTAGGAAACTTACCTTTATAAAATCAGACGGTCATTAAAAATATTAAAGAAAATTAATACATCGGATGTACTAGATAAAAGATAATTAAAATTCAATAATTCAACTTGCTTGATGACAGAGGTAAATCGAAATGACAACCCGAGTTTTGACACAAGGCATTAACGACAAATGACGTTTGTGTAGAGATGGTGGTTTCAAAATAACGAAAACGGTTACAACCGTTACTATGTCTGGGTCAAATAACGAAAATGGTTCCAACCGTTACATGCTTCAAGCGAACATGGACTCCATCTCACCGAGATATATCTTCCATAAGCCATATAAAGTTGTAACAGAACAAATAGACGAGCCGGAAGTGGCAGGTACGATTCATATCTACACCGACGGTTTTAAAACAAAACAAGGCGTAGGATGTGGAATATACTCCAGATCCTTAAATTTTAACAAAAAATGGGCTGTGAGCAATAGTGCCAGTGTAGTTCAAATAGAGCTCACGAAGTTTTGGCCGAAGTATCCGTTAACAACGTGGTCACCTTAAGATGGATCAAAGGTCACCACACATCGAAAGGTAACCGTCTTGCTGATTCACTGGCCAAGAAAGCAGCCAAGCAAATACATTTTGGACCTGGCCCTTCTATTGGCCTGACAAAATCGGTAGTGACAGACCTAATTAAAGAACATTCTCTTGTGAAATTCAAGGAAAGATGGGATGAAACAAAAAACTGCAGAGTTTTCAGGGAGCTTTTAAGTTATCCTGACAACACTGCAGCAAACAAATATTTTTCTATGGCTAGAAAGAATCTGCGCCTAGTCACTGGACATTGCCAAGTACGGAAGCATCTCTATATCATGCGTCTGTCAGAATCCGCACTCTGCAGAGGGTGCGAACAAGAAGATGAGACCATCTAGCATATCCTCTGCGATTGTTCTACCCTCTCAAATATTAGGAGATTTGTGTTCGGCGAGTATCAGCTAACACCAGCCGATATAAGAGAAGCACCTCTTGGCGACGTTGTCAATTACATTAAATCTGTAGGCTGGCTCACGAGCTAGTAGGTGCCTATCATCTTAGGATTAACAATGGGCCTAGTGAGGCCGAATTGCCGTGGGGGTAACTCACCCTCCACACATTACAGATACAGATACCCCGCTGTTATTCTTTAAATATCCCTTATACTACCTCCATACAATGGCATGCTTTCTTTCATGCTAGCACTAAAACCTATACTTGTGTAATTTACTTAAGAATAGAAAGTGCACGAGGTGTTGAAGTATCATTTTTGTCATCAAAGTGTAAGGTTGTCCAGGAAGAAGTTTTGCATAGCTTGATGTTGGAAGTTGAGAACACTATTGTTTCGAAATCAAAACATATCAAAACATTTGAAGCCGGTCCTGCGCACCACACTTTGGGTGGTCCGTTGAATATATATAAAAAATCGTTGTAAACACCTGCTGCATGGTCTACGTGACATTACCCACGTGAATGTGCAAACAGGATCACACCTGACTAGCCGGCACTATGCATTTGTTCCATCTGTCTCCCTCTATCGCTTTCTATCTCCCTCAACATATACGTAGCTAACCAAAAAAGAAACTCACTTTTTAACCAGACACCAAAGCAAACAGACGTGTATTGAGTTCGCTCTTACACAACATAAAAATGTTATTTTTTAACTCACTTTTTAACAAGTCACCGAAGCAAACAGACGTGTATTGAGTTCGCTCTTACACAACATAAAAATGTTATTTTCTAAAAAATGTTTTTCTCAGCAAAGATAGTATTTAGAATGTAAATAAATATGTAAAAAAGTTTTTGTAAATAAGTGTACTGAAGATTTATGAAGAGTCATAAATAAAAGGTGTTACCTACGATGATTTTGCGAGTTTTATTCCATAAGGAAATTACGACAGTCCATTAGCCGAAGCAGAGAAGAGCCGAAAACTGTGTTGCTGCATACGTGGTTTATCAATACAGGTAATCACGATCAAAACATAGAATCTGGTCGTATTCGAGCCGGATGTTTGCAGTTTCGAGTTATGGTCCAGTCAACAGAGACTAACAAACTTAGTGCGGTAATTCTTTAGTGCAATAATAATAATAAAAAAAAATCGTTCGTAATTTTAAAAAATAAGTGAAAAACAGACAGGTATAACTATTTATTTTACTAATTTTTATTTTCTAAAAGACTTACTACATGGCAAGTAAAAAAAAATGTTGGAACTTGCTTATGTAAACTTGTAATTTTTATTTGTTTTTAACTTTAATCTATATTCACGCTTTGTCGTTATATATTCGTTTATATTTATCGTAATATTATACCATAATCGTTTCATTGTCGTATATAGTTGAACATTCAAAATCAATGTTACATATTTTTTCGTTATTTCTAATACTTTGAACATATACCCACAGTGGTCATTTATATTGTTTCGTTACAAAATCGTACTTTTAAATTATACCCACAGTGGTTACTTATATTTTTTCAATTTTATTAACAACTAATCAAACTATTTTACTAGACTTTGTCAAAAAAAAAAAAAAATTCGTCATATTGCGTAATGTTTATCGTTTATATACTATACTTTAATATTAAACAGAACATATTTTCGGCAATTAAACAAAGCTAACACATCTTCTCAAAAATGGAAAAACATAGAAAAAATAGGTCCACAGCTAAAGGACAACTAACTCGAATCGAAAATTGGATGCATGCAAATCTATATTCTGACTCTCTAAGCAGTACAGCACTTTCTATTCAAATTACTAGTTTAGAACAACAATTCGAAAAATATACTTTAGCTCAAAACGAAATAGACTATTTAATTTCTCAAAACGAATCACTTGTCGATGATGAAGATCGTGAATCTTTCGAAAATTCATACATTCAATTATTAGCAGGAGCAAAAGACGCTCTTAATAAACTACAACCTGAAACTAATCAAATTGTAAATCAAAGTAACATTAATCAAAATATTAAACTCCCAGAAGTCAATATTCAAACTTTCTCAGGTAATCCATTAGAATATACTAGTTTTATCGATTTATTTAATGCTTTAATTACTAAAAATTCAAGCTTGTCAAATGCCGAAAAATTATTCTATTTAAAATCTTTTCTGGTGGAGGAACCCCATCAGTTAATTCAAAAACTAGATATAACTAACGACAATTTTGCTATTGCTCTCGAATTACTCGATAAACGGTTCAATAATAAAAGACAAATATTAAACAACCATTTTGTACAACTGATGGCGATCGCTCAAATAGAAAAATCAAACTCATCTTTGCTCAGAAAATTCGTAACTCAAGCTAAAACCATAATCGATTCCCTCTCTAGTCTTCACATGACATCAGAGGAGCTATTTAACTCTTTTTTGATACATATTTTAGAAAGCAAATTAGATTTTTTCACAAAACAATCATTCGAACAATCCATAGGTAAAAATCAATCACTCAATGTTAATCAACTTTTTGACTTTTTAGAAGACAAATGCATAGCTTTCGAAAACTCTGTAAGTGCCGACAATAAACCAAAAAATAATGCCCAAAATTACTCGAATTTTAGTCATAAACACATAAATAAACCTCAAAAAATATTTTTACAAACAAACCAGACTCCAAAAGTAACTCCTGTTCAACAAACAACGTTCCCACATTCTAAATGTGCATTTTGTAACACTATAGAACATTCAATTTTTCGATGCCAATCATTTTTATCACTAACAATCAAAGACAGGTTCAATTATGTCAAAAGTATTCATGCATGTATTAATTGCTTATCCACCAATCATAATGTTAAAAATTGTACTTCAAAACATACATGTCATACGTGCAACCAAAAGCACCATTCTTTATTACATTTTCAAAATACTAACAGTCAAAACGAACCTCGTCCTCAATATCTACAAAATAAATTCAATTCATCAACGTCAACACCTAATTATTCTCAAAATAAAAATTATTTTCAGACAAATAGGCCTTCAGCAGTCAATGTTGACAGTAATCGTAATTTACATGTTTCGAATCAATCATCTTCAGGGCCGTCTACTTCTTATAAGCCTGTTACTTCTTCAGCTTTATCAGCTACAACTACAAAAAATACACATGTACTTTTAGCTACTGCCAAAGCACAAATTAAAACTAAAAATGGCAAGTCTATAACAATAAAGTTACTTTTGGACAATGGTTCGCAAACATCCTTCATCACGCAGTCTTTAGCCAATCGTATTGGCTTTAAATCATATCAAAATAATCTAAAAATATCTGGCATCCTAAACGAATGTAATTCCGTTTCTCGTTCTGTTGACGTAACCATTACCGCTTTAAATAATACGAAACAATTCAATTTTTCATGTTCAATCGTAAAAAATATAACGCAAAAATTGCCACAAATCACGATCGACACACACAAGTTAAAAATACCGCAATATTACTTAAAAAATTTAGCTGATGACACGTTCAATATTCCGTCTGATATAGACATTTTGGCAGGCGCCGACATTTATTATTCCATTTTAAGGGGTGGTTTCAGGACTCTTGGCAAAAACCTCCCAACTCTTATAAACACCCATTTCGGTTGGCTATTGGCAGGTACTATACCTCAATATTGCCTACAAAATAATAGCTCGTATTGCAGCATAAAGCATTCTTTATTAGCAATAAATCAAACACAAAATACCTCAGACGAGGAAAATACTCATTTACTAATCGAAAAATTTTGGGAACAGGAGGAAATCACTCCTAGCACTCCTATTTTATCTTCTGACGATGCGAAAGCAGAAGAAATATTTTCAAACACAACAGTAATTTTAAATAACGGAACCTATCAAGTAAATTTACCACTTAGCGATCCACAAGCTCATACTTCTTTAGGTACGTCCTTTTACATGGCTAAAAATCGATTTATTAACCAAGAAAATCGACTACATAAAAATCCACAGTTATTTTCTCAATATCGAGACCAACTTTTAGAATACATCGAATTAAATCAAGCAAAAAAAGTTCCTTTGTCTATTACGAACTCTTCTAATCATAATACATACTTTGTTCCTCATTTATGCGTTCTAAAAGACAGCGGTACCACAAAAGTCAGAGTGGTATTTGATTTTTCTGCAAAAAGTTCTACTCATCTATCATTGAATGACATTTCCCTTAGAGGACCACAAGTACAGCCAAACCTTTTTGATATTTTATGTCGTTTTCGTATATTTAAGTATGTATTAACAGGTGATATTCAGAAAATGTTCCGACAAATACAAATTAATCCAAATCAATCATATTTACAAACTTTACTTTGGCGAGACTCACCTAATCAACCATTTGAATGTATTGAACTAACAACCGTCGCATTTGGACATAAATCTTCACCATTTTTAGCCTGCAGGGTATTAAAGGATATTGCACTACAAAATCCTCAATTTTTTTTAGCATCAGATTCATTACTAAACCAAACTTATGTCGATGACATATTAACAGGGTCAAATACCATTTCTCAATTAAAACTTCTCGAAAAAGAACTTCATACCCTATTGGGAAAACACAATTTTACGCTTCATAAAATATTAACTAATCTTAACGAAAATAAAGACAATGTTCAGTCATCTAATCAACAAGTTGACTTACATCTTGACAATAATACATCTGCTAAAATCTTGGGTTTGTATTGGGACCCTAAATCAGATTTATTCAATATCTCAGCTCCTAACAATTTAGAATTCAAAAAAGTAACAAAACGACTCGTTTTATCTACTCTATCACAATGCTATGACCCTTTGGGCCTAGTCAACCCTATAATAGTCGCAGGCAAAATATTAATGCAATTTTTATGGTCATCCCAATACTCCTGGGACCAAACTATCGTAGATTCTACGTTTTTAGATAAATGGCATCACTTCTTAAATCAAATCCAATTTATTAAAACTATACAAATACCCCGCTGGGTCTTAACCGATACAAACTATACAAAAATTCAAATCCATGGCTTCAGCGATGCAAGTCAATCCGCTTATGGATGCTGCATATATATAGTAGCACATTATCCTACTCATATTTCATGTCATTTAATCGCGGCCAAATCTCGGGTTGCTCCTTTAAAGTCCATTGTTACCATTCCCAAACTCGAGCTATGTGCTATGCTCTTACTAGCCACATTAACTTCTAAAATTTTAACTATTTTTGCCTCTCAAATGTCCTTTGAATCAGTCAATTTATGGTCTGATTCTCAAATAGCCTTATCTTGGGCACAAGCGCACCCATCAAAATGGAACACGTACGTTAGTAATCGAGTTTCTCAAATTCAAGGTCTCGTTCCCATGGCTACTTGGCGATATATCGACTCAGATCTAAATCCAGCCGACATGTTATCTAGAGGTACACTCACTCCGGAATTTTTAAATTTTTGGTATACCGGGCCAACTTTTCTAAAAGATCCCCATTTCGATTTAAATTCACATAATACATTCAAACCTATTCCAAACATCCCTGAAACCAAGAACCAAACCTTTGTATCAAATATCTCAGTCAATCAGGTTGAAAAAGTCTCCGATTATTGGTATAATATCTTTTTAAAATTCTCAAATTTCACTAAACTACATCGAACCATAGCGTACCTACTTAGGTACAAAAATAATGTCCTAAATACAGACTGCAAATTCTCAGGACCACTTCACATACCCGAACTTGACTTAGCCTTAAATTTTATACTAAAACAGATCCAATCCAAATACTTTTCAAAAGAAATCAATACTTTAAAAAATAATTTAGTTATTGCAGACAAACAAATTTTATCGTTAAAACCATTTTTAGATACAGACGGTATCATTAGAGTAGGGGGCAGGTTATCTCATGCAAACATACCATATTCTCAAAAGTATCCTATACTATTACCCTCTAAATGTCATGTTGTCAAATTAATACTTAGTCTTGAACATATTCGATTAGGACATAGTGGTCCTCAAAATGTTTTGTCAAATATTAGACTTAGATATTGGCCACTTAACGCTCTTTGTGAAATTAAGAGTATTATTTCTAAATGTACAATTTGTTTTAAATTCAATGCTCAAACAGCACAACAAATAATGGCTGACTTACCGGCTGACAGGGTAACAATTTCTCGTCCTTTTCAAAAAATAGGTGTAGATTTCGGAGGTCCTTACCTCACAAAAACTTCAAATTTAAAGAAAGCTCCCGTCTCTAAATGTTATATTGCAGTCTTCGTGTGCATGGTCACAAAAGCAGTGCACATTGAATTAGTTTCAGCCCTCACAACTGAGGCATTTATCGCTACTCTTAAACGTTTTATCTCCAGAAGGGGCAATCCCTCTATAATTTATAGTGATAACGCTACCAACTTTCAAGGAGCAAATAATTATCTCAAAGACATTTATTCATTTTTCAAAAAACCCTCAAATTCAACTTCAATTATCAACTTTTTATCTACTAAAGAAATTCAATGGAAATTTATTCCCCCTAGAGCGCCACACTGGGGAGGAATTTGGGAAGCCGCCATTAAGAGCGCAAAGTATCATCTAATTCGAATCATAGGTAATAACACTCATACTTTCGAGCAACTCTCTACAATTTTATCTCAAATCGAAGCTATTTTAAATTCACGTCCCTTATATACAAATTCAAATGACCCTCTCGACGAACAGCCATTAACTCCAGGACATTTTCTTATCGGCACATCTCTCACGTCTTTTCCAGAAAAAGACATATCCAATTTATCAATTAATCGACTTTCCTTTTGGCAAAAATGCACTCATATACAACAGAATTTCTGGAAAAAATGGTCCAAGGACTATTTAAATCGATTACAAAATAGACCAAAATGGTTGACTACACAAATAAATTTAAAACCTGATGATATTGTATTATTAAAAGATGTAGAGTCTCCGCCTCTTGTTTGGCCGTTAGCCAGGGTCTTAGAAACCTACCCCGGTAAGGACGGTAATGTTCGGTCGCTCAAAATTTTATCAAATGGCAGCATTAGCATAAGACCAATCACCAAGGTGGTACCTTTGCACAGGTATGACGACGTTCAACCTTAGACAGTTGGCTATTTAGCAACTGATCATTTCACCGCCTTGTTTTAACTTTCCTTTTTGCTTATTTTTATCAACAGTTAGAGTCAATCTTTTCTATCTTCTTCTTCCAAGTCCGCAAACCACTGTATGTTGCGTTACGCGCATACAGGGCGACACCCGTCAGTGCGACGCGGTGAAACCCACCCATGGCCTGGATCCGGAAGTATCTCGCACAAGGTACCTAAGGATTCCGTGCCCAAACCATAATATTGCGGACTGTAGTACATTTAATTTTAACAGCCATAACCCGGGGGCTGTTTAGGGGTAAAATATAAATAAAAGGAGTCTCGGACAATTCAGTTGTCCTCGAGTTCCGCGGTTTTTAATTTCTTCGTTTCTTCTATTATCTACCTTCTTTCTCTTCGACTTTTACATAATGTACTCTAAAATGAGACATTTATATAGGGTGATCCTAAAATAAGGACACTCTTGGGTTACTAATCCCTCTTTACAAAGTTTTTTGTTCTAAAGCCTGAATATAGTTTCAGTGCTCATATTTTTTTTCGTTACAGGGTGATCTTATAGTAGACACCTTCTAAAGCCTGAATATAGTTTCAGTGCTCATATTTCTTTTCGTTACAGGGTGATCTTATAGTAGACACCTTCTAAAGCCTGAATATAGTTTCAGTGCTCATATTTTTTTTCGTTACAGGGTGATCTTATAGTAGACACCTTCTAAAGCCTGAATATAGTTTCAGTGCTCATATTTTTTTTCGTTACAGGGTGATCTTATAGTAGACACCTTCTAAAGCCTGAATATAGTTTCAGTGCTCATATTTCTTTTCGTTACAGGGTGATCTTATAGTAGACACCTTCTAAAGCCTGAATATAGTTTCAGTGCTCATATTTTTTTTCGTTACAGGGTGATCTTATAGTAGACACCTTCTAAAGCCTGAATATAGTTTCAGTGCTCATATTTTTTTTCGTTACAGGGTGATCTTATAGTAGACACCTTCTAAAGCCTGAATATAGTTTCAGTGCTCATATTTCTTTTCGTTACAGGGTGATCTTATAGTAGACACCTTCTAAAGCCTGAATATAGTTTCAGTGCTCATATTTCTTTTCGTTACAGGGTGATCTTATAGTAGACACCTTCTAAAGCCTGAATATAGTTTCAGTGCTCATATTTCTTTTCGTTACAGGGTAATCTTATAGTAGACCCCTTCTAAAGCCTGAATATAGTTTCAGCGCTCATATTACTAATTGTTCTAATCACATTCCTTCAATCATTCTAACGTTCCAATGTTCCAATTCATTATTTGTATATAGTAAAAAGCATAAGCAAGGTACATCAGGTCACAGGGATAGGGCTAGGACACTGAAGTGGGATGTGTTCGCCAGCAGGTCCAGACTGAAACCAATGCTGTAGCTTAAATACATTTAAACAATCAATACATTTATTTAAACTTCACTTATTCATCTGACCTCTTTTTCGTGGGAAGAGGATGTTTCGAAATCAAAACATATCAAAACATTTGAAGCCGGTCCTGCGCACCACACTTTGGGTGGTCCGTTGAATATATATAAAAAATCGTTGTAAACACCTGCTGCATGGTCTACGTGACATTACCCACGTGAATGTGCAAACAGGATCACACCTGACTAGCCGGCACTATGCATTTGTTCCATCTGTCTCCCTCTATCGCTTTCTATCTCCCTCAACATATACGTAGCTAACCAAAAAAGAAACTCACTTTTTAACCAGACACCAAAGCAAACAGACGTGTATTGAGTTCGCTCTTACACAACATAAAAATGTTATTTTTTAACTCACTTTTTAACAAGTCACCGAAGCAAACAGACGTGTATTGAGTTCGCTCTTACACAACATAAAAATGTTATTTTCTAAAAAATGTTTTTCTCAGCAAAGATAGTATTTAGAATGTAAATAAATATGTAAAAAAGTTTTTGTAAATAAGTGTACTGAAGATTTATGAAGAGTCATAAATAAAAGGTGTTACCTACGATGATTTTGCGAGTTTTATTCCATAAGGAAATTACGACAGTCCATTAGCCGAAGCAGAGAAGAGCCGAAAACTGTGTTGCTGCATACGTGGTTTATCAATACAGGTAATCACGATCACAACAACTATAAATTCTAGACCATTGACCGATATTTCTTTAGATTACCAAAACGAAGGAGCCATCACTCCAAATCGTTTTATTTTGGAACCGAAGTATAATGCTAGCCAAATACACATCTTTAAAATTGTATCATAGAAAACTTCAGCTCAAGAAAACAATAAATGTATGTCCAAAACCTTGCAAACAAATTTTAGAAGAGATGGATAAATGAGTTTTTACCCACTCTTCGTTTGCAATCCAAGTGGCATCAATAGAAGAAGAACATTGCAGTCAATGATGTCATCAATTGCCAAGGATTACGTGGTTAAAAGGTATAGTCACGGCTGTATTTCCCGGAAAGAATGCTTCTTTTAGAACCGGAGAAGGTTGTTTCATTATATCACTATATGTATAGCAATAGAAAAAGTAATGTCAACTTTAGGTTAATCGCAATTTACGACCGATACCAGCTTACAGACACGCAGCAGACCGCTACAATGATCTTAGCGGCTTTTGCTATATATGTCGTACTTTACTGTAGAATCGCAGACCCTGTTTTTCTACTATAAATAGAATAAAGTATCTCTTATGACTAACATGATATTTTCTGTCATAGAAATACAACCAATTTTAAAACATGTTAATAATGTCGCTTAAGTTTTTTTATTAATGATCACACAAGATTATCGTAATTTTCGTTTTTTTCGGTCAATTTTAAGACACCTTTTTTTATAATTTTGCTCAAGAAAACATCTTTGTTTAATTATCGTACATGGTTCCATTTATGATTTTTGAGTTTTTTGTATAAAAAAACTCCGTATAGTCTAGAGAACAGTTCAGTTTTTTTGTGGGAAACCAAGTTATTAACAACTATCTCGCAAGGTTCTAATGATAATTTTCGTATTTTTCAGGCAATTCTGAAAAAATTTAAAGTAATTATTTTTTTTCATGTCCACAAAAATAAACAATGCGGATTCCAGATTAAAGAAATATCTGTAGTGAAAATCCATTATTACTAACATTTGTGTTTTATTACCGCAAAGTACCTGATTTTATTTACCGATATTTTTGAAATATCTTAAACAATAAAATATAAATAATGTCTTAATTAAATATTGATAAGTAATTTTTTAACAAGACACTTTATTAATATTTTAAATCACAAATATTAATTAACGATCATGAAAAGATAGAATCGTTAAATTTCTCTCATTAATAATCCCGTCAGTTTATTAATAACAAAAATATTCGGTGGTACTTACTAATCCCGTAACACGGAGTAACATCTAAATGGTGTAGAGTTTATCATTGTCGACGGGGCGACATACAAACTTATTATCTCCTGTAGTTAGGACAGATCCGGACTCATTTTTAAAAAACCTGAAATTACGCAGATACCTAAATGAATTGTTTTTGACAATAACAGCATTAGCGAAATAAGTAGAAACAACAATTAGTTTTATCGAAGCATAAGAAATGAAAGATGTATTACGGGTAGCCTGGTTAGGAACCCCCTAACCAGGTTGGCTAGTAATCTCAGGGGATGGGTTCCTGTAAATAATCAAAAAGAAGAAAAAACTTTGATTGATAGATTGTAAACAGGGCTTATTTCAACTTAACCGTTATCCTTGATGTCAAAATCAAACTAGAATCAATAAATGTAATATTCACAATAAAAATACAAGAAATAAAAGTATATTATGAACAACGGTGTGTTTCTGCAACTATTCTTAAATTAAAATCCCCATATAATATACAACCCTCTAAATGAGTGGTTATTCCAGATGACGTCAAGCGCTTGTCGTGTACAAAACAAACGAAAAAACCCCGGTAAGAGACTATTACAATCGAAATATAAAATGAAATTAAACGTCTATTTCAAACATATAATATGCACCGTTTCCTGCTGGTTGTTATTTATTTACATCTATGTCGTAGGTTGAATCTCAAGCTACTTGCCATTTGAGGTTAATTCTTATTAGATGGGGCCCTTCGAGGTATATTAAAGAAACTGTATTAGACAGCTTCCTCTTGGTATAGGTAGGTAGCAGACTACTATAAAAAAAATCTTCGTACTCGGTGGGGCTATCTAATTGTCCGAACTCTTTTGCTAGCATGCAAACGGTGACGTGGAGAAGCCGTTTTTAATATTAAGAGGTGCAGAGAAACTTACACACAGTCTTCAGGAGTATTCCACTAATAAAAGCGTTTCTGCAGAATGTAAATGGAACGAACAAAGGAAGGAACGCACGAACGAAGGAAAGGAGGTCTGAAAAACATTGACGATTGTAACGATTATGTATATTGTATATAGAAGACTGTTGGGAATACAGGTAAGTGAAATAATAATTCATTTTGAAAAACTCACCCTTGATGGTATGTGACCTCTTAGTGATTAATTTATACTTTCAGCTAGATATTAAATCCACCACTTGGTGTTTTAATCACAACGGCACATGCCACAATTAGAATCCAAGCAAAAACTGGGCCAGGAAGGAAGTTCTACAAAATGGCCAACAAAAGTCAATGTCTTAGTGAGAAGGTCCTGACTACAAAAGGGTAATAGGATAATTTCTGGTAAAACTGTGGCCAATATTTATAAATTTAGAAGAATCTGACAACTAAAGGATTCAAAATAGACATGTAAACAATAACAATTAAAATAAAGCTTTTTAGTACTTAAATGAGCTAGAGGTATTGTTCAAAGTAGTGAAATATATTTATTTACATTAGAAATTATTTATTAAAGGTACTAATTACTATTGAATATAATCCTGATGAGATTATACTTTATTACAAAATAATATTTTATATTTTACTACAAAATATGTTTGATAAAAACGGATATTTTATGAATTTATTTAATGGATTTATTTTATGGATAGGTTATGGTAGAATAGGTATATAATAGGGTAGTTTAGTAATAAGAGTAGCTTAGGGTAAGTTAGGATAGAGTAGAAGTAGGATAGTGTACATATTTAATCGTAGAATAATTTAGGGTAGCGTAGAAAAGATTAGAAGTAAGATAATGTAAATAGTTAAGCGTAGAATAGTAATAGAATAATTTAAGATATGGTAGATAGGATAGTAAATAGAATAAGTTAGAATAATTAAGGTTAGTTTAGGACACTTTTGAATAGAATAACCTAGTTTATTATGTGTAAAACAGTTTAGAATAATTTACAATAGGGTAGGCTAGGCAATAAAATAGGTTAGAATAGTTTAGAGTAGTGTAGACTAGTCTAGGTTTAGATAGAATAAAACCCGTAATATACGAAACGTAATTAAAATACTACATAGGGTATGTAACGCTTTTCATGAATACACCGGTTAGGAACTTTTTAAAAGCAACTTTCCTTATGAAGTGGATGAGTTGAAATTTTATTTAGAACCATGTACCCCGTCCCAGGTTGCCGGATATTACCGTTTGTGACCTTTTTCTGTAGGTGCACTTGCAAAATAAAATGTATGCTACTCGGCCGCGTCATAAAAAGCAACTTTGCATTAGAATTAGGTAAGCGTCTTAGGAAGTTATACTACCCAAACTTTAAGAAATGTATATTGTTTTAGAAGGTAGGTATGTTGAAAAGACAAGAATCTAAAATAATGCATATTTCTATGAAATAATGTAATTCGCAATTTTGTTAACACAGTTACAAATAAAGAACTTATTAAAACAAATTGACTTCATTTATTTTTTCTACTAAAATATACATATTTTAAATATACGTAAGGTAAATGTTGGGTAAAAGGGACCTTGGGGTAACTGGAACCGCCGGTATTTATGTGTGGTTTATTTTTTGTGTTTAATGGCATTCGAGTATGTACTCACATTTATCCTAATTCTTGGTACAAATTTAATTGTTACCATATACGCCATATCACGCTTCCTGACGGTGACGTCACGTGGGACATAGAATTATTAGTATTAAATGGGAGATAGTGTTTGAAATTCGATTTTTCGCCGGTTTTAGATTTTATTCAGTTACTTTAGCTTTATTGGTTATTTTGTAATATAGTCGTTTATAAATATGAAGATTTAAGGTAAATAATACTAATAAAAATTTTAATTTTTTTAATTTTCTCATAAATTATAGATATTTTGTGACAAAATCCATAACCTGGCCATAAGATAAGTATAAATTATAGAATAAAAATACAAGTTGGACGCAAATTTGTACTGTCTGGGCGTAGTAATTTTCTTTCAATCCCTTTTCTTATTATGTGAAATAAAAATAAGTGGTAGAGCCAAAAGCAACAGTTAGAAACTGGAAAAATTTCTCAATTCGATGCAATAACAAAGAACGGCTTATTTCCATGTTGCGTAATAAATTGGTATGCCAGGGATTTGAAGTACGACATAGTGTTGAGGATGCTGACATTCTTATTGTCAACAATACCAATAAATTGCCAGGTAACTTTGCGACGGTCATCATAATCGGAGAAGACAATGATTTGTTGATCATATTAACCACCAAAGCATCAAATTCATCAAACATTTACGTTATTAAAACTGGAAAGGGAACACTTTCAATCCCTCTAGGTACTTCAACTTCATGTCTGTTGTCAACTAGAACCTCTTGTTTCTACATGCAATCAGTGAAGTTTCTTAAACTCCTTCAAAACGACATTACAAGAGGCTGTTAAGGTTTTTCACGATACATATATTGATCCTAAGGTTCTCATTTCAGCAGCTTAACTGATATTGGTAGCCCTCTATTCACCTAAGGCAAATGAGACCTCCTTGGACAAAATCCGCCACGCGATATTTTTTAAATCCCTAACAAAGCCAACTTTCTATCTGACCACTCCACCTTCAACAAATACTGCTGCCGCTCAACATATTTGGCGTGTGTACCTTTAAATCCAGGGCTGGTATGATAGATCAATGATCCTCTTAGCTGAGGATGAAGGAGGACGAACCTTGGCATTCTCCCCAGCATAAACACCAAGGATCCAGCTCCAGCTGAAATTCTTAACACAGTTTCCTGCAAGTGTACGAAGGAATGTACAGAGAAGTGCGGCTGCCAAAAAGTAGGCATGAAATGTTCAACAATATGCCTCAATTGTAACGGCCAGTCATGCTCGAATTCAGCACCCTTCGAGGATGAGAATGTGGCCCACATTGCCGTAGAAGCAAGCAGGATTAGATGATGATAGTCTCTTTGAAGATGTTTTCGATGAAGAGGGCTTCGATATGCAACCGCACCTTCAGAGCTTCTCAGATAAAAGGCAATCGACATCTAAGAAAATGAGAACGTGAAGGCTGCTACATTTTGTGCTGCATATCTATGTTTTCATTTATAAACTTTATTAACATCAATAAACAATAAGTGTTTTTATTAATTCATTACACATATACTATTAAGAACTATGATTAATTTACTTTTTAATAAATTCATATTACTTAATAATGATTTAATGAATACACAACTTTGTTTACATTATTTATTATTGATTAAAATCACATTTTCTGTCTGACCTACTGTTTTGCAGCTATTAGCAAAAACCTGTATAAATGGCAAAAATTTGGCGGTTTTTTTGGCTTCCAAAAGTTATGCTTACCTCCTGGGATGGTGTAAACTCAAGTTACACTCATTTAGAACCAAATAAAATATTTTTTCGTTTTCTTTTTTCGATTTAATTTTATTGGGAAAACAAATTCAAGCAAATTTGATATGAATTCTGCCATGTATTGTTAAATTAAACATTGCCATTTGCCATTTAATTTCACTACTGTACTGAAGTAACATTCGACATTTGGCTCTGTCAAGAATACCATTTAATTTTCTTAATAAAAGGTTTGACAAATTTAACAGAAATGTTCAGTTTCAATTTGAAGGATAAAATTTTATCAATTCTCAAAACATGATTTTTCCCGATGGTTCCTTATAATAATGAAAATAAAATTAAGAATAATAATTTTCTTTTTCAAAAAATCTTTAATCGCATTTCGGACAATCTGTATAAGCTATTTAAAAGACTATTGAGTAAATAATACGTGGAAGTAAAAATTCGAATTGAGGTTATCGGACAATAATTCAGAATGACCCGCTTGGGCCTTAACAAGACTTAAAATTATAGAAGCGAAGACAATGGGTCCGATACTCAATCTCTTCGGATGGCGGTTGCCGTCACGTCTTCGACTGCAACAATATAATCATCTCGTCTGTCGAATTTCGGTTTTGGACGGGTTAAAACGCCTTCTCGTACAGGATGTATCCAATAAAGAACAATTATGTGAACTAGAAACTCCATATAGTTCTTTAAGAAATGTAAGAGTCGGTTTTGCTTCTTTTTGAATAACATTATTACTTAGAGTAAAAATGATTGCAGAATGATCTGAATCCATATCAAACTTTTCTTCTCCTTGTGTATAGTTTGATGAACATTTTCTTAAAATGAAAAAATTTAAAAGTTCTGAAATCTTAAGGTGATTACATCACCCCCATAATTTTCGGACAAGGATATCTCAATAAGTAATTTTTTTTAAAACTTAAAATTCTGGCAATAATATCTAGAATATGCAAATATTTTAAAGTTTTAACTTTTTCCAATTTCCGAGAAAAAAATCAAAGGGCTTTAAATTTTGAAATATCATAATGAAAATAAATGCATTCCTCAACAGCACTATTTTTAATATAATACCTAAATTTAAGCTCTTAATGTCTTGTTAATGATTTTATAAAATACGCCAAAATTAGTGACTAAAACGCCTCGGTGAGTGCTATCTTTTGATGTAAACTAGTGTAAATCATTGCAAGAAACGAATGATAACTGAGAGTGTAAGATACGATAGTTACAGGCGCGATACACCTGAAAATAGCAATTAACGATGCGTTTTACACTAATTTTAGCGAATTTTAAAAATTATTAATAAGACATTAAGAGCTTAAATTTGGGAATTATAGTAAGAATATAGTGCAGTTGAGGAATGCATTTATTTTCATTATGATATTTCAAAATTTAAAGTCTTTTGATTTTTTCTCGGAAATTGGAAGGAATTAAAACTTTAAAATATATGCATATTCTAAATGTTATTGCCTAATTTATTTTGCCAAAATTTTAAATTTTTTAAAAAATTGCTTTTTGAAATATCGTTGTCCGAAAAGTATAAGGGGTGCTGTATTCATCTTAATTGGATCGGTGAGTCAATAGGTAGGTTTTTCAAAAGATTGGTATGTACATCAAACAGGGCCCCCGCAACAGCGCGTGCAACGCGTGCACCGCACTCGGGCGCACCTCTAAAGGGGCGCCAAACCGGAGGTCTTTATACAATTTGAATTTTTAATTTTTCTAACGATTCCAATGAACAAGGCACTAAGACACTAAAGAAATAAAAAATGTCTTTATCTCAATTCATGATAATATAATCAATAATGTTATCGAATTTTATGTTCGTTGATATAATGACATATTCCTATTGTGACAGAAAACATATCTATTTTTGAAATAAAATAGTTATTCAATTAGCGTTAATTTTTAAATATAATAAAATCAATATGTCGTTCTAAATGACATTTCTAAAAAGGCTCAAATACAAGAGAGTTTCATAGTGTTCAACCCAATATCCGACTCGACAGGGGAAGGGCTATTTGATTTTGTCGTTTGACTTTTGAAAAATTTGAATTTAGATATTAAAGACATAAGAGGTCAAGGGTATGGTAATGAGGCGAATATGCAAGGAAAACATACTGGTTAACAAAAACGCATACTCGATGCTAATCCCAGGGCATTTTTTGTGCCATGTGCTGCACACAGCTTAAATTTAGCAGTAAAAGATGCTGCTAAAGTTTCAAATGAAACAGTTAACTTTTTCAATATTGTACAAGAACTTTATGTACTTTTTTCTTCATCCACGAAAAGGTGGGATATTATAAAAAAGCATGTCCCGAAGTTAAATCTAAAACCCCTAAGTGATACTAGATGGTCAAGTAGGATTGATGTTATAAGGCCGCTAAAGTTTCAATTAATTCAAATTTGAGATAGCCTTCTAGAATTAGCAGAAAATGATACTTTTACCATAGAAGCTAGGCATAAAGCAATTTCTATGCTATTAAGTATCCAATCTTTTAAAGTTATTTGCAGTGTAATAATTTGGAATGTTTTATTCCAGATTGACATTGTAAGCAAAATGATGCAAAGTGTAACGACTGATATAAAAGTGTGCCAAAACTATTTAAAGAATCTAGTTGATAATTTTAAAAATTATAGAGATGATAATGTTTTCGAGGAAAAACTTGCTCAAGCTGGAGAACTAGCAGCCGCTCCTTAATTAAATATTGTTAAACGAAAGTATAAAAACCAAAACTGTTCAATTATGAACAAAGAGATGAGACACATCAAGATCAAAAAACAGCGTTTAAAATAAATTTGTTTTTAAAAATAATTGATCAAACACTAAGTTCTTTAAATAGTAGATTTGAAATGATATCTGATTACGACAGCGTTTTTGGTTTTTTAGTGATATTTTTAAATTAAATGACGAGGATCTTTTAAAATTATGTCGTGCTCTACAGCAAAAGCTAACTGACCAGAAAAAGGAGGAGGCTGACGTAGAAGAAAATGATTTATTTAATAAGATAAAAGCCCTAAGATTGCTTTCATTACCTGAAGCGTCAAATCCCCTCGATATTTTACAATATATATTTGAAAAAAATCTAACTTCATATCTACCAAATATTACCATTTCGTTAAGAATCCTGCTTACTTTACCTGTATCTGTAGCTTCTGGTGAGAGATCCTTCTCAAAATTAAAAATAATTAAAAATTATTTGAGGTCTACCATGTCACAAGAAAGATTATCGGGTTTGGCAATCTTAGCTATAGAGCAAGAGATCCTCGATAAAATTGATTTTGACAATATTATAAAAGAATTTGCAGCAGCCAAATCCAGAAAAAAACTATTTAATTTTTGGATAATTGAATTTTTTATTTGTTAACTGTTTGGTTTTTTTTTTCGTTCGTAAAAATAAAATATTGGTTTTTGAAATATATGTTGTTTCATTACAAAATTAAAATAAAATGTGGTTTCGCAATTCGCTCAAATGTTAAACGACTACAAGAATATTACAGCAAACCAGGAAATTTAAAAACATATGTAACAGCTTAAAGTTGTTATTCTTCAAAATATTATTTATATAAGTACTACATATATTCAAAGGGCGCCAAAATATTTCCGGCACGCGGGCGGCGATAACCCTTGCGGGAGCCCTGACATCAAAGTTATGTTGCTGGTCTAGACAATTAGTTTTCTTTGACTGTGGTTAAACTAGATATGATATTTTTGGAGTTGAAATCTCTGAAAATATTAAATTTATTACCTTAATTTTTAAGTACTTAAGGATACATTTTATATTTTCTAGTTCTGTTTTAGTGGGCAATAGATTGCGGCTATTTTAAATTTTTTCCCTTAGTGTTAATATTGCTAGTGGTTACATGATTTTCTGATTCTTGAATGCTTGGTTCATCATAGTGGATAATGTTATTTTTAATATTAATTAACGGATTTCCTCACATTGTTGCATTTGATAAGGTGGGCCTCAGAAATCAGACATATATCTATCATTTGTACGACCAAGAAAACTTGGATATCAGTTTATTATTGGAGGATACCACTGTCATTCAAAATGGCTATTATATCTTTGGTCCATTGGTGGTTCTGTTATATATTCATCTAGCTTCTGGAGTCTCTATGTCAAAAACTGATAAGAAACATCTTTGTAAACATCTAATCTTCTTTGTAGATCTCTAAACGTTCTGTGCGTAAAGAAAACGTCTACTTTCCATCCTAATTTTTGAAGTACTCAGTTCCCTTGACAATGATCTCGCTCGAATTTTGGAAAGTTGAAAGCTCTATGCAACAAAGTGTGCTGTGGAAGATATGTTAAAAGCAAAGAGGCTAGAAAGGATAGAGATAACATGGAAAACTTTTGCAGCTGCGTGAATTTTACCAAAGCAAAAAAACAAGGTAAAAGGAGTAGGGAGATATTCTGGGTTGGACTTCATTTGTTAGGACGATTCATGTATGCTGTGGGCAATAACACTTTATCAGTAGCTTGTAGCTAAGTAAAAGTTTATAAAATTATTGTAACAAAAATAACTTATTGTATCTAACCTTACAAAATATTGCATTATAAGAACATTGAAATTAATGTTATTAATACACATTATTTTTATTATCGACTGGTTTTTTAAATTATTAAGCGAAATGTTAATAATTACGTTAAAATAAAATTATATATACGTATTTATAAAACAATATTATTGGCCATATTCATAACCAGCACGTACGTAACTTTATGTTACTTACTTTTAAAATATGTTTATATACAGGGTGATTCATATCTAAGTGGAGTAGCAAATACCCATTTTTTAAATTAATTTTGTAACACCTTGTAACTTCGTAATTATTCACTTTAGATCGCAAATGTAATAGTTGGTTGAACTACGCTCATCAGAAGCATTCAAAATAAGTAAAATAATGTAGAGTTTAAAAATAGTTATTTGCTTAACTAGGCAGAGAAGTAACAGAATTACTGCCGTGTGAAACACATTTTTTTTTCTCCGATACAACTCACGCATTTTTAATATTTATTCTAATCGTTCTTATAATAACAACTATTAATCTTTAATTTTTATACAAATATAATAATAATAATAATAATAATAATAATAATAATAATAATAATAATAATAATAATAATAATAATAATAATAATAATAATAATAATAATAATAATAATAATAATAATAATAATAATAATAATAATAATAATAATAATAATAATAATAATAATAATAATAATAATAATAATAATAATAATAATAATAATAATAATAATAATAATAATAATAATAATAATAATAATAATAATAATAATAATAATAATAATAATAATAATAATAATAATAATAATAATAATAATAATAATAATAATAATAATAATAATAATAATAATAATAATAATAATAATAATAATAATAATAATAATAATAATAATAATAATAATAATAATAATAATAATAATAATAATAATAATAATAATAATAATAATAATAATAATAATAATAATAATAATAATAATAATAATAATAATAATAATAATAATAATAATAATAATAATACTCATACTCATACTGTTTATTGACATTTAACATGTACAAAATTGGGTACATTTTTAGTCAGTGGAAATCTTACATAGCTAAAATATTATATTATAAAACCTAAATTAGTAAAATATAAAATATTATGTATAATGTAAAATAAAATAATAAGACTAACAAATAGGACAAAATATAAAAGGTAAACATTCAATAAAATAAAATACAAAAGGATTATAGGTACTTGTTAAAATGTTATTGTGAACAGTGATTTGCGATTTTATCATATTAATGGTTCAAATATTCGTTTATAGAATAGAAACAGTGTTCTAGTAAGTAAGTTTTTGCTAACTTTGAGAATGTAAAATTTCCCATGTTTTTAAAATCTTTATTTTTAAATTTATTTACAAATTTATTTACAAATATATTGTATACGTTCACATTGATTTTGTTGTTTTTTGTTGTTGCGAGTCTTGAGTACTGAGGTATCATGTTATGTGCATTACGTGTACCATATTTGTGCATATCAGAGTGTAGTATATATGAGGATTTATTTTTATGTATTTCTAATAGCGTCTCATAAATGTACATTGTAGGCAATGGCATTATATTAAGTTTTTTAAACAAGGGGTGACAGTGAGTTCCAAAAGGAACTCTGGCCAAGATACGTATTGCCTTTTTTTGAGTACTAAATGCCTTATATGAATGAGTGGAATTACCCCAAAGCAATATTGCGTATTTTAAATGACTGTGTACTAAAGAGAAATACACTGATTTCAATACCTCAGTGCTCAAGCAGCCCTGCAGTCTTCGCATAACAAATATTTGTGAAGCCAATGTTTTACACACTTTGTCTATATGTGGCTTCCAGTTTAAAATCGAGTCCAAGTCAACTCCTAGGAGGCAAACAGGTTTTGACTGTGTAGCCCACTTGTCCATATTAAAAGTAATATGCTGAGTTTTTGACTCATTTAGGCTTAGAAAATTACTAGCAAACCAGTTTTTAGCTTTCTGGTACTCCCGCTCGATATCAAAATCCCTGCCATTCGACATGATGGTGGTATCATCAGCAAACAGGATGCAATTTCCGCCCAAAGCTGCTGGTAGGTCATTTATATAAATAATAAATAGAATGGGGCCCAAAACAGATCCTTGTGGAACTCCATTATGAATTGGCAATAGATTAGAATTTATATTATTTGCACTGACACATTGCATCCGGTTTGTGAGATAAGAACTAATTAGTGCTAGCTGTTTGCCCCTTACTCCATAAAATTCTAATTTTTCTAATAATATCTTAGTCGAAACACAATCAAAAGCTTTTGAAAGATCACACATGATTGCGTTTGAGCTTAGTCTATGATCTATATTGTCCGATATTTTTTGCACTAGATTAACGAGTGCTTTTACTGTAGATTTGTTTCTACGAAACCCGTATTGGGAGTCGGATAGCAATAATATAATAATAATAATAATAATAATAATAATAATAATTAATAATAATAATAATAATAATAATAATAATAATAATAATAATAATAATAATAATAATAATAATAATAATAATAATAATAATAATAATAATAATAATAATAATAATAATAATAATAATAATAATAATAATAATAATAATAATAATAATAATAATAATAATAATAATAATAATAATAATAATAATAATAATAATAATAATAATAATAATAATAATAATAATAATAATAATAATAATAATAATAATAATAATAATAATAATAATAATAATAATAATAATAATAATAATAATAATAATAATAATAATAATAATAATAATAATAATAATAATAATAATAATAATAATAATAATAATAATAATAATAATAATAATAATAATAATAATAATAATAATAATAATAATAATAATAATAATAATAATAATAATAATAATAATAATAATAATAATAATAATAATAATAATAATAATAATAATAATAATAATAATAATAATAATAATAATAATAATAATAATAATAATAATAATAATAATAATAATAATAATAATAATAATAATAATAATAATAATAATAATAATAATAATAATAATAATAATAATAATAATAATAATAATAATAATAATAATAATAATAATAATAATAATAATAATAATAATAATAATAATAATAATAATAATAATAATAATAATAATAATAATAATAATAATAATAATAATAATAATAATAATAATAATAATAATAATAATAATAATAATAATAATAATAATAATAATAATAATAATAATAATAATAATAATAATAATAAATAATAATAATAATAATAATAATAATAATAATAATAATAATAATAATAATAATAATAATAATAATAATAATAATAATAATAATAATAATAATAATAATAATAATAATAATAATAATAATAATAATAATAATAATAATAATAATAATAATAATAATAATAATAATAATAATAATAATAATAATAATAATAATAATAATAATAATAATAATAATAATAATAATAATAATAATAATAATAATAATAATAATAATAATAATAATAATAATAATAATAATAATAATAATAATAATAATAATAATAATAATAATAATAATAATAATAATAATAATAATAATAATAATAATAATAATAATAATAATAATAATAATAATAATAATAATAATAATAATAATAATAATAATAATAATAATAATAATAATAATAATAATAATAATAATAATAATAATAATAATAATAATAATAATAATAATAATAATAATAATAATAATAATAATAATAATAATAATAATAATAATAATAATAATAATAATAATAATAATAATAATAATAATAATAATAATAATAATAATAATAATAATAATAATAATAATAATAATAATAATAATAATAATAATAATAATAATAATAATAATAATAATAATAATAATAATAATAATAATAATAATAATAATAATAATAATAATAATAATAATAATAATAATAATAATAATAATAATAATAATAATAATAATAATAATAATAATAATAATAATAATAATAATAATAATAATAATAATAATAATATAATAATAATAATAATAATAATAATAATAATATAATAATAATAATAATAATAATAATAATAATAATAATAATAATAATAATAATAATAATAATAATAATAATAATAATAATAATAATAATAATAATAATAATAATAATAATAATAATAATAATAATAATAATAATAATAATAATAATAATAATAATAATAATAATAATAATAATAATAATAATAATAATAATAATAATAATAATAATAATAATAATAATAATAATAATAATAATAATAATAATAATAATAATAATAATAATAATAATAATAATAATAATAATAATAATAATAATAATAATAATAATAATAATAATAATAATAATAATAATAATAATAATAATAATAATAATAATAATAATAATAATAATAATAATAATAATAATAATAATAATAATAATAATAATAATAATAATAATAATAATAATAATAATAATAATAATAATAATAATAATAATAATAATAATAATAATAATAATAATAATAATAATAATAATAATAATAATAATAATAATAATAATAATAATAATAATAATAATAATAATAATAATAATAATAATAATAATAATAATAATAATAATAATAATAATAATAATAATAATAATAATAATAATAATAATAATAATAATAATAATAATAATAATAATAATAATAATAATAATAATAATAATAATAATAATAATAATAATAATAATAATAATAATAATAATAATAATAATAATAATAATAATAATAATAATAATAATAATAATAATAATAATAATAATAATAATAATAATAATAATAATAATAATAATAATAATAATAATAATAATAATAATAATAATAATAATAATAATAATAATAATAATAATAATAATAATAATAATAATAATAATAATAATAATAATAATAATAATAATAATAATAATAATAATAATAATAATAATAATAATAATAATAATAATAATAATAATAATAAATAATAATAATAATAATAATAATAATAATAATAATAATAATAATAATAATAATAATAATAATAATAATAATAATAATAATAATAATAATAATAATAATAATAATAATAATAATAATAATAATAATAATAATAATAATAATAATAATAATAATAATAATAATAATAATAATAATAATAATAATAATAATAATAATAATAATAATAATAATAATAATAATAATAATAATAATAATAATAATAATAATAATAATAATAATAATAATAATAATAATAATAATAATAATAATAATAATAATAATAATAATAATAATAATAATAATAATAATAATAATAATAATAATAATAATAATAATAATAATAATAATAATAATAATAATAATAATAATAATAATAATAATAATAATAATAATAATAATAATAATAATAGTGTGTGTGTTTATTGACATTTTCACATACAAAGTACATTTTGTGTCACAATAAAATAAATAAAATTGTATACGTAAATAGTGTAAAAGATTATCAACATCTAAATATTTTAAGTTAATAAATAAACAGTTCAAATATAAAAAGTTAAAAATTAAAAAGTTTTACCTAAGTCTAAAAATTCTTGGATAGAGTAGAAGCAGTGCTCTAGCAGGAAGTTTTTGGCTGTCCTACGAAAAGTGTTTGGACTTAGTTTTTTGATATCGACATTGCGATGATATTTAATAAAATTATTGTAGAGATTGTAGTCTATTTTGTTGTTTTGGGTTATTTTAATTCTGGAGTATGGATTTACAAAATTGTCCCTTTGCCTTGTGTCATAATGATGTATATCCGAATGTGCTGGTATGTTTTGACTATTTCTGTGAATGTATGTTAGTATTTCAAGGATATACAAACAAGGCAGAGGAAGAATTGTAAAGGTTTTAAATAATTCTTTGCAGTGCGTTCCGTATGGAACTCTGCCTATTACCCGAACAGCCGCTTTTTGATAAATAAAAACTCTTTGAAGAGCACTACTTCTTCCCCATAACAGTAAACCATAGGTTGAGAAACTCTGGACCAGAGCAAAATATACAGTCCGCATAGCATGGTCATCAAGATATGGTCGCAATTGTCTCATAAGAAAGATTTGTGAGGCCAGCTTTGAACAAAGATCATCAGTCTGAGCCGACCAATTCAAACTGGTGTCGAAAGTGATTCCGAGTAGTTTTACTGGCTTCGATCTTTCTGCCAGCTTATCTGAACTAAAGAGTATTTGATTGGTCTTCTTTTCATTGAGTAACAATCTATTTGCAGTAAACCAATTTTTGGCATCTGAGAGATACGTAGCTTTAGTAACCGTGTTTTCTCTAGATAAGATTGTAAAATCGTCCGCAAAAAGGAGGCTGGTACCTGTATCGATAGCTTTGGGTAGATCGTTGATGTACAGGATAAAAAGAATTGGCCCTAGAACAGATCCCTGGGGTACACCATTTTGAACAGGTAGTATACTTGAATTCTTACCTGCTATACTAACATATTGCTTTCTGTTCGTAAGGTACGACTGTAAGATTTTAAGGCCATTGTCTCTAATCCCATAGTACTCAAGTTTTTGCAACAAAAGTCCAGTTTTTACACAGTCGAAAGCTTTAGTTAGATCGCACATGGTTGCATGTGTGCTAAATCCGTCATCTATAGCTTCAACTACTGTTTCTATCAGAGCCAACAATGCTTTCGTAGTTGATTTATTCTGACGAAATCCATATTGGGCGTTGCAAAGAATGGAGTTGCTCTCAAGGTAGGATAGGAGTTTATTTTTTAGTATGATTTCAAAAATTTTAGATATTATGGGAACAATGGCAATGGGGCGGTAGTTGTCAGGAAAATTTAAGTCTCCTTTTTTATGGATTGGAAGTATTTTCGTAATTTTAAGGGGCTCTGGCCAAACACCTTCATTAATGCATTTGTTAATGAGAATAGTAAATGGCTTTACAAAACTAGCTATTGATGCCTTTATCATGCGGCTACTCAGACCATAATGATCAAGACACGTAGAATTTTTTAGCTGAAGAATTGCCTGGCGCATATCATCTTCTAGAACACATGAGAGAAAAAAGGAATAGGAAGGCTTTGGTTGTCTGTTTAAAAGAGTCATAGGGTGAATGTTAGGTGTTGCCAATGTGTTATGGATCTTATCGGCTATCTGAGCAAAAAAGATGTTGTACTCTTCAGGTGATAAGGTCGTAGATTTTTCTTCGATTATTTTAGACTTTCTCGTGTTATTAACAAGATTCCATATTGTTTTCGAATAATAATAATAATAATAATAATAATAATAATAATAATAATAATAATAATAATAATAATAATAATAATAATAATAATAATAATAATAATAATAATAATAATAATAATAATAATAATAATAATAATAATAATAATAATAATAATAATAATAATAATAATAATAATAATAATAATAATAATAATAATAATAATAATAATAATAATAATAATAATAATAATAATAATAATAATAATAATAATAATAATAATAATAATAATAATAATAATAATAATAATAATAATAATAATAATAATAATAATAATAATAATAATAATAATAATAATAATAATAATAATAATAATAAATTTATTCACTTTAAAAATCGAATTATAATTTTAACTTATATTTAACAGAAAAAAAAATTGTCTTTGTGAATAAATAGTGGTTCCACTAAAGGCGAACCTTGTACGTGGGATACTTTGAGAATTATATTCTACATAGCATTTCTTTTTTTTACTATTTTTTCTTTTATATATTATAGAGACAAATTAGCTACAGCATTGAATAGTTTATAAATAATTATTGTATACATAAATAATTGGATAATTGCAGGTAAGTTCTTTTTAGATTTTAGTTATATTTATATTAATAAAGTCATGAAATTTTTGTCGTTGCTTAGTTAATTATCCATTGTTGTAATTTAGACCTATAAAGAGCTATAGAATTTAGGTTTTTAAATTCCACCGGAAGTGCGTTAAATATTTTAGGACCGAGATATACAAAACTTCTTTGCCCTAGAGTCTTTTCCATTCTAGGTACGGTGATCACATGATTTTTATAACGCGTAGGTAAAAAAGTTGTCTCAAATCCAAAACTTCTGCTTCTCCAAATAAACGTTCTGTTGGGTAAGTATAGTTTTTATTATAAATAATTTTTAAAATCCATTTTTGTATTATTTGTAAATGTTTAATATGAATATTTGCCGCACCTCCCCAAGCGATAATACTATAGGTTAGATGAGTATGTATTAATGCATAATAGAGCATCTTTAAGTGGGGGATATCCAAAAAACATTTTAAAAATTTAAATTTTGCTAAATGGAATCTAATTTTCTTTATAACACTACTAATGTGTGCATTCCACTTTAAATTACAATCTATTATAATTCCCAAGTATTTAGTTGTTTTTGACATTTTTATACAAACATTTTCATTGTTGTAATTTATATTAATTGAATCATATTCAGGTAAATTTGAATCGTAACTAGTAAATGGAAGAAATGTTGTTTTATTAAAATTAATTGTTAACAATTTGTTACGAAAAAAATCTAAAACAATAGGTAGGGAGTTAATTATTTTTTTCTTTAGGGTATTCCAATTAGTATCTTGGTAGTAAATGGCCGTGTCGTCGGCGAAACCTATGATTTCTGCGGGTATAGGTAGTTCAAAAAGGGCGTTAATATATATATATATATATATATATATATATATATATATATATATATTAAACATAATAGGACCAAGAACGGTACCTTGGGGAATGCCAAATTGTATTGTTTGCTTATCACTCATAGAGTCGCCAATACTGACATACTGTTCTCGATCAGTTAGGTAGCTCTTTAGTAGTTGATAGGCTACTCCTCTGATGCCTAAGATATTTAATGTTTCTAATAAATCTGGATGACTCACCGTGTCAAATGCTTTGGCGAGATCTACAATATACTTATAGTGACTTTGTAGTTAATTTAGCCCCATGTCAAATTTTCGTTAGGTCACCTTCTATAAAAGAAAATTAACTTATAAGTAATCACCTTTAAATAAAATATCAGTTAAATTGATAGATCCCATATTATTATAAAAAAATACTAAATAAATAGTTTTGAAAACGATTAAAACCAGTTGAGAAGTTTGAAACGAATAAATTGTAATGAAATTGACATTTTTGTATTTAAATGTATATTGCTCTTTCCACCTCCTGAAAAAATATTTCCCATAAAACAATAAATAGTTAACAGTTTACAATAAAAACCTTTATCCAATTTTCAACTGGTAATATGTACCAATGACCAAGTCCGGTTCTATTTATTTTCAAGTAAATAAATATGGTCGTCGATAGAATCTCTAAAAATTAAATACTTACCAACATAAATGTAAGTTTCCTGTAACGGCATCACACTTCATACTTTTATTATAAATACATCCTTTCACAATACACCATAGCAATGTTAATTTCCAAAATTTAAGTCACTAAAATACCAAACCAATTCTCGTTCTCACAATAGATTTAAAATAAATTTGGACAAACAACACTCTGACATGTGACGTACTCAACTGTAATGGGTCAGTGTGAATAGTTTCGTAGTGGAATCATGGGCAGTGTCTTATGTTCTATCTACGGTTTGTCTAATCTAAGGTTAAAGGACATCTCTCCATTGCAAATCAGGCTTCGTAACCTATAGTAGGCTATGATTTTAATTATTTGTTTATTGTTTTATTTAATAATATGTCATTTCTTTTGTGAATTATATGAAAGTTTGTATTCAATGGTTTGTATTTGATAGACGGCTATAACAATAAACTTATAAGTTTTTAGAATAATCTAAAAACTCGAAGTACGAGCTCTCATAAAATATTTTCACATTAAACGTTTAAGAGCGTTATCCAGTAAGCTTCTAACCCAGAGTTTAAATCTGCTAAATAATACACGACACAGTACCTCTCAGTCCAATTTGGCAATATCGCGCGCTCGATGACTGTATGATGTTTCTCTGATAGATATTTCAGTCGGATTCGGGTGTACGGTTTCGTTTTTAGTAGAGCAAAATTTATTACAAAAGTCGCTTATTTGAGATGATAAACTTTTTTTATGACAAGAAAAACACAAAAATCAGCAATTATTAAATATTACTATTATTTACATCACCGTAGATTGTAAATTAATCGAGCTATCGACTTGATTTTTTTATGATAAAGTAGAAATATGACTGCAAGTTTCAGAAAATAGGTATATAGATTTATTTTAAAAATAATATTAAAATATTATGATTTAATTATTTTGCCTTTTGCCCTGATATTGCTTTATGTTTTTGAATCTCTTTGTTTTCCTATAGGTATATTTTTTATAGAAATTTTTAATAAAATATTTTATGAAATTATGTTTCAACTTAATAAATATCTGTACATAATTATTAAGGTCACTTGATAAACAAAAGCGTTTATAATTAAAAACTAAAAAAAATAATTTTAGTAATGTTTACATAATATACAAGAAAGCGTCTCAGAAACGTCAAATCTGCAGCAGCGTTACGAAAATTTAGCTGCATGGTTAGAAATTAAACGGCAAGCCGATCCTGGAGATATGGTCAATATCAGTGCAAAGTTACTAAGTAGGTATTATCTCGGGTAAATCTAAATACATTTTTTGATTTTTAGTATTTCCAGGTTTACAAAAAAGATAGGCTTTGTAGAAACAAAAATAGTTGAACTAAACATTATATTTTTTGAATAAAAATACGGCTACAGACTCGTTTTTTTTATATTTTGCTTTGTTGATATATTAAAAATGCTTCTTTTTTATATCAAAATTTGGACTCCGTAGCCCCATTATGCACGACTCCATAAATATGCACGCCAAATTTCATAAAAAAAAATTTTTAAAAATAGGCCTGGAATCTTGGAATTACTTTTAAGTCAATTTTAGCACATGAATAACGCTCTTAAGTCCCACGAAAATTAAGGCTTAGCTGAATTCTACTCAAGGCGGGTCTGCTCCATTTGCAATGGTTAAAAGATAGGTTGTAGATATATAGCAGTACAAAAAAATAAATTGTAATAGAAAAAAGTGTGTCGACTACCCACCATACGCCAGATTAACCCATACATTTTTCTACAATTAATAATTACGCAACTAATTCGCACATCTAAATATTAATTACTTTCTCATAGAAACGACCTCATTGCTGACCAATAAATAAAAGTATATTAATTTTATAATAACCAATAAATATTAAATCGAATCATTAATTTCTTTCAAAAAATAATAATTATACGATTCATCCAAAATTAATTACATATCGAATTCGTGAAAGGTGAAAAGACAAATTGTATTTGTTACATAAGGAAGCCAATTATTAGACGAAAACAAAAAGTATATGATTTGAGCGGATAAATAATTCATCGACATTCTTGGGAGGTGATTGAAATGAGCTAAGACTAACTGTTAGTCCAAGAGCCATAATAATTTTAGCAGTTGTTGAATGTAATGTTTATTCAAAATTTATAAATTGCTTAATTCTGTTTTATGTCTTTTTTTGTTTGATAAAATCGTTCTTCACTTTTTGTTTACACAATTTAAAATATTTATAAATTAATACTTCTTCGGGATGTGATATTTGTTTTTTAATGATACTTTTTTGTTAAAATTTATTAATAATAATATTTTGTTGCTTTCAGCATACAAATAATAAATTCTCAGAAATATCCCGAGTCCATTCGCGTTCTTTATTGTTTAAATGTAAAATGGATGAAATAAAAAGTTACTTGATTTTGGAACACCGTAGATTAATTACATCATGTTATTATGACAAGTAGACATTATCAAAATAATTTTGGATTTGTCAAATTGTTTAAAATTTGTGTATTTTTATATTTCAAAAGTTTTTATAAGTATTCAACAAAATGGTTAAACGAATATGGGCATAAAATATTATGAACTGCTCAATATCACTTCCAGTACAATGCGATAGAGTTGGTAAGGTCACAATGTAAACGGTTTTATGACGAAAATATTTTAACAACAAAGTCGTCACCGGAAGATGAATTTTAGACTTGGATAGAAGTTTGTAACGTGATCTCTAGTTATTCTATCTACTTGTAAAATGTATTTGAGTTCAATTGATTGTGCGTGGGTTAGGTTATTAAATAACTCGTATAACTTTAAAAAAAAGTTGGGCACCACTATATTTAAAGCTTACTACACTTGACTTCAGATTAGTTATAAAAATATAGAAAATCACTAACCACTAACAAATTATATTTAAACAATGCTTTAGATAAGGTAGTAGCAAATTCTAATTCACATAGTTTTACTAAATTCAAATTTAAGATGATTTATTCAAAAGCACTTATCTTTCGTTAAAAAAAGGTAATATAAGGAATGTTTATCGCATGGTATATCTTCAGGCAACTTCTTCAAAGGGATTTGGGATCCTTGTTCGTAATTCTGCAACTTGAATGATCTCGTGATGTTTGGTATTCTTACTTAAACTCGAAACTGTCTAGATCTTCTAGAGATGAATCAAACCACGGTCTTCAGTTTGTACCAAAACCAAAACAAACTTCTAGGTATAAAAACCATAAAACTTCTTGATTCAAGAACGTCTAGATATAAATCCAAATAAACCGTCTAGATATAGCCATGCTAAAAAGAAAGGGTTAAAATGTTAAGACAGGAATTAGGAAATTTGAATAGGATTTAGATAAAATGATTTAACTATTAAATGAACAATTTATAATAATAATAATAATAATAAATTTATTCACTTTAAAAATCGAATTACAATTTTAACTTATATTTAACAGAAAAAAAATCGTCTATGTGAATAAATAGTGGTTCCACTAAAGGCGAACCTTGTGCGTGGGATACTTTGAGAATTATATTCTGCATAGCATTTCTTTTTTTTACTATTTTTTCTTTTATTTATTATAGAGACAAATTAGCTACAGCATTGAATAGTTTATAAATAATTATTGTATACATAAATAATTGGATAATTGCAGGTAAGTTCGTTTTAGATTTTAGTTATATTTAAATTATTAAAGTTATGAAATTTTTGTCGTTGCTTAGTTAATATCCATTGTTGTAATTTAGACCTATAAAGAGCTATAGAATTTAGGTTTTTAAATTCCACCGGAAGTGCGTTAAATATTTTAGGACCGAGATATACAAAACTTCTTTGCCCTAGAGTCTTTTCCATTCTAGGTACGGTGATCACATGATTTTTATAACGCGTTGGGTATAAATGTTGTACCGGAGTGCTAATTAAATGAATAATTTCACAGAGACTAAAATTAATATGAAAAGTAAAAGTCTTATTTAACATATTTAAATATAGTAAAGCATAATATCTTATTCCAAAAAAATAATATATAAATTAATATAAAACAAACATGTGTTATCCATTGTTGATATTGAGGTTATGTTCAATACTTGACAATCTTTTTAAGAAATCCAAAATATATACAGAGTGGCCCAAAAGTCTGGAAACGGCCAATTATCTCGTAAATTGCTAGTCCTAATTGTACAAAATGAGGGGTCCACCTATTCTGGGATACGAAGATTCCAGATTTGATATTTGCAATATCGTCAGATTTTCCGTTTCTCTTATATTATTAGTCACTTTGGTTTTTCAAATTGATTACCCTGTATATTAAGTCATTATTAGAATCTCCTATTCAATACTAGTTCAACCATATGTAACACTTATGATTTTATATAGTCTAGAAGGTCTTAAATAAATAAAACAGAAGTCTGGCAACGCCTAATTGTCTCATAAATTTTTTAATACAAACTATTTTCAACTACATTAAAACGTAACAATTGAAAGATTACACCATTTTTAACATAATGGTTACTTTATCAAGTGTTTAAAATATGCTTCATTTCTCCATGATTGCTTTATTTATTTAAGACCTTTTAAACTACATAAAATCATAAGTTTTGCATATGGTTGAACTCGTATTGAATAGGAGATTCCAATAATGACTTAATATATAGGGTGATCAATTTGAAAAACCAAAGTGACTAATAATATAAGAGAAACGGAAAATCTGACAACATTGCAAATATCAAATCTGGAATCTCCGTATCTCAAAATAGGTGAACCCCAAATTTTGTACAATTAGGACTAGAAATTTACGATATAATTGGCCGTTTCCAGACTTTTGGGCCACTCCGTATATTTAACAATATATTAGTATTAAAACTTACCTTATAAAATCAGACGGATTTTACGATAGATAAAAATCAATTAGTACATCGGATGACCAAGATATTAAAATGAGTGTGATCTAGTTGATAAATTTAAATCAAATGAAATACGAACTTTTGACACAAGGCATAAACGACAAATGACATTTGAGTAGAGGTGATTGTGTCAAAATAACGAATAACGGTTCCAACCGTTACAAGTTTTGAATAAGGTTACCGATACTCAGTGAAACAATTATGTTAGACCTGATGGTAGTGAATGCAAAACGAATAATAAGAAATAGTTTTATCTTACTTATTTTAAAATATGACAACTTATTATAAAAATTATATTTTTGACAAGTATATAAATAACTACTAGCTTTAAGTATATTAGTTTTTGAGCATAAGTGTAATGAATCATCTATACTCTAATACTCCTCCTCAGGAACTAATGCCATCTAGTAAAGTCCAAGACTACTAAGTCTTAGTTCATGTAGTCATTTTGTAAATAAGTCCACTTCCATTTCTTCAGCCTGCATATATTCGACATTTATATTTCTTCTTTGTATAGATCTCCTTATAAAATGCATTTTAGTATCAATATGCTTTGACTTTGTGCTAATTATTGGATTTATACTAAGTTGTTGTTGTTTAGAAATCAACTATTTCTGAACAAGAAAAAATTAATTAATTTTACATAATTCAAAAATTAGCGCCAAATATCGATTTTAAATATGCCGCCCGGAAATAAGCTTTTCAGTGGTCATTTCAACAATACCAAACGTCCGGCAGGGAAGGGTCGAGCAGGATCGCCGCAGGCGAGAGCGACAATTACGAATATGACGCCAAGAGGCTTGTAAGCGTCCTCAAAAAGAATGTAATATAAATCATTTAAAAATTGTGAAAATTAAGCCGGTGTCGACTGCATAAAGTTCGCGAAACCTAGTGTGTTAAGTGATCTATAAATCACATGCTGAAACTTAGTTATTGTACTAAAAAAGTGTTCACCAAAAATAACGAGCACGTGTGTGTTATAACACATGCATTGTTACTAGTTTTGAATCCTTCTATAAATGAATAATGTGGTACATTATGAGTCAAGCTCTTTAAACGTATTTTTGTGAACTCAAAAATCGTTATTTATGTTATGTGCTAAGTGCCGGTTTTTCATTGTGAAAATCTCCTGTATATGCAGTTCACAAACTCACACTGTAAGTACAAGGAGTGAACAATAAATTCAATGTGTCTTCCTTTTATTTCTTTTTCCCTGATAATTTATATCCTAGTAAATCGCTAAATAATAGCGCCATTCTTAATTTACTCTTATTATTCATTGATGCCAGGTATTGGCAAAATAATTCCTTCTTAGTAGGTAATACAAGTGTTAATCTGTTAATACTTTTTGATTTATTAAACCCTCCACATCTTTCATACTATAGACAATAACGAGCTAAGAAGAAAAATGTGAACAGTAAGTACAAAGTATTTTCCCTAATTTTTACATTCCATTTGCTCCTATTTTTTAAGTACTTATTGCCACAGTTCTGCTGCCTGGTTGTCGTTGAAAAGAGTGATTGCGTCTTGCTTTATTTCTAAATCTTCTAGAAGAGACCTTAAATGTAATGCCTCTTTTGCAGCTTCCGTTAAGGATATATACTGAGCCTCAGCCTTCGACAAGGCTATATACCATTGCTATTTAGCCTCCCAACTAATGCAACTATCGGCATACTTAAAACAGTATCCTGTGTAGGATTTTCTATCAACCATGCACGAAGCCCAATCGACGCCTGCTAGACTATATAAAGGTAGTCCTCTTTTCTTTAGGTTACTTTCTACTAACTTGGTACCCTGAAGGTATCTTAGAATGCGTTTTGAACACTTAAAATGCTCAGTACTAAAACACGTGTTAAATTTACTGGTATACCGCATACATGATATCTGGCCTTGTAGCAACGGCCAGATACATAATGGCCCCAATTAGGTTTTGGTATGATAATTCTTCACGCGTTTTCATTTTTGCCAATTTCAAGTGTGATTCTATCGGATTACCTACGGGCTTACAATTTTCCAAATTAAAATTTTTTTTAAACTTTTTCTATGTACATTTGCTAATTTAGTTTGATGCCCTCATTTTCTTAATTAATTTCTATTCCTATACTAATTTTTGATTTTTCTAAATCTTTCATTTCAAACGTTTTCATTAACTTTTTCTTAATTTCGTTTAATTTTTCTTACAAATGATACAAATTTCGAAAAGAGCAACAAAAAGTTCTAAAAAAATACAATCTCCTGTAATGTAACGTTTAAACGGGAAATAAAACCTCTAAAGACAACACTATATTTTAAACAAATATATTTAAAACAACCGTATGAAATAGGTCCCAACATTACATACATAAAAAAATATGGGCTCAACACAATAAGAAACGTATAAAAATGAACTTACCAACTTAAATATCTGTGACACATGTCACAACCCTTGATGAAACGTTAAAGCGGCGATTTAAAATACAAAAAAAGACTTAAATTTTAAAGTGGAGATCCAGAGCTTCCAGTCGGAGTCTCCGTGATCTGGGAATCACCTACAAGGAAGATATCTGCAGAGAGAATCCTGCCCTATGGAAAATGCCCTGTGCTTCTCTCTATAGTTTATTATTGTTAGACTAATGTTTATAAATTATTCATTAATCAACCATGTACATGACTGCAACTTTAAAAAAATTCGCGTCTTAATTAAACAATATTACATGTATAGGGTGTTATTTAAATAATTAATTAATTAATTTAGATGTGTTACGGTAAAAAAGAATTCATATAAAGCGTTGCAATATTATCATTGAATATTCTTATTATAAAGTTAAAAACTTATACATCGAATATTGCATGCTAGTTCGACATAAAAAATAATTTTCCAGATATTTTTCTTGTTGCAATGGATTTCATTTCTAATTATAATGAATACCTAGAATTTTTAAATTAACATTTATGTATTCATAATGTTTTCTATTGATAATTATTATACTGATCCTCCTACCGGTCTTTCATCGTGCACCGGACTATAAGCAACAGCACTAGAACGTGACTAAAAATAACAACAATCGAGCCTAACAGACTCGCTGAAGGAAATAAATTTAATGGCGAATTTCTGGTTTTACGTAATTAAGTCACCAACGAACATAATTCATGTGGCGAAGAAAAAATAGACGTTATGCAAAGATCTATGTCACGAACTCTAAGTTAAGGATAATAAATTAATCAATAGCAGACAACCATCTAGGGCTCTCGGCTTATTTTCCATATATAAATATGTAAAACCCATTAAATGAATCTCCTACTTTTCCCACATCGAACACATAAATTATAACCTCATTGTCCAAGGGTTTACAATAAATGCACGTACGTAGGAAGAGAAAGTGTAAAAATAGACCACCAACCTTCCTTTCCGTTGATATGGATTGCAATTCATTTGTATTTTTTTAAATCCTAAGCGTTACTAAACAGGGCATTAGCCAAGTCTCATGAAATAACAGCTATTCCTACGAATTTTTAGACAAGATATTTATCATGCTCATAACTCTATTTACTTGATATCGAATTATCTCGGGAATCAGAGTCATAAAGTTGTTTTAGAAGATAATGTGTCTAGTAGTTTATCTGCCCCTTAAGGTGTTCTGTAATGATTCATTCTAGAACCACTGGTTTATTACTATATATAAATAGCGGACTTTTGTTGCTTCTTTAAAAATTGTATGATCGATTATTAATATGTGGAAGATGCCAGTTATATTACAATGAACTGTTTGCTTTGTATACTTGTAATATCTATACAAATGAATTTTAGTAAAAATGCAGTTTATAATGAATCCATTAATTACTAAAATGTTTAATTTATATGGAAGTTTGTCTTTGGTCACTTATTTTAATGAAATTAATCGCTTGTGTTCTTTCCTATTTGCCAATGTAGGTGATGTGACGTCAATTTTATTATAGTAACATTATATATTATAAAGTGAACAGCAATTTGAAATATATTTTTTTTATTTTTAGTTTTTGATGGTTTTCTTCTGATAATATTTTTTATCGCCAACCGTCCATAAAGCCATGCATTACAATAGCGATTTGCGAAAGTAAACAAACACTTTAAGTTATGCTTTTAAGATGTCTTCTTTAACGCTGCAGCATTCTAAGTCATACATATTTGATGTCCGTGACAGTTATATATGACTATAAAATATGTCCTTTATCAACTATCTGAAATTAAAACTACATTAGAAACATTTTTTCTTGCATCTTAGTTAATTTTTAGCAACAGCACCTCAAGGTCTTGGGCTGTGTGGCCCAAGCTCATGTTCTAAAATAGTTAAAACGCAAATGGGATTCCAAAAAAAAGTTACAATTTTGTTGGATATTTTACAGAAATAAAGAGTTATAGATAATTTGACCCTAAAATGGTAAAAAATTAACAAAAAACAAAAAAATAGTTTTTCAAAAATATTTTTTCAATAAATTCAGTCGCCTAAAATATTACCTTTGTTAAGAAGAAAAGGAAGACAATGGGGTAGGCTCAGAAATTGAAATTAGATCCAAAGACACTGTAGGGGTTAGGTGATTTTCCTTTGAACTGTAGTGGACTGTTTATAGAATGAGTACTGGCTTTTTGAGTTGATTTAAAATAAAATGCAGGCAACATCTTAATCCATTTAATCTTGGAAAACTATACAAAACTATATTTACAATCTTAGTAAAGCACTCTCTAAGGAAAATTAATCACATTCATGACAGTGTTTTAAAATTTGTATAACAAAGTTTACATGGCGACCAGACAATTATTCAAGACAAAGTAGGTAAAAGTAAAAACGAAGTGGTTCGTTTAAGTGAGAAGAATTCCCTAAAAAAAGCCGGTTGAAGCTAAGCCGCGCGAAAAGCTCTTGGCTTCGCTTCAGCACTTCTGACCAATCGCCTGTAAGGAACCATCCACATATTAACTTTCTATTGGCCACTTGTCCCGTGACGCGGATTGCGTAACATCTTCGGGAAATTCTATATATACCAGAGTGGGCTTTAAGATTTATACATGTTTCAATTCAAATATTTCTTGTTCTGATTTAAATGTGTAATGTTGAAGGATCTTCAACAGACATTAAAGAATCGATTTTAATTTTTTGAAGAGAAAGAACCCAGATACTTTCTAATAAATCGTAACTATATTTTATGCCATGCCGTATGTGAAGAAAAATATGGTTTTGAGACAGTTGAAAAAGCTATCAAAAGATCCGGTTCAGATTCAGTTATCATAAGAAGCACTACGAGAGGAAAATATTTTGTTAAAGAACAATCAAGTATGAATATTAGTGAACTCACCCAAAGATCAAAATAATGACAAATGGGTCAATGGGTTTTTTGAATAAATGGAAAAATAGTAACATGATTTCAGAAGTGAGTAATAAGAGATTGCCTTGATCGAAATTTAAATTTGTTATTCATGGGTTGGGTTTAACTTAGTAAAAGTAGTCACTAGATTAAGCACAAGTATTAGTTAATTAATATACAGGGTGTCAATTTAAAAATTTTCAATGCGAATATCTCGGAAAATAAAGGAGTTGGAGAAACGCCGTTTGGCACAAATGTTATAGAATTAGGAGGAACTAAAACCACCACATTTCAGTGAAGGGTAAGTCGCTCCTTAGGCGCGACACACCCTAACTTTAAAATGTCAAATAGCACTACCCCTTTTGTTATACCTTAAAATGAAAGGTCTCATTTAGTAGTATTCGCCTGTACAAGAATTTTTTTCCATTCAATACAGGGTATAACAAAAACATGAATTCGAATAAAATAAACTGTATTTTGTTAAAATGATACTTTATTTAATCAGATAATTTAGAATGCATTCCATTTATTTCTAAACGATAGTACAATCGATTTTCAAACTCCCTTATTGTTATTAGATAATATTTCATTAGATGGTCAACATGCATTCCATTTTTTTGTTAACAAAAAAATACTTCAAATTCAATTCTAAAATTTTGGAGCACTTATCTGAGAATAAATAATAGCATTGAATTTATCGGGTACGTACCTACCTATCAATGTTTGTATAAAATGTAGTCGTTTGTGCAAGGTTGTACTGCAAAGTCAGAACTGTCTAATTGAAGAAATACGAGTATAATTTTTATTTTCTGTTCATCATCTACAATTTGGCTGAAAGAATTCAGATGGTGTTTATTTATGCTTCAGAAAATCGTAGTGCCTTAAGAACTGCTGCAGCATTTAACGAAATAAACCCATACTTACATCAGACAACTGATTATTAAATTTGAAGAAACAGGATCAGTGGCAAACAAAAAAAGGGTCTATTAAAGAGTACTTAATAAAGCAGCACAAGTGGAAGTTTTAGGACATTTTGCTATGAATCCTAAAATGTCTCTACGCCAAGCTTCGGCGATAACAGGAATTTCTCATGAAGCTGTTCGTCGGGTACTCAAACTTCATAAGTTTTACCCGTACAAAATGCAAATTCTTCAGGAGTTGCAGGAGGATGACCCCGATCGAAGAATGCAATTTTGCGAGGACATGACCGAAATGTTACGTGTTACTCCCTAGTTGCTAAAAAATATTTGTTAAACGGTTTAGGGAACAAACACAACTGCAGGTATTGGAGTGACGAAAATCCGCATTTCTTCAGGGAAGGGCACACGTAGTATCCAATTTTAGGCGGCACTGTGATTGGGCCATTATTTATTAACGGCAATCTTAATGGCGATACTTACTTGGAAATGTTGGACACCACCATTCAACCTCTCATTGTTGAAGAAATTGAAAATCAGCTGGACATTGACGGAAACAGGAATTTGAATGAAAATTTAATACATTTTCAGCAAGACGGAGCACCACCCAACTACGTTCTTCCAGTCAGGCAATTTTTGAATGACGCTGTTCCAGGTCAATGGATTGGACGGAGAGGTCCAATCGAATGGCCGGCGAGATCTCCCAATCTAACACCTCTTGACTTTTTTCTCTGGGGATATTTAAAATCCATCGTATTTAGAACAAAACCGGATTCAATAGAAGATAACGAATTATTACGGAATGCAGCAATATTCCACGACAAGTGTTCCACAATGTTAGAACAGAATTTAAAAATCGATTATACTATTGTTTAGCACAAAATGGAATGCATTTTGAACATCTAATCAAATAAAATATCATTAAATTTTTTTATTCGAATTTTTTTTATGTATTGAATGGAAAAAAAATATTGTACAGGTGAATACTACTAAATGAGACCTTTCATTTGAGGTATCACAAAAGGGGTAGTGCCATTTGACATTTTAAAGTTGGGGTGTTTTGCGTCTAAGGGGTGAATCACCCGCTCACTTAAAAATGGTGGTTCTAGTTCCCCCTAACTCTATAACATTTCTGCCAAACGGCGTCTTTCCAACTTTTTTATTTTGCGAGATATTCGCACTGAAAGTTTTCAAATTGACACCCTGTATAGTCTAGTGATTAGTTTTTGTTATAGCCTATATAGGTATGTTAATTTATTCAATAATCTAGTTTTTATGAGTTGTCTAATAAAAATTAATAAAGAAGGCTAACCAAGATTATCCGTAAAACACAATTTTTGCCATTTTTGCCTAAATCAAGTTACGGGTAGTGAAAAGGAGTTTATTAGGTTTTTATCTCAGATGAGAAAATTTGTGTATTTAAAGTAAAATAGAAAAGGCCAAAAGTTTATAGAATCGAAAGGCGAGACCTACTTTTATCGATACATTGTTCTTCGTGACATCAGCCCCTAATCTATAAATCGGAATCGTGTTTGTTATGCGGCCGCTCACTTGTGAAATATTCGCAAGTGTAAATTAATTAGTTTTATTGCACGTCTAGCGATCGAATCGATTCTCTTAGATATCATCACAGAACGAGAGAAATGTTCAAACTTATTCCATCAACAATATAGTGCGGTGGCAACTGATACTTTTTAGTTCGGATTCCAATAAAGTTTGTAGATTAAGACTATGTTGGAAGTTATCGAAGCACCTCTTCACTACTTAGTATATTTATTTATTGCCTTTTCAAATATGTACAAAGGAAGGAGCCGATACTGGAATCTTTGGAATCAAGTCGAAAACAATGAATTCTGGGTCTAGGAAAACAGTGTTCCAGGCTCAAATAATAGCCATACAACACTGTGCAAGAGAAATAATAAATTAGTAAGTATCAGGCAAAAGTTGTTCATGGCTTAACGTCGTTCATTTGCATAACTGAATCAAGCACAGAGATACATTTTATAAACGGCCTAAGCTTTTTCCTAATAGCGTTCTGATTCACAATAAATACAAGAACAGTCAAACTATCTTGAGAGCAGCTATATCTGAAGCAAAAAAAATATCAAAATCATGTGCCCTTGGTAACTGAGAAAAATATAGTCTCTGTTAAACCTATTATTTCGTAATAAAATATCAAAGAAAGCAACAACAGTGAATAAACTGCAAGTGAAAGATGACTTGATAGAAGATTATAAGAAAATTGTAGACATCCTTAACACCCATTTTATAGAATAGGTACATAGGTAAAGCCTTAGCAGAAAATATTCCAGAGTCTACTTACATGAAACCTACAAGAACAAACCTTCAACGACGTTATCAATGGGAGTTAACTACCCCTGAATAAATTAATATAATAATTTCAGAGCTAAAATCAAGAATAGCCTGCAGTGCCGATGATATTTCTGGGGACTTGATAAAATATTTTGAAAACGAGATGACGGTTATCTTAAGTTAAACTGATAAATATAGCTTTCAGATATGGTTTAATTCTCAATGGACTAAAAGTAGCTAAAGATTAACCATTATATAAAGGATGGCCAAGAACTTCCACTTTTAATTTACCAATCAATGTCGCTGTTAAGCCCCACCTCCAAAATAATAGAAAAATGTGTTCATAGAAAGCTCGTGTTCTATCTTGAAAAAATAATTTTGGGTACGATGGCCAATATGGATTTCGTAGCAAAAGTAGCACACCGTCATCAGTTACAGATATGATTACCAACAGCAGACATTATGTTGATGAAGGCAATGCATGTATCATTGTTTCACTTGATTTAACGAAGGCGTTCGATACTGTTAACAATTCATTACTGTTATCCATTTTGGAAGGCCATAGAATTACAGGAAAAGCATTGTATCTTTTCAGAGATTATTTTATTGGTCACACATAGTTTGTAATTAATGAAGATATCTTAATTAAAATGGCTGATCTCCAATATGGTGTACCCCAGGGATCAATTCTTGGAATAACGTTATTCCTAATTTAAATAAACTCTAGAGCTCAGTTACTATTAGCTGGTTAAATGCAACTATATGCCTCATCTATTTTGGAAAAGACCCATAGGAAATAGAGACAGATCTAAATCAAATTTTTGAATGGTTAAAGTTTCATAAATTAACATTAAATACTGAAAAGTAAAATTTTTAGTGATATCAAAAAGCCTAAATGGAACTATTTTTAAATAAATTTGCACAATAAACAGTTAACTAGAACAGAATGCATTAAATATCTTGGCTTGTATAGATTCCAAGCTCAACTGAGAATATCATATTACATAATTGCGTGAAAAAATTAGTCCTGCTATTAGAATTTTGCGGCGAGTTGTCCACTTCTTTTCAGCTGACTTAAGAAATACTCTATATCATTCACTCGTCCATTCACATCTATCAATATGTAACCCTCATTTCGAGCAAATGTTTCCAAAATATACTAAAATCCTTGCAAATTCTACAGAATAAGGCTATCAGAAAAAAATTCTACTTTCATTTTGTCATCCTACTAAACTTTTGTATCGTCCAAATAATGTTTTAGAGATTCAGTCCCTCTCTCAATATCAGACATGCATCTTTATATATAAACTGTCTCTGAATAATTTACATTTATCCCTACAACTGACTACTGCTAATGATATCCATACAGTTAATACCAAGAACAACCTCTGCTATCGGGTCGGTGGTGTAGCGGTCTAACGCGCTTATATTCATTTATAAGCAAGTTTATGTGTCAGAGACTGCTGGGCTTCGGATCCCAGACCAGACCATGTGGATTTTTAATTAAATTGCATGGTTCGGTATAGGATTTGATGTGTGCCGTATTAATAGAAATTCAATTTCTGTTGATATGACATGCAGATTATAAAAAATCGTTATACATTACCGTCTCGATGTCGCCCCGGAGCGCCACGGCAAATAATAATAATATCCGTCCCTTTCCCCGCACAAGCTCAGCTTTTGGGGTTAAAATTCACTCGTAAGTGGGTGAATTAGGGAGAGTATTATTATTATTATTATTATTATTATTATTATAGAACCACAGCCGTAAGAACATGCTTAGGTGACCGAAGCATACTATTGGTTGGTATGAATCTTTTAAGGATCATAAAGAACATAAGGACTACTGCCCTCTTCAAAAAACATTTAAAAAAGGTTTTATAAGAAATCTTCACTTGTGGTTTGACTGTAAGTCTTCTACCATTCTGATGTGCCAGTATTCATGTAGCCCCTTACGATTACAAGAAGTAAATTTTGAACAATGAATAGATTATCTGTTAAGGCAAACTGAGTTTGAAGTCTAGGGAGTCCAATCTCTAATGGACTGTCTCTCCTTGACATTTTCGGGTTTAAATAGTGTGATGTTAGATATTAAATTATTGTATTTGTATTAATTTGGTGCAGTATTATAAGTATTAAAATTAAGTACCTAATTCTTCTTTAGTAATATTATAAAATTTGTTATTTGTAAGACCCACATAGTCTTAAACTCTAGGTATACATATGCCGTTTTGTATTTCTTTATTAATAAATTGATAGAAACTTAAAACTATTGCCATCTACCCTGATAGCCAAGCAGCTCTAAAGGCAATTCTCTCACCAAAAATCAAATCATGACTGTGGAGAGACTGCCTAGAAGACAAAACAGGGTGACCTTAGCCTGGGTGTCAGGCCACGAGGGATATCAGGGCAATGAAAAGGCTGACGAATTAGCCAGGGATGGCTCAGATGGGGCCATGACAGGCCCATGATAGACCCATAATAGGTCCAGAACCATTCTGTGAAGTTGCTAAGGAATTGGACAGGGCATCTACCAAACAATAGATGCTAAAATAGTCATAGAAATGGTAGAACAACTATCCAAGATCGAGACAGACCAAAAACTCAATTAAGGAACCACCGCGACGAAAGAACTACTGGATAAAAACGGTAGTAGGTCGTCTTACTGAACACTGTCACCTAAGAAGACAGATGACCATCATCGTCCATCAGAAGAAGCAATATTTTGCAGGTTCTGTGAAGAGGAAGAGAAAACATTAATGCACGTTCTGTACCAGTGTGTGTTTGTAGATCGAGGTTTCTAACACTAGGAAAAGGAAAGCAAGAAGCATGGATTTACAATCGGGAGCCACTATTAAAGCTACTAAGTCTAATTAAATAGGCCAAGCTAGACGACATATTCTAAATGACGGAATCTTACAATAGATCTAAAAAGGTCGCGGTGAAGACTCCTTTAATTCCTCTTAAATATGATCTTAATTGTTTGAGTAAAATACTCAAGGTTGTATCATTCATCAGTAAAATAAATATATTTACATCACGTTTTTATAATTTAAATTAAAGTAAAGAATCTACCAACTTTGAGGGGATCTTCTACCAGGAATAAATTTATTTTTTTACATGTTGTAAGCCCAGGTTCTCATTTAAATTGTTAAAGTAGTTTCTTGGACATTTTGTACATGCCAGACGAGAGAGAATCAGCTTATCCTTCCGAGAGTTCAACTTGTCTAGCTTATTTAGAGAAACTACGAGACGGTGATAACTATTCAGATATCTCCTTCGCAATGATAACATTACCAGTGCGGCAAATACTGCACGTCAAGATCAAAAGGATTTAACACAAATATGTCTTAATGATTTAGACGAATTGTTTTACTTATATTAGAAACTCTATTCTTACGAAGGATTCTTGATCTAAGTTACAAGCTGCCTACAAAGATAAGGCATTGAATATCAGAATCACTTTACTTTGACATTTATGTGTAATTAAGCTCGATAAAGGTTATAAAATTGAAGATAACGTTAAAAAATCTATGAATCTCACTCAAAAATTGAGTGCAATAAATAAACCCGTTGATGAGCTACTTGCTGCCATGATGTTGTAAGATTAGCCAAAGAGTTATGAACTTATTGAACACTCTGGTGTAACAGGTACCAGTGATTTTAATAAGTCGATGTAATCCCAATCAAGCATTGCGGTCAAAAGAAAATTACACCTAGAAGAAAAGGTTTCCACCTTGGTGCTGAAACTGCCGTTTATTAGGTCACACACAATAAAATTGTACAAAGAAGAAGTTAGATTATTATATGGGGTACCATCAATAAAAATAAAAAATCGAACAATAATTTTAAAGATAAAGTTGCAGCCCTAATTACGGTTTTAGGATGTCAAACAAGCATTGATTGAGACGCTTCAACTAATAAAGATTGGCTCATTAACTTTACGAATGAGACAATTAATGGCAAACAAGCTGTCAAATAAAAAGTTAGATCTCTTGCATATGCGGATCAATGTTGGTTAGTTCGTGGGATGCCTGTGGGTATTTTTTTTAAGTTTTCTGGGTGACTGCAAATAAAATTAAATAATGTGTAAATAATATTAAAATAAAAGTGGCTTACAGCAAAGAATCCAAAGCCTATGAATTCTTTTTTCCTCAAGCCACAGAAGTTTCAAGGACTCAAGATGTTGTATTTTGGGAAAATAAAATTTACAATATTAGTCTTAGTTCGCCGACAAGTAACAGCAGAGGTATAGTTGCTTTAGATGACTTTAGTGAAAGATTCTTAGTATACGAGTACACTTACGAATATCTCGAATATCTTTTATATATCTCTGTTTTTATTTACTTGGCATTTTTTTTTTCAGTTTTTTTTTTTTTTCGAAAATCTTATTGTAAATTCTTAATGCCTGTCTTTATGAACTTTTTAAAATTTCCACACTTTTTAATACATTATTTTAAATGTCCTGATAAAGGCAAATAAGAATTTCGAAAGATTGGTAATTATAAAAAAAACTTCTTTTTAATATCCTTTAAAACTTGCAACTGCAACTAAATTAATATTTTGAATGTTGACACCGTACTAAATGCATATTTTAATGTCGAAACGACACGAAAGGACAATTCGGCCTCTCAACTAATCCGAATTTGACCTTTTCAATTCCCGGGTTTGTTCGTTCACGTATTAAATTTCTGTCGTTTCGTTATTTTGTTCGTGATAAACATGAAATTTCAGAAACTTTCTAATGGTATTCCCGACAATGTACGTGTCGATTGTAAATTATAATTTTTCAGTATTACAGGGTTGGTTGAGGTGAGCTGTATCCTGGTATGTGGTTCCAGAACAATGATCTATTAAACATTTGGAACATAATGCTAGATTAAGGAAAAGAAAACAAAGTCTTAAGAGCATACAGTAGCGCGTCATCACATTGCCTCGAATTTCCTAGATTAACAGCTTGTAAGTAGGATCCCACACATTTGAATAGCCTTTGGCAACGCTGTAACGTCAAATAAGGGTCTATAGCAAGCGTCTATAGAAGGTTCAGGTATAAATTATAATAAAAAATTTTAGAAATGGAATTTTCATTTTCAGTAGGTGGTACAGATATTTTTTAAATTAAATAACACCGACAAGTATCTATAATCTTGATAATTAATTTTAGATTTAAAAAATAATTTTTATCATCAAAATAAATTTACGGAAATATCATATTTTCTTAATTAAATCTAATATTATTTTAATAAGCGCCTAGTGTTTTATAATTGTTACCTATAATTCTCAGTTAAACAACATTTAAAAATTAAACGGCAATTTAGAGTGGTTGTTCTGTATCTATCTATAGATTATAACAGCAAAATAAGGAAATGATTTGACCTAATTATTGTCATAAAACTCAAGTAAATTGTTTCTTAGTACCTACAATAAGTTATTAATTAGTAATTAATTATTTAACAAAGAAGCTATTATTTAGAATATTTAAAAAATAGAATCAGACCAGCTTGTAACAGATTTACACCGGCCATGATTCGAGCTGCCTGTACTAGAAATTTATTGTTGAGGTTTGACAAATGTGTGGAAGTGAGAGGTGGGCAATTTGAGCACTTATTATAAGTTATTACTACTCTTTGTTTGTTGATATTTATTTCTTGTCTTTTCCTTCTCTTGTTTCAATGTATTTTTTTAATTATATGTCAACTAATAAAGTATTTTTTATCATTAACTTGACATACAGTTTTATTTAATTTCTCACTTATTTATGGAGCGATTTCAAAATTTTAAAAACAGTTGAACAGAGAAAAGTAGCCACTACAAAAATGAGTAGAAAAAAAATTAGGGTGTCGTTAATAATTTTTTAGGGGGTTGTTCCAGGGGGAAGTTTTTGAGGGTGGGTCGTCAAATTTTTATTTGTTTCAAAGTACACCGCCAATTATAATGGATGACTTTTGTCCGGTTCGATTATCTTGCATGGTTTAGAAGTTATAGCCTGGGTAAAACAATTTGGGACACCCTGTATATAATCCTTGGTTTATTAGGTCAAATTTTTTAATAAGTTATTAAGCACAACATATGTTTCGAAAAACAGTTTTTTCCATCTTCTGGTGCAGTCAATTTATTTTTAAAAAACAAGGGAGACAAAAACAAACAGATTAAAAAATTTTAAAATGCAAAACCCCATCTTTTGTTTCGTAGCGTGTTTTGGTGTATTTGAAATAAAATATTGATTTAATTTAATACGATAGGTAGGGAAACAAACAGTTGAGTTTTTATAAATTTAAAAATTAGCAGTGGCGTTACAATAAAAGTTTAAAAATTAAAATATACATTTGACAGATATTTTATGTCAGTTTTATTATTTACAGAATTAATATTTTTTTTAATATGTATCATATCAAGTATTGTTCTTTTGTTGTAGTTTGCTTAATTTTCGAGAATTCTTACATTTTTAAAATCGAAAGAATGCAAATTTTCCAATGCGTGTTTTGTCAAGGCAGTGGAATTTTTATTATTAGTAACAATATTATTTTTACGATTTTTTGTTTGTTTGTTTTCGTCCCCCTTGTTTTTTAAAAATAAATTGACTGCACCAGAAGATGGAAAAAACTGTTTTCCGAAACATATGTTGTGCTTTTTTTTTTCTTTTTTTTTAGTTTTACATCCTTCCGACCTCCCGTGCTACACCCTAATCCGTCTGTAGCCTGGCAGCACTGCAGCCTGCGGCTTATTCTCCCACCATTTGAAGGTCCTACTACTTTCCCATTCACACCCTCATTCATTCTCATTCATTCCACGTCGTCGATGGTTAAACGCTAGTCGGATGAATCCCATCATGACACGGCCCATGGTGGAACCTCCCAGCAGTCACGCATCCACGACGTGACCGGAGAGATCACTGCTTAACTGTTGCGAGTAAGTGGATGCACACTAAGCTCGCGGCTAGCCTCTCCGGCTATGTTGTGCTTAATAACTAAATAAAAAATTTGACCGAATAAACCAATGAAAAATTTTTATTTAAATAAAATTGAAAATACTGTTTCTCCTCTAATAATATTAATAAAAATATGGAAAATTCGTTTCTAATCTAAAACACTGATTATTGGAATCGACAGTATATAAACATCTGGACAAAATTAAAGAACCAAATTTAAGTCGGTGAATTTAAATTATTTTTAAGGTGAAGGGGGAGAAAAAGTCCTTTATATCTCACAAGGAAAGTTAATGTTTAATTATTCAGTAAAACATTGAGTGCGACCGGTTTCGAAGTATCATCACTTCATCTTCAGGCTCACCTAGTGGAAAGGAGAATATGTGGTGTAAGGTGTGTTATCTTTGAGCCAACGATATATAAAATAGTAAAAAAGGAAACTCACCATATTCTCCATCCACTAGGGGATACTACAAACTAGTTTCATCAAATGTGGGAGATGAAATGAATTGTAAAATAAACAATGTTACAAGTTATATAAAAGTTAAAAATATTTGAAAAACAAATATTAGTCAGTTTAAATTTTTAAATATTTAAACTAATATTTGTTTTTCAAATATTTTTTCCTTTTATATAACTTGTAACATTGTTTATTTTACAATTTATTTCATCCCCCACATTTGATGAAACTAGTTTGTAGTATCCCATAGTGGATGGAGAGTATGGTGAGTTTCCTTTTTTACTATTTTATATATCGTTGGCTCAAAGTTAACACACCTTACACCACATATTCTCCTTTCCACTAGGTGAGCCTGAAGATGAAGTGATGATACTTCGAAACCGGTCGCACTCAATGTTTTACTAAATAATTAAACATTAACTTTCCTTGTGAGATATAAAGGACTTTTTCTCCCCCTTCACTTAAAAATTACCTCAACTCACACATGGCTACCCCCCTTGTCAATTTAAATTATGTTAATTTTGACCAGGGACAAATATTCTGTATTCAGGTAGATTCTTTGCAGAACGTTTGCATCACTATTTTAATTTTTTAACTATTACATTTATTTTAGTATTCCTCATGCTCTTAAACATAAAATAAATCCGGTACTAGCTGATGAACATCCTCGTAGTTTGAACGATACTGATATAGTTCAGTTCGAACCGCAACCCGGGTGTAGTCGGAATGATGAGACCAGTGATAAAGAAATGAATGTGCCATTGGAGCAAAAGACAATCTCCGTTTATTTTGTTCTCACTGATTTTGTTCTATGGTTGGAAGAGAGACAAAAAATGATAACCGCATCAATTTTGGAAAAATTTGTAAATTAACAGCAAACACTAGCAGCATCAACTCAATTAAAGTATTATTGTACAACAAATTTAAAGACAACAACGCGATACAATATGGGAAATTAAACGAGCCGTTTGCAGTCGAAGATTTTGAGGAAATCTCCAAACACAAAGTAAAAAATGTGGGCTATTCATCGATAAAGAATATAGTTTTTTGGGTGCTAGTCCAGATGGATTGGTGGATGACAACGCCTTTTTAGAAATAAAGTGTCCTTTGAATATTAAGGACATGAGTCCAGAAGAGTGTATACGAACAAAAAAAATAAAATATGAAAATGATTTATTCGCACTCAATAGAAGACATGAATATTACTTTCAGGTCCAAGGGCAATTAGCAATAACAGAAAAAGAAAAATGCTACTTCGTTATATGGAGTCCAAAAGGTTGCTTAATTGAAGAGGCAACTAGGTATTAATTAACTTTGTTTTTAACTTTAATAATGTCCTTTTTTTAGATTTGTAAAGATGAGAACTTCTGGTTAAACGAAATGGTTCGGAAATTAAAAATATTTTTTTCAACTGTCTTCTTCTGGAGCTAGTTGATCCTAGGGCAACAAGGAACTTGAATATAATGTAGAAAAGAATTAAAAAATGAAAACAAATAAATATTTCACTCATATAAAAATAGATATTTTTTTTTATATCGCATGTCCATCCATGTCACCTTTTATTCTTCCCTAAATATTTTTTCCTTGAAAAATTATCACAACTCGAAAACAAATTTGTGAAAACTGTTTCAAATAATTCCGAAACGACATTTTTGCTTCCCTCCTACAATTTTCAAAATCGATAAATGAAATGCAATGTTTATTATAAAAATTACTAGTTATTTACAAAAAAATACGTAATTCAAAATATTAATAAAATAGAAAATATTATGTTACTAGTATTTCAAAAATATAAAAAATTCTACGACTGAAAGTAATACACCAAATCATGCAGAGCGAAATAATGTTTGTCGATATCGCTCGGTGCAGCTTTGCCACATCGAGCCTCTCCCGTTATAGCAGCACCTGGCGGCCAATTTTAATTAAAAAGCGCCATATTAATCCCATTTAAAAGGTATTTACTTTTTTAAAAAATAAAGACTTAAAAATTTTTAAATTTATAATACATTGGGGCAGAAATATTAAAAATTTCCAAAAATTTACTTAATTAATGAACAAAAAAAAGACAATTAAAAAATATTGTGCCACGCAATAAATCATGAAAATCAGAATAAAAATAGAGCGTATGTTCTGGTTGCTCTTAACCACTATTATTACATTAAAAATTCGAGTACAACTAGTTTCGGTCAAATTTGACCATCATCAAGCCTGTAAAAAAATTACACTTTTACAGAAAGAACAGTAAATATGATAAATAAAGTAAGAAATTATGTGCTGTAAGCAACTTTATAGACAACTAAATCTTTAAGTGAAATCTCATAATGTTATAAAAGGTATTATTATTTGAAAATATGAAGAATCTAACAAAAATTCTGAAAAAGTATTCTTTAATATTTTAACTTAATATTAAAAAAAAACGCACGATTTGCAATAAAACAAACAATTAGGTTATTGCTCTAGTAAATGGCTTGCATTGAACTAGAGAATTATTCAAGGTAGTACGTTGATATTCAAAAAAGTAAAACTGTCACGTAAATTTTGGTTTTAAATAGAGAAACTAGTCTTAAGTAAAAAATATTCGAGTAAGGACTGCGGTCCGAAACTCTGTTTAAAAGGCAAGACTCTCGTTTCGGGACCCTAGGTCCCGAAACACCGTACTGTGCATATAATAGTTTTGTGCAGCGATTTGTGTACTATGCCAATTTTTTCATTTTCGTCTCGAGTATTATATTTATCTTATATATTATATAGTTAAAGTTTCTAGTGATATTTTAATTATTATTAAGTCCAAACTATATAATTCAATAGGAAGTTTATCTAATTATCATAACTTATAGGTCTTTATAAAAAGTTTGGATATATTATCAAATAGTGCTTTATTCCTTCTGGACTTTAGGACCTTTTGGCTAGTGACAGTGCTGCCTTAATCCTTTAATATCTAACAGTAGCTAAAGACCTATTAGTTGAATCAAAGGTGTCTTTAGGCTAGTGGGTTGTTACTGTAGTGACCAGCGGTGGTCCTTTAGACAGTTGGTTGTTAAAGTGGTAACTAGAGAAGTTTTTTGATAGTATTTCACAGGTAGGTTGTTATAATAAGAAGTATAAAAAGTTAATAATAAAAGCAAAGTTAATATAAGCTCACCAGTACGAAAAAAGGATCACTTGCACATTTTAGATATAAGAAAATAACTTTTATTGTTTTTGATGTTTTATTGTTATAATAACTTACACACAATTAGAACAACATTTTATAATTATTTTTAATAAAATCAACCATTTATTTAAAAACAAAACTGGGTTTTAGTAAAAATTTACCAAAATAGAAATTGCATAACACCTGAAAGTGCATGGTTGGCCATGGGCTTTTATTGTTTTGAGAAATTTGACAGGTATTTTGAAGTTTTGTTGCATTTAGCTAGTCGTTTGAAGTTGCGCTGCATTTTTTTGGCTGAAAATTATTGTTATTAAGCATAAAATAGCGGCTGCGCTATGGTTGCGTTGTTTCAAGACGGAAGAAGTAAGCGATGTGTTGCCCAACAATATCACGCATCGTATTTATGCACGTCTTTTTAGATACTGGAGGTTACAGTAGACGACCTGGAACTGGCCTGCAACGAAAAATTAAGACCTATGATGATTGCTTTATCATCTTGCGAACCAAAAATCGACTCAGTCTAGCCCGGCATGGCAACGTAAACAAACGGACTATTAGACAAAGACTTGGAGAAGCCAATCTTGCTAGTCATACACCCGCAATAGGTCCAGAGCTTCTTAGACGTTATCGGGTCGCGCGACTTCAGTTTAGCAGGAATCAAGAACATTGAGGTAAAAAAGAATGAGGACACATTTTGTTTACTGTTGGTCGTAAGAGAGTATAGCGAAGACAACAAGAACGTTTTGCAGACTGCATATTTAGTCCTAGGGTAGGCTACTAAGGGAATTTAGTTTTGGAATGGGTTGGAATTATTCTTTATATCTATATTAGCGATCAACAAGTCGGATAGAATCCAAAATGACAATGAAAAATGGTGCATGAACTTGATAAGACTAGATTGCGTTAAAAAAAACTCTCTAAAAGTTAGCAGCTGTAACGTCCTGCAGCCGATAAATAAATATAAACGTTTCTTCATAGAAAAGCTTTATTTTTACTTGAAACATGCGGCTCGTGCCAATACAAAGAATATGAGGTTATGTTGTGTTTTTTCTTCTTCATGCTTCTTTACACAGGTGGCCTAATATAAATCAATTAATATACTAAAGCACCATTTTTGTAAAAGCTAAAAGCACGATTCACAAAATCCACAGATAAATGTAGTAAAACGCAATATAATATGTTGACAAAAATTAAGGTGAAAAGCAGTGAAACATAAGTTTCGTAACTAGTTATCATTTTAGTACTTGAAGAATGCATGAACATTCTTATTCTAAAATTTGATTTTTTTTGGTGACTTTCATTTTTTGTCCCTGATAAATGTATTTGTCAAAAGTATGTAAATTCTGTTGTTTGGTTCTTCTATATTCATTTTAAGATCTTTTTTACGGGCTAATCAGACAGTTAGCTGGCCAATGTTCGCAATTCGTCAAAGTTTAGATCAATAAGTACATTCATCAGCATATCTAAATCAGTTTAATTTACTGATACAAACAAATTTTCAGAAAGATAATTTTAGTTTTTAGAACTCTATCGCTATATTTGTTTTAAATTAGCCATAGTGCAACGGCAGGCTTTCTTATGAAATATCCTCTCAACCTAGGTAACAGCGCCATATGCCTTACTTGTAAAGGGAAACAACTCAGGGTCTTACTCATCATCTTCCATTTGATATGCATTCTATAATTTGATCCACATGACTTATTTTTGTTTGATACAACGACCTAAGGTAACCTTCTTCAAATAAAAAAAAATACGCATTATATATAGTTATGTTAGTTGCTAAGATCCTCCTTAGTTTGTAATTAAAATACAGTTTTGTAGATGATTAAACCTATGTCAATGGCCATAGTAGTCAAGACAAGATAATTGCAAAAAAGAAACATAAAAAAGTAAGTTATTATTATTTAATATTCCTTCGACTTCTATTCAGTTGTGGGTACAAATGATTATTATAATTTAATCTAAAAATGTTAATTTAAATACCAAATCGAATTAAATTGCCCTAGCTATTTAATATCTAATTCCACATATTGCTTTAATGATAAAATAATTACTTATAAACCATCAAAAATTTGCATCCAATATCACCTGATATACGATTTAAATTATATCCATATAGGTAATTGAAAATTGCCCATGTCCTTTTATAGTAAGACAGTCCGGTAAGATTGGAGAATTCCCATTTTTGAAATACCTAGATTCGCAAGAGCGTACAAGATCGACAATTCATTAGTAATAATTTTGCCGGCAAAATGACATCCAATCTATTAATTTCTACAATTTTGTATTTATCGCTTTTGTATGCTTGTTCCTGTATGGGCGGTTAGAACTGGTTTGCTAGAATGATATTTTCGTTGAGGTGTTTCAAATAAATCATTTAATTCGCATGAGTATCTTTTTTTTATACTTCCCATTTAACACGTTAACTGCGTTAAAGTATTGTTTACGACTTTGCTGATTGAAGAAAGAAAAACGTTGCTCTTGATACAAGAAGGTTTCCAGTTACTTGAAGAGAGGAAGCTAAAAATCCCAATAACATTAGATGTTAAATCAAACCAGAATTGAAGTTACAGTATTATGTCAGATTTTAAATTTGACAGTTTGACAATATAAGTTTTAGTTAAAGAATATTATTGTGTTACCCGCTTAAGATATAATTCTGTTGTGTATTTTCCCATAAAAATATGTTTCTATATCCACATGTAGATTAGCTATTCCGAGCACAGACTACAAAACAAAAAAAGACTATTTCGTTCAACCGACCTAATACATTTTATATCCATTCTACCTAGTAGGAACAATGCACGGATATAAAATCAACCGATCAGGTTAAATTTGGAAACTAATCTACTATTATTTTTTAAATGTAAAAATAAAGAATTCTCTCAAACCAATTGTCATTGCATTTTTTAGTTATTGAGATTAAAGTAAAACAATAAAAAGCTTAAATAATAAACAAAAAACAATTAAAAACAATAAAAAAAATAAAAAACAATGAGAAACAATAAAAAACAATTAGAAACAATAAAAAACAATAAAAAACAATAAAAAACAATAAAAAACAATAAAAAACAATAAAAAACAATAAAAAACAATAAAAAACAATAAAAAACAATAAAAAACAATAAAAAACAATAAAAAACAATAAAAAACAATAAGAAACAATTAAAAACAATAAGAAACAATAAAAAACAATAAAAAACAATAAAAAACAATAAAAAAACAATAAAAAACAATAAAAAACAATAAAAAACAATAAAAAACAATAAAAAACAATAAAAAACAATAAAAAACAATAAAAAACAATAAAAAACAATAAAAAACAATAAAAAACAATAAAAAACAATAAAAAACAATAAAAAACAATAAAAAACAATAAAAAACAATAAAAAACAATAAAAAACAATAAAAAACAATAAAAAACAATAAAAAAACAATAAAAAACAATAAAAAACAATAAAAAAACAATAAAAAACAATAAAAAAACAATAAAAAACAATAAAAAACAATAAAAAACAATAAAAAACAATAAAAAACAATAAAAAACAATAAAAAAACAATAAAAAAACAATAAAAAACAATAAAAAAACAATAAAAAACAATAAAAAACAATAAAAAACAATAAAAAAACAATAAAAAACAATAAAAAACAATAAAAAACAATAAAAAACAATAAAAAACAATAAAAAACAATAAAAAACAATAAAAAACAATAAAAAAACAATAAAAAACAATAAAAAACAATAAAAAACAATAAAAAACAATAAAAAACAATAAAAAACAATAAAAAACAATAAAAAACAATAAAAAACAATAAAAAACAATAAAAAACAATAAAAAACAATAAAAAACAATAAAACACAATAAAAAACAATAAAAAACAATAAAAAAACAATAAAAAACAATAAAAAACAATAAAAAACAATAAAAAACAATAAAAAAACAATAAAAAACAATAAAAAACAATAAAAAACAATAAAAAACAATAAAAAACAATAAAAACAATAAAAAACAATAAAAAACAATAAAAGACAATAAAAAACAATAAAAAAACAATAAAAAACAATAAAAAAACAATAAAAAACAATAAAAAAAACAATAAAAAACAATAAAAAACAATAAAAAAACAATAAAAAACAATAAAAAAACAATAAAAACCAATAAAAAACAATAAAAAACAATAAAAAACAATAAAAAACAATAAAAAAACAATAAAAAACAATAAACACAATAAAAAACAATAAAAAAACAATAAAAAAAACAATAAAAAAAAACAATAAAAAACAATAAAAAACAATAAAAAAACAATAAAAAAACAATAAAAAAACAATAAAAAACAATAAAATACATTAAAAAACAAAAAAAAATAAAAACAATAAAAAACAATAAAAAACAATAAAAAACAATAAAAAAACAATAAAAAACAATAAAAAAACAATAAAAAACAATAAAAAACAATAAAAAACAATAAAAAACAATAAAAAACAATAAAAAAAACAATAAAAAAACAATAAAAAACAATAAAAAAACAATAAAAAAACAATAAAAAACAATAAAAAACAATAAAAAACAATAAAAAAACAATAAAAAACAATAAAAAACAATAAAAAAACAATAAAAAACAATAAAAAACAATAAAAAACAATAAAAAAACAATAAAAAACAATAAAAACAATAAAAAACAATAAAAAACAATAAAAAACAATAAAAACAATAAAAAACAATAAAAAACAATAAAAAACAATAAAAACAATAAAAAACAATAAAAAACAATAAAAAACAATAAAAAACAATAAAAAACAATAAAAAACAATAAAAACAATAAAAAACAATAAAAAACAATAAAAAACAATAAAAAAACAATAAAAAACAATAAAAAACAATAAAAAACAATAAAAAACAATAAAAAACAATAAAAAACAATAAAAAACAATAAAAAACAATAAAAAACAATAAAAAACAATAAAAAACAATAAAAAACAATAAAAAACAATAAAAAACAATAAAAAACAATAAAAAACAATAAAAAACAATAAAAAACAATAAAAACAATAAAAACAATAAAAAACAATTAAAAAAACAATAAAAAAACAATAAAAAACAATAAAAAAACAATAAAAAAACAATAAAAAAACAATAAAAAAACAATAAAAAAACAATAAAAAAACAATAAAAAAACAATAAAAAAACAATAAAAAAACAATAAAAAACAATAAAAAACAATAAAAAACAATAAAAAACAATAAAAAACAATAAAAAACAATAAAAAACAATAAAAAACAATAAAAAACAATAAAAAACAATAAAAAACAATAAAAAACAATAAAAAACAATAAAAAACAATAAAAAACAATAAAAAACAATAAAAAACAATAAAAAACAATAAAAAACAATAAAAAACAATAAAAAACAATAAAAAACAATAAAAAACAATAAAAAAACAAAAAACAATAAAAAACAATAAAAAACAATAAAAACAATAAAAAACAATAAAAAACAATAAAAAACAATAAAAAACAATAAAAAACAATAAAAAACAATAAAAAGCAATAAAAAAAAAACAATAAAAACATTAAAAAACAATAAAAAACAATAAAAAACAATAAAAAACAATAAAAAACAATAAAAAACAATAAAAAACAATAAAAAACAATAAAAAACAATAAAAAACAATAAAAAACAATAAAAAACAATAAAAAAACAATAAAAAAACAATAAAAAAAACAATAAAAAACAATAAAAAACAATAAAAAACAATAAAAAACAATAAAAAACAATAAACAACGCAAATCATCATATTCTATTTGTGACGTTGAAGCGAATATTTTATCCACTGTGGGTCACTTCTGAACTTTATCTTTGAGTGAAAGTATTTTAAATCTTTACCTATTTTATCAGGGTAACATCCTCTCAAATATTCCCCCATAGCGTCATTACTGAAAAGTTTGTTGCACTGTGTTGTCTACATGTCTTTTTAGAATAGGCCATTTTTAATAGCAATTACTAGTTACCTGTAAACAAAATTGAGCTAATATCTCAAAAGTACAAAGACTAGCCTGTGTTTGCATTACTGGTGCAATGAGAACCTGTCCTACGGCCACAATGGAGGTGATCTTAAACCTCACCCCTCTACATTTGATGATAAATAATGTGGCAAAAAGGACACGATATAGAATGATCAGGAACGGAGTAATCAGACGAAAGTCTACTTGCTTCAGGATCAAAGATACCTGGGACATGCCCCAGGATGAAATGCAAAAGAAGTACAGTTTTGTGAAAAACTTCAAAACCACAGAACAGGCCTGCAAGAAAGAATAGAGCCAAGAATCCATCGCGCTTGCAACCGAAAGACGTGCTATTCAGTGGTATACGGACGGTTTTAAAACCATAGAAGGAACTGGAATAGGAGTGTATGGGCCGAAATCCAAGCACTCCGAAAGCTTGGGAAAATGCCCAAGCATCTTCCAAGCGAAAACTCACGCCATCGAGAAGTGTATCCAGTTTAATATCGAGAGAAACTATCATAGACAAGAGATTATCATCATGTCCGATAGTCAAGCAGCCATAAAAGCGCTGAGTTCTTACGTAATCTGCTCAAAAATGGTCTGCAGATGCCTAGAACAATTGAATGAGCTAGGCGAGAAAAATAGAGTTACTCTCACTTGGGTCCCGGGACATAACGCGGTACAGGGTTACGAGATTGCAGATAGTCTTGCAAGAAAAGGGGCTCAAACACCCTTTGTAGGACCTGAGCCGTTCTGCGGTATCAGCAGTAACATAATATTAGGAGAGATTTAAAAAGAATTGGGTAGTAGAAGAACCGATAATTGGAACAATCTCTTGGGGCTGAGACAGGCCAAGATACTTCTGGGTGAATATAACCAGAAAAGAACGGAAGCCTGCATCTGCCTGAGCAAGAACAGGCTACGTATTGTAACAGGGATCCTTACCGGGCATTGCCGACTAAAAGGACACCTAAGTAAACTGAGAGTAGTAGAGGATAGTGAGTGCAAATTCTGTGAGGAAGAGGACGAAACCTCCATTTACATCCCAACTGAATGTGTAGCACTCCAGAATACAAATGCACTATATCTAGGAGGATATCAAATAGAAGAGGGAGATTTACCTAACTTGAAGCCACTTCAAATCCTACACTTCCTTGAGAAAATAGGATTGGAAGGATCGCTGTATGCATTGAGACATTTCCTTAGTGCAGTGGCGACAGAAGGGGACACAATAGATCTTTTAGGTCGCAATGTATTAACACCCCATTCTCAACATAACATAACATAGGTATTTAAAATATTTAAATTAGTTATACCAATAATGTAGAAGGGACCTGGCAAAAAAGTTTATTTTAAACAAATAATTTAAATTATTTTAAATCTACTGAACAAATGTTTAGTGCTTTTTAAACAGGTAGCACTTCTCCAATAGGCCAAGTTTTAGAAAAAACGGTCGCTAAGTATACAAAGGTTAACAGGTACAGAGAACTATTTTATCCGCGATCTTATTTAAAACGCGCAAGGTTGAATTTAGTCCTTAGTAATAATTTTATTACGAAAGTGTGTATATAAAGTAAGATATCCAATTTTTGTTTTTAATAATAAAAGTAAGATCTCCAATTTTTGTTTTTAATAATAAATTATATTTATTTTTAAAGTATTTTAAATCTAATAAGCTATGTAATCGCCATTTTTTTCGATTACTTTCCCCATCCAAACGACGAATTTTTGTATCCCCTCCTCAAACCAAGACTCCGCCGTCTCGCGCAAGAAGGAGAAGACCGCTTTATGCACCTCTTCGTCGCTCGCAAATTTCATTCCCTTCAGATGTTTTTTAGGACAGAAAACATATGAAAGTCACAGTGGGCGACGTCAGGACATGTTTCATCTCTTGTGACTATTGTATCAAGAAATTCTTCCTATTCGTCTTTAAAACTGGCTTGAAATTCTTGGACACATTGGACACGCTTCACTTTGTGTTCCGCGGTGAACCTTTTTTGGGCCCCATCTGGCTGATATTTTTCGGTATTGCAGATTATTTAACAAAATTGGATGCTGCATACTCCTTGATGTTTTACAGCCAGCTCATCTTCCAGCACAAGCGTCTCAGCTTTCTATACTGTTTCGTCCACGTGCGACAGCCTGTCACGTCGCTCCTCATCGTGAACGTTTAGGAGGCCAGCAGAAAATTTTCTACTACATTTTCCAACGTTTTTTAAATCCATTCACTTCTCTCTCATTATAAACTTTTTCCAATTGATATATTAGATTACCATACCATGGACCCCTTGTAGGGCATCGTCGACCCTTGGGGGTCGATATATATCACTTTGGGCATCATCGATCTAAAACTAAATTGAGTGCTTATTTGTCTATTTTAAAAACTATAGTACAGAATAAACAATGAAAACATAGGGAGTCTCCTCCATCCAAAATTCTAAGTAGTTCTATCAGCTATGCTGTTATCAATTTTTTTGGATGCTGCAGGTGTAATTTTGTCATCAACAGAAGGAGCTTCCATTTCAGGCACTAATTATCAAAGTACAAATAATGTCTAAATTAAGTGATGGCCTTAATAGAAAAACGTTGCGTAAAGGTGTGCTTTAAAATAATATCTATCTCTACTAGTGGCCAGGAAGTCAACAACTACTGTAAAATACAAAAAAAAATTGAAAATTTTTTGTGGAAACATAGAGAAGTGAGTGTTCTGTATTACAAACAAAAATAAGGGGAAACAACAATTTTTTCCTTCTGTTTTTTTTTTGTTACCCATTAGGTTCCGTTCACATTAGATATGCTTCAAAATATCTGACATATTTCATTCTTCTCAATTTTGGCTCATTTTGACCCAAATCCTTCGCTCCTTTAAAAAGGCCAACCATTTATCAGACATTGAACTAATAAATAACCCGTGTTACCGTACGAACCAAACGCATCAAATACGTTGAAATATTATTTCGCGAAATAATATTGTTAATTTGCCGCACCATAAATTATCCCTGATAAATATTCCGAGAACCGAAACTTATAGGTACAACTAAATAAAATATTGCTTCAAAATAAATCACCGATGTTACCGAAACAACAAACATTTCTTGATTACTCTCGAGTAGCGATAAATTGCCACGTACTCAAGAGTCTGAGAGAGACTCGACCGTTTCGGTAATGAAGACAAATCCAGGCGTCAAATACTAACCGTCGTAATAACTTATCTGCGGCGGTGTTATTGCCGAAATGAAACAGGTTCGGGGGAGCAAAGTGCAAGAGTCAATGAGCTGAAATTAGTGGTTTTTTACGTTCAGAAGTAGTTATTTTTGCATAAAGAATACGAGTACCGATCCTTATGCTCCGCACCTGATCTACTTATTTATTATTTATTAAAATACCACACTATTATACTGCTATTAGTAAAACTGGTGTATCAGATCAACCAATTTGTTATTAAATTTTAAAAATGGTCTTAGGCTTAGTTTAATTGAGTTAGACTCTTATACATATGTGATGGGCAAATGTGTGGAACCAAGTAAATATCTCTGGAATTGTTAGAGAAATCGAAATGAAAATTGGAAGGTACATTAAATTGCCTATTTGATTTTATTTTTTTTTTAACAATTTTGAACTTCCGGTTTAACCGGAAGTAATATCGATTTTAAATTCGAATAAAGTATTTTATTACGAATTCAAAAATATCGGGTTCGATATTTTTTATTTCAATGCCAACCAAAATAAGTAGTATTTGAATTTGAACTTAAAATGGCCGAATTAAGTAAAAGAGAAAGAATAGAAATATTAATGATGATTGGATATGGGGACAGGAGAAGGACCCATCAAGAAGTTTGTGATCTTTGGAACAATATTCATCCGAATCGACAGATATCACGTTCGATAGTAACAAAAACTGTGCAAAGGTACAGCACAAGTGGAACCGTCAGCAATTTACCAAAAAGTGGACGTTTAAAAAGAGCAACAACTGAAAATGTTGCTCAACATATTGCTATATCTTTAGAAGAAAATCCTCATTTATTCACAACTGAACTCGTCAATACGTACGCAATTAGCCGTCATTCAGTAGGAAGGATATTAAGGCGAGAAAAATATCATCCATACAAAATTCGTCTTGTTCAAGAGCTCACTGAAGACGATTTTGACAGATGTTTAGAATTTTGTGAAACGATTATGGATATTTGCAACCGTGATAATGATTTTGTAAGAAATGTGATGTTTTCAGACTCTACATTTTGTTTGAACGGTACGGTTAATGGACATAATTCGCAAAATAATCCTCATTGGGTACAAGAGGCTCATACACAACATCCCCAGAAATTAAACGTTTCGACCGGTATTTACAACAACAGAATCGTGAGACCTTTCTTCTTACAAGAAAATTTAAACGGGGAGAGGTATTTAGAACTTTTAGATAGACAAGTGATTCCGGCACTGGAGGTAAATGGACATCTGCCAAATAATATTTGGTTCCAGCAGGACGGGGCACCACCCCATTACGCTCGCATTATTTGAGATCGTTTAGATAATCCATTTAATCATAGTTGGATTGGAAGAAGGGGTACTTATGAATGTCCTGCTCGAAGTCCCGAGCTTAATCCACTGGACCATTTTCTATGGGGTTATTTAAAGTCCAAAGTTTATATTAACAGACCAAATAATTTGCAAGGATTAGCTGAAAGAATAATATAAGAGATTCAAAGAATTCCACCAGAAGTAATAGCTAATGTTACAAGAGAATTTACAACTCGACTTGCTATTGTCAAGAAGTAAACGGTGCTCAGCTTGAACATTTAATACATTAAGTTTCGTTTCGGTTTATAAGGTTTTTTAGTTTTATTTCACTGCTTTGTAATTCATTTAGTTTAAATTAATAATAAATATTATTAATAACTCCTTCAATTAGACTACTAGATATCATTAGATTTTTCTTTACTTTAGTTATGTTTTTGTTAAATCTCGGTTGGCATTGAAATAAAAAATATCGTACCCAATATTTTTGTATTCGTAATAAAATACTTTATTTGAAATTAAAATAATATACAGGGTGTTTCATTAAAAAATTTAAAATCAATATTACTTTCGGTTAAACCGGAAGCTCAAAATTGTTAAAAAAAATAAAATCAAATAAGCAATTTAATGTAATACCTACCTTCCAATTTTCATTTCAATATCTCCAACAATTCCAGAGATATTTACTTGGTTCCACACATTTGCCTATTATTGTATACACTATACACATAATAAGCACACTTGGCTAAGATTTTAAAACACGAGCAACACACTAATTTGCTGGGCTTGAATATTTTCAAACTTCTAATGAGGAAGGATAGTACGAAGGTGTCAGCCGGATTACTGGCTGTCTGTGAAAGATATTCGAAAAACCAATCACAAGCGCAGCATCAACGGTCTGGAGTAATCGAACTCGTAGAGTTTGGTTTTCATTTAGACGGTAAAATTTATGGGTAGAATGCATAAGTCGAATGAATGGTAAGGAGTAGGGCATCCAAATGGTGCTACAGTAAGCTCGTGAGGCTACCGTATTGTCATGTGAATCCCCAGAAGAAGAAAGGCAAGCTGAAACCCAGGCCTGTTTGGGGCAGCCACGAACTGGAGTTTAAATCCTGATTGGTGGGAGCCTGCTGGAACCCCTCAGAATTTGAAAAATATTTAGGTAGGCAAAGTCATCGACTTAATAACTAACCAAAAGTGGAGTGAAATTGCCCACATAAAGTTGACTTTGCCCGTACAATGGTGACTTTGCCCCTCTGCATAAAAATGTAAAAAATATTGTATAATTATAAACAAAAAATATTTTATTGCAGAAAGATGCCGCGTAGATATATACAAAAATTGGGAGCAAGAAGTTATATGAATTATTCAGAAGGTGTGTTTCAACAAGCAGTAGATGATGTTAATAATTTTTCCATACGGCAAGCATCTATTAAATATAAAATACCAAGAAAAAATTTTGGGCATTAAAGTATTTCAAAAACACACAAAAAAAAATGGGGGCAGTTGATTTTTTCTATGTATAAATCAGAGGAAGAGACATGTATTAACATGCGTGGATTAGGGAATGCCTTTAGATTCTTTCCCATATTTGTCAAAACTTAGACGTACTGTTCCCAAATTTAAAAATAATAAATCTGGTGAAGCATGGTCATCACAAAGAAGAACTCACCATAAGAACATACCAGGATATAAAACAAGCTCGAGCGCCTGTGCGCACAATTGCTTACTTTGAACATTTACAACAGTCTTTAGACTAACTTTTCGTTGAGATGTCAAGTATCCGGAAAGAAAAATGAATTTCTCTAAGAGTTTTAACTCCATTATGTTTGCTGTTTCGAATAATGGGAAGATTTTATGTAGTATACAAAACTGAACATTTGTGGACCTCTTTGATTAAAGGTGGTAGAAGGTACGGAAGAACAACATCTGGATGGTTTGATGCAGCTTACTTTGAAGAATGGTTTCAAAGCATTGTGGTTCCATGGGCAAACATATTTGTTGGACCAAAATGTGTAATAGGGGATAACTTTAGTTCGCATATAAGTTCCAATATTACCAAAACATGCGAAGAACTTAACATAAGATTTGTATTCTTATCAGCGAATGCAACTCATTTATGCCAGCGATTACATTGCGTTCTTTGGTCATGTAAAGAGAATATGACGCTAAATTTTAATAGATTACAAGCATTATAATCCCAATCCCAAGAGTGCTTCTCTTGACAGATCTTTGTTACCTAGATTGCTGAGAAAATTTTTCGAAGAAATTTCAACAAATGCAATCGGTAATATTATTTCTGGCTTTAGGACGTGTGGAATAGTGCCACTAAACCAAGAAGAAGTCTTATAGCAAATATCTTTTGTGTCCAATCCACTATTAGAGGAAGCATCTGTTATTGTAAGCAACACACTTTTAATTTATCTACAGGCCTGTAACAAAGAAGAAAATACCACTGAATAAAGGTGGCGCTTCCACCTGGAAAATCCGTTTCATTAGTCAACTTGAATACAGCACAACTCACTAAAACTTCTGTCGCCGTTGAATATCAGCTAGGACGTAGTGGTCTGCAAAATAGAGAGCATCTATTAAATGAAGTCAGAGAGGATGAAAGTAGTGATATCGACAGTGATAGAGATGAAATATCCTTGCACGATACTTCTAATGATGAAGAGAGTATTAACGAAATTAATAATCAGCCATTACCAGCACACATAACACTGGATTCATTTGTCATAATTGAATTTCTAATTCAGGGAAAAACTTGTCGAAAACAGTATGTAGCCAGGGTTTTAAAAAATTATGGAAAATGGTTTAGAATGTGAAGTATCTTATCTCAGATCAAAAGAAAAAAATATAAATGGAGTGCAAGAGTTTTAATTTTACTATAAAAATGTGTTTTTTACAAATTTTCTCTATTAAATATTGAAAAAGCCTTTTTATTTTATACCTACACAGATTTTTCCAAATCACTTAAAACTTTTTATTAGGTCGGTACAAATCTAACCCGTATAGAAAAATTGTAATATAAATAAGGAATAGTTTCTTAGTGATAAAAACTGCATTTAAATTTTTTAACTAGGCAAAGGCGGTAACTTAAACAACCAATATAAACACATTAAAAGTCGTTGAGAATAAATATGATATTTCGTTTGTAAATAAATTAAATGAAGTTTCATATACAACTAACAAAACAAGAAAGTAATATTGGTTGCCTAGATGTCGGTAATGTTTTACCAAAACACATTTTTTTAAATAATCCAGTCAAAATTAGAAAAAGTATTGTATGTAACACGTTATGAAATGCCGTTTTATGTTGCGGGACTTCGCTCGACTCGTCCCGCAAACTCGTCACATAAAATAAGGCATTTCGTGATTGGTTACATAAATAGCTATTTCATCTTTTAACACGTTCTCATTTATTTGTTGTTTTTTGAAGTTTATGTTTCCAAAAATTATTAAAATAGTGCAAATTAGACATGAATATTTAATTCTGTAATACATCAGCTCCTATTTTAATTCAAAACACGCCATTTTAAACAAAATGTATCTGAAAATAGTGAATGTTGGAGTGTTTTTACTCAATCCCGCGAAACGTCAATGTGCAGTTTGTAAAAACGGTGACGAAAAATGGACAAAACTCGTTTTGGTTTGTCATATATACGTTTTAAATTAAAAGAAAAGACTTTATCTCATCTCACGGAAACAAAAAAATATTGTTTATAAATGTTTTGTTTAAATTGTTAAAGGATCTTCCCAAATACCACACACCACGAGGTGAGAATTTTTTCTTGTTGATTCCTTATAAATTATGGAAATTTCACTCAACAAAATCCTCACGAAATACCACTCGAGTGATATCTCTTGATATTTTAAAGGGGATTTGGTTTCTCGACTTTTTGATGCATATTGTCCAAAAAAACAACAAAATACTCACCTCTTGTTGTATTATCCTTGAGAATATATTTCCCAAATTACTTTATTTGTGATTTGTAACCTTATTGTTTTTAAAATACCCCTTATCGAAAAACTGAATTCCTCTTGTTATTTAAATTTTATTTCCCAATTTCACTTGATTTTCTCTTTTTCTTTTCCCAATTCCACTTGGTCAGCTATTTTTGTTGTATTAGTAACAGCATTTTCATAATTGGGTCTTAAGCTTCTTTTTTCTGCTCTAATATAGTATCCATTCTCTCTTTGTTCATCTTCTTAATTTCTTTCATTATTTATTGTTTCTATTATGGTTTCTGGTTACCAAGTTCTGGTATTTCTAATGGTCCTCTGTTTGTCCAATCTTCTTTCCCCCTATCAATTTTATTTTTTATAATTAATAATTTGTGATACTTTTTGAAAGCCCCACGTTGGCAAGCGACAGTAATTGTTGTGTAGTGTGAAAGGGTACATCTTATACAATTAAAAAAAAATATTACCTACTTACTTACTGTAGATTAATAACTTATTGATCAATTTTAATTAGACATTTATTTAAACATTGTAATGGTATTCAAAATTGACATGATTTATTGTCAATTTTAGCATGAAATATTTTATAAATTTTAATTAAATATGCAGTAAATTCTAATTTTTATCACGGAATATTTAATTTGTGGGTCAAAACTCTTCTAGACTGCTCTTAATATAAAGTTTAATTGATATATGAAATTAATAACAATAAATGTTTTCAAAAAACTTTCGCCTCTTGTGGTATTCCCCTAATAGTTAATTGTTTCCCATATATTCACATAAAATGTATTTTGCTGGTGGGTAAATTTATAAACGGGGTGAGAAATTGTCCTAGCCAGTAACATATTTTTCTATCGTGAAAGGCATCTCGCTCAAAATACGCAGTGACAACACGGGGAGCCAGCAGAGCTTCATGACAGTAATAACATGCCATCCCACCCTTTTGTATTAATTTTTGCTTTGGTATCAATAAAGTTTCGATTTAAATAGTTTATAATTCGATGCCACTAAAGCCCACCTTCTCTAATAATCGTAAAGATTTACTTAATTTTTAAAATACGTAAACAACAAGACGTTGGCAAATACCAGTACGCAAACGTCGCCGAGTCTCGGCCAGAAAATTGACAAATTATGCAAACGGCCGTTGCCAATTACGAAAAAACCCGTCAAAATGCGTTTTTCCCAAGGTTATAGCCGATCGGTTTGCGCATAAATCGCGCATTTTATTCGATCGCGTTACAGTTATGAAAATTATGAAAATTACAGACGTACAAAACCAGATCCAATTATTGCGAATAAGTTAGCGAGGCGGCAATGAGCGACACCTCGAATTATCATAATTATCACTCGAGCTTGTTAACTCGTGACAATTTTGTCCCATAAAATGAGGGCTATATGGACAATTCCAATGAAAAAATTGAAATAACTCGTAAAATAAACTGGGATTCGTTGTGCGGAATAGTTTATTCATAGAATGTATATACGGGTTGTTTTTTATTTACTTGGATCTTATGAATAATGTCCGCGATAATCAGACATAGTTATCCTATTAGGGCAAATTAATAGATAGTTAACATCCAACAATCTGTTCACGTTAATGACTAGCTATACTGATTTATTCCAACTCAAATATTGTTCACCAAATCTGGATCATATTAAGAAATCACAATTTAGTACTGAAATAAGCTGCGAATTACCTATTCTTGTTTGTCCTTTTTCATAATTCAAAATGAGACATGCAGCGACAGGCTTCTGTCTGTCTTTAGATTCCATCGCTCTCTAACATATTTTAAAAACATCAAATAACACGGTTCGTAGACAAAACGGTGGTCTCGTCCAGTTGCTAGGAATGTGGGTGTTACGTCGCAGAATAAAAAATCGTAAAACATTCTAGTGCGATTTTTTTAAAAAATCCTATATTTTATTAATATTGAGTTTAATTTTTTATTTTTGGTATAATTTCCAGTATTAGTTTTTATAATATGGTTAGTTTGATTTTTTAAAAGATAAGCTACAAAACAGCTAGGAAAAATCATATAATGGTTTCCATAAAATTTTAAATAAATTACTTTTAATATTATTCTGCAATTATCATTCAATTGCCCTTCCTAGATGTAAAAACATTAAAGAATAAGAAAGAGGAACTCAAGTAATAAGAACTGCTATAAACCAACTGACCAACGGACAGAAATAAAATACCTGACTTTCTGGACTTCTACATCACTAGAAAAATACCCGAAAACTTGATAAAAATAGAAGAAAACTTTAACCTTGACTCAGATCATTCCCCGGTGATAATGATGCTAAGCGAAAATATAATCCAAAAGAAATTAGACCTACACTGTGTAATAAAAAGTTTTAAAGCTAAATTATTTAATAGAATGGAACTAAGTGTAGTACTAAAAACAAAAGAATAACTAGAGTAAGAGCTAAAAAAAATTGTCGTTGAACTATAGCAAGCATCATTGAACAAATTACATGAATAGAACATTAAAACTTTGAATCGGAAATAAAGGCTGATCGCTTCAAGACAACTTTTACTGATAATCAATTATTGGAGTTAAAAAACTACATATTAGAATTAGATAAAGGGGCATTTGGTTTAACAAAGAAACAATTTTCTTCAATTGTTTTTGACTACGCAGAAAATCATGGGAACGCACATCGATTCAATATAAATAAGAAAAAATCTGGTAGGGCATTTTATGAAAAATTTATAAAATATTTTAGATTTTCCTTGAGAACTCCAGAATCAACCTCTATTTCTCGCATGATGGATTTTAACAAAGAAAATGTTAAACAGTTTTTTACGGTCTATAAAGAATTAAAATTAAAACACAATTTTGCAGCTAATCGCATTTACAATTGTAATGAAACTGGAATTTCAACAGTTCCTACAAAAAATCCTAAAGTTTTAACACTAACAGGAAACAGAAGAGTCATTAAAATTTCATCGGCAGAACGAGGAACTAACGTCACAGCTTTATGTTTTATTAGTGCTGTTGGTACGTATGTTTCTCCATTTTTAGTATTCCCGAGGGTAAGAATACAACCCTTCTACTTAAATGGACTTCCACCAGGTTCCATTGGAGTAGCCCATCAGAGCGGTTGAATGACGACTGAAAATTTTACAAAATTTCTTGAACATTTCATTAACTTTGTTAAACCGAAGGAAGATGTCTCCATATTATTGATTATGGATAATCATGTAACACATGTTAATTTGGAAAGTATAAATTTATGCCGCAAACATCACATAACATTACTCGGCTTCTCACCTCATACAAGCCACAGAATGCAACCGTTAGATGTGTTTTTTTATGGACCTCTCAAAACAGCTTACAGTATTGTATGTAACGATTTTTTAACCAACAATCCAGGAAAGGCAATTACTTTACACCATATTGGTTCTTTATTTGGAAAGGCTTATCTAAAAGCAGCAACAGTTGCAAATGCTGTAAATGGATTTAAAGCAACGGGTATAGAACCGTTCGATTCAGACATTTTCTCTGAATTGGAGTTTGCACCTTCTAAAACTACTGACACCTATCCTGATGCTACAACTTCCAATAATGTCTACCTCGACCCATCCTTGCCAAGTCAGTCAATAACTATGAAGAGATTCAAGAAACAATGCAAACTCCGCCATTTTGAGAAATCGTCGAAAAATCTGTATGAAGCTTATTCTTCTACTTCTTGTAAGATACCAACCAAACAATTTTACTCAACACGACTTCTGCCATTGCCTGTTGCAGAAGTCAGAACTAAACGCAAAAGAGCTAAACTACCATCCCTCGTTATTTCAAGCACGCCAGTAAAAAATATTTTGGAAACAAAGGAACAGGAAAAGCAAGAGAAAGAGGAACAACAAAAACTTAAGCAGCAGCTAGGGAGGAAAAAAAGCCAAAGAATTACTAAAGAAGAAGAAGAAAATGGAACCAAGGAAACCGGTTAAGCGAAGAGTATTCAGTTCATCAGATTCGTCAAATTCGTCAATTAAAGAGGACTTCGTAGACACTGATGATGATGATGATAATAACTCTTCTGAGAGTAACAAGATATCTGATAATAAGTTATGCGTCATCTGTGATGACGAAGAAAAAGATCGGGAACTATGGTTTCAGGGTTCAAAGTGTAAAAAATAGACCCATGCCGCGTGCACTGATCTGGATATTAATCAAGCCAAAGCCAAAACTAAGAAGTAGTTGTGTGATTTTTGTAATTGATAACTGAATTCGAACTTTGTTAAATATTTTTAAAAATTTTTGTGTTTTGTTTATTTTATTATCATAGAACGTTCTTTTATTTTTTTTCTAGATTGTTAGCGTTGGCTGTGATGCTATTTAATTTTTTCTTTTTTTATTGTAAGCATTTTTTTGAAAATATTTTGTTATTTAAAATATTCTTCAACTTATCCACACATAAAAGTCATCTTCGCAGCAGGTGGGGTAAGGATGACGAATTTTACAATTTACATCACAGGTAAAAAAAAAGACTTGAATGTATTATTCACTCCAGATTTGTTAAAAAGAATAAATTTCATATACGTGAAGCACATAAGATGAAAGATCTAGTTAACGGTTTTAAAGTAATTCAACTCGATTCGTTAACCTTGTCATCTTACCCGACTTTAATCCATCCTTCCAGGTTTGGGTGTGAATACCACTTTTACCTCTCTCCATTTTTTGGGGATATACCTTAGAGCTAACGAGGATCTGAATGTACCCACCAGGTGCGATGTGAGTTCTTCCAGACAGCACCAAAGTAGGGCTGGATAGATACCGTCAGGTCCTGGTGGTTTAAATGGAGAGACGCTGTATATTGCCCGTTTAATTTTTTTCATCGTCTACAATGTATGTGACAGTTTGCCAATGATAGACAGATGGGTTTTATTCTTCCTCTGTCCAGTAAGTCACGTCTGTGATGACCGAGTCATGGAAGTGTGTTGATGTGTTCTTCGAGGTTGGCAGTTTTCGTGCCATCCTTTTGATAAGCGCAATAATGCCTCGGTGTGGATCTTTTGAGAGATATTTTTGAAACCTCGCTGCCTGCGGGAAATCTTCGATTTTCTTGCAGTAGGATCTCCATGCATCAAGAAAGAATTTAGTGATAAATCTCTCTTTGAATTTTGGACCGATGATGCCTACTGAAAACTAGAGCATTTAGTATTATATTGCCATTTTCAACATCTTACCTTTGCGAAGCCAGATTTTGTGGTGGCTGCTTTAAAGACAAAATATAGGTCTACTAAATATAGACAAAGAACTGAGAGTGACTATTTGTAATATAAAAACTTATTTTGAAAAACTATTGCTGCTAGACAGCCCCAAGGGAGTCACTACGACTGGCCCTTCTTTTATCAGCTTTTACCATATTTAAATGAAACAGTCAAAGACAGAGTTCTGAAACTCAAATATTTTATAATTTGCTCTCGGCTAAAACTCAGTTTAGTACAATTTTATTGTTGCTGAACTGGAGAGTGGCCTGGGGTCTTATTTAAAGAAACCAAATACAGTAAAGCAATTCTTTATGTGCAACAGATTAAATGTCTGAGTAAAATTGACAGTATATGATTTTAACAAAGCCGTAAATGAACACACGTAGTACTATGCGGTTTACAGTGCAAGGTAAATAGGTACCTTTTAAATCTAAAATTATTAATATTGATGATGATAGAGTTTATCTGGTAATATATAATATAAAAATATGTTTTCCTACGACCACTTAGGAAAGTGACACATATCACACTATATAGACCTATGGAAAGTGCCCTATATCACACGCGTATGAATAAGAATTTACTTTCCACCCAAGTGAGAATATGCTACTTTCCGCAGTAGCTGTCAGAAAATGTCAAACACATAATTTCTATTTTGATCTATGTAATGTCCATATTAATACTAAAATCGATATGATTGTTAAATTATTGTAAATTAGATCCTAGATATTTATCTTTAACAATTATTTTTAAAATAATTTTAAAATAACTAAGATATATTTGCTTTTTATTCTGGTTAAACACATAAGCGATTAGATCAATCAATTACCGTAAGGCCTGTTAGCTCAGTTGGTTAGAGCTTTGCAATTTGAGACCGTCCAACGACCGCGATCGAATCCTGGCTGTGCCAGATTTTTTTTTTTATTTTTTTTTATTTTTTTTTATTTGTTTAGAAATTTTGAAAATTTAATAAATACGATTATTGTTGATTATTTTTTTAAATACATTTTAATTATTATAATAATCTGGTTTTACATTTTTTGATGAAATTATTTTGTGGTCGTAGGAAAAATATTGTACATCACTTGTGTGAAAAGTGATTTTCCACACTCGTGTGATAGTCGCACTCGGCTTACGCCTCGTGCGACAATATTTCCCACTCGTGTGAAAAATGTCACTTTCCACACTCGTAATGTAATATACTATTTATTATAGTTATTATCTTGTTTTGTAGGTCCCTGTACCCAAAGGAAATCGAATTGGAATCGCCCTGTTATACACTAGAGAGTTATAATTGGAAATTTCTTACTTGTATCCTTGCAGAACAATCAATTTAATGGTTCAAAAGCTCCAAACCTAACCTGAATATAACTGTAGAGGTGCGTTGGGGTCAGTATCAAACAGCTACAGACTGAAAGGTGAGTGATGCTATGAAATAAAATTCTTATTCCAATATTTCGTCCAAGAATATGCGATAGGTGAGAGGTATTTGTAGATATGGTAACTAGTCCACAATATGGTAGTTAGCAATGAATAAATGCTAGGTGGTAGTTGGTAGTCGATAGTCAATAGTTGATGGCCTGAAAACAGGATGAATCCAATATGTTGAAAGTTTTTATGATGAGATGAGATCAAGGTAGCTTACCGTGAAGAAGTAGCGGCCTTCTAAAGATATGTATGCAAATCCACTAATGTGTATAATCAGCTTTGATTAACTTTTTGTTATACAATATCTTTGATGGAATTTCTTTTGTTTTAGGCTTATTAAATCCGAAATAAATTTCGATTTTATTAATGAGTCCACATGGCCCAATATCAGCCAAAAAGGAGACAGAACCAGGAAGTGAGAGAGACAGCATACTTCCTTGATCTAGGTAGGAGATTTTTGGTGACAATAATTAACCTAACCGTAGTAGGCTTTTATGTTATTATTTTTAGACAGAAGAGTGCCTACCTAATATTTTGAATAATGGCAAAAAGAAGAGTTCAAGTTCAAGGTCAATATTGTTTGTACTTTGGAATGTAAACAATAATTCAAGTAAAATAAATAATTATTAAATATGTATTAGCATTATTTTAAACTGTAAGTATTTATTTATTTTTTTCTTTAGTTTATTTTAATTTTAAAAATCTCTGTTGCACAAAAGTATTGAGCCCGTAACACTATAGCTACTTTTAATTTAGTACTGATGAGCTTATTATTAGTTTCATTTGGCATTTGACAGTTCCTACTGATACAATCATATTTATAATAATTTAAGAGTATTGTAATATGAGCCATTTCATTATTCAGTCATGCACTAATCCTCTAAGTCCCTTTCTGTCTTATTTGGCCTTTAAGGCTCAACTGGTCCGATTATCATACATAATTAAGCCCCTTAACACCAAACATATGTGATGACTATGGCGGACGAGTTTTCGATACGAAAAAGAACGGGATAATGTTTCTAGTATATTCCAAATATACAGAGATATTTCTAGTTTGGCGAAGGAAAATTCTGAAACATTCACCATAATTTTAAATTTGTATATAAATATTGGTGGAGGAACAACGTAATCAGTTGTATATAGACACTTGAAGATTAAGTATTGGACTGTGAAGATAAATAGTGAACAGTTTAGAGACATTCGAAATATATAAAAATTAGAATAGTATTATTTTAAAATAAATAAGTGTTTAAATAAATTATTAATAAATAAACATTAGAGTATATTAGTTTAAACGCGTACTGTACTTAATTTTTGTAGTGTCAGAATGAATATCATTTTACATTTTTTTTTGTAAATTAATTTTTTTGAAAATATCGTAGTTACGGCGCTCCCTATGAGGATACGCCCCACAGGTTGAGATACGCTGACCTATACTATTATTGTAGAATTGTTTACAAATATCGTTACCTGCATGGACAATTATGTATTTTTTCTTGCAATTGTAGAGTCATCTTTTATTGATTTTATATTCTGTATCATACCAGATTTTTTTGTCGATCCCTTCGAAAAAATCTAAATCTCATCTAAATATACAAACGAAACACCACGTTTTTAAACTTATGCAAATGCCTTTAGAATTGAATGCCTTACGACTGTCTTCTTTCTTAAATTTAATTCCCACATGTTTTAAATTTTTCCACAGACTCTGGTTCTTCCTACTTTTACAATTCCTTTATTTTTAATTTTTTCTTGAATTGTATCTAAAGAAAATACTTTTTGAATGCTTTTATGTCGTAAATTGTATCACGAATTTTAAAGGACCAGGCAGCCGGCTTATGGAGAAATGGGTTCCGGTTAATATGCCTGAATTTTTATTATGTTGAAAATATCGACTTCCTGAACAATAGTGTCCATGGGCACAACTTAATCCTATGGCCAGTTTTCAACATACAGGGTGATGAAGTTGAAAAATTGCCATTTTTTAAAACGTATTAAAATGTAATTTTCTCAATATATTAAGAATTTTTTGCTGTAATAGTATTCTGATAACATCAAATGATATTGCTTTGTGTAGAAAAAGTATTATTTGATACAGGGTTATTCCCAAATCACCAAAAAAAATTATTGATGCTGAGTATTCTACTTTACAGTGGGAATATGAAAATGTTAATATTTGGTCTGAATTAACTTTAGTTGAACTTATTATAAGATGGTATAAAAACATTTTATACAGGGTGAGTCAAAAAGTTGATCGACTCTGCAGGTTACTTTTTAAATTAAATACAGGGTGATTCAAAATGTATATAAAGTAGAAAATTACGAAAATTGATTTTTTCTGCGAATAACCCTGTAATTTGATATTTCCTCCGTTAATTTCTCTAATTTTTTCTTATTGTCTTTGATTTGAGTTTGTTAGTCTCCTATAGAAGTTTTGCGAAGTTACTATGAACAGTTTTTTTTATATCGACTTTGTGATGACAATTTTATTTTATTTAATCATTTAGGATAATCATTTAGGATTTATGTCATTCTAACGTTATTTGTTTAAGGAAATATAAATAATATGTAACATATGAACAAACAATGTATTAATGTTATTAGTAAGCCAAATATCCGAAGTTGCAAATATTATTAGTGAACCAAATATCCGAAGACGCAAATATTATTATGTTTTTTATATACATAATATTATCTGCAATCAATTCAAATAAGTTACTTATATAGGTATAATTTATGTAAATTATAAGTAATAATCATATTAACAAACATATGAACCCGTTTCCTCACCACCATAGAGGTAGGGTTCCAGGCGCGTTTTTTTTTAAGTGGTGTCCCCAATAGGCCTAATCCACTTTAACCTGGGAAATGCAGGTCTCTTGTAATGTAAGGAAAGATACATTTATATAAAAATACTTAAGGAACGAATATTCTAACAAAAATAACTACATGTGTAGAATTTAATCAAAGGCAAGAAAGAAGATAAAAACGAAATGAACGAAATAAACTAAAGTTAGGTAGGTACTGAAAATATTTAATTTTCTACAAGTTCTGGACCATGATCAATATTTTCTGGTAGCATCCTTTCAGCTGCATCAGTAATTTCATTTAAGAGTTTAATAGATGGATATCTCATATTTTTTTCATATCTAGCATAACCCAAAAACCATAATACACTGGCCACATGAGCACATGTTCCTAATGTTCTAGATCCCAACTTGCAAGTACAATAATAGTGAAGTTGTAAAGGTTGATGATTGATATTTTCGTCAATCGTAAAATATATCCACAGCATATACTTACATATATTACGAAATCTGGAGTACACTAGGATTCGTATAATGCTCGGATCCTCCACCAATTCGTCAAATTGAAGAATATTAGTTTCTTCTCTTTGAAGTTTATCTTGAATATAACTCTTTGCCAAATTTACATGATAAATTCCAGTCAGCTGCTTTAAATAGTGTAAATCTAAACGGGGGAACTCATATTTGCATCTTTGGATATTTGGCTTACTAATAATATTAATACATTGTTTGTTTTTGTGTTACATATTATTTATATTTCCTTAAACAAATAACGTTAGAATGACATAAATCCTGAATGATTAAATAAAATAAAAACATATTTATGTGCTCAAGTATAAGCGTATACATTGTGACAGGCTTGACATCACAAAGTCGATATAAAAAAACTGATCATAGTAACTTCGCAAAACTTCTATAGAGGACTAACAAACTCAAATCAAAGACAATAAGAAAAAATTAAAGAAATTAACGGAGGAAATATTAAATTACAGGGTGATTCGCAGAAAAAATCAATTTTCGTAATTTTCTACCTTATATACCTACCTTTTGAATCACCCTGTATTTAATTTATAAATTTTTAAAAATGGTTTAATGTCGACTACTGACTTGTATTACAAAATATATAAATGTGTATTAAAAGTAACCTGCAGAGTCAATCAACTTTTTGACTCACCCTGTATAAAATGTTTTTATACCTTCTTATAATAAGTCCAACTAAAGTTAATTCAGACCAAATATTAATATTTTCATATTCCTACTGTAAAGTAGAATACACAGCATCAATAATTTTTTTTGTGATTTTTGAATCACCCTGTATCAAATAATACTTTTTCTACACAAAGCAATATTATTTGATGTTATCAGAATACTATTACAGTAAAAAATCCTTAATATATTGAGAAAATTACATTTTAATACGTTTTAAAAAATGGCAATTTTTCAACTTCATCACCCTGTATGTTGAAAACTGGCCATAGGATTGAGTTGTGATGGGAAGAATCGGATACTTTCGAGAATCGGGTACTGAGGGTTCGAGTACTTCACGGAATCGGGTATTTTATTGAATACCGAGTACTGAGTACTTGCATCAACCGAGTATAACGACGATCACCGACACCGATCCAATTATCAGCGATTCCAGCGTCTCGAACCTCGAACCCGGCCCGACCCCATATTTATATTTTAATTCCGTTTCAGGCAGCACGTCAGTGGTGAGCAGCGATACAAGACGGATCGCGATTCGCAGCAGTATCGTCTAATATTTTTTAAAAATCGGAATCTATTCCGATTCCGACGCGGGTCGTCAGTATTCGAATACTACCGATTCCTTTAGGAATCGGGTATTATCCGATTCCTGTACTCGAGTACTCCCATAACTACCATGGACACTATTGTTCAGGAAGTCGATATCTTCAACACAATAAAAATTCAGGCATATTAACCGGAACCCATTTCTCCATAAGTCGGCTGCCTGGTCCTTTCATCCCATCGGAAAAGGAGCTCAATCTTTTTTTTTTTAAGTGTTTTTTTGTGTTCTGTTTTGCTACGTTCCGGTGTTTCAAAATTTTCTGAAGTGTTGTCTCGCTGATACCTAGTACTTCCCTACGTCTCTTTCGTGTACCTGAAGAGCTTCTATTAAAGTTCCACCATAATTTTTGTTTAACAGGGAAATAAAAACATTTTTAATTATGTAGACCAGTCAGCATTGCCCTAAACTAATTAACCTATACTATTTTCTCTATTGCTCCTTTTTTTAATTGGGTTATGTTGAGCTTTATTCCTCTTAATCGAATGTCGGTGTAGACTAAAGGAATAAACTGTAGTTCAAGTATAAACACAAAATACTAAGGAAAACCAATGACAGATCATTGTATTAGAAAAATTACTAAAATAAAGAATGCCCGAGAGCCTGTTTTCTTACGATCTTAAATCATAGAAGTAAATATTGAAAAATAATCAGTTTTTAATTAGATATCGTATTAAAAGTAATTCAATTAGTAACACTAATGATCACAGAGGACAAACAAAAATGAAATTAATACAAGTCAAAGAGATATCGTTGTTTTCAAAACTCGTAACACCTATACTGTAGTTACAGACACCATTGTATTATTATCTTCTCATGTCCATCTACAGACTAGGTCACGGTTATTATGTGGATATTTTATTAAATAATAATTAATCGTTCCGACGACTAACTAATTTGTAGTGCCCGAAGTGATAGTGAAAGCTTGTTCGGACTATAAGTGGGTTGTATTATGCCTAATATACAAATTGCGATTTGTTCGAGATAATCAAGAAGGATAAAATAGAGCTGTAAGGAGCTCATGACAAATTTAAATACAAATATAACAATGAAACAACAATGACTAATAACTATATATCACTTTCTTTTATCCTTTTTGGGCTAAGCATCTTAATTGATTTAAATGAGTATATTAGCAAATAGCAATGATATACAGATGTTAACCGAACAAAATTAGATCATCATTAATCAGTTGGTATTTGTTAAGAACGGAACAGACCTTAAAAAACATACATAACGTGTAGTTACTATACAAAAAAAATTTAACCAAGGAAATTTACTGTAAAATTCTGAATAGAGTATTATGAATGAAGACATGAGAAATAGTAAAACTATTAATAACAGATCAAACAGAACTAAAGCGAACAAACAGCAAAATATCAATAAAATTTTAAATAAGTGTAAACGGTAAAATACTGGAAAACCCAACTGAAATGGCAGAAATATGCAATAGTTGGAAATAATCTGATTGAAAAAATAGCAGTTTCAATGTTCCAAACAATCTCCAAATGCTATCACATTCATTATCTTCTACAACTTCTAACTCCAAATAAAAATGAAGTAATTGAAATCATCAAAACATTAAAATGCAAGTATTAAAATTAAAAATTTAAAAAAACCGATTTCAAAATCGTGCAGATGCCATCACCACATCTTAACCAAATTTATATAGGATTACCCCTGAGATACCCCCTTACTAACAAAAAAAGATCATAGAAATCGGACGAGGTGGAAAAGAATTATCGCTAAACATACATAAAAAATGAAGAGTTTGAGGATTTTTTGATGGATCCAATTATTAGAGTTTAACCAAATTTATATGGGACCACTCCTGAGGTACCCCTTCTCTCTAACAAAAAACGAATCATATAAATCGGACAAGGTGGTAAAGCATTATCGCTAAAATGAAGAGTTTGAGGATTTTCTCATAGACTCAATTATTAGATTTCGACCAAATTTATATGGGACCACTCCTGAAGTATCCCCTTTCTAACAAAAAAGAATCATTGAAATCAGAGACCTTGTTAAAGAATTATCGCTAAACATACATACATACATACATAAATACATACATACATACATACATACATAAAAAAATATATTACGACGAATTGAGAACCTTTTCCGTTTTTGAAGTCGGTTAAAAATAATGCATTAGCTTTTGATATGGTAAGAACTGAGCTTTTAAAAATGTTACCGAGGAAATTGTTTTACAGTTAATGCATTTAATTAATAAAATAATTATTAAAATAGGTCAGTATTCATTCGGCATAAAAACTAGTACTAGTAAACCAATGTTTAAATAAGAAGATAAAAAACTAATTAAGAACTATCGTTCTATAAAATAGGCTTAATCACGATTTTCTCAAAAAAGTTTAAACTGATCTTACAGGGTGCGTCAGAAATAACTTCCACATTACAAAAAATCACTGTGAGGTTTCAAAACTGGTAAAGAGTGGGCATTTCGTTCTAGGTAGCATAAATAATAAAATTTTCAGTCGCCGCCATACTGTGGCCGCATCGAGGCTTTGTGGTGGAGACTATTTTCAAAAATGGCGAATATGTAACTGCGATCAGAGAACGTTTAGCATGCGGTTCGATTTACATGCTATTTAAATTTTTCCAGACTTGAAAGTTTTTTCTGTCGGTCCAAAGTATAAGGGCAACAGGATCTGCACTGAAAAGAAAACCACCCGGACGTTTCAAAAATGTAAGAATACCCGAAAACATCGCCGCGGTGAAGATTTCGATTGAGCTGTCTTCAACATGTTCAGCACAAAAACATGCCTTAGCTCTTTGAGTTTCGGATAGAACTAATCTTTATTTACACCCATACAAGATTAGTCTTGATTAGCAATTGTCATCAGCAGATTGAAGAAGACATATGGATTGCTGCAATGGGATCCTCGCAACTGTGCCTCCAATTGGCATAGTGAACAAACAAAATATTCACTACTGGGCTGTTAAAAACTTTCTACAACTCCACTAACGACCATTTGGTGTACTGTGTCGTCTATAGACGTCATTTTAATAAGGGTGGAGTCTCTGTTAATGTAAATTTTAATCGAAACTGCAACATGTTGCAGAATTTTTTGCGACCAGTAATTGAGAGTTGTTGGAAGAATGCGACCTAAAAAACCTCTGGTTCCAACAGAATGGAGCTACGGCTCATACATCTTGTCCCACGCGTGAAATTTTGCAGATATACCGGGTGTTCAAATTAAAGTGTTACAGTTAAATACTTTTTTTTATAAAAAAAAAAACGTTTCAGACAAAAGTTTTATATTTTTTTGCGGTAAACATTTTGGCTAAAATCTTTTTTTATAGCTAACTATAATAGGGCCAACTTTTTTTTCGCGCAGCACAATTTTCAAGTAGGTGTTAGTTAATAAGTAAAAATCCAATAAAAAAAATGTTTTCTTTAAAAGTTTCTTATTTTTTATGAAATTTAAGAATATGTAAAAAAAACTGGGTTTCCCATTCGAAATAAAAAAGTTCACCTCAATACGGCCATATTATGGTCAGCTATAAAAAAATGAATTTTGCCAAAATGTTTCCCCCAAAAAACAATAAAACTTTTGTCTGAAACTTTTTTTTATAAAATACATATTTTCGGTGGTATTTAACTGTAAACCTTTAATTTGAACACCCGGTAGGTACCTGGGTCGAATGTACTCTTGACGCGAGGTAGTATCGTGGCTGCCGCGTTCACCTGATTTAATCTCCTGTGAGTTTTTGTAAAGGTACCTCAATGCCAATATATTTAAACATCCTTCTCGTACCTTGGACCAAATGAAGAACGCCATTCTAGAAGAAACTAAAGGAATTTTGCCAGACATGCTAGTGCGAGTGATGGGGAACTTCCAAGAACTGATCCAAATGTGTAACTCACGTTAAGGCTACCATTTGGAAGATATAATTTTTAAAACCTAAACTAATAAAACTTTTTAATATCTACATTCGGAAAACAAAAAGTTTTTGGTGATACCTTGCACATTTTTTTTTTGAATCCTTCCTTGAGGTTTGGGATTTATTTCTGTCGCATTTTGTAGAAACAAGAATGTTAGGCTTTTTAAACAACATAATATACTGTCTAATAATAAGTTTGAGTTAAAAAAATCTACCGACTCAATACGGCAGTTACTTCCAGTCAAGACTATATCAAAATCTCGACGAAGAACTACACTTTTCATGTATATTTTTGGAATTCGACATACTGCACCACACAATTATTGAAGGTATTACAAGACCTAGGGTTTAGAGGTGGTCTATGAACATCGTGTGACTAAAAAACATAGCAGTATAGATGAACTAGATCATCCATAATTTTCTGTTTAGAAAAAAGGTATTTCCCGCAGGGTTTTAATCTATCTAAACCTAGACTAGTCCAAATTACCCTAGTTTACACTACTCTAAACTATTCTAACCCATCCTATTTCTTAGCCCTATTGTAAATTATTCTAAACTTACACTACTAGAAACTAGGTTATTTTAGTTTAATCTATCTTATTACTATTCTACGCCTAACTATTTGTACTATTCTACTTCTAATCTATTCTACGCTACCCTAAATTATTCTACGCTTAACTATGTACTCTATTCTATTCTAACTTACCCTAAGCTACGCTAATTACTAAACTACACTATTATATACCTATTCTACTATAACCTATGCTAATCTCTTTAGTTACCTTTAGATTGAAGAGTGTGCGGTATATAAATGTATATAAATCAATAAAATGGATTCATTAAATAAATTCATAAAATATCCATTTTTATCAAACCTATTTTGTAGTCAAATATAAAATAATATTTTGTAATAAAGCATAATCTCATCTGAAGTATATTCAATAGTAATTAATACCTTTAATAAATAATTTATAATGTAAGTAAATATATTTCGCTACTTTGAACAATAACTCTAGCTCATTTAATTACTAAAAAGCTTTATTTTTATTGTTATTGTTTACATGTCTATTTTAACTCCTTCAGTTGTCAGATTCTTCTTAATTTATAAATATTGACCACAGTCTTACCAGAAATTATCCTATTACCCTTTTGTAGACAGGGCCTTCTTGCTAAGACATTCACTTAACAAAAAAAGAATCATAGAAATCGGAGAAGGTGGTAAAGAATTATCGCTAAACATACATAACAATGAAGAGTTTGAGGATTTGCTAATGGACCCAATTATTAGATTTTGACCAAATTAATACGAGACCACCACTAAAGTACCCTTTTTCTAAAAAAAAAAAGAATCGTTGAAATCGGACACCGTGTTAAAGAATTATCGCTGAACATACATAAAAAAATATAATACGACGAATCGAGAATTCCTCCTTTTTTGAAGTCGGTTAAAAAGTTAGGAGAATGACTAACATGTATTAGAGATACTGCAAACTATAGACAGATATATTAGCCGATAGTTGAGTATGACTGGGTATTATCTTCAACCACCAAGATAGCTAAACTTTTTAATTGGTAGTTGTTGCACAGCTTTGCTATTTAACTTGCAAGTTTAGATTCAGTTGTTCCATTAGAAACTCAATAATATTGCTAAGAAATTATAATATTGTTTTTTTTAAACATTTTCACATACTTCTTGTCTTAGGTTTTTTATATTTATATCTGAATATTCTTTTAAACTTTTTTATACAACGCAGGACTTCTTTTTATTTTCTTAACATTTTAAATTACCCTCAATTATATTATTATTAAATATTATTTTTTAAATATTATTTATTAAATATTACTGTGAGAATCGCCAATACTTAGCCATTCTGAGTAAGCAATCGTACGGTAGTTGGCAGACTATTCTATTGAAAGGGAATCAGTAATCCAAATGTTTTTATCCAGCGATTGCTGAAGTATGCACACTTAATCTGTCTTCATACAGATTAAACAATCAGTCAAACAGTAGACCTTTTAAAACATGCGATAGTTTTTCTTAAGAGGGTAAATGTCTTGCAAGTAAAAGTAGAATTGAAGATGGTTGAAAACAGATGGAGAATTTTGACTCAAAGAAATTTTATGAAGAAGTCAAAAATGTTTGTGGGTGACATAGGAAGCGATAGATAGTAAGTATGAACAAATAAGTCTATTTGAGGCCACACATAAGTACGGGGTGTTTCGCGAGGGACGTGTTTTGGAAGTCGAAATAAGCAAACAAATCCTGTGAAATATGTATCCGAAAATACGTCCTTTTCGAGTCACCCGGTTGACACAGAAATTTTCTGGGAACGATTAAGGATAAAACAGTGACTTGGTTTATCAAATCTGCCATACTAACCAATTTTTAACAAAAATAGATTTTTTTTATTTTTTTTTTTTTTTCACTGTATAAATATGTATATTTAAGATGCTTATTTCGACTTCCAGAACATGTGCTTAAAATATTTCACTTTTCTCGCCATATAGATAAACAAAAAGAGACAGATAGTAGGTAAAACCTAAAGAAGTACAAACAAAACCCTGTAAAAATAGCGGAAACTCGATTAATAACTCGTCAGATTTACCGAAGAAATGTGAATTTTAATGAATGCAAATAACAGTATGGTTTTCGTACATAAATTACCAAATTTACGTTAACGTTGTCATGATCGCGTGTAAATGACTTTTTTAATGTGTTGCCTGAAGAATTTAGTTAATAACGCAATGGGTGACTTTGCAACCTCGACGATTCTACATACCAAATTAAATGGCTTTCTTTCAACGAGCTCAAGTATTTGGCTTGCATTTCGGAAATCAAAATTTATGTGAATTTGCGCATAAAATTTAAACCTTAAGTTGTAATTTTAGTAAATATTATTTACCGAATATATATTTCAGGGGCGTGCGGTCCATGGAAGCGGGGGAAAGCACCGCTTCCCTACACTTTAAAATTTAAAAATAAATATTTTTCAGTATACAATGCATAGTAATTAATATTAAATTAGGTAGTATATTTTCTCTGAAACATTATGTAAACTTCGTAAATGTACTAACAATTCATTGGTTTAATGAGAAAATTAATTGTGTAAACGTACACACCATATACTTTGAGTCCGTCGGCGGAAGCGCGTCTTGAAATAGCCGGTTCATCTTGTAAGTGATTTCGCTTAGTGTTATTGACCCTGGTTTGCCGCGACAGTAGTCAGTCTGTTTGGCACGTGAAATACGGTCAAGAGGCAGCGATTTTTACGTCGCCTTACGCATATTACAATTCGTACCGCGAATCGACGTGTGAGGAAAATAATAGATTTTAGGTAGATTTCGGTTTGTTTTTCATAGTTTTTTGGAGGAACTATGCACTGTGCCTGTGAACAATAATAATGTGGTAAATTGTGTCTGTATTGTATGCTTTTTATTAAAAAAAAAAAGGATTTTTAAGTAGAAATTTTGAAGAGAAAACGGACATTATTAATTATAATAGACTAAAGGATCCTATCAATTTAGAGACGAAAGTAGAAAAGTCAGCAAAGAAATTTACTAGGAATTTTCACGTAAGGTTCTATGAAAAGTATGAATGGTTAACCGGCTGCAAAACTTTGAAGAAATTGTTTTGCTGGCCTTGCCTACTTTTTAATATAGTCGAAAAAACACATTGGAACTCAGTCGGTATTACAGACGTGAATAAGTTTTACAAAAGTGTAAAACGACATGTAAATAGCAAATCTCATATAAGTGCTACAATTAAAGAAAAAATATTCGGGACCTATCGCATTGAACAGAGTTTGGACAATAATTTAAAAATAAGCTACACAATTCACAATGAAAGGGTAAAAAAAATAGGGACGTCCTACAACGATTAATAGATGTAACTTGTTTCCTGGGAGAGCATCAACTAAGTTGTAGGGGTCACAATGAAGCAAGTGGATCCGCCAATCGAAGAAATTACATGGGCCTTCTAAGTTTTTTAGCAAAATACGATGATACCCTAAAAAATTATTTTATTAATTCAATGACTTTCCGAGGTACCTCGAACAGAATCCAAAATGATTTAATTAAATGCACTGCCGACGTTGTGATGGATCACATTAAAAGTGACATTAAAAAAGCACCTTTCGTATCAATTGCGCTTGATGAAACAACAGATGTAGCAAACTTAAGTCAATTATCCATTGTTGTGCGATATGTATTGGATGGCATTCCTCAAGAGCGATTTTTAGGCTTTTTGGACGTTACTAGCGAACGAACTGCAGATGCATTGTTTAAAATTGTTTGTGACATTATTTCAAGTTTAGAATGTGGTTCTTAGTTTGTTGTCCAGAGCTACGATGGTGCTGCCGTAATGGCTGGCCATTTAGGAGGCCTTCAAGCTAAAGTGAAAGAGAAGTTTAAACATGCAATTTTCGTTCACTGTATAGCACATAGACTTAATTTGGTTTTATCGCGAAACATCGATAATATTAAAGTGTGCAAAGTTTTCTTTTCGACGCTTAGTGGTTTGGCTTCCTTCTTTTTAAAGTCATCGAAAAGAACTCTTGCTTTGGACGTTCACGTTCAAAGAAGGTTTCCAAAAGTTGCTTCGACGCGATGGAACTACAATGGACGTTTAGTGCAAACATACCGTGATTCTTTGATAAACTTTTTTCAAGACGTTTGGGATTATAAAGAAACAAGGGATGCTGAAACAGTTACTGCCGCTAAAGTGTATTTGCATTGACTCAAACAAAACTTTGATTTCAAATTTTTGCTCAACATTTTTGCAGAGATTTTCTTTTTTACTGACATTTTATTAGACATTTTCTACAACAAATGAACTCTTGATTTCAAAACCTTAACGAATTAAAATTTGTTGAATTGTGAAATTTTAATAATAGTAACTAAGGTTTATCAAAATTTCCATCGGAAGCTTTTAATTCACTAAAATTAAATTATGGAAATTTTTTCGATATATCAGCATTAAAGTCCCAGTTAAGTGTTGTTTATGAAACAACTGAAATTAGTGATAAAAAGACGCCCATAAATGTGGTAAATTTTCTTATAACTACTGGTTTGAATAAGTCCCTTTGTGAAGTCGTCAAGTGGTGTGAATTATTACTAACCATCCTAGCCACAAGTGCGTCAGTTGGTCAAAGTTTTTCAGCTTTAAAGCGCATTAAAAGTTTATACGAAATTCAACAAGTGAAGACAGATTTCTAATTTAGCCCAGATATTCATTGAAAAACAGCTTGTTAAACAGTTATCAGAAAATACAAAATTTTACGACGATGTTGTAGACAAATTTGCAGCCATTGAGGATAGGCGAATAGATCTTAAGTATAAATAAATGTCAACTGCTGTGTCAACTGTGCGAAAAATGCTGGAGAAAATAAAAAAAACTTTAGTTAAATGTTTTTTTTTACGTTTAAATAAACCAAGGAAGCTTTTCAATGGTAAGTTTTTTATAGCTTCTAGTACTAAACTAGGTAATAAAGTAATAGTAACACTTCAAAAATCTCAATTTCGAATATTCTTAGTACAGAGGAAAAAAGCAAGATTTTGACAAAATGGTGAATGCGCCGCGAAAAGTTTTGCCTGCTACGCTGTGCTTACTGGCCTGCTGTATTTCCCCTTCCAAAAATGTCACCGCACGCCACTGATATATTTGATGTTTCTTGTGACGAACTGTAAACTCTTTAATAATTGGTAGGGAACAAACTCATCATTCAGTGTGTTTCCTAAATCAGCAAAGAAAACTTGTATTTCGTGCATTTTTTAATTAAAATTAGCAAATCTTTTGGCATTAAGCCATTAAACTGTCTATATCTATCCTATTGGATCATGTTTAAAAAACGCTCATACATTAGTTTAGGTTTATAACAAGATAAACATGTTTTAAGAACTCTCTATCTTTAAAAAAGTAAGTTATATTTTAGAATAAGGAAATGACAAATAGCAGAAATTGCAACTCACACTTTGTGATTTGCAAAATTATTCAAATAGATTGATATTTTTTCTTTCAAAACATGCTGGTAATGATTTTAGATAGTCAAATATTGATCATTTTATTCATAAACGCAGTGACAAACAATCCTATAATACAAATATACATTAATTTTTCTACAAAAGTTCAATTAAATAAATATCGACAAAATACAGAGAATCTAGTTTAGTGATGTTTTTAAAGAATTTTATTGTATTCACTTTTTTTTGCTATGTGGTAACAGGGTTTCAATTTTTAGGAGGCATATTGATTTATCCAGGTAAGCAAACTAAATAGTATTTTTGTTTCTCAATTTTTCCGAGACGTAAATCGAAGAAAGAATTAGGTGTAAAAGAGTAGGGAGCTGTAAGAAATTTACAAGTTTAAAGCAATTGTGGGGAATTGTCGGATTTTCAAGCAAATTATTAAGGAAGCACCGGGAATTACGGAAATAGTCGATGTATTTCAGGGAAATTACGGGAATCGTCAAGAACTTCTCAAGGAATTGTTAAGGAATTGTTAAGGAATTGTTAAGGAATTGTTAAGGAATTGTTAAGGAATTGTTAAGGAATTGTTAAGGAATTGTTAAGGAATTGTTAAGGAATTGTTAAGGAATTGTTAAGGAATTGTTAAGGAATTGTTAAGGAATTGTTAAGGAATTGTTAAGGAATTGTTAAGGAATTGTTAAGGAATTGTTAAGGAATTGTTAAGGAATTGTTAAGGAATTGTTAAGGAATTGTTAAGGAATTGTTAAGGAATTGTTAAGGAATTGTTAAGGAATTGTTAAGGAATTGTTAAGGAATTGTTAAGGAATTGTTAAGGAATTGTTAAGGAATTGTTAAGGAATTGTTAAGGAATTGTTAAGGAATTGTTAAGGAATTGTTAAGGAATTGTTAAGGAATTGTTAAGGAATTGTTAAGGAATTGTTAAGGAATTGTTAAGGAATTGTTAAGGAATTGTTAAGGAATTGTTAAGGAATTGTTAAGGAATTGTTAAGGAATTGTTAAGGAATTGTTAAGGAATTGTTAAGAAATTGTTAAGGAATTGTCAAGAAATTGTCAAGAAATTGTCAAGGAATTGTCAAGGAATTGTTACGGAATTGTTACGGAATTGTCCCGGAATTGACAAGGAATTTTCAAGGAATTATCAAGGAATTATCAAGGAATTTTCAAGGAATTATCAAGGAATTGTCAAGGAAAAGTCAAGGAATTGTCAAGGAATAGTCAAGGAATTATCAAGGAATTGTTGAGGAATTCTCGAGGAATTCTCGAGGAATTATCAAGGAACTGTCAAGGAATTGTCAAGGAATTATCAAGGAATTATCAAGGAAATGTCAAGGAATTGTCAAGGAATTGTCGAGGAATTGTCGAGGAATTGTCAAGGAATTGTCAAATAATTGTCAAGGAATTGTCAAGAAATTGTCAAGAAATTGTCAAGAAATTGTCAAGAAATTGTCAAGAAATTGTCAAGAAATTGTCAAGGAATTGTCAAGAAATTGTCAAGAAATTGTCAAGGAATTGTCAAGGAATTGTCAAGGAATTGTCAAGGAATTGTCAAGGAATTGTCAAGGAATTGTCAAGGAATTGTCAAGGAATTGTCAAGAAATTGTCAAGAAATTGTCAAGGAATTGTCAAGAAATTGTCAAGGAATTGTCAAGGAATTGTCAAGGAATTGTCAAGGAATTGTCAAGGAATTGTCAAGGAATTGTCAAGGAATTGTCAAGGAATTGTCAAGGAATTGTCAAGGAATTGTCAAGGAATTGTCAAGGAATTGTCAAGCAATTATCAAGGAATTGTCAAGGAATTGTCAAGGAATTGTCAAGGAACTGTCAAGGAACTGTCAAGGAATTGTTAAGAAATTGTCAAGACATTGTCAGGAAATTGTCAAGAAAGGGTCAAGAAATCCTTAAGGAATTGTCAAGGAGTTGTCAAGGAATTGTCAAGGAATTGTCAAGGAATTATCAAGGACTTATCAAGGAATTGTCAAGGAATTGTCAAAGAATTGTCAAAGAATTGTCAATAAACTGTAAAGAAATTGTCAAGGAATTCTCAAGGAATTGTCAAGAAATTGTCAAGGAATTGTCAAGGAATTGTCAAGAAATTGTTTAGAAATTGTCAAGGAATTATTATAGGAATTATTATAGGAATTATTATAGGAATTATTATAGGAATTATTATAGGAATTATTATAGAGGAATTGTCAAGGAATTGTTAATGAATTGTCCAGGAATTGACAAAAAAAGTCAAGGAATTGTCAAGGAACTATGAAGGAATTGTCAAGGAACTGTGAAGGAATTGTCAAGAAATAATCAAGGAATTGTCAAGGAATTGCCATGGAATTGTCATGGAATTGTCAAGGAATTGTTAAGGAATTTTCAAGGAATTTTCAAGGAATTGTCAAGCAATTATCAAGGAATTGTCAAAAAATTGTCAAGAAATTGTCAAGAAATTGTCAAGAAATTGTCAAGAAATTGTCAAGAAATTGTCAACGAATTGTCAAAGAATTGTCAAAGGATTGTCAAGGAATTGTCAAGACATTGTCAAGGAATTGTCAAGACATTGTCAAGGAAATTTCAAGGAATTTTTAAGAAATTTTTAAGGAATTTTCAATGAATTGTCAAGATATTGTCAAATAATTGTCAAGAGATTGTCAAGAAAATATCAAGATATTGTCAAATAAGTCTTAAGAAAGTGTAAAAGAATTGTTAAGGAATTTTCAAAAAATTGTCAAAGAAGTTTTAGAAATTGTAAAGAAATTGTCAAATAATTGTCTAGTAATTTTCAAGGAAATGTTAAAAAATTGTCTGGGATTTTCCCAGGAATTACCAATGAATTATCGGGTAATTTGTGATGAATAACCGATAAATTATAAAGGAATTTCTGAGGAATTGTTGAGAAATTGAAAGATAATCTTAAAGGAATTGCATAAATTTTATAGTTAAAACGGAATTAACTAAGCGTGCAAATTTTGGTTAGCGATTAACCCATTAGAAGTTTCTTTTTCATTTCGGTTATCTAATAATTGTTCTTTAAAAATTTTAAACGGATAAGATCAGAAATATTAAAAATGAATGGCAAATGTATTCTCCAATGCCAACCATCTCTTTAACATGAGTCGAGCGGGGACAAAAATAACGTAATAAAAGCCATTCTAAGGCGTAGTAATAAGTTTTCCCGCTAGGTGCGGCTAGTACCCTAATAGCCCAGTATTCCAGGAACATGCACTTGGGACATTAGGAACGTCACTGTCATTTTTCTTATTCTCCCTCAAACTTACCAGGGATGTTTCTGGCAATGACCTTGTCATCATTTGTAACGTATTAGAGACGTTTCACAGATACGTTCGAGGAACATTCTGTGATGTTGCTCAAAAGTTTTAAGTAAGTTTTTTTATACTATTACTGGAACGTTCCAAAAGAGACCTTAGTAGGATAATCAAATTAATTACTTTTATAAATTTAGGTACATAAATTTATTTAAAAAAAAAATTTTTTTGACACAAAAATAAAATATGTCAATAATTAATTATTAATCTGATTCATTGCGTCTACTTCTTTCCGGAACCCTCCAAAACCAGTCATCTATTTTAATTTACTACAAACAATTGATATTAAGTTAAAATAATAGCAGTCGGTTGATCAAAATATGAACGGTGATTGGCGAATTTAATTTTTTTGTAGTGTTCTCACTACCTAGAATGGATATGAAATGTATTTGTTTAGTTGAAGGCAATAGCATACTTTTTCGTTTTGTAGTATGTGCGTAGATAAGCTAATGTCCATGTGGGTGTAGAAAAAATATTTATTTGAATTGATAAAAATCTATTTTTTGTGAAAAATAAATTATTGTATTCACCACCTGCGTTGACATCTATCCCTCAAACTAGACCATGTTATCATACTCCGTACGTTATTATCTTCATTGATACATAAATAACTATTATAATTTTTAGGCACAAAATGGTGTGGGCCTGGAAATAGAGCTTGGAATGACCATGATTTTGGTTCACAAATTGGAACAGATAAATGCTGTCATGCTCATGATAAATGTGATGATATTATGAAAGGTTTTCAGGCAAAGTACAATTTGAGAAATCCCAACTTTTTTACACGGTAGGAATAAAAAAAAATTCTAGTCCGTTATTTCTATTATTCACAATGATTTATATTTAAAATATTAGGTATTATCCAATAATGATGGTCAAAACTGCACGTTTTTTCAATTTTTTTTCTCACAATAAAAATTTAGCGAGCTGAACATCTTTATTATATTTTTTATAATATAATAAACATGTATATCCAATATTACAAGTTTTATTTCCTATACTTATTTTTAACTGACTTCAAAAAAGGAGGAGGTTCTCAATTCGTCGTAATATTTTTTTTTTATGTATGTTCAGCGATAATTCTTTAACACGGTGTCCTATTTCAATGATTTTTTGTTAGAAAGGGGATAACTTCAGGGGTGGTCCCATATAAAGATGAATGGGCAGTTTTGCCCCACCTCCCAATAGGAGTGATATATGCCAAATGAAAGATATCGGTAAAGAGGACATTTGTTTTTATTATGACTTCTCTCAATTGTCTGTCCGTTCCGATCTATACATTGTGTCTACGTAAGTTGAAACCATATGGAAAACTTTTTTAATATTGGTTCTCTGAAAAAAATATTGTTCTGTATGGTCCAAAATGCAATCATCGGATATAAATTTTTTTGCCGTATACAAGGTTTGTCAAGAAATATAAATTTTACTCAAGAGTAAAGTAAGGTCAACTAGGGCAAGTGCGCACTAGTTTTCGCAAAATTTAACTTTGCAACCCATATTTTTTAACAAATTTTAAAAGATTCAAATGATCGTTTTACACGGTAATTTAAGGACCTACCTGGTTGTATCAAACCATTTAATTTTTCATTTAGAATGATTATATTTTTTTTGTAACTTATTTTTTAAAATTATGTTACTAGTACGCACTTACCCTCTGATCAAGGGTAAGTGCGTAACAAGTTCATAGCTTTGCACTAGAACATGCAGTACAGTCAGTAAGGCAAGTGCGTAAAATTCAAAGAAAATGCTGACCATCGGTGTTTGCAGAAATTAAAAATCTTTATTCTGTTAAAAGTTATAAAAAATCCTGAATTTAACTAAAAAACAAATAAATGACAGCATAACAGAATAAAAGCTAAAACACTACTGTATGTTATACTGAGAAAATCCTACTGAAAAAATCACTTCTCCCCTGCGTCCAATGGTTGGTCTCGGCAAAATGGAGATTATGTCATCTTCTATAACATCTGTAATATCTTCTTGAGATTAGAAAGGGAAAGTCGTTATGCCTGCACGGTCTGACGCTTTCCTAACAAAACTAACAACAGCTTCTTCATAGTCATTAAATGACAAAATATTACCTACAAAATATTTTACTGACTTTTTTGTACAGAATTTAACAATTGCCCAATCGCCTATTTGCTTTTTAGTCACAGGTTTAAAGCCTTCTTCTTCTTCCTCTTGGCGTTCTTCTACTTCTTTTCTTAAAAGTGTAGTTAAAGATGCCTCGCTCGAAGATGGGTGTAGACTGAAATTGTCCGTATTTTCTTCATCATCCGAACTGTCAATTTTGGATTTTTTTTTTTAATTTTTCTTCTTGGCTGTTTGTAGCTTAACTTTCTTCTTAATTTCATTATCTTTAAGTCTTTGTAAGGCACCATCGTTAGTGATAACCTCAGCACCTGTGTACCTTTTTTTTATTTACTTTCTCATAACAAGTGTGATTTTTCATAGTCGCAAGAAGGAATTTTTCAAAACTAACATCTGTATTCAATTCTGCTTCTATATGGGCTCCACTACTGCCCAACTGCAACTTGCGGTTGGTATATTATGAAGTTGATCTGAATCGAGGGCACTGGTTTCAGTTACTCTGTTGGGGGTAGAAGAGCACCCTAGTAAGTTATTGTTATCATTGCTGTGAACAGAAATATTGTGCTCTTTCCATCGCTGTAGAGCGGCAGGATTATAATTTTCTTCGGGAATAACCTTGTCAATAAATGGAAAAATGCCGCCTTTTCTAAACCCGTTTTGTATCACGTCTTTGTTGGTTTTAGTCCATAAGTTCTCCAATCATTTTAGAAAATTCTTTTTTTGGTAGTTTTACTTCAATATGGTACCTCTGCCATATTGTGAGTTTTGCATCCTTTAAAGACTTCATAACGCATAAGTCAAGTGGCTGAAGTAGGTGGCTGGATACATTGGAAGTTTTAAAATCACAATGTTTTCATCCCTTGCCATTCCTATCAGTGTGAGACCGACATGTGTTGCATTTCCATTTACCCATTACTCGTAACAGCATATGTTGTTCCAGGGAACCCCAAGTTTTCTGGAGCCATAAATTGATCTCAAATATTTTTCCCCTTGAATATGATCACCAGTGGGGCTTTACCTCCAGCAGCATTACATGCTAAAAGTAGTTATGTTTTCTTTACCAGAAGAACTCGATGTGTGAGTTGCAGAACGCCCTTTTTGACCCAAGACCTTGGTTTTCGATGGATCTCTGCAGAAGCTGGTCTCGTCTAAGTTCCAAATAAGTTCGGGCTTATCCACCAAATTTAATTCTTCCATCGTATTTTTTAATAGGTCAAAATAACTTGCGATAACAAAGGGATCGCAAGCTTTTTTACGGGCATATTCAACGCTCTGTGGTTTTTTTCAATGAAAGATTATGTCTCTTTTTAAATGCGATAAACCGATCTTTAAACGGCGTTTTTAATCCTTTTTCTTTTACATGGCTTCCTACTAATTCTAGCACCTCTTTTCTTGACAGACCGTACTCGTACTTTTCCATATAAGAGCGCCCCGTTACTAGTTTTTTTTTTCATCTTCTAATGAAGATGAAAAGATGCCGAAAGAAGTAGATTTTTTTTCCTCTTCTTCCTTTAACATGATCAATTAGGGTAGTCATGGGAATCTTGTATACTTTACTAGCTTTGTATGCGTTATAAACACCAGACTTTACTTCTTCTACAGCTTGTTCCAGAGTCGCCTTAATGTAATTTCCGCCTTTATTAGTTTTATGTACATAATTTGAAGGCGTTGTGACCTGTAAAGAATAAATAAAAAAATGTATTATTGGGGAAGTGCGTACTAAAAAAAAACCGGTAACCTCGTACTTACCGGCCTTTGTGTTTTTTGAGGTTAAGTGCGTAGGTCATGTTTTTTTCTTGCAAATGAACTTAATTAAGAAGAATAAATTGGTGGCTAAATGCCTTAATTAAAGCCAAACATGAGTTCATATTAAAACTTACCAAAACATATAAGCAATTGCAGATGATCGTAGATTTAAAAAAGCTTAACAAACTTGGACCACCTGTTTATTTGACACGTCACAGTAGCCGATTCTGTTTTGTAGTCTAGATGATGCTAAATAGCGCCCTCTGTTAACCGATAGTTGCAACATGTTTGGGCAACTGTATTACAATGTTCACAGATTGATTGGTATAAAAATAAGGAAACTACGTCTCACTTTCGCACTTACCCGAAATGCGCACTTTGCCGACTTCACCTTACCTTATTTTTTAAAATACAGAAGACTGTTATGAAGTAAAGTAATTTAGATTTAAAAGTTATATCCAAATATGCAATTACAGTCATTTAGCATAAAAATTCAGGTTAGGTGATTATTTACGTTTTACCTACATTGTAAATTATTTGTAGCTATAAATAAATAATCACCAAACCTGAATTTTAAAGCTAAATAGTTATAATTGCGTATTTTTGATTAAAAAAACCTTTATTTTATAACATTCCCTGCATTGTAAAAAATAAAAGTACTTCATATTTTTTTGACACACCTCGTATACGGCTTAAAAAAAATTGATATCTGATGGTTGCATTTTAAGTTTTGACCAAGTAGAACTCTTTATCACATATAAATTTTTTACAAAACCCATAATAAAAAAGTTTCCCATATGGTTCCAACTTAAGTAGAAACACTGTATGATAGTGCACGTGATTAAAAACAGGTTTTTTTTTGTTAAAAACTCCCTTTATTAACTTATTAACTCTAAAAGTTCTTTTATTAGTGGGTGCTGACATAAATTCTGTCCTCCCCAGGCTTGGCATGGTAACGAGCTAAACAAACACCCAAATCCCGTGGTGAGGAAATGCGTAGTTACCAAGTTATGTGATTTAATTAAACTTTAGTTTAGCTGTAATTAGTTATTGGGAAACTGTTGCCATAGAGACGCTTGTTATTGTAACGACTAAACAAAAACCTAAATCATGTGATGAGGAAACGCGTAGTTGTAAAGTTATAGATGATTTAATTTAGCTGAAATCAGTTAAGGACTATCTGTTACCATAAGGATACTTATCATGGTAACAAGTAAACAAAAAACCAAATACCGTGTTGAGGAAATGAGAAGTTGCCAAGTTAGGATGCTTTAATTTAATTATAGTTTAGTTGAAATCAGTTACGGAGAAACTGTTGCCATAGGGACACTTTGGGGTTGATTTATCAATTATAAACCCTCTTAAAAGTGTCTGCCTAAATTACTAGTATTTTTAGAATTACCTAAACTTTCAATTGTTGTTTGTTGGCCTCTAAATCAAACACTTTTTTTGGGTCATATTTTACGACCCCTTTCTATTATGCGCAGTACTTGGTGTCCCGGAGTGGGTCTAGCCAACACAGGTATATCTGCTTTTCCATCCAAATGATTTTAAATTACAAAATTTCAAAGTGCATCAAACACTTAATGGAATGTGTGTTACTAGCTTTTGGACTATAATCCTTCTGAGTTTCCTCTTCAGATTCATGTTATCGAGGAAGCTGGATGGTCTCAACATTAACGTAGTTGTAGAGTCATTGTTTATGTCCATTTTCAGGTCTTTGTGAAGGCCATGGTTCCTAAAATACCAAGGGGCAATAACTATGCTCCTCAGAACTTTATTTCGAAAGCACTATATTATTTTAATGTTAATCTTGCTGCTACATCCCCAGAGTTGAATACTTTCACTGGTTTGAGTAATTGTTTATGCAAAAGTAATTTATTGTAATTTAAAAAGGGAGAATGCCTTCCGATCAGTTTGTACATTTTGTTTTGAATTTTATTTCTAGTATTTTTTTATTTTTTACGTAGCTCCCCAGTGCTGCATTGTGTCCAAAGTAATACCCCAATATGTTGCTGTAAAAAGCATAATGTATTATTTATACTACCTTAAACATGGTGTTTCGTTCTATTTGTATAGATTTACTTTCATTTAGTGTTCTGTTCCATCGCAACTTTTATTATGAGCTACATCTGCATAATCTTCTATTACCAGTAACTATTGCATTATATTTTATTTTAGGAATATAACTAGTGTATACCCGACATGGAACAGGTCCCAATACACTTCCTTGTGAGACTCCTCTTTTACTTTCAAATAAACTTCTTCCTGCTTTATTCTAAAAGCTATATCTGTAATGCAAAATTTTTATAATTGTGTGTTCTGTCTGGACAATGACATCGTTAAGATAATAATAAGGCTTTTTTTTGTGATTGTATCTAAATATGTCAAGGTCGCTTTGTCTTTCATTTAACTTATTTACTTTTATATTACAGGTTGAACTGCAACTGCGACAGGCAATTTTTTAAATGTTTGAAAACAGTAAATACTAAAACTGCAAATGATATTGGAAATATATACTTCAATGTGATCCATACCAAGTGTTTTAGCGGAAAAGGCAAGTCATATCAATGGCTAGACGAACAACATTTTTAAATTTAATTTTCCATATATTTGTATTTTAGATTACAGAAATAATGTAATAATAAAAATTGTTTTTCTTGTTTTTTGATTTGAAATGTAGATGCTATTTAAAGATGTAACGAATACATTTTGAATGTACGATCAATTAGTATTTATTTAAATAGCAATAGGTACATATTTTTCTGAAAAACTTTTTCTCCATGGCCACTACTGTAAGAGACGGTGGATGATTTGGCCAGTTTGTAGAAATGAACTCATAAAACCCATATTTTTGCTTAAATACTGATAGTTTGTATTGCTACATAATCTTTAGATATTTCTAAGACTATTAAAAGTCAAAAAAGTGACAAAATAGTATTTCCAAAATTTTTACCAATAAGAAAACAAAATCTTAACAGTTTGGTCGAACTCTCTTAACAGTTTGGCCGAACTCTCCACCTTCGGAGGCAGATTCGGCCAGCACTGAGGAAGGATTCGGCCTATGTATAAATTAGTACAAATAACATGTCGATTAGCATATTATTTAATACAAAAGTTGTATATCCTAATTTAGGCAAAAACAAATTTTTTTGGATAACTATATAATAAAACAAAAGTATTTTGAATAAAAATATAAGAATTAACGAACATCCATTCCTTGGAAATTGTAATTGAATCGAAACAGTGATTGGGTTCGTGCAGTTCCGGCTTTTTATGGTTGTGCAAGTCTAGCCTCAATATCATTAACTTGAACCATTGCTATGTCATCAATAATCGGAAAGTGGAAGCAGATCGAGTCACTATTTCGCCTTCAAAAACTTTATCTGGTAGAAGTCATCATCAGTTCTAAGGACTTGTCCTATATAAAAACAAACGTCATTCGTTGATTTTTGAAACTTGAGTAGAAAATCATTAACAAAAATATGTTCATTGGATCCATATCTTTTAAAGACAAACGATTCGTTGCCATCTGAAGAATCTGCTACTTCTATTGAAATGTCCGACTCACTAGATGATTCTTTGGAAAAGGTCTTATTGTTTTAAGAAGACTGTTGTCATTTGTTACATTATTAGAGTTATTTGATATTATCTTCACAGTTTGTTTTTCTAAATTTGATTCTGATTAATTTATTTGAGCCATATCTTTTTGTAAACTTTTGGAAGTGGATAGTTGTGGATTGTCATATACATTTTTTGGGTTACTAGTTTCATTTTTAGTGTCAAGATTGGGTGGTGTTTTTTGTGTTTCTGATGCAGTGTTTAGTGTTATATCATTATCAGTAACTGTGCTTGAAGTAAAATTATATTCAGAAAAAAACAAGCTATTAACCGGCCAAATTCCTCTATTTTTAAACGAACTTATTATGTTTAATGGAGTAAAAGATGTTAGATACGCTATATTCGTAAGCTCTGCTATATTTGCAATTGTAACAGGTCTTCCTGGATAACTTAACATCCAGTCGTTAAATGCTACAGTGAGTTTATTTTTAAATGGGCCGTATATGCCCACATCTAACGGTTGCAACTTTCCATTCCATTCCATTCCATTCCATGTTCGCGGCAAAATTCTTCATACTTGACACTAGTGTGTGACTCCTGGTTGTCGATTATCAGAAGAATTTGTTTTTCTTGTGAGCACTTGGTGTGGTGTACAATATGTTCCAGTACTTTTGGAAAAAGATCTCCAGTCATCCACCCAGACTTACTTCCTAATGCTAAACTTGAAGCAGGTGGATTGATCATGTACTTTGAAGGATTCGTCACACGTGGGTATACAAATACTGGAGGAACGGTATTACCCATAGCGGAAATTATTCCTACAAAGGTGACTAATTCACCTCTTTCTTTCGACGCAACTTGGCCTACTTGTTTTTTGCATTTTACCGATATTACTTTTATTGGCTTTAAACAGTTGTTACGCCTGTTTTGTCAATGGTGTAGATTTGAGCTGCATTAAAATGATGTCTTTCTTGAACTAATCTCTAATTTGTAAAAAAATCATCTACACGGGCTTTGTCAAAGCGGGTTTGACAAAGCTATAATTCGGAAAGTATGATAAATACAATAATAAATGACATGTCTATAGGCAGCGGCAACCTCTACGTTTACAACACGCGCGTGCAGAGGCAGCTGGTCATGCGCACGCGACGTCACGAGAGCAGTAATGAAAATGGCGACTATGCAGCAGAAAGCATTCTGTGTGTTAGAATACGCGCGATGTTTATCGGTTGTTACAGTGCAACGTGCATTCCGACGGGAATATGAAATTGCTCCTCCAGGTCATCAGCGCATTCTATTATGGTATAGAAACTTCAAGACTACAGGTGTACTTGAGAAACGTAAAAGCACCGGATGACCACGAGTGTCCGACGCAACAGTGGATGCGGTTAGACAATGTTTTGTGCAGTCGCCATAACAATCCACTAGTCAAGCAGGCCGTGCACTTGGTATGCCGCAGCAAACTGTGTGGAAAGTTTTGCGGAAACGATTGCGATTCAAACCGTACCGTATGTATACATCTGTTGCAAAAGTTACGACCAAATGACTGTGTCAAGCGACTACAGTTCTGTAATGACATGCAGGAAGCCATGGAGGGTGACGGATTCGCTAACCGTCTGGTGTTCAGCGACGAAGCGACATTTTATTTAAGTGCCAAGGTGAACCGTCACAATATTCGGATATGGGACACCGAAAATCCTCATGCAACTGTCCAACATGAAAGGGATTCTCCAAAATTGAATGTTATGTCTTATTTATTGTTACCTATTTATTTTAAATTTTACGCTTTGAACTTGCTTTATACCTAAAAAGATAAATGAAGTACAAATAACATAAATACAAGTTCTTTTTTTTTATTTCCACATGTTACGCCTTTGGTCAAAAATCGTTGGTGTCAGAATGGAACAAGATTTTCAGCGACGTTATTACCTAGTCTAAGCCGTTTTTCCATTTGGTTAGCATTTAGACGTTCCTCCACAGGGTTGCCATATTTATACTGTCAGTTCGCACTTGTCAGCATTTTAACAGGTCATTGGAATGCCTAATACAGCATGCCTTTTTCTGGTGCGGTCAAAATTAATAATACACATCAAACGGAAAGGAACGGTGTACTAGAGAACGGGCGTTGCCATTTAATAACAAGTTTCTAAAGAATTATTTAGCATACTTACCATTTATTCGTGCAGTGCAGTGTTGCCAGATTTAGTCTACACATTTTTCTTGATCTGGGGAAAAATTGTAGAAAATGTACTTATATTTTACTACTGTGTTGTGTAATTCACAACTACTGACAAGCCAGAAATGAGTATTGATTTTTAAAAGTAGGTGGTATTAATACTCAAAATTAAGTAGATTTCTACTATAACATTTAATTTTGGTTAGTAGTTTTAGTCTGTCATTTTTTAGAATATATCTGTCTATAGTTTTGGTAAATTTTAGTAGAGTTCGTAGTACCCTCAAAATAGGAGGTAATTTATTTTCTTCTGCTACTAAAATTTAACCACAAATTAACCATCCATAATTCAAATAAATTGAAAACAGCAAATATTTTCTCATAAAACTTAACCACAAATTAACCATTAATAATTTAAATAAATTGCCACGAGCCACCACTGATGTATAAAAGATACATTTTTCACTCTGTATATTATATCCGGCCTACAAAATATGTTTAGATCCTTAGGTCATAAAATTATCCTTAGCATTTCATGCACCAGCTGTAAACTATCAGTTTTAAACAAATATCGAATTAAGGTGTGTTTCGATTAACTGACAAAAACTAAGCCATACCATGTAATTTGATTAATAAATATTTAATATTTAAAGTCTGAAATATTACTTAACAGATTTTATCTAGATAATAGAAAACAATTATAGTTCCTTTAGCTTTATACATTGCAACCGATCCAACTGTTTAGCAATCACTTTATTTACTTGAGATCGGAAGATAAAGCTTGAGAAGTACAACCTATCGCCTTACCTAAAGCTAGTATTTGCATAAGGAATCTAAGACAAAAATCTCGACTGCCACGGAATGTACTAGGTACCTGCTAGAGGATATCGTCATGTACGAATAATCATTAAATTTATTGAGTAGATTCTGCATAATATTGTCATTTATTATTTGTACATTATTGTTTAATAATTAAAGGTCATATTATTTAATAAATGCAAATTAAAAAGAATAATTTCTAACCAAGGTATAAGGTTGATCTTTTTTGACAACATCAGAATTTTGCAAGGCCATACAAATTCTGGTGAGGCAAGAAAGATAATTTTGCCGGGGTACACTTATCTGACTGCAAAAAATGGAACGTCATATTTTTTACTTACTCTTTGTATTTGGGTACAGGGTAAATGTGCTGTGATTATGTCCCGGCAGTGGGAGTGGTTATGTGATCAGTAAAATTTAAAATAAAGGATTTTTCCTTTTTTGCTATCAATGAAATGTATGCTTCTAGACGTCAATAACAATAAAAAATCCCTTTGCAAGCATTTTATATTTTTAATTAAAAAGGATATAGCTTAATAAATTTTTTTTAAAGGAAAACCAATAAAACTAAGCCATTGTTGAAAATATTAATTTCGTATATTTGATTAGATAATTACCTTGACATAAGCCTTCATGGCCCAGGTCGATCAGCGCTCAACTTTGAACTTCGCGATCCGGGTTCAATTGCCAATAAAAGTAACCATTATTTATTTTGGAAAAATATTTATAATGAAAAAACACGACTATTGCCATTTATTTATTTTAAATATATTTGATTTATTATAATATATACCGTAGCGTTAGCAAATTCGTTATTCGTTTCACTATTTATTTTGTACTATTTCGATAACGGTGTCATCTTTGATACACAAATTTATTTTATAAAAAAATGTAAATCTAGGATATCTGGGTATGGCTTTTTTCGAACCTTATTGGTTTTAAATAATTTTTAAAATGTTTTTCAGATAGCGTTATGTCGAAGTTAAAAAACATTATGAATTTAATTTACAGATACATACATTCATAGAATGATACTGGTAAAATAATATCAGGCACAAAAACTATTAGAACAAAATAACATTTTTTCATTAGTTTTTTTTTTTTAATAATTTTTTTTTTTTTTCATTTCTTTTGCCAAGAATTGAACCAAGGTCGCGAAATTTAAAATATTTCCATGTTCTACATACAGCGGTCAATATTATTATTGCTCTGTGTTTATTCTGGTTGCAAATAAATGGTATTAATGTGGAAGTATTAGGTTCAACTTTTTTCCATTAAAGACTAAGTCAAGATTGTTTGTTGGCACGTCATTTTCAACATATAGTATATCCAAAATTTTATATATTCGACCAAAAGTCATTTTAAATAAGAAAAGAACGAGGTCCTTTGAGTGCGCCTAATGTCCCCTTAGAAGTGGTCCAATCGTCTGATGATAAACATACCTCAAATAGGTGATACGCAAATTTTAAGCCGGAGGTACGAATATTTTTTATTTCTTACAACTTTTAGTTGTTAGGCGTGTCCTTTAAAGGGGTTCTCAACTAAGTCCTTGCAGATGACATTTTCTGGTAAATCCTTTAACCACCCTACAAAATTCCAGACGGACGAACGATCGTAGAGGAATTCAAAGTCAATATTTCGTTAAAGAAATTAATTGAATTTTTTTTTTGTTAGTTTGCATTGCACCTAGCTATATTTCAGCCAATCAGCAATTTGTCTTTGTTATAAACTTTATAAACGTAAGTAAACTTAAGAGGCTTAAAACTAAGAGTTCACCCAACGGTGTTTTAATAACTATTAACTGCACATGCACACTTTGCTCTGCTTTAACACACTTTCACATCACTAATCCTTCCGAGCTTTCTCATTAGGTATCGGTTGTCCAGGAACTGTAGAACTTCAATAAATCCTTTTAATGTCTTCACCGTTTTCAAACGTTAACACGAATAGTGGCAATGGCTTTTTTATAGCTGTTCTTATAACTTAATTTCCTCTTCTTCTTTAGTTTGTCTCCTTTGGATATTAACCTCTTCCAAGATTTTAAATCCACTGTGCTTTAATTCTTTAGTTATATCTTCTGGCTTGCAGGTAGGATGTAGGTTTTTAGCCATTACTTTTATTGGTCTGGTTTGTTTCATATCATATAAATGCCTTGGTTTAAGAGATCTGTTGTCATTGTTCTATAGTCTTGTTAATCTTTTACATTTAATTTGATTTCATCGTTATTTAATATGGTAGCTACAAAATAGTGTTGCTTACTTATTAGTTTTTGTCTCGACTCTTCAAAGTTTTTGACCCGAGTTACTATTACTGGTAGTAGTAATTTTTGTTTTGGTTGTTCTTTTTGTTGAGCATTTTCATTTGGGTGGTTTAATTTTGCTTCTTTTTGTAAGTTGTATTGTTCTTTGATTGTGTTTTGAGGTGAGCTGTTTCATTGTTGACTATTTCTTCTTCTTAAGTCTGTTTCGATATGCTGTTGTTGTTGTTGTTGTTGTTGTTGTTGTTGTTGTTGTTGTTGTTGTTGTTGTTGTTGTTGTTGTTGTTGTTGTTGTTGAAATAGTAATCGTTTTTTTAACCGACTTCAAAAAAGGAGGAGGTTATCAATTCGTCGGGATATTTTTTTTTTTTATGTATGTTCAGCGATAATTCTTTAACACGATGTCCGATTTCAATAATTATTTTTTCGTTAGAAAGGGGATACTTCAGGGGTGGTCCCATATAAATTTGGTCAAAATTTAATAATTGGGTCCATGAGAAAATCCTCAAACTCTTCATTTTTTATGTATGTTTATCGATAATGCTTTACCACCTTGTCCGATTTTTATGATTCTTTTTTTGTTAGTAAGGGGGTACTTCAGGGGTGGTCCCATATAAATTTGGTCAAAATTTAATAATTGGGTTCATGAGAAAATCCTCAAACTCTTCATTTTTTATGTATGTTTAGCGATAATGCTTTACCTCCTTGTCCGATATATATGATTCTTTTTTTGTTAGTGAGGGGGTACCTCGTGGGTGGTCCCATATAAATTTGGTTAAGATGTGGTGATGGCATCTGCACGTTTTTGAAGTCGGTTTTTTTAAATTTTTAATAATAACCGACTTCAAAAAAGGAGAAGGTTATCAATTCGTCGCGATATTTTTTTTTATGTATGTTCAGCGATTATTCTTTAACACAGTGTCCGATTTTAATGATTCTTTTTTTTTTAGAAAGGGGGTACTTCAAGGGTGGTCCCATATAAATTTTGTCAAAATCTAATAATTGGGTCCATGAGAAAATCCTCAAACTCTTCATTTTTTATGTATGTTTAGCGATAATGCTTTACCACCTTGTCCGATTTATATGATTCTTTTTTGGTTAGTAAGGGGGACCTCAGGGGTGGTCCCATATAAATTTGGTTAAGATGTAGTGATGGCATCTGCACGTTTTTGAAGTCGGTTTTTTTAAATTTTTAATTTCTAATTCTTGTGTTTTATGCCTTTGGTAGTTTTTACCAAACCAGCCACTCTCAGTTTGTGATTTAATTCATTATTTTTTATTATTCTGTATTTAATGCAATTAATACTCTTTCCCAGCACCACTTTAGGAACATAACTATCAATTAGAACCTAACAGTAAAATAATAACCCAAAAATATAACTCAATGTTCACAATTTCGGCGCGACCGATTATCTCTCTCTCCCTCTTTGAAATGGTAACTGAGTTGACCCATCGATACCTGTTATATTAAAATATCTTATCTTGACACTAAGAATATTATCTTTGAATTGATGTATGCAATATTGTAAATTCCTCGTTATTTCTCTGCGACAAAAAAAGTGATTTCTACTAACGACAGCAAAAAAACGAGGCAATTAATTATAGTGGGTGCCCTATCATAGACGTAAATAAATTAAGCGTCTACCATTAACTACGACAATACACTTACTCCTTATCTTCGATCTCCACAGACGCATGGAGTGAATGGCGTGAGACTAAGCCACCTTGTAAATCAAATGATTCCTTGAACAAACATAATTATCGGGACAGGATGTGGCAAAACCTAACCGGTAATTACGTGCTTTGCTTAGAGAATATAAGCGGGACGGTTTTTAAAAGCCCCAGCAACATTTTGAAATTAAACTGATGGTTCCGTGGTTCGAGGGTTTAGGTTAAGCGGTGTTCATTTCAATATTTATTTAATGTTAAACAGATGTAAAGAGAATATTTTAATTCTAACTTAAGGTAGCTAAAGTTCTAAGATATTATAGGGGGTAGTAGTAAATGATATGGAATAGTTTCACTGCAATTAACGGAATGACGTGTCGAAATAACAGTTATTAGTTATCAGCTCGTGGAAAACTTCAAGATGTAAGATGCTTTCTTGCCTCAAAGAAAGTAATGCTTACTTTTGAGGTGTTAGTTTTCGAGACTACTCATGCGTCAGTTTTATTTACGTTGTTTTCTTCACAGCAGCCCCTCGATGCAGCTTACGAAGGGGCTCAGGCAGCTTCAGTTGAAGATGACGGAAAATTTTAGGGGTCAACGTTGGTACCATACTCTTAATTTTTAATGAAAGTATTAATACCGGGCACAATAGATCTTTTAGGTCGCAGTGTATTAACACCCCATTCTCAACAACATAACATAATACCGGGCTTTAATCAGGATTGATACATCACAGAGTTCCCTGAAGCTGGAAAAAGTTAAATCGAGTTGTTTACGGTACAAATATTGCTTACCAACACTATTTACAAATATTATTTATTTATTTATTTCAGATCCCACCCCTTTGTAACCCTGATCAAAATAAATAAAAGAGAATTTTCGTTTAGAAGAAAAAGGGAAAACACAAAAGTAAAATCACCTAAGTTCATTTCCTCGATCTTTTAAACTTACTCATCTTTTCAAAAGATGGGAAGATGAGTTTCACAAATTAAGATACGGTGTTACAATTTAAAAACTCACATATTATATTAAAGTTTAATTTTACAAAAAAAAGTACATACGGGCATTTATTGAAAATAAGGTTTCATTGGTCTTTAGAGCTATTTAACATTGTGTCACAAGTAGGGTATGTTTTTAAAATTTTTAGATATTAATTTGGTAATTATTGTACAATTATTATTTATACCATTGGATAGCTTTTTTATAAGCTTTTCAATGATGTATCACAAGTAGGGGTTTGCTATTTAAACTTTTTTAGTTGGCGTATGTGAAGCATAGGGGGTTGATATGGTGAGTTCTCTTTTATGTTATTTTAATTCCTTTTTCCTATCCTAGAAACGGTTTTAAGCATTTTTTGATATCATCTTTCGTTTGTGAGATATAGCCTCTTGTAAGTGTTTAAATTGTCACACTGTATAATAAAGAGGAGATGCTATGACGATGCTAAAGATCAAGGGGTTGGACGCAATGGGAACAATGTGCCGGTAGGCAAAATGGTATAATTTCATTTTCCTTATTATATTCCAGTACTTCCAATCCCTTGGGACTACTATGCCCATAGGGGATTAAAAGGACTTTATTTTCTTTCGATGCTTTAACGTGCAAGACAAAGTGCTTTAACCACTTGACAAATGTTTCGGTGTTCATCCAGCCATTGCCAGTGGGAAGATCAAATGTTCCTGTTGCGTTAATACAACACACAGCAGTATAATTTTGCCAACGTTCAACACTACTAAAAATTCCAATTTGTCTCCTTCCTTTTGTGGCAAAAATTTTGGAGACTTTGTAGAAACTGTGCTCATGCCAGTCTCGTAAACATTGAAGATATTTTCAGGAGAAAATTCAGATTTATCCATAACTTCTCCAATCAAATGGAAAAAGAACCTAATGTTTTATTTATTAAAAGCCTGTGCAATAGATAGATGTCTGCTCAGGAGTTCTAACAGTTATCGTTGGGTTCCTTGCGAGAAACTCTTTAAGTCACTTTCTACCAGTCATGCCTTTTTCGTTATTAACTCGGTGGTTAATTTTATGATTTTCATTTTTAAACCTCCTACACAGTGTCGTTCTCGGTTCTCTAAACGTTTTTACTGCTTTTGTATAGTCCATTGTTTTATTTTGTAAAGCTTTGGCCATGTCTAATTCTTCCCACTGCTGCCTATTTTTGACGTACACTAAAATTATTAAAACAGAAATCATTTTTTTTACCACATCTAGGTATTCCTATGATGACCCTGGGGGAAAGGTTGAAAGTGATATTGACGGACCTGTTAGGAAAAAAAAAAGGTTGGAATGGTAAAAGAACAGAAGAGAGATGATGAGAACGTAAAACAAGTAGGATATAGATAACAAGTGGATATAGAAAAGCCAGACCTAGATAGTTTCTAAAGTAAACCAGCAGCACAAGAAAACGATAAGGGAAGAAAAAGATAGAACTGCATATGAAGAAACGAATAGACAGATGATCCAGAGAAGATGCTACTAGAAATGAGGAAAGAGGCACAACAAGACGAAGAAGAAATAAAGAGAGATATTACAGTAAAGGAGACTTATTGAAGAAAATGAATAATATGGATGAAAACATTAGGAAAATTAAATAAGAAAATGGATAAATTAGAGGAAATAAGAGGAAGGATAAGAAAGAAATGTAAATCAGATTCAAATAAGAAGATAGTCGAAAATGGGAAATAAGATAAAGGAAGATAAAGAAAACCTAATTAAAACGATGGGAAAAAAATGATAAAAACACATATCGAAGAAACAAATAAAATGAAAGAAGAAAAATATAAATTAGAAGAATCTAAAGTAAATGAAAAAATGGAAGACAATTTTGAAATTAATAAAGAAAATAATAAATATAGAAGCAAAGAAAGTGGAAATTAATACAGAAATTAAAGAAGAAAATGTAGAATTATAAGAGGTAAAAGTAGAAATTGAAGGAAAAGAAAGAAAAAAGTGAAAGATTCAGATTGTAAAAAAGAAGCAAATAATATTAGAGAAGAAACTGAGAAGTAAAATTAAAGAAAACAGAAAAATCAATTCTAGAGTAATAGAAAACGAAATAAAGGAGACGAAACTAAAATATTTTCTAAAAATAAAATTAGAATAAAACTAAAACAAATACAGGAAGATGAAATAAATTATGAGATAAATAAAAATAATAAAAGAGTTACAGGAGTATAAAAGAAAAAATAAAAAGACACCTTTATCCCTTCGCCCTGCCTCTCTAAAAATATATGGTGCCGATGTAAAAATATTTAACCCCTCTACCGTACTAGCTTAAAAAACTCCAAAGTAAAAATATTTAGCCCCTTTCCCTCTTTAGTTTGTCTATGTAAAAATATTTATAAGAGTTAAAATCCTTGCGCCTGTCCCTATGGCGTCTTTTTTATTAGGATACCGGGTATGTACAATAAATTTCAAATATATTCTAACTTCACCTAAATAGCGGGAAAGTGTTTTGCCGATCGTAAATCATAATACTATTTTGCTTGAAGTTAAACTCTTTGAATCATTAGTTCATTCTCCCATAATTATTTCAAGTGTGCACATACAATTATTCAATAATTTTTTTAAGTACGTCTAACCTAATAAATCTAATATTTCCGTCGTCGCTTATCTCTAGGAGGTCTTTTACTACGTTCTTCTTGTGCATACGCCTGTCCACTCATCAACAAAGTAGTTATCCTCTGCATCCTCATCGTTGATCTTCTTCTATTCTCTTAGCGGAATCTCACTGCCCGTTGTCTCATCGCGACTTTAATGACTATAATCAAGAAATGCGAGAAAACCGTACTTCACTCCCCTATACTTATCACTGCCTTTGTGGTTGGTGGCAACAAGAATTGGTTTCCTAACGCGACAGTGGCGCAGAAAAATAAAGTAGTATTTTTTATAAAATGACAGATAATCGTATAATGTTGACAGTAGGGAGGTGATGACAGTATGAAGACTAGAGAGAATGAGGCGAGTCGGCATACCCGACATACGGTCCCAAAAAAACAACGCTAATTGGACTTTGACAATTCACCGCAGGAGGGTTGGTGTTACCAATAATGTTAAAAATACATTGGGAATATTGGAATTTTGTGAAAATAATAAAAATAAACTAGTTTATTGCTACATAAAGCACAGATAATACTGTTGTATTTATTTCTAAATATCGATGGTCTAATTCTGTAAAAAAATCTAATTTAACTTTTTCGCGCCATTTAGTTGTACGTTTACATAAGTTTAAATACATCATATTGGCTTCGGAAATTATTGGCAAAACAAATCTGACCATTTTAATAACACGTATTGCAATCATACTTAACATTTATAGACTAAAAAAGTTTTCATGTGAAATACCGATCCATGTAGTTACAGGGTATAAGAATTAGACCATTGATATGTCTTGCATGTTTTAATTGATAAATGATTTAATTTTATCTATATGAAATGCAAATTATGTATGATCAACTTTGACTAGGTTTGTTGAATGATGAAATTTGGTAAGGACAATTTTGGGGATAATTTTTTTTTTAAGAAAAGCCAATAAATAAAGTTGTTCTCTACACTGATGTTCGAAAAAATCTTTGAATTTTTCAAAATTAACTGATGAGCAGATATCTGACTTATTGGATAGTGTATCAGATCCAGAATCCAAATCTCACAAGAAGATGAAACAGTAGTTGACATATTGATAGAATCAGAAACCAATTTGTTATCAAACGCAATCAACATTAGTTTCAGCATGACCGAACTTTACCAGTCCAGTCAATCAAATCCTGTAGAAGCTGCTCAAATTCAGCTAAGAATAAAATGCACGTACTTTCAAATCAATCAAAGCTCACAACGGTATTATGTTATAGATCTCTAGGTTGTTATTAGCTGAACCAACACCACCTTCTCCTGAGCCTGGTCAATCGAATCCATTAGAAGCTGCTCACATTCAGGTATATTAAAAACCTATGTAGTTGTAAAACTTTTTGTTCTGCGAATCCGAATAAGCAACCAGAGGAAGTCGCCTGTTACTCCAGAACCGAAAGGACCTACGGTGAAATTGACTGCTGGATATCTCCTTGATAAATGCCTTTTTTATCGACCTGTTCATGCAGATCGATCAGATTATTCTAATCTAGCAACTTTCAGAACCGAAGTTGCTCGGTCGTTGATGATAAGTCAGATACTTCCAGACAGGAAACCAGTTGGTCGACCATCTCACGTCTCCAAAAAAGTAGCTAAACAATCGTCTGGTATTCGTCTATTCGTCGCACGTATGATATTCCAGAGGATGCTCTGTTTGATCACATTGGTCATCGCCCAGATCAATTAGACCGTAGTTGAAAAAGATTATGCAAGTTACCTGGCTATAAATCTGCATTAAATGCATAGTAAATTTGTGTTTAACTTCAAATAGAAAATACTGGCATGCATACCATAATTATTGATTTTTATACCTAAGTAAAATTTTTTATATTTCTCCTTCTCTTATTGTTACCTATTCTATTATTACCTTTTATCGAGTTTTACCTTATATCACCCATTTTAGTTTAAAAATAAACAACAAAGCCTGTCTTTTATTTTATGATACGTTCAACCGAATACCCGCCTTTTGTCGGCCTATCTATTTTTGCACCTGGAGATCAACCCACTTAACCCATCAAAAAATAGACTTCATTTTCGTACCCTTAATTTACCCCTATATAAAATTAGATTCCAGACAAAAATATTCCGGTTGGAGGGTTAATAGCAACCTAAGAAGCTAACACAGCCAATCGGGGGATGGTTTCCCAATTTTTTTTAAACATCCCATCGACGTTAAATGAAACAAAAAAAAGGTAAATAAATAGTTTCGTACTGGATGGATTTGACTTTTGCCTGTTATCTATGTAATTTTTTATGTGCTATGAGCCCGTAGTAGCCTCAGTCTTGATAATTTAGCGTCTCTAGAATTTGTATGCAAACCTGAGAATAGACTTGTAGTCCGAAACTACTCGCGATAATTTTAAATTTAATAAATATTTTGTTGTATGGATTTTAAACTTTATTCCTCGCTTTATTCTTGCTAACCCACCACATTAAAGAAAATGAATAATCTTTCTTTCATAAATATATAACTGTTAAATACCACTATTATTGAACCTGCTGATTCGGCTTTGATTGTGGTCTGTTTTCGCATTAGATTTTAGCGATACGCATAAATCAATCCTCCATCATCGATCATCTCGTGCATATCGTGAAGCGATGGGTCTCAGCTACGTTTCCGGCACCGTGCTCCTTGACCTTTTTGTCTTTCGCTGACTGCAGACTTACAACAAGTATATAGAAGGAAGCACGAAAATTGCACTCATATCGTTTCCTAAACGAAACGGACTGATAAAATCGTTACTTGTTAATCGATTATTTCGAGATAACACAATCTGTATTTTACATCCAACTTAAATATACAGTGTTAAATAATACAGTAGGAGCGGCGTTCTATGGGTAAAGCGAACCCGAATAGAAAAGATACCATTATGACACTTCGCGCATTTACGTCACAGTTTCAAAAGAGTCTAGTTTTCAAACCAGTGGCATGTGGCGTGTACTAGTGGTTTCAGTCAGGTGAAGCGGTTAACAGTATGAAATTCAGTCGGTCTTGCGCATGACGTCACTTTAGAAGCAAATTTGTATTATGCCTATGTCTTGAATGTTCGACTTTTTAAGTTATTTTAATATTTTTCTGATAGTGCTTAGAACTTTATAGATATATTTATCTTAAAATTTTATATTATTTATATATATCAAGAGGTCTTTCAGTATTTATTGGTACGTATTATTTAATTAATTTCTAATTAAATTGATAGTGTAATTGATATAAAGTTAGGTTATGTCACTATTTTGCTGTATTTTAAAAATAAAAAAAAATAGTTTCTAATTGTTTTATTAATATATTTATTATTGGTACATTAAAATCTACTATTTTGATGTTACTAGCAAAACGCTAAGATGTGCAGTATTTGGCTACAAGAACTAGATGTACCATCCTCTTTATGTTTTGTGGTGGAAGCATTCAGTTTCAGATGAACATTATCTTGTTAATCCTTAAGAGAAATACATACCAACTGATGTACTTAACTTAAATATATTACGTGAAATTGTAAATAAATTACCTAGTTTTTGTATATAAAAGAACACAAAATATATTTTTATTCAGCATTTCTTTTGCACAAGATATCTGCGTATAGTGAGTTTTTTTGTAATTTTCTTGTATTATTGAGCATAACTTATGTGTGATTTATTAGTTATTTTCATTTAAATATATTTTTAGTTTCATAATGATTATAGAACTAGGAAATGAAAGAGTAGCATCTTGACAATTATCACAAACAGCGTTGTCAAGTCATAATGTTTTTTTTTTTCAGTATATTACCTGTCTAAAATTTAGTAGGCAAATTAAAGGGGCAAAACATTTTTAACGTTGTAGTGTTTCTCTTCCGATTAGTGTAAACCATATTTATACGAATTATACACTGTTTTTACTCGTTAGAATGTTAGACTATAAAATTAACAACCAAATAATATTAACAATAGAAAATCAAACAGCAAAGTACTATTTAAAAAATAGTTGATTAAGAAATGGAACATCATTAAAAAATAAATATTACACATAAAAAATAAACTTACCCAAACAAATAAACACAAAAAAAATATATTCTAATCGAAACCGGAGTCAGAATCAGTCAAGTCATCATTTTTTGTACATGCTATTATTATTAAGCGCTAGAAGATCTTCTAAAAACCTTACAATTAGAATTTATACTCCTTAAGTAAGTTTTACATGTAAATTGTCAACAGTACTCGCTGTGGAAAGCTTATTTCTTTGGTTGATTGTACTGTAAAACATCATCAGCCAGAAAACCACAACAATTTTTATATACCATATACAACAGCGTACACTGCATGGTATGTAACTCGAAACACAACACAAGCAATGAACACCGAGGATTCCCTAAAAATTTCCAGGACAGTTATAAAACAAAACAGCTGGCTGTGATTTTTTATGACTTTTGATTTTTTTGAATTATATTGTGATTATAGTATTAAAAAATCTAAAAAAAACGGACAAATAATAATAATCACGGCCTTTTATCAGTGGGATTCACATTTATATCAGTATATCAGTAAACCAATGGTCAAATCAGTAGATCTACTGAAAAATCAGTAGACCTGGCAACACTGATTACAAAATGTAAACAAAGCCATGGCAGTCTATAGGTGGCCGAGACAATTCCGATGTTAACGTCATAAAACCTGCGCACCGCTTCACCTATATTCTTACACCATGGTTTTAGTCACCACATACATATCAGGCTTTACCATCATTTAAGCAGGCTCTCCATAAAAATATGATGAATAATATAATTATCAGTTTTAACTTAATTTTAAACAAATTCCACTTCATGATTACTAACAAAACATTGGGGACATGCATAAACAAAGGAACTCTCTAATTAAGAAACTGAATTTAAGTGATTTTTTTAAGAATGATTACATTGGTTATTAATATTTTCTTAATATAGAAAATGTTTATTTGTTATATCAATATTTTTAAAATACCTATTTTTTCTTTAATAATTATTATTGAATACATATCATAGATTTGTTAATTTTTTACCTTTCCCTCCAAATATTACGATTTTTACATAATTTTGGTGAAAGTCTGATAATCTTGAAAATATTGCGCCATAATTTATACTATAACATCTGGCAATACTGCATTTATAATTCACAAGCGGGCCGCTGCAGGTTCTAAAAATCTTTAGGTCATCTGCAAATAATAAGTAGTCACTTAAAAAGTTTTCTCCGATGTCGTTTACAAATAGAGAAAACAATAGAGGTGCTAGATTACTGCCCTGTGGAGCACCACTAGTTGCCATAAACTGGTAAAATTTGTGGCCTCTAAATTCAACATAGAGCGTGCGATTTCAGAGATAAGACTGAAATATACCGATAAGGTCATGATCGAAATCAAAACTTTCCATTTTTTTAGAAAAGTGCTATGATCCATCTTGTCAAAGGCCTTCGACAAGTCAGTATAGATGGTATTAGTTTGTTTTTACGGGTCAATAGCATGACTGACTTTTTGTGTAAAGCACGTTAGATTTGTGATGGTTGATCTTTGACAAATAAAACCATGTTGATTCTCTGAAATTAAATTTTTTACTCTTGGCGAAATTCTATTGTACATTGGCATCTCGAAAGCCTTTGAAAAGTTGAATATTAGGGCAATAGGGTGGTATGCTGATAGTGTTCAATTACAATGTTAATAAGGCGAGCGATAACAGCAGACGAATACGCATCGTAACGTAATGGTAATTTCTCTATTTGGGTTAGCCCTACTGTTTTCTACAGTAAATTGTTATATTTAGATTAAAATTTTAAGGTAGTGTGTGGTAATAACAATATAGAAGTTGCTTCAGCCTGAATACTCAACATCAACCACATCTCAAATGGTGGGGAAATACACCAGGACCGAAACAGATAAAGCGATAGTAAACCTTAAGCCTTGAAGTACCGCAGGGTGGAGTTATCTTATAAAATGATGGGTCCAAGACTTTACCAGAGCCAAATAGCCAACATCTCTCTGTATTATCCTTGTCAATTGCTCTGATTTCTTTTTAATGTCAATCAGTGGTAAACCAATGTGCTGGAGTTAGCTGTGGTGCCGCTAATACTCATATAACAATATAGTATGGCAACGTTGCAAATTCAAGGAACTTATGTATCAACAATTGACAGTTGCACAAATTACTTTGTTTTATATTGTTACGCTGGTTTTTGGTATCATAATTTATTTGAACTCAACATGAATGTCAGTTCGGGCTGAGTTTAACTCATGATGAATGAAAATTGTTGTAGTTGAGGGGAAATTAATTTCTTAAGAAAAGTCAGGAGAAAAGATTTCCCTTGTAAAGTTAAAGATAAAAATTAAAATTTAAGATATTGGAATTGAAGGATTGTTAAAGACAGGAAAGAGAAAATAAATAAATAAAATTAAGGAAAGGTAATTTTATTTAGAAATTAAAAATTTTATAAGAGTATATACACCGTGAAAAAAAAGCAAATAGGGGAGGCGAGGAGAGAACAGATAAATAACAGAACAGGGCCAATAGAAAGCAGAGAAGCCAATTGAGTAGAGAAAGAAGATTTAACCCAGAAAATTATTTCTATTTATGTTATTGTTTATTTTATTATTTTTTTTTTTTATTTTAATTAAATGTGTACAGTCCAAAATGAGATTTTTTAACTGACGGACACCCCTAGAGTTTTCCATATTATTATATATCTTATTTTTCATTTCTGTCTATTTTTGGTAGTTTTCTTCCGAATTCTCAAATTTTTGCCCATTTTGTTACCCCTAGTAATTAGTTTCAGTCTGACTTTGCTATAAAATTGGGGATCTCTTATACTGTCCATAAAATTGTTATAGACATAATCATAATAAAGGAAGGAAATTTTATATTTTATATGAATTTGATAATCTTGTATTACTTCTAACGTACTATATGATTAAATATTATTCAATTATTCTAAACAGATTCCAACCCATATTAGTTTTTTAACATATATCTCCCACTCACAGCTACTTCAAAGGTGATGTATCCTTACTTGGCAGTGTAAAAAAAAGAGACTGCTAAAAGGCTTATTGATATAGCTAACTTTCTAGCTTTTGTTGTTTATTCACATGTCATAAAACTTCGTCCAATTAGTTTCTTGACGAAACAAATTTATATGAACGCTTACATGAAGCTGACCCCTTCCAGCTTCTGCTAACCTCCCAAATTTGGTGCAATTTCATCCAGTTCCTTATAGAAACAAATTTGTGTAACTTCTTGACACTAGTGAAACTTTCGACGAGGTCTGAAAAGTCTTTTTCATAGAGAGTACTACAAACTAAAAAAACAATAAATTATGTCACTGATATTACTCTAGACTAGATAATAAATGCAGGAGTACATCAAGTCACAATTAATTGTAGTCGCAAACTTTTTCTATTTCATATTAACGACCTATTTTAAGTAACTTCTGTCAGGGTTCTTACATTAATAGCTATATGGAAATAATAATTATTACTATTATTTTATACTGTGTTCTAACATAACATATAATTACATTAAGAAAACTACTAAAATATTATATTTGTGGCATGTCCCACTATAATTCTATTGTCTATCTATTATTTTTTCTCTTTAACTAAACATTCTCTTTATTTTTATGTATCAATCAAGTTGCCTTTTACAGTTCAGTATTTGAGTCAAAAGCGGCCTTGTACACTTCTAACCCTACCGCTCTTTTAAACTTAGAGTCGTTACACTTTGGAACCCTGTTGTCCAAGTAACAACAAATTATTCTTTTGATAGTATGCACGGTACGTACTTCTAAAGTTTGTTAACTTTGTGAATTTAAATCCACCAAATAATAAGGGTTTCTAATTTTGGCAAACCAGTTTTAGACTCTTGCATATTATCTAGATTTTTGGACTACCAAATTTGGTATATCTTCAGTTTGCAGCATTGTATATCCCGTCTTTGGATGTTAACACCCTAGGGACCAAAGCAGTTCCTTGAGGTATCTACTAGCTTTTGGTAGAATGTTAAGATGCCTTGAAACCACGATGAAAAGAATAGAAAGAAGGAAGGAACCAAACAAAAACTCAAAAAATATTTCATTGGATTTATTTTTGTGATGTAATTTAGGTCTGTCGAGGCATACTGATGTGTGAAATTCGCAAAAACAAATTTTAACATTAGTTTTTTTAGTAAATTTCGTAAAAAAAAATATGGAATTATTTTTCAAAATAAAAGTAATAAGAAAACTCAATTTTACAGGTTATATTTACAAAACAATCCTCTATATGACAGATTCTGTCTTGAAAATGAAATTGCCAAGTTGTTAATGAAATTGTAAGTTTCGGGATTATTTAAAATTTATAAATTACGAGATTATAAAAAAGAGAAGTAATCAAAAATTATAAATTTTTTTGTTTGTTTTAAAAAGCTTATTTAGGGTAATAATCGTATATAAAATTAAATTATTATTATATCAACCAAAATAATTTTAAAAATGCAGCTCAACAAATTATTAGAAATATTAAAAAGTAAAATAAATTAAATCACTTAACATGTAATGCCTGAAGCCAACTTTCTTTAAACTATTTAACTTTGTTATGATCTGTCGACTATACACTGTAAGACCTAGAACCATTTCGGTTCGCTTGACATTTTTTTTAATAAATACAACACCAAAGTTATAAAATATTTGCTATATGGTTCTTCTCTTCCAAACACAAATCTGAAACGTTGGAAATTTTTAGGCAGTGATTAAAACACTATAGTATGGCAACGTTGCAAATTCAAGGAACTTATTTATCAACAATTGACAGTTGCACAAATTACTTTGTTTTATATTGTTACGCTGGTTTTTGGTATCACAATTTATTTGAACTCAACTTTTACAATAACTCAACTCAACTGACACAATAACTTTAACTGATAACATTAACGTTTAACGTCTATCATAAAACTGCCAACTGACGTCAGGTCGTCGCCTTATATAGCTTGCCTCGACCTTCTACAACCTTCTCGAACAATCTGGACTTTTCTTTGACAAGGAATGACATTTCTAGACATTTCGGGAATATTCTATCTTCTTCATTTACTCGTACCTTTACTTATGACGACCGCAGCCAATCAAAGTATGTGACCGCAGCACACTGTAGAGGGATGAGTAGCATTCCACTTCTTTTTCTATCTGTACGTTTCCTATGATAGCCGCAGGCTACTGCAGGGTGCTGTGTAACAATATTTTTAACCGACTTCTAAAAGGAGGAGGTTCTCAATTCGTCGCAATATTTTTTTTATTTTTTTTTTTTTTATTATTATTTAACACAGTGTCCGACTTCAATGATTGGTGTTTTTGTTAGAAAGGGAGTACTTCAGGGGTGGTCCCATATAAATTTGATCAAAATCTAATAATTGGGTCCATGAGAAAATCCTCAAACTCTTAATTTTTTATGTATGTTAGCGATAATGCTTTACCACCTTGTCCGATTTATATGATTCTTTTTTTGTTAGTAAGGGGGTACCTCAGGGGTGGTCCCATATAAATTTGGTTAAGATGTAGTGATGGCATCTGCACGATTTAGAAGTCGGTTTTTAAAATTTTTAATTTCTAATTAATACTTGTCGATATATTATCTTTTACCTATTACCTTTTTTAACGGAAATAAAAATTGTGTGTAAATTTTGTTTGAAAGCCTTCAGTATACTTTTTTAATGGGATTGTATTAGTAATTTTCAAACCATACTAGCTAGAAAGTCGGTTAAATAGAAAAAAAGTTGCCTATCTCAAAGCATAAACTAGCGGTGGAAATTAATCGAAAATAGCAGGCCCGGCTCTTGAGATATTTTGATAAAAGGAAATTCGATCTTTTCGGTTTTTTGGTTATCGTTCATTTATTTTCAGAACTACTAAATAATATTTTAAAGATTTTTTATTTGATAGTGAATTTTCTTTGATTTGACGTTTTCATATTTTGCATCCAACGTTTCATATTCTCCAGACCACCCTCAACTTATTTTTTTTAAATATGGACCTAGATATTTTATAACATTATTTGAAATAACTTTTCGTCCTGCATCCAGCGATGTATTACACAATGGCATTCAATGACGGTTTTTGGGTAATATGGACCGTAATCCAAATTTTATTAAATTTACGCTTGGTTTCAGCCATCTTTAGTTGAATCAACATGTCATGCCCCTCGATAGAAAAAAAAATCAATTCTTACAAAATTTATGTAATTTTTCGAAAATTAAACAATTCATCAACAACAATAATAGTAATGTAGAAATTTTAAATCGCAATTACTGATAATAACAAAAAGAAATTTAGTTTTTGTAAGTCATAATCAAATTATTTGAAAATATCAATAAAATTAATTGAGTAATTATTCAAAATGTCCGCCATCTTCTTCAATACACTTGGCGATTCTGATATTCATATTTCTTATGCTATTGCTTATTTCTTCTTCTTGGATATCTTCCAATGCATCTTCAATTATTTCGCGGAGAGTCTCAATTGTTGCATTGGGTGTATTATACACTTTATTTTTGAGACCTCACCACAAATAAAAATCTAATGGATTCAGATCTAACGATCTAGCAGGCCACGCCACTGGACCTGTTGTTCCAATCCATGAATTGGGAAAAGTCTGATTCAAATAATCCGTGACCATTTTTGAATTGTGTGAACCACATCCATCTTGTTGGAATCAGATTTCATTAAGACGGTACTCTAACATGTCCTGCAGTATATCTAAATATTTTTCTGCAGTAAGGTTTCCGTCAATAAAGTATGGTCCCAGTAATTTATTATTCAACAAACCGCATCACATATTCAAAGAGAAACGATATTGATGTCTCAAGTCTTGTATTAGGTGAGTATTTTCCATGACAAAAATGTTGATTTCTTCGATTGAACATACCAGAATTCGTTAATGTTGTTTCGTCTCCCCAAATGATATTGTGTCCAAAGTTGTTATTAAGTCTTACCTTCTGTTTAAACCAATTACAAAATCGCAATCTTCTTTCAGGATCATTACGTTATAGTTTTTGTACTGTTTGATATCTGTAATCATGGTATCCGTGTCTCTTGACTATCTTATTAACAGCACTTTTTGATCAATTACATTCACCTGCAATAGTCCTCGACCCAACTCCTGGATTTATTCGAATTTGAGCTAAAACATTAATATCGTCGAACATACGGAACTCTAGGTTTGTCAAATGTGTTATGTTTGAGAAGAGTTGTAGATAAACGCCGAAAAGTTTTTATACTTGGTTGCATTCTGTCGGGATAACAACAAAACAAAACATCTATAGAAATATAAACACAAAATATAACATGGAAGAATTACAAGTAAACGAGGTATCAAGGAGATATAGAGCAGAAAAGAAGTCTAGACAATACACCAGTTTTAAACATGGTCAACATAGTAGAGAAGAAATGGAATAACATAGAGAATGCCATAAAAACACCAACAGAGAAAAATATTAATAAGAAAAAAACGCAAAAAAGAAAGGAATGGTTAGATAACGAATGTGATGAAGAAATTAAAAAAAAAAACACAAACTTAGAGAAAAATACTTACAAACAAGGAACGATTCAGACGAAAAAAAAATATAATCTTGACACTCGAGGAAGAGAAGCACTCATCTGTAAAAAAATTAAGCACTAATTTCTAGAAGAAAAAAGAAAAGGTTTCTTTTTCTTTCCACGGCTGGTAACATGTAGAACAAAGAAAGGCTGTTAAAAAAATGTGTAGAAATAAGAAAAGGCGTCACCAAGAAAAAAAATTAGCAGAAATACAAGAAAATTACAAAAAAAATTAAATTAAACATTTTTATAAAGATAAAAATGGTATAAAAAAAAACACTCGCCAAAAAATATTTACATCAAGGACAAAGAGGGAAATTTAATAGAAGGAAAAAGCTAGCAAATGCAAAGATGGAAACAATACTTCCAAAAATTACTGAACAATGAACCTGAATTTGGTAGGTATGTATTGTCAAAAATGGAATTGGGAATATTTTTTAATTATTTATCTTATCAAAACATATTTTTTAATAGTCGAATAATTGAATAATTATTGATTCTCATTTATTTAATTAATCACTTTATGTTCGAAGTATTATACACTTAAAAATTAACACTGATTATAAATTAAATACAGATCCGTACCAATAAAATTTGAATTACGGACCATATTACCCAAAAACCGTCATTGAATGCCATTGTGTAATACACCACTGGATGCAGGATGAAAAGTTATTTCACATAATGTTATAAAATATTCAGGACCATATTTAAAAAAAATCAGTTGAGGGTGGTCTGGAGAATACGAAACGTTGAATGCAAAATATGAGAACGTCAAATCAAATAAAATTTACTATCAAATAAAAAACCTCTAAAATATTTTTTAGTAGTTCTGAAAATAAATGAACGATAACCAAAAAACCGTAAAGGTCAAATTTCCTTTTATCGAAATATCTCGAGAACCGGGCTTGCTATTTTCGATTAATTTCCACCGCTAGATTATGCTTCGAGATACGCAACTTTTTCTCCATTTAACCGACTTTCTAACTAGTATGCTTTGGAAATTACTAATACAATCTCATTAAAAAAGTGGCCACCCTGTATACAATCAATAAAAATTATAAAAAACTAGTGTTTTACCTTATCTTTATATAGTTGTGTATTTTAAATTAATCCTGCTTTTGAAATCGATTTAAATATTCAAACTTATTAATTAAAAACTTCTTGTTTGGAAGGAAAAGATGAAAAGTTAGGTTAAATGAATTAAAATATTGCATTTTTTTGAAAAAATAGTAAATGAAACTTAATTTTCCATATTTAATTTTCCTTAAAATATTATAAAAAGTAAATTACTTCAATATAGATAGATCAGGATAGTATTATGAAACATCCTATTCTTTCTTGATTGTTTCTCATAAGTGAGTATATTTTTGTAGTAATCTAGGAATACAAGAATAGCTCTTACTTTTACTTGGCCAGTGCAGTTGTGTCGTTTCCTTCTTGAAAACCGCAGGACCGTGTTTGTACCTTATCTAGGCAGTACTCGGCTTTTGCATCGCCAGTAATGTGTCTAATTTTACAATGTCGACAAGTTATGCTGCGGCACCAAAAGGGATGTCTTTGATTTAGTGAGTATTAGGTTTGCGAGATGACAAACAGTTTCAAGGAAACGTTAAATAATAAATAATATGAAACTTTGAGCGAGAGTTAGGTGGAAATATGATTCGTTTGCGAGAATTTGTTCAAATAACAACTTGTATGGTCGGCGTGGTAGGAGGTCGTGTTATTAAAAAAAAAATTAGGTATGCAACGAGAAGTTTGTATCAGGTTTGAAATTAAAATTATTTGATTTAGAAATAGGAAATGATGAATGTATAAAAAGCTATCTTATCTCCTTGATACTGATTGTTTAAAATAATAGTGTAGTAGATTAGTAATTCAGCTAGAAGATTCGGTTGATATTTGAACCTCCTATATATTGTTTGAGATCAAGAGAGAATGCGTTCTAATAAATGTTATAAAATATACAAGCAAATCATTTCCTCCAAATTCAATGGGAAAATGTACACCGAAAAAGAAAAAGGTAAAGTAACATTTTTAAAAGGGCCCTATGAATATGGTTCATTTAAACCTCAAAAATAAAACACTATTAAGACCACGTGAGTTAAGATCTCCATGTCGTTGTAAAATGAACTACGAAGCTATTTTTGTTAAACCTATACTTTCTGGGTAATATACAGATGTAAGCAATACAAAAAGAGAAATACACAGGGTAGCTGTTTTCCATGTAAATAGTTGGTGACAAGTTTGCTTGACCTCGACAGTAGCGCGCTAAGCGCGATATGATAAACTATAATTCGGTACAGTCGATAAAGTAAAACACTACTAAGAGATTTGAAAAAATGGCAGGTTTCAAGATTTATGAAATTTGAAGCAATTTCAAGTAACATTTTTCCATTTTACAGCTTTTACTTACAATAAGTAAAACGAATTAATTTTTATTGTAAGTAAATGCTGAAAACGGAAAATATTACTTGTTTTAAATGAAAAATAAAAAATATTGGTATAATAAGTTATTTTTTTTACTACTAACATGGGAAATCACCATTATTTACTCCATTCCTCTAATGAGAAGTAATGTTTCTCTCCCTAGGTAAATAATGATAATAAAAAAAAACCTAGGTAAATAATGAAACTAAATTTCATTAGTTTCATTTTGTTAATTTGACAACTAAACTCCCAAACTACTTGATATTTTGAAATATTTGAAAAATAAGTAGGAAATAACTAAAGCTGGGTTTATCAAATCTAATCAAATCAAATATGATAATATATATCAGTGTAAACAGTAAAAATATATATTAACTAGGAAATTCAACACCGGCTTTAAACATTATTAATTAATAACAATAAATCCATGTCATTAAAATATCAAAAATGCAATGGGATATTTCCTAGAATCATACCAAAATTTGACACATGCCAAATTTTTACATAAATAAAGCCAGTATGATTAGAAACACGCTCCAGTCTGCTTGATATTTCGAAATATTTAACAAATTGTTAGGAAATTACTTATGTCAAAATTAAAATTGCTAATACATTAATGTTAGTAGTAAAAATAATTCTATATATACCTCGGCTGAGAAAGCTATTATTTACCTCGCACATTATATCCCTCGGCGCTACGCGCCTCAGGATATAAAAGTGCTCGGTAAATAATAGCTCACTTCTCACCCTAGGTATATAATGTACTATTATTTATAGAAAAGGTAACTATGTCATTACATTATATATTTAACAGCATATTTACAATATAAACACTATAATCACACACTAAATTATTATTGAAGCATAAAAATGTAAGATAACAATGTGACAATTATTTTATTATTAACAAAAACTAGGTACAATTTTTAAAAAACACAATTATAATTTAAAAAAATTATAAACACAAAACAGTCATATCTATAAATATCACAATTATTGTCTTAAAAATTTCTAGTATTGACTTATTTGGTGATGTGAATAAAAGCAAGCATTTGCCAACTTAGCATATGCTAGGCAGTTAAGTGTTTGCTTATTATCGAAGTGAATAAAAAAGTCCTAATATCCGGGAAAACACTACACCAAAGCTAATGCTATCCGGAAAAATGTAAGTCAAAGCCACGGGTAGCATATGCTAACCTATAAGCACTTACTAGGTTCACGTCACGACAGACTCCCTTTCATTAATCCCTCTGCTCTATGATTCCATGCACTCTGCTCCTGTCACGACAGGTCCGTGAAGTATGTTTTATTGGTCAGTATTACAGTTGTATCTTCCTTACACTAGGTAATGTCTAAGGTATCTACATATATCGGTACTGTATTGGTACTGTCATGTCACTATTATCACTTTTACTATGATATCATCTTCAGAGGACGACCGTGATAGCAACGACGAGAAAGACGACAAAAAGATTGATGGCTCATTGTTTGTAAGATTGTTGAAAGACCACATTATATTACTGAATAAATCAAAAACACCGTCCGTGATGAAATCTAAGACAGAAGCATGGTCTACTCTCAGTGCTGAGTACTCTTCTTCAATCAGGAAACTGTTCACTGTAATACAACTAAAGAAAGTATTGCAGAACATAAAAACTATCATAAAAAAGAAGACAGATGTAAAAGCTATCGGAAATAAGCCCATTACATTGAAAAAAATGGAAAAATGAGTTCCTATAACTAATTGACCAAGACAATCCAGTATATCATAAAATCCCAGTAAATATTTCGGTTGGCACTGGCCTATCCACTGAAGGAAACACTAATGTGCACGATAGTGTTACTGAGAAAAATCTTGAAATAGATACAAATGTCTTTACAAGTAAATCGATACATGAAGGTGCTGATCGCATGAAACAGAAAATAAGGAAAAGCACAAAGATGGTAAGCAATTTACGAAAGTCAAGAATCTATGGACTTGTCTACGACACAACTACAACGAGTTGTATTGTTACAGCAATTCCAAGTTAACAAAATAAGACTGGAGAGAAAGAAAATGTTCTCTCAAAAACAAAAGAACGAATGTTTGGAAAAGTCAACTCAAACTGTTTTAGGATCGGATGACTTGTATCTTATTCAAGATTTGTAAACTGTGAGCTTCTTTGATTTCATTTTGTTTTTTTTTTCTGGTATTGATTAAAGACTAAAAATAGTTCTGTTGGTTAAAAAAAAATATTGAAATCTATACTTAAGTTTTTATACCTATTGTATATCTACTTTAAAATATCTGTCATGTTTTAGTGCAACAGCAACATAACCTAATTTATTATCAAAGCCAGATTTACACCACCTCATAATATTCAAATTTAGCTTTAACTTTGTATATTTATAACAATTATCCTTGTATTTGATCATATATTGTATTAAAGTGATATTTAACAGATTGCGTTAGTAAAATTATTGATTTCTTTAATATTTATTCATTTTTTAATTATTATATGGGTGTAAAAACGGCTTTATATTTAGTGATCGCAGCGCGTGAAGCGCAATATGATAAACTATAAACAAGGAAACAATTCCCGCCTATTGTTCAAACCTCCTTTAGTTTTTCTATAGAAATACTTATTGCTAGTACTTAGTACCTGCAAAATTTCTTCATAGAAAATAAAGAATATAAAGTCCTTTATATTACGCCTGGTCGCCTTTATTTAGGCATTGTTTGATAAGTGAAAATGTTAGTGGGTTAAGTTAGTAATTATATTATTATGTTTATACATGGTAACAATTAAAAAAATGACAATGCCTGTCCCAGGAAAACTAATAAAAACAATTTATTTTGTACTTACGCATTAGAAATATTTAGTTCAGATAAACAGAAAATATATAAATGGGATTTTAATTATTATGCAATACTGAATCACCTTATACATCAAAAACGAAATACGTATATCGAAACGGTCTTTATTTGCATTGCAAGAGTAGATATACAATAAAAGCTTCACCTATTTCTTTCTTCTTTATGTCGATTCGAACAAAAAAGCTTAAAATATTTGAAATCTACGGACTTAATAAGATTAATCATGCAAATTTACGATAAGATTCGAAGAATTTTGTTTATAACCTCGTACTATATTTATCTGTACTGGCTGAAATTAGCGACACATTGTTGTGTGGCTAGTGTCGTAAGATCTGTAAGTTATTTCGCAAGAACGCTCATTACAGAGGCGGATATTTTACTTTCTTACTTCATGTTATTTAAGATCCAGTCGTTCTTTGCAGGGGCGGCCGAATAATATACATCGATAGGCAGCTGTATTTAAAATATTACTCTAAATAATTTACAAAAAGACTTTGTTGGAAAAAAAGAAAGAATCAAGAATTCAAACTAAATTTCTTATGTATATATTGTAACGGATAACAAACCCACATAATACATTAAAAATAAATAATGAAAAATAGTAATAAGGATATGAAATAAAATCAAACAAATCTATAAAAATTAAATATATAAGAACCTTAATAATAACAAAAAGTACCTAAATAAAATAAATAGAACAAATTGAAGCTTTATGGCATCAATAAAAGTTGAATAACCTGAGGAAATATCTCTCCTTATAGCATACATGACTTTAGCTATGTAAATCAAATATTAAAATCGTTTTATCATCAAATTAAACTAGACAAAAAGATGAATTGTGCCTTTCCAACAAGAGTGAAACACAATTTGGGTTTCCTCATCTTGAATTAAATTTGCTGGGGGGAAATGACGACAGCGACGTACACCACAACATCGAATTTGTACAAATTGAAAATCAAATGGCTCTAAAGGAGTTTTAATGTATCTAATATGTGAAACCCAATCTAAAAATAATTTTGGACTAGTTTCATAACTTAAATCAAATTAATAAAGCGATAAAACGATTTTAATAATTATTTTGAAGGTCAATAATTTTGGAAAATGTTTTTATATTTAGGTTCAATTCTTGTAAATAATAGTAGATTTAAGTTTGTAAATAGTATTAGTAAGTGAATTTCAATGAAACACAAGTGATTAACAATAAAAAAGTGAAATTGAATAACACTAAATTAGTGCACAATTAAATAATAATCACTCCTCGTATGGGTGATTGACGTGAAAAATAAACGAATTTGCCGAAGTAGTTGGCTGTGACATGAACGTTTATAAAAACCAAATCGCGAAGAAATTCGTAGAAGTCCATCAAAATCATTTGCTTCAGCAACTCTGGTTGAGTTTCATAAAAATTAGAAGAAATCAACATACAAATGGATGACAATGTGATATCTGACACCAAAAGACCGGCTGTTAAACAGGACTTGGAATAATTTATTTTCTGTTCTATTTTTGTATCTGTTGGAAAATAAACTGGAACAATTTGTCTGGTAGTGGATTCCCCAACGAAGAAGAAGATCTAAAAAAATGAATTTGATTAATGCCACAAGAAGAGGGACCATAATAAAATTTTCAGACAAGAAAATATAAACTTTAACGGTATTAAAAGGACCAAACAATAAATTTTAATCTTAATAAACTTTCAGTGCAGTTTTATATAATCTAATTTTGTTTTGATATTTATAATTTAAGTAGATATTTCTTTTTAGTAGGTTTTTTAAAATGAAATAATAACTTCACCTCAAACAGTAAACAAACAAGTTAGATTCCAACGATCTATTTAAAATAAAACTAGAATAATTCAAGAAACCTGCCACCTCTTATATTATAGAAGTTGGCAACTCAAAGTTAGCTTATACTTTGATCATTAATTTCATCGTTGAGACGCCAACTAGGCCATTTTTTATCACATAACCTTATTTAATAACAACACCTTTTCCAAATCAAAAATGCATAAGGAAATAGGTACTTACTCAAGGTATACTTTGATTTCTTGTGTTTAATAATTTCCATGATTAATAAATTAAATTTTTGTTATTTACGAATTTAGAATTTTAGAATCCACCAAACGGGAGGAGTGAATGCTCTAGGAAAACAGGGTCGGCTTTAGCAGAAGTCAATCAAGGTAATGTTGGTATAATTTTCTTCTCTGTATCTATGTTGAGCAGCTGAATTGTCATGTAGAGGGGAGAACGAGTATCGGTGGCGCCAAGGGTAATATTTGACATAGTTGTTGACATTTAATAAAAGTATTTTGTGTTTTATTTTTTTATTATATTACTATTTGATCTTGTACGATGACAAAGTAGTTTTTGTTTAAGATAAATTGCAACTATTTTAAGACAATTTTTTTTCCGATGCTCAATAATCGAATATTAAATAAAATAAAAAAAAATTAAATAGAAACAAAACAAGAAAATAAATTATTTAATAACATTGTAATTCTCCCCGCGTAACAATATATACCCAAAGACACAATTTGTGAAATATAGGTAATAATACTAATATAGGCTTTATAGGCCCATGGCTTGGTTTATTACTTCTATTTATTAATTTATTTTTGCACTTTATAATATTTAGTTGTCTTAAATTCTACTTAACTTTGTTCTTTCACATGTTCTTTGGTCTTCAATCTGTAATGTTTATGTATCTAATTTATTTATACACTTATACGCTAATTTATTTTATAATTAATTTATTTGTACTTGGTAATTTAAATGAACATTATTTATGTACATAGAACAATCTCCTATCTTCAAATGACTCTGATACAGCAACACAGCCTACTTATATAAAAAGGTGAATTCTCTCGAAACTTCCACCAAATTCCTAGACCATATGACACCATATTCATCGAACATTCTACTGTGTTACAGTCTGTTGATTGACGTTGACCATGGACGTCCCATTTCTATGGTCGTTACATTAAGTTATGTTTCAAGGGTTGACTAATTTCGTTAAATATTTTTGGTAAATGAAAGGGTGTGGCTGCTAAAAGTCCAAACAAGGCATAAAGGAACTTAAGGGATTAGAGTATAAACGGACTGGTCAGAAGTGGCTCGTATTACACGTCTATGCCTTTAGTCTGTTTTATCTTTGGTATTCTTTGATTTTCCATTCTCCAGATATCCTCTACTGCCATTTAATTTTATGGACCATAAACTTTTTATTTTGTTTTTTTTATAATTTTCCTTTTACTTGTTTTCCTTATTGCCTTTCTCTCTCATATTTGTATCAGCTTTTGATCATTCTTGCTTTGCCAGCCATACGTCGCTTTCCAAAATTACTATTAGTCTTAAAACAGTTTTATATAATGGTGTTTGTCATTTTTTCTAGATAAGCCTGCTTCTTAGTAAAGAGATAAATTTAGATGATAATAATACCCTCTGTGAGAATTAACCCCTAAAATTCTCAACAGCTTAAGCGGGGAGAGACGGCTATTACTATTATTATTTGCCGTGGTACTGAAGAGCGACTTAGGGCGACTTACAGATGACTGATGGTTTTAGTTAACTTACAGGTATTTAAATTAATTAGAAATTCACACAATAGGACACTTAATGCTTAATACAATTTTTTTAAGAGAAAATTTATGACTATAATGTTCGAGAGTTACACATAACGTTGCTTCATTGATCGCTGAAACTTGATTTTTAATTCTTATTGTCCATTTTTCATTCTCGATTCTCGATTCTCGATTCTCGATTCTCGATTCTCGATTCTCGATTCTCGATTCTCGATTCTCGATTCTCGATTCTCGATTCTCGATTCTCGATTCTCGATTCTCGATTCTCGATTCTCGATTCTCGATTCTCGATTCTCGATTCTCGATTCTCGATTCTCGATTCTCGATTCTCGATTCTCGATTCTCGATTCTCGATTCTCGATTCTCGATTCTCGATTCTCGATTCTCGATTCTCGATTCTCGATTCTCGATTCTCGATTCTCGATTCTCGATTCTCGATTCTCGATTCTCGATTCTCGATTCTCGATTCTCGATTCTCGATTCTCGATTCTCGATTCTCGATTCTCGATTCTCGATTCTCGATTCTCGATTCTCGATTCTCGATTCTCGATTCTCGATTCTCGATTCTCGATTCTCGATTCTCGATTCTCGATTCTCGATTCTCGATTCTCGATTCTCGATTCTCGATTCTCGATTCTCGATTCTCGATTCTCGATTCTCGATTCTCGATTCTCGATTCTCGATTCTCGATTCTCGATTCTCGATTCTCGATTCTCGATTCTCGATTCTCGATTCTCGATTCTCGATTCTCGATTCTCGATTCTCGATTCTCGATTCTCGATTCTCGATTCTCGATTCTCGATTCTCGATTCTCGATTCTCGATTCTCGATTCTCGATTCTCGATTCTCGATTCTCGATTCTCGATTCTCGATTCTCGATTCTCGATTCTCGATTCTCGATTCTCGATTCTCGATTCTCGATTCTCGATTCTCGATTCTCGATTCTCGATTCTCGATTCTCGATTCTCGATTCTCGATTCTCGATTCTCGATTCTCGATTCTCGATTCTCGATTCTCGATTCTCGATTCTCGATTCTCGATTCTCGATTCTCGATTCTCGATTCTCGATTCTCGATTCTCGATTCTCGATTCTCGATTCTCGATTCTCGATTCTCGATTCTCGATTCTCGATTCTCGATTCTCGATTCTCGATTCTCGATTCTCGATTCTCGATTCTCGATTCTCGATTCTCGATTCTCGATTCTCGATTCTCGATTCTCGATTCTCGATTCTCGATTCTCGATTCTCGATTCTCGATTCTCGATTCTCGATTCTCGATTCTCGATTCTCGATTCTCGATTCTCGATTCTCGATTCTCGATTCTCGATTCTCGATTCTCGATTCTCGATTCTCGATTCTCGATTCTCGATTCTCGATTCTCGATTCTCGATTCTCGATTCTCGATTCTCGATTCTCGATTCTCGATTCTCGATTCTCGATTCTCGATTCTCGATTCTCGATTCTCGATTCTCGATTCTCGATTCTCGATTCTCGATTCTCGATTCTCGATTCTCGATTCTCGATTCTCGATTCTCGATTCTCGATTCTCGATTCTCGATTCTCGATTCTCGATTCTCGATTCTCGATTCTCGATTCTCGATTCTCGATTCTCGATTCTCGATTCTCGATTCTCGATTCTCGATTCTCGATTCTCGATTCTCGATTCTCGATTCTCGATTCTCGATTCTCGATTCTCGATTCTCGATTCTCGATTCTCGATTCTCGATTCTCGATTCTCGATTCTCGATTCTCGATTCTCGATTCTCGATTCTCGATTCTCGATTCTCGATTCTCGATTCTCGATTCTCGATTCTCGATTCTCGATTCTCGATTCTCGATTCTCGATTCTCGATTCTCGATTCTCGATTCTCGATTCTCGATTCTCGATTCTCGATTCTCGATTCTCGATTCTCGATTCTCGATTCTCGATTCTCGATTCTCGATTCTCGATTCTCGATTCTCGATTCTCGATTCTCGATTCTCGATTCTCGATTCTCGATTCTCGATTCTCGATTCTCGATTCTCGATTCTCGATTCTCGATTCTCGATTCTCGATTCTCGATTCTCGATTCTCGATTCTCGATTCTCGATTCTCGATTGTCGATTGTCGATTCTCGATTCTCGATTCTCGATTCTCGATTCTCGATTCTCGATTCTCAATTCTCGATTCTCGATTCTCGATTCTCGATTCTCGATTCTCGATCCTCGATCCTTTTCCACTTTCGATTTTCGATTCTTTATTCTTGACTTTCATATTGTTTCATTTCTTTCCTCAAACATAATTCACAGTTTGTAATCTATCTTCGACAATTTTCATAAAGTGTTCAACCTTCTGTAGCCGATTTATTTTAATATCAGTCATCTTTAGAACTTTCAGGTCGTCTCTAATGACTCACTTGTTATTTGGCATCTTCTTGTTTTGGATTCAATCTTTTAAGAACTATCATTTCTCTTAGGTAGTAGCATCCAGAATTCACTTGAATTATAATTGGCCTCACTATTATTTTAAATACCTATTTTATTTCTGTTTAACATTGGAATTTATTTATAATATAAGAAATTATCAGTTTTCTCTTCCAGAATCTAAATTTTAATTAGAAATCTTTTTGGTAACGGTAATTCGATCATTTTCAAAATATATAACTGAATAAAAGTTTTTATACATGGATTCCTAAATATTATATTTGTTGTATTTCTGTTGCGTCTCCGACACTGTACCCCTTTCATACTGATACTAAATAGTACGCGAAGCCTACCCGCTACCTAGCTACTATTTCCAAGTTATAAAATAATGCAACATTAATATAAACATCCTAGCAATTGGCTCTCGCTTAGTGAAGGCGGCTCTAAGTTCTATTAAAGCCGATGTAAAAATACGTATACCCACTTAAGTACCTAATTTGGATTTATATTAATTCTACTAAAGTAAAGGTGTATTGAGTTGTCTATGAAAGAATGTTACGCATCAGTATCAGTATATCTGTAAAACTTCTAGTAATTAGCATTGTTTCAGGTATAGTATGTGTGCCGAAGTAGGAAATGAAATAATAGATATATTTTTTTAATTTTGAATATATTATTCATGAAATTATATTTTCACTTCGCATTGTTAAGTGCACTACGATTTGTAATCTGTATTCCATATTAACAGAAATTAAATTACAACTAATACGACACCCATCAAATCCTATTACGAACCATGCAAATTAATTAAAATTCTCATGGTCTGCTCTAGAATTCAAAGCCGATTAACATTTATAATTGTTTTTAATTAGTTATTGTCGTGCGAACCGTTTTCAACCAGTCTGGTCCTGCCTTCCTTATCGCCATCTCGTCGGGCAGTCCTCTTGCAGTTTGTTTCTTTAGTTGACTGCAACCATCTAGAATTTACCCGATGCAGTGATGACGGCAATTCTATCGCGTTCTCGAAAGGCAATTACGTATAGAAGAAAAGAACAAATTATATAAAAAGGCCTACCTTGGTTTATAATCGGAAATACAGGAAAACTAAACGGTTCACTAATTTCGTATCACTACTTTGGTGAAGAGCTTCGGAGGAATTAGAAGACACTACGGTGGTCAAAAACTGAGAGTTCAAATTTTTTATTCAATCTTACTTATGCCTTTTCAGCTGAAGCGCTGAACGTCTTCAGCTGAAGCGCTGAACGTCGACCAGTTCGGAGTGGGAGAAGCCACCACCAGTTATCGTACTATTTATTACTAATACGAACATGATTTTACAGTACAAATGAGAATATTTTAAACTACGGGGGCTCGCTCAGCTACTGCAAGCCAACAATGACTAGGGAATCCAACATACGGGGGACCTTTAAAGTGTACTTCCACGGAAATTAATTAAAATTTACCTTTTCATAATTAATTCAAATTAAAATATAGTGACTTTGTCACATGGTACCTACAAGAATCAGTGCGGTGTGCAGCATATCTATATATAAATAGGCTAAGACAAAATAGTTCAGTACCATTTCCTCTTAAGTTTCTGAACCAATTTTCTTTTTTATTACTTTATCATTCCTACTCGTGTCCTTCCAATTATGGTAGATATTTACTGTTTACCGTTATTAATTTTGGGAATTGTGTTAGGGGTTTAATTTTTTCTTAATTAATAGGATTTTACACGCCTTGGTACCAGACCTTAGAATATATATAGTCAGGAAGGAGGAATCCTAAACGACCTTGGAATCGCGATGATATCTAATGGTGTCTAGTGAACTAGACGAATATGGCGACAAGTGTTTCCGGTCTACCAGTGACGTACTGTCATAAAGGGGCGTAGAAAAGAAAATAATAAATTCTCATTATCATATTATTTAAATTTACCGATTTCTCGCTAAAGCGAATTGCTATTTTCTTGCGAGAAGTTTGCATTTTTGTTTTATTAACCTTCATTATGTGAATAAATTTTATTTTAAAATTGCATGTTGGGTGGGATAAATATAGGAAAATATGTTTGGGATAATTTATAGAAGGATATCATTTGAAATATCAGAGCAATAATATATTTAAAAATTTGTTGACTTTTTTACGTCTTTATTATAATAATGTCTTTATTATTCTACATTTTACAAATTTTAAGGTTTAAAAAATAAATATTATTCTGTGAAACTATAAACTGAAAGATTTAAGAATTTTAAATAAATAAGTGACATTACTTGTTATTTTTTTGTTGTCAAAATAAGTTAGTTTGCTTACTGATAATTCTGTGGTCAATTGGATTAAAAAGTGACAGTTGAGAAAATAGAAATTTAAATTGGGATTATAGGTAAAATCTGACTAGGGAAAAATCAAAATAATGTGTTTTTAATTATAAGAAATGACCGTGATATACTCTTTGCTCAGACAGTAAAAATTAAACTAAAAATTACTTACTTTGAATTGTCTCAGACCCATGAAAATCTTTAATTGGAGAATTTAGTATCTAGTAGCGGTTTAATCAGTTGTTAAGCAACGAATTTATTGAATATAGGGCTTCAAAGGAAGATTGAAAAAATTTTGAATCTAAAATTAATATAAAGATTTTATAGAATAATTCATTTATATAACCTTCAATCATATATTAAAATGTACAGTAGTAATTAAGGATCAGTTTAAGCTAAATTTCATGAAGGGAGACAGGTAAATTAAACAAATCTACTTACCAGGAAAACTCATATCGAGACCGGCGTGATGGAAGCATCGCCATCGAAGGAAATCTGACTTTGGATTCTGGTTTATGCGTGGGAATCAAACAGTGGATTCTTCAGAGTGCAAATTACATGCACTATTGTAAGTGACTTTAAGTTTTAACTTTTCATCATTGTGAAGAAAACCACAAGCACATCACACACCAATAAACTATAGTATTTTATACTTACAAAAGTTATCATATTAAATTTTCTATAAGTGAAAACGAATAAAAGGTACTATTCCTTTACATAACATTTTGCAGATCGCCATCAGTGTGATTTATTTAGAACTTTAAAAATAAAGAAATTGTTATGTGTGGTGAACTACTTTCATTATGACTATAAGTTTTCTATTACCCAATAGAGGGTGCAAATACTATTATACTCGACGCCATCTTTTGTCCACTATATTTAAGTCATAACAAATCTGCGGATTTATTTTTGGTAAAATAAAGACTCATTGAGAAATTTATAATTTCATTATAAGAACAATAACAATGAGGATTTATTTCTAATTTAATATTATACGATTTATATTATGATTGTATATAATTGTTTGATTTTTTATTTGAAAATTGAAATTTAAATAAATTTGTTAATTTGATTTTTATATAAATAAATTTAAAAAAAATATATATATATATATATATATACAGGGTCAACAACAATATTAATACAAATATATAAAAAGGTAAATTAAACTTAAAATAATATTTTTATAGTATGGGAACCGACTCCTGGGACGAGAGCATATCATGTGAAATATCTGATAATTTGATTAAGGTATTTAATATAAAAGCATAGCCGGAGTTAAATTAATTTTTATAGAAGGGTAATACATAGAAAAAATAATAAGGCGCTCAACAAAACAGGTAAGTTAAATATTGATTTAAAATAATAAATAATTAACAAAATAAAAAAATTGATAAATATAAAAATAAAATAAAAACAATATAATATGTTTTTAAGTATGCGTTAAAATAAACTAAATATCCTATACTTATATTTAGGTCAAACACGGCTGTGATATTTCTTTCTTGAATGTTTTTGTTGGACTACATATAAAACTTCCTAATATTGAAGAGAATTTATGATTATTTTATTACATATAATTATTAGTAATATTTTTTGCAGGACAATTTTGCACAAGCATGTAAAACACCTTTCCAACACAGGATTCTATAACGTAATAATGATTCTATGAGTGCAAAATAGATTATTTTTAAATGTACATTCAACGCATTATTTGTATGCTTAGTCCAGTTATGATGAGAGTCAATTTGTACTCTAAGGCATTTGATATCATTTGTAATACTTATATGAAACTACTGAACGTTATCTTTTATTGTTTTTATAGAAAGAGGCCATCTTTTTGTAACTGTATAATGGAACAACATAAGTTTTATCAAAAGTTTGTGAGTTTTTATAATTAAACCATTCAAAAATTTTTGTAACATCTGTTTCTATTAATAATTTTAATCAATTCCAGTTCTCAGCATTTTACAGAATAACTGTGTCTTTTAAAAAACTTACAATATTTCCATCTGTATTTAAACGAAAAATTATTTAAAATAAAATAAAACAAGATAGGACCTAAGACAGTATCTTGAGGCATGCGATATGCTACTTATTTCCTTACTTGAGATATTATTACTTCTATACTTCTATTTGTGTTCTTTTTTATAAATAACTTTGTAATATATTATATAGGGTGCATCACATTCATGCAATAAACTTCTATTATATAAAAAAAATGGCACATGATATAGTAAGTAAAGAATTTATTTACTTATATACTTCAAACGGACCACTTTTATTGGGAATCTCTTGAGAATCTCTAGGAAATATGAAAATTGTCTACCTGGGATTAATTTATATTATTTGTAAATCTAGAATCTTTAAGAAATCTGAAAATTGTTAACTTGCAATCAATTTATTAATCTAAATTGAACAATAATTTATTCATTTTAACAACCACATAAATATCTTAAAATTGCATTAACATCATTGTTTAAATAAAAGTATGTATACCCTATAAACCACGAGACTACGCCTATGAGCACAATTGATCGCAGACGCACTTACCATGTTTGTTTACAAATTTAAAACATTAAAAATTTTAAAAATCTTTAATGTGTTTGAAAATTAAGAGAACAAAATACTTGCTTATGAAATGTAGATTATTCCCTTCTACTTTTAGCTGTCCTGTTATATCCACAAGACGAACAACTGACTATATTGTCTTGTTTGTCTTTTAACGCGGAAAATTTAAAATTAACAGTAATTTTAAATAAATACTAAAACACTAAACACTTTTTTAAAGTATCTACAAAACATACGCTTGATAAAAGTTTAAATTAACATATAAAACATTCAAATTATTAACAAATTTTAATCACTAAAATTATAAACCAATTTTAGAAACCATTTATCATATAATGATGAGTGATCCATAGTACAACATGACTACCACTTCAGTCAGATCGATTAGATTAACGCAGACATGGCATGCTTCTTCCTGACTATATATGTTCCAGACGGACCAAACTTTTCTCTACTCAGAGCGAAACCGGAGCTCTTTATTAGACACTCGAGCCTTGTTGCGTTTTCTTTATATTATAATTATCTTTTGTAGTTTTATTTATGGGCAAAAATTGGACATAAACTGCGTTCTGAGGTAATTTAATATTAAAAGAAACATAGATCAATAATTACGCGGAAAATTTTAAAAAGTATTAAATTTTAACAAAATTTAATGAAAATTATATTCAGTCTTCAATTAATTGGTTTTAAAATAATTAATGAAACTTTATTTTAAATTTAGACAGAACCTCGAGGTAAAAGTAGTAAAAGTAGTCGAAAAGTAAGTTCAGATTTTAAATAAAAATAATACAACAATTACAAGTGTAAAATGTTTAGGATCAAACGACCCGTAAAGATTCTTTTTTGATTGAAAAATAATTAGAAACGTGTTAAGATATAAAGTTAACTCTTATGAAAAAAATAACACTTTTTATTTCTTTTTCCACAAAAAGTTATTCAACATTGTTTTGACACCCTGTTTAGCGTGAAGAAAACTGGCTTTTTACATTTAAAGATTAAGAAAAAATGAGGTTATGTGAGATCGGTAGTAAATCTTTATTTTTATTATAGGGTATATTACCACCATTGGACCGAAAGTGGGAAAAATCGCAAAATGAGAATGAGATGACTTAAAACCAAGGGTGTTGAAATATGTCGAAAACGCTTTCATTGAATTTTCTGTCCGTGACTAACATTAAAAATCTGAAATCTCTGTAATTGGGAAATTAAAAATAATCACTTTCTGAGTATTATGTTTAGGGTATATGCACTGGTTGGCAACCTAACTAAATAACGATGATGATAATAAAGCAAATCGAAATTTCCAAGAAGCTACGTGCTATTAAATTACGAAAATTATACCTCTTTTTTTGGAATTCAATTACTGAAATTACTTACGAATAATTTGTACTTAAATAGGAAAATAATATTCTTAAGTAAATGTATTGTGTGTACACAAAGAGGAAATTTAACTTACTTTTCAGAAAACCGTCAATTTAAATATATTTTTCCCCTATATAATTTTCTTAAGCTATGGCAACATGCGTTTGCCTTTTGTTTTTGTTTTTAACATTTTTTAGTTTCTTATTTTAATAATCAATAATTATAATAATAAAAATAAATATGAACGCTCTTCGGCTGTCATGAGATTGTATTCCTTTAAGTTTGGCTTTAACCAGTGGTGTTACAAAGAGAGGGAGAATATTGAGCATGAGAATATATTACTTAGTATTTATAGTTCTAAATTATCAAAAAAGGTTAGGTGAAATAAAAGGTGTATTTAAAGTGTGTAAGGTTTAAAGTATCAAAGATATTTCCTGTCTTATATTTAAATAATATTGTCGAACTCATTACCCACTAAACATAAAAACTTACACACATTTGCTGCTAGTTTAGTTTCTAGCAACTAAAACTTATTTCGTAAGTGTTTGGAAAAATTGTCACAAATTTTATTTTTATTTTGAAGTTTTTAGTGAGTTTTTATGAGAAAATTTATGTTTTTAAACCTGAAGCAATCTTATTTTTGTATATTTGCAAAACAAAATTAGCAGAAAATGCTCTTTCATAAATATTTATTTGGAAACTTTATATAAGTTCGGTAGCACAAATTTATATCCAATTAACAAATAACCTCGTATGTGGAAAATTCATCACAATTTTGCAAATTTTAATTTTTATTCGGTAGTTTTTGGTATGTTCTTAAATTTTATATTTATATTTTTAAACTATGAATGAAGATAGGTACTTAATTATATTTTTGTAAATTATCAAAATCAAACTTCCGAAAATATTATTCAAAATTTCTCACACGTGTTCAATAAGATAAGTTAAGCAGGTACAAATAAAAACAATATATATGTTTAATTTTCAAATTAATCTACTACTGGTTCTCAATTTATGTTCTTTAATATTTTGTAACAAAATCATCAACCGCACTTAAATGTATATTTATAGTCCATTATATTTATCGTTTTTTCGTTTTCTTCAGACGAAACTTTACAGCTGATACAAAACTAGTCACCAACGACAATTTTGCTATTATACTCAATTTACTTTAAACGTTTTCATTATAAAAGACAAATATTAAACAATCATTTTGTTTAGCCTATAAGTATGACTTAAATCAAAAAACGAAATTCACATTTCTCGAAATTTCATTACACAAGCCAAAACTTTAAATTCATTTGAAGGCAAACTAAATACAAATTTAAAATTTTTACAAAAAAAATGTTGTTTCGGTACATTTGCCCGATCAGCGGAATACTTTATTATAATATCTTAACCTCAATAGTTAGTATCACACATATGATTTACATTCATACCTACATAAGTACTTAATTTGAACTCATTTTAAAATGTTTCTATAGGGACGCACATACTTTACATTCATACCTATATAGGTACTTCACTTCAAACTAATTTTTAATACCTTTTCAATAGGTACTCATACATTCTAACCATCATATTAAACATATACTTGCATGTGTGATCTGACAATTGGCCGATTGTCTAATTCATAAATGTGATAATCAGGGCACATGTTTATGGCACGGGGTCGGCCAACCATCTGTCATAAACATACGTACCCAATACCCATTCACACTGTATGTTTTGTTTTATTATAGCCATACTTACACCCATGTTCTTACTTATACTCATATCTATACCCATGCACCAAATAAACAATTCCTTCCATAATTTTAAGGGTTTAATCAACCTCAGTGCCGTACCTATGGTGAAAGAATACTTATAATCTCTATAATTATCCAAGGCAACAATTTTCTAATTAAATTCATTAAAAATCATAAAGATATCTATTCTGGTTAGTTATCTTTTACACAATCCATGTGATACCTAAGTAGGTACGCATTCAATTACACATAAACACAGTTCTTAGTTAATCTAAAATATTTATCATACATTATTACACATCATTTTTCATCTTTTCAATCTACAAATTTATTTATATCTCTTTTGTAAACTTTTTAAACCATACTCAGGTATACACACATACAATTTGCTTTAACGCACACTTAAAAACATCTTATTCAAGTACAAATCATATACTTATTTTTATCACAACTATTTTAACACAATTAAATCGACACTTCTTAATAAAACTACAATTTCAATCTTTATGAAAACAAAAACATTTCTTTTTATACATTTCATACAATACCTAGCTATAAATACTCAATTTGTCCATGTACATTTCGAACGTTGTTATATACGCATAGACATTATAATCAGTTGACTTCGGTAACAAAACCTAGGTTCACACTAAAACTCTAATTCATACTTAATTTACATTTTTGATTTTATTCAATTAAGCTTAGACTTTCTTACATTTTATGGTGATTTCTATAATGAGAGCTTCTGAGCCCGAAATATCTTTTTCGGCGCTCACGTGATACCTAATTCAATGCCTATTTTACCTTCGCACATTTTACGTTTACCTACTTCATCTTTATGCACTTTCTATCATATCACATTTCGTGTCGTGTCGTTAAGAAATTCAAACAATTTTAAGTTTTTATATTCATTTTTACTTTCATTAAACCAGGTAGCTTTAAATTTATACAGGGTTATTCAGCACCCACTCAAACACACAATCCATTTTACTTCCATTTATTTTTTATCTTGTCGATACCTTAAAACAAGGTTATTTCACGCTCTACAAACTTATAACTGAAAAAGTCAAAGGTACTTCAGGTCATAGAGACACGACTAGAGAACCCAACTTAAACATTTTGGCCAGCTGGTCTGGACTAAAACTTCGTATTTTTTCACACACACATAATTCTTTCGCTCGCCTATTGATCGTTCACTCTTCTATCAACACTCAATACATTTATACTTTTTTATAATACATACAGGGATGTTCTTCCTATAAGACACTCTCGGGTCCTCATACCCATTTTATAATGTAATCGTATAACATGCAGGGTGTTCTTCTTATACGACACTCTCGGGTCCTCATACACATTTTATAATTTTTTCATATTACAGTGTGTTCTTCCTATAAGACAAACCCTCAAACAATAAAATTAGTTGCTTTAGGTCACAGAGACAGGACTAGGGAACTGATTTGGGACGTTTCTGCCAGCAAGTCTAAACTAAAGACAATAACGACGGTCTAGTGCACACTTGTGTTAAATAACATTTTGCTAATATTTAACAATTCAAGTTTAAAGATTTTAAGCTACAGTTCTCTGTTATTTCACATAAAATCTTTCTGCCAACTACTTTCAACATTTGTTCGTTATCTCTAATTACATAATAAAGTAAATGAAGATAATGTATTTGTACTCATATAAGTAGGTACATGCATTTAACACAATTTGTCCTAAAATTACAAAAACATGTGTGCGTTAAGTCATTGATATTATAATTTCACAGTTTTCACTTTTATTATTTCATACTTTCAACATACCTCTTACAAGGTATATTATTTTTTTTTTAATGAACTTATTTACAATTTAGTTTCTTTCACTCCCCGGCCCACCTTTCGGGTCGGAGGGAATGTTGAAATACATTCAACATTACATTCAACGTTACTTTCAATATACATTCAGTAATACTAATTTACAAACAATATTAACTCCTACAGCGGTCCCTGTAGCCTGTACTATCTCAACCTATAAGAAAGTTCTCTAACAGACGAGTTCGTCAAGCGCGGCAGCTACTCCTCATTGGTTCAAAATTACTACGTTAGCCTTAAGTTCTCTTAGCGGCTCATCATCGTGTCACTGCGTGTCCACTATTCAGTAAAAAAGGGACGCTGTGCCCGCCATTGCATAAAATAAAATTGAACTCAGCTTAAGTAATCAATTTCCGAGTGATGATGTTATTGTAAATAATGTAAAAAATGCGTTAGTTGTGAATAATGTATTGTAATCGACCCAAACAAAAAAAAATACGAACTGAATCAAATTAACTTATATTGCAGACTAATCTTTTAAATACAAAAATCTGTTCAGAAACTTAACGATTCGAGCAAGGCATGATTAATACTTATGTAAGCATTTTTATTTATAAATATTAGTCACACTACTTAAGGGTACAGTCTCTTATTTTACTAATGAAAAACATTCTTTGTCAATAAAATTAGTATGTATGGTACAGTATAAGTGTTAACCCTACAATGCCTAATGTATCAAATTTGATACAACCATATTTTTACCGGGATATTTGTCACACAGGTTATTTTTGGCTGTACTGCGCACCGTGTCAGTTTAGCTACAACCTTACTGAAGAGTATATACAATCGAAAATTCAGTATTCGGCGATTTGTACCAGCTATGTTGTTTAGTTGTGTTCGGTTGCACGTGGGTACATTGCCTTTTTAACTGGATATTTCTTAGTTTATCGATTTTAGAATTATTTTTGATAGCTTTTTCTATTGTAAAGGTAAGTACTTTTTGGTTTCTTCTATTTATTTATAAGTTTCGTTGTTGTAAAGCAATAAATTCTGTCATAAAATTAGATCGTATCATATTGGCTACATATTGGCTCCAGTAAAAATTTCATTATATTTGCTACGAGGCTTAAGTTCAACAATTTTTTTTACTTTTTAGATGGTAAATCGACTAAAATGGACATTGATATCTATAGAAAATCCACTCATACAGGAGTAGTAATAGATAATTTGTCTAATCACCATATCTCGCATAAATTAGCTTCCTTCAATTGTTATTTAGAACGTCTATTACGAGTACCTTTATCCATTGAAAACTACAATAGAGAACTTAACACAATAAAAAACATAGCTCATCTACACAATTATGATCACAGTTTAATCGATAAAATGTTGAGAAAAAAACAAAATAGAATTATTAAAAATACAACATTTATAACTAACCCTATACCTGTAGAGGCTAGCATTAGCAAGTATATGTCACTTACCTATATTGGAAATATTTCTTATAAAGTCTCCAATATCCTCAACAATCACTTTAAAATTTCTTTTAAATTCTCCAACTCAATTAGTAACTTTTTCATCAAGAATAAAGATAAAGTGGACATCATGGATCAACCAGGCATATATGAACTCAGTTGTAAGTCTTGCCCAGCCAAATATGTAGGTAGAACCTTTCGTAATTTTAGGACTAGACTTAAAGAACATTTAAGATGTTTGAATACTGCCACAACCGGCTTCTCACATTTTGCCACCCATCTAGTAGAGTCCAATCACGATTTTGACTCAGGAGATGGCTTTAGGGTACTCCACATTTGCCACAACAAGTTGATATTGAATAATTTGGAGAACCTAGAAATATTTAGATTAAGAAAAAGTACCAATGTATTATCACTAAACTCACAAGTCTTTTCCGAATCCACACCCACGTTCTCAGTTCTTTTTTAAAAATCTACTTTTTCCCTTAAATTACCCCCCTTTTTACTTTAAAATCTCCCTTATGAAATTCTATTGACTTTAATTATTAGTTATACTTATCTTATCTATTCCCTATTTTTACTCTGTCTCCATTTTCCATTTTCATTTTTCAGTACATTAACATTACTTCAAAAAACAACTAACCAAATCAATAGTTTTCTCTTTTTTTCGTTTTCTCTTTCTTTCTTTCCTTAATACCACTTTCCTTTCTTTTTCCGTTGATATGTTACCAACTTCTTAATTTGAACATTAAGTACATCTAAAAATTATTTTCCGACGCTAATGCTAGACTCTACGTGTAACAATAATAATTAATTTATTTCATTTTGTTTATTATTACATACAAATTCAAATAATTCATTTTAAAACCTATATTATTAATTAAGAAACATTTATTTCGCCAACGCCATCTATTAGCCGATGTCAAAATATTTAAATTTGACAACCTCTAAACTGTTTTTCTTAAATATTAGAATTGTTAATTCGTCTATTTATATCTAGAGGGCGTTAATTAGTATCTTTAATCTAAAATAAAAAATTATACCTTCAGAATTATAAACACTTCATGTTGTCTAAGAGCCCATTTTAGTTCTTGTAGGGTTTAAAAAAGTTTTTAAATTGGTTTTGTCTTAATGTCTGTCCGTTCGTGAAATATTTTAATAATTTTAATTAATAGTTTTAGACCTACTTGTTTTTTGACATCAACTTTTTGTTGCAATTACTGTTTTTATGCATTTCTTAAAAAATACTCGCATACTTGTTTTTTTACACCGACCCTGTGATAATCTCTAAGCTTAGTCTTAAATAGATGAGTAATACGGGTGAGTTCTTGATATTTGACAACTTTCATAATTTTTAATTAGTTATGAGCTCATTCGTTTTTACCTATCTATTTTAGACCATACCTGATGATGAGGATCTGATCTCCACGAAACCGGTCGTATTAAATTACTCTTGTGAGATCTTAAGGACCACCCTTGTTTTATTTACTTCTTTTTTTTTAAATGGACAAGACTACTTACTGAAAAAGAGTTGGAGGATGCTGAGGTAAATTCAGATGATGATCTGGATGACTTTGCTACTGGTCAAATTGAGTCTGCTTCTGATCAAATTGAGCCTGTAGAACTAGAAGAACTACCACTGCAGTTTGGAGATGGTACCACAATTTCTCCTGATGGAGATATTGAGCAAGAAAACCAAGTTCAACAAAGTGCAACCACGTCAAATCAAACTCCAAAGGAACCACAACAGGAGGCAGGGGTTTTGAAAAAGAAAGTGTCTAGTCTGTTATGTCGTAAGGAAACTCTTGTTTTGAGTAAAAAGGCTTTATTATTTCGAGGAATCTCAACATTGCCTTCATTAATAAAGGAGTTTGAAACACGATTTCATTTCTTCAAATATTTTTTTGATAACAATTTATTTCAAAAATTGCAGATGAATCAAACCTTTACTATAATAATAATAATAATAATAATAATAATAATAATAATAATAATAATAATAATAATAATAATAATAATAATAATAATAATAATAATAATACTCTCCCTAATTCACCCCCTTACGAGTGAATTTCAACCCCTGAAGTCGACTAAACGACTTGTGTAGGGGAAGGGATGGGTATTATTATTTGCCGTGGCGCTCCGGGGCGACTTAAAGATGATTGATGGTGCCATTTGACTTACAGGTGAGTAAAACCCGGAAAACCTCACCCACCATCATCCAGACGAAAATGTATGGCGATTTTATAAACTGCATGTCATATCAATAGAAATTGAATTTCTATTAATACGGCACACATCAAATCCTAAACCGAACCATGCAATTTAATTAAAAATCTACATGGTCTGGTCTGGGATTCGAAGCCCAGCAGTCTCGAACTCATAAACTTGCCTATAAATGAATATAAGCGCGTTAGACCGCTACACCATCGACTCTATCCAAAAAGATCCTAATAAAGCAGCCACATTATCTGCAGCTGATATAAAACAGTTTCTTGGGATCTGCATATACATGTCAGTTGTTCACATGCCCAACGTACGAAGCTACTGGTCAACAAAACTAGGCTTTCCCCAAATCAAAGAGACTATAAGTCAAAATCGCTTTAACTTTATTCGAAAACATCTGCCTTTCAACGATAATGACAAGATATTGTCCCGAAAAAGTCCAGACCATGATAAGTTGCATAAGCTTAGACCTGTTATAGATGCTCTAAATGCCAGATTTCAGTCAGTACCTTTGAATAAATGTCTTTCTGTAGACGAGCAACTTTGTGCTACTAAAGCACGCCATCATTTTAAACAATATCTTCCGGCCAAACCACACAAGTAGGGTTATAAACTGTATGTGTTATGCGGAAGTGATGGCTTCTCGTATAATTTTGAAATATATAGCGAGCCCGATTTAGGTTCTGGTGCCAACATCGATGTAACGCTATGCAGAATTGTTCGTTCAAATCAAAACTACAGAGTCTGTTTTGACAAATTTTACACATCAGTTTTTCTGCTTGCATATTTAGGTAGCAGAAAAATTTACTCGCTGGGTACAGTTCGACGTCCAAGGATTCCGAATTGCAAGTTACCAACTAAGGCAGAGTTTAAAAAAAGACAGAGGTACTTCAGAAGAGTTTGTTTGTAATGTTGATGGAGTCGATATATCCTCAGTAATATAGTTAGATAACAAACCACTCACTTTTTTATCAACATTTAAAGGCGAAATGTATCTAACTGAAATAAAACGATGGGACAGAAAGCAAAAAAAAATACATACAAATTTAGTGTCCCAGCTTGGTTCCAGAATATAATACCCACATGGGAGGGGTGGATACCATGGACAGCTTTATTGGAAGACACAAAATTAGGCTAAGATAAAAAAAATTGTACATAAGACTTTTTTACCACCTAATTGACATGACGATTGTCAACACATGGCTGTTTTATAAACGGGCACAAAACAAAACAGAGAAGTTGATGTCTCAGGTTCATGTTCATCTCGAAATAGCAGAGTGCCTTTGTAAGGCTGACAATAGCAGTAGACTGCGAGGCAGGCCTTCCAAGGAATCAGTTGAATCAATGCTGACAGAAAAGAGAAAAAAATCTAGTCTTCTCTCATGTACCACCTAAAGACGTTTTCTCATATTAAATGCTCTAAATGCGGAGTACATCTATGTTTAAATAAAAACAACAATTGCTTTGTCTCATTTCATAATCAGTAACATGTTTAATACTTTAATGCTTAATGTATCAGATTTGATACGACTATATTTTTGTCAAAATAAACAAAAATTTTGATCCTAATTTTTTTAAATTATTTTCCCTACATCCTTGAAGAGAAACAAGCCTAAAAAACATTTTTTTGTTTAATTTTAAAAATTGAGCAGTGTAGGGTTAAATAAAACTGATTTTTATTCGGTAGTAAAATAAAATGTGTACAGTAAGAGGTAACCTCGTGGATCACACAGGTATTCATACTTTCTTTATTGATATAATCCACGAATAGTATGTCAGATTGGTCCTATTTTATAGATGGCGCAATACACTGGTTAAGTCTGTACATCGGTGTGACCGCTACACATTTATTACAAGCTCAATAGTAATTTTAGTCCTTAAATTATGTTCGACTAATTCACCTATTTCAAATTTACCAACGATAATGTTAAATCTACATATTTCGTTGCCCTTCTGGTATGTCTAATCCATTGAATATTACAGATCAGGACAGGAGTTTCATAAAATGTATGCATCTAGTTACGAAATGCCCTATTTTATGTAACGAGTGAATATTTACGGGACGAGCAGAGCGAGGTCTTCCAACATGAACAAGTTTATTGAACGGCATTTCGTAACATGTTACATATAATATTTTTTTTTAATTTGGACCAGATTATTTATAAAATTGTGTTTTGGTAAAAAATTACTGATATCTTGGCAACCAATATTACTTTCTTATATTGTTAGTTCCATTTACAATTAATAAAATTTCTACCTACCTTTCAGAGAGTATTCTTCTTTACTTACATTTACTGTAGACTCCCATTGCAGTTTATTATTTTCATTAATTTCCTATTTTTCCACTTCATACTGTAAAACTAATTTCATTTTAAATATAAAATCCAAAACTAGACGATTGGAAATTAAATAGAAATAGAAAAAAAATCAATCCAACCCAGTGTTAATTAATTTTATCTTTTTATTGTAGCAGATGGTACGGTTAATAATTATTACTAACAGTACCACAGCAAACTGGGCCTTCCTTGGTTCAAGAACTCGAAATTAATACTTCCTATAAAGCGTCCAAGACTTTATTAAAATCTTTATTATATCAGCAACATCAATTCCCGAAGAAATAAAATCCACAAGATATTAATTACTCAGGATCACGTCAGAGTTGTTAAATTCGAGCAGTCGTACCGTAAATTAATTTTACTGTACGTTTTACGACCCCTCGAGATATGAAGAGGTGTCAGAGAATATACCAGGCAATATCCTGATGCTTAAAATAGTGATTTACGATCAAACGCAGCCACGCTGAAAAAAATGTTTTTACTGCATTGAAAAACTGTAATGATCTATTATGTGTGTGAAATATTTCCCCTAAAAAATCATAGACATCGACAGTGTACTATTATTAAACGCTAAGGCTCATAAAGTACACAAAGTATTTATTCATAGATATTATGATTTTGGTACTTTATAAATGATTTAAGTATTAGTAAATTAAGCGAAAATAAAAATATCTTAAGAAAATGGCTACATTTGAGCAGTTCAATAACCTCTACGATTTAATGATTTAAATTACTTATTTTTTTATTATTTATTTATTTATTTATTTTAATTATAGTAGAACATGAGTTTCTCAATCCCAAAGTTGAGTTTTGGTTTTTTAAATAATAATAATAATAATGACTTTATAATTTTATTTTAAACCTAAATTAAAGTCTGATCATTATTAAAAGAGCAACCAAGTAATTAGACCTACTGAACAACTGCACAACTTGATGAGGAAGCTGAAAAATTTACCAAAATGTTTCACTCTCTTGCAATAACACCAAAGAAATTACTCATTTGGTAATGGGAAAAGACTACACAGAGATCAAATAATTAAAGAAAAACAAATAAGGCTATTTTAAACAATAAAACTAAAAACCTTGTGACAGGCTTCTAGTTCACCGACAGTGAATCAGGGAGTCTGTGTAGCGCTAGAATGGTGATTTCCTAATAGGGGTTGCTCAGGCGCCAGTTTTGGTATCAAAATTTGCGGTGCTTCCTCCGCTTCCATGGACCGCACGCCCCTAACAGAATGTGATTTTTACATATGTAATGTCTCTTTCTATTCAACAGGTAACGTGTTGAGTTTAGAATCGGTGATGTCAGTCCGATGAAAAGGTCAGAGTCGAAGAGCTACTGAATTAGGAAAATGGTCGGTTACCTTTCGATGCACTGTATCTCTTGAGCCATCTTAAGATTGACACATTATTGATGGTTAGTTACCTCGACCAAGTTAAGGTGATATTCTAATATTAACTCTGAGTAAATTCATATATTTAAACCAGTATTTGAATGAACTTTTTCATTAAATAGATGTAAGAAAACAATAATATTATTCATGTTTTATTTATTGCGTTTTTCAAAATACATATTTTAAATTATTTGATTCACTAATACACTTGTACATCTTCCCAGTGATATGACCCTCCTTGTTTATTAAAGCACTGCGTACCAATTTGGTTAAAGTATATTTCTCCAACACTATTCGAAACCTCAGTGTCTGCTTTCTTCAAACAGGTGTAAAATTGTTTATCGCACTTGCAGAGCACTCTAAAATATAATGTCAAAATAAAAAAAATGTATCAAACATTTATCCTAAATACTTGTTACTATTTTTTTCCTATACGTGCGGTTATAATGTAAAAGGATAAAATTGGCAACAGTGTATCCGATCGGCCATCCTTCGTGTAGAACTTGATAGTAGGAGAGTACGACGAACAACTACTTGACCTTCTTTGAATATGCAATAATTGGAAATATAAAAATATATAATCCCCAATTACGAAAAATACACCCCTATATCTCCAAAGTCAAAAAAAACACCAAAGAAAAATTGAAAAAGCTGATATTAAAGACAATAGCAAATTAAATCCGTGATCGAACCTGGAATCTTCAGACTATAACCGTCCGCGCCTCTACCAGTTCGTCTATCGTAGCACATAACTTCGACAGTCGAACTCGTAGATTTGTATTCAATAAGATACTGACTCTCGTCGGCGCTTACACATTTTACTTCCATCCCAGTTCTCTCATTTCTCCTTAAGACCATCTTTGGTTTTCTATTACACACAATTTAAGTATTTCGGCTTGAAATGTAGTGGTACCTTTTCCCAATGAGACGCTAGCTCGCATTTAAGTTTAACTCCTTGTACGCCAGAGCCATGTTTTTTTGGATCTATCCGTATAGCTTCCGAAACACCTAAAGAAATATTTCTCTACCTGGAAATTTAGGTGAAGTATCATGTGCTCTGATTCCATATTTAATATGTGATAATTTACCTTATGTTTTATTCTTGTAAGTTTTGTGTGTAATTTAACTTTATATATTTAATTTAAATTTATATTATGTTTTTTTAATTTTACTTATTTCTGATATCCTCTGTATTTATTGTCAATGTATTTAAATTGTTACATACTTGCTACATTGTAAAAATGCACTGTAGGGACTACTATTTAAAATTAAGAAAAGAAACTGCAACCATTCCTCAAAATGCTTCGTTAATAAAAAAACATCTTCCTTAGTCCTATTGGCGGTTCAATTTTTAAGTAACTAAGTATATGGTTGAACCAGGAGATTTCATGATTGATTTAATGATAATCAATCAAGAAAAAATCCTTACTTTGATTTTTCATGAAAATATTAAATGTGAACAAATATAATGTCAGAAGAAAATAAATCACTTTTTAAAAAGTATTCGTATCTGGTACTCGAATACTTTTTCCCCTATACGACCTAACTCTGTTTTTTACAATTTACCTCGTCCAATTGGCTGGATTTTTCAAATTATACTTAGTTTGTGAAGCTTCTATATAATCTGGACATTTATCGTGAGTTTGGCAGCATTTATCTGCTTCAATTTCGGGACCAAAATCATTGTCATCGGATGCAGTGCTTCCTGGTCCGCACCATTTTGTTCCTAAAAATAATAAAATATTATAAATAAGCAAAAAAAATAAAAATTTATCACAATTAAAGTGTTTAATTAGTCCTAGAAGAAAAATAATACGTAGATATCACAAATGTTGGAAAATAAATGTGGTACAAAGTAATTTCGAAAATAAATAAGTTACATATGTAAAAAAACGACATTTCCTACATATCTATTTTTTCACCCTTTCGGGCATCCATCTGCGCCGCTCTAAGGCGTTCCATCATATCCCCAAGTAGGCTTGGGTCCAGCCATTGGCTCCCTTTAATCAGGCTTGGGGTCAAGCCTCCAGCCTCCTTTTTACTTTCCTATCTGTATACAGATAAGGAAAGTATAGGAATCATGATTTTTTTCGACCTCCAGTTTTCGACGGATTTTTACGTTTTGGGGTCCCCCGAGTCCGTTTTGACTATTTTCGGGATGACATCTGTGTGTGTGTGTGTGTGTGTGTGTGTGTGTGTGTGCGTGTGTGTGTGTGTACGTGCGTGCGTGCGTGTGTGTGCGTGCGTGCGTGCGTGCGTGCGTGCGTGCGTGCGTGCGTGCGTGTGTGCGTGTGTGTGTGTGTGTGTGTGTGTGTGTGTGTGTGTGTGTGTGTGTGTGTGTGTGTGTGTGTGTGTGTGTATGTGTGTGTGTGTGTGTGTGTGTGTGTGTGTGTGTGTGTGTGTGTGTGTGTGTGTGTGTGTGTCTGTGTGTGTGTGTGTCTGTATCCACCATAACTCATGAACCGATACAAAGAAAAACACCAAATTTTAAACTTAAGCTTTATTTCGGCGTCCAATAAACTGACTGGATTTTGGACAGAGTCGGAACATCTGGGGGGTACTTTATTCGTGGTCATTTTTATATTTTATGGTATATATCTCTTATTTACGCTAGGAGAAGAAAATTCTTTTAAAAAAATTACTTTCAATAATATTATCAATATTTTTGTTTTTTACAAAATTTTCCTAAAATGATCCGTATTTGAGAAATTTGACAAAACGTAAAAAAATTATTTTTTATAAAAATTGTTCAAATAAAAGTTGTTTGTAATATAATTCTCTATAATTTTTATTTTATACATAATTTTCTAAAATGGACCGTATTCGAGATATTTGAGAAAATGTGTAAATTACGAATTTTGAAAAAATCTCAAAAACGAATAAAGGAAAAAACATTAAATTTCAAACTTAAGTTTAATCTTGGCTTGACGTAAAATGGTTAGATTTTGGACAAAGTCGGAACATCTGGGGGGTACTTTATGGGAGGCCGTTTTTATATTTTATGGAATACAACTGTTATTTACGTTTGGAGAAAAAAATAGTTCAAATAAAAGTTACTTCTAATATTATTATCTATAATTTTTGCTTTATATAAAAAATTTCCTGAAATGGTCCGTATTCCAGAAATTTGATAAAATGTGCAAAATTCTGATTTTTATGAAAATTGTTGAACTTAAAGTTGTTTGCGATATCAATCTCTATAATTTTTATTTATACATGATTTTTCTAAAATGGAACGTAATGAAAAAATTGTAGGAAATTTAAATTTTTCAGTATTTTCGTTTCCACTGAATATCTATATAAAAATGTTTCGAGGTAGATGTATGTGGATAATGTATATATTTAGTTTATCATCTAAATATTTATAGAGATGCTGCAATAGGTTATACAAAATAACTGGAAAAAGCCTATAATAACTAGATAGATAAGTCATGTGTTGGACACATCAGATTTTGTTTAATACAAAATTTTCCTAAAATGGTCCGTATTCGAGAAATTGACAAAATGTAAAAAAATTATTTTTTCATAAAAATTGTTTAAATAAAAGTTGTTTGTAATCTAAATCTCTATAATTTTTATTCTATACATAATTTCTCTAAAATATACCGTATTCGAGATATTTGAGAAAATGTGTAAATTTCGAATTTTGAAGAAAACTCAAAAACGGATAAAGGAAAAAACATTAAATTTTAAACTTAAGTTCTATTTCGGCCTGAGGTGAAATGATTAGATTTTGGACGAAGGCGGAACATTTGGGGGGGGGTACTTAGTGGGAGGCCGTTTTTATATTTTATGGAATATATCTGTTATTGATGTTTGGAGAAGAAAATTGTTTGGATAAAAATTACTTACAATATTATTATCTATAATTTTGGTTTCATACAAATTTTTTTTAAATGGTCCGTATTCGAGAAATTTGACTAAATGTAATAAAATTCAAATTTTAAGCAAAATTGTTTAAATAAAAGTTATTTGTGATTTCGATCTCTATAATTTTTGTTTTTTATATGATTTTTCTAAAATGGACCGTATTGGAAAAATTGAAGGAAAGTGATAAATTTAAATTTTTCAGTATTTTCGTTTTCAATGAATATCTATAGAAAAATGTTTCGAGTTAGATGTATGAGGAAAATGTATATATTTAGTTTATCCTCTAAACATTCATAGAGGTGCTGCAATAGGTTGTACAAAATAACCGGAAAAAGCCTATAATAACTACATAGGAAAGTCATGTGTTGGACACATCAGATTTTTTTTCTATAGGGATCGCATGACGGCCCAGAAGCTCAGATAATTTATTTTACCATCATCTGGATGCCCTACTTCTTCTCATTCATTCAGCTTATGCATTCTTCTATCTATTTTACGGTCTAAGTAGGTCCCGAGCCAAGTGAATTTGGTCACCTACTCAGGCCATCACTGCTGTATTGTTTAATGGATGCCAAGACAGTGTTTCTCAGAAATTCCAATGAAAGGTTCTGCCTTATCTGCTAAGCTGTCTCATCTTTTAGGGAGAATTTCACCAGTTATTTTATTTCTGATTAGAGAATTACATTTAGAACTATTTGAACTAATATTTGCTGATTTATTTCTTGTATGGCTGTTAATTGAGTCTGGAACGTCGTCATATAATCTCCAAAGATTCTAGCATCGGCTCCTTTATTGATTTTTGAACCATCTGTAAACCAGACTAGTTCAGTTTGTATGGAAGAAACCTGTTTTTAGGAATCTTAGGCTGGTATATGGATTTTAAATTTGCAAATGATTGTGGCTATATCAGTAGGAATTCCTAGAATCATATTCTTTGTTTACTTGCTAGTATAGTTTTATATAATCAACGCTATACATTGCTTATTGGGTTTTATCTCAATAAGCCTGTGAATAACAAACCGAGTTTGTTTTTTTTTAATATGTACAGTGGTATAAGGTTCAATATTACTTGTATTTCTGTTACAGCACGAATGACCCGTGTGGGTACTCAGAGCTGTTTAATGTCAGTAACTTAACCTATTGTACATTATTGTTTTAGTTATAAGACCTTATTGTATATGAGTTTCTTAATAAGTTGATTTCACGGCAGTCTTTGGTCAAAGATGACTCCAACAATATTGTTTAGTCCTGTATGTTCCAGTTCTTATGAATTATACAACAGGTTTTGTGATATAGGATATAGATTTCAAATAGCAAAACAATAAAACCATAGATCACAATGAAAAAATAATTATGATTTTATAATATTTAATGTGAATCGGAACAAAAATTTTAAATCAACAACGGTGATAAATAAATTTGACTGTCTTACCTGGATAAGTAAATACGTCGCCAATATATTCGCCAAAGTGTTGGAACCCTGTAGCTTCATAAAAGAAAATAAATACCAGCAAATTCTGTATTAAAATCATTTTTTTCTACAATCAATATTATTTATAATAATAAATAAATATGTTTAAAATTGTCTAAACAAAAATTATATACACTGCGTTTGAATTGAAAACTGAAAGATCTTACTTAAATACTCTAATTCTCGTGATTTTAACTTAAAAGTTTAATGTACTATTAAAGGTATTTTATTATGTATTCGAGTCTAACTCATAAATATAAAAAATAAAATGTTATAAAGTAAAGAAATAAAATGGTTTATTACAGGACAAGTACAGAATGTGCAACACGAGATTCAACCGAGTGTTGAATGGAACGTAACCGAACAAACAATTTCTGTATGCATATCAATGGTTCTTTAGTGGCTGAGGCCTTAGTTACTACTTTGTCCCATCAAAGGTTTCCTGGTCTTGTCCCATTCTGGGTAGGTACACTACGGTCAACTGCTATCCCCTGACCGGGTACCCAACAATTATTTATTGGGTCCCCAACAAAGGCACATCATAAGGCTAAGGAGGCACAAAAATACTAAAAATCGGTTTTCAATTAAAATAGGGTATTAACAAAGATTATATGAATAAAATGTAAATATTGTTACCCATCACCCTCCAGTGTGATGTACGTTAAAATACGATTAAGGACGACTGAACAGTCAAAGCTAGAAAAATCGAACAGATAACTGAAATAAATCAATATAAAATGATTAAAATATCACTAACCCATATGATGTCATTTTTATAATAATTAATATTGATTGAATAATAAAAAATTAAGTAACCAAGTTAAGGTACTATTATTTCCTTTTATCGTGGAGAAAACGAGGACTAGTGGGTTCATAATATTAGACAAATATTGGCAGGTATTTTTCTAAAATCCTAAGCTTAGCAGGTATATTGGTAGGCAAGCTATTTGGCTATAAGGCTAAGCAGAAAGGCCAGAAGCAGAAACAGAAGCAAAATAAGAAATTACTGCACATATTCTTAGCAGAGTTAAATATCAGAGTATTTAAGGTGTTTATTCAAAGTATAATTTCTGATATTGTAGACGCATGTGTGTACCCTTATCATCATTGGCAATCATTGGCACATTAGCATTTTTGCGTTTAAAATTTATCGTAGTACTCAAAGTAACCGTTTATATTTGGTATAGGTACTCGTTACTTTTATGTGAACTCAAACAGCATTCAATTTTACAACAAAAGGGTTAGGTTAGGTTAGGTTGAAAGTAAGTGGGATGATCTCATCGCCTTCCACTGAGACCCAGATAGATCTATTGTGGCTCATGTTCAACTTATTGTTCACCGTACTAGCCACACCTTTTGATGAAGGACATGGCTGAATTGCTTGAGACTTGTTTAAAGTCGGTACGCTCCAGTCGGGTAAATCCAAAAATCTGGAATCAATAAAAAAGGTAGCCTTAGTAAAAATCTATACTGTGTACCGTTTTCTGAATATTTTGATTGGAAAATAAAAAAAATAATAACTGATAATAATAATGTTATTAATAATACTCTCCCTCATTCACCCTCTGACGAGTGAATTTTAACTCTAAAAGCTGAGTTTGTCCATGCAAGGGGCAGATTTTTATTATTTGCCGTGTGCTAAAAATGACTACTGCAAATCCTGAAGTGCACGTAGTAGTATTGAGCACTGAAAAAAGCAAATTTTTCCAACTGAAGAACCGTTTTTCACTCTACAAACCTGGAAATATAACACTTTTATTGAGTGTGAAAGTTCCAAATGCAATCGCATTATTCCATTTTTCGTTCTTTGAAAACCGGAAAAACTAAGGGTTCTTTTCTCGTGTCTGGAACTTTTGTGGCAGACACAACAGTAATAGTTTTTGTTAAATTATCCATGGTTCGAACGAAACAATCACGAAACACTAGTTTAAATAGTAAAATTTCATCCAAAATTGTGACTCGAAAACTCCAAATAATAACTTAAAAACAAACACAGCATTCACTATTTCACTACTTACAACACAGCATGAAAGCTGAAAGCACAATTGACCGAAAATGCTTAAGTTATTTTTATTATTAATTAAAAATAGTACTGTAATTCTAGATTGATAAAAAAAGTGATAATGAAAACCTAAAATGAAAATTTAAATTACGACCCAATAAATGAAGTGAAATTTTATGTTTAATTCAATTTCTTTTCGTTTACAAAAACATACTATTTGAAATATTTATCAGAAATATGTCAAACAATTGCATCTACGTAAGTTGGCGGTATATGAACAACTTTTTTATTAATTTTATAAAAAAATGTTATAGGTGTTTCAAAAAATATGATTTTGCTCTAAAGAAAAATATCTTTTGACAAACCTCGTATACGATTGATAAAATTTGATATTGGATGACCGTATCGTAGGTTTTAAATCGTGCACAACTTTTTATGTAGAATAACATTTTTCTAAAATTAAATATAAAAAATTTTCTATACCGCCTGTCTACGTAAGTAAGCGGCATATATGGAAAACTTTTTAATTATTAATTTTAGAAAAAAGCAATTTTTCGTAAAAAGTTGTGCATGATCTAAAACCTAAAATTTCAACCATTTGATATATATTTTTTTTTGTTAATATAAATATTTGATTACATAAACCATGTGACATAAGTTTGGGCTCAGTTTACAGAACGTTCAATTTTATTATCTTTGCATGTTTCGACCACATCGCGACGCTGGTTGAATCCCCCACGATGGAAGCAATCTGTTTTTTATTTTTTTATTTTGGAAAAGTATGAAAATAGAAAAAATATTGTTATTTATTTATTTTAAATAGGTACATTTTATTTATCTTAATATAACATCTACAGTTTCACATTTTTTGATTAAATTATTTTGTAGTTGAAGAAAAATATTGTACATTACTTGTGCCAAAGTGATTTTTCACACACTCATAATGTAATATACTATTACTGATGTAGATCTAAATAAAGTATTGTGGGGTAATAAAAACATTTTTTTTATTAAATTTTTTTTATTTGGTTATTTGGCTTTAAGATATAGATATAATGGCCGCATTCAGCAGAAGCAATCGATTTATAATTTTCTGCTGAATGATATATAAAAGAGCGATTAGTAATCAAATGATGAGCCGCCATTTAAAACATCGAATTTGAAATACGATTAGTTATCACATCGTGATTAGATTTAGAACTCATACCAACTAACGAGAATGTTTTGTGGTGGTGCTCATAACTCATAACCTTATTTTATGTTTATTTTAATTCATTTTTACACTGGATGTGTCATTTTTCACTGAAATGGAGGACTTTGAAGTGATATATGTTTATAACAATATGAAATATATTGTAGTTGATAATGAAGTGTTGCACAATGCATTAAAATTAGGCAAATACATTAATTTATAATTATGTAGTTGAGTAATTTATTTGGTGTTTTATTCTAAATTTTGTACCTATGTTTTAGAAGATGACTTTTTTCTGAAGTACATTTCACTTTTATGTCGCTAGTCGAAGTGCCTAAAAAGTTCATTCAGGAGATTCACTAATCGATAAGTCATCGCTAAGTTATCGTTTGATAATCGGTTGCTTCTGCTGAATGCGGCCATTGTTATTACACATAAAGCCGAAAACTAAATCTAAAGAGTCCGATTACAATAAGAAGAACACAACTACATCATAATCATTATTTCGAATTTCAAATATATTGTAATGAAAACACCCTATATAAAAATATAATAATAAAACTAACAATAATAACCCATATTAATAATAACAATAATAATAAGAACAGTAATAAATAAAATAATGTGGGAAAATGTACCCTGTATATTAAAAATTGGTATGAGAAAGTCATAAGTGAAGACTTTGGGAATTAGGTAGGAAAAGGGGGTTTCTAAGTTGGGGTTGTTGAACGTCAGATTTTGAAAACAAAAATGTCAGAGATATTTGAAAGAAAGATTTTATTATTTTTTTTTTTTTTGAAAAATACGGAAAACTAATCTGTAAAACATTGAAAATAAGCAAATTTAAATAACCATGTAATTGAATGTAGGTATGTACAGTATAAAGTAGTTAAAGAAGAAAATTAGTAATTGTTCCCGGAGAGACATATATAAAAGAACCAAGAGAGGACAGATGAAACGTAGATAGTAGAAGACCTATTTGTTGAAACAGACACTTTTCAAGAGTGAGTAATTTTTATAAACTAATTACTATATATTCAAGAAATAAGTAGTTGTGTGTGAAAAGACATTAGTAGTCGTTATTTTTTTTTTTTGTAGAATTTAAATTTAGTATATAGTATACTGGGAATGAATGAAGAACGAATGAATTTAGTGTAGTTTAAGTAATATAGGGTGTTTTAATACCCATGAACATAAATAGCGGGGTATTTTGTTAATTTAAGAATTATTAATGTGTTTAAAAATATATTTTTTAAATTGGTTTTGAAAAAAAAAATTTGGTTGAAATTATAAGAAAGTGGCAAGCCGAGGTATTAAAAAAATAAATATACTTTAATAAAAAAAAAAAATAATAAAGTGCGGTATCATTACAAATGGCGCCCAACGTAGGGCAATAAAGCTAAAAAAAGTATATGTGAATAAAAGTAAGGTGTGATAATAGTGGTGACTATAACAAAAAACATAAACTTTATTATCATGGAAAAGATGGAATTGAGAGGAGGAAAAAAGCTTGGACAAACAGAAGAAATTGGACCAGATGTTGGACAGGGAGATACTTCGCAAAAGGAGAACATAATTTGGCAGCAACAATGCTTAAAAAAAGAAGTCATGAAAGTAATGAAGGGAAAAATGAAGAGAAGCAGAAAGACGAAGAAGAAAGGAGAAAAAGAAATACAATAGGAAAAGAAAATAGTAAGATTGAAGAGATGAGTGTATCGGAAATGATCAGAGTGATGATGGGAAAGATGAATAATATGGAGGAAAATTTTCAAAAGATAGACGATATAAAAGAAGATATGAAAGAGTTAAAAAAGGAAATGGTTAAGAAATTAGAAGAATTCAAGATAGATTTAGACGATAAAGAAAAAACAAAGAAGAAAATAAAAGAAATAGATATAGAAGATATTAAAAAGGACGTTAAAATACAGAATTAGAAAAGTTTCCGAAACAGGACATTAATAAAGCGATAGAAACAGAAATTAAAGACATTTTACAAACAGTACCAAATATAAAAGACAATAGATTGCACAACAGAAAATATCCAAATAAAATGTAAGAAAAATGAAACTAAAATACGAGAACGTGCAGAAATAGGGAGGAAATTAATGAAAATGAAAATAATAGATTTACATGAGAAAAATGAAATTGAAATGATAATAAAAGGAAATAAAATGGGAACAAGAATTATTAAAAACCAAAGGAAAAATAAAAATAATAAAAAAGTAATTGATAAAATAATATGGGAAAAAGTAAGAGATGGGAACAAAATAAAAATTGTTAATAAAAGGAAAATTACGTCTGGTACCCTGTTTGAACCAAACGCCCTTACAGGCAGGTACATTTTACTCGTCTATTTACGTTTTATAATTTGATATTCAGTTGTAGCAAATTAACGTGCTGTAATAATAATTTTTTAAAGTTTCAAGTAGGACTACAATTAAGTGCATCTATCTAAATAACGGGTAAAACGCCGTCCAATTTATAATCATTCGATCGCCTTTTAACGAATACTTTCTCGTATTTATAAAAATATTAAATTTTTAAAATGAGGTATCTACGCCTGTGGCAGATCAAACAAAATTGTCGGTAAGAGTTCGGAACGAGTTTAATGGAAGAACTATACATAATTATTAATTTAATTTACTTAATTTTAACAATACCATTGGTACGCCCATGTGCGCGGTCCCTTCGAAGTCGGTACTAATCGGTTATTCAGGCGACAAGGAATTTTCAAATCTCATAATACACTGGTGTTAATCTGTGTGCAGTAACTTTAGGTAACAAATTAATTATCACATTCTACCTGGAAATCTAAATGATAATAGGTACCTCTAGTTTTTAGAAAATCATTTATTCGCACTTTGATAGAAGTTGTAATTGATTAAGTAACCATTATCCGAATCAATGGATTGGTAGAGGTTAAGAAGCTCGGATTCATTGGCCTCCAAGTTTATGCGATTTAAATCCTTTGGGCTACACAGTTTGGTCGTTTGTTAAGGAAAAAGTCTATGCTACAGAGGTAAATTCACGAGAAAACTTGCAAGACAGAATTGAACATCACTTTAATAACCTCATAGCTGATCCTCAACCGTTTAGAAAATTAATGAATTCTCTAGCAATAAAGGATAGAATTGTGTATTCATAAAAACGAAAGCATTTTGAACACTTAACTACTGATTGAACATTTCATGTTTTTATTCAAATTTATTTTAATTTTCTTCTTGTGATTCATTCTTTATTTAATAACATTAGCATTTTTTTCTCTCTCCTGGGCTCGTCTGACTATGTCTCCGAATAACACTGAAGCCTATTGGTTTATTGTGTTTTACCCCATATTAGTTCATAGCACCTTTGTACCTTGTACAAGTTTGTACAGATCCTTGGGAGAGTGGGTTCTATACGTTGTTGGATCAACCTGGGGTTGTCCAAAAAAAGCTTGTCTTTTGCAATCTAGAGCTTCGCATTCGCACAGTATGTGTTTGGCCGTTTCTGGTTTCTTGTGACATAGTCGGCACTTGAGTTTCCCATTGTACATGCTAATTTTGTTTGAGTGTCCCTTTACTGTGGCGTGCTTAGTCATGAACCCTGTTATCACTTTCAACTGGTTCCTATTCATAAAGAGTAGTTTTCCAGTTCTTTTGGGACATGGTCTGCCTATGAAGGCTTTTGTATGTGCCTTTTTTTGGGGCTGTCCCAATAGTTGATATTTTGTTCCCGAATCCAGTCGTTTATGAAACCCCGGACTGTACTTTTTGGTACTCCTGGGTTTGTGTCTGGTTCCGGTGTTTCTTCTGACCTTCTTTTTGCAAGTTCGTCAGTCTTTTCGTTGCCTTCGATCCCTTGGTGATCTGGCTCCCAAAATAGTTTTACTCTATTTCGGTCTGCCAGTGTTCTTAGTTCTTCGATGCATTCCCATACCAGCCTCGACGTAACTTTCTGACTCGATATGGCCTTAAGTGCCGCTTGGTTGTCTGACAATATTTGAACATGCTGATTTTCGACAGCTCTTTCATTATTTGTTTTTGCACATTGCAAAATTACGTATACCTCGGCCTGAGAGGAATGTAATTTCATATTCTTATTCACACCACCTGTACAGTGAAGAGTATGACAGCCCCATGCTATTAAATTATTCCGTAATTGATAATGACCAGTCAGAATTTCATTAATATGCACCAGGTTTTGTCTGGTCATAATCAAGTATTTGTTTGTTGTTGTTTTCAGGGTAACCTAATAGTTTCCAAGCAACTCTGCAGCATCTTGTAGAATCTCCCTTTTCCTTTAATTTTACAAGGGATTGTTTTTTATTTTTTTGTCAGGATCCAAGTAGTTAGTCCAGTGTAAGGGTCAGGTTTAAAATACATTTCGTTGTCTGTTTTCTTGTCTACTGAATAAGCAAGATAGTTGGTTACCTTCCTTAAGATCACCACATTATTATTGGATAATTCTACTAAGTTTTGGTAACATTCCTATGCTAACTCTGAGTAAATTCGTATATTTAAACTAATATTTCAATTAAGTTTTCCTATAATTAGTCAGGAAAGAAAAAACAAAAAGATCATTCATAAATTTTATTAAATATGTTTTATATTTCAAACATATATTGAATTATTTAAAACTTTGGTTTATCTTCCCAATGATATAAGTCTCCTTGTTTTGAAAAGCACTGCGATATGAATTTGTTAAAGAAAAAATCTCCAATGTCATTCGAAGCCTCCGTATCTGCTTCCTTCAAACATTTGTTTAACTCTTTATCGCACTTGCAGAGCACACTAAAATGTAATGTCAAAATAAACAAAATGTACTCTTACCAAGCATTATTTATCCTAAATATTAATTTTTTCCTATCTATGCGGGTTTAGCTTAAAAGAATACAATTGGCAAAAGTGTATCCGATCGACCGTTCTTCGTGTAAAACTTTGTGGTAGGATAGACGTCACGCGGGATAGCAATATTGCCATTATGTTACTTTCAACTGCATTATAACTTGGAGAGGGCGGAAAGAAAAGCTCCACCCATGCATTTACAATTGGGGTGATAGAAGCCCACCAAATGGCCACTTCCATAAATGGAGGGGTCTAGAGCCACCGCTTGGCGACGTTATTAACCTCCAAAACTTTGACCTGAGAAGCTGGATATCCCAATAAAAACTCCCAGCGACAAAAAGCAAATGTTTGATGAGTTGATTACCTGCAGCACTTTGATGAGCTAAGAAGAGTGTCTCTAGACATCTATGAGCAAATATTAGCAGGTTTTTACGAGCTGATAACCTGCAGGACTTTATTGAGCTAGGAAAATAACTCTTTAAACACCTTTCATTTACAACGAAAAGGTATTTCACAAGTTAAGAGGCAAGTCCTATATGGCCCTGGAAAATATACAATAAACCCAGAGAGATCTAGGTGATGTGGAGCAACCCGCCTTTCCCACCTTACAAATACAGAACTTAAGAAAAAAAGAATCAACAAAAATAGATCACTTTAGATATTACTACTACTCGTTCTGGTTTTCTTGCATCCTTTTCATTTTCTTGCTACTAACTTTAGAATGCTTCATTAATATAAAACATATTTCTCTGTCCTGTTAGAGGTGTTAATTTTTTAGGTATATGATTAAACCAGGAGATTTAATGGTCCATCCAAAGATAATCAACCAAAAAATAACCCCTTTCTTGGATTTGACGTGACAAGATATTGATTTTAGATAATCAAGACTAAATATTTGATCTTTTCATCTCTCTACATACCTATGTCTAGTATTGTTACTCTCTTTATATTATATGTATATATTATAAACTTTTTTGGTTATTCTGCAAACTAGTTTAGAATCACTGAATTACATGATCGGCCAAGAGGTTGTTATAACATCGCGATGTGTTATTAAAAAATTAATTGATCAACTGTATTTAAGAACTAATCGACGGTTCTGTTTAAACTGCAACAAATCCATTGACTATTGGTATAAAAACCGGTGAATGTATCCATACTTTTCAAATAGTATCCAGATACATTGTAAGTATCCTTGTGCGGTACTCGAAAACTTTTTTCTTGTATCTAAATTAACTATGGTTTTTACAATTTACCTCGTAAACAATGTATAAAAACAGGTAAATGTATCCGTACTTTTTAAAAAGTATTCGTATAGGGTGCTAGACTAGTTCTTTCCTGTATGCGACCTAACTCTGTTTTTTACAATTTACCTCGAATAAGGTAACGGATTTGTCAAATTATACTTTGTTTGAAAACCCTCTATATAATCTGGACAGTTACTGTGAGTTTGGCAGCATTTATCGGCTTCAATTTCGGTACCAAAATCGTTATCATCGGATGCAATGTTTCCTATTCCGCACCATTTTGTTCCTAAAAATAGAAAGAAAAAAATTATCACAATTAAAATGTTTAATTAGTTCTAGAAGAAAAATAATACGTAGATATCACAAATGTTGGAAAATAAATGTGGTACTTTCGAACAAAAAATAAGTTACATATTTAAAGAAAAAACGACATAGCTTACAGATCTATTTCTGTTCATTCTTTCAGGCATCCATCTGCTCCCCCTGAGGCGTTTCTCCAGATCCTCCAAGTAGGCTTCTGTTCAACCACTGGCTCCTCTTAATCAGGCTTGGGGTCCAGCCTGCTTTTTTTCTCTGGGGATCGCATGGCGACCCAGAATCTCAGATGATTTATTGTGTTATCATTAGGATGCCTTACTCCTTATTCATTCAGCTTATGCATTATTCCATCCATTTTACGGTCTAAGTAGGCCCCGGGCTGAGCAAGTTCGGTCACTCACTCAATCCTTAACCAGGCCATCACTGCTGTACATACATTTTATATTTATGTTTATGGATCTGGAGAATATTCCACATCCGAGTCTTGTTTAGTTTTAGTACCGTTGGTGTATATATAAATCTTACCGGCTACTTCCAGCTCTTCTATTTGTTCTGTTATAACTTTATATGGCATATGGAAGATATATCTCCGTGAGATAGAGTCCATGTTCGCTTGAAGCTGTGGGAGCGTATCGAGCGCCTCCTACCAAAAGCTACGTCTCGCTTCCTAGATCAGGTTCTACTTCAGTCGTGCAGCATGTTATTTTCATCAGAGCAATCTTCTTGATGTAAATATCAAGGGGAGTGAGACTAAAAATTACTTCCATGGCTCTGGTCGGTGTGGTTTTCATGGCTTCTGTTATGTTGAGACATGTTGCTCTTTGAATTTGTTCCAGTTTGCGGATAGATGTCAATTTAGCAATACTTATTTACTTTATCCTCCTAAAGCCATATTGGAAAGCAATCAATAATTTATTACTGTCAAAATTGGTATAAGTGAAAGTTTCAAAAACCAATTTGGCTTTGAATGATATTTTAATATTTCAAAATTTCTTGAAAGAACCCGTTATTTTGTAGTCTTTTTTATATTTTAGTAAGTATAGTAGGAGCGATATAATATATTATTGGATTAAAATTTAAGGAAAATTCTCCTTCTTCTTTTTCTTCTTTACAGAAATTGAACCGTAGATTTTTCGTAAATTTCGTATACGGTTGTCATTTGATTTCTGATGAGAGAATTACATTAAGAACTGCTTGAACTGATATTTGCTGATTTATTTCTCTGTCACAGTTTTGTATTGCTGTTAATTTAGCCTGGAAAGTCGTTATATAATCTTCAAAGATTCAAGCACCGGCTTCTTAATAGGTTTTTGAACTATCTGTAAACCAGACTAGTTTAGTCTGTATGGGGGAAATCTGTTATTGGGAATTTCAGGCTGGTATATCTATTTTTAATTTGTAATAATTGGTTGTGGCTATATCAGTAGGAATTCCTAGAATCATATTGTTTTTTTACTGGCTAGTATAGTTTTATATAATCAAAGCTATATATTTGGCTTATTAGGTTTTATCTCTGCATAAGCCTGTGAATAACAAACCTGAATTTCTGTTGTCGGTGTGGGAGGCATGATTCCTGTGGGTACTCAGAAAGGCGAGCTGTTTAATGTCAGTAACTTAGCCCATTATACATGGTTGTTTTAGTTATAAAACTTTATTGTAGCTTTGTATGCGAGTTGATTCTACGCCAGTATTGGACAAAGATGACTTCAACAATATTATTTAGTCCTGTATGTACCAGTTCTTATAAATTGTACCAGTTTTGTGATAAGGATAAAATACGATTTTATATTCCATAACGGATATAGATTTTCAATAGCAAAACAATAAAACCATAGATCACAATGAAAAAATAATTTTGATTTTATAATATTTATAATATAATGTTAATTGGAACAAAAATTTTAAATCAACAACAGTGATAAATAAATTTGACTGTCTTACCTGGATAAGTAATTCCGTCGCCAAAATGTCCGCCTAAATATTGTAACCCTGTAGCTACATAAAAGAAAATGAATATCACCAAATTCTGTATTAAAATCATTTCTCTCTACAATCAATATTATTTATACCTAATAATAAATAAATATGTTTAATATTACCAAAGCAAAACTTATTATTACCTACACTGCTTTAAAAGTGAAAACGGAAAATCCCTACTTAAATACTCAAATTGTCGTGCTTTCAACCTAAAAGTTTAATGTACTATTAAAGATATTTTATTATTTATTCGAGTCCAACTCATAAATATAAAAAATAAAATGTTAGAACGTAAAGAAATAAAAAAGTTTATTACAGTACAAGTTTCCCAATCCAGCCCCATCATATTATCGCAGTTCCGGTAAAACAATGACGCAAATGCAAAATTATAAATTTTTCAGGAGAGACGAAAAACGAATATTATTACTTCCAAATTTGGGCACATAAATAGCAAATACGACATTTAACCTTGGAGTAAGGAACGTCTCCCTTAAAGTTGTAGACACAACTGATTCATGTGTCATTGTTTTCCAAAAGTGGTAGAGAAAACGTTAATATTTTAAAACTGATGCAACTACCATCTAGCAGAAGCGAGTGGATATAAAAGTACGCATTTGTTATGCCGTATAGAGGGACTAATTTGGAAACTAATGAATAATGTCATAATTTTACACTTGCGTCATTGACCAGAACAGCGTTATATAGGTACACTACGGCTAATTGCTGGCCTGGATCGGTTACCCAACAGTTGTTTAATGGGTCCCTAGCAAGTAATCAGAATAAGACCAAAAAGCCCCAAACTAAGTTTCCAATTAAAATAAAGTATTAACAAAGATTATATGAGTGAAATATAAATGTATTACGAAATAAAACCAGTACACAAAACTTAAAACAAAAATAACAAAAATAACAAAAAACAAAATTCATATATTTTAAAAAACAAGAACAAAAAAAGGAACAGAAAACATGCACACAAGATAATACAACATTTTTCTTCTACTCTCTTCTCTCCTCTCTATCGCACTTTTCAACCAGTTTTTGAGGATTACTGCCATCTCCTGCTTGGTTATATCCTTACAAAAATGTTTTTCCAGGCAGTTATTACAAACAATTTATATAATTCAATTTTTTTTTTCAAAAATAAACTTAATATATATTTACTAACTCTTAGTTAAAGATGGTACAAAAATATCTGAATTCATATTTGTTATTTCTTTCTAACCAATTTAAGGGCAGGACAAACTTATGGGTAAATAGTTCGATGACTAGTCATCTAACGGTGTTTTGTGCTACATTTTTCCCCTACTAATCGCACTAAAAAAGAAAAAATTAATTAATTTAATGTGGATAACAAAATGCTGAAAATTTAGAAGCAATTCAAATTAATTTAAAATTATAAATGCCTGATCTGTTTTTTAATTATCAAAAAACTTTACTAGAATTTTCTGTACTCGTATATTATATACTTGTGTTTTAAAGCTTTAAACTTTTTTATGCATAACACTAAAAAAGAGAAAATACAGGAATTTTATTTAATATTTAAATATAGTTCAATATTTTTTTTAATTAGTTTACAATGAATAATCTAAAAAGGACAAGAACAATTTAAAATATTGAGTGAATACATTAGAAATTGCAGTGTCAAATTTAAAAAAGTTGCAATAAATAAATATTGAAATGTAAAATTTGAAATAAAAGGCTTTATAAGCAAAGACAACTTACTTTCAATTCTCTTAAGAATATTAATAATTTCATTGAACATGTAGGCTGGATCATCTGATTTGGTCACTTCTCTCCTAGACGTTTCATCAGATATCTCCAAGTCATTAATTTTAAATCGTGTGTCTTGTAAATCTCGATCACTTAGGTCTTACTCCAAACAAAATAAAACACTTAGAAAGAAGCAAGCAATAAAAACTGAACGTTTCGTTCGATTTTCAATTTCACTATTTTTCATGTTTTTTGGGTTACAGCGTGAATCATATAAACACAGGAGGCAAGCTGCCAGCTGACCAGCTTTGTGTCAGAAGTGGAAAAAAAGTGATGAGAGATATATTATTTCCCATCATCAGGCCAACAGTAGCTTATCTCGTTTTGCCCATAAATAATAAATTTTGGCTCGACAATTAGCCAATCCCTTCACTTTCTCGTCACTTACATTACTATGCTGTTAGTTTTCCAGCGGTAAGATGTTTATTGGGAAGTATGCAAAATGTAATTCTTCATAAGTGTTTTGATTCTGCGCTTAAAATGTTCAGAATTATTAACATTTGTTATAAAACAGACCCAATTTGAATTAAGTAGGATATATATGTAAAAGAAGTATCCCATGCAACATCATACCGTAATTATGACGTGATTTTTTGGTGTTACGTCATTTGATGACGTGAAAATAACGTTATGGTAACGTAAGAATATCACAGCGAAATGACGTCATTCCATATAGTTATTTTGACGAATCAATATCACGTTAAAGTAACGTGTATATCGGGTGTCCTAGGCTAGGCAAAATAACGTCATTATCACGAATCTACGTAACGTTAAAGTGACGTCTATATTGGGTGTCCCAAGGTTGAATAGAATTATTAAAAATACTAGGCAAATGAAAGTTATTTATTTAATCCAAAAAATACATGAAAAATATAAAAAATAAATTACACTGGTAAATAAAAAGCAAGAAACCAAAAAGAATAAAATGACAAAAGAATATTATATGAATAAAAATTTTCCTATGTTTCATCGGACAACTGTTTTTATTTTTATTGTTTAGCACAACATATGTTTCGGAAAGTACAAATTTTTCCATCTTCAGAAGCAGTGTAAAAATTGTAGGGACGAATACAGTTTAAAAATTTGTAAAATAAAAGAAAGCCATCTTTTTATTTCACATCGTCTGAAGGTTACCGGAGAGTTGTTACAATAGTTTGTTAACGCTGAGTTATAATAAAAAAAAGATTAGTTAAGCGAGATGTGTGATTTTTCGCGTAAAAGTTTAAGTTTTCTAGTGTATACACACACAGAGTCAATTTTGTTGTTTATGAGTTTGTAAAGAAATATAAGATGAGCAACAACTCTTCTTGAAACAAGTTTATTTATTTTGTAATATTGTAAGCTAAAATCGTATGATTCAAGAATTATATTTCTATTAAACCGGTAATTTAAATGTTATAGTTGTATTATTAGATGCCCTTTGGCTAGATTTATGGTACCCTCTGAGCAGCAAGTACGACTTTAGTAATAATAGCTCTTTAAATAATATACTACTATTTAAAAATGTAAAAATAAAACAATATATTTAAAAAAAATACATTTAAAATAGAAGGACAAGAGCGACCCTTTCCCTCCTGAAAACAAGTACTCCCTTAAATAATATCGCAACAGGCGTTTTTTCTCCAAAAATACAATTATTTTAGAAACATTGTTGTTTATCTACCCACATAAAAGACTCTCCTTGACCACTAAAACACGCTCAGCGAGCAACGTGTTAACGGCGAATCATATTTTTGATACTAAAGTACAGATATAATATTGTAAAAGAAAACAAGACTTTTAAAGCAAAATACATATATTTCGGAAATATTTAATAATGTTGTTCATCGTCCCACTCATATGAATTTCCTTGTCCACTAAAGCACTTGGTGTGTATGTCGTTAAAGTATATACGTCCAATTTCATTTGAAGCTTTAGTATTTACATTCTTCAAACAGCTGTAGAATTGTGTGTCGCAATTACAGTTCAGCCTAAAATATTGTAACAAAAAAAAAATTAAAAAACTTTATGCATACATACAAAACATATATTTAAAAAATAGGTTTTTATAATTTACCTCGTATAAAAATTTGGATTGAATAAATTGTACTTTGAGTGGAAACCTGCCATAACATCTGGACATCCATCGTGTGCCTGGCAGCATTTATCGGTACCAATCTCGGTACCGAAATCATTGTCATTGGCGGCTTTATTTCCAGGTCCGCACCATTTTGTTCCTAAAAATAATAACTGTATATAAAAGCACGAACACTAAAATAGACATGGCACATAAGGAACCCAACCAATATGATTTGCAAAATATATTCTACTATGACAAGGTGAGGATAAAGAACGAAGAAAAGTTGACGAAAACTTTATAGACAGGTAAGATACAGGTAACATATCTGTGGTATATTTTTTAAAATGGAAACCGAAGATTCATTCCAAAAATTTAATGAATATTTTTCTTTGCCCTTTCAGGAATACCTCTGCTCCACCCTGAGAAGTTCCGGCAAGCTACTCCGAATCAGGCTAATATTCCAGCCTCTATCTCATCCCAGTTAAGCTTGGGTACAGTCTGCCTTTCCTCCTCTAGAATTATTACGGCGGCACTGCAGCCTCACGAGCCTATTAATTAAAGTCATGCATTCTGTCTATACATTCCACTATTTTGATGAAACATAGATAAAGTAATAAAGTAAGATGCATTTCCTGTCTATAGATCACTGTCAACAAGTTGTAGGTCCTGCTATACTCGTTTATTAGGCAAAAAACATTGTTCCCTTGACGACAAAATGACTTTGATCTTCTTTAACTTTTTCGATTCCTGTCTGTGCTGTCCTTCAGCTTCTAATACTGAATGGTTTGCGATCTCCCTCATCTAGTATGTCTTTCCATCACTTTCCCCACTAGTCTCTTGCCTTGTATCCTGGTATTCAATGCCCGTTGTACACCCTTTATTTCGTGAATGGACTACCGGTCTGGCAAGCAAAGTCAGATCGAATAAAAAAGGCACACGAGGAATAATTTGTCCCAGAAAATTGATATTAAAATATCCATCATGCTGATGATAATAATATTGAAGTTGACACCAATAATACTAAAGGAAAAATTAGGAATAAACTTTTAAACTGAAAAATTAAAAATTTAATTTATTCCGTTCCAGGTGGGATTCGAACCCACGACATGGTTTTTTAGAATTTTTTTAATTGATTCGGCAATTATGAATCTACAAAATTTCTATTTCATCTAACAAAATAGTTTGATAGGCTTACCATTTATATTTCTAATAATAAAATAGTTTGATAGACTTACCAGGATAAATCAATATTCCTCCTAAAAATTGGAACCCTGCGGCTACATAACAAAAAGATAATACAACTAAAAATTTTAACGCGTACATTTTTGCTTTCAAAAGGTACTTTGTTCTGCATGTTTTCAGATATTTATATGCGTTTCAACTGATGGATAAATATTTATTTTTATTATATTCTCCTTGTTGTATTTATGAATAAATAAATATGATTAATATTTATTTGGAAAGTTATGCAGATGAAGACAATATATTGAAATTATTTTATCAATTTGATTGTTTTCAATGTATGAATATTTTTTTTACTTTTATCAAAATCAAACATAATTGTCTTGTTTTTCAGCTACTAATAAAAGCTATTGAAAAAGGATGAGATTAGCAGTATATCTGATTCCAAATTTTCATTTTAGAATTAGTTACTTCTTAGAAATATATCTCAGTAATGTGTCGAACTTCGAGCTACTTGGCTCACTTTTGGACCCACACACGCACATACACATTTAATAAGAACCAAATGGAGTAAATTTCTATCCTGTTATCCTAGAATCAGATCCTATTAGACTTACCAACTATCTTCCCTGCTTACTTCTCTGAAGGATCCTCAAACGTCCTCAAAAATCAAAGCAATTGATATATTTGCCAGACTTTCTAAAATGTCATGAAAGTTGACATACTATGATCATTTAACAGAAACTGCGTGGAGATTCTTTTAGGGTCCCCCGTGCTATCACACTAATTCGTCTTTAGCCTGACGGCACTGCTGCGATTTATTATACCACCATTTGAAGGTCCTGCCCATGGTGACGGTGACACGGACAATGGTGGAACGTCCAACAGTCATCCATCCACGATGAGACTACAGAGATAACAGCTTAAGTATAGCGAGAATGTGTATATACATTAATCTCGCGGGGCCTCTCCAGCTGCGTGAAGTTTAACTCTGTACGTCTACTTTATGTATAACATTCGATTGGTGTGTATATTCTGTTTGTGTCACTGATATGTGAGTGCTCGGCTTGTCCCCATAATTTGATGGCGAGTCAGCTGTTCCTCAGTTAGTCTGTGCCTGGTTAGTAAGGTCTTCTAAAATGGGGACCAGAAGACCAACGAGTAAATACCAATGGGAAATATTATGACGTTCCAGGAAAAACATCCTGTGTCATTGCAACAGAGACATCAACATTGTAACAATCAAGCAGAAAGTAAAAGTTAACTCCATCTTAAAGCAACCTTGCAACGTGTCGTTATATTCCTAGGAATGTGAGGTTAACTTCTCACCTTCTTCCTTAGACTCATAACGCCGCTGAAAATCTTGTTCCATTCTGACACCAACGATATTCGACCAAAGGCGTAACAAGTTGGAAATAAAAAAACGAACTTGTATTTATGTTATTAGTACTTTATTGATCTTTTTAGGTATAAAGCAAGTTCAAAGCGTAAAATTTAAAATAAATAAGTAACAATAAATAAGACACAAGAAAAAAAATATTGAAATAAACTGAATGAAATCGTTTACATTATAAAATGAGTGTTTTTTTAAAATTCCGCAAAATAAAACATAATGATCTACATGTAATACAAAAAGATTTATTTTTAGTCAATAAAGAATGGCACTACCCAGATAGCACAGACACGTTTTAAAGAAATCTTAAAGACGTTTGTTCACGACGTTCTTGATGTTTTGAAGATTTACGCTAGTATCCAAAATAGGTTTTAAAGGCGTCTATGGGACCTACATTATTACAAAACAATGCGTCTTTAGGACATCCAATTTTGTACATCTTTAAGACATCCAGTTTTGTATGTCTTTAAGACAAATCGTATTGGACGTGTTTAAGCCGCTATTTACTTGATGGAAATTCTTTTTTAAAAATTAATGAATACTTGTCTACTATATCTAATACTGTTTATTATACATTAATAAACTATTAAAACTGACACATAGAGTAAATAATATTTTACAGTGTTGGATAAAATAATTAAAAAATGAGTTTAAGTACTTGTTGCTATGAGAAACGATTCCCGGAAATACTACTTTTTTCCAGTTTGGTCGATTTAAAAACTTCTTCTATGGTATTAATTTTAGCCAAAGCATCTATAACTAATGTCCCCATAGCATATAATTTTGTTGAATTATTGTTTAAGGTGTTTTTCTAAAAAATAAGACATTATTAAAGTGAGGTTACGAAATTAAATGGCGAATAAATTAAAACTTACTGTTTTTAACGATAAAGTTTACTAGTTTCGGTATACCACAGTTCCAATATTGGCGAATAAATATTATAAAAAGACAATATATAAAAACACACAACCACGAAAAAGTAATGACAATGTCCACAGACTGGCGCAAAAATATTATATATGAAATCAGACAATGACAAGATCATACGTGCGCGCTGTAGGCAGCACCAAGAACGGTGTCGTGGCGCCATATTCAAATATAGCGAAAAGAGTTGAACTTCCACATTACCGACATATTTAAAAGTCCTAAAAACATCCCAACAAAGACGTTTTACGTACCAGGATGTTTGAACGAAAGTAAGACATGAACTGGACGACTTTAAGATGTAGTGTACTATCTAGGTATTATTAAATTAAGCTAGTAGGAAAAATTATACATAAATGAAGATAAATTCATTACTGATCCCCTTAAGTAATACTAATTTGGTATAATAACAAGAAGTTTTAGCAAAATAACTCTTCTTTTACATCTTTTAAGTTTTTGTTTAAGAACTTTGATTTGTCTTGTTTTTTCTTTATTCTTTTCTACCTGTTGTCTTCTTAGTCGTTTTATGCTAGGGCTTTTTAGGATAGATTCCTTATTTGCAGTTCTATTTGAAGGGCCTGGCTCAGCTTCCAAATGCAATGCTCTTCTTTGTAAGTCCTACAAACAATCAATTATTACGGTAATGTTTAAATTATACACAAAAGGGTTGCTAAATTCTTAAAAGTGCATAACATAATAATGAAAAGTAATTAATTATGTTTATTAGTATACGCACATTCTTCGGCTGCATGTATTTAGAAAATTCAGAAAATATAGTAGGAACTGATCTATTTAATAAACGTCTTTTACAGTTCGTCTCACAAAAATAAATGTTTTTCAAAATGTTTTGAACACAATCTATCATTTGGCGTAGGTATCCAATTTGCAATTTTCGTTGTCCGAGTCCAAAGATATTTTTGCTGGATCCACAGGAAATCTAAAATAAAACAACAAATAAACATTGCTGCAATTAAATAAAAAGCAAAAGTAAATTAGAATTTAAAAAAGTTAATATTTAGAATTGTACGACACGCTACTGGAAAAAATTATTTGTTTGGCCATTTTAATATCATCTATTGCTTAAATATCAATGAAAAGCATTAAATAAACGAACTTGGTGCGTAAAATGTATTACTCTGGAGTGAGACGTGTACAATATGTAAATACCAAGTTGTATACCACCAAATATAAGTAAAAACGATTGATGTTTATCATTTACCTGTAAAACGTAATATCTGCTTCTTTCTTGCCACTATAACTTTTACACTGATATGTCACATAATAAACCATTGTAATAAACCAATTATTAAATGTAGTTTAATTCAAAAATCAGAAAAAAACACGAAAAAATACTTTGGTGTCACCGAAATGTTAAGCACCAAAATAATGGCGGCCTATAGATAATTGGTACAGATTACTACGTGTGCTCGATGTACTCTTTATTACCTAATCAATAATTTTTCGAACATATCTATTTGCTGTCATAGTGTCTGGAGTGGAAATAAGCTGCCTACGACGACCATGCATTATGCCTCCCCAAAACTTTACTGTTTCTACTTGGTATGGAACGACTTCTCTGGCAAAAGATAATCTTTCTGGTCGCCTTGACCTTCTTCAAACTCTGTGTCGCTGACTATTACTAATTTAATCATATCTGCTTTCGTCTGAAAAAAGAACATTTCGCCAGCGAGCTAAAAGTCAGTCTCTGTGTTTCTGTGCCCACTGTAGACGAGCAGCTGTATATCTGGGAAGTAACCTGGATACTCTTAATGGTTTCCGAGATCGTTAATTGTCTTCAGCAAGTCTCCGCCCTATTGTGGTACTGGAAATGAATAGACCATACGTTCTTCTAAAATGAGTTCGGACAGCTGAGACTGTTACGGTTCGATTCCGACGTACATAACCTGCTACATACCGATCTTCTCTTGGATTAGTTACCCTAGGACGCCTAGTCCCACGTCTCCAGTCAACGCTCTTAGTTTCCTGGTGCAAACGCTCTATTCAGATAACTGAAGCGTGGAGAATCCCTAGTCTATCTGCGATTCGATGATTCGGTGGACCGTTATCATGTAAAGTCACTATTCTTGCTCTATTGGACACTGAAATTCTATTGCCAGGCATAGCTGTAAAGAAAAACTCAACAATCGCTTAAACACGCAAAATCGATGTGAACCACTTTTTAAATATTGGTACCTAAAATTGTGGGAAATTGTTTTTGTAAAGATTTTTAGATACGTATCAACGGTGAATCAAATAAAGATTAAACGTACGAAAAAGCAGCCATGATAAATATTTCGTTCTAATATTTACGAAGGGGGTCCAAGAATTTTGGCGATTTGTGTCTCTTAAAATAGGAAACTACGGTTAGGATTAATGTTTTTGATTGATCAATAAATCGTTTCACCATTTTGTTGAATACTTTTGAAATATCAAAATATACAAATTTTTAACAAATTGACAAATTCATGATGTAATGAATCAACTACGTGCCAAAATCTAGTAAATTTTTGTTTCGTCCATTTTAATTTAAACAATAAAGAAACGAATGAGCTTGAGGTATTTCCGAAACTTTATATTTGTGAGTGTAATTTTTAATTTCGTCATTTTTGGTTCGAAGGAACACATATAATTAATTATTAAAACTGGTTTTTCATCAATAAGTAACAAAATTGCATTCCAGCTATATACCTTAATCAAAGGCAGAAATCTAGTTCTTGCTGAACGTTATGATTTAAAGCATGTTGAAGAACATCGTAATAGTTATTTACAATATAAGTGGGATAAGAGCTTTATTAACGTACGTATGCGAAATTTGCACAACGAGTGTGTAGCACGAGTTGGGCAATCGCAGAAGTACGTTAATAAAGCGTTATCACACGTATATTGTACAAATTTTTATCTACGCCTCTAAATTTAAAAACAAACTGTAACTATAAATTTTGTCTAAGACTTTATTTAGGGTTATTGTTCTCCAGTACTGCCTACTTGTCGATTGGCGACACATCGAAATGTTGAGTGGCGGTTCTAAAAAGGTGCATCCTCACCGAATCAACACTGTCGATCGACTCTGTCTATCAGCGTTGTTGATCGACAAAATAAATAGATCGACATGTCGATTTTTTTCCATCGCCTGTCGGTAAACATAAAAGAGCAATCGATCGACTTTAGTGTGTGGACGTGTTTTCGACATTTGATAAAATATTAGTACTAAGTACTAAGTACTCAGTAACGTCTTGCCTTGTTGACATTGTAGTTTTGTTTTCGTTGGAGAAATGGAATGGGAACAAGATAAAGTCATAGCCTTTATTGAGTCATGCAAACTGAAAACAAATCTATGGAATTCTAAAAACAATAACTATAAGAGCAGAAACTTGAGGCACGATGGCCCTTATGAAAATTGCTAATACATTTAAAATCAAAGAGCAAGCAGTAGAACAAAAAATTAGAAATCTTCAAAAGTCAATTTGATAGAGAAGTAAAAAAAATAAAGGACATCAACCAATCTGGCACTGGTACGGAGGATGTATATAAAATTAAATGGTTTGGTTTTGAACATTAGAGATTCTTACTTGACAAAAATAAGCCCAGGGAGATGTTGTATTCAGAGGTAGGTAGACTTTGAGAACTAGCTATATTTTTATTTTTTAAAAGACTGGGCGTTTAGTACACTGTTACGCCCTCATTTTATATAGTCCTGTAATACATCCTTAAGGACTTCGCACACCTCCACAACAATTTTGGAAGTCGCCTGTTTTAAATTTTAAAAATATAGACGCTCCATTATTGGAATTACAGGTCTACAATTGGTGTCTTCTTTACAAATTTTTGGCCCGATTCCTTGTAATAAGTATTCAAGTTCACTTTCCGACATTCGTATAAAATTTCTAAAATGACTATTATACCTGTATTCAAGACTCAATATGTTGAAGTCATCTTTTTTAAATCTTTTATCAAATTACTAAAGTTGTATCTAGTTCTACTTTAAAGACTAGGTCGAACCCAAAATCTTCTATTGCGTGCAAGTTTTCTTTTTTTAGTCGCGAAAATAATATATGCGGCACAAGCAACTATAATGTCATCTTCGTCAGACATGTTAATTTCGAATGATCGACAAACATTTCTGTCAACTCTGGTGTGGCCAGATGCAGTTTTGTAGACTTGTTGATCAACAATGACGATAGGCAGAGTCGATCGGCAGTGTTGATTAGGTGAGGACGCACCTTAACAATTCAATAAACACGTTGTATTTTCTTAGCAACGATAATATTGTCATAAACAATAAGTAAAAAATAATTCATTTTTAACGTATTTTTGCATTTTCTAGTAATAAAATTAGTGAAAAGTTTGTCAACTGATATTGAAGAACAAGCTTTAAATATAGTTACTTGTTACTTAAGATTGTGTTATTAAATTTAAATAGATTCTGACATTTTGACTTTTTTATTTGATTGATTAGCAGTGGGATAAGAAGTTCTTGTCTCACGGGCGTAGATAAAATTGTTTATTTAAACCTTTCTACTTTCTGATATCTACTATTTCCAGTAATACTGGTATTATTAAATTAAAATTATTTCTGTTATTCTTATATTATGTTCAGCAATCCATTTATTTCTTTGATTTAATTTTCTTTTTGCTACTGAAATTTTATTTTATTTAAATTGTTTTTTCTTTATTAGTATTTTTACAAATTACAACACAGCAACTCCGGTTGCTCATTGCATTGTTTTTACCTGTTAAAAAAAAAAGAAAAATTTAAAATATATACGTGTATTTGATATGCTAAAATTACAAAATATCAAATTATCCGCAGCTTGCGCTAATATCGCTTTTGATTACCCTACCATGACTTCGCACTGACCGAATTCGTCTTTTTTAATTTTTACATAGTTTTGCATTGCCACATTATTGCATGTGGACCAAAAAAAAAGCAGATTTTAGCAGATTTGCTATATCAAGAAAAGTAAAGCATTCACTTTAATTTTGTATTTACTTTAATTTTTGTATTTTTTGTTTAATGTTTCGTTTATCCTTTTGTTTCATTTTTTGTTCTAATTTTTTTTTTAATTAGTTTATATTTTATTTTTTTACTGCTAATATTTTAATAGGTTTTTTAACATATTACTCTATTTTTACATTAATAAAGTATGGTTTTTCCATCAAAATTATTTGTTTAATATTGTACATACCTCAAATGGTTTTTTATAATAATCATATAATTAAAATATTTACACTTTTATTAATATCCACATATCTACGAGTATAAAATATTAATTTTATGTAACATTGACAAGAAAAAACAAAATTTATTTAAAAGTATTCTCCACAATCAACGTTATATATTAATAATGCATTTTTCTCAGTTTTGATTTTTCCTGTGTGATCTTCATTTAATAACGTGGTACTTTATTCCACTTATATGAATCTCCTTCTCCAGTAAAGCACTTGGTGTGGATCACGTTAAAGTATATATTTCCGATTACATTGGAAGTTAAAGTATCGGCCTTCTTCAAACAGCCGTAAAATTGATAGTCGCAGTTGCAGTTCAACCTAAAATAAAATATCAAAAATAATTATATTGATAATTGATAATCTGTTATTGAACAGATGACATTTTTGAAATGCATAGTTTTAAATCTTTAGTTTTATTTTATTAGCCAATGAAAATACTGTGCCTCGAATACCATCTTTTCTGGTTAATTCTGCCAATTCTTTTTTTAATCTCTCTAATATTGTGTTATTGACAGAAACTTACTACAATACAACTTAGGTCCCATGAAGAGTGTTTGATTCCATTTCCTTGTGAGACTATCTGCAATTTCGTTATACTTTACCCTGTTTTATCGTACGACCCAAGTGAAAGGAATTGTATTCACCTCGCCTATTAGTTTTTCTAGACATTTCCAGAATAAATTTTCGTTATGCCTGTTTACACTAATATTGAATTAGCTGACATGCATTTTATGTACGGTCGTGCAAATGGCAATGCGAGGGAAGCGCTACGTCAGTATTTGAACATCTCATTTAACTCTATGTTGTTATTGATTGTTTATAAATATCATTGTTTTTTTATAATAATAAAAAATTGTTATAAACACAAAATGGTCCGTATCTCCGAAACCGTTAATTTGCGGCCATATATTTATTAAGACTTTTCTGCTTATTTTGGGTCATACTATTCACCATTTCATTTTGTGACACTTTTTTTTAACACCCTGTATATCCCAATTTCTTTTAATTTTGATTTCTTATAAAAACTAGCTTGATGCCAAAAGTATCTCTCATGCATGAATGTCACAAATATGGCCATACGTGTATGGAGGTGTCTGTGCAACTGTATCCACGATAATGTGTTAGATATAATTTTTTTGGAACAGGATAAAAAAATTTATAATCATTTATCCTAAAAATTGTTTTTAATATTCCCTTTTTTTATAAAAAACCGTTCAATAGGTAAATAAACATAATTCTTTTGGTCGTAGAATGTAATAAAATGTTTAAAAAAATCCACATAAAAATTTAAAAATATTAATGTTTTGTAAAATTATTTAATCATGTTTTTTCCCACACTGTATAATAAAAAAACTTAAAACGAGATGTGTAAGTTAATTACCAACTTCTTCATCATAATTCAGTTATAAAACTTTAAAAACTTTAACTAACTTTACTAATATTACTTTGTTATATAAAGTAGGTAACTCTAAAATCATGTTCTATAGGAATTCGAAATATTTATATTTAATAGAAGGATGTAAAATCTACTTTCAGTATAAGTAGAAGTGACAGAACTGTCAAGTATTTTAGATTAAAAGATCATAATCTGTTTACTATTCTTAATAGTTTTTAACAAAATCTATTCATTAGTTCGTTAGAGTGTAGCTGGAAATTAATTTTTTTTTTTTAATTTACCTTGTCCAAAAGTTGGGATTTCTCAAATTGCCCTTCTTCCCAAAACCTTTTACAATATCGTCACAATTATCGTGATCTCGGCAGCATTGATCAGTTGCGATTTCTCTACCGAAATCAGTATCATTGGCGGCTCTGTTTGATGTTCCGCACCATTTTGTTCCTGCAAATAACACAATATTTATTTTAAGAAAGACAATAATAAACGAGTTACATGAAACAGTATTTCGTAACGTGTTACATACAATATTTTTTCTAATTTTCACTAGATTATTTATAAAATTGTGTTTTCGTAAGACATTACTGACATCTAGGCAACCAATATTTCTTCTTTATTGTTAGTTGCATATGCATCATTTTATTGATAAATAGAACGCTATATTAATTATGTATTCTCAAAGATTTACGTCTTTATGCCGCTTATTAAAAATGTTTAGTTTTTAAAAAAGTAGGTTATTTTTTCATGTATTGTCTTTTAATTATTTTGTGCCAATTTAAAATGGAAAATAAGGATCAAAACAACATTATTACTAGGTTGTAAGTTTAACCAAATTATTATTATAAACTTTTAATATTAATATTGCAAACCCAAAAAAAGGTTTAATTTTATTTGTTTTCTTTTCGAAATTGGTGACATAATGAATTTTCGAAACCAGTTTCTTAGGGGGTTATGATTGACAACCTGTGTTAATTTTAACAGATCTGTTATTTTATAAAAACACAGAAATAACAAGCTGTTCACAAATAACATGTCTGTTAAAAATAACATTATTTGTCCATCATAATCCAGATAATGTTTAGCATTATGCAACTGGTTGCATTAAGTAGATGGCAATTGCTGAGGTTACAAAATTTGTCACTTTATATGTCAAAATAAAAAAAAATAAATAAACATAGTGCGACCATTTTCTTCTCATTTGGCTACTACAAAAACAGATAGCATGTATAATTTATAATTGTTTTTCTTTATAATTTGCTTAATTACTTCTTTTTTAAGCAATCGTTTGTTATTATTATTAACTCATACGATACAGCATTTTTTTAATTGGCCTTCGGCTAGCAACGCCATACATTTTTTACAATTTTTTTTTGTATATATTTTTTTATTTTTTTTTGCAATTTTTTATGACAAAATTTTTTTGGACAAATTTTTTTGGACAAAAGTTTTTTTACATTTTTTTAACAAATATTTTTTGAGAAAATTTTTAAAGTAAAAAGTTCTATAGGCACGTTAGGAGTTTTTTTGGATAGTAAAATCTTCCCAGCTCGCGACATCACATGCTAATGTTAATGGTATATCTGTTGCTATAATTATGACATACGCTTGGCAAGCAGTGGAAGTATATTTAGTGTATGGACAATTTTTTTTATAATTTTTTTGTTAATCTTTTTATTGACACTCTTTTTTTACAAAAAATTTGTTTACAATTTTTTGACAATTTCTTTTTTTTTTTTAATTTTTTTGGTCTTTTTTTTGGTCTTTTTTTTGACAAATTTATTTTTTGGAATTTTTTTTTGGAACAAATTTTTTTGGACAAAATTTTTTTTGGACAAAATTTTTTTTGGACAAAATTTTTTTTGGACAAAATTTTTTTTGGACAAAATTTTTTTTGGACAAAATTTTTTTTGGACAAAATTTTTTTTGGACAAAATTTTTTTTGGACAAAATGTTTTTTGGCAATTTTTTTTTGACAAAAGTGAAAACTTCTATTGTATTTTTCGGATGGGTAAAATATTTCCAGCTCGCGACATCGACATGCTAATAATAGTATATAATGTAGTTATAAGTATGCATGCGCTTGGTCAGAGTAGAAATATATTGAGTCTATGGACAAAATATTTTTTTTTGACAAAAATATTTTTTTGACAGTTTTTTTGGTAAAAATTTTTTTTGGGCAAAATTTTTCGGACCTTAGTGTGCTGTTACCCACACAAATTTAACAATATTTTTTGCGATAATGTAAATAGTTTTTTTATAACGTCACTAACGATCGGTGATTGATATTTTCAAATATTTTTGACTCTGACTCTGGCAGCGCTTCTACAATCTGTGAAAATTGTAAGATAGGGACAAATTCAAGGGCTTTAAGAAATTTTATTTATTGGTCTACTGCTCAACAGGCAATTCCAATTTGCAGAGCAGGAAATTCTGACAAAAATAATTAGGAAAACATAATAGGTAAACACTATACGGACATAAAAACTTCAGACTTAATTCTATATACACTTCAATTAAATATATCTACGGTATTACTGACTAAGTTACATAATGTAGACATATTCTGCAGTGGTGATGATTTTAAAACATTGGTTCTTAAAACCAAGTTTTTCTAATAATTGTTTGCAATGAATTTTGTTATGTACTAATTTATATATGAAGATTATTAGATGACATTCTACAGAAAAACTTGACATTTCAGATATCGATCTAAATTGATGTAGAAATTCAAATTCTGGGATACAAAAAGCACAACCTCTACTAACATTGTTCTTTGAACCATCTGTGAAAATTTGTAAATTTGTTTCATTTTGGTGTAAGTATATTTTGACAAAAAACGGTAATACATTAAATATATATCATAGATACAGTAAATTTTGTGACATTATATGATAAAATTATATTATAAGAAAAATAAAAAGTGGGTTATAAAAATTGGATTTTTTTTTGTTAGAATGTGTTTACCTATAAAAATAGTACTGTTTGATATTCTTACCTGGAAAAATCAATATTCCTCCTAAATACGTAGCCCGTGAGACTGCGAAACAAAAAATAGTGAATACAAGCAAAATGTTAAACGAGTACATTTTTTTAATATAAAAAGTTCTATTTTCAACCCATACTTTTTTTCTATTTATATACTATTCGACAGACAAATTAACATCTAAGTATTTTGTTATGTATCTTATTGAATTTATGAATAAATATAATTAATATTTGGCTAGATAAAGATACGTTTTCCTTCGATTTGCCCATGAAAATGACAACAAAAATTAAATTAGGATTGACAAGTTATTGTTATTTTTATTACTAATCTTTTTTTTTTAAGAAAAGAATTTTTAATTACTATTATTACATTCTTCTAAATAAATCATAGCAGAAGAAAAAGAACAAGAATTCAGGGTTTGTATAGTTAATGATAAAAATTTTGTAACTAACTCATCGTACGAGTATGTTTTATTTTTTTTTGTTAAAAGGAAATATAGAGTTAAAGTGAATACAACCTCATCGAGAGGTTAAAAAAGAAAAAAATAAAAGATAAATCATAAAACTATAGCTTTAACATCTCAGGAAACGCCATTACGTCATTTCAGAAACAACAAAGACGTGTTCTGATATTGTTAGAGCTCATTTACTTTCTATAAACTCAAAAAAGGTAAATCAAACGAGGGTGGTCCTTAGGATCTCACAAGAGTATTTTATTACGACCGGTTAGTCTTAAATAGATGAGTAATTACGGACCTTACCTGATGATGAGGATCTGATCCTCGAAACCGGTCGTAATAAAATACTCTTGTGAGATCCTAAGGACCACCCTCGTTTGATTTACCTTTTTTGAACTTATAACTCACACATGGCTATCACCTTCAACTTTAATTTCTATAAACTGTTTAAAATGAACCATTCAATATACAAGAAAAAAGAACAATCAATATTTTTCTGTACCAATTTTAAAGAAACATAGCCGTACAAATTCAAAGTGACATATAATGGTTATAGCTTTTTATTATTTGATTCAGGATCAAACATGAATAGGCTACTGAGTCTGTTAGCTGAATCTTAATATTGATACACGGATGGAACTTGTGTCCATACATTATTTCATCAGTTATATTCCATGCACGTAACAGTGAAAACCTTTGTTATTCCTTTAGTCTATGTTACCGAAGAAAATCTTAGAAATATCTCACCTTACTAAAAAAAAACTCAAACAGAGGTTGAACTAATTATAAACGATTAAGAGCTAATAGGAACATTTATCGAATCTCCGTCAAAATGGTTGTACCATGGAGAGGAATAATATCTTCTCTTTTACAATGAAGTCTTCATGAATAGTTCGAATAGAAATTACAAGTTTGATATTCATCTAGCCAGTAATTTTTGGAAAGTATAGAACAATAGCTTCCAAAGTTAGATCAATTCTTAGAACCCCACTAATATGGTGCTTATTTCTGCACTGAAAAAAAGCAAAGTATGACCGAACAGAAAATACGTATAAGTCAACAACTTACCGGGTCTCCTGAAATTTTTAAAAGAGAATCAAACAAAAAATATCGTTTCTACTTTTATATAAACTACGGATGACGATTAGATTATACCTTGTATATCTTTCATACCGTTATTTTTCAAACACCTCCATGGTCCTATCTCTTTCCTTGTGATGACAATTCGGTCTGTCAGTCGAATTTTATTTCGATTGTCACTTGTGTTTCCGAACTTGTTGTTGATAAGACAAATTTAGATTCATCAAGATGAAACTCTTATAAAGAGATGCGTTTTAACTTTTTGAAAACCATCAGGTTAAGTAATAGATATAATATTTTTTAGTGTCATACAATAATTATCAAAGATTAACGAGTTTTATATTTTTAAGGTTTTTTTTTGTGAGTTGAATGTTTTGAATAACTATATTAGTTTCTGTAAAATAAATAAATATTTTCGTATTCCAAACGTTCGTCTCATCCGATTATCCATTGAAAGATCGAACTATTTTAGCTATGCAACATATGAATGGTTTAATTAGAAGAAATATCTGGATGATCGTTTGTTTATTAGAAGAATGAAAAATTGTTACCTTGTTATATAAAGAATAATTTGCTGATTTGTATAGTATTCAACGTCTCGAGGTTATAAGAACTGTTATAATTAAAAATACCTGTTGAAAATAGGCTTTAATAAGCAAAAATGAGCATGACAAAATTGACAGTGATTAACATTAACATAGTACGTTAAGAAAATACACCACATTCTCCCCAGGTTCATTTTTGAACATAATCTTCAAGATATTTTGGCGGTCGCCTTATTCTTGTACTTCGCTGAGTAAGGTCCTTTTTAGTTAGATGGGAATCAGATGCACTTTCGTCGAAATTTTGACTAGATTGATGTTCAATAAGATCTTATGTTTTAGGATGATTTTGGTGAGGTATTTCAAGACATTCCTTATTTTCTACTGGACGATTTTGGGCATTATTTTGTTGAAGTTGATGGTCTGGTAAATTTGGAGAATTCAGAAGAGAATTATCCCTAATTTGAGAATCAAAAAGAGCTATATCTCCACGAGGTGCTAAATGCTTTAATAATACTCTGGCTTCTCTTCCATCAATGCGACGAACATGGACATATTTAGGGTTGGCTTCAATTAGTTCAACTTCCTCAACGGAAGGGTCATATTTTAAACATTTAACATGCTTCTTCATAAAAACTTTACCTGGAATTTTTAGCCTAGATGGTATAGTTCTTCCATTTGAAGATTTCCTTAAATGATGAAACATTCGTTCGTGAGATGTGCAATTCTTAGCAGTACAAAGAAGAGAACGTATTGAATGAAGAGCATCTTCTAAAACTTATTCCCACATTTGGATTTTTAAATTTTGCGATATTAGAGCAAGAGTAACTGTTTTCCAAATAATTCCATTGAATCTTTTGGTTTGTCCATTTTTTTCAGGATTATATGGAGTAGACCTGTTGGTGGCTATTCCTCTAGAGTGTAAATACGTTTTTAACTCATATGACATGAATGACGAACCTTGATCGGAGTGAATATACCCGGGCATTCCAAATATAGAAGACAAATAAGAAATTAAGACATTGTATTATAGTATCTGATGTCATATCGGAACAAGGATAAGCAAATGAAAAACGAGAGAATTTATCGACGATTGTGATTTGTTTTTAGTATTTGTAGGGACTGGGCCTTTAAAATCCACATAAATTCTTTCAAACATAGAAGTAGCTTTTATAAGAGTTTAGTGATAGTTAAAAAAAGTTGGTATAAGTTCTGCAAACACTGGACAGGCGGCCGTCACAGAACGCACGTCTTTCACTGAATAGGGCATATTTTGAGACTTTATCCAATGTGTCATTTTTGTAACACCAGGATGGCACAAAGCTTGACGCAAATCAAATAAAGTTTTATCTTTGCTTGAGCCACAAACTCGAGTGAGCGTATCAGGTACTACATTTGGTCCTCCGGGTCTATATACTATATCGTAGTTGTAACAGGACAGTTCCAAACGCCATCTAAGAATCTTTTCATTCTTAACATAAATGAGCTGTAATGAGCTGAAAATGTTTACCAATCAAAAAGTAACGCCATTTTTAAAGCGCTTCAACAATAAAATAAGCTTCTTTTTCTACTAATGAATGGTTTTGTTCACTTTTTGTGAGTGTCCTGGAGAAAAATGCAATGGGCCTTCCAGCTTGGCTTAAAGATGCAGCAATAGAATGTTCTCAGGCATCTGTCTTAACAACAAAAGGAATTTTATCTTCAATAGTAGTGATAGCAGATTTGTTTTATCTTCTTTTAGACTTTCAAATTCATAAGCTATTGGTTCTGGCAAATATTTTACAAGAGACGAGTTTATGAATTTTCTCTAATAACTGAGGTATCCACTTCGAGTAATAAGAAAACATGCCAACAGCTCTTTTTAAAGATTGAAAGTTAGAGGGCAGAAGAAGTTTAAATAATGGTTCCAGTCTAGTGGGGTCAAGTTTTAAGGTTTTGTTTTCAATGAGATACCAAGAATTGATTGATTTTATAGAATAGAAACTTTTGTTCTGCTTTATTGTTAGGTATATTTTTTGTTACAATTAAAAAGTTCTTAAGATTTTCATCGTGTTCAATTTGGTCATTCCCGTAAACTGTAATATCGTCTAAATATGCAAATACCCCTTTTAGATTTTCATATTTGATAATATTATCTATAATGCGCTAAAAACAGGCGACTCCATTCGTTACACCAAACAAAATTCTTAGGGTCGGTCTTTTCACCTTCAGATAAACTTCTAGATAACTAACTGACGGATATATTATCTGAGAGTTACCATCTGTCAGATAATTAATTTTCTGTCTTTTTAAGTAAATAATATGCAGGGTAGGTAACCAGTAGTTTTTAACCTTATGTGGTTAGGTAACTACCTGTTTATACATCAGTGCAGTATTTTATCAAGAATTCCATTAGTAAAATAAGTTATCTTTTAGAAGTTAGGTTTATCCAGAAGTGAAAAGATTACTTTGTGAGATACTTGGGAGATAAACATTACCTGAAACTTTATCTGAAGGTGAAAAGACCGTCCCTTAGAAACTGATACAATATACCATTTGTCTCAAAAGCAGTAAAAATTTTCTCGGATTGGTACCTGGTGATATGCACTTTGTAGATCAATTGTACTTAATACTTGAAATTCAGTACGGACTATATCTTCTATACTGAATAGAAGATACGCATCTGGATAAGTGAATTTGTTGATAGTTTGGGAGTAATCTACCATCATTCGTTTCTTGTGAGTTTCACTTTTTCTTATTAAAACTTGTGCACGCAGGGCGAAGTTTTTCAATTTCAGTGGTAATAAATTTCAAATCTTCAGCTGAAAATCGTTTAGACTTAGTAGCTATAGGCCTGCAGTTGACTGACAAATTTAAAAATAATGTTGGTGGTTCTATAAATCGACTGAGGAGCGCTAGTACCGAAGTCAGAACCCAGGTGGAATTTAAATTAAAAGTTATTAACTTACCAAGTTTGAAATATCTTACAAATAACTTTTTTCACATAAATGGTTGATACAGCTAAGGCCCAACAATAAACATAATATGGTACCTTAATCTTTATACATGAAGACAATGAGTGAATTATAACAAAATTTTTCAAAATATTGGCAGAAAACAGGGACATACATACATATTTGATTTTGCAGTATATCCTAATCCGTTCAAAAGGTAGAAAAATTAAAAATGCACATAACCGTCGTCAACGCCACAGTAAACCAATGAAATGACGCTCATAGTTGTTATCAACATACAAAATGCAATGTGTTAACATCAATAAATCTATCTAAATAATCTAATTTATTACAACTGGACATCAAACCTTCGATACTATGGTACAGATATAATAGTTAAAAAAAAACATGATTTTAATCCAAAATGCATATATTTTTAAAACATTTAATAATGTTGCTCGTCTTCCCACTTGTATGACTTTCCTTGTCCAGTAAAGCACTTGGTGTGGAGCTTGTTAAAGTATATATTTCCTATTTCATTTGACGCTTTAGTATTTGCCTTCTTCAAACAAACATAAAATTGTTTGTCGCAGTTGCAGTTCAACCTAAAATAAAATATCAAAACTAATTTAGAAAATAGTAGGTATATAGCAAAAAGAGTAAGATTCATACAAAGCATTCAACACATACTCAAATTATCTTTTAAATCGAATAAAAATTAGCAATTTAGGTAATAAAATATTATGATTAGACCACACAAAACTATGATCGATCTTCTGACCTAGGTCCATATTTATATATTGAATACTCAAGTGAACAAAATCGGACGACAAAACATGCTAACATGCTTTCCAAAAGGATTTTTTTATTGTTATAAACCTCTAGAAGCATATTATTTTATCACCAATAAAAATCGAAAAATCTACCGACAAGCAACTTTGCTTTGAATTTGACAGCTTATACGACAGCTCCTACTACCAGGACATAGTAAATGTTGTTTGCGCCCTCCCCTTCCTCGTACGCAACTACAAATAGAAAGTAAAAAACACAAAATGTTTCTTTTTGAAGTCAGATAACACTTCTAACTATAACTTTTCTTTTCCTGTCAAATCCACCCTACACATATATGACTATCCACGTCGTTGAACTATTTACACATTTTTCAAAAATTAGAACGGGACGATTGATTAAAGTTTTTTTTTTTAATTTACCTTGTGTAGAAGTTTGGATTTCTTAAATTGCCCTTCGTACCAAAACCTTTTACAACATCTGGACATTTATCGTGAGCTTGACAGCATTTATCGGTTGCAATTTCTGTACCGAAATCATTGTCATTGGCGGCTTTATTTGAAGCTCCACACCATTTGGTTCCTGCAAATAATACAATATTTATGTATACATGTAGATGTGTTAATATCAAAGCTGATTCTGTATAATTACGATTTAAAAAGAATAAAGAAAACACTAAATCAATAAATATTGATAAAAATTGAGAGTGTTACTTGTTTGACTAACACGATGTCATCAGGCCTGTAATGTAAACAATCGCAAATAAATGAATGACAATTTAGAAAAAAGTTCACATGCAATATTTAAAACGATTAAGTGTTTAAATTTATGCTGTAATATTATTAATACAGCTCAGAACTTAGTTGTTTCAGTCAAAAACAAGTTAAAATTAAATTCTAAGGAATCTAGACTATTATATTTTGGTAGTAACAAAGAATTTATCAAAGAAAATTTTAGAATCCCTATATCTTAATGATATGAGAATAACCGCTCTAAACATCGTTGAACAGTGACGCAGAGGGAAAAAACTAACAGTAAATCCTTACAAAATCACTATGGTCAACTTTAAAAAACGAAAGGTATTGATAGGACTAAAGTAGTAACAGTAAGAAAAGAGTAAAATTCCGTTTGCCCAGGAGGCTAAATACTTGGGTGTCACATCTTTGGCCACAGGTTAACATAGATTCAACATCCTTTAATTTATGTTTTTGAGAAAAAAAATGGATACTACAACCAAAAAAGTCCTTATAGCTGTATACCAAAGTCATAAGGCCTATGATAACCTATGGATCGGTGGTATGGTGTTACGGTTTTACTCGAACGTTATGCCTTATCGCCTATTTCTGTCTCAAAACTAGCAGAGAATTGACTTATAATCTAGAAATTATCTTGAATATGCTCCTGTCGTAAAACTTTATTATATTTTCGAGAAAACAAAGCTTTTATTCAAATGGGATTTAGCGTAACTGGTGTAAATTTTCCTTCTTAGGGCTCACATAATTTTTACAAGGTTACACTGAATTTCACTATGATTTTCAATAGTAGTTTTCACTCATAAAGATATTGTTTACAATAACCTCTGTATTTTATTTATTTTGTTCAAAAGGAATTTAGCGTAACTGGCGTAAATGTTCCTCCTTAGGGCTCACATAATTTTTACAAGGTTACACTGAATTTCACTATGATTTATGTTTACAATGTTCTTGGTATTTTGTAGGTTAAAACTGATGTCGGATGTCATTGTTGAATAATGAGGTATGCGTGTCGCATTTCGAGATATCTATCTTTGTTTGATAAGTGATTCTTAGGAAATGCCTCTCTTTTTCTACTTGACGGAGGATGAAGGGGCGACGTATGTCTGGCCACGATTCATATGCCAGCGATTCGTGAACTAAGGAGTGCTCGTTAAGCGATGTTTGCATTTCATGGGCATGTTTTTGGGTTTTCTTATTGGTCGAGCAGTGCTTACAGAGCTGTCAGCCTGAATGCGAATGGTCGCATTCTAGCAGATGAAGGAGGTCATTGGTCGCACAGTGTAACCAACAATAATATCTAGAGATCGGAGAGCGGCGATTGGTTTTAATGGATTTCTTCTGAAGTGATTCTGCGCGGTCGAGGTTTCATGATAGGGAGGCGAAGAACGGCGCAATTTGTAGCACGTGGCAGATTCGTCTTCCAATCTAACACGGAATGTTAATGGCGGTGTTGAACTGAAAATTCGCTGAGAGACTTTTTACTTTATTATGTGATTTTGTATATCATCCCGCGTGGGGAGTCTAGTAAAAATGTCTCTATTTTATGGGAAGCATTGATGGTGCGTTTTGAAGTTGGTTAACGCGTAGTTAAACCGTTATTTTTTTATGTGATTATATGTGCCGGCTTTCTCATCTCATTTTTGAGGAGCACTAAATATTGAAGTTCAACCCATTCGTCGTCTTGGAGCAGTTTGATGGTTGGAACCCTTCTGTGGTGTCACAATGATAGCTATCAGAACATGCACAATTCAGTGGCTACTAAAACAATATCAGGATAGGTGGAAAAATTCGCCAGGACAGAGATAAGCCAGAGAGTTATTAAAAGAACCATCGCCAAAGCTCAATAACTAAAAATATACTGACAGAATTGTTACTTATTTAAAATTTTAAGAAATAATAGTAGCCGCGTGACCAAAATATGAACTGTGATTGGTGGATTTCATATTTGTGCAATCTTCTTACTACCTAGAAAAAGTATGACATTTATATTCGTTTAATTGAACGCAATGGCATTCTTTTTCATTTTGTAGTATGTATAAGCTAATATCCATGTGGGTTTAAAAAAAATAAATTATTCCTTTTATTTTTATACTCAGAAGAAATACTAGAAATAGCAAACTTCGTAAAGTCATATTTCAAAAATCTTTCACTTTTACTTTTATAAATAAAGTAATTTGATATTCTTACCTGGATAAATCAATATTCCCCCTAAAAATGTAGCCTGTGAGACTGCAAAACACAAAATAGTGAATACAAGCAAAATGTTTAACGAGTACATTTTTTAATATGAAAAGTTCTGTATTTAACCCATACTTTTTATAGTAGAATTTATATCCTCTTCGATAGGCAAATTAACATGTAGATATTTTTTTTACCTTACTGCATTTATGAATAAATATGGTTGGCTATCTAAAAATGCATTTCCTTTTAATAAAATAAATTTAAATTCGGTATTTCACAAGTTTATTGTTGTTTTTTATTATTAAATATTTCTTTTTATGAAAAGAATTTTTAATATAATTATTACATTTTTAGAAATGTGCCACTCGAAGAAGTAGTCAGCTACATAGGGGAATTTTTTCCCATCAACATTTTCCAACATTCTCTCACAACATCATATTTTCAGTGGGATCAAACATTCTATGAACAAATTGACGATGTCGCTATGAACAGCTCACTCAGTTTAGTTGTGACCAATTTTACATGAAAATATTTGAAGAGAGCTGAAAAACAACGCATTAGCGGGGTAAAAAAACTTTAAAGATATTAGAAAAGTTGCTCCATAAATCAATCTACTATAAGCAAATTACATTGCACTCCAGCAAAACGCTTAACCCAAATACTAACAACATTCAACCCATATTTTATTTAATTAATGAACTAATTAATTACTGCATTGCAAAAATACAAATACATCAACTGTATTACCAAAATTTGTGAGATTCGTAGTCTAAAAAAATTATTTTTTAATAAAACAAAAACACTAAAACTTAATTTGGAAAACTACCAATAGATTTAAAAATACACATTATCAATTAGCCTTAATTTATTCGCTGTCCTTACTGATAGTCCAATAAGAGTCATTATTCAGTAGACAATGTAACAATCTGTAAAATTTTCCTTTAGATAGATAAGACAGAATCTAACCAATAAAAAAACGACTAAAAAGCTAGACAATATTAGAGAACAATACTATCTGTCAAGAAAAATAAATGCAACAAAAAATTCGCTCTACGTTAATCTTGACATATTACTTTCCAGTCTGGCTATTACAGGTTTTTCCGATTATTTTGTCCAACCTATTGTATCACCCTTGTAAATGTTTAAAGGATAACCTAAATACATACATTTTTCACATACAACTTGCAACATTTTTTTTTATATACATATACAGGGTGTTTCTAAATTCATGCGACAAAATTCAGAAGGTGATTGCTCGTATGAAATTAAGATGGGTCTTTCCTATAACAAAATTTCCTCAACCCACCCTTTTCCGACATATCACCCTTAAAAGGAGGTGACTAAAATTGAATTTTTATTTTTTTTCTAAAATTTCAGTAAAGCTAGAAACTTGAAATTTTGTAATTTTTGTGCACTCGCTAAGGACTAACCACGGGTATTTTTTCAATATTCCTGTTACATTATAGGGGGGTGAAATTAGCAACCCTTACTTTATTTCATATCAAAACTTTTTTTCAAGATGAAGTTTTATGAAATAAAATTATATTATAACTTGAAATCCTTGTTTTATTTAAAAAAAAAATTTATTCTTAAATTTTTTTCCCAAAACCAATAGTAATCGAATTAAAATACGGGTTTTGAGCTTACATTAAATTGTAATTAGATGAAACAAAATGGATTCTATGTATTTTGAGGTGATCTTTTCGAAAAAAGGCAAAACAAAATGTAGCAGTTTTTCGAAAGTGCCGAAATTTTGGATTTTGTCAATTTTTCAATTTTGCGCAGGCGCATGTCGGATATAAATCAATATTTTTAAAACGCATTTTACGACATTTGAAAGCTTAGGAAAAATGCTAATTTTTATGTCTCTCTGAGAAATTTTGAGCCGATGCACCGTTCTCGCGGTATGGACGATTGAAATTTGTTTAGTATTTTGAGGCGACGAAGGTCGAAAAAATGAATTTGTTAAATGTTCAAACACTAAATTCTTTATAACATTGGTAAAAATTAAGATATTTGAAAAAACAAAAATGCGTTTTGAACTTAAGGGATGTGACTAGTGATTCCCAGAAGAAGGCAAGAGAAATCCCAAAATTGGGCATATGGCGGAAGGGCAAAATGCACCGCGGTCTTAATTTCATTGTTTGCCTATAACGGCCAAACTATTTGAATTTTTTTAATGCCACTTACAAAGCTTACTCTTAAATGTGAAATCTTATGTGTGTGTGAATTTCATCGACATCGGACCATAATTGGCTAAGATATCAAACAATTAAATAATTTTTTTTTTTCAAAAAAAAAAATAATTTTTTTTTTTCGAAAGTTTTAAGTGGCACAAAAATGCCAAAAATGCACTCTATTGTGTCTATAATACGATTACATTACGGAAAATTCTGCAAATATATTTTATCTATTTTTTTGACCACTGTTCATTGAGTGGCGTCCAAAAAACACGGTTTTTGAGAAAAGTTGCCTAAAATTGACAATTTTTAGTTTTTTTGTCTGAAAATTAAACACAGTTGTAGAATTCTCCCGACAAAAGTCCCATTACACGCGCTCCGCGGGATCCAAAACTCGTGTATACACTACATTACTGTAATTTGATTTTTTTGCGATTTCCAGTTTTAAATTTCTTGCCTATCTAAATTTATTAGGCTTAAAATTTATTAAATTGTATTTTACTGACTTGTTATAAGACGTTTCTTGAGTTTTGTGCAAAATATAGAATTACCAGATATTAGCGAACAAAAAGCAAGCTTATCACCAAGTTGGAACTTACACTCAGGCTTAGGATTAATTTCCTAACATTTTTAAAGTATACCTTTTTGTGTATTTTTTTGTGCTCTTTTCGATGGCGCAGTTAGTTTTTTCAAATATATTTATTTTGTTAGATGTTTTCGGAAAACCCGGAAAAAATCATATGGGAAAAAAATTAAAAAAAAACTACGCCTCTGGTTTCCTGCGAATTCCCGAAAAATTATGTCAGATTTCGCCGCGGGACTTATTTTATTTGAGAGCCAACAAAAAAATACGCAACTTCTCTCATGGGCACATATGTCTAACATTTATAATTTCGCCACAAATTCATCGCAAATTTCATGTCCATGGTTCTGATCAAAAAAACGAAAAAACGACTTTTTGGTAAAAGCACTTCTGGCGGCGAGAAATTCGCCATTAAAACTACCTGTGCAATGAATTTCCGAACTATTTTTGCCTCCTCTTTCGAATGGTGCATTTATTTTCACTATCGGAATGATACTTGCCCAGATAATTAGCATTTTTACAATGGAAAATTCCGGAAAACCCGGTTTTTCCTAATTTAAAAAAAATTGAAAAACTGCTACATCTTTTGTTTTCTTTTTTTCGGAAAGATCACATCAAAATACACAAGGTCCTTTTTGTTTCATCCAATTACAAATTAATGTAAGCTCGAAGGGGCTTTTTTTCGTTATTTAATTGGACTATAGCTGCAGAGAAAAAAATAAACTCCATAATTTATAATTTTTTTTAATAAAATGATTGGAAAATAGTACAGATGTAAAATGTAATACGATTCATAATAAATGCTGGAAATGACCATCCCTAGCCAAAATACATTTTAGAAAAAAAATGAAAACTCAATTTTGGTCACCACCTTTTAAGGGTGATATCTCGGAAAGGGGTGGGCTGAGGAAATTTTGTTATAGGAAAGACCCATCTTAATTTCCTACTAGCAATCACCTCCTGAATATTGTCGCATAAATTTAGAAACACCTTGTATATTCATTGTCAACGAAAATACAAAAAAATTAAAATTTTTTCACTGTTCTTCAAAATTTCCATTACGGTGCATTTTAGAGAAATTGAACATAAAATTCTAGAGAATGATATCGTAAACTACTTTTATTTGAACGATTTTCTTAAAAATTCGAATTTTGCATTTTTTGTCAAATTTCGAATACGAACCATTTTAGGAAAATTATGTATGAGACAAAAATTATAGAGAATAGTATTACAAGCAATTTTTATTTAAAAAATGCTCTTCTTAAAGACTTCGTACGTAAAGGACAAGAATTATAGGGAATAACATCACAAACAACTTTTATTTAAACAATTTTCTTAAATAAAAATTCGAATTTGCATTTTTTGTCAAAGAATAATATTACAAGTAACTTTTATCTAAAGCGTAAATAATGTATATATTCCATAAGGCAGAAAAATTACCTTTCATAAAGTACCCCCAGACGACTATGCCCAAAATCTAATCAACTCACCGCAGGATGGATTAAAGCTTAAGTTTAAAATTTTGAGTTTTTCAATGTATCCGTTCATGAGTATATAGATACACCGATATCATCGCGAAAATAGTCAAAACAGATTTAGGGGACTCCGAAACATAAAAATCCGTCGAAAACATGAAAGTAAAAACTAACATAATTATTTAGAGTGGTTATCTCTCATAAACAAGAGATACATTAATTCTAACAAGAATTTAGTTTACTTGTCTACCTACCAAACCCTTAATTATAATAAAAACAAGATATAGTTAAAAATAATGAAAGTATACAGCATAGGGGACAGTAAGGGCAACTTAGTTCCCACTAGCAAATATAAAAACACTCAATATATTAAAGTTACCAACAGTTATGCAAGCAAACAACTTATAACGGCAGTTATACAAGCTAAGAAATTGTAGTTTTAAGCACCAAAATGTCAGTGCGAATAAAGGTATAAAAATATATGAGTACAGTTGAATAATAGTTAAAGTTAGTAATCGGTAATCTACGCCAAAAAAACTAATTACGCTATCGCTTTGATTTAAGGCACATCAATAGTCACGAAATTAAAAAAAAAAAAAAAAAAAAAAAAAAAAAAAAAAAAAAAAAAAAAAAGATGAAAAGTGACGGCAACAAACAACAAACAGAAAAAATATAAATAGTGGCTGCATAAAAAACTTTTCATTTCAGTAACTCTCCGAAAAAATGTACGGCACCTAACGTGTTAAAAATCATCTGTTCCGTACGCACATTCCATTGAATTAACATAAATTATATAATTACAAAAACAACAATTAACGATAAATCATCAACGTTTATAAAATCGATAAGGAATTCAAATATTTACGAAAATAACAAAAAATAAATAAATATTAATTTGTTCTGATAAGATAAAAACTACTTTTATGTTCAATGTCACGATAAGATTAAAAAAAAAAAACTCAAGATAATGTTGATAATTCTCAAATTAAGCCTAAATTGCCAAAATAATGTCACATAAATTGTATACCTATTAAGAAGTATTACCAAGTTCAAAACTTCCACTCTATATATAAAAGTCAATAAACATCAATAAAGACGTTTGGCGCCATTTTGAAGCGTTATATATGGATCATTATTTTGAAATACTGTTACATCCCGTACCGTATTTTTTCAATGTTTTTCACTAAAACCACTCACAGAGATCAAAGTTTACAACATAATATATTAGAAATATTTGTTTACTCTAAACGGCTCACAAACTACTGCAAAATGCGTCTATCATTTGATATTTATTTCGCGTTAACTCTATTAACTCTACACATGACGTCAGCGACGCCATGACACTATGCGCGATAGCCCCCCTGTTTTGAAATATTACAGTTCATCAAATTTCTAGAGGTGTTCGACGCCCAGACAGAGAACGCGCTACGTGTGACTAAGATAGCTATTGTACAGTCTGCTAAACAAGTTATTTTAAATAGTTTTTAATATTTTTAGGTAATTAAATTTTAAAAGTGTGGAATAGTTTAGGGATTAAATTGGTCTGATTGGACTTTCTTAGAACGTTTTTAAAAGCAGCTAAAGATAGTATGTAGAATTGAAAATAATTATTATGCCATAAAAGGTGTTTTGGAATTCCTTCAACCTTTTGAAATTGAGTCAGAAAATATAAATTTTATAGGATAGCGGAAAATACCTATAATTTTTTTGTAGGCCTTTGTAAATCGTGGAAATAGTTTATATTTTATTTCTACCTTATTAAGGAAAATGGTACCTATTATTAATAACGGTTGTTTCTGAAACATTACTAAAATTTTCGAAATTTTGTTTTTCTACAAAATAATAAACTATACTATTTAGAAAAAAATTTATTTCTCTTATAATTTTATAAAAAATAACAGGGGAATATTTACATTTCTTGATCTATTAAACAAAACGATAAATTATCTCGACGAATGACACCATGTTCTAGTGCGGAAGCTAGCTTTACATTTTTGTTGGTGGTTTCATGGGTTTCATATCAATTTTTTGTAATTGTAGTTTACACGTACATATACCTCTTAACACTTGTTTGCTTTATTAAAAAAGTGTGTTGTTGTGATTTACGTCGAAATAAGTCAAAAACAACTTGAAACCCCATATAAAATCAAAAAGGAGAAACGGAAAAAAATTGAGCCTGTAAATGAACACAACTCAGAAACAAAAATAGCTATCTAATAATAAAAAAATAAAATTTGATTCTTGTGCAGCTTCATCTATATCATTAACTGTTTTTGGTTTTTTAATGGTTTTTCTTGGTGATGAAAATTCCGATATCTCACGGTTATCGATTCTTTTTTTCTCTCCAGAAATGCGGACGACAGTGTTTTTAGATACTCCTGTGGCTGCAGCAACACGATCATTTACATTTTTAAATGGTATTGAAGGTGAATTAAAGTTTCCTTCTCTTCTCATAAACTCTATAACATTGGCTATTATTTCGCGAGATTGACTGTTAATCACGCGGCCTCTTAATTTGCTATTAAACTCCATACTTAGGTTCTATTAAACTGTAATGAGCAAAAAACACAAACGAAAATAAAAGAAATGTTTTAGCGAAATTTACATCTGACATTTACGTCTGAATGAAATAGTGAAATACTTGATGCGCAGAGTGTACTTTCATTGCGTAAATCCGTCGGGATGCCTGTCAGTAGTGCTTTCTCTGTCTAGCCGTCGAAAGCCTCTAGAAATTTGATGAACTGTATGTGATCTATTAACAGTTTTTTTATGCTTGCAGCTTATCCCAGGTCGGAGTTAGACTTGGAGTAGGTACTTAAATGTCGTTACTTTTCACATTTAATAAAGCGACATCATATTTGAAATTATTTTTAATAATAAAATAATATAAAAACAAAAATTAGTTAAATTATTAAAACATAATGACGAACTTTTAAACGGAAATAAACTTCCGGATAGCAGATGCAGTGGTAGGTGAATTAAAAGTTAAAATTCAATTTGGATAACTTTATTAAAAAAATAACAAGAGTGCTGAAGGCTTTTCAAATAATATAAAAATTAGAATATCTGAAGTCTTTATAAATAAAAAATAAATAAATAAAAATTACAGTAGCTAAAAGAAGATATAAAAATTATAAAATACATCAAAGAACACTCAAAGCCATAGCACAGAAGAAAAACAATACAGAAAAGAAAGTAATGGTCGGAACTTTGAAGTAGAAGGGATAGAAATATTTGACCTTCAATTCCACCACAGAAATACTCTGAGAAAACGTAACTATTCACAGTACACGCGAATGTAGCTATTTACTGAACCTACACTGCGAAAACTACATTTCTCTTTTACAGAATTTTATGAAAATTTGCATGAATGCATTTTAAACTATTTTTCGATTTGTAGCACTGTCGACAGGTTTCAAAAATAAAAATTATAAAGTTTTAAACAATAGTTTATTTAAATTATTAAAACGATAAAAAAACAGTTGAGAAACTATGTACTCAAATTACGTACATGTTTAATTAGACTTATATTGTCTAAAAAATGAATAACACACCTATGACATATTTTGTTAAAACTATTACATAGTATTCTTTTTTTTTTGTGTCATCGGCTTCAACTGCTAAGGTTATTTCGCCTCGTATTCTGTGGCTTTGTTACTGTTTCCCAGCGCCACTTTAGGAACAGCACAGTTAATTAGAACCCAACAGTGAATGGTCGAGTGGGATTACATAGTATTAATAACATAACAAAATCATTTTAAGTGTTTGAAAATTAAAATAATTAAAATTGTTTACACAGATTTATAGAGCAAGCCTAATTTATAATACATAGATCTTTATTAAAATAGCTACATCCTACAAAAATTAGAATAATTATATAAACGGTACTAATAAAAAATAATAAATAATGAGTAATTATTTTTCTTCTTTTTTGCACCAACAAACGTTTCCTTAACGTTGCAATCTTCAGTTGCCGTCTCTGCTTTATTGGAGTGTTTGATATTGGAGTGTTTGAATTTGTGCTGTTACACAAGGTAGAGGAACAGATGGTTGACTATGCACTTGTTCAATAGATTCTACTTCTGCTGAAGTTGAGGGTAGACACAAGTTGTCTTTGCCTTCTTCGCCATGAACAACAAATTCCTCTAAAAAAAAGAAAGAGAAACCAAATTTTTATTATATCAACTAGTGTCAAGAATCATCTGTCAGAATTAAAAGTTTGAGTCACACTTTTTAGCTAGATGAAATTTAAAATAATTTCATAAAATATGAATATATTTCTGTGCCTAGGAGGTAAACTGCACTATGTCATTCTAGTCAACTTTTAAGTACAGCAAATTGAATGTTGTTAAATTATTAAATTTCAACTAAAGTCTATTCAGATTTCATTTACGCCGCGTCAAAACAATTTCTCCCATCCAGCAATAGCTCACGTGACACTTTTTTGTGCTTCTATTGGTTAATCGGTCGTTAGTCATTTAGACGACGCGCAAATATTTTTTGTCAGAGTCGAATTCAGTTCAATTTGGATAATTATAAACGGCGTTTTGGTAGCATTCACCGTGTTGGTTAGTTTGGACATTTTGTATGTTTGATTGATTATAATTCATTATATTATAGTTTAGATATACATACATTGTGTTATTTATTTTTGTTTTGTTTTTGTGGTTGTTTTTAGTTTGAACATGTTTTACTCTATTTTATGGTCATTTAATTGACTATATTTTGTAATTGCTGCGTGACACTATGTCCTCCACAGATACAGCAGATGAAGTCCAGAAAAAATGTTTTTACTCCTTCTAAAAAGCGACTGAAAAGGGGACATTTGGTCATCCGTACTAAAGAAATGGTTTAAAGAAAAGCATTAAATTTTATAGAACCCTGATATGTTGGTACATGATGTTGAAAGGAGAGTTGCTGATAAAACAGGGATGTGCGTTAAAACCGTTTTTAATGTTATGAAGGAGTAAGGCAGATTCATAAATTTTCTGAACCAAAAAGAAAGCTACGTTATAAACAAATTAGTGGCTCTGTGGATGATTTTAATAAAAATGCAATAAGGCTCAAAGTACATTAATTCTTCTTTAGAAATTAACTTCCAACAATCGATAAGGTTTTATAAGAAGTCAACGATGATCCATATTTGTCTACTTTTAAGCGAGCTACATTTTACAAGCTTTTCAAAACCCTTAATTTTAAATTTAAAACTCGAGGAAAAAATAGTTTGCTTTTAGACAAAATGAAATTGTTTCGTCCTACGCCACAAAAACTAAAACGGTACAGAGAAGAAAAACCCATCAGGTATGTGCGTAAAAACAGCTCATTATATGCCATATTGGAAGTGAAGAAGGCTTTTTCCCTAATGCACTTTATATATTTGAGTTGAAAAATCCGGTGACTACCATGAAGAAATGTGTGGAGAATCGTTCAAAGAGTGGTTTTCAAACACCCTACCAAAATTAGAAGATAACTGCATTATTATTCGATAAAGCTGGAAAAGTCTACGAAGTTTAAAAAAGGTGATATTTAAAAATGGCTATAAGGGAAAAAAATTGAATTCGACTACCAAATGCTTAAGATCCAACTTCTAAAACTTGGTAAGCAACATAAACATTATGATAGGTATGTAATACCTCTTATATTTAAAGTTTTTATAATGCTTTTAGTAGATATATATTAGCTATTAAAGAATTTGCAATTATTTGGACACCCTGTATAATATAATTTTATAATATGATTGTTTTAAGGCTCTGTATCACAGTAGACATATGTAATGAACTAAATATAATGCAAACATCTCTTTTAAAGTCAAATACATTTATTAATAAGTATTGCAGGTTAACGCAGTTTATGTCGCTCACCTATCTTCGTCCAGAAATCTCACTAAAGTCTGGGAGACCGTGTATGGCATTTATTTTATAGTTTTAGTTTACAAAATATGTTTTTATCGTAATAAAAAATTAATTTCACAATTACACTCTTATATTTTACATTTTTGCAAGACGGAAAAGTAAAATACGGCCCTGCTCAATTTTAGCGTCCACCTGCTTCTGTTTACATCAGGCGTAAATTAAATTTGTATTTTATATAGATAAAATTAAATTATTTATTAATTAAAACATGCAAGACTTATTTAGAAGTAAATACAACAGTATGTTCTGTGCTTTATTTTGCGATAAACAAGTTTATTTTTATTATTTTCACAAAATTATGCAAAATTCCCATAAGAAGTCATGCATTTTTAAAAGCGTTAGCAGCACCAGCGTCCCTGCGGTGAATTATAAAAGCTCAATTAGCGTTCGTTTTTCGGGACCGTATTTTGAGTATGCTAATTCGCCTCCTTATCTCTAGTCTTTATAATTGGTACCACCGATCAAAATGCTGACACTAATAAATTTCTTTTGTTGCAAATATAGCCATTCCATAGTTTCCGTAGTTACCGGAGTTTTGCTTATAACGGCAATATAAGCTATCGGCTACAGTGAGCAAATTGATATTATTATCGAAATTTATTGGAATTTTGCATAAGTTCGATTGTTTGTAATTCAAAAAGGGCGTGGTAAAAGAGAGAGAATTTTCTATTATTCAATTGCGTTAGTAATTATCTCGGCGGCGATCTAATGATTGAACTGTTATTAATAACTTTGCCGCTAATTATTCCGCATAGTTTCGCATTTCGTTGCCACTTACATGTTACGGCTTTATCTTTTTGTGGTCGGACGTGCTCAAATAAGAACGCACAAGTTGAATTCAAATCGACAAGTAGGTGAAGGATGTATATTATGATTGATAGCAAACTGTGTGCAACTGTGCGTATTAAAAATTGCAGGTTGTAGGTATGATATCATTTTGCAAACGTGCGCTTAAGAATAAAACAAGAGCGTTAACATGAAAAATCAGTTCAAATTCAAAACCCCTCTGTTTTAATCGGAACCGCCCTCAATCAAGAAGAGACACTTATGGAACACTTATGGAACACATTTATTTATTAAAATAACCAAAAAAGGTTGACAGCTGTGTGCACGTAGTTTAGATTCAAAAGGAAAGACTGGTATTTCGTGCAAAACTTTTTAATTAATAAATGCAAAGCGCTTTCGGCTTATTTGCCATCATCAGTGCTTATCTACAAAAATTGTGGATGTAAACTTACAATTTAAAAAATATATTATAAAATCTGAATAAGACTTTTAAGTAAAAAGTTAAAATTGTATATATACGATTGTTTGAACAAACTAACAATTACAAGAAACAAACAAAGTGACAAAAAACTGGTATTGGGAATAGTGAGTGTGGGATAAGCCCTTACGAATCAAATCTGATCTGATCTCCAGAAGCAAGTTAGCTTGTGTGGAATTAAGGAATTATGCCACCTTCACTATTCACAAAATTGAAAACAAGTTAACAAATTAGTTAAAATTTAAAGAAATTTACAAATAGAGGGTGACTGTGGAAGATATATTGAAATTTGAATCTAAAATACAATATTTAATATGAAGAAAGTTTAACGCAGAAGGCCAAAGTAAAAAAAACTGAAGGTTTTTTTTTTATATATATTTTATATACATTATAATTATAAAAAAGTCTACCGACTTTTCAAAAATTAGCCTACCCCAATTTGAGTCACATTAATAATTTTTACATATCAATCCCCTTCTGGGAAAATAACTTAGCTAAGAGCATTTCAAAAATTTTTGCGAACAACGTAGATAACATCAAAGTATCTTTTAAATCAATTAATAAACTAGACTCCCATCTAGTCAATACAAAAGACAAAACGAATTTGTTAAATAAGAGTGGAGTATACAGGTTGCAATGCAGCGATTGCGATGCCAGTTATATCGGCAGAACTTGTAGATCTCTGGGATTCCGGATAGGCGAGCACATCAAGAAGCCGGACACATCTGCATTCGGACATCACTTAAGGTTCAATCAACATAATTTTAGTCCAACAAAGGACTCCAAACTATTAGTTAACTTAAACACAAGGAATTTCAATTTATTAGATTTTCATGAAGATGTTGAAATTACTCTTGAAAGAGACAACAATATCCTCTGTCTCAACACTCAAGTGAACCTTAACAGAAATTTCATACCACTCCATAGACAACTCAATTAACCCTCTATGATGATGTAGGTCCGAGTCACCCAATACAAGCCTTTGAGAGCCATCCCCTCCTAAACTTGATTTCACCCATCAGAGCCTACCTTTGGGACCATGGTACTCCTTTGTTTAAAACTTTTTTATTCTCTATTATTTTGTCTCTTTGAACCATGAGTACGCTTGATGAGTGATTTAGTAATTTTTAGGACTAAACATCAGATTCACCTTTAGGGACCGCGGGTTCAGTTGTGCCATTTTGGGTTCTCTGAAAGAATGTTCTGCAGAGCCCGGGCTGGCTCATCAGAATCACGCGAGTGACATTTTTGTTTTGTCTTAACATTAAAATAATAATATCATTTATATTAAACATTTATAAATTTAACTAACAATAAATCAAATCTTTAAATTCAATATTAACAAATTTTGATCTCCGTTAACCACCTCCAATCACTCGAATCACACTCGGAGAAACATGTTCCACACTAAATTGAACGCACCTCCTTCTCTTGACATTTGACAAGTCAACGTCTTCAAGTGTCGCTTGTCACCACTGGCATGTGGAAACGGTTAAACAACTTGAATAAAAATGAATAGATAAATTTAAATTTGAAAATACTAATAATACTAAGATTATGATTTAGCAAGTTGTAAATATCCCGAAATATCTAATTTTGGGAGTGAGGATGACCAGGAACTTGTTGTATACGTTGTGGACAGTAGGTAGATTTTTTATAATTATAATGTATATAAAATATATATAAAAAAAACCTTCAGTTTTTTTTTTACTTTGGCCTTCTGCGTTTAACTTTCTTCATATTAAATATTGTATTTTAGATTCAAATTTCAATATATCTTCCACAGTCACCCTCTATTTGTAAATTTCTTTATATTTTAACTAATTTGTTAACTTGTTTTCAATTTTGTGAATAGTGAAGGTGGCATAATTCCTTAATTCCACACAAGCTAACTTGCTTCTGGAGATCAGATCAGATTTGATTCGTAAGGGCTTATCCCACACTCACTATTCCCAATACCAGTTTTTTGTCACTTTGTTTGTTTCTTGTAATTGTTAATTTGTTCAAACAATCGTATATATACAATTTTAACTTTTGACTTAAAAGTCTTATTCAGATTTTATAATATATTTTTTAAATTGTAAGTTTACATCCACAATTTTTGTAGATAAGCACTGATGATGGCAAATAAGCCGAAAGCGCTTTGCATTTATTAATTAAAAAGTTTTGCACGAAATACAAGTCTTTCCTTTTGAACATTTATTTATATCCAAACAGACCCAGAAAATCTAATTATTGGATAATAAGTATATTAACAATTTATTAACTAGTATTTAATAGTACGCGTGATATTATTCTAGAAAAACAAATGCGCAATATCACTACTACATTTAACATTAAAAATAAAACTTTGATATAAATCATTTACGGTAGAATGATATTTCGAAAACTCTCTTCTATTTTTCAGAGACAGTACTTTAAATTAATTTCTAAGTTGTGGCATACTAATTATATTATAAACGGGCCTTACATAATATTTTTTTTTGTATAATAAAAACCTCAAAAATGTTTTTGAACTTTTTCCTATAAATACAAAACTAACTGATATCTACCTCATTAAAACTTTTAATACTCTCATAGAAGGTAGATCATTAATAAATAGTAAATATAATAGTGGTCCTAGATTGGATCCCTATGGAACTCCAGAATTAGCTTTAAATTATTAGACAGAAATATCATATATATGTTCTTCAAGTAATTTTTTGTCAATATAAGAAAATTATCAAAAAGCAGCAACTTTGTGGACTGCTTTTTGAAAATCTCTTTACACCATATCTATTTGGTATTTATTTACCAAAGTTTCATGTCTATAACTGAAAAAAAAAACAATAAATTTGAACCATGAAACCATAACATATTTAACCTCATAAATATGTAATTTTGAATAAATAATTTGTTCAAGTAATTTTGCTGTCTGACTGACTGACTAACTTATCACTAGATCTCCAAACATATAAGCCCGATTGACTTGAAATTTGGCATAATAATAATAAAAATACTCTCCCTAATCCACCCCCTAGAAGTGAATTTACACCCCTGATGCCGACTGAGCGACTTGTGTAGGGAAAGGGACGGATATTATTATTATTTGCCGTGGCGCATAAATAAATAATGAATAATTTCAGGATTGTTGGATTTTACATTTTAAGGGGGACAAACGGGTTTGTGAATGTTAGTAGCTATAGGAGTATTATTTTTTTTTTATAGGTAGGAACTTGAAAATGGGAAATGTAGCTACTCATAATAAATAAAAAATAAAGTGTTTTAAGGTTTTGGATTTTAACATTTTAAGGGAGGAAACCGTTGTGATATAAACATAAATTAAATAAAAATAACTAAAAATAAATAAAAATAAATAAAAATAAATAAAAATAAATAAAAATAAATAAAAATAAATAAAAATAAATAAAAATAAATAAAAATAAATAAAAATAAATAAAAACAAATAAAAATAAATAAAAATAAATAAAAATAAATAAAAATAAATAAAAATAAATAAAAATAAATAAATAAAAATAAATAAAAATAAATAAAAATAAATAAAAATAAATAAAAATAAATAAAAATAAATAAAAATAAATAAAAATAAATAAAAATAAATAAAAATAAATAAAAATAAATAAAAATAAATAAAAATAAATAAAAATAAATAAAAATAAATAAAAATAAATAAAAATAAATAAAAATAAATAAAAATAAATAAAAATAAATAAAAATAAATAAAAATAAATAAAAATAAATAAAAATAAATAAAAATAAATAAAAATAAATAAAAATAAATAAAAATAAATAAAAATAAATAAAAATAAATAAAAATAAATAAAAATAAATAAAAATAAATAAAAATAAATAAAAATAAATAAAAATAAATAAAAATAAATAAAAATAAATAAAAATAAATAAAAATAAATAAAAATAAATAAAAATAAATAAAAATAAATAAAAATAAATAAAAATAAATAAAAATAAATAAAAATAAATAAAAATAAATAAAAATAAATAAAAATAAATAAAAATAAATAAAAATAAATAAAAATAAATAAAAATAAATAAAAATAAATAAAAATAAATAAAAATAAATAAAAATAAATAAAAATAAATAAAAATAAATAAAAATAAATAAAAATAAATAAAAATAAATAAAAATAAATAAAAATAAATAAAAATAAATAAAAATAAATAAAAATAAATAAAAATAAATAAAAATAAATAAAAATAAATAAAAATAAATAAAAATAAATAAAAATAAATAAAAATAAATAAAAATAAATAAAAATAAATAAAAATAAATAAAAATAAATAAAAATAAATAAAAATAAATAAAAATAAATAAAAATAAATAAAAATAAATAAAAATAAATAAAAATAAATAAAAATAAATAAATAAAAATAAATAAAAATAAATAAAAATAAATAAAAATAAATAAAAATAAATAAAAATAAATAAAAATAAATAAAAATAAATAAAAATAAATAAAAATAAATAAAAATAAATAAAAATAAATAAAAATAAATGAAAATAAATAAAAATAAATAAATAAATAAAAATAAAAAAATAAATAAAAATAAATAAAAAATATAAAAAAATAAACAAAAATAAATAAAAATTAATAAAAATAATTATAAACAAATAAGTTGAACTGCTTATGCCCTGGTAAGGAAAATATGACACGACTCCATGCGTGCGAAGCAACAGTTAGTTGTAGATATAGGACAATAATTTTCAACGTCTCTTTGACTACCAAAATTCAAAATAGGTGCAACTTAATCTTTTAATACTACTTAAGTACTTCAGTAGCCTAAATACACTGCTTCAATGAATAAAGTTGATTTGTTATCTTGGGCGTAAGTTTTTTTTGGGGTAAAGATAGGGAGAAGTTGAATTGCAAGTTAAAAACCTATTTCTTACGCTATCGTGTGTAATATCAAATGAAAATTCTTTAAAGTACCATTTCAAATATGTTTAATACTGTAACGTTTATTTATTTAAACAGCTTTTTATTTAGTTTATGTCCATCAAGACACTAATTTATCAAGTCAATTAACTTATACTAAATACAACACTAATTTATATGTATTACTGCTCTATACTGATTTATAATTAAATTATCTTTCAAATAAGATATCACATGACCCTAATTTCCATTAGAAAATGTAAAAATAGTTACGCCCTATATCTTACGTCTCGAGTAAAGTGCATCTCGTTATAAAAAAAAATATGATATGTTGTTTTTGTTTCATGTCTCTACCTTCTTCAATTTAGAAGTTGGAAGGGACGGACACAATTTATGTCCTCATTGTATATCTGTTGCATGAATCTGCTCTTTTCTATGTTGCCCTCTATTATCAACATTTTTATCCCCCCTGATCTATCACAGAACTGATTCTGCCTCTGAACCAAAATGTAGAGTTTAAAAAAATGGGGGTACTCAAGACAAAACGTAACATCTAAAGGGGTATCCAACAAGCCACCCTGTATCAAGACATGTTCATTTACCTCAATGTTCTTGGTAGTCTCGTAATTTGTTATTTTGTGCAAATAGTTCCTTTTTAATTTACTATTACCTACCCTCCTCCCCTTCACTAACTCGAGTTAACCCTTTCCTCTCCTCATCTCCCTTTACAAATTTTACCTCTCTCAACCTCCTTTTTACTTTAATCGTAATTCCATGGTTTTGTTCTGTTAGTTTTAAAGATTTTTTTCAATTGCATTAAACAATTTGTGGAATGTATGTATTTTGGAGATGATGGATTTATGACCCACACATAAATTAAAAAAAAAATGGGTCTTTACAAAACCATTATAAAAATGATAATGTTAAATATTTACAATTATAATTTTTTTAATTCGTCATTGAATTTTAAATTTGCCCTCCAATATCAATTTACGTATCTCTGGTTTTAAATTTTTGTATTTTATTTTCCTACTGAAATTAACAAGTTACGAAATAATTTATTTTTTTCTACACCCGTATTATAATAATGCACTTATATGCCCATAATCCGTTTCATAATGATACCCATTATGATACAGATTTTTCATTACGATACAGATTTTAATCAATAGAAACCTACAATTTTTCAATCAAGCATGCTGTTTGACGTTTGTCCTAGGTTCCTATGTAATTATTTTAGTTGTCAAAACGTATTAAATTTTCGTAGGTAGCTAAACTTCGATAATTATAATATTAAAATGTCTGATATTAGCGATATAGAAGACTCCTCCACACATATCGGAGAAAGCAGAAAATACAGTACAAAATATTTTACCGCAAAAATCTAGGGAAATACCAATACCTGAAGTAATACCATTAATTACAATTTTGTAGAATTTTTTATAGAAATACGAGTAATTACTGTTATTGTGTTCAATACCAATATAAATATAATATTTATAGGTCTTGATTATTTATCGGGTGTAGAAAAAATAGCGTATGCAACTCTCATGTAATGGTTATTAAAACACTCGCATAAACCATACGAAACTCGCCTTTGGCTCGTTTCGTATCCCGGTTAATGCTCGTGTATTAATAACCATCATTACATGATCGTTGCATAATATACTATATTTCTTTGATTTCTACCATACTGTATAATTTCAGCACCAAATTTAATTATTCATAGTGATACCAATTTTACAATTAGCTGAAACAGACATGCAAATGAAAACACGAATAACTGATTAGTCTATTAACGTATACCCCAAGGACACTCTTTTTGACCCCTCTCAAACTATACTTTTCGTGAAATTTAGGCCCTTGGGTAGTTAAATGTTTGATAGTAGGTTGAGTAGTATCTTGTTAGGGTTATTTTGATTGCAGTGAAACATTCTTCGAAAATGCAAAAGAATGGCCTGCTTCCTTTCGTAATGACAGAGGTTCTTTCGAGATAATTTTAGGCTTACAATAGAACGGATGAGAGCTTATTTCGACGTTGTAGCTCCACTAATTTAATGAAAGGTTATTTTTTCTTCAAGTAACAAAAGATACCAAAAAAACTAAATTGTGGTAGATTTAAATGATGAATTTTGAATTTCATTACAGTTGTAGTTATTTAACAAATATTTAACGAATATATAAAGAATATTTCACGAATAACTAACGTATATTTAAGAAATATTTAAAGAATATTTAACGAATATTTAACGAATCTTTAACGAATATTTAACGAATATTCAACGAATATTCAACGAATATTCATCGAATATTCAACGAATATTCAACGAATATTCAACGAATATTCAACGAATATTCAACATATATTCAACGAATATGTAACGAATATTAAACTAATTTTTAAGGAATTTTAAACAAATATTTAACGAGTTTTTAATGAATAGTTTACGAATATTTAATGAATATTTAACGAATATTTAACGAATATTTTACGAATATTTAACGAATCTTTAACGAATATTCAACGAATATTCAACAAATATTCAACAAATATTCAACAAATATTCAACAAATATTCAACGAATATGTAACGAATATTAAACTAATTTTTAACGAATTTTAAACAAATATTTAACGAGTTTTTAATGAATAATATACGAATATTTAATGAATATTTAACGAATATTTAACGAATATTTAACGAATATTTAACGAATATTTAACGAATATTTAACGAATATTTAACGAATATTTAACGAATATTTAACGAATATTTAACGAATATTTAACGAATATTTAACGAATATTTAACGAATATTTAACGAATATTTAACGAATATTTAACGAATATTTAACGAATATTTAACGAATATTTAACGAATATTTAACGAATATTTAACGAATATTTAACGAATATTTAACGAATATTTAACGAATATTTAACGAATATTTAACGAATATTTAACGAATATTTAACGAATATTTAACGAATATTTAACGAATATTTAACGAATATTTAACGAATATTTAACGAATATTTAACGAATATTTAACGAATATTTAACGAATATTTAACGAATATTTAACGAATATTTAACGAATATTTAACGAATATTTAAAGAATATTTAACGAATATTTAACGAATCTTTAACGAATATTTAACGAATATTCAACGAATATTCAACAAATATTCAACAAATATTCAACGAATATGTAACGAATATTAAACTAATTTTTAACGAATTTTAAACAAATATTTAACTAGTTTTTAATGAATAATTTACGAATATTTAATGAATATTTAACGAAAATTTAACGAATATTTAATGAATATTTAGAGAATATTAACCGAATATTTAACGAATATTTAACGAATATTTAACGAATATTTAACGAATATTTAACGAATATTTAACGAATATTTAACGAATATTTAACGAATATTTAGCGAATATTTAACGAATATTTAACGAATATTTAACGAATATTTAACGAATATTTAGCGAATATTTAACGAATATTTAACGAATATTTAACGAATATTTAACGAATATTTAACGAATATTTAACGAATATTTAACGAATATTTAACGAATATTTAACGAATATTTAACGAATATTTAACGAATATTTAACGAATATTTAACGAATATTTAACGAATATTTAACGAATATTTAACGAATATTTAACGAATATTTAACGAATATTTAACGAATATTTAACGAATATTTAACGAATATTTAACGAATATTTAACGAATATATAACGAATATTTAACGAATATTTAACGAATATTTAACGAATATTTAACGAATATTTAACGAATATTTAACGAATATTTAACGAATATTTAACGAATATTTAACGAATATTTAACGAATATTTAACGAATATTTAACGAATATTTAACGAATATTTAACGAATATTTAACGAATATTTAACGAATATTTAACGAATATTTAACGAATATTTAACGAATATTTAACGAATATTTAACGAATATTTAACGAATATTTAACGAATATTTAACGAATATTTAACGAATATTTAACGAATATTTAACGAATATTTAACGAATATTTAACGAATATTTAACGAATATTTAACGAATATTTAACGAATATTTAACGAATATTTAACGAATATTTAACGAATATTTAACGAATATTTAACGAATATTTAACGAATATTTAACGGATATTTAACGAATATTTAACGAATATTTAACGAATATTTAACGAATATTTAACGAATATTTAACGAATATTTAACGAATATTTAACGAATATTTAACGAATATTTAACGAATATTTAACGAATATTTAACGAATATTTAACAAATATTTAACGAATATTTAACGAATATTTAACGAATATTTAACGAATATTTAACGAATATTTAACGAATATTTAACGAATATTTAACGAATATTTAACGAATATTTAACGAATATTTAACGAATATTTAACGAATATTTAACGAATATTTAACGAATATTTAACAAATATTTAACGAATATTTAACGAATATTTAACGAATATTTAACGAATATTTAACGAATATTTAACGAATATTTAACGAATATTTAACGAATATTTAACGAATATTTAACGAATATTTAACGAGTATTTACTGAATATTTTACGAATATTTAATGAATATACGAATATTTAATGAATATACGAATATTTAACGAATATTTAACGAATATTTAATGAATATTTAACGAATATTTAACGAATATTTACCGAATATTTACTGAATATTTTACGAATATTTAATGAATATACGAATATTTAACGAATATTTAACGAATATTTAATGAATATTTAACGAATATTTACCGAATATTTAACGAATATTTAACGAATAACGAATATTTAACGAATATTTAACTAATATTTACCGAATACAAATTAAATAGTTTAATAATCGAGATATTTATTTAATTATTTGTTCTGAGTTTTTTACAAGATTCTTATTTGATTTTTATTTCTATTATAAAAATAGTGCCCATCATGAGGCTCTTAATAAAAATAGTGACGTATCTATAATTATTAAATTAAAATATGATAAAAGTAATGTAATTTAGTGTAAAAAATCAACTATAATGTAGATGTACTTAATATTAAGGGTCTAGAACATTTCAGGGCCGCCGATTTAGAGCGACCAATTCATTGTCGTCGTTTCAGTGCCGAGACGTTCCAGTGCCAGTGTTTTGATTAAATAAGGATAATTTTTAGCAAATGACATTTTTTTAATTATACAGTGTGTCTACTTAAGTTGAAACCATATGCCAAACTTTTTTATTATTGGTTTTGTGAAAAAATTTATTCTTGATAAAAGGTTCTGCATGGTCTAAAACCATTATCCAGCTTTAGATATCAGTTGTGAATTAATGAAAAAACTTGACAACAAAAATAACCTAGAATCTTCTTATATAAATTTTCCACCTATGTATAATATGATATTAAATATTGACTGGACTTTTTTAGAAAGCTTTTATAGTGTCGATGATGCCTGTATATATTTTTATGGCAAGTTGTATAATGTGTTAGATTTTTGCGTACCCAATTATTTAGTGCATAATAAAAAAACATATCCTCCTTGGTTTAATCCCAGTATCATAAAAAAAATAAGAGAAAAATCAAAAGTTTGGCGTCAATATAAAAAAGACAATGATATCAGGGCTTTCGAAAAATTTAAGCGCATAAGAGCTGAAGTTAAAATTGCGATTAAAACAGAACATGAATTATCTTTTAAAAGCAGAGAATGATATATCTATTAACTCTAATAAGTTTTGAGCCTACGTCAACAGTAAAAAAAGTTCTAGTAAAGTTGCTAATCACATGACCTATGAAAATAATACACTGGATAATCCTGCAGACATACCAAATAGGTTTGCTGATCTTTCTAGCAAGTCCTACGTTCATTCTAAAAATAAATTGTGATTTTTGGTTATTTCCAAAAAACCGGAAGTAAACCTTGACGTCATAGACCAATTGAATTAAATATTTGACAGTATTAATTACAAGCTTTCAAACAAAAAAGTTTTCATTCCGATATCTCAATTAATAAGGAAGATTAGAGCGGGTGGAATTATTAAACGGTTTGCTATTAATAAAAATGCTTAGATACGCCACTGGTATACGGTCAATAGGAATTTTGAAGCTTAAAAAGATTTTATAAAGATCGTTCATTTCTATATTTTTTTCCATAAACGAATTAATAGTAATATGTTTAGAAAAAGTACTATCTAATATGGCGGCCATTTTGACAGCTGCCAGAAAATTTTCAATATACGATTATTATACAAAAATGTCCCAGAAATTCAAATTTACAATAAAAAAAGTGGGTTTTAATTTAAAAATTAAAAATAAATTGCGATTTTCTGTTATTTCCAGAAAAACCCATAACCTCACGGAATCCATTAATAGTACATTATATACCTAGGGTGAGAAGTGAGCTATTATTTACCGAGCACTTTTATATCCTGAGGCGCGTAGCGAGGTAAATAATAGCTTTCTCAGCCGAGGTATATATAGAATTTTTTTTACTACTAACATTAATGTATTAGCAATTTTAATTTTGACATAAGTAATTTCCTAACAATTTGTTAAATATTTCGAAATATCAAGCAGACTGGAGCGTGTTTCTAATCAGACTGGCTTTATTTATGTAAAAATTTGGCATGTGTCAAATTTTGGTATGATTTTAGGAAATATCCCATTGCATTTTTGATATTTTAATGACATGGATTTATTGTTATTAATTAATAATTTTTAAAGCCGGTGTTGAATTTCCTAGTTAATATATATTTTTACTATTAACACTGATATATATTATGGTCATTTCTCATGTTAGTAGTAAAAAAAAAGTATTTGTTCCAGTCTTTCAAACAAAACAAAAATTATACCGATATCTCAATTAATAACGAAGATAAGAGGGGGTGAAATTTTTAGGTGGTCCACCCTGTATACATCTTGTTCACCGCCTTCCCCTGCATCCAACTACAAAAAAAATGTAAAAAAGCGACGTGTCACTTTCTGCACTCAGCTGAGCAATTATTATTACTTTAGTATCAAATACGTTAATACGTATATAACAGTAAAACGATAATTATTACTCTATCTCGACAAATGCTTTTAATTTAAATTCAAATGTTTTAAGTAAACTGCATCATACGACAACTATTTATACATGAATGAATGTGTGAGCATAAAATAAATATATACAAACAGGCATGATGTTAAAATTCCTGATGGTTTCCATTTACATGTAAATAATATCTGGTTAAATTATTTATTAGTCATTAAGCGAGATCTAGATAAAGTTCGACGGTTTTTTTTTGGTTGAATATATATAGGTATAACTCAGGCGGTACCCAGAAGGGGAAGATAATTTCCAGAAGATATAAATCTTCCGCTGTTTTTTGTGTACAAGCAATTGGTTGAAACATACCACAGCTTGTTGGTAGGTTACTTTATTACTATAAGTATTAATAGTTTTTGCATTATTCATTATATAATTAACTCGTTACTGGTGGAATATATTGCAATGAAATCAATAGATTAAAAAATAAAATAATGTCTCGAGTTAAGAATTTCACATATATAGTAATAGTTGGGGAAAAGAAACCGCAATTTCTTCAAGTTTGTTCATTCTGTCGATAATCTAGGTGACTTATTTTTTTATAATTAGAATATTCTCGATAGGACCTTTTCATTATAATTAAAATCTGATTACTTATAATCAATGAGAAATTTTACAGTAGGGGAGGATGGAGCAGATTTGGACACTTTTTCAATAGCAAATCTGCATACCTCCCCTCCGACGCAACCACGCCACCACCCTGCAAAAAGATGAAGGATTTGATTGAATACTGCCTGCAACAAAAGTTTGAGCTGGTAATAGGTTGCGACTCAAACGCTCATCACTTCAGTTGGGTCAGTAAGGATATCAACGGTAGAGGTAAGTCACTTCATGATTATATAATTACCAAAAATCTTTGTATTTTAAATAAAGGTACCACACCAACTTTTTAAACTCTCGCAGTCCAACACTGATATCACTTTATCCACAACTGGTATCTATAAATCAATTCTAAGTGAATGGTTACACTGGATGCGGATACGTGCGATTTTTTAGTCGTGCGATGTCGTAAGACCGTCTGTCGTACGATTGTGTGGTTACATTATTTGCGATTCATTGCATTCGTAGTTTCAATTCAAAATGGATAAAGTAGGGGATTCAGATTTCCTTGAAAATAGTTGTTTGAAATTTATGATGTTAAATAAAAAAATAAAATATGGGTTAATGATATGTACTTAAGGACAGACCACGAAGGGGAGTACGTAACCCTTTTTAAGGCAGGCAGCCACAAAAGTTGAGTACTTTAGAATTTTGCTTAAATAGAATCCACCAACGACTTGAATCATATTCTAATTTTCGATCAGATAATAAAAGTTTTTGCGTACCAAAGGATCAAACTATTCCAAATACAGATATGACCATTCCATGTGTGCTCTTGGACGATGAAGCCTATCCTTTAAACATGTATTTAATGAGACCATATTCTGGTCGTAACCTCAGTGAACATGAAGAGATTTATAATTATAGACTATCCCGAGAAAGGAGGATTGTTGAATGTGCATTTGGCATACCATGTTCCAAATGGAGGATCCTCAAAAAAGACATAAAATGCCATCCAGACAAAGCAGATATGATTGTTAAATGCGCATGTATTCTTCATAATATAATTATTGATAAAGAAAGATGTATCGAAAATAATTTTAAAATGAATTCTGAGGCAATAAGTGTTACTTGTTTCTTCCGTTTTCTTTGCTATCTCTTCCCATCCCTCTTTTACTATAACTCTATTATGATAGTCTTTACATGTTCGATCTTACAACGCCTTCCTCGATTGAACACATAAAATTAAGTCTTCTAAGTCCATTTTCAATAAATCTTTTAACAAAATCTTCTTAATTGTTCTTAAATGTGCCACATGTGTCAGCTTTCTATATCATTAATATCGTAGGATGTCGTTGAGAAAAACAAATGCGTTTGTTCTTCTCGCCTAGTCGGCCGACATCGTACGATATCAACCTACTAAAACGCAGTTAATGTAACTGCACATATTTAAATCAGTTTTTTTACGTCCGACATCGTACGACATCGCACGACTAAAAAATCGCAAGTATCTGCATCCAATGTAACCATTCACTAAACTGGCAAGTGTCAGATAACATTTCGATGTCAGACCAATTCTGGATAACATTCAAAATAAACCTGATGTTGCCGACCTCCACGATATCTCGGAACACTAGGAAGACGGACAGGGCAACCTATGACCACCTTCTCCAAGAGGCTCTGAGAAAGATGGAAGCCAGAACACCAAACAATAATACTGCTTTGTAAAAGTACACGAACTGAGGCTGATACAACACGATCAGACAACTACCGCATGGTGGTGTCACGAGTTAGATCACCTCTGGAAGATGGCTAGGAAATCTTTTAATAAGGCAAAAACCACAAAACTCAAAGAGGACTGGGATACTTACAAATCTCACCTCAGAGAATACAAAAAAATCGTCAGACAAAAACAGAGATAATGCATGGAGATCCTACTGCGAAGAAATCGAAGATTTCTCGGTACATTCTCTCAAAGCGAGCAGTAAATATTAGTGTAGAAGATGTAAATATAAGAGTCTTGGTTGAGATGTCCACTGGAAGGGGTCCTATCACCTCTACTGTGGAATATGGTCATCGACACCCTCATCAGCCGCCTCAATAATGACAGTCACTACACAATAGCATATGCAGATGACCTGGTCATTCTGCAAACAGGGAATTTTGAGAACATACTCTGCGAAAGAATGCAAGTAGCTCTAAAAATTATAGAACAGTGGTGCAAGGACCATTCACTGTCTATCAATCCTAAGAAGACAGAAATGGTCCTTTTTACAAGGAAAAGGATGAAAATGGAATTAAAATCTCCAGAACTCCTAAACAAAAAAACTAAACTTTGTAACAGAGGGGAAGTATCTAGGTCTCACCTTTGACAGCAAGTTAACATGGAACTCGCATTTAGAAAACAGAGTTAAAAGAGCATACATTGCTTATGAACAATGCCGCCGAACCGTGGGGCGCACTTGGGGTTTCTCCCCCAGAGTCGTCGCATGGACTTACACAACTATCATAAGACCTATGCTAACATACGGTGCAGTTGGCTGGGTATCGAAAACCCAAAAATTAACAGCTATCCGTAAAGTAAAACAAATTCAAAAAAACAGCATGTCTCAACATAACAGTAGCCATGAAAACAACACCGACTAGAGCCATGGAAGTCATTCTTAGTCTCATTCCTCTTGATATTTACATCCAGGAGGTTGCTCTGACGACAATGACACGCCTCCGCACGGTCAGAATAGAACCTGATGTAGGATCTGGTGAGGCGAGACGTCACTTTTAGCAGGAGGCGCTCGATACGCTCCCACTGCTTCAAGCGAACATATCTTTTATAAGCCATATAAAGTTATAATAATAATATTTATTGCTGGGAAACAGTAACAAAGCCTACACAAAACACGAGGCTAATAGCCTTAGTAGTCGAAGCTGATGACACCAAATTAAAAAAAATAAATAATAATAATATTTATTTACCAAATTATTACATATTATGTAAGGTAAACAATGTAAAATATAAGCCATATTAGGAAAAATAAATATGATAGTCCCACAAAAGAGCAAGTCTGTGCGTGAGATTAACTATAAATTAGTGATTCTGACAAGTGTTTTTGACAAGTGTTTTTATAATTCTTTCATCGAATTAACATATTGCAGGACTCACTATAGATTAATACTAATAACCATCTAATAATAATAACAACAATAACAATAATAATAATATTAATAACAATAATAATAATAATACCAATAACAATACAACAATAGTAATAATAATAACTATAATAATAATTACATTTATAACTTTTTTTTATAAGAGGAACAAACAAATTTTTAGATTTTTTTGTTTTTTTTTTTTGTTTTTTTTTTTTTGTTTTTTTTTGTTTCTTTTTATTTTCAATTATTTTTTTTAATTTATTTATTTATTTACCCTCAGTTAAGACGTGGATATCTGAGCAACTTAATGTATTACTTTCTGACAAGTTTTTTGAATAAGTTAAAGTGATTAAGATGTTTTATTTCTGAGGGGACTAAATTATTACATTTTGGCCCTAAATATAGAGATGATCTTTGTAATAAATCTTTTTTTGCTCTAATGACGGAGAAAACATCATTTGACCTATACCTGGTAGGGTATTGGTGATGAATTTTGGTTAATTCCTTTCGATTTTTGTGTTGATGTGTAACGAGATTTACAAAATATAATTGTCAAATATCTTGAATTTTGTTTTCAGTATAAAGTGTACTACTCTTGGTTTTTTGAATATTATTTTGAGTATATACTCTTGAATAGCCTCTAATTTGTTTATGTGTACCCTATATGTATCTCCCCAGGCAACAATTCCATAAGATAAATGGCTTTGAAATAGTGAGTAATATATTATTTTCAGTTGTTCTGTATCGTAATACCTAGTTAGATATTTTAATTTATAATTGACTGTTCTTAATTTTTTTAGTAAATATTCGATGTGGATATCACATTTTAGGTGTATTAGGAGTATTAATCCTAAGTATTTTATCTTCGAAACAGATCTAATGTCCACCCTTTCTCCATCCAAATCTATTGACAAAGTAGTATATTGGGGCAAATAACTGGAATATGAAGCGAATGCCATGAAGTGAGTTTTGTCTGTATTGATTGTAAGTTCTTTTTGATCAAACCATTTGATTATGTTTGCGAAATCTATTTCTACTAGACTTTTTAGATCATATCATGCCAATTTTTGTCTTGATATATTACAGCCGTATCATCGGCAAAACTCACTATGCGACCCTTGCTATTAATTTTAAAGATGTCATTTAGATATATATTGAACAACAGGGGACCCAGGACAATTCCCTGAGGAACACCGTATTCACTTGTTAGAAAGGCACTTTTAGTGTCGTCTATTTAAACACATAGTTTTCTGTTTTGAAGATAACTCTTCATAAGCTTGTACGGTGTTCCCCTAAATCCTATTTCATCCAAAACTTCCATGAGCTGAATGTGACTAATGGTATCAAAAGCTTTCTTTAGATCTACAAATATACATATGGTAGACAAACCAGAATCGATACTTTTGACAATGTCGTTTGTGAGTGATATAAGTGCATCATTTGTTGATTTTGCTTCTGTAAATCCAAACTGGTTTGTCGACAATATATTATATTTTATTAGATAAGAGTTAATACGTTTCTTCAAGGGCTTCTTAAATATTTTCGCAAGGCACGAGATTAGTGATATAGGACGGTAATTTGTCACATCCAGCCTATCTCCATTTTTGTATATCGGCGTTACGTCGGCGGATTTAAACGCTTCTGGACACCGACCTATTTTGAATGCCTTATTTATGATATAGGCTAGTGGTTCTGCAATTTTAGAAGAAATATGTCTTAAATCATCTGCCCTGATAGTATCTAATCCTGGACTTTTTTTTGTCAAGCCTTTAGTTATATCAATAATTTAATTTGCTGTAGCGTCCTTTAAAATGAATGAATTTTTTAAATTCGTTTTAGGGAATTTTTGTTGTCCATTTTTTCTGTTTCTTCTTATTTGCAAGTGATTTACCAACATTTGTAAAGTATTTGTTGAAGGAATCAGTAATTATTGTTTTGTCAGATGTATCTAGAACATTATCAGTTTTTATTTTACTTATACTTTGAGTTTTATATATTTTTTTATTTGTTAAGTTATTTATGGATCTCCTTTTTGCGTTTTCTACTAATTTGCCAAATATGTTTTTGTGCCTGTTATACTCATTTATGTTCTCTTTAGTAGGATTATGTTTCATTTTATTGTAAATCTTTTGTTTTGTATTAGCTAATTTTAGTAAACCGTTTGTCATCCATGCATTTCTTTTTATTTGATTTCGTTTAAGTGGTATTTTATTAGAGCTATTTTCAATAATTTTTCTAATTTTTAATATTAAGTTATCAGTAGCAGTGTCAACATTGTTTATTGAATATAAGTCTTCCCATTTTTCATTAGATTCATTGTAAATTAGTTTGTTTTTATCTACATATATTTTATATTTTATGGTTTTATGGATTGCCTTAGCTTGTGAGATTATTTGAATTATTGTAGAGAAATTATCAGTTATATCTGAATGCATGACAAAAGAGTTATATTCAAAGGAGTTAGATGCATTAGCAATGAGACAGTGGTCTAAACATGTTTTTGAGTTATTACATACTCTTGTGTATTCATTTATATATGAAATATAGCCGTATGCACTTGTTAAATTTAAATAAATATTTTTTTACATTTGAATCTAATTTTAAATCTATATTAATATCTCCCAAAATTAGATGAGCACTTACTTTTTGTTTAAATTTATTTAGATAATCATCAAGATTATCAATTAATAGAACAAATAGAAGAGCCGGAAGTGGCAGGTACGATTCATATCTACACCGACGGTTCTAAAACAAAACAAGGCTCAGGATGTGGAATATACTCCAGATTCTTAAACCTAGACATAAAATGGGCTGTGAGCAATAGTGACAATGTAGTTTAAACAGACCTAACGGGGATTCTCATAGCAGCAAAAAAAAATAACCAGAAACAATATCACTGGAAGTAACATGCTCATCTATACAGATAGCAGACAAGCACTACTTACCCTGAACAGACCACGAATTTATTCAGGATTGGTACTACAATGTCACGAAGCTTTGGCCGAAGTATCCATTAACAATGTGGTCACCTTGAGATGGATTAAAGGTCACGCCAAGAAAGCAGCCAACCAAATACTTTTTGGACCTGGCCCTTCTATTGGCATGACAAAATCAGTAGTGACAGACCTAATCAAAGAACAGTCCCTTGTGAAATTCAAGGAAAGACGGGATGAAAAAAGAAACTGCACAGTTGCTAGGGAGCTCTTAAGTTATCCGGACAACACTGCAGCAAACAAATACTTGACTATGACTAGACAGAATCTGCGCATTCTGACTGGTCATTGCCAAGTACGAAAGCATCTCCATATCATGGGGCTGTCAGAATCCGCACCCTGCAGAAGGTGCGAACAAGAAGATGAGACCATCGAGCATATACTTTACGATTGTCCGACGCTCTCATTTATTAGATTTGTGTTCGGCGAGTATCGGCTAACACCGGCCGATATAACAAAAGCACCTCTTGGCGACGTTGTCAACTACATCATTTCTGTAGGCTGGCTCACGAGCTAGGAGGTGCCTATCATCTCATGACGATGCACAATGGGCCTAATGAGACCTAAGTGCCCTCCACACGTTACATATACAGATGTGTCGCCTAAGGAACATAACCTTACTTATAAAATGAACAAGTAATATTTGTATTCCATGTAATTTGGCACACTACATATTTTCTCAACATCATATGTTCTATAATATTACTAACTTTAATTAACGTAACAATATGCAATGATGATAAAGATTGAATAATATATAATGAATAACCCTGTACGTTTCAATACAAAACATAACCCTGTCAGGTCGAGTATTTGATCGCTCTTTTCCTCTATTAACGTTTTTGATGCAATTTTTCCACCTCGGCATTTTTTCTTTTCTTCGGAGAGCTGTCATGGTGGACGGACTGCTACACGTTCTGGGCGGCTCGTCGAAATATTTACAATCCCTTCGATTGCTATAATCAAGCAGGCGCTTATTCCTTACACTAAAAAATGATTAATGGTGGGTAATAATACTACGTCTGATTTACCTTTCTTCTGCGTTACAAGATGAGTTGATACGAGGGTTGTTCGAAAATAAACTGAAAAAACAACAGTAAAAATAATTAGTTCCACTGATGGTACCGACATGAGGGGTATAGTTTCAAAGTGTACAATCTTCATATTTTATAAAAAATAAGATAGATGTCGCGCTGAATCGAAATAATTAATAATTTCTTTTCAATACAGATAATCTCCAACGAATTTTGACGGCAGAAAATTAGCCTTAAATTCAAAACGTACAATCTCCATTGACATTTAAGTTTCAAACCGTATAATCTCCAATGGGTTTTTGCTGTTAGTTTTGAATTATTTCAAAGCTTGCAAACTCCTGTACAGACTGGTCAATAATACTCCAGTAACCAGTAATAAAGCAAGAAAAGACAACGTATTACGGCGACATGGAAAAGAAGTCAGTAAAAAAATTAGGTAAGAGTTTGATAGAAGGTTTTTGCATATCTTCCTGCAAAGATGGGTTTGTTTTAGATGTACCTATACTAACCATAGCTATGCTATAGAAATACATTCCTCGGTATTTCAGGCCGAGGTATACGCAATTTTGCAATGTGCAAAAACGAACAATGAAAGAGCTGTCGAAAATCAGCATATTCAAATAATGTCAGACAGCCAAGCGGCACTTAAGGCCATATCGAGTCAGAAAGTTACGTCGAGGCTGGTATGGGAATGCATCGAAGAACTAAGAACACTGGCAGACCGTAATAGAGTAAAACTATTTTGCGTGCCAGGTCACAAAGGGATCGAAGGCAACGAAAAGGCTGACGAAGTTGCAAAAAGAGGGTCAGAAGAAATACCGGAACCAGACACAAACCCAGGAGTACCAAAAAGTACAGTCCGGGTTTTATAAATGACTGGATTCGGGAACAACATATCAACTATTGGGAAAGCACCCCAAAACAGGCACATGGAAAAGCCTTCATAGGCAGACCATGTCCCAAAAGAACTGGAGAACTACTCTTAATGAATAGAAACCAGTTGAAAGTGATAACAGGGTTCATGACTGGGCACGCCCCAGTAAAGGGACACTTGAACAAAATTGGCATGTACAATGGGGAACTCATGTGCCGACTATGTCACAAGAAACCAGAAACGGCCAAACACATACTGTATGAATGCGAAGCTCTAGATCGCAAAAGACAGGCTCTTTTTCGACAACCCCAGGTTGATCCAACAACGTATAGAACCCACTCACCCAAGGATCTGTACAAACTTGTACAAGGTACAAAGGTGATAGAGTGGGTGCTATGAACTAACATGGGGTAAAACACAATAAGCCAATAGGCTTCAGTGTTATTCGGAGACACATAGTCAGACGAGCCCAGGAGAGAAAAAAAATACCTATACAGTAAATTGAAAATATCTTACCATAAATAAACATTTTAAAAGATTCGATTAACGGTAATATAATAGGTAATTGATAAATATATATAAAGAAAACGACAAAACGTATTTTTATTTGAATTCATTAGAAATATATCCAAAAAATATTTATTGACTTCATAATATCATTTAGTTCTTGTTCATGAAAAATAAAATTCTACTATTTGAACGTCCTTATTTATTTCAAAAGTTTTAAATTCCACAGAAAAAAACCATTGTTTGCAGTTGAATATGAAAGTATAATTTTCTGATTCCTTTGCACTCGATATAAATCTATTCATTCTTATTATTTATAAAATGCGCACATTTAATGTTTTTAATTCGAAGAAGAATCGACACCCTCAAATCATTAGAAGTTTAAACTTTTTTTGACAACAGTGGCCTTTTCTAATAACACAATGTTGATGTGATGGAAGGTTATTTACTTCGGTGCTGTTCAGAAGCCACAACAAGAAAGCAACACTATACACCCACTTAAAAAAAATAGAACTATGTAAAATCATTTTAGTAACTTATTTTGAGCTTTTTAGTATTGACAGGAATTGAAATTACCTTTGAAAACAGAATATTCTGTGAATTTACAAGATATGACCTTTTCTTTTTGTTCATTTATTACTGAATAACGCTATAAACTTTTTGTGTTCTGGTGTAATTTTAGCTTCAATGTTACAAATGGTAACCGAACATATGAAAGTGCACTTTCCTGGAAGACCTACAATAGAATAGAAAAAAATAACAATAGTGAGTAGTGAGTTTGTATAATAAAAAAATGTTTCTTTCTTAAACACAAATTTCTTTGAATACAATAAGTCTAGAAAGATTTGGAGCTTTGAAAGTGTACTTACGTTGGAATTTCAGAGCCAATGAACTTTATATTATTTATATAAAAAAATCATTATTTATGTTAGAATCCACTGGGCTTAGAACAAAAGGTTACAGATTTAATGGTTCTACTCATTGACCACTATAGAACAGACATTGTTTATATGCTCACACCTGGTGCAGCAGGAAAATTATTCGACTGACATAGTTATATGCTTCGGTGGTCTAATTGGTAGAGACGCTGACGGCTCTAGTCAAAAGGTACCAGTTTCCCTGGTCGATTTATCACAGAAGTGTATTTTTCATAATTTCGTATGGGTAATTCGGGATTATATATTTTTATATTTCAAATTTTTTATTTCAGTTTTCGAATCTACCCTTATATTTTTTAGTTAATGAAAATTATACTAATTAGATTCATCAAAGAAAACGCCATTTTACTACAAATAAGAATGAAATAAATATAATAAATTAAAAATAATATCATTTCCATTTTATGATGTTAAACCCTCGTATATTACTTGACTTACGATTCTTTTTTGTATCGATATGAACAAGGCAGAAAACGATAATCATACCTATTATCAACGATTATCGTTAAATGTCGACTTTATCATTATCCCAAAGGTTACAGATGAAAATACAGAAATGTTCTCGTGGCATTAATTCGCTGATTGTTATTCGTAAATTCACAAGTAAATACTGTTAACTCTTTCGGAAACATTGGTACACAATATTTATTATGAACCATCAACCACCTAATAAATAGTAAAAAATAATACTCAAAATCCATCTTGTGGAACAAAAATGAATATTGATTAAATTAAGAAAGTAACAAACTTGTAGAAAAACTGACAATTCTTATAAAAAATACTGGGACCAATATCACAGACACAAGGTTAATTATAACTAAGTTAACTTTTGTTTTCATCTAAATTACAAAACAAGAAATATAATACCTAGCTTAATAGTAAGTAACTCAGTAGCAGTTGCAACTCTTTCCTTCTTCATTGGTGTCTTCTTCCTGCCATCTTTAGCTAATATAATCCCCTCTTTATTTTCTACTTCTCTTCTAATGATATTCAACAAATCAACTAATTTATCTTTAGGTCTATCAGAATGCATAGATATTTGCCAAATTTGAAACAATTCCTCTGATAAACATGATTCTATCATAGGATATAAGATTGAAGAATTTTCTAGAGACTTCAAGGGCCTCAATTGATATTCCATCTATTAAACAAGGTAGATGAGTAGATATCTATTTCAGTAGATATCAATGTTAAAATATCTATGGTAGAAATGAAATTAGTACAAGAGTACAAAAATAAATAGTGGAACTGCATTACAAGGTACAATAAAAAATTAACAATTAAAAACTGTTTGAAATGGAAAAATTATTTGGAGTCTAATACAAGGATATATTAGGTTTAAAGGAAAACATTGGTACGATCAAATGCAAGCAAGTCCACCAAGGCTCGAATTGCAAAAAATTACAAGGCCAATAAATCGAAATCAGAATAACTAATGTCTCCTAAGACCGGTTGCAAATCACAGACCGAAATGAAATTAGTGGATAAAAAGTGAAAAGTGAACAATATCAGAATTTGGATGTATGTGGACTGGTAAAGATTCATCACAAACGTAATTAAATACCTAGTCCCACGCAGGAAATAGGAATGACATCTTTCTTGGTAGTTTTTTTATCACCTAATAAATATTGATGGCTGTATTTATATATTATACAAGTAGACAACTGTAAATTCTCGATTATACGAGATGTATTGCCTAAAACTCCACAAGACCGCAGGACGAATGGTGTTTTTTAGGCAATACATCGATTTTCGAGAATTTTGAATTGTCGAATTCTATACAGATAGACTATCATGAAATAAAAAATCATCGATTAATTCAGAAGAAATATTGTTTAAACGAGCCATGATGGAAAATTTATAACAAAATTGGCAACTTTTCAATTTTGAAGAGGAGATCTAGTCGCAGTTTTGACATAAGTGACTATACGAACTCTTGTATATTCGATTAACAAGGGTTCGTATATTCGATATACGTCATAGTACTTATATAACCGCTGTAATACATGTTAACAACGTTATATCCAGATACTTTAATGAGTGATAATGTCTATATAATACACTAAAAGACTCTAATTTTGTTTTCTAGTTTTAGTAAACAGTATAAAACCATAAATGCCTAAAGTTTGTTAAGGAGACCTTGCAGTTCTTACGGTTCCTCCACTGACCCACTGTGTTATTTTAAGATAATATTTTCTTGTATTATTAATAAGTATTATTATTATCATCTTTAATATTAATATTATGTTGCGGAAGAGCAAACCTAATCTCTCGAATCTCTCGTTTTAAATAAAATTGTATTTATATGAGTGCCACTGGGAATACTTCGTGATATTATGTGGTCTTGACAATATTGAGAGCGTTAAATTAGAGTGCAACGATAAGGCAGCACTCTACAGAGAAAAAAAAAGGTGGAAAATCAACCCATTTAAAAACAGCTAGATATTTATTAAAACAAAAAGCAGGCAATTTTTTATAGATTTTATACAGATCGTCGCGTAAATATTTTTTTTTTGAAAATTCTTTTAACACATTCACCGCCAAGCCAATTTTCATAAAACTTCCCAGCACCCATAAGAGCGACTCAGCGGACACCGGTGTCCGCTCTGACGCCATGCCTAAAAAAGCATTTTTCCCTCGCATCACGCCAGGGCGGACAAAATTTTTCCGATTTTACCACGCCATAGCGGACACAATAGGGGACACAAATATCTCAGCGGACACGTCGTAACAGGTCTGTTTGCCGAAGCAGATCGCGCGCCAAATATCTTGCTAAGCTCAGTATTGCATAAATTAGCGTAGTAGACACTTGACAGTGGTTTTTGTCACATATTATGACCCTTGTGGAATGTTTTAATAAGGACCATAATAAATAAGTTTTTTTTGCCATTTTGTTTTTATACTAAAAAATGTTAAAATGTGTGTACCTATAAAACAATATATTTTTTTAGTTATTTGTTATAAATAACGAGAATTTTCTTGATATGTTTTTTTTGTTTTAAGAATTGTTAAAAATGCTTAAGTTATATTGTGTCTAGTTGTACATAATATAACCATAATCAATAAGTTTTTTGACATTTTTTTTTTTTTGTATACTATAGAATGTTAAAATGTTTTTTCAATACAACAATAAAATTTTAGTAGTTAAAAGTAGTTTACATTTCCATTGAAAAAAAATTTGTCCGCTCTGGCGCCTAGAGTTTAGCTGCTTTAAACACTTTTTTACACGCCACAGCGGAAACAATAGCGGACACAGTCCATAAAATTTAAACAAAACTCTTTTTCTAAAACCACGGTCGGTAGGCCATTCTAGAGGCCTAAAAAGAATAAGTTATAATAAAACATTTACAAAATTCAAAATTTTCGAGGAAATATCAACCTTTAAACCTGGCGGACACCGGTGTCCGCCCTGGCGCGATGAGCCGACCACGCAGCGGACACCGGTGTCCGCCCTGGCGCGATGAGCCGACCACGCAGCCGACACCAGTGTCCGCCCTGGCGGTGAATGTGTTAATATGTTTCAAAATAAATTCTTCTTGAGGGTTTACAAAAAATTCAAGGCTTCTTTACCTTAAGTTTTGTTATTATTGATATTTCCTGAAAATTTCTAAAAAATTGGACTAAAAATAAAGGCTCAGAATGAATTATGAATTTCCGAGGTGTTCGGTTTACTCACAAAAATGTAAATAAAACATGTAAATCGGGCTATGCCTGTTTGTTTCCAATAAATAAATAAAAAATACGTGTGGCACTCGGGGACTGCCGCGGTAAAGCTATTGCATAGCATTTTTTATCAACTTATGCAATTATAATTATTTATTTACTTTATTTATGCAGTATTTTTTTTTATATTAATTCAAGTTACACTTTTTGAGTGCGGTGACCGATAAGAAAAGAAATCTTTTTCTTTTATTGAATAAATGAGAAGTTAATATTGTTGTACTTGAAATATTGAAATAAAATATATTTCCTATTGTTTATCTTTTTCAATTTAAATAAACGAAGTCACCACTGGTAGCTTGCATTTTTAAAATTAGCTGAACTTGAATGAACCTCGTTATGCGCCACTATGCATTAAATAAGTATATACTTTTTATAAACAAAAAAAAAACAAAAAAAAACAAAAAAAAAAACAAAAAAAAAACAAAAAATAAAACAAAACAAAAAACAAAACAAAAAACAAAAAAAAAACAAAAAAAAAAAAACAAAAAAAAACAAAAAAAAACTAAAAGTTTCGGGACTCGAACCACCAACTTTTCTATCCACACTATCCAAATTTTGACCACTGTACGCTCTGCGCCACCGAGCACATCTTGATATAAGTTTGGAATCGTTTATACTAATATATAACATTTGATTACAAATATTTACGAATTATTACTCTTTTTAATTAAACAAAAATAAATTGGAAACAAAATTTTATCATGTCAAATGATACCTACATTGTAATTTAATGGAATCACATAAATATATGATTTAAAAACTATAAAAGTATCATTATTACTTAATTGCATTAATTTTTAATCTTGAGAGATTAAAAGTTTAAACATATAAGTAATCTAAATAAATGCATCTTTTAATTATATTCCGAAATATGAATTTAAAATATACAGCTGTAAAAAGACACGTGACCAATAGCCAATGGGAGCGTAGAGAAATACTGTAGTAATGGCAGTAATCAGCGCTCTCACTCACACCTACAGCCATACGCAGCCTATCTATATCTATAGTAAATAAGACTTATTTTTATGATGGCCGACAATTAAACCTAGGAAAAAGTGTCTGCCTTTTTGGAATTAATTTTTTTTATTTATATTTAATTTAGTTAAGACGCTATTAAAATTTTAGCGTGAATCAAACACTTCAAATTATATTTAAAAAAATTAATATCTAATATTTACGCCAGCCGAGAACATTTCATAAACGTTCCAGTCCGCAGACGTATATTTAACTCCGCTTCATACTAATACGAATAGGGTCGGATTCGGATAAAACCTTCCACGGCATTCAACGCTGCACCGCTGTGCCGGTCGGAGTGGGGGGTGTTAGGTTATTTTCGTTATGGTCGTTATTAAGCCCGCGATAAAAGCTATGCAATAGCTTAAAAACTAAATTTAGGTATATGTAAATTTAGACTCCTTCCATTTATGGTCTTTAAATCATGAATACCCTACAAAGCAAAGTATTGTGGCATTTTTTCAAATGTTTCTACTAAAAAAATAATGATACATATTGAAGATAGAAACAAAGCATTAAATGAATTATTTAATTAAACACAATCCATTAATTATTAAATAAAATATCATGACCATAATAGTAATTTAGTTTAATTATCACTTTAATAACTTGCCACACATGTGTTTATTTAATGCAGATTTTATGTCACTTGTAAAATTAATCAAGAATGTTATAATTGAATATGTTGTAAGTAACGCTTTTAAGCTTTCGATTATTGTTATTAAAATATTAAATACCGTTACATTTAATTACCCATTATAAGATGTCAGAAAATGAAATAAATTGATTAAAATTAGTTGTTAAGTAGTAATCGGTGTTATTGTACTACATACTATAAAACAGAAACTATTTTAATACTTACATAGCCCCTATTTTCTTGAGATTCCATCAGAACCATGGAAAAAATTCCATAATAAAACACTTTGAAGAAGGAATTTTTGCAAGCTGCTAGCCAACTACCAACAAAATGACATTAAAGGAATATCAAAAAATTCTTCTTCTTCTTTCTGAAATTTAAACTTTCATCGATTAATTCCCACCACTTTAATTCTCTTAATCAAAACCAATTGCATTTTGTAGATATCATTTAAATTTATATGAGCGCGAAAAAATCGCAAATGTAGAAAGAATAGAATAGAATACTTTTATTTAACTATGTTATTTAGTGTTACATAAATTTATAGCAAGTCAAAAAAAAAAAAAAAAACAAACAATCATAAGATAAATATTTTTAGGGGATCTTGAAGGAGAAGACCCAGGGAGAATGTATCGTCAACAGGGAAATGAATGGAAACGAAAATGATTTAAAAATTCAGAAATACAGGGTGTTTATTAATTGAGTGCCGATACTTAAGGGTGTGAATCCTTAGGTGATTTTAAGAAGAAAAATTAATATCAACATATGTCGTAACTCACTTAATTTTTGAGCTACAGGGTGTCACAGTTTTAAGAAAAAAATTACTTTTTTATCATAATTTTTTTATCACTTCAGATATTTTTATGAAATTTTGTACACACGTTTTAATAATTAAGGAGCATTTTTTGACGTATAAGATTTTTTTAAATTTTTACCAGTGACGTCCGTACGAGGTTTGAACTGAAAATTTTTGAAGAAAAAAATGGTACGCCACTGCTTTTTCTGAAAATCAAAATTATTTTTGAAATCATCATTTATTTTGGAGCAAACTTGGTTCATACACTTACTTTCGTACGATGCACCGTTTTCGCGTAAAAAAATAAAAACCATTGTAGTGGTTGGTCAAATTTTTTCCTTAAATTCATTGATACCTACTGCTTTTGATATTTTGTTGAAATCTGGTAGGCACCCACCATGCGTGGAAACATTTTTTTGGGACAAAAATTAATTTTCTACGTTTTGAATAGAAAAAAATGGTAAGCGCATTATTGCCCTCTTAAAGCAAATTAAATAAACATTAGTAGGCTGGGTAAAGCGTCATCATTTTTGACGTTTCTTTTCTTAAAGTTGACATTGATTTTACATTATTAAATAATTATTATTAGAGTAAGAGTTAAAATCTGAAATAAAATGGTAAATTTTACGAACAGTGAATTAGCTGACATGCATTTTAGTTATGGGCTTGCAGACGGAAATGCATACGAAGCCAGACGGATATACCAAGAGCGGTATCCAAAGCGCGTACTACCCGATCCGAGAACATTTTCTAGGATTCATAGACGTCTTCACGAGACCGGAACTTTAAAAGTAGACCACAGGGCTAGAGGAGTCCATCAAACAGTAAGAACACCGGAACTTGAAGAAGGAATTTTACATGAAATTGAGGAGAATCCCGAAACTAGCACAAGGAGAATCGCGTCAACATTTAATGTTTCACATGTACTTGTTTGGAAAATTCTCATCGAAAATTTGTTATACCCATACCACATTCAAAGAGTCCAGGCGTTACTCCCTAGAGATTTCCCGTTGCGCATTAATTTCTGTGAGTGGTTTCTTCAAAACCTGCTGGAAAATCCATCATTTGACAGGCACATTCTTTTTACCGATGAAGCTAATTTTTCTCGAAACTCAATAATAAATTTCCATAATAACCATTTGTGGGCGGATGAAAACCCTTATGCAATTGTTGAGTCAAATCATCAAGAACAGTTCTCATTAAATGTTTGGGCTGGCATTATTGATGATTATTTGATAGGCCTATTTTTTCTCCCAAGAAGACTTGATGGACAATCATATTTACACTTCCTTGAAGATGATCTGCCGCCAATGCTTGAAGACCTTTCTCTTTTATTAAGAAACCAGATGTGGCTAATGCACGATGGTGCGCCTCCACATTTTAGCTTACGAGTGCGTGAATTTTTAAATCTCACCTATCGCAATGGTGGATAGGTCGCGGAGGAACGCAGTCATGGCCGCCTAGATCTCCCGACCTTAATAGTTTAGACTTCTTTTTCTGGGAGCATCTGAAAAGCTTAGTGTACGCAGTGCCGATTCAAACCGAAGAAGAGTTACGAAATCGTATAACAGTCTGCTGCCAAACCATAAGAAACACCCCAGGAATCTTTGAAAATGTGCGTCAGTCTATGCGAAGAAGAATAGATGCTTGCATACGTGTGGGTGGAGGACACTTCCAACAATTACTGTAAATAATTTGGGTTCTTTATTTTGTTTGTATTCTCTTGTAATTTCGTTTTAGATTTAAGATTTTGAAATTTCATTTTACTATAAATAAATCCCGATTTTTAAAATACATAGAATTTAAAAAAATCAGAGGTGTACGTTTTTATTTCTATCCAAACATTCAATATGATGCCTACGTGGCCGTCACTGGTGGAAGTAGAAAATTAATTTTTGCCCCAAAATAAGTGTTTTTACGCATGGTGGGTGCCTACCAAATTTCAACAAAAAATCAAAAGCAGCTTAAGAAAAAAAAATATTCTTTAACCATTTGCTGAAAAATGAGGCAAACCTAATAAATTAAGAACAAAATAAACTAGAGACAAAAACAGTGGATCTACGTAAAAACAGTAGGTCTGGCAACGCTGATCGTTCCCTCGAATGGTTATTTGCAAGTGTCGCGTGACACTTCTATAAGCTTCCGAATTGTACAAAGCGCAAACATTTATGCATCTGTCGTCCTTAGGGTCGCCTCAGTGGTCTCTTGTCTCCTTACGCGGCTACCAAAATGATACCTTAAGGACGACAGGTGCATGAATGTTTACGCTTCGTACATTTCGGAAGCTTAGAGAAGTGTCGCGCGACACTTGCAAATAACCATTTGAGGGAACGATCAGCGTTGCCAGACCTACTGTTTTTACGTAGATCCACTGTTTTTGTCTCTAGCAAATGTTGTTCTTAATTTATTAAGTTTGCCTCATTCTTCAGCAAATGGTTAAAGAATATTTTCTCTAGTAAATTTTCTGCAGTAAAAGCAGCGTCATAAGCATCTACTACTCTATGTTGGCCCCATAAAAAAACATCAATATAATCATTGATTTTATTTAAAATGAAACAAAAATTAATAGGGCATCATAAAAAGAACATGCACACTACGATTTTGAATTATCTGATCTAAAAGAAGTAGATACCTATTATTTTTCATTGTTTTTTTTTTGTTTCCATACATTAAGAATATATTAACAATGTTATTATTTGTTTTTATTCTTTGTTTACCTTCTAATTTGGTTCGAAAAAAGTTTATTTTTCGTTTCTTATATACTTGTTTTTTTATTTACTACACTGCAAATTTTAATTATTTACCCCTTGTATTAAAATCTACTGTTCAGATCTACGGTTTTTTTTTTCACCCATACTGTTCCAAAATCTGGCAACACTGCCTAGATCGAAAGAAATTTTCAACCTATTCACCTCCAAAATGAAGCAATGCTCGAGGACAGTGACCTCGAGTGCGACAAGCAGCAAACCTTTGCCCCGAGACAGATTCAGAAGTGTCGTAAGGAAGTGTCGTCTTGACGACACTTCTCGTGTCGCGCCGTGCGAAATGTGTTTCATATGTATTTTAGATGTGAAGCGACACTTCTCGGTCGCGTCGGCGGTCGTCTGTCGCGTCGGCGGTCGTCTATTGCGCCTACCGAAATGGTACCTTTAGGGTCGCCTCAGTCGTCTCTTGTTTCCTTACGCGCCTACCGAAATGGTACCTTTACATGCCCCTATAAGGGTTTATTACGACGAGTTAATACCAGGTGTCCTGTTGGTGATAAGAGATCGGTTATTATGGTGCCTTTCTTGTTTTCTATTAAATGGATATATATTTACACTGTAAATGCAAAATCGATTCTGTAGACAGACCTCGATTTTTTGTGAATCCATTCATCAGATTGGGGTTCGAATCGAGTTTTCGAAAAGAATCGCCGTACCTACTTTTAACGTTCGTACTAAATATTGATTGATCATAAAATTGGGAAAAAAGGTAAAAAGCCATGAAATACTGTTTTAACTGTAAAAATGTATAATGAATAAATATAAATATATATATAAAAGGTTAGGATTTTTTGTTGCATTCTATGTTTGTTAAGTAGACTTGTTTATAATTAGTGGCACAAATTTAATTTAACAAAGAAGTGTAGTTTAGTTAGTTTATAAACCAATTACAATATGATTCTAAGAGATGCAACTGTTTTTTAATCGCTTTTTTTAGTCTTATATATTTTAGAATTTCGTCGGTCAAATTGCGTGATTATTTAATATTTCCTTATTATGAGTCTACTAATAAAGTATACTAAACTTTTTATCAACTTGTTACAACCAGTTTTTTAGCTATGAGGAATAAAACTCAATAATTACAAGTATAAAGATTTTAATACACTGGTTCCCTGATCATATTTGTGCTTTCTCAATGATTAAAAATTCACAAATGGTTCGAATGAATGTATCTAACATTTTGTACTTGGGTGTGAAAAAAATGGGTAAGTAAAATATACAGAACTTTCAATTAAAAGCAGATCAAGATCAATAACGTACACTTTATTAATATCCTATTTTTCATATTGTGAAGCAATTACGTATTTCAATTAGCTCAAGGCAGCCTATTAGGTTTAGTTAAACCGATTTGTCAAAATGGGTAATTAAGCGTAAATTTTCAGTGACTATTATCCCACATAGATAAACATCTCTCTTTTAAATAACTTTCGGCCCGATTCTAATCAGACTTGCGTGTTAAATTTAATGAATATAAATACTGAGCGATTATGTAATATGTCCTTTTGTAAACAAATTCCTTTTATTTTATAGAATTTTGTAGATAATCTTAATAACTAATGTTCCCTTGATTATTTAGTTTTAGATTAATATCAATAATATCTTAACCTGTTTTGCCAATTAAATTTTTATTTTTTACACAAAAAAGAGATTCTTGATGTCAGGACTTAAAAAATCTGCATATCCAGATATTCATGAGAATAGCGCTACGATTATAAAAAAACTATTACAAAATTATATTGAACCTTCTGACAAATATTTTTATCACTTTTTCTCGTAGTTTATTCAATCAATACAAAGGTAAGACAAATTTTTCGTATATTTGTTTGTATTTTTTTTTTTTATTTTTTTTTTTTCGTTTGTTTCCTCAACTCTACAGAAAATCTGCTTGTTATTATCTGACAAACCTGCATAACTCCAAATTTCTTTATATTATCAAGGTAGCTGTTAATTAAGTATTGAGTATTTTTATTATTCTTCTATTCAATGATATCCTTATTTATAAATAAACACAGCTAGCTGATAGTTCTTGTTATACAGGTTAGAAGAACTGTTAAAAAAATTGTTAGGGTTATCCGACCAGCACCATTTTTCATTGAGATGTAGCTAAATATGTAACAACACAATACAACAATGTTTTTTTCGCCGCATGCTGATGGATTAGGTACTTCTTGCAAATATAATAAATGTAAAGAGAGAAGAAAACGTGCATGGTCCAGTGAATCTCGTATCTAAAAGAGAGATGCACGGCTTGTTTTGACATACCAGCGTTCGTTCTCGAAGTCGATTTCATCGAACTTTTTTTATTCGATAACTTGTATGTACATGTGGCTAACCAGGCACGATGCTACATTGTTTACGGACTGTTATTTCATGAACTTTAGCTTTTCTAAGATTAGATATACCATTATATATAGTATGCACAGAAATCTAAAATCTTCAGAAATATTTTAAGCTGTTTATATACTTATTCTAAATTTAAAATGTCCAATCAAAGTGATCCTATTACGAAGCCGTAGAAGTGCAAGATTTAATTTATTTTTTTTATTTCGACAAAATTTATTTTAGTGTTGCAAGATAGTGTTTGTCACTTTTTTGGTACGTAAATATGAAGTAGAGATTATAGATGTAGAGGAATGATTGCAACATAAGAATATTGAATAATATACAGGATGATCTAGTTAAAGGTTTAGACTTTTAAAAATAACAACATTAACTCCTTCTGCACCAGCTATCTTGGCAAAAAACTCGTATATGTAGTAGATTTCAAAAATGGTAAAACTATGACAATTATATGTTTGCATACAAAACATCGTAAAAATCTGTCCTATCGGTTAAGTTTAAGGTGTCGAAGTCATTTACACTGTAAAATGGCTGCCTCAGGAAGTAGTTTTTCAACGTTTCTTTAAATTTATTCTCTTTCAATATTTTAATTGATCTTGGTAATTGTAGTTGGTAGTTATAATATTTTAAGCAATATGTGATCTGTAACGGGTGGAGGGTGTTTTGCACAAGGTCTTAAATTGATAGACCCTTTTAGCTCGTCATACATATTTATTTATTGTAATTGACATCACCGAAAGATGATTCTCTTATATCGGCCGGTGTTAGCCAGTACTCGCTGAACATAAATCTTCTAATAAATGAGAACGTCTGGTAATCGTAGATGATATGCTCGATGGTTTCTTGTTGGCACCCTTTACAGTGTACGGATTCTGACGGCCATATATTATTGAGATGTTTCCGTTGGTCCAAAAAGTATTCGGTTGGCTGCTTTGTCAAATACTGAATCAGCAAGACCCCTACCTTTCGATGTTAAGTAACCTTTGATCCATTTTAAGATTGCCATATTGTCGATGAATACTTCGGCCAAAGTTTCATGATAATCTGGTACCAACCTTGAGTAAACCCGTGACTTCTCCAGGGTGAATAGTGCTTGTCTGCTATCTGTATAGATGAGCATGTTCCTTCGGTTTGGTTTGACCTACACTGGCAATATTGCTCACAGCCTATTTTATGTTAAGGTTTTAGAATATGGAGTATATTCTACACTGAACTTTATTTAATTTTAGAACCGCCGGTGCAGATGAAACGTTCCTAGAACTTTTCTGCTCTTTTTTTTTAAATATAATGTCAAAAAAATATTTTTTACTTTCTTTTTCTGTGTCGTACACCTCATTAATAAAGCTTATACTTTCACCATCGTTTTTACGCATATCCGCATGCTGTTCATTGAACATTGCACTTCTTATGCTTCCTCTTCTTTAAAACCTTCCTGATGCTTGATTCTGACTCTGTTGATCATTCCTTATGTGATTTCGATTGGTATCCCCGTCCATGATTAGTTTGGCCATAACCTCGATAGTATCTTCCTCTTCTTCTATAGTTTAAACTTGCCCTACACTCTCTCTTAAAATGTCTATTTTTTTCGCAGTTGTAGCATCCTTCAGATACAAATGCCACCTGTTCTGTATTTCCTTTTTCTTCTTTTCGTCTACTAGTAGATGTCTCTTTTCTTTTCTGTGCTTTTCTCTTTAATTTTATCTAAACTTTTTCATAGGTTAAATTGTCTACTATGTTTTCTATTACAGTTTTTATAGTTTCATATAATTTTGGTAAGGCCAACAAGAGATTACAAATCATATCCTCTTCTTCTATTTTTATCCCAGTAGATTTTAATTATCTCACAACTTCTTCATGTTTTACAAGAAACTCTTTGATTGACTGATGTTCGTTCATTATCATTGATAATAGTTTCTTTTTTAGGTATAACTGTCCCTGTACACCTTTCTTTTTATAAGCTGTCTCGAACGTTTGCCACACACCATGGGCCTTTTGTTCTTCCTTAACATTTCTAACTGAGTATCATCGACATACTGTATTATTATTGACTTTGGTTTATTGTCATTCTTCTATTGTTCTTTCCGTAGCATCCAATAAATCTGTTATCGTCCTTTCGTTTACCATTTGTAGTATTGATTGCTCCGCAAGCAAGATTTCAATACCGAATTTCCAATTGTAATAGTTGTTACCTGTTAGGGCATAGATGTGGTAACTTTTTACTGCATTTGCCTTTTTAACCTCAAACAATTTATTTTCCTTATAAATATATATTCCTGCCAGTCACTACTGATCCTTTTAGCACCCTGTGCCCATAACCTGTAGATATTTGTAATCGATTATATGAGTGAAATATTGATTTATTGATAAACTGCAACCATAAAAAGAACATCAAGTACTTGAAAAGAACATCAAATACATGAAAAGAACATCGGATATCAATAAACGGTGTACTATAGACCTGTTTGTTAGTTTATAGTTTATGTTCTAACTCGTATCCATTCAGTTATTTACATTTTGTTATTGTCAAAGTTTAATGTTAAATAAAGCCTAAAAGTTTATTACAACCGGAAAACAGAAAACACAAAGATAATTGACATATGACTTGTTTTTCAGTAGTGCTAACTATTTAGTCGGTTTTTAGCGATTACATGCAACAACTATTACGTCTATTTTTTATTCCGCCAAATGATAAAACTCAAAATTGGACGTTTCGTCTAATAACTTTTTTAATAATTATTAATCAAAAAGTCTCACATTAGTGACAGTGATTCATGACTGTTTACTCTTTTTCTCATTTCATTTTCATTCAGTATTTAATACGAACGTTAATCTGATATGACATTTCTAAAAAGTCAAACTTTGACACTTTCAAATTAATTTTTTATAAATGTCTTGATTTGGTGAAATAATCAAAATATTAATATACTAAAGAATTGGGCAGTAAATATGAGAAAAAAGATGGTACCGACTTTCAAGAATGTACAGTAATTTTTTTATGGAATTTAACAGTCAAGACTTTATGGAATGTAGCTAGTAAGTAACTTTGAGTTAAAATATGCCAATTTTCTGACCGAATATTCCTCGGCCTGTGATAAATACTCATAATTTTATTTCAAATATCTCAAGCACGTTTCTTAAGATAACTTCCCTCTGCCTACGGCGCGACATCGGCAAGTTACCAAGCAACGTGTTTTCGGTAAGTGAAAAAAATATTTCGAATTATCACTGTCACTACTGATAATGTTCCTGGGTATCACTTTGTAAAGCATTTGTATAATACAAGTTAATAACAATGGACAATCAAATTCATAACAGTATTGAAATAATTCAGAATTTACTTATCGCTGGTACTTACAGGTTTTGACAGGTCAAAAACCGTTACAGAAAATATTATTATTTAATTTTATCTCCTTTTATTACGGGTCTACTTTTGGAAATAACAGAGTAAGGGCATAAGGATAGTCGGCATATTTTCCACCCAAGTTACGCTGTCAATTACCACATGTCGGTAAAAATTTGCACCTGTGCCGGTTAAACACCATGTGTGATCTGTATGTATGAGTTTAGTTTACTTTTTGGCTGTTAAAAAGTGAATTATCTCGAAAATTATATGGCAATTTCCGTGGTGTTGTCTGCAATTTGGCGAAAGGTACGCGTACGATAAAATACCTATTAACTAAATTGGTTGGCTGGTTTACAATAATCTTTTCGTAGTAAAAAATTACGACACGGTACGTACCCTTTCAAAATTAAATTGTTTACATGACGTAGGTACTAAGAAGTGAATCTGAACAATATTTGTTGTATCTGGATCGATGGGCCCACCAAAGTAGATTCTCAGTTTTCTGAGACGTAAGAAAATTGGTAATTGCAGTGGTTCCCAAACTTTTTTGTTTTTCGTCTCTGGCTAATGCTGAATAAGAATTCAAAATTCTTACAAATATTTTTCGTTTTATATGATAATGCATCGGAATTTTTTTTGCTATTTTATCAGTATCTATAAGGGAAAATAAGAAAAACTATTCTCATTTCAATATGTTCATTCACTTTTGATTTAACATACAATAATTGATACGGTAACATAAACAAGATAAATACAGGGTGTTTTCAAAGTTGGGTCATTTATTTTAACAGCTTGTAGAACTCGTCAAAAGAAATCGATATACCAAAAATCACTTAAATAAAAGTTGCATAATATGGGAGTTACAGCTTTTTTAAAATTAAAAACATTCATTATCGGTAAAATGTATTCCATTTTTACAAAAATTGTTCAAAATTATCACCATTTGTCCGATTAATGCATAGTCTTGCTCGGCGTACCCACGACTCCTGACAGGCCTCAAAAATAAAATCCGAATGTCCGCGAATAACATCATAAGCATTTACAATGCGGTCTTGAAGTTCTTCCACAGTATTTACTTCTCCATCATGATACACCAACTGTTTTAAATAACCCCACAGAAAAAAATCACAAGGCGTGCTGGCCAAGAAACGGGTCTATTTCTCCCTATCCATCTATTCGGAAACTATTCATTCAAATATTCATGAACTCCTCTTCTGAAATGCGGTGGATCTCCGTCATGTAGAAACCACATATCTTGCATAACAAGTATCACCAGTTAGCCGAGGTGGAAAAAAGTATGGTCCAATAAGCTTGCCATTTACTACACCAGCCCAAACATTTAATGAAAATCTATGTTGAAAATTAGATCTTCTTACGGCATGATGATTTTCTACTGCCCAAACATGATTGTTGTGAAAATTGAATATCCCATTTCGTGTAAATGTGGATTCGTCTGTAGCTAAAATTATTTTCGTAAAATCTTCATTTCTGTTCAACTGTTGTAAAAACCACTGGCAAAATTCAACTCTTCTAGGATGATCTTCAGGTTGTAATGCTTGTACCCATTGATAATGATAAGGATAATATTTCTACCATTTCAGGTGGAGCAGGTCTTCCAGCGTGACCCCGTCGTTGTTCTTTCAAGTATCCTGTCTCACGAAGTCGAATAACTAAATTTACAAACATCCGTGGAGCCGGATGATTTCTTAATGGGAACCTTTCCGCGTAAAGGCGACATGCTGCGGCTGCATTTTGTTGGCACTCTCCGTATGTTAGTATTATGTCCACTAGTTCATTGTTTTCATAAACATGGACCATTTTTCCGTAAAAAAATATAAAAAAAAAATTATAGTGATACGAACTAAACGCTTGATACCAATAACTAACCGAAAATCGTTCTCAAAACCGTAAAACAAAAAAAATAGCCATACCTAGTAGATAAGTAAAATTGTCGTAGTAAACAAACAACGATAAGTTTTTACTTGGCAGTGGTCAGGAATATGCGGATAAATAGTTTGTATTTGTTTTAGTTTTAAAATTTTGAAATTCCTTTTATTTCTTTTAATATGCAACTTTTATTTAGGTAATATTTGGTATATCGACTTCTTTTGATGAGTTCTACAAGCTATTAAAATAAATGACTCAACTTTGAAAACACACTGTATAAGTATTAAAAATTAGTGATTTTTGTTTACATCAGAACTGTGTAGTGTAATATCAGTGATAAGTACACAGTGGCGTAGCTAGCCATTTTTCATGGGAGTGGTTTTTGAGAAGTATGGGGGGGTTCCACCAAAAAAGTGAATAAAAACAAACAGTCAATAGCGATCAGCGCCAATACTCTAGCGGAAATAGTGATGCGAGGACTGTCCATAGGGGGGGGGGGTTTCTGACCCCCAAAATCCCCCCCCCCCCTTTCACCTGCTCCTTTTTCACAATTTAGAGAAAAATATCTTCTATGAAAGCTCTTGATTAGATTTATGAATGAATGAATGAAATGTTGTACAGGGTGCTTCATAGTAGAGTAAAAAAAATTTGGACCTATTTTTAATTCAACTTTTTAAAGACATGTGTACTGTTGATTCGTTTCGGAAATTAGTACGGTAAGCATCTTCTAAAATATATTTATTGTGCAAAATATTGGGATTACACCAATATTTGTAACAAGGGCAACAAGTAAGGTAATAGTTATCACATTAAATACACCGAGCATTAAAAATCTAGTTACAAACTGGAGAGTGAACCATCTCTGTACGATCACAAGATAATTGTGTTTAGTTAGAGAGCAACATTCATAAGACGATACTCATAAGGAATCCTAGAAAAACATACTGAAACAAATACAATACCATTCTAAAACAAAACTTACTACGTATCCAAACTAAAAAGAAGCCCAGGTACCAACTTGCTCTGGAAAGCGATCTCGAAGAACTAAATGAGGCAATTCTTGAGGCATATGAATCAAGCTGCTCATTCAAATAAATAGAACTAGTAGGGATGCCTCCATGGTGGAACCGACATCTCTAAAACTTACGATCTGAAGTGTGGAAACTCTATAATAGGGCCAAGCACGGTAGAGATTGGCAGAGCTACACCGAGACCATTACCACCTACAACAAATAAATCAGAAAAGCTAAACGTAACAGCTTTAGAAAATTCTACGAAGAGATTATCTCTACACCTACGGCAGCGAAACTGCACAATGCCCTGGCAAACGGGAGAGTTGATACAGGTATGGCTTTAAAGAAACCAAATGGAAGCTTCACGAAGCTCGCCTCTTACTCAAAACTCACTTTCCTGGGAGCACATCTTTTCTAATAAGGGACACAACTAAGGTAAGCAGACCCTTAAGAGAGGCCGCTGTAGTAGCCAAACACATATGCAGCAGCAGTCAGTTAAAGTGGGCCGTGTACACTTTCGAGTCGTTTAAGTATCCAGGTGAGGATGAAATATTTCCTGTGCTGCTTCAGTAGGCACAGAAGAAATTACTAACACACATAATACGGATATCCCGGAGCAGCCCGGAATTGGGCAGTAGACGAACCGATAATTGGAACAATCTCTTGGTGGTAAGACAGGCTAAGATACTTCTGGGTGAATATAACCAGAGAAAATCGGAAGCCTTATCTACCTGAGCAAGAACAGACTATGCATTGTAACAGGGATCCTTACCGGGCATTGCCGACTCAAAGGACACCTTAATAAACTAAGAATAGTAGAAGACAGTGAGTGCAGATTCTGTAAGGAGAACGAAACCTTCATTCACATTCTGACTTTGTAGCACTCCAGTTTTCAAGGTCACTATACCTTGGAGCATATCAAATAGAAGAGGTCGAACTACCAAACTTGAAGTCACTCAAAATCCTACACTTCCTCGAGAAGATAGGATTGAAAGGGTCGTTATAGACATCGATACTACTTCTTCGATGCCTTATAAGGGGAACAATATATTTTTTAGGTCGCAGTGCAATATTACCCCATTACCGCATTAAATGTCTTAATTGATGATTCCACTAGAGACATAAAAATATGGGTGCTGAATCAATAATTAAAAGTCTTGAAACATTTAAATTTTTGTGTTCAGTTTTAATTTGGCATGCTTTATTATGACGAATTAACAGTAAAATGCTTCAAAATCCAAAATTAGCCATGAATACTTAGATAATTTTAAAAAATATTCATTTTTCCAAAAATATGACGATAATTATAAAATATTTGTCGATTCAACAACACTTACTTTGCTGGGGATTTAGGTGTTGATCCCGACTTTTCTTATCTCGAAGCTCAGGAAAAAGATCCGTTTATTTGATTACGAGGGCAGTCATGAACCAGTTTCAAATTCCTTCCAGCAATTCAAGACTGCTTTCTATTTTGCAATTCTTGATCACGCGATATCTTCAGTAAATGAAAGATTTACTTTATTTTCTTTGTGATTAAATTTTCTACTTTCTGTATAAGTTTTACAATACTTTTAATGATGGTCCCATAAAAGTCTGCATAGACTTTGATATTAAGGTACAGATGCAGGAGGAAGGAAGCAATGTGAAATATATACAAATAATTTAATTCAAAGACATTTTTCTGGGTAAAAACAGACAATTGAGATACTAGAAATTATAGTTCAAAATTATATCATTCCCTATTTTGCAAACTTTGCTCTAGCAATATTTTTTTTTAACCTTACCTATTGTGACTGGACTACGACGTCTCGCCTGGCAAACTTCTCGTAGTCGCCCGAAATAATTAACTTGTCGTCTACAAACTACTATTCTATATTTTCTACAGAATAACATGACATTTTAATGTTTAATTGCAGTGTGGTATTATGTAAAAAAGTTTTTCCTACGACCACTTAGGAAAGTGACACATATCACACTATATAGACCTATGGAAAGTGCCCTATATCACACGCGTATGAATAAGAATTTACTTTCCACCCAAGTGAGAATATGCTACTTTCCGCAGTAGCTGTCAGAAAATGTCAAACACATAATTTCTATTTTGATCTATGTAATGTCCATATTAATGCTAAAATCGATATGATTGTTAAATTATTGTAAATTAGATCCTAGATATTTATCTTTAACAATTATTTTTAAAATAATTTTAAAATAACTAAGATATATTTGCTTTTTATTCTGGTTAAACACATAAGCGATTAGATCAATCAATTACCGTAAGGCCTGTTAGCTCAGTTGGTTAGAGCATCAACTTTGCAATTTGAGACCGTCCAACGACCGCGATCGAATCCTGGCTGTGCCAGAATTTTTTTTTTTATTTTTTTTTTATTTTTTTATTTGTTTAGAAATTATGAAAATTTATTAAATACGATTATTGTTGATTATTTTTTTAAATACATTTTAATTATTATAATAATCTGGTTTTACATTTTTTGATGAAATTATTTTGTGGTCGTAGGAAAAATATTGTACATCACTTGTGTGAAAAATGTCACTTTCCACACTCGTAATGTAATATACTATTTTGTACTTAAAAAGTTTATAACGAAAATTTCGTTTTTACTAAACACGCCCATTGCTGATTAAAATAATAAATAAGTAATTAAATAAATAACATTTATTAAACGACCGACGGGCAGTAAACATAAACAATAATGTCACCAGATCGTAAATAATACCTCACCATACCATACCATTCGACTTTTTCGGTGTTGGCGTTTTTCGCCAATTTATTATTCTGTTTACGAGTGTCGAAAGAGGACAATCAGATACGATCTACCAAACTCGAACGTAGAATTCACGTTCTTTTTTTTTTCTTCTTCATAATCTTCAAAACATAGATGTTACTGATATCAAACACCATCATCGCATTGCCTAGAACAATAAAAGAGACTCGTAAAAAAGACAAGCGGGTATAAATCACGCTCTTTATGAAGCATTTAAATATAGAATAAAAGATACTCGACCATGTGTAATGCAAAATTTTATTCCAAGAAGTTTTCTGCGAGTACCTACCTAAATACACGGTTTAAAATGTATTGTAGATTTTTTTTGATAAGAAACTTCTGCAAGCTAATAATGTAGGTGGGTGGCTTGAAGACAAAAACAAATGACAATTAAAAATATACCCTACAATGAAAAAACAGTTATACCTTTATCCCCTTAACTTTTACGGCACTATATAAATATTATTTTGTTTATAATTTTATATTTTTTAATAAGTTTACAAAAATTATGGAATCTTAGTTGTTTAATAAATCAAAACCATTAGAAAGATTTTTCTAAATAAAACAAAACAGTTCCTATCTATTTAAAAGCTTCACAAAAGTTTTTTCGAATGAATCATTACCAGATATCTTACCTAGGGCCGACTAGAGAGGGGGCAGCCGGGACCATATAATTCCCGGGGCCCGGGCTCAAATGGGGGCCCGGCAGCGGTATAAGGGGGGCCCGGGAACCGTGGCGAGGATTTTTGGTTTCTTTCAGAAGTTCAGCACAAGACAAGAGGGTGAAGTTTTTGTTTGTCGACTTTTTTTTCTAGAAAATTCAATTCAAGTAGAGGAGGAAAAGTTTTTGCTTAAAGTTTTTTTTTTTTAGAAAAAGTTAAGTAAAGAGAGGTTTATTTTTTATAAAATTCTCACAGGGCCCGATCTAGAGAATTGTCCTGGGGCCCGACCTGGCTCTCGGCGGCCCTGATCTTACCAGTAAAATATATTGAAAAAAAAAAGCTACAAAGGTAGTATATGGAAAATAATCGAAACAAACATAAACATCTTCTAATACATGGATGTTTATTTCTCAAAGTGACGCGAAGTCATTTTTTGTATTAAAAATTTTTTAAATCCCAATTTTAAATTTTGTTGTTTTTTAATTGGTCCATCCAATCTAGGAATATACAAGGTGTTTTTTAATATTGCGAAAAAATTCAGATACGTGTCCCTTGGACGAAATGAAGCAAAAAAGTTCCTATGAACATATGCCCTACACCTCTTCGATTTTGAACTACAAGGTGGTAATAAGAATAAAACTTTTTTTTTGATATATTTAATACCCCTGTAGATATTTTTCTGAAAATTGGTTCGCAGTTTCTATGCATCCAAAGCCATTTTCCGATACATAATTTAAACTTTTACATTCGAAAAAAATAAGTTTTTTTCTTATAACTTTACCACCCTGTAGTTCAAAATCTAAGAGGCGTAGGACATATGTTCAAAGGAACTTTTTTGCTTCATTTCGTCCAAGGGACACGCCTCTGAATTTTTTCGCAATAATAAAAAAACACCCTAAATATACTGTATATTAGGTAATTATTGTAATTATAATCATAGAGTACAAATACTTTTTATTAATAACTTTTGACTTACGTTATATTTTTTTGTTTAATTGTGGTAAACACATATAGAAATAATATCCAACTAATTTTTGGGATTTGGAAAACAAAGTGCGAACAAGAACAAAAATGTTTGAATTTATTATTTCAGATTGCAGGAATGTGTTCCAGCAAAATAACTAATAGGTATGCAATTTATATTACACATTTGTAATGTTGGCTGCCTGTGGACTAGGTACACTGGTTTGCCGCTAGTTGAATCAGGAAGTAGATTCTACTAATTTATTATCAGGAATGTGTGATGTAAAGAATGCATATAAATATGCAATGCAAAACATTAAAAAGAAAATAAGTAACTATTTAGTTCTATTTCTGTATTGTAAGCAAGGAAAATTGCGAAATGTGAAGTAGCTCTAAACCATTTTTTTCTCATATCCTTCTACCTTTTCAGTCGTCGGATTGGGATCACGTAGGTTCTAAACCTCCTAACTTTTGAGATACAGGGCAGTAAAATTTAAAAAAAAATAGTTTTTTTTATAATAACTATGATACTATTATAGATATCTTTATGAAATTTAGCATACGTCTTCTATGAATTAAGATGCATTTTCTGATGTGAAAACAATTTTATTATTTTTAGCAGTGGTGTCCGTGTGGGTTATGCATTCAATATTTTTGGAGAAAAAAATGGTACGCTACTGCCTATTCTTCAAATAAAAATTATTTTTGGAATCCTCATTCATGTCTCAGTAAATTTGATTTTGTGATTTTCTTTCGCCCGACGCATGGTTTTCCCCTAAAAAAAATAAAATTACAATAGGTATCTACTTTTTACCCAGATCTCAACTCGAGTCCCGCTCAAACGCGAATCTCGTTCAGTTGCTATCAAGATATATTTTATTTAGCTTGAGTCTGTCCAATATAGAGACAGGATTGTATTTTCTTAGGAATTTATTTCGTATATTTAGTATAGAGAAGTTAACGAACAGTGCCAATTCGCCAGATGGTTAACTTACTCTGTTGATGTTCACATATATACTTTTTCTACACCCGTATTATAATAATGCACTTATATGCCCATAATCCGTTTCATAATGATATCCATTATGATACAGATTTTTCATTATGATACAGATTTTTAATCAATAGAAACCTACCATTTTTCAATCAAGCATGATGTTTGACGTTTGTCCTAAATTCCTATGTAATTGTTTTAGTTGTCAAAACGTATTAAATTTTCGTAGATAGCTAAACTTCGACAATTATAATATTAAAATGTCTGATATCAGCGATATAGAAGACTCCTCCACACATATCGGAGAAAGGAGAAAATGCAGTACAAAATATTTTGCCCCAAAAATCTGTGGTAATACCAATACCCAAGGTAATACCATTAATTACAATTTTGTAGAATTTTTTATAGAAATACGAGTAATTACTGTTATTGTGTTCAATGCCAATATAAATAGAATATTTATAGGTCTTGATTATTTATCGGGTGTAGAAAAAATAGCGTATGCAACTCTCATGTAATGGTTATTAAAACACTCGCATAAACCATACGAAACTCGCCTTTGGCTCGTTTCGTATCCCGGTTAATGCTCGTGTATTAATAACCATCATTACATGATCGTTGCATAATATACTATTATGGTTCAAACCTAGTAGAATGGGTGGCTACTGGCATAGGTACCCTTCTTAGGTTAACGAACAATGTCAATTCACCAGTTAAATAATTAACTATTAAAAAAACCAAAAAAGGTTGACAGAAAAGGTTGACAGCTGTGTGCACGTAGTTTAGATTAATTAACTATTAAATTTTTCCATCTAGGTTTGCTTAGATTTGTGAGCATAATTTACCCTAAACGAAAATATTGATTTTTATATTTTCTATTGAAATGACTCGAATTCGCCCATCGAAAAGCAGATGTCTAACTTAACTGTCTTTGGGGGTAATAGTCCAAAGGCCATTTGATTTATTGTGATACATAATATTTTGAAGCAAATATCAGCCCTTATTCAAACAAACTTGGGTAATATCTCAAAGAAAGTTAAATTAACATTTTGGAGTCACCATTGAAAATGCAGACATTAAGTTCATCTTTATTAGATATAAGTATAAGGGGTTAAGAAAAGGTCCTTTATTTCTCACAAGTCAATTTTAATTGGCGACCGGCTTCGAAGCTATTGCTTCATCATCAGGCACACCTAAATGGAATGTCAAGGAGTCAGTAGTAATAAAAACAATTATAAAAGTATGAACGGACATTAACATATACAAATTAACAGAAAAAACACAAAAGAAAATTAAACAAGGACCTTGACTCACCTTGACTATTTCCATAAAGGAAGTGCTACATAAAGTTTAACAAAACGAGTTAAAAAAAGTCATGTAATACCTACAATAGTATTATTTTAAAAATATATTTTTAGGTTAGGTTAAACCGCGAGATGTCTGATTGAATAAATTAATTAAAACACATGTAAGACAATTAGTAACTAAACAACACAAAATAGTTTTTACAAGCACAAACAGTTAAAAAATTTCTTTTTTTTTTTTTTAATACTATTGTAGGTATTACATGACTTTTTTAACTCGTTTTGTTAAACTTTATGTAGCACTTCCTTTATGGAAATAGTCAAGGTGAGTCAAGGTCATTGTTTAATTTTCTTTTGTGTTTTTTCTGTTACTTTGTATATGTTAATGTCCGTTCATACTTTTATAATTGTTTTTATTACTACTGACTCCTTGACATTCCATTTAGGTGTGCCTGATGATGAAGCAATAGCTTCGAAACCGGTCGCCAATTAAAATTGACTTGTGAGAAATAAAGGACCTTTTCTTAACCCCTTATACTTAATCCCTACTACTCACATATGGCTACCCTTACTCCAAATTTATTAGATATTATGTACTAATTTTATCTAGTTTTGTGACGGTTTGGATGTTAGATACGTCGTAGCGTTAAACGTTGCCTTGCGTCGAGACAACTAGCGTCGGGACGGATATACTTAGCAGGTGCTGCACAACGAAGGGTGTCCTCACGGGTATTGTGAAGATATCTAGGTAGGTTTACAGGCGGCAAGCGTCGTATAGTAGGGCGGTGGGACGTTGATCGTCGAGAGACAGCGTCGACACCGTTGACAGCGTTCGGAAGATAGGTCGTCGAGACGTAGAAAGGTAGGAAAGTAAGGCGGCGGTACGTTGAGCGTCGGGACTTGAAAGCGTTCGGGAGATAGAAGATAGGGTAGTATAGGTGTCGGTTAGTAAAAGCGTCAGTTTAGGAAAGGTACTGAATACTGAACTAACTTTGAAAAGCAACTGACTTAGACTGGATTTAAAATAATGAATTTGTCGTAACTTCAGTGGAAACGAATTTAGGTGAATAAAAAAAGGCCTGGCCAATTTATTACGTGCCTTGAGAAATTCTCGGATAACTTTTATGTTTTCTGATTATTGGACTTGTATATGTAATATTAGATACTCCGCGAACAGAAATATTGCTTTCATTTATCAAGCATCATCGATTTAATTATCTAAACATTTTTCGTTAAATAAAGGAATTTTAAATTAATAAGAATGCAACTTTTCTTTATTAAAATAGAATTAATAAATTATGATGGTACGTAGGTGAAGTAGGTTGCTGTAACCATACCAGTTTATTTTTCTTTTTTATCTTAGTCATTATTGGTCTTTGTTTGGTTAGTTTTCTTAATTATCTTCATTTCTTCCCATTCAGTCTTCCCTGCAATGTTTCTTTTCCATTGCATTATTTCAGAAGTGATTCAGAGATATTTCAAACGTTTTAAACATATAACATTACTAGCACAAATTTCTGAAATATCTCTGAAATATTCTTTAAATATTTCACTGAAACTGTTTCCGAAACATGTTATAAATGTTACAAAAAAAGTTTCAAAACCAGTTATGTTACAAAAGGCCAAGAATTAATGAAACATTTATTATTTGTAGGAAGAATATAGGTTATGTAGTAGTCATTTTATTCCAGAGATAACCCTATATTCTAAATAATTAGAATTTTGCGTTTGTTGTCCGTTTTTGCCATTTTCTTTTTTAGTTTGTGCGTTGTGCTGTTGTATGGGAAGATCTTTAGAAATTAAGAGTAAGTTTTCTACAAAAATATAAAGCTGGTGACAAGTGACGTCATCTCGTTTATCATATTTGCAGGCAGTTTTAGGGCAAATGTTTTCACCTCTGAGTAAAGCTACACGTAGATTTACTTGGCATATCAACGAACTATATTTCAGAAATGTATCTGGCACGTTTCGTAATATTTATAAACTAAAACTGTTTGCAAATTTGATAAACGAAATGGCTTGACAGTGAATGAGATGAAATAATTTAACCTAACCTAAGATTTATTTCTGTAGGAAACTTATCTCAATTTCTAAAGACATATTCTACTTTCCACACAACAGCATAAACGCACAAACAACAAAAAGCAAATGCCAAAAACCGACAACAAACACAAACATCTAATTATTTAGAATAATAGGATTGTCTCTAGTCTGGATACAGAAAGAAATAAAATTATTTAAAATAAAATGACTATATACAATATCTTCTTTTTTTTTTCCCTTCCCCTTCTTACAAAAGGACAATTCTTTAATAACTCTTAATCTTTTACAACACGACCCGTTCTGTAACCTTTTGTGTAACATTTATAACCTGTATCAGAAACATTTTTCAGTGAAATATTTAACGAAAACCTTACAGAAACGTGAGCTTGAAATGTTATGTGTTTGAAACGTTTAACATATTTTTGAAAAAATGAAATTACGTGTGCTGTATGGGTTATCTCCTTGTTCTATTCCCCTTTTTTATTAAAATCTTCTCCGATCTTTGTCCTTTCGTCTGCGTTTTTTTAAGTATATTGATTAGATTTTTCGGCACTTTCAAGTCTTCTAAAATCGTTTTACTTATTTTTTGTCATTCTATTGCGTCGAAAACTGCTCTCAGATCAATGATTGCTAGGTATATTTCTTCTTAATCTATCGTTTTTTTCCAATAGTTTTCTCAAGACATATGTGTTGTTTTTGTCTATCTTCCAGAGTCCGGAAGCAACTTGTTCCTCTTATAATTTTTTATTATACATGTTATTATGATTTAGTCTCTATTATCCAAAGCTAGTTTATGCCAAATCATTGAGATAGAATAAAGAGAAGATGCTCTGACGATACCATAGGACGATACTAAAGTGTTTGCACCTTTGCATGACACTTTTACGTCATATTATGTCAAACACGAGATAGTGGAGATAATTTTGGTGAAAATAAATGCCATTTTTGTTAAATAGCTTCATTTAAATGATGTAAAATCATTTTCATTCCATCAGTTTTCAAATATAAAATTATTGACTTCAAAGAAATCAAAGTGCCACTCAAATCACCATTTTCATTACACTCGAAGTGCGTCCATCTGTCATATCGCAAAATAGTGTTTATGTCGTTTTACTTTATTTTATTTCGATGGATCAAATGCAGAAAATAAAGAAGAATAAGTGGAGACATGAAAGTTTAAAGAATTCCAGGAACTTCTCGGAAATCTCAACTATAGCGACAACTCTAGGTAGAAGCCGGGTTTTTGTTTAAGCCTCACTATGTAGTAATAATTAAAAATACATTAAATTGGTTTTGTTTTTATATACGATAACATAAAATATACAGTAAAATACCAACGATTTAATTCCTGTTCAGCATTCATAAAGATAAGAGTCGAATTTGACAATTATACGACTACTTGTCATCGATTTTATTCTAATTAACGACAGTTATAACGTTCTTAAAGCCACCATCGAAAGTAGTTAGCGACAGTCAACAGCAGCCACTACCAGCATGCCCCAATAATGCCAATTACCAGACGCAAGAAGAGTTTGCGATAAAAATCTGTCAGACCTATAACAATTTCAATTGGTTTTAATTGGTGCGGCGTTTTCGAGATAATACTGATCTACTGCTCTATAAAATCTATTAAATACATTCTTCCATATATAGGACGGGAAACTTGTAATATAATTGATGTAATATTTACTTTTACTTTTGAAATTTACTTCTGTTAGTACTTCTATTTGAAATTAGTTAATTAATTTTCTGTTTTTTTTTTTTTCATATGTATTTTGCAGTTTTGCTATCCAATATATTCAACTATATTTTGACTATTCTATTCAGGGTGTAGATTAGATTAAGGTAGATTTGAAAGGAATAAGATATTATTTGTCCTTGTCCACCGTGACCTTTTCAGATCTATTATGAGAATTCGTTATTTAGAATATTTTTTTAGATAGTAGTTTTGACAGTGGCTCTCGCATATAGTTACATACTTCTGATTTTTCTTCACCTAGTGTTAGAAACATCAATCTAGCTAGGCTTTTGCACTGACACATGACATGGATTGACGTTTCCTTTTCTTTTTCACAGAACCTGTCCAATATTACTTCTTCTGGTGTAATAATGAGACTTATTTGCCTTCTTAGGCGACAGTGTCCAGTAAGAATTATCTTTAGAGCAGCTTGGCTATCAGAGTATATGGCAATAGTTTTGCCTAATATTTGCTGATTTATTATACAATCACTTTTATTTAATATTTGTGACCATATAAATTGACGGATTAACCAGCAAAATTAAAATTTTCAAGCATATTTTATATATAAATAAAACAATTTCTCTATTTCTTATCGAAGCTTAGCTACGAATTCTTCTTTCTAACTCAACTGGTTCAGTTTTAATTTGCCTTTCGAACTCTACTCTAGGCTTTTCCTATTGTTGTAAATTCTCTCGTTGTTTTTTTTTTAATTTGGTGTCATCGGCATCGACTGCTAAGGTAATTAGCCTCGTGTCCTGTGTAGGCTTTGTTACTGTTTCCCAGCGCCACTTTACGAACAGCACTGGTAATTAGAACCCAACAGTGAATAGTCGAGTGGGGAATCCTACCAAGGCATCAGAATTAATTTTAAATAATTAAATTAAATAAAAAATCCCGGGCAACGCGCAACGGTGGGATTCAAACTTGGGACCACATACTTTGATTACTATACGGTGCAAGAGAGAGGTTCGACATGCCCAACATAGAGCGCGGCCATTTTGATTCCTATGTTACAGTTTATATCTAAAGAATCAGATCGCTCACTCTGCGTCGGCACTTTTGATCTTAATGTTCCAGTTTATACACTGCGCAACTCGGATAATACAATATTTGACAACCGCCTATATTAAAACAGCAGTCTTCGTATCCTGAATTTGTATCCCTGGAGTGGATGTTATTTTGGAACTTTCAACTGGTCCGAGTGAGCTGATTCTTTAGCAATAAACTGTGACTCCAAAAATAATATTCACTGACACTGACAGCAGCAAGCAAAATATCAGGTGCGTTTTAATCATCCGCTTCTGCTTCCGGAATTGTTAGTTTAGTCGTTTTAACCTGTCAGATTAAAACAAGAAAACCGACAATTCCGAAGCAGAAGCGGATGATTAAAACAAACCTATTAAAAATATTGCGCCAAGATGTAGGCAACACGTAATAAGTGATCAAAATTGCGGAGTTTTCTATCTCCTTTTAAAAGGCACTCAGAAAGCTGCGCAGTGCGACCATTCTCCGTATAGTAAAAGAAAATCCAAGTATGTGCCTGGGACCCTTGGATCCACAGGCAGAGACTCTACCACTGAGCCACCCACCCCTTCCTCTCGTTGTTGTTCTAAATTAGTTTTTAAATACTCTTTCTGCTGTTCTAAATTTGTTTTTAAATGCTCTTATTCACGATACACAGACTAACGGTATGTTCCTGCGCATGCAGCTGACTGACGGTGACGTGGAAACATTAAATGGGAGTGTTTAAAATTTGATATTTTGCCAATTTTAGATTTTATGCAGTTACTTAAACTTTATTGGTTATTTTGTAATATATTGGTTTACAAATATGAAGGTTTAAGGTAAATAATACTAATAAAAATATTAATCTTTCTTATAAATTATAGGTATTTTGCGACAAAATCCATAACCTGGCCATAAGATAAGTAAAATATATAGACTACAAATACAAGTTTGACTCTAATTTGTACTTTCTGGGCATAGTAGTTCTCTTGCAATCTCTTTTCTTATTATGTGAAATATAAATAAGTGTGCAGAAACAAATTATTTATTTACAAAAAGTAAGTACACAAAAACATTACTTTCTATTTGGTAAATTTAAACATTTTTTGTCAAGTTTACTTTGAAAATACTCAAAACCAATTTTCCTGTTCATTTATCTTCTTATTATATATATGTTCGTGTCCTGCTCATGCATGGCATTACTTCAAAAGGACCGTTCTATTGGGACAGGAAACTACTGTTTTATCTGCTAAAATTTTTAAATACTGATTTATTTTCTTTGCTTAATGAGGCCAGTGCACCTGGTGGAATTTAGTTTCCTTTTCTCGCGTCTATGTTTAAGAGGAATCTCACAACTATTTTCCTCAAAATGGATAGGGCAACTTCAATTAAGTTTGTCCTTCCTTCGATAAGAATTTACTCATATTTTGTGGCATTTGGAAATATCTCCACTGCGCAGCCCGGCATTTTAAACAATAATTTAGTTCTTCCCTGTTATACCGGGTGTTCAAATTAAAGTGTTACAGTTAAATACCGCCGAAAATATGCATTTTAGAAAAAAAAGTTTCAGACAAAAGTTTTATAGTTTTTTAGGGGAAACATTTTGACTAAATTCATTTTTTTTATAGCTGACCATAATATGGCCATATTGAGGTGAACTTTGTTTTTTTAAATAGGAATCCCATTTTTTTCTTACATATTCTTAAGGTACATAAAAAAATAAGAAACTTTTGAGGGAAATATTTTTTTTTTTGGACTTTTAATTTTTGAGTAACAGCTACTTGAAAATGTTGCTGCGCAAAAAAACGCTATAAAAAACGATTTTAGCCAAAAGTTTTTCCCTACAAAACTATAAAACTTTCGTTCGAAACGTTTTTTTTTTTTTATAAAAAGCGGTATATAGCTGTAACGCTTTAATTTAGAACACCCGGTATATAGGAAAATATAGTTACTACTAACACAAAATCATATAAATTATTTTACACTACTCAACCGAAAAGGGGCAAAATAACTTCGTCCCGCATTACGTCATGCGCGCTTTGGGCGAATTTTGAATCAAAAGTCAGCATACCTTCAGTATGTGTATCCTGCTCTTGTTGATGCTCTAACAGATCTACTCCTTTTCCTTCCTACGCCTTTCCTTTTCATCCTTCCTATGCCTTTCCTTTTCCTGCCTGAAGTATCCATATCTGTTTAGAACTCAGTAGATCTAGTATTTACCATGAACTTTTATTTTGTATCCCACCGCTGTCACCAATGTAACACTGATTTTTGGTATCTCAATTTATTGCAACTCAACTTTAACAATAACTATGCAACTGATAACATTAACGTATAACGTCTATCATAAAACTGAAACTGACGTCAGGCCATCGACTTATATAGCTCGCCTCAACCTTCTAGAACCTTCTCGAATGATCCGGATTTTTCTTTGACAAGGAATGACATTTCAACACATTTCTGGACTATTCTATCTTGTTTATTTACTCGTACTTTTATTTATGACGACCGCAGCACGCTGCAGGCTGCTGCTTAACAATACTATTTGATTTACAGGCGTAATTATCCTGTGATTACGGGTCATGAGACTTGCTTCAGTTGTTGGCTGTACCATGAGACACCAAGTACTTCCAGAGATGTACGTATATGAGCTTTGAGTTACTTGGAACATGGTAACAGGGTCACCCTGTATTTCATTCAGGACACCTATTTGTTTGATAAATGAATGAATGAGAAATAAAATTAATAGGTGTTCAATTATGATCCACTTAATTTATGTTAGTAAATAGTCCAGCTACCTATTTTATAAAATGGGGTTTTCCCAAAAAAAAATCAGCCCTCATTAGAAGTATTGCGACATTAAGGTCGTTTAATAAAATTTAATAAAATGTAACATTGTAACATATTTTATTAATTTATAGTGTGACCTCAATTAGCTGACTGAAATGGAAACTATTTATACATCAGTGGTGCCGACCAGTAATAATAATAAAAATAATATTACAAACAAATATAATACAAAATTGTTGTTTGAGATCTTGTGTACATTATCTTATTTCACATTTAAATTTCTTATCTTATAATATAATGAATTATTTACCATATGATTTTAATAAAAACATATGCGCTTTGAAATGTCTAACATTGAATAACTCTCCAGAAGTAATCTGTCATTTTGAGTTCATAAATAAGCTAATTATAAATTAATATTAGCTTTCTGAAGTAGAACGTTTTATTAATACAAAACAGAAATGATTTCTGAATTCAGTTGAATTGATATGGTAGTTTGTGCAAAAAGAGTGGATATTTGTGCACAATCGTCTAAGTGAGACAGATAATTCACTCTCACTAGTATATTTTTTAATTAAAATAAAATAACTAATTTAAAAATAATTTATGACTTTTACTAATTTATAAAATAATAAGTCTTCAATCTTGACAACTCAGTACTCTACCTATGATATTTCTAGAATTGATATGTATATTCGTTCAGTGGTCTAATTTTTCGTTATGTAGTCTGTACGTAGAATAGATAATATCTATGAGGATAGAGAAATAATTATTTACCACGGCATAGGTATCTAATATACAAAACCTACATGTACAAAACACTCTATATGTACCTATAATCACTGCGGAGATTATAGGTGAGGATGTGTCAGCTGGGCTAAACATAAACGTATTGTACGAGTAACGTATAGATAGATAGATATAATATATTATCTTCAAATGTGAAAATTGAAAAAAAAATAAGACCATAATATACATATTAATGGATTTAAAATGGCAAAAAATATCTATAGTACTAACCATATTACTGTGACGCGAAACCAACCCTGTTCTTTGTTTATTACAGTAGCCACTACATGAACTCTAGCGCTGACCACATTGAGACTCATCTCGAGACTCGAGAAACCAAATCGAATGTTTTCCATCGCAGTCTGATACGTGGAAGAATAATTCCTGGAACTGTAAGAGTTGGTTCTTTCTATATAAATAGCGCGACTTGTCGACTGACGTTAAGTTTCAAATTAAGTGTTGGATAGTAAAGACAAATTTTAATAAATAACTTAAGAATTGTAGGTTATAATAGTGTCTAAGTATTATATAAATTAATTAGTACGTTATAAATAAATTATAAATAAAGTGATTTAAATAAATAAACTATAAATAAATTAAATCTGTCTATTTCGGTTTACACTTCGCGACAAGACAAAGCGTGAGCCATAACCGTTCGCGCCTGCGTAGTTTGGTCTTTAAGAGGATCCGAGACTAATATTTCTGATTCGAATACGAATGCTTAAGGATTTACTCGACGAATCTGGATCACGGATCCTTTTTTTTTCTTAAGTATTCGAATACCGCTCGCGGATCCTCAAAAAGGATTCGAATCCCAGATTCGAATCCTATGTGATTCGAATCCTCCCCAGCTCTGCCGACGGAATGGGGAAACATGCTTTTCGTAATCTTAAGACTCTGAAATAAGTGGGGCCGTCTAGCCAACACTTAGAGACCCCTTGGTAAGAGATACACGTGACGGATACAATCCTCGACGGCATCATATGAAAAACCCCAGATTTTAATTGTTTTTAGATTACTAAGATGTAATAATTACTAAATATTATTTGCCTGTAATAAGCACTACAATAACAGAATATAAGCACTGGAATATCATGTAATTAATTACATTTAAGATGATATAACTCGGAACGGACAAATAATCGAGATGTGTCGTAAGGAAAACAAATATTCTCTTTGAAAAGATTTTTTAATTGGTATATAGCTTAAACTTATTGGGGATGAAGCAATTTTCCATACATTTCTGCCCATTGTTCTTTAAAATGTTTATATCTTCATTGCCAAAGAGAACACAGAAAAAATAAAATTTTTCCATTATGGTCCATTTTAAAGAAATCATATAAATGACAGAAATTATAGAGAATGACATCAGAAACTACTATTATTCAAGGAATGTTCTTCTCAAATTATAGATAACAAAAACATACCTTAAAGTAGAATAACGACCCCCTAAAAAATACCCCCAAGTGCTCCGACTATATCCAAAATTTATTCAGCTCACTGCAAGATAAACTTAACCTTAAGTTTAAAATTTGGTGTTTTTCTTTTTATATGTTTTTGAGTTATCGTGGATACAGTCACAGACAGACATCAACGCGAAAATGGTCAAAACGAATTCAGGGTACCCCAAAACGTAAAACTCTCATTCGAAAACATGTTCCTATACTTTCTTTACTGGTTACAGGAAAGTAAACTGAAATTGTTAAAAAAGATTTTTTTTTCCAATATAAAATAAGCAATGGTTACAAAGATAAGATAACTACGTCCATGCAAATATGTAATAATTTGTGATTTCCGTTTATACTTAGCACTGAAATTCAGATATATTTAATAATCGTATAATTTTATTTATTGTAAAATGCACAATTGCTTTACCCGGCTAATACTATTTAAAATGTTTGATGATCTGTACTCGAATTAGTATTGTAGAACCAGCTCTAGAAAATTATGTTTTATTTTACTTTTTTGGGATTTCTTTGTATAATATTAGGTAAGTTACTAAATAAGTTGCTTTTGAAACATCAAAAAAAACAAAACAATAAAATACGAAAAAAATAAATTTTTCCTACGACCACTTAGGAAAGTGACACATATCACACTATATAGTCCTATGGAAAGTGTCCTATATCACACGCGTATGACTAAGAATTTACTTTCCACCCAAGTGAGAATATGTTACTTTCCGCAGTAGTTGTCAAAAAATGTCAAACACCTAATTTCTATTTTGATCTATGTAATGTCCATATTAATACTAAAATCGATATGATTGTTAAATTATTGAAATTGTTTTAAATTAGATCCTAGATATTTGTCTTTAACAATTATTATTAAAATAATTTTAAAATAACTAAGATTATGTTTGCTCTTTAATTTGGGTAAATACATAACCGATTAGATCATTCAATTGACGTAAGGCCCATTAGCTCAGTTGGTTTGGACGTCGAACTTATCAACTTTGCCATTTTTCGACCGCGTTCAATCTATGGTTCAAATCCTGGCGGAGCAGAATTATTTTTGTTTTTTTTTTATTTTTTATTAGTTTTTTTTTATTTAGAAAATATGAAAATTGAATAAATACGATTATTGTTGATTATTTTTTTAAATACATTTTAATTAATATAGTAATAACCTTGGTTTTACATTTTTTTGATATTATTTTGTAAGCTAATTTCTATTTTTATCTATGTTATATCCATATTAATACTAAAATCGATATGATTGTTAAATTATTGAAATTGTTTTAAATTAAATCCTAGATATTTGTCTTTAACAATTATTATTAAAATAATTTTAAAATAATGTTTGCTCTTTATTTTTGTTAAATACATAACCGATTAGATCATTCAATTGACACAAGGGCTGTTAGCTCAGCTGGTTAGGACGTCGAACTTATCAACTTTGCCATTTTTCGACCGCGTTCAATCTATGGTTCAAATCCTGTCGGGGCAGAATTTTTTTTTGTTTTTTTTTATTTTTTTTTTAGTTTTTTTTGTTTAGAAAATATGAAAATTGAATAAATACGATTATTGTTGATTATTTTTTTTAAATACATTTTAATTATTATAGTAATAATAACCTTGGTTTTACATTTTTTTGATGACATTATTTTGTGGTCGTAGGAAAAATATTGTACATCACTTGTGTGAAAAGTGATTTTCCACACTCGTGTGATAGTCGCACTCGGCTTGCGCCTCGTGCGACAATATTTCCCACTCGTGTGAAAAATGTCACTTTCCACACTCGTAATGTAATATACTATAATCTAAATTAGAAACATTTTGTTTTCTCTAAGTTATTAGTCTGGAATATATTCTTGAAGAACGTAGTCGAGTAATATTATATTACATTACGAGTGTGAAAAATCATTTTCACACAATTGATGTACAATATTTTTTCTACGACCACAAAATAATTTTATCGAAAAAATATAAAACCAGGAAATCTGGCTATGAAGGTTCCATCAAAATTTCGGTTTAAGATTTGTTTTTTATATGATATATTAAATAACTGTTATACATAAGACATAAAATGTTTTGTCAAAATTAAAAATATTGTGAGTCCACTTACATTTCATAGGATGATAAAGACAACATTACATTAGGTACAAAAAATATTATAATAAATGTTTTTCATTAGTTTATTGTTTTTAATCAAATAAGATGAACCGTGTACAATTTTTTTATTATTAATGATATCGCACTTATTTAATCACAATTTTTTTCTAAACAGTAATTAAAATACCTACTACAAAATAAATAGCGAAAAGATTAACTGAAGGGGTTATATTATGATAAATAATAAGTAACGTATGTAACATAAGATATGAGACAAAAATCAAGTTAACACTATTTGTTAAAATGTTCAACTTTACTTAAATTATGTAAACCGTTAATAGTACGGAAGCATTGTGTGTCCCGTGGGAAAGTTAATGAAGGAAGTGGTACTATTCGATAATTAGAAACATGTACTCCAATAATTTCGATGGTGACACTTGCACAGATGTTGAGTGTGGCTATGATGACGTCATTCAATATGGCCGCCGCTTCACTATGAACCAAGTGACATATCTCGGTCCCTGCTGAACCGATTTCAATTTATTTTATTATGATCGAAAGATATTTGTACTAGCTGAAAAAAATATTCCTAGCATGCATTCTTAGCATGCATCCAGATATTTGGCATGAGTTCCAAAAGGGAAACCGGGTTGTAAATAAGTTTGAAATACCTATTTGTGTACTAGCTTGTGATGACGCACTAGAACATAAAAACAGAACAATGAAAGTTATGGGAGGACTGGTTGGAATAACTCAGCAGCCCAATGATCTTGCCCGTTTTTCTTAACAGCACCTGAACTGCAAAGAGTATCACAAAAAACACTGAGTATGTGTGGTAGTTCATCAAAACCGGAAGCAAGAAAGTACCATAAAAATAATGAGACCGTCACTTTTTTTTTTTTTAGTGTACGGCTTCAACATCTAAGGTCATTAGCCTAGTGTTCTATGTAGGTTACGGATTGTACTAGTAGTCTAATACTCCATAGTGTAGAAGTATTAGTACTCTAATACTCCTACACCCCTACAGACAGGCCTTGTTACTGTTTCCTTGCGCCACTTTAGGAACAGCACTGTTAATTAGAACTCAACAGTGAATGGTCGAGTGGGGAATCCTACCAAGGCATCAGAATTAATTTTAAATAATTAAATTAAATAAAAAAATCCCGGCCAACGGTGGGATTCGATCCTGAGACCTTTCGATCTCAAAGTCATGACTCTAACCACTGAGCCAACCCACCCCCCAGAAAAAACAAAAATATTGTAGGTAGTGACTTTCAAATTCTTTTGGTAATTTGTTAAAAATAAATGTCTAAGATCTAGGTATAAAAATTAATCATCAAATCGATTTTTTCTAGTACCCACGTTAGTTTTATCTTACTGATATTCGCACCTGGATTAATATTAAAAATTAATTTATGAAATAGACTTTATAGGTTGTTTTTAAATGTTTTAGACAACGTAAGTAGCCAAGCGACATCTGGAGTTGTAAATGGTGCTTTTTATTTATGCCTTCCAACTGGCACGGTATGTCCCACAGTTGGTGGTGGAACTAACACAATTGATCCTAGGATAGTCACGCCGACAGGAACAGTAACAGTAAGTACATCATTAGAATTATAAGGTGACATCTACTTACTTAGATAATACCTTGAAATAGTTTGATTAAAGGTAATTTATTTTGATCATAAGAATTATATTTTCCAATATTAGAAAAGAAACCTAAACAAACTTTATTTTTTTATTTGTAGCCAAATGTATGTCCAGCTGGAAGCACACCATGTTTCGGTACAAACACAGCCTGCGGTACCAGATTTATAACACCAAATATGACAACACCCGGATCAGCAAGTTTTGGAGCTTACCCATGGCAAGCCTATCTTAGAAACGCTACTAGCGCCTACGCCGGAAGTGGGGTACTTATCAGCCCCTATTATGTAATTACAGCTGCTCATAAAGTATATTTAAATGTGTAAGTACAATAATCAATACTTCTTTTTGAAGAGGCTGATAAATGGCCAGCAGTTTGGGTGATCAGAAAAATTTTATTGGAAATAAATGTTTGTAGATTGACTAAGAAAATTGTTGATAGCAAAAGAAGCAATCCTTACAACTTCTATTTCTCTGGTGTCTCTTGTGTATAGCGTATTAGATGGGAATAGCTACATTTATTTCTTTCACATCGAACAATTCATCTTTCTGTTTTACTCTGAAATATATTTAAGTAGAAAATATTTGCATGCTGACTTGGAAGCATTTTCTTTAGGTTATGAACCAGACTTTTATCTTTTGTAACGATTGCCCAACTTCAATGAAGACCTGACTATCGTGGAAACGTTCTATCCAAAACTATTGTTACACAGGTTTTTGGTATCGCAATTTATTTCAACTCAATTTTAACAACAATTATACAACTGATAACATTAACATGTAACGTCTATCCTAAAACTGAAAACTGACGTCAGGATCATCCTTATATAGCTTGCTTGGCCCTTCCCGAACCTTCTCGAACTGTCGTCTAGAATATTCTTGACGGGTAATGACATTTCCAGACATTTCTAGAATATTCTATCTTCTTTTACTTGTACTTTTACTTATGACGACCGCAGCACACTGTAGGGCGATGAGTAACATTTCACTTCTTTTTCTATCTGTACGTTTCCTATAACAGCCGCAGGGTGCTGCGTAAAATTATTTGGTGATGGTAATGCTGACGACTGATTATACCAAAAGATTTCATATCAAATACAACCTGGTTGTTTATAAACATAGGTATTTTTTGATGTGCATTATTTTGTTTGATAGTACGTATGATTGATTCCGTTTGGATATAATTATGATATTTGGTTATTCAGGGCATTAGAATATATAGATTTATTGCTATCATCTGTAAAGATATGGAATAAGTTGATTTAATAACCTTTCAATTTTTTTCCATATTATTTTAAATAAATTAAAAAAAACTTTTTTTGTAATCAGAAATACTCCAACGGCTGTAACTGTACTAATGGGTGTCTACAATCCAGTAAATCTTGTTAATGTTCAAACCAGTACGGTTACTAGAATAGCCGTCCATCCGTCTTTTGTAGCCAGTACTCTTATTAATGATATAGCAGTACTGCAACTGACTCAGCCAATTGTACTAGGAATTTACACCAATATCAACACCGCCTGCTTGCCAGCTGCTGGAACAACTTTTGTAGGACAACAGTAAGTTATGTTTATATAGGTAGAAATCAGAAATAAATACTATATTACGGTTTATTAGATCCATATTTGTTCCCAGAAAGTTAAATAACTTACCAACTACCAACTGGATGTTCTTTAAATCCTGTTGGAACTGATCTAGTTTGTCCAACATATATTTTATATTAAGTGATTTTATAATTAATCAAGTTTTCAAAATATGTGGAATTTATCTTCTCCAATTATACATATTTTTTATTGTTTTAGATGTGCAGTGAGTGGTTGGGGTCAAAGCGCTTTCAGCATATTTGACGCGCCTTCAAACCCACAAAGACAAATCTTTGTGTCAATTGTCAATTACGCGACTTGTAGGGCATCTTTTGCGCAAGCAAATTTACTGGCAAATAATGTTGATATGTACTTGGATCCTAACGGAGAAATTTGTGCTGGAGGGGTTGCAATGATAGATGCATGTACAGTAAGTTTCTCTTAATATTTTATGATAATTTGTTCCTGAAAGACGAATATAGTTATTAACTGCACTCTGATTAGTTGTTTTACTTGAATTTCATTGTGAAATGTTGTAAAATAGGTAATGTTTCTAAGACAAAAATGATATCATTGTTATTGCTATGTAAAATTTTAATGTTTATTTCATAGATTAAATGATATTATCTAAAAGTTCTGGAAAGGAACCTATTCTGTTTTGAAACCAGAGTGACTTAATGGTTTTAAAATGTTTAAGACAGATTTATAATAAGTATATTTTTACAGCAAGATGGTGGAGCTCCGTTGGTGTGCCCAAGTACGACAAACGTATACAGTATAGCTGGTTTAGTTATATGGGGCAAAAACTGTGGACAACAAAACGTTTATGGAGTTTACGTCAGTGTTCCGTTCTATCTTGCCTGGATTCAGAGCCAGATGACGACACCTGCCGGTTAGTGACAATCCTAACCTAATCTTTTATTGTTAATATTTGTGTAATACTGGATACCTCAAAATATACTTAGCATAAACAATTTTTTCCACACCTAGTCTTTGTATTTAGTAATGTGATCTTTTTTTAAATATATTTTTTTTAAAAAACTTAGTTTTTATTTGTTTTGAAAGATATCATCTTTGATGTCTTTGGAATTTTAATCGTCATTGTCCGACCACGTCAATCTGTTATACGGAACTATATGCCAATTATGAGGAGGTGTAGAGAATCAGCTTTGAAAAATTTTACGAAATCTTAAACAATATTGTCAAAACACTTGTCCTTAAATTTTATAAAGAAATAAGGTAAAAATTAAAAAAAAAATGCGATTAATTTCAGACTTTCACGATAGTAAAAATACATAAAAGTAAGAAAATTTTAGAAAAAATTGGACAGAAAAAAATTAAAGCTGATTTAATTTCTAATAAGAACACTTTCTGGAATTATGTCAAAACCAAGATGGTTGTTCTAATATTATTACTTTATGTTTAATCTTAAAGAACTAGAATCAAAAGATATAGCTGATAATTGGGCTCAATTTTTTTGTGTACATTTATCGGTTTCAGCAAAGTATAATTTAGAATCTAAAAGTGATTAAAGTATTATAAATATTACGTTTCCAATAAAATTCAATCGCGAAAGAAGATTTTAGTGAATCATTAAAAAAATTGAAGCAGAAAAAAGGCAGGAACAGATGGTCATGAGTATCTTAAACATTGATGTAACATCCAAATCTACATATCTTTAAAAAAATCAGAAACACGTCAATTTTAGATTATAAAATGATGTGGGATGTCATTTTATATTCTAACATTTTTTAACCCTCAAATATGTGATACCTCATTTGAATGATCTCTTCATTATCTATGTAAAAGATGCTGTGATTTACAAATTTATTAAAAAATAAATTATTCTGATCGACGTAATTCGCTACAACACCCTAAACAATTAATAACTAATAGAGTTTCGTTTTTAATACTGAGAAAGCAAGCGAAAATAATTTCAATTGTCTTTATTGACAGTAATAAAAATAAAAAAGACAAAAGTTATCAACATTCTTCATAGTTGCTGCATGATTGTAACCACATGACATTCATCTGAGACATTAATTAAGTGTTGCACGTGAAATTTGAATGTTTTAACTACAGATCAGAAAAATGATTTACTTAACAGAAATGCATAACATAATAATTTTGCAAATGTTTGGTTACTGGTATAAAACACGAAACGAGCTGACTTTTTCGTCGAAATTATTTATCTCCAGAACTAATATTTCTATTTATTGATATCATAGCCAGTGGCGGCTCGTGGGCACTAGCGGCAGTGGGGCACAGACTGGAAAGGAGTCCCGGGATTCATTTTTCCCTTAGGAAAACAAGTTCTCCGCTTAATGAAAATTAAATATATTTCAAAACAAAATAAATATTACAAAATTGAAGACTAACTGCTAGGTACCGCTGCAGTTGTATACTATTTCTTATAGTTGAAGTCCATTCTTCTGGATTTTTGGCTAGCGAAGTGATCGATGACCAGATCATTAAAATTTGGAATGAACCGAATAAGTTTTTTTTTCGATGGATTACATGGCTAACGCGCACAATCTAACTTGGCACATAGTGTCCTTAAAAATGTTTTAATACGTTTTAGTGTCGAAAAACATCTTTCACTCTCCACTGTGGTCATGGAAATTGTACAGAGGATAGTTAGCAGCTCCACAGATTCCGAAAATGTAATTGTCAACTTGTTCTAAAAAAAACATTTGTAATAACGGTACGGCCCCATTGTGTTGCACAAAGTCATCTCGGGTGTAAAATATGGACAGTTCGTTTTTGAATTTTAATCTGTTTACGTTTGGAAATAGACTACACACAGTTTTAACGTCCTCATTTGGAAAACAACCTCGGCAGTCTTTAAATTTTTCACTATCAAATAACTTGCAATTGTTAGGTGGGTAGTAAAACTAAAACGTTCATTTACCTGCACTTCTATTGTATCACAAATTTCCTTACATATCCTTAAGTTAGGAATGGGGTCCTCCTTTTCAACAAACCGTCTCTTCTTGCTTGTTGTCGTTTAAGTTTAGTTCTTGTGGGTCTTGTTGTGATTGCCATTCTTCATGAATTAGCGTGTCTATATTATTTCTAATATTTTGAATAGCTGCTGCAAAATTTGATATGTTTATCTTAACCTTGAGAGCATCGAGCTGTCTACTCTGCAGTTGATCAAAAAGTATATCGCAATTTGGCATTATTTTGCTGAAGAAAAATAACCAGAAACTAAAATCTGTCTTTCAAAATTTATCAACCCTTTAGTATGATTAATAGTTTTTTTATCGAATTCTGTGTTCATAATTTCTTCGAGACATTTGATCAAATCCTCTTTATCAACATAAATAGTATTGACACATGTAAAATTCAATCGTGTAGGAGCATTTTAAAGCATACGACTCTAAAGAAAAGGTGTTTGGCAATTTAAAATCTCCCAGCGAAAAATTTCTCTTTTATATTTTCAAAGTAGAAAAAATATTTATATCTCTATTTGATAGTTTGTCAACTAAGCCTGGAATTTCCAATTTCCAAAATATACACCATTAAATTATTTATAAGACATTAAAATTTTGCCCCATTTATAAATATTATTGATTTTTTTTCAACATATTTTTGACTGCTTTATATAAAAAAAAAGTTATTTTTCTTTGTAGTTTTATTTCTTAACTATTCCATGGTCCAACTAACGTTTTTTCATAATCTAAATAAATTATTATCATGGTCCAACAAACGCGCACCTTAAGCCAAAACCGGCATCGCCTTTGTGAGGGAGCCAGTCAAGATGCCGCTGCGTACATTCGTATCTGGTCTAGGCAATCTGTGCCATGCGTACAGCACGTCACGATAAGGACAGCGCCCCGCTTGTGACGTATCATCCATCGCATGTGTTCATCTCTTGCTAAGCGATATTGTCGTTGTCCTTGTTTTTCGCGTCATAATGAAAGAGAAAACAACAGAGGCACACTCAAAACTGCTCCTGATCCTTCATCTAAATTCTAAATGTTGGCCTCTATCTGGCTGCGGCTGACGATAGTCCAGTCAATGAGGTCATAAATTGTTTTTACATGAAGGATTTGGAGGGGACATAATAAATAGCACACATAGCAAGTGTTAAGATAGAAAAAATTATAAAATAAATAAATATTTTATTCGCAATATATAAATAATAAAATAAATTATCCAAGTACATTTTTTGGTAAAATCCGAATAAAAAAGTTGGTAAAGTTAGTTTTAAAATTTGGTTGTGCTCCTACAAAACAGGAAGTATTTTAATACTTACTTCTTATTTTCTTGAGAATCTATCAAAATACTCACTTTAAAGAAACTTTGATAAATGTTAAATGACTTTTGCAAGTAACAAAATACACATACTTTGAATACTATACGTTGCAAGAGAGAGGTCTGACACGCCCAACATATGGCGCGGCCATTTTGATCCCTTTATCACAGTTTATAGCTAACGAATCAGTTCGCTCACTCTGCGTCGGCACTTTTGATTTCAATGTTCCAGTTTATACACTGCGCAACTCGGATAAAACAATATATGACAACCGCCTATAATAAAACAGCAGTCTTCTGCGCATCCTGAATTTGTATCCCTGGAGTGGATGTTATTTTGGAACTTTCAACTGGTCTGAGTGAGCTAACTGATTCTTTAGCAATAAACTGTGATTAAGTGTAAGGGGTTAAAGAAAAGGTCCTTTATTTCTCACAAGTCAATTTGTGCCTGATGATGAAGTGACAGCTTCGAAACCGGTCGCCAATTAAATTGACTTGTGAGAAATAAAGGACCTTTTCTTTAACCCCTTACACTTAATCCCTACTACTCACATATGGCTACCCTCACTCCAAATAAACTGTGACTCCAAAAATGATATTCACTGACACTAAGCAGCAAGCAAAATATCAGGTGCGTTTGAAACATCCGCTTCTGCTTTCGGAATTGTCGGTTTAGTCGTTTTAACCTGTCAGATTAAAACAAGAAAACTGACAATTCCGAAGCAGAAGCGGATGATTAAAACGCACCTATCAAAAATATTGCGCCAAGATATAGTCAACACGTAATAAGGCATCAAAATGGCGGAGTTTTCTCTCTCCTTTTAAAAGGCACTCAGAAAGCTGCGCAGTGCGACCATTCTCCGTATAGTAAGAGAAAATTAAAGTATGTGAACAAAATGACATTCATAAAAAAATTACCAAAAATTCTTATTTTTCTTCTTTTATACTGTATTGATCTTGTTATTATGAATATGCAGCCACTTACAAAACTTGTATTTCGAAAAAGTTATAAACTGTTCAAAATACACTTTTATCGATTAAGTCCCACCTTTTTGTTTTTCTTAGCCAAAACGCATTTGCATCTTGTAGATATCATTTAAAATTATTTGCCCACAAACATATGAGGTGGGCAAGTGACTGTCTCCCAACGCAAAGCTGACATGAATTATTGATTGATGACCCACAAACCATAAAAATATAATAGCCTTTGAACGTTTAGCCAAGATGGTCATCTTCCCATTAGTATCCCGATAATTGATTGTCTTTTGGGTTGTATTAGTAAACTTACTATTTGCAGAAACGTATCCTTGTATTTAGCCATTTTGGGTGATTAAATAAATAAATATCGTTTCCTCTTCGTGATCATTTTAATATTAGAAAGAGGACAAATGTCACATTTAACATTAAGGTTGGTGTCTAGGGCGCTCCGTAATTGTAGAAATGGGAGAAATTAAATAAGCTGTAATATTTAGTAGATGCTACAAATAAAAATTAAAAAACTAAGTCATGGACGCAAGTAATAGATATACGAATTTATTAAATTTAAAAATATATAATTTAGTATTATTTCTTATAACAAAACTTTGTATGGATTAAGAATACCATTCGGATCCATTAATTTTTTTACAGACTTCATGAGTTTTATGGAACTTTGTGGTTTAATTTTATCCATATATTTAGCTTTCAGCAAGCCAATACCATGTTCGGCACTGATACTACCCTTTAATTCCAAAATTTTTTCGAAAACGAAATCGTTAATTTTGCTTCTGATCTTTTCAGTTACATCACTTTTTAGAATAATTTGTAAATGGAGGTTTCCGTCGCCTAAAATAACCAAAAATTAATAAACTTTCTAGTATTCTCTAAATTCTATAAGTGCAAGTGAAGAATGTGAAGAATGTTCATTTTGGTAAAAGCGAGATAATATTTTGTTACCCATGTGTCCAAATCCAAATACTGTTTCGCTAACATCCTTAGTATATTCTCTAATTGGTTCCATTATGTTATAATAGTCCTTAAAAGGTAATGAGATATCGTATTGCAACATTTTAGATCCACGGGCTTTGAAACCATTTGCTATGTTTTCTCTTACTGACCATATTTTCTAAAAATTATTAAATATTTAAAATGTGTAACTATCTCATATAGAATCCCCTACAATAATTAGTGGTTACTTAATACAAAACAATTTTGAGAGCCCAACGCCCATCTTTCTGGCCCGACTGTCCAACGTATACTAACTATTAAACAAAATAGTCTATTAAGTATTTATAATTTAAAAACTAACTTATATAACGTAGGCCCATAAGGAAATACCCAATCGACTTAAACTAGATTATATGGTGGATTGGAAACAACTTTGTATTACTCCAATATAGTTTAACTCCATCTAACTTTAACGATTTCTTTTCAAATGAGGCAGAGAATATCATAAAGTTTTTATCGGTTTTACCACTTAATGATTTATTAATGTTTAAAATATTTCCTTGCTCCCTGTTTAAGATTTTTTCTGTCACCAGAGTTACAAGAGAAGAGGTTCTTGATTCAGAACTCTTAAAAATTCTCCATGTCCAGATATGAATAAGTATAACGTCAAGCGTATAAAGGAAACTATTAAAATTATATTAGATGATTCTCTGACAAATTTAATCGATACAATTTTTCCTAATGGTAGTTTTCCAGATATGTTTAAAGGACCCCGCACTTTTCTTATGCAAAGTGGCGAACCGTCAAATTTTTTGAAACTCTGGTATGTTGTTGTAGTCAACCCGCTGTCCCTAAAAATTTCCGCTATTTCGGTCGATTTTGATCTAAATACCCTGGACTATTATTGTTTTATACATGGACACTCTGTTTAATTGTAACTTTTATCTCGTGATTTGTTTAATTGTTTATTTTGTAACTATTCATGTTTTTGACCTGCTATAAATTTACAATTATGGTTAATTAAAGTTTTCTATTCATACCTGGATTTTCGCAGGTTCATTTGCCACAATACCATTCAGCACCAATCCTTTATGTATTGCTTCTTCAAAAAATCCACTTAACTTTTCCTCGTCGTGTCGTTCGTTGCTGCCAGATGTTTCGATCATTAAGTAGAAAGGATATTCGCCGATTGGTGAATTTTGACTGTTCACGTTCTTTATAAATTCCATTGTAGGCGTATCTATCACTTCAACAGCTGAAAGAATCTCTGCTAGTCGCTGCCTAAGGAGCTTGAAAGTTTTCAGAACCTTTACAAAGTTTTGTAACCCTTTAAAAAGGTTAAATATATGTCATTAGATATTGTGTCTTAGTAACGAGTCTTCAACAATAAGCCTACCTCACAAGATCTGGTAAAACAAAAAATTTAATGAAAATAGCCGTTCTTAATGACTTTTATGACAACTTAAATATTAGTTCTGTCAAATAAGTCATTTACTAGAGTTACTACTGAAGGTATTAATGTTACTCTTAGTCGTTTCTTTTAGTCATGTTACTTTTAATCATAAGTCATGTTACTTTTACTCATGTTTTTTTTTTCTGGTTGGGTGGGAATCCCTTACGGATACCAGGCATATGGTTCTGCCCATACCTGGTAGTGTGGGACTCCCGGCTAGAGGGTGCAAGGCCGGTATACCCACTAAAACCACCCTTAAAGCATTGTGGGTCTTCTTGGAAGTACCTGCTGGCATTACTTCTAGAAGACGCTTTGTTATTTGATGTATTGGGCTCATCTCATAATGTCATGTTTCCTTCGATTCCACCATTCTACTTACGAGGGTTTCTGGTCTTATCCTCCCTGGAAATATTTCTAGCTGCCTTCTTTCGTCTTCCCATCTTTGGCATTCGAAGAACGTATATTCCGCATACCACAATAGATACAGTCAGCTGTATCACTTAGTCCAAATTTATGTAAATAGGCCTGAAAGGCGCCGTGTCCTGTCAGTATTTGAGTAAGAAAATAGTTTACTTCTCCGTGTTTCCTAGTCATCCATGGTCTTATATGTGGCACCAATCTCTTGGTCCAGTTTGCTTTTCCGTCGTCTATTGCCCACGTCTCTTGCCATTTTTTTATGATTTTATTTCGAGCGCTGGTCTTGGGTTCATTACCTTCTTCAATCATAATTCGTTCTTCCACATGTAGATTTATCGGCGGCATCCTCGCAATTAGAAGTAGCGCACTTGTCGATGTTGTCCGGTACGCACTAGTTATTCTTATAGCCGTTTTTCGTTGTACTTTCAGTAGGATGTCTCTATAAATTTTCTTCTCAATTGCTCTTTTCCATATGCTTGCAGCGTATAGAATTATTGACTGTATCACCGAACATAATATTCTTCTGTTATTTTCCCTTGGTCCTCCTAGATTTGGCATTATGCGGCTGATATTTGCTAAAGCTTTCGTGACCTTTTCAGCAATCATACGGATATGTTGTCCCATTCTCATATTTCTATCAAAATACACTTCAAGGTATTTGCACATTTCCTGACTTTGTAATTGAACATCTTCAACTTTCATTGAGATGGTTTTCTCTTTTCTACCACTTACCAACATCACAATTTCTGTTTTGTGTGGTGCGAGTTCAAGGCTTTTATTTTTAATCCAACTGGTTATGATGTTGACAGCTCTGTTAGCTTTCTATTCGATGTCTATTATATTTTTCGCTGTAACCACAATTGCCAGATCATCGGCATATCTCACTAACTTTATCCCGCTAGGCATTGGAATCCTAAGCACTCCATCGTAGTATATATTCCAGAGGGTAGGCCCTATCACTGATCCCTGTGGTACCCCGCATGTTACTTTCATTTCCTTGGTTTCTACTACTAACGTTCTATCTTCTAGGTAACTTGCTATCATGTTGTAAGTTTGGCTAAGTTTGGCTAATATCAGTTCTGTTAAATAAGTCAGTGGCATTTACTAGAGTTACTACTGACGGTATTAATGTTACTCTTAGTCGTTTCTTTTAGTCATGTTACTTTTAATCATAAGTCATGTTACTTTTACTCATGTTACTTTTAGTCATATTACTTTTAATCATGTTACTTTCAGTCATGTTATTTTTAGTCATGTTACTTCTAGTCATGTTACTTCTAGTCATATTACTTATAGTCATATTACTTTTAGTTATGTTACTTTTATAGTATAACAATTTTTTTTGAGGGTGACTTGCCTGCGAGATATTCGTTATACTATAATCCTGTTACTTTTAGTCATGTAACTTTCAGTCATATTACTTTTATTCATGTTACTTTTAGTCATGTTACTTTTAGTCATGTTACTATTAGTCACGTGGGATACGGATATTATTGAAGATCTGTAGTACAAGTACATAGTAATAATAGTTTAAAAATAAGAATGAAGAACTTTTTTACCTAAGAATGCCACATTTCTAAATTTTGGACGAGCAGGACATTGCAAAGCTACTTTGGTTACAAATCCTAGGGTACCTTCAGATCCTATGAAGAGGTGTTTTAAGTGGTACCCTGTGTTATCCTTCTTTAGTGTACTTAGGCAGTCTACAACGTCCCCATTTGCTTTAACCTACAATAAATAAATATATAGTTTATGATTATATATTTCTGTAAGACAGGATTCTGTTCTATATTGGCAGATAGTGGTAAAATGGAAAGAAGCCTTATCAATTAAAATAATAATGCTAATTTAATAAGGGGACGATAAATTTTAACATCTGACAGTCTACTAGCAATAGTAGGAAACCCTTAATCAGGATAAGATAGTATAAATTTTTTGATAGTTTTAAAAATAAATGTGTCCGAACTATTTTTCCAGAAGCTGACAAAAAATATTAAGTGGGGATTAATATGGCCTATATTTTAAGAGGAAATATAGTTCCCAGAGCCTGATAAGGGTTAAAATATCTGCATTGGCTTTTTTCTAAAAAATTAATTAATTTGGACAAGTGTACTTAGTACACTAATTGTTCGGTGATTTCTTAGAAGTGTTTCTAGGTTTATTAAGTTAAAATTTTCGTTTTTAAATATTTTCCTTTCATTTACTCTTACATTATTTGTATTATTTTTCCTTCTATATAAGTTTATATTATAAATTTAATTTTTTTTTTAATTTGTTTTGTGTTCACATGATTTAGATGTATGGTTTCCAATTCCATAGCAAATTTTTGTTAATTTTTTCCAGATTTTTGCTACTGAGTTACCCAGCATTGTTACTTATCCCCAAAACTACCAACTCCTAATACCTAAGTTCTATCGAGCAATCAGGAAAAGCCAACAATGGAAACTCGAGATTCATGTAAACACAAAATAAATTTAAGTAAAATAGTTACAATGCACTCGTAACAAAGTTCAATTACATATAAATAAAATATCATCTCATTGAAATATTTTAATGGTAGCCTTTAGATATTACTCAAGGCTGATATTCAGGTCCAGTATGGTTTGTATTCTTTAAAAGTTCACTGGTGCATTCTATCGATAATTCAATCAATCAAAATCGAGGTTTAAAAGTAAGATGGCGAGTAAGAAAAACTCACGGCCTCAATCCCCAGAATATTTCCGTGCATGTTTCCAAACTGGATCAACCTCATTCCTCCAGCATTAGTGGATACGTTTCCCCCAATATGGCATGTTCCTTTTGCACCAAGATCCAGCGGCACAATTAGTCCCTTTGTTTCTAAATAATTATCAATATTCTCTAAAATACATCCAGCTTGACAAGTTATAACACCTACAAAAAACAGTTCCAAATATTGACGATTTTCTTAAAATTTCTGACTCACCTGAATGCTCGTCTAAATCGACAATTTCGTTCATAAGTTCAGTGGAAATAATTACCTCATCAAAAACGGGAACTGAGCCACCTAGAACGCTTGTGTTGCCTCCTTGTGGACACACAGCTAGTTTGTTTAAGTCGCAGAACCGTAATATATTTGATACTTCTTCTGTTGTCTTGGGTTTAAGAACAATGCTGGAGCATCCTGCAACATTATTTTTTGTAAACCTTTAAATTTAAATAAATTGAGTTTATTAGTAAGTTTCGTTGATAATGAATCATATTTGAACGTTGATCACTATGCTGTGCCCCTAACTATCGCAAAGAAGAGATTAACATCATGTCCGACAGCCAAGCAGCCATCAAAACGCTTAATCAGTTCAAAAATGATCTCGAAATGACTAGAAAAACTGGGAGCGAGGAAAATATAGTTAATCTCAATTGTGTCCGAGGACATAACGGGATAAATGGTAACGAGATTGCAGATAGTCTAGCAAGGAAAGGGGCACAAACTCTCTTTGTCGGTCCTAAGCCGTTTTGCGGTACCAGCAGTAAAACAAAATGCAGTAGAAGAACCGATAATTGGAACAATCTCTTGGGTTTAAGATAGGCTAAGATACATCTGGGTGACTATAATCAAAATAGATCAAAAGCCGCCTGGATCTGTCCTGCAAGAACAGGGTTCCTTACCGGGCATTGCCGACTTAAAGAACACCTTAGTAAACTGAGAAGAAGATAGTGCAGATAATCTAAGGAGGAAGATGATGAAACAAACATTCATTCACATTCTGACTGAATGTGTAATACTGTAAAATCCAAGCGCATTCCAAATAGAAGAGGGCGATCTACCAAATTTGGTACCACTCCAAATCCTACATTTCCTTCTGAAGATAGCATTACGAACGTAGTTATAGGCATTAGCATTAGCGGTAAAAGGGGATACAATAGATTTTTTAGTTCGCAGTGTATTAACTCCCTATACATCATATAACATGCTGTTATTATAAACAACATTCTATTAAACTTGGAATTTCCCTCTATTAATAATAGTCTGATCGACATATTTATTATCAAACTTTGATAATATGTCTAGAGAACGTTCACATGCTAATTGGTTAGAAGAGCTTACCCCTCAAAATGGTCCTTGCAAAATGTGGGTCAATTTAACTAGCACCATTGTAATTGCAAAAAACCAGCACACTACAACAACAAAAAATAGATAAACAGTAACAAGACAAAGCTTTGGATAAACAGTGAGATAATGTCTATGACAAAATACAAAAGAAATCTTTGACGAAAATATAAACGCACACACCTGGTAGGCAACTTTAAAAGGCACATAAGATTCCCAAAACAAACTTCCTTTAAACGCAAGTAAATGTAACGTTATGTAATTTAGTTAAAAATATTCTATTATTACTTTTTTGTACCTGTTGCATTATACCTCACCAATGCGATCAGGACTTATTAAAGAGTTTGGTAATTATTTCGATCCAAAATTTAGTTTAATTTCTTGGCCGTATAATTCGAAATATAAAGCATTCATAAGGTCCAAGCTAGAATTTGGCCTCATATATGTAAAGTCAATGCGAAAAATATTTAAAGGATGTGGTGATTACAACACCGCTGCGCCCAAATCAACATGAATACACCTCAGGCAAATCAATTAATTCAGCCCTTTACCTAGTTTCTGACTAGATAGACATATCTCTGGATAATAAAGAGTGCGTGTTGGGTGTTTTCTAAAACATATGCATTTAAAGCGAGAAGAAAACATAAATGTGGTAAGTATAATATGGTTATAAGTACGGCAACGTCACATTAACCATAGTGGACAGTGAGCTGTCAGTCTTCAGTAGTTCGATCCACTTTGTATATTATTCATGTTTTATCTAGAAGTTGTAGTTAACGTATTTTAATAAATACTTAAAATACACACTAGTTCCTTATTTAAAAGCATGCTGGTATAGCTCTTACATGGTGTCAAGTGTGAATCAATTACCTAGTAGTACTTCAAAGCGAGATAATGGAAAACTATTTTAGACCGCCAGATCCCCTAGTTTTGGATGGCAATATGGCCGAAAACTGGCGTAGGTTTCAACAAAAATTTGAAGTTTTCATAACGGCTACAGACCTGAACAGCAAACCAGAGGTAAAAAAGATAGCAGTACTATTTAATTTAGTAGGAGATGAAGCGTTAGAATTATATAACACCTTCGGTCTACCGGCTAGTGGAAACACACTCCAAGCCGTGTTGAATAAATTTGAGCTGTACTGTGCACCTAATAAAAACGTAATTTATGAGCGATTTAAATTTAATAGCACAATTCAAAAGGAGGGACAGTCTTTCAACAGCTTTATCTTGATCTAAAAAAATCTATTCGTTCTACAGAATACGTCAACCAGGAAGAAATGATCAGAGACCGCATTGTGATGGGAGTGTACGGGGAAAATACACAGAAAAGATTGCTAAGGGAACCTACCTTAACTCTAGATAAGGCCGCAACATTCTGTCGAACCGTTGAAGCAAGTAAGAGTCAGTCGAAGGCCTTACAAAATGAAGCTGCTGGAATAAGTGCTGTGAAGACATCGAGTAAGAACTGTATATATTGTGGATGCAGACATAGGGATAACAGGTGTCCAGCCTATAGAAAAACATGTGCCAAGTGCCAAGGAAAAAATCACTTTGCTAGTGTGTGCAGAAATGAAACAAAACAGAAAAAAACGAAAGTGAATTGAAGAAAGAGCACTAAGAAGTGAAATGCTTAAACTTCTGCATGAAGGCCATCCAGGAATGGAAAAAAGTGGACAAAAAGTGCCAACTCGGTAATAAAACAAATTAAACCTGTGTTTTGAAGATTCGGTCCCCCAGAGGTTATGATATGTGATAATGTTCCTTTCAATAGTGAACGTTTTAAATAATTTTTTCAAGTGACTGGAAATTTAGTCCAAATTTTTCGTATTCCAATAGATTGGCGGAACAAGCTGCCTTAATTTCAAAAAATCTATTAAAGAAAGCATTAGAAGCTGGAAAAGATATTAAAATATCCTTAAACTCACCGTTAAAAGGTATGGATTATTCGCCCTCGCAGTTACTTAATTGTAGAATATGCAAAACTAAATTTCCTACATCAAATGAGTTATTACTGCTCCAATTGTGTAAAGATGTAAAAGAAAGGTTATAGGCAAAACGTTTATTGAATTTAAAATATGATAAAAGTAATAAATGTCTTAAACCATTGGAAGAAGGGTCAAATGTCACCATATATAATCATGTCAATAACACTTGGGACTCTGGTAAGATCCTTAAAAGCAATGTTGCTCCTAGGTCACACATCGTCCAAAATAGTCAAAATAATGTTGTCAGAAGAAACAGGTATGATATAAAGCCTTCTAAAAATGAATTCTCATATCAGCAAAAGAAATTACAGAAACAATATCACTGGAAGAAACATGCTAATCTAGATAGATACCAGACAAGTACTACGCACCCTGGACAAACCATTACTCAAGGATAGTACTAGAATATACTAAAGCCTTGGCCGAAGTATACATCAACATTGTGGTCATCTTAAGATGGATCAAAGGTTACGCCACATTGAAAGATAACCGTCTTGCTCATTCACTAGCCTAGAAGGCAACTAACCAAACGCTTTTTGGACCTGGCCCTTTCATTAGACTGACAACATCGGTAGTGAGAAACCTAATTATAGAACATTCTTTTGTAAATTCAATCAAAGGTGGGAAGAAATAAGAAGCTGCAGAGTTGCCAGGGAGCTTTTAAGTTACCCTGACATCACCAAAGCAAATAAATGATCTTGAATGAATGACTATGATCTTTACACAATCGCCTAATTACGCAGGCATTCTGACTGATCATTTCCAAGTCCGGAACTATCTCCATAGCAGTACTAACAAGATGAGACCATCGAACAAAAATATTTTTTAAACATTACAACAAACCTACTTTTTTCATAGTTTGAACTTATATTACTACAGTAGAGTGTCGATAATCCGGATTAATTTTAACCGGAACCTGTCCGGATTATCAAAATTCTCGGATTTTCGAAAAGACCCAAAGAAGGTTGTTTGAATTCATAACAAAAAGAAAACTTGCTAAAACCGTTAATAGTTTACTTTTATGGTTAAATAATTAAGCAGATAATTAAAATCATTAATTAATAGGAACACATCAACGCTTTTGTTTGACAAATATACATGTATGTATTCAATTCAACTTTTTATTAGGTTTGTTCCAACAACTACTTTCTGATGTGTCTTTGAATCGTGCATGGATGCATTCGTAAACTAATCACTGCCCATGTCAGTCCGTTTATTCGTCCGTTGTTTAATCAGCGACTTGTACTTGTTGGAACGCAAAATTCAACGTATTTGGACAAACCAGACAAATGTTTGGTGAACTGGTACTTTAAACATTATTTAAAATACAACAAAATACATTTATTTAGCTGCCTCGAACGCTCTATGTGAATGTATAATATTGATGCTTATTTTTGTTATAATGAAATACATATTTTACATGACAAATACCGTACACAAGATAAAAACAAAAAATATTAATTTCAATTGAAAGAAATAGAAACCCAAGCCACTCCAAGCTAACTTAAACTCTCCGACAATTACAAATAGCACGAACGAGATGAAACTTTCTAATGCACATGTGCTGATAAATTGTACAATCAATGAAGCTCTGATGGTTTTGATAATCCGCCAACCCATTCTAGTACGAATTAGAAAATACGTTGAAACGTTTTATTGACAGTTTATTGGATTATCCGTGGCTTTGTAGGAACGGACTATTTTCAATGCACATGCGTCTAATGTCCTTTTGATGATCAGATTCGTTATTGGAACAAACATTTTGTTTTTTACCGTAATTAAATCCGGATTAACGACGGTCCGGATTTTTGACGTCCGAATTATCGACGCTCTACTGTATACATTTATGTATTCCAAAAACTAACCTCTCACTTGGTTAAACCAGTCCACATTATATTTTTCCAAATCTGACAGATCCATAACGATTCTGCTCTCTCCCAAAAGATTTTGAAAATAATGTATGTGCTCTTCATGTAAATAATTGTAATTGCCTCTTGTTATTTTGTACCTATTCTTAAAAGAACACATTGAATTGATTTTATAAATATTGCCTTACCTTACATCAATGTTATTTAATTTACTTTAGTAAAATCTGGTCGATTACTTATATTCCTTGTCGATATTTTAACATTTTTGAAAGTAAAAAATGTCTTTGTTTGGTGCCTCATGATTTTTACAAACATTCTAGCTCAGATTCTTGACCTTCACTTATAAATAACACCAGTTTTATATACAGTTTTATATATTCTCGCCGGGTAACTGAGACTGAGATAACCTTAAATATTTCGGCGAGTGTTTTAATCTTGACAAATGATAATGCGCTTATCATAGTTGTTGTGTATATTTTAATTAGTTGTATTTGTTTAGCGTATACAAGGATATATACTTTTGGGATATGGATAGTCATTAAGAAGGTATAAATAGACTTTAAAAATACAGCCGTTAATACAGTAGTAGTAGGAGTAGTTTTTGTCATTTAAAATGACTGCATCAGTGCGTTAATGTCTAGCATTAACCCAACAAATGTCTGTCTTTCAATTATTTTGAATGATATATTTTAAACTGACATCAAATTAAATGTATTATAAAGTCTCCAATTCCGGGCATAATGAGTATAAAATGGAAGGAAATTTGTATTTTTTTCATTTTAGATGCAACAGATATACCTCTTATTAATTCGTACCTATTTTAACCACCATAATTTTCTTAAAAAAAAATTAAAGTAGGTAGGTATCATCCACTCGGAATGACTTAATTATAAATATGGTTTTGGTTCATATAATGGGTGTTGGAAGTGGTGTTTTTATAGCCTTCTTGATGACTTATTTACGCGGTGTAACTTTATGAAACAAATTACACATTATTTTTTTATCTAAATTTCCGGTTTAGATCTTCATCAATACCCGTATCCCACGGGATCTGATAACATCACAAAACAAATTGAAAGTACCTGCCATTTAAGTAACTTTTACGAGAACGAAAAATTGCATCATGGAAAGGACGCTGAAAGGGCCACGATAATAAAAGAAGCTGTTATTGTTCATGGAACAAAGTCCATATAAATCGGTGAAAAAAATAGTAGCTCAAACTGGTTGGATAAGTGTTTGGGGGTCTGATTCTCCTACAACCGAAATTCTAAAAATAATAATTTTTTCGAATACACCAAACGATGTGAAATAGAAAGATGGCGTTCTTTTATTTTGAAAAATTTTTAAACTGTCCCTATAATTTTTATAAATTGACTGCACCTGAAGATGGAAAAATTTGTACTTATTTTTGTGTAGAATCGATAAATAACTTCTATTTTTATTTATACTATAAATAATTTGTTAATTTTAATAAAATTCTATAAAGTCAATTCAATTAGGAGTAATAAAAAATGTTGCCAGCTCTGCCTGTAGACGGGTGGTGAGAGTATCTGCCTTCCACGCGAGAAACCCAAGTTCGAGCCTCAGCTGTGGACTTTTATATTAATTTTTTTTCGTTTATGTTATTTTAAAAATTATAAAAAAACATAAATAATTTTAAAATTAGTTATTTTGTCTTAATAAACTAAAAGATTTTTTATTTGTAAATTTTTATAAGTGGGTCGTAGAAAAAATATACTCTACAAATTAAGCGGATTATCCACATCGCACTCAGATGATTGAGCACTCCGCCTAAGGCGTCGTGCTTAAAGTTCGTCGTCGTGCGATATGGCCATCATATCCAATCTTGTTGCACAAACTACCTACGGCAATGCATCCCTATAAAGTTTTAGTTCTGCAACAATTATTCTCTCGTAATTTTAATAAACTTATGGAATATAGCTGATGGTTTAACGAGCAATTAAATAGTAATAACTTTTTTACTAATTAAACATACTTTTAATTTTCTAGGATATGTCAATAGTCAAGGGTAATATAACGAGACCTTGATAAATTGTCGACTATTTATATTGGATCTTGTTTAAACTGTAAACTGCTGGTTCAAATAGTTAAATAATAATTGTAAGTAGACTGTATCAATCTTTTCATTTTTAATTCTTGACTTGGCGACATTTCTTTTTTAATAATTGTAATTTTTTTTATTATGTCACAAAGAATAATCAAATTGCATCTACACTGATTAAACAAAATATAAACAAAAGTTTTTAAACAGATCTAAATTTTGAGTGTTTTTGATGTCAATTTGTCGAGACATATAATTTTTCATTAATAATCTGAATATAGTCCGAGAGCTTTTAGTTCGAGGACTTTATTCTTTGATTATAAATGACAAAATTATGTCGAGATAAATTGCAAAATACACGAAAAATTTAGAAATATGCGCTAATTTATTAAGGTTAAATTATATTTAATTAGATTATTTCTAGAGCCCTAGATATAATTTAAATAAATATATACACAATAAAATAACTAACTATTTAAAATAAATTTTATTTTCGATTTGTTTTAAAACATTCCACGAGACATTAGCTAGTACTTTGACAATTAATATTTGAGAAAATCAAACAACTCCGAATTAATCCCACATATTTGAAGTTGTTTTATTATCAGGAAATCAGCAAAGCTAAACGCAACAGAATCAGAAAATTATGCGGCACAGGGTCCTGGTCTATGATTAGTTGTTCTATGATTAATTATTCTATGGTTAGTTGTTATAGTTTATATGTTGGTAGTCATGTTCGTAGGTTTGCATGAGCAGTGTTTTATGTCGAACAGGCATGAAGCGTGCTAGCGTACATTCGATCTACAAAAAGTAATAAATCTTATTAAATTATAAGTTGTTTCTAACTATGAATAAATGTGAAGAAATCTATAATAAATATAAAGTAAAACAGCTATGGCTCTAAATAGAAGCTTCGTGGAGAAAGTGGAAAAAAGAGCTCGCCTCTTACTCGAAACTCACTTTCCCGGGAGCACACCTTTTCTAATAAAGGATACAACTAAGGTAAACAGGTCCTCAAAAGAGGTCGCTGTAATTGCCAAGCACATGCAGCAGCAATCGGTTAAAGTGTGCCGTGAACCGTTGAAGGCTCCATTGTGGATGAAATATTTCCTGCCCTACTTCAGCAAGCATAGTAGGAATTACTACCACACATAATCCGGATAACCCGAAGTAGTTTGAAACTGGAATATATATACCAGAATCATGGAGAAGGGCCAAAGTCATCTTTATTCTAAAAGTGGGGAAAAAGGATACCACACATCCTAAATCCTTCTGACCAATCAGCCTCACATCTTTATGACTAAAAACAATGGAAAAAGCTGTTAATAATTATATCGGAATAGAAATCCTGGAGAGCGTGCCACTCTACCACGCGTACCGAAGAGGAAGATCAACAGAAACTCCCATGGTACAGCTGACTGACGAAATCCAGTATGCACAGACAAACAAATAAACGGTCGTGTGTGCCTTCTTAGACATAGAAGGAGCGTTTGAGAACACGCCACACGAACCTCTGTCAAGATGGCATTTACATACAGCGGAGTAGATTTCACCATATCCAGATGGATGGCTCAGCTGCTATCTACGAGAACTGCAGACACAGATAGAATAGAACACCATCACCATAATATACACAACCAGATGATGTCCACAAGGAGGAGTTCTGTCCCCACTAATGCGGAGCCTAATTGTAGACGAACTTCTAGGCAGATTGACTGACCTCGACACGCTCTGTCAAAGTTATGCCGATGACATGGCCATATTTGCTAGATGCAAGTTTATAAATATCATGTGTAATGTCCAAAGGGGACTAGAACACTCCAGAAGATAGTGCTCCGAGCTGGAACTTAATGTAAACCCCACAAAAACAACACTAGTAGCCCATTCAAGGAAAAGAAACCCCAATTTCAAAACCGTCAAATTAGACGGGATAGATATAGAATGGAAAAAATCGGCAAAGTTATTACTCAGAACTTTCCTCGATATAGAAATTATAACTACGATAAGGGTTATTTTAAAATTTTAGCTACTAATTATTTATAAATGGAAAATATTGCCGCGTTTGAGAATCCACGATGCATCTGGATGTTGCGAATTTTTTATCACGTGATAGAGAATTAGATCTGAATGTAGATGTAATAAACAAACGCTCTAGACTTTATTTGGTCACGTGATAAAATGTCAATGACAAGTTAGAAGTTTTTTTTTCTTTGGTGTACGGCTTCAACATCTAAGGACATTAGCCTAGTGTTCTATGTAGGTTATGGATTGTACTAGTAGTCTAGTACTTCATATTGCAGTAGTATTAGTACTCTAATACTCCTACACCCCTACAGACAGGCCTTGTTACTGTTTCCTTGCGCCACTTTAGGAACAGCACTGTTAATTAGAACCCAACAGTGAATGGTCGAGTGGGGAATCCTACCAAGGCATCAGAATTAATTTTAAATAATTAAATTAAATAAAAAAATCCCGGCCAACGTGGGATTCGAACCTGGGACCGTTGGATCCACAGGCAGAGAGACTCTACCACTGCGCCACCCACCCCCTCAAGTTAGAAGTTTATACATATTAAATATGACTTTTGAGACTACAAATCAACCTAAATTTGAAATATAAACAAAAATTAAAGAAACTAATCACTTTTATATTCATGCTAGCATAAACAAAGGATAAATTGACAAACAAAGGCTTCACAGAACACTTATTTTTTGGCATGGAATGAACATCTCATTCACATCTCATTTGAAATCGAGATGTAAAAAATGTAATCTGAACAGGTACACCTGGGATAAACAAACGCAGATGTAGATGTAGTAGATGTATCCGATGTGGATAAAAAAACGCTCGAGATGTAAAAAATGGATCTGATGTGGATTCTCAAACGCGGCATATATTAACATATTCTGTTGAAATAAAATAACTAAGTTGCTTCACCTGTTATTTTAAGTTTTAGTACAATATATTGTAGAAGGTTAAACCACCAAACCAAAAACCCTTTTTCACCTTTCTCTCTCCATCGATCCTTCTCTTGATTCCACCCGAACTCATACTTCGCGTCCGCCCGGTGTTCTTCGCCACGTTCACCGTTATTATTGAACGATAATGATTGGATGCTTTTAAAATGGTCCAAAAGGACATGTCAATTTATTTTTAGAGGGATATACTTTCAATGAATATTTTTAGCAATCGTGGTTCAACCCCCTAAGGGTATGTTTAGAATGTTAATGAGCGGGGGGGTCAAGTGGAACATTATTTTAATGGTATATATCTATAACGTTAATAAATACAAACTCTAATCGCAATCAACTAAAATAACAAAAATGTATTCTAAGTACGCATGAAATTACTAATAAAATTAGCTTTCAAATGAAGGGTCACACTTTACAATACGTAACATTGTTTATCCTGCTAGCGGGCGCTTGAATAGTCATATTGCTGATTTCCCCATAAAATTACCTTTAAAATGATGTGTTGCTTGACCCCCTTTCCCTTTTAGGATTCTAAGGGTAACAATATCTATCCTTCCTAGTGTCCCCCTTGAAAATAAAATGGATGTGACTTTCCGATTTTTCATATTATTTACCTGGAGGAAAATATTAATGATGGGATGTTTTCAAATGAACCCTGTATGTTGCATACGAAAGCTATTTTCAAACTGAAACTTTGTGTTCCGTGTCCAAGATGAGCCTGTTTACAGGATCCCATTCCAGCATTGCCAGGTGTCATGTAATTGTATACTCTAGTTTCTTCCTAATACTTTAGCATTTTTACTGCTTTATATGTGAAATAAGAACAAATATTGAATATATGAAAATATTTAATAGATCACCAATAACAGAAACGCCTGAGAAGTTCTTAAAACTTATCTATATTATCCCTAAATATACTTGTAAAAAATAATTGCATTACCAGTTGCCTACTTTTTAATGAAGTACAAAATATAAAATTAGAATTTGTAACCTAATGGTAGGCAATATAAAATACAGCATTGTATTTTTTTGCCTATATTGTAGGTAAATATGACTCATTTTCTTTGCTTGAATTAAATCAAAAAAGTATTTTGTTTACATGTGATTTATCATAAAATTCTCTAATTTAAATTATTAAAATAATATGCGAGTTTTTCAGATACCAAGCCTGATACTTCACGTTCCATGTCAAATTGTCACATGTTTGCCATATAACCATCGACGTACTGTCAGTGTCAATTCCTATCATACTATTCATACTTTAAAAACAGAACTATAAAATAAAAATAGTACATAGTGCACATTAGACGCAAAAACTAGCAAGTAGCGAAGTCGGACATATTTTGGAATGATATTCAAAATTATAGTGCTCTTTTCATTACTAAATATTGTATATTCAATATCAAACCACCCAATATTAATAGTCGTATCCTACGATGCATTCAGGTATAATTTTTTCGATACAAAATTGGTTCCTAATATGGAAAGACTTAAAAAAGCTGGTACTTACGCAGATTATTTGATTAACGTTTTTCCTACAAAAACATTTCCTAACCATCATTCGATTGCCACGGGTTTATATGCTGAAGTGCATGGTGTTGTAGGCAATTCATATTTTGACCAGAAGAAACATATTAAACAAAAAATGGGATTTGATATGTTCCACTATAATGAAGATATTATTCCAATTTGGGTAAGTAATTAAAATCTTTAGATGTCCTTTAAATATCAATATAAATTTTCTATTTTTTAATTGATCATGAGTTAAATCATTTTTGTTTTAGAGATGGAATGAAGACCAGGGGGACGATAGGTACTCTGGTAGTATGATGTGGCCAGGTGCAATTTATCCTTATCAGGGAAAAAATGTAACATATAGGCAAGAATTTGACCCAGAAATGGATTGGAACAAGAGGGTAGATACAGTGAGTAATTATATTTTATTAACCACACATCTGCCATTATTTGAAACAGAAAACGTATATACATAGGTATAGGTAAATTGTAAAATTTCACAACATAATCCTAATAGATTCTAAGAAGATGCCTAATGATAGGTTATATTATTAATATACCTAATTGAGTAGTGACACCCCACCCAGCACAGCAACATTTCTGGAAAGTAACTAAATGTTACAAAACGCCTTTAAACCTCACAAGCAATGTTATTTGTATGTATGCCACAACGTTTCTGAAACATTGAAATGTCCACCTCATAAGCCCTTAATAAAATATTGCATAGAAGTTTCAGTGATATATTCTAGAAATATTCGAACCACCATAGTGTAGTAGTGTAACCTTTCTACTATGTTGTGAATAACTATTTAAGGAATGTAAATTTATGTGTGCGCCAAAACATTTCAATTTAAATATACCTGGAACATTTCAAATGGATGTTCCTCTAAAAACTTAACACACCATTTAGACATAAGAAAGAGATTCAAACTTTCCAACAAGTTTGAAGTTTTCAGCTAATTTTTTTGCTATTTTCTTTATTTGTGTTTAATACTTTTTTTAACTATTAAATTATATAGTGATCCAAAGATATTTTAAAACTTGCTGAAATTTGAGATTAACATTTAAAAAAATTAATAATTATTCATTTAGTTTTCCTAAATTTTATTAATCTCAAAATTGGGGCAATGTTAAAATGTCTTTTGGTTACTGTATGAAAGGAATTAGCCTAATAAAGAGTATGAGCATATTTGTAAAATAATATTAAACACAAATAAAGGAAATGGCAAAAAATAGCTAAAAACTTTAAACTCGTTGAAAAGTTTGGATCCCACTCTTAACATTAATGGTTGGTTATTACGGAAACATCGAACGCCTCCACTCTGTACCATTTCCAGTTGTAAATATTTTTTTTTACAGAAATAGAATGCAAATTTAAATATGTTATTGACAAAAAAAAAATAAGTTCCAGATTTAGTGAGATTTTTAAAATATGTACATTAGTAAGCCATGATTATGTGTACAACTTTATGAACTAAACATGAATAAGGTAAAGTGAAGAAAAAACAAATATAACACTATATTGTAAAACATATATATGCATGTTATACATTATAAATACATTTTAAATCATATTCAACAAATCAACTCTAAAATAACACTCTGCAACATAATTCTGAAAATCTTTTGCAGTACATGATATTTTCTGATTCACCACACCTGGAATAGAAAAATATTTTGAAATATGATCTACTTTTTCGAGAGGAAAATAATACTGATGTTTACCCTATTGACTGACAGGGTAAAAATAAAATAAATTGCCTTGGGGTTTAATTTTTTCATATAGGATTTACCTTTTGACACAACTTCTATGATATAATAAATCAAAAATTTTGAGATGTCTTATTTCAAAATTGTTTTTGCGCCCAGTTCATGAGCATGTCTGAGCTAAAGTATTAGTCATTATGGATTTCAATAACCTGTAGGTCCAATCTTTGGCATCCTGGCCACCAACATATTTTAGTAAGAGTTTAGTAAGAGTTACTTGAGTTAAAATTAGATTTAATTTAGATTAGAATGTAATGGGTAAATTGTTTATATTTGTGTCAAAATATACTGACAGGCAGAAAAAATCATGTAAAAAATCAACCCTCATAGGATTTTTTACTCACATAATAAGAAAGTAAAATGTATTTTTATACATCTCATTTGTTTAAGAATAAAAAAGTCAAAATCTTGATCAGGCTCAAAGATATTATCATTATTTGGCTTAATGGGGACTATGGGGAGAGCACAATTAGCTTCCTGTGTGTTGCAATAGATTTTGTTGTTCAACAAAAACCAATTCAGAAGAACTTACCTGATCCCTACGGTTTTTGTGGTTAATAATAATTTCTGCTTATAAGGCGTCTTCTAAGACGAGCAGAAAGGCTCTTAATTGATTTGTACATTTATAGAATGTTTGTAGCTACTTACCCAGCAAATATGCACGAAAGTGCAAGATCACTATTAAAACAAGTAAAAAACAAACAGTGAATATTATAAAAAAAGAGGCCTTCCATCAACAGAAGCCTTAAACATTCAATCTTTAATCAGCAAAATAGGCGACACCATCACCGCGGCAAAAATAAATTGGTTAGGGAATTTTTCAATAATAATCCATCAATATACCAGCAACCTTTAAGGGCGATTTACAGGTAACATTACCATTCAATATAGGTACCACAACGTATCTGCAATATTAATTTCCGCATTTATTTTTCGTGCTTTATAGGTAATATTCCATGAGTATTTCAACAACATTTCATGGTAATGTTGTCATAAATGCACTAATGAAATGTCGTTGGGAAGTTTTTAATTTAGCTTGAAAAAATGTTCCTTCGAAATGTTTTTAAAATGAATCAGGTATATTTCTCCAAAACAATGCAATGTAACGTTTAATTGTTGATTAGAAACGTTACAGTGCAGTTGCTACAATATCAGCTTAAAATGTTTACATAAGGCATTAAAACTAACGTTGCCTAACTTCCCATCAATGTTTGTGCTAGCTAGGACATAATGACAAACAAATTACTGATAAAATAAAAACAAAAATATGGCCTTCTTAGGATCTCTGCCATTATATAGGCTGTTTCCTAATCATATTGCACAAATTTAAAGGAAATTTCCTTGGTTAAAAAAAAATGTTTCCTACTCGGTTTTATGTTTTAATATTTTTGTGTAAAATTCCAAATGACCCGTCCCTAAAATTTCTGTATCAACTGTAATATATCTAAAAGTCACCCTATTAAAATTATTAAGAAAGTAAACATTTTCATGAAATTGGCCTAAGCATTTTTAGAAATTAATAAGTATATCTAAGTCGTCATAAATATACTGTTCTTATTGAAGTGTCTCAGAATCATGATTTGGCTTTGCATGATTTGGCTTTGTTAACATTTCCGCTAATGATTTAGTGATTAAAATGAATAATATTTTACATGTTGTAAAAAAATTAATTAGATCTAGGTGTAATTCTCAGTGTAATTGTATGGCATTCAAAATTCAAAAATCGAGTAAAATGGTGCCATCCTTTAATAATCATTGAAACTTTTGTTACAAAACTTATTTTTAGTTAAAATTCACAATTTTACCAATTTTAAGAACACATGTATTAAGCGACATAGGTATTCATATTTGCCAATTAAATACTAAGTAGCTTTCTATTCCTGTTTCTCGAAAACATGTAGTTAAATTTCGCCTAATTCACAAATACATAACATGGTCCAATTCTCGATTCAAAATTGAGATTCCTGGACCATCTTTCATTTATATTACAAAAAGCCTACACTAATTTTAAATTTCTTTATGCAAACACGAAGGTCTTAAGTATTAAACTAAAAAGTAATATTTGCTATGCTACATCTACAATCATTGCTTAACCTTAGTTGATAAAATTAAATTGCAGAAACTTCAAAACTTGTGTCTCAGGTTCATTTTTGGTATAAGAAAATTTGTTAGAATTAGTCACATACTCTTTTGGAAGCATTGGTTATCAATAGTTAATATAAGGAAGTTGCACTCCTTAACTCCCATAAAATTACAACTAAAAGTTTACATCCAAACTTATAAAATAAAATTAGATATATTTGATACACATAATATCAATATTAGCTGAAAGAATTTTTTAACAATCCCACAACATAGAACCACCATGTTTGAAAGATATTTTAGATTTCATATGGCTACAATTTATAATAATTTATCAATGGACTTAAAAACATAAGTTTAAATACATTTAAAAAGAAAATATTTAATTTTCTACAATGAGCAGTGCAGTAGTAGTAGTGGGGATTTTGTGTGGCAGTTTCAATCAACATTTTGTTTTATATGTTTTTGTTCTGGGCTGTTTACTTATCGAAGCACTAAATACTAGAGGAAGAACATCTAAGCTGATCCTATGCCTTTTAACCAATATTTATAATTATTCTTGCTACATACTTTTTTTTGTATTAAACAGTATAAATAAGTTGTGCCGTTGTGTTTTTGAGTTAGTACATTTTTGTGTCGCCGCTTTTTTCAACAGTTCAGCAGAGTATTTACCCCTTAAAATATTTAAATTTTAAGAATGGTCGAGTAACAGCTCATTTGGAAGAATTTTTAGATAGCAATAAGTATATTCATAAGTATTATTGTCCTCTTTAAAATATTTGCTAAACAATTTTTGTTTCTGAGGAAGTACGTTTTTGTATTTACCCCTTAAAATGTTTAAATTGCAAGGATGGTCGAGTAACAGCTCACCTGGAAGGATTTTTAGATAGTAATAAACAGCCATAAGTATTATCCTCAAAATATTTGCTTCAGCCAATGATGAATAACTACTAGATAAATTTGGTTTGCAATAATCAAAATTCAAGCAGTAGTTGTCAAATTATTATGGGATACTTTTGTTACAAGTATTGTTTATGGTTATAATTCGTAATTGACTTAACATAAGGACAAATGGGTTTCAAAATTACATTAAAGAAGAATATTTTATATTCTTTGTATCAGTAATTATATATTTAATTTATTTTTCTAGTTGTAACTATTACTTATTGTAGCTGAACTTGTTTACAGGAAATTATACAATTTATTTTGTGTGACTATGATGTAAATTAGGAATCATAGTTATATGAACTGGTTCGTTCCTAAAGCTCGTGCACAAACCTCAGATAAACACACTCACACAAACCATCCCCACTCTATATTCAGATCCTCGTTGGCTTTGAGGTATATACTCTAAAAATGGAGAGAGATGAAAGTAGAATTTATGCCCAAACCTGGAAGGATGGATTATACTGTCCCAAAAACATACAGACCAATTACCCTGACATTGTTTTCCATGAAGACATTGGAAAGGCTATGCAAAAGGTATATAAGGGATGTAGTGCTTACAACAACACCATCACACCCAAATCAACACCACTACACCCTAGGCATATATACTGATTCAGTCCTTCACCTGGTTGCTGGCTGGATAGAGAAATGCCTGGACAATAAAGAGTGTACCTTGGGTGTATTCATAGAAATAGAAGGTGCTTTTGATAAGACGTACTTTCCCAATATAATGCACTCACTAAACAGGAATGTTACAAAGATGGTTAGTGGAAGGATACATAATATGCTTTCAAAGCGAGCTGTAAACATAAGTGTAGAAGATGTGAATATAAAAGTTTTGGTTGCAAGGGGATGTCCACAGGGAGGGGTGTTATCACCTCTACTGAACAAGGTCCTTGGCGCCTCAATAATGACAGTCACTACACAATAGCATATGCAGATGACTTGGTCATTCTGCAAACAGGAAATTTTGAGAACATATTCTACAAAGAATGCAAATAGCTCTCAAAATTATAAAACAGTGGTTCACGGACCATTCACTGTCTATCAATTGCAAAAAGACAGAAATGGTCCTTTTCACAAAGGATGAACATATTGTTGCAATGGAATAAAAGCTATCTTTTTATTAGAACTAAAATAGTCAAAGTAAAACGTCACCACTCTCATAATTACTCTTACTTCTGGAGTTCCACAAGGTTCCCATCTGGGATCCGTTCTTTTTAATTTGTTTGTCAACGATGTAAGTTCCTGTTTTCGGCACAGTAATTTCTTACTTTTTGTAGATGACCTAAATGTTTTCCAAATTGTCAGCAACTTTGGAAATGCCATTGATTTACAGTCTGATATTAATAATTTATCCGATTGGTGTAACGGTATGGATTTAAATGTAGGAAAATATCACATTATTCGGTTCCATCGTCGTCAACGTCCACTATATTTGACTACACAATCTTAGTGTTAAACAAACTAAAGATTTTGGAGATATTTTCGACACAACTCTTAGCTTTAACTACCACATCTCTTCAGTTATAAGTAAATCTATGAAAATGTTAGGATTTGTTAAAAGAACGACCAGCTACTTTACTGATGTAACTGCTATTAAAACTATTGTACTTTCAGCATTTTGAAAAGGTGTATTATAAAAACTGATAGTTTTTTACCTAAATCTGTACTGAGATCTATATTTTCTCATTGGGAACCTCCAATGTTTTGCTCACGAGCCGCCACTGGTCGTATGTACCTATGTGCGCCGACCCAGGGCTGGAACTCTGTGTCATGTAGAATTCTACTTATCGCTTTCTACAATAGAAATCGATTACTTTCTTTTGTGATAAATACGTTATCAACCGCACGGGAAATGTCGCAATGTAGTTTCTTATGAAACTAGTTATCCTGTAGTAAGTATATACTCGTTGGTTTTCCGCTATGTTACACAGAGTGCCACAAAAGAATCTATTGTAGAAAGCGATAAGTAGAATTCTACATGACACAGAGTTCCAGCCCAGTAACTCTAGACTAAACTAGATAATTTATTTTAGTAGAAAACTATTAATTTTCAGAATTTTTGGTTTAACTTTAGGGCTTTAAATATCAGTAGTTTTAAAATGCAATGCATTACTTATGAAGCCTATTTTACGCTCTGCGGCATGGCTACTGATTTCACTAGATAGCAATGCCTGTCATCTGTGAAATAACAAACATGTTTTCTGCATTGCAGTCATTCTTATACGTCAAATAAAGTATTTAAAGTTTATTAAATGTCTTAATGGAATTTATTTGAATGTGTTTTAATTGTAAGTGAAAGTGATCAGTGCAAATAATTGTTGAAATAAATGTGGATCAGCTTATGCGATTAGCACATAGGAGTGTAATGTAATGATCATTTTTCACGAGTTTTAAAGAAGTCTAGAACGAAATTCGTATATTTTAATTTGATATTAGCATCAAAAAAGGGCACAAATATTTTTACATGGACAAGTGTAAGGCGCCAAATATTGAGCAGAAATTTCAAGCAATTTGCAAGCTCTAGTCAAAAGGCGACATGGGATTGTTGTTAAAAAACCACTGGCAGCAATATGGTTGTCAGGCAATACAGTTGTCATAAGATTGGTACTACATAGGATGTCATATATAGGGTTGCCAAAAACAATACAGTTTCAAAAAATACAATTTCGAAAATATTAAAATTTATTTCAACAAATTTTCCAAGTGTTTACCTTGTTCAATAATATTAATAAATTATAATAATTTTGAAATTGTATTTTTTTTTTAATTGTACTGTTTTCGGTAAAGCAACCTTTCGGCCACCCATTATATGTTGTGATGTCCTTGTACAAAAAAAAAGATTTTGAATTTGCCTTGTGAAGTACTTCTACTTAATTTATCATAAGTAACGCCAATGCTTCACAAACCTCAAAATTCAACTCCCCAATACTTATCACCAATTTCATTCAAAATCAAATAGTTTCTTGTTTATTAATCGTCGTAATATTTTTTCTTTAACACGGTCTCTAATTTGAATGATTCATTTTTGTTAGAAAGGGGGTACCTCAGGGGTGGTCCTATATAAATTTGGTCAAAATCTAATAACTGGATCCATCGGAAAATCCTCAAACTCTTCTTTTTTATGTATGTTTAGCGATAATTCTTTACCACCTTGTCCGATTTATATGATTCTTTTTTGTTAGTAAGGGGGTACTTCAGTGGTGATCCCATTTAAATTTGGTGAAGATGTGGTGATGGCATCGGCACGATTTTGAAGTCTGTTTTTTTAAATGTTTAATAAAAGTTTTCCTGTGAGGGGCCTCTCAATAGTAAATTAGTTCATATCAAGTTTATTTTTACTTTTTAAAATTGCAATTAATTTTAAACTAAACTATATCCGGGTCTATATCTTAATGGTTTTTTTAAATATTGTAAAGTATCCAATTTTGAAATTGGTATTTAGGTATTTATTTTTGTTTACCAGTCAAAGTAAGCATTAGTTCGCTTATCGGCTATCTAATACAACCCCCGTCCCACTTCAGTTGGCACACTTCTCACATTTTTAGAGACTGATAATATTTATCAAGAGAAAATCATACAGTAAGACCTCGATTATCCGGGCCAGCCGGGACTGAACTTTTGCCGGATAATCCAAAAACCTGCTTATGACAAAGGAATGAAAAAAACTGATACATGTAACAAAAAATTAAAGTATTCATATTTATATATAATGATAGAACGTACATTGAATGTACAATACAGATAGTGCTGTTCAGATAAAATCCACCTTATGTAACTTTTGACGGACTGATTATTACAAAAAAACAAAAAACAAAAAATACTGTCATGGGAATGTCTAAGACGTCCCTGTATAGCGCGACCTTCAGCCTGCCACTCGACTCAGGGACGAAACACCGCTGACGTATGGAGTCAATCGCTTCTCGAATCTACCATGGCCGTTGAGTCATAGAGATGGAATTTTCGGGTGACATTCGAGAGCGTCTAGAATCTACGAGTACAGAATTGGCTTTGTATAAATAGCGCAAGTTCGTCGACGGACGAGTAGTTTAGAATAAAGTATTGGATTGAAAAGGTAAATTGTAATAAATAAATTAGAATTGTGAGTTAGTGCCTAAGTATTATATAAATTAATTAGTACGTCATAAATAAATTGTAAATTCATAAAAACCTGTAATGTTACACTAGATATCAGCAGCCGAGTTGTAAGTTGCACAGTTAAAAAAATTATCCATTTGGGCAAAAACTACAAATGAATTGAAAGAAAAAAGTTTTTTTATCTCACAATGTCGGGTATAAGAAGTTATATAGAAAAAGTTAGTATTCAATATCATCTAGAAAAATACAAAAACATGTTTAAATGAATACATTAAATAAAATATGACCTTCCTTTAACAGAGATATATATATTTATATTATGAAAATAATGTTTATGTCAACAAACTTATGTTTGTTATGTGTAACACTTTGTAAAGATAACTCTTGTGTAATGATAATATTAATATTTAGAGGTTTTAAATAAGGGCTTGAAGATATCACATTTCAAAATTCCTTTTATTGACCATAAAACTTTTTGTTTGGAATGAAAGCAATTAGTTCCTGTTTTTAAGTTAAGCTCTATAAATCAATTCATATTTTAATGGTACTCAAGCACAGTAAACAACTTATTACCTGGCTTTTTACGCTAAGATAAAATAGGCTTTATTTTATTTCAACTCAAAAAAAAAAAATAAAAAAAAAACTAATTCCTAGCGAGTACGAACGGTAGCCAGCTTGCTTTAGTCGCGAAGGTCGTGGCACAGCTTATACAATACAGCTCCACAACTCCGTGTCGGCGTCTTTGATCTGGCGGTCGAGAACCAAGCAAGACGGAATGGTGCTATCTCTGTTAGATTCAAGGGAAAAGTCGGGCCCGGATTAAACAATTTTTTTATTATTGAAAAAATTGAAAACCTTGGCGTAATAAGGTTGGTCACATGCCATATTAAGTAAGTTTTGGGAAATTACATTTTTAATTTGTTTTAAATCTTTCAAATATAATTAAAAAAATTATTTAAATATAAATATTACGAAAAATAGCACATCTTTCGGATTAGAGGTAAAATAATTTATATATGGCTAGTAAAATCCTCGTTAACAAATTTTTTGAGCTAAAACAGTCACTTCACGACAAATTGTGGCTTGGATCCATTTTACACCAAGGGCTTCAATTGTTAAAGAATTGTGTCACGCTCGTGGATGCAAATCAAGTGGTACCCTCGTGTCTCTGGCAAGTGTTACTCTTCGCGCAAAGGGTTTATACCTAGATAAACGAATGCTTCGACTGAGGTCTGAGAACTCTATGGTATTTTGGAATTATAAAGAATGTGTGCTTTTGTTTTAATAATATTGGTTATATTTAGATGTATTCTTATTATTTGAAATACAGATTTGTAGAAGTTATACTTTGACAGTTTTTATTAATATAATATATTCAATTTTTATCTGACCATACCGAAGTAGGAAATTTTAAAACTTTATAGTAATGTGAAATTTGAATTACAATATTACAAGATATAACATAATTAGTACTTATTTTAGGTAGGTACTAAATTTGTACTTGGAGAAAAGTAAATTAATTTAATTCCTATTTCTGATGTAAAACTTAAACCAAGAAAACAAATAAATTGAAGTTTGTTCAACAAGGGTGGATATGATAGCCATATCACACAAAGACGAAGTTTGAGCACGACGTCGTAGGCGGAGAACTCAATCGTCTGATTGTGATATGAACGATCTACTCGATATGGTCAGTATATTTTTTCTACGACCCACTAACGAAAATCTACAAATTTAAAAAATTATTTTAGGTTATTTAGACAAAATAACTAATTTTAAAATAATTTACGAAGTTGACTAATTTATAAAATAAAATAAACATGAAAAATTAATTAGTCCTCGGCCTAGATTCGATCCCGGACTTTTCGCGTGGAAGGCAGATGCTCTGTCTTCATCTTCACCGAAACTTTCAGGACTTTAGTTTCAATACTCGTAATTAAATTAGTATCATGTAGTTTAATTAAAATTTATTTTTTTTTAAATGTGGACACAATAGAAACAAAAATGCTATTATTTATCGAGTCTGCACAAAAATTTTAATGTATATTTAATATCAATAACTAAAATATATATTGACAATTAGTTTAACAGAATTGTCACTTATTTAAAAAATTTTAAATAATAGGAGTTGGGTGACCAAAATATGAACTGTGATTTGTAGATTTAATTTTGTTAAAGTGTTCTTACTACCTAAAATGGATATGAAATATATTCGTAGTTGAACACAATAACATACTTTTTCGTTTTGTAGTATGTGCGTAGATTGGCTAATATCCATGCACAGATTACAAAACGAAAAAGTATGCTATTGCCTTCAATTGAACGAATATATTTCATATCCATTCTAGGTAGTGAGAACACTGCAAAAAAAATAAATTCGCCAATCACCGTTCATATTTTGATCAACCGACAGCTATTATTTTTAAAATTTTAAATAAATGACAATTCTGTCAAACTAATTGTCAGTATATTTTTTAGTTATTGAGATTAAACATACAATAAAATAAGTTATTCTTTTGGAAAACGTTAGCATGGATGACTAAAGGGTATTGGGTTAATTAATTCTAAAAGTGTGGTACAAATGTTATTTTTTGTAGCCAATTCTTCAAAATTATTTTGAAATATCTTTTCAATATTGAATATTAGTTCTACAAATTCATCATTTGACAGTTGCAGATTTCCAAATGTATCTGAATTGGCGTTATCATATGCCTTTAAAAAGCAATAAAAAGAAAAATCATCTATTTCAACGTGATCTTTGTTATATTTAAGACAGGTATCGCAGGAGTGGATCCGCAAGGCTTTTATTAAAAGGTAACCACACACATACCTGATAAAAATTTTCTGTAGCAATTCGTCTTTACAATAATTTAGAGTGTTAATAATTTCATCATAAAATAAAATACAAGGTGTTCCATTTAAAAAACATACATTTTAATTTGCCAGGCAAAAACGTGACACCCTGTATATCCAAAGATATTTTTAAAATATGTAGGTATTTTTCAAATCCATATAACTTTTATTTAAAACTTTCTTGCGTGTCTACAACAAAATAATGAACAATAACGCACTAATGGGACACCCTGTATAAATTATATTTTTAACAATGAAAATTTCTTATATTGTGGTACTTTAAATCAGAAATAATATCTGGTTTATCAATAAGAGAGTTTGTTATACAAAAGGTTCCTGTAATCGGAAAAATAAAAAAAAAATGAATCACTAACTCCAACGTAATATAATAATAATTACTCTATTAAATAATGATGTATAACATATTTACAAGGGTGAATTTGGCCAAATTCTTACATTGTATACTGCATGTAAGAATAGATAATAAAAATAACTTTTATTTGCAGTGAAAATAATTGAAATTATCTTATAACTATGAACATTTATGATTTAATAAATTAATACGTTTAATTCTAATAAATCCCAAGTGAAAATTATTATTCCAAATTTACGCAATTCAAATATTAATTATTATTTTAAACTAATCTTATAAACAAATAGATTGAATGTTAAATAATTAATAAATGTTAGTGGTGTTCCTCTATTTCCCACCACACATTCTTGAAGTCCATACACATGTGTGCCCGGTGAATGACATTTTACAGGTGTTTCAACTCTTTTTAAAATATGGCACCAATAACAGCATAGTATGTAAAAATCCACTAGATGTCGGTAGAAGATGAAGTACCTCAAATGAAAACAAATAATGACTGCGAACTGTCAGAAAAATTCAGTTAATTTTATCTTAATCTAAAATCTATTCAAATTTAATTTACGCCTGATGTAAACAGAAGCAGGTGGACGCTAAAATTGAGCAGGGCCGTATTTTACTTTTCCGTCTTGCAAAAATGTAAAATAAAAGAGTGTAATTGTGAAATTATTTTTTTATTACGATAAAAACATATTTTGTAAAGTAAAACTATAAAATAAATGCCATACACGGTCTCCCAGACTTTAGTGACATTTCTGGACGAAGATAGGTGAGCGACATAAACTGCGTTAACCTGCAATACAAATTAATAAATGTATTTGACTTTAAAAGAGATGGTTGCATTATATTTAGTTCATTACATATGTCTACTGTGATACAGAGCATTAAAACAATCATATTATAAAATTATATTGTACAGGGTGTCCAAATAATTGCAAATTCTTTAATAGCTAATATATATCTACTAAAAACATTAAAAAAACTTTAAATATAAGAGGTATTTGGTATTTGATTTAAAATTGTGCATCTTAAAAAGAAACCTTTTGTATTTATGTTATTGTTCTTGTTCTACTAGTATTTAGATTAGACAACTTGTACCCTGTATTATAGCAATCTTCCTTACTTGACTTAGCACTATTCTGAATCGGATAAATTAGTTAGACTTGAAAGGCTATCTTCATTAATCAAAATTACAAGTGGTTCTACCTGAACCTCTATAATATTATCCATTTCCCACATTTTTACTTCAACTTTTTGGCGAACATGGTCGATACACAAGTTAGATAAAATGTTGACCGTATAAAGTTATTAAAGTTTTAAATAATTATGTTAGAAAGATTCATATGTGAATGTTCAATTTCTTTTGATGTGATAGTTACTCATCTGTGTTTTACAAATTTACAATATCAATACATGCCTTGGCTTTGGCACAAAACCCTTTGTAGTAAAACTACTAATCCGAATCAGAATCTTGATATTATTATTTGTGAACTTAAAAACGTGATCCACTAGTCATAATGTTTGGTATAATAATTATACATCATCAATTGCCACTGCCACTGGTAAAATTTAAAATTTAAAAAAGCGTATTATAATAATAAGACATTAATCATATTTTAAATGGATCGCTTACTACCATGTTTTAGAAATAAATAAAGTGTAATTCTTAAATTAATAAACATTCCAAATAATTTAAAATTCCTTGCGTCATGTTAATAAACATTAAATAAAATTTCTCACCATTTATTTGGTATTCTGTCCCGTACTTCCATGTCTCTAATAGCTCTACTGTTAACTAGTTCTGGTAAGGCATATTGCATGTAACAATTTTGAATTTTATTTTGCGTCTTTTCTTCCCATTATGAGGAATTTTCTCCATTTTTATTCTTCGAGAAGTCGCAAACGCTCAAAATGCAAAACTACATTTGTGTAATGTGCAGCTAGCCCCGAATTTGAAAGTACCTATTGTGGTTTCCCTTAATAAGTAGTGACACGTGCATTGTGCCACAATGCATAATCAGCTTGATCTCGTGTCACATTAATTTTTTGCTCATCTATAGACATTGGCAAACTTTTTAGAAAATCTTCTTTTGCAACGCGTATCAAAGAATGAGATAGATCAAGGCCACGCACGAAAAAATATACATTACTCAGATTAAAGAGTTGTTAACATGCTGGAATTAATTATTCTTAACTTGAAGAAGTATTCATTGAGAAAAGACTCTCGTGCAATATAAAATTTGTAATTCACATCTCATTGCATGCCTTTTAATTTCGAATATATTTTTTTAATAAATAAATTATAAAATTAATTTAAAATAATTGAGCGAAATTACTGTATGTAAAAAATAACAAAGTGTACAGACTTAAAACAAAATAAATTCAAAACACTTGTGTACTGTTTATCACTTGTAAAAAAGGATATACATTTTGTGGGTGTCACCCTCTAGACCAGCTATACTCAACCTTTTTTTCCTTCGGGCCACATACGTATGTTTGCTATGTTACATGGGCCGCAATATCTTTGGATGATGACCCTTTATTTAGGCCACCCATTCAAAAGTTGTTAGTGGGAACCTTTTTTAATAAAAAAACCACAAAACATATATCCCGTAGGGTTACTGCAACAACAAGATAACTCACATTTTTGGAATTTCGAGAAAACGCTCTTCAAACGTTTAAAATGAAATTAAAAAAAAAACAGTAAAAGCACTGTTTAATAAACAACTCCAATGAAAATAAAAAAAAGGAATTTAAAACAAGTCTTTACAAATATAAACTAAGAGTCTATCGACTGGGAACAAAAAAAGAAAAAACGTCACTTAACTTATTTTAGCTGTCTACAAAAGTGGGATTTTCATCTTTCAATACAGCATATGTCGATAGGATTATCTTCATTCAACATACTGTGATTCTTAGGCAATATCTCTCTCCATTCGATACGTATCGTGTCGAGTTCGCACACAAGAATCCATGTGCACTGTGCAAGTCATAATATGCAATGTTTCTGTCACTAATTAATTTCTGTGGAAGGTTAAGGAAGTGTCTTTAACATTGGATACAGGTAGATTGTGATATTAATGGTGGTGAATTTTTTTTTTCGCCCTTTTAGGCATCCCTCTGCTGGTATGGCTTGAGTTTTTCAAGTAAGTGCTTCTGGTCGTTTTAACGTCGTGCAAACAATATGGAGACGACGAGCTTCAGCATCCCCACTCGTTAACACTTACAAAAACTAACCAACAAATATAAAATGTCTCTCATTGTAAGGAGACGGACATTTGGAAAAACATGGTGATTAAAACCAAAAATGGTTCACTGGCTATATTTGGCAATAACAAGAGCCATGATAACTTATGGAGCAGTTGTTTGGTGGCCAAAAGTAAACCAGAAAACAGCCTTTGTATTACAGAAGCACTAAGAAGTACACCGACAGCCTCTATGGAAATCATTCTAAACTTCCCACCCCTTGACCTAGTCATAAAGGGGGAGGCCAGAATGAGTGCATACAGACTGGAAATCTCCAACAACTGGAACCCACTGGGACATATAAAAGATACCAGAATAACACATGAAGTAAATGATTCTATATTAAATATGGGATCAGATCACATGACACCTCTCCTAACCTTTAACAATCTCTTCCAGGTCAACTGTAACTGGAACGAGGTAAATAAGGAGATAGATAAATACTTGCTTAGCGGTCTTGTATGTTATATGAATGGATCTAAAACTAACAAGAAAACAGGCTCTGGCGTACATGGAGTTAAACCCAAATGCGAGATCATCGTCTCACTGGGAAAACATGCCACTGTATTTCAGGCTGAAATACATGCAATCGAATTGTGTGTACGAGAGAATTTAAGAAGTACAAAAAACAAACCATCCTAATTCTCTCAGATAGCCAAGCAGCCTTAAAGGCTCTTGATTTAAACAGAATTAAGTCAAAGCTTGTCTGGAACTGCCTTGGAATACTAAATGATCTGCAACCTACAACAAGGTAAAACTAGCTTTGTTACCAGGGCACAAAGGTATCCAAGGAAATGAAAATGCAGAAAGTGGAGATATTTTGTTTTTGCAGTAATCCCATGATCCAAACGTTTATTTAAAAACTAGCATGATATTTAGCACAGCAACCGATGAATGTTTTCGCGAGTTTCGCTCAAGATTTTAACAACAAACCAATAGTTTAAAAAAATACCTTCTCAATAATAGTGTATGGGGCCGCAAAGAAAAGCTTGGAGGGCCGCATGCGGCCCGCGGGTCGCAGGTTGAGTATGGCTGCTTTAGACGAAAAAGCTTTCAACGTATTTTTTTTTATTTTAAGAAAACTAAATGCTCCTGTAGGTAAAAATGAAATATATTGTTTCCTTCTAGCATTTTTATTTGTATATCTTTTAAATTTGGCAAATGACTCTGGGCAGATACTAGTAGGAGTGTTTGTCTAAAATGTTCACGCAGTTTCTGATAAAGACTGCACTCCGCATTTTTAATCATTTAAAAATAAAAACGATACCATTAAACAGCATCGACATCACAAAAACAGAGGCCTACTATCTACTCATGTTTACGTCACGTCATGGGAACCGATCTATACAATTTCATACCTTTCTTTTTTTAAGCTCTGACCTTCTAGCTTACGTTATACCTTTGCAACAATTCCAATTGAAACAATTCCTTGGCATAATATATTAAAAAACTATATTAAAATCGTAATGTCTATTAGAGTGTTTTTCTATTTTGGTTCAGATTTAAATGGCCGTTTATATCATGACTAATTTTTATGTCTCTGCCAAAATTTAACAAATTATACCTAATATAAATTAAATTTTCAATATGTTTTGAAATAAAAACTAATCAAAATTATGCAAAAAAGTCTTTATTTTCTATTTGAACCAGCTGTATTACCTCTCATCAAGTTTTATTGATAAGATTTCTGCTTTAGTTAAAGTTGTTAAATAAATAAATTTTGTTATTATTAACATTTCCAAAGGATTCGCCCACGTCTACAAAAAAATTATTAAACTCTTTTGCTATTTCTTAAATGCTTTTATGGATTTCCTTTTTTTGATGACGTTCCATACATTTTTTCGCGTATATTTTATGTTATTTGATCTTTATATTAACAATTGAAGGGTACATGGATAATAGATGATTGTCATAAAGATTACTTAAGAATCTATCGATGCCATACTTTACTTTATATTTTACAGATCACATGACCGTGCCCACGGTCCGGATATAGTACAGCTTGTTCATGCACTTCCTTGCAGCCAATATCTGTATCTGTAAGGTGGGGAGAATGGGTTGTTCCTTAACACTTAGGCCTCATAATTCCCATTATCCATCATCTAGGAACATATAGAACCTCCCTCTCAAATTGCCAAAACCTGCTGGTTGTCACTGAGAGCTATCGTCCCAGCTTATCAAGGGTATCTACACACAGTCATCTTCTTAGCTCGTTAAAGTCCTGCAGGTTATTAACTCATCATAAACCTGCTGGTTATCGCTGTGGTGTGTCTAGGGATAGTCAGCCTCTCAGGTCAAAGTCCAGCAGATTAATAACGTCGCCGAAAGGTGTCTATCTAGATGCTTCATTTTTGGGAAATGACCAGTTGGTGGGATTCTACCACGCCGATGGTAAATGCCCGGGTAAAGCCATTCTATCCGCCCGCTTCAAAGGACACTCCACAGGTCACTCCTCTGCACCCAACTCCCAACTAAAAACAACAGGCAAATGAGAATAATGATTTTAAAAATTTGTTAACTTGTAAATCTTAAGGCGGTTTTACATTGAGGCAACCACGTTTAATTTATTTGCATGCGGCATGCGATAAAATTGTTTGAAGCAGGGCAGTAGTAACTGACAGCGTGCGGCTAGCAGGGGGGAATTTGCCGGTTTCTACAAGTCGCAAGCATTCCTGCCACCGATGGGTTCAATAGCAAAATAGCATGCCTGTTTACGCTTCCTTTTTGTTTCTAAGAGAACCAGGTAAGCCGCGGCTGGTATTACCTCCACAGACATTTCAAACGAAGATATTCCTTGGTAGGAATTGACTTTAAAAATTCAGGTCAACGACAAAGTTGCTTGTAGGGGAGGAGAATGAATAACACGTAACATGTTCCGCTGGTGCTAGCTGCGAAATTTAAAGTATAATAGATGGATTTTTCCTTTTTTGCAGGCAATTAAATATATATTTCTAGACGTCAATAACAATGAAAAAAAATCCCTTTACAAGAATTTTCTGTCGTGCGCTTTTGCTACTTCCGGTGTAGGGATTTTGGATATGTGACCGGATATTAACCTTTTTCAATGAAATGCGGAATATAGCTTTCATTATTGCAAGTATTTTTTGTGTCTGCAAAAAAATTGCAATCTGGCGAAAAGTGACCTGTTTTTTAAAATAAGTTTAAAATCGGAACAAAAAGTCGAGAAGTGGTTTAAATCGGAGGTACAGTGTACAGCATTAGACGTATTATGAGTCATTATAACAACCTGTAAAATTTTATTAATATATCTTCGTTTTAAAGATATTTTTGGTTCCATACTTTGTCCCAATAATATATAATAAAAAACAAACAAAAATCTTAATTGCTATTTATGAAACCAATTACGAAATGCGTTATTTTCATAAAACGGATTTTCGTAATGTAATATTAAAAATAAAATGAATAGGTTTTTATAAAGAGATAAAAAAACGAGTAGCAACAACTGACCTACCACCTATCAAATAGGTTATTAACTATATAGAAGGTAGGGTGCTGTATTCTACTATAGGAAATCTACTTAATGTTTACTGAAAGTAAATATAGATAGCTAGAGAGATAATAAAGGAATCTATTATTAAAAGTTAATATAATAAAATGATAAATATTGAATTATATCTAATAGATAAGAAAAAAGAAAAACCAAATAAAAAAGAACACTAAAGGATTCTTTGAGAATTAGTTAGGACTGATCCTTCAGGCACTCCACTGACAACTGATTTCGTTTGAGAGAAACTATTACCAACTCACGTGAAATTGTCTGGAGGTTAAGAAGTCCGTTATCCAATCCATTAAGTTGCCTCGGATTTCCAGGTGTTCAATCTTTTTGAAAAGTCGGTGCTATGGAACTCTATCAAAGGCTTTAGCAAAAGTATATAACATCTGTAGGAAGACCAGCATTTAAGTATTTTGTCCAGTTATTGACAGTCTGCAGGAAATTACTTCAGATAGATCGTCCTTTGATAAATTCATGTTGTTGGGTGGGGAGTACACGTTCGTTTACGAGAAATTCAGTTACCTTATGGACTCCATTACTATTGGTACAAGGCTTATCGGTCTACAGTTATTTGGGTCAAGCTTATTGCCCTTTTTGAATATGGTAGTCACTGACGCAGTCTTCCATATAGATGGCAGGATGTGAGAAAGGAGGGAAAATAGGATTACAGAGAGTGTCAGCATAAGATTTTAAAAGAAAAGAGGAGATACCATCTAAGCCTGGCGAGGAGTTGAACTTAAGCATTTTAGGTTTTTTTTATTCTGTTATGGGCCAAACGATACGTTGGAAATAGAGGCTTGTATTCTGTTTATTGAAATATCCGAAAGTGGTGATGTCAGATCTTCAAGGGTAAAGATATTACAGAGGGTGTTGGAAAAAAGTTGAGCAGATTCAGTACTGTTGGCACACTTATCTCAGTTTTTTTTTTGTAGAAGAGGTACGGGCACTTTGGATGTCAGATTTGTTCTAACATATTTATAGAACTTTTTGCAATCAGCTCAGTTGGCGATATACTCCTGATACTCCTGATAGTTATGCTTTGCTTCAATAATTGTGGCCTTTAGTTGGTTGGAGAATAGTCGATGAGCAGAAAAATCGTTTATGTTAGTGATTCGCTTAAATTTTTTCCATAGTTATTTCTTATGTTTTACCATAGACAGCAGTGGATTATTTATCCAGGGTTTAAGATTTGTTCTTCTATATATTTTGTTTTTAGTATGAGATTTTACACAATCATTAACCGTATTTTGAAAGATATTCCACATGCAGCTCGAATCCATTATTTTCAGGGATAATATAAATCCAGTTTAGTTGGTCTAGATAGAAAAAAAACTTCAGCAGTTAGTGAATGAGAAGAGTGTGATTGGATGTGCAAGAAGAGGATGATTGAAATTGTAAACGATACGTTATGACTGCCTAATCAGATATTCCAACTGGTGGGAGATACACCGGTGGGGTTAAGAGTTGTGCATCATTGGTAAGTAGTAGATCGAGAGTAGACGGCTCCTGATTTATTCTAAATCTCGTGGGTTCGTTTATTAGTTGAACAAAACTAGAATTGCGGCTAAATTCCATGAACTGATTGGTAACATTCTTCGTATCAGGTATAGAAGTTATTGGCCATTTAATGTCTGGAAAATTGAAATCACCTACCAGAATCAGATTATCAGAACCACTTGGGAGTTTGTCTAGCAGAGCCGCGTCAGTAGCAACAGGTGTGTCTGGCGGACTTTCATTTTTGAATGTGAATTAATTATATATTTATAAAGATATTAAACTCTTTTGTCTGGTGGTACTTTTCCCGTTAAGATATTTTTGCTAGAAGTAAGGGAATTCCCATAAAATCCTTTCAGTGACTCATTGCGTCAGAAAATCCCTAATTCTGTTCACGTCTCGTATCGGTTATGCTTAAAGACGGCGGGGTTGTCGGAAGTATCCCTAATATAGCATTTCTGCATTTATATATGTAATTTAAATAGTAAAATTCCATTATTTTTCTAAACATCATGAACTTATATTTTCAGATTTAAAGCTGGAGCTTATTTTTTACTTTTTAATTAAAACAATTATTATTACTCAGGCTGAAAATTAACCAGACCATAATCAAAAAGTAGAAATTTGATTTGCAATATTTATCTGGTAAACGTGGCAACGTTGCATTTATTTCTAGAAGTGTGTGTAGACAACACTATTTAGAAGTACTTACAACGTTGTCACGTTTACCAGATACATTTTCTCAAATAAAATTTCGATCTGGTAATATTCAGCTTGAGTAATACTAATTGTTTTTATTAAAATTTAAAAAAGGTAGGGCTTCCAGCTTTATCTGAAAATATGAACACATTATTTTTAAAAAATAATATATTTTTATCATGTAAATTTCTTTAATAAATGCAGAAGAGGAATGGTGGTGCAATGATACATCCGACAACCGCGCCCTTTTAACTATTAACCGATACGAGACCTGAAGGGAATTAGGGGTTTTCTGACGCAATGAGTCACTGAAAGAATTTTATGGGAATTCCCTTACTTCTAGCAAAAATATCTTAACGGGAAAAGTACCACCAGACAAAAGAGTTTAATATCTTTATAAATATATAAATAATTCACATTCAAAAATAAAAGTGAACGGGCCCATTGAGATGGTGCAGCTGCAAAGAGAATCAATAAGAGGAAATGAGATATTTACAGGTGAAATTGTAAAACAATTTGGTATGTTAAGCTACATATATGCATAATCCCCCTCCTCGTTTATCAATTCGATCATATCTAAAAATCTGGTAATTAGAAATAGAGATTAAGCTATCTGGAATCTTTACATTGAGCCACGTTTCGGTAATTAAAATAAGGTCCGGTTTTTCAGATTGAATAAGACAAACAAATTCATTGAATTTTTTGGGAACAGAATCTAAATTTGTGTACAGGAAGAGCCAATTTATTAGATATAATTTACTATTTTTAATTTTATTATATTAACTTTTAATAATAGATTTCTTTTTTTTGTCTCTATCAATCTATATTTACTTTCAGTAAACATTAGGTAAATTTCCTACATTAGATTACAGTTACCTATTTGATAGGTGGTAGGTTAGTAGCTCATTTTGTTATCTCATTATAAAAACCTGATTTATAAATTCACTCCATTCTGCTTTTAATTTGTCTTGTCTTGATTTTATAAAATTTTAGAAATGTTTGTCTGTAACTTGTTTTTTATCGTTTAATGTAATATTTAAATATTGTTTGGTTCTTCAACCTGAAATAGGTACTTTTACTTTACTTTTATTTTTTTAACCCTTGAAATATAACATAATCTCGGAATATATATTATATGGAAAAATTATGTAGCTTATCCGTAATGGATATGTTATGTCAAATTATTACTAACTTTCCCCTTTGTTTCTTTTAAAAAACAAAATATTTTTTGTTCAATTTTATATCAAATTATTTTCACCTTTCAATACATTGACTCCATGACTTTCCGTTTAGGTTTATGTGATGATCAATTAATCACTTCGAAACCGGTCGCCATTAAATTGACTTTGTGAGAAATAAATTACTTTCTTTACAACCTTCGTATTCAATTCACACATTTTATTGACAAATAGAAAATCCTATTAATTTATTCCCAACGAATTATAGTGTTTATATTGCTTGTTAACGTTGAACTTTTCGAGAAAGTGGGTTATTTTGTCGTGTATTGTTGTAAGGAAAATAAGGATTAAAACAACATTATTACTAGGTTGTAAACTTAACTAAATTCAATTTTATAAGTCTACCTTTCCTTTTCTTTAATATAAACTGTTAATAATAATGTATATATTAGTTTTAAAACCAGAAAAGGTTTTTTTTATTAAAGAGGTTGAATGGTGTGTACACACTGGGTAATAAGAAATAAATCGAGAGTATTTAAAGTGTGTAAAATTGAGTTTTATTCAATAAAACTCTGTAAAAATTTGTCTAAGCGCTTTCGGCCTATTAAGCCATCATCAGAGACTCTATAAAAGAGAAAAAACGGAGATGGAACAGTATCAACACGTAACATTACTAAACATTGAATAAAAACAAAAACTTGTACACTTACTCGTCAAAAACTATAGAAGAAACATGAAAAGTGAACTAAATTAAAAAGGACAGCAACAGACCAGTCCCAAGTCTCCACCATAGCTTGCAGCTTGGATAATTGAAAATAAAAGAACCACACCGAAAATGTGGTTAAATTTTAACAAATAAAGTGGAGGTTCATTCGACCATGTAGAACAAAACACTCCACGCTGGTTGCGTAAAGCAGATCATTTTGACACTTTATATGTCAAAATTTACATAACCAGCCATAGCCATCACGATTTGCTTTTTTTTTCGATCTTTTATATTATTTGTGATCTTGTTTTCGATTTCTTTTCACAGACCCTATATATAATAATAATATATTTCTAGATCATCTCCTGGCTGACTGACCCCAACAAACCAGCAAATCTAGTCATGTTTTACATAGAAGAACCCGATACTCACGCCCATGCTTTTGGGCCAAATTCAGAAAAAATAAGAGAGCTTCTACAAAAACTTGACAATATTACAGCGTACTTAGAAGTAAGTAAAACCCTATAAAAACTACATTATTAAATAAATGTGTTAATAATTTTAAAATCGTTACAACATTAGCAGAACTATTAATACTAAATAGGATATCATTATACGGAAATACCGATTTTAATTAATAATAATTTAATGAATAAGAGTAATTTCCTGACCGTAGTAGAATTTTATATAAATAAAACCAAGGGACTTTATACAATAATTTAATCAAAACTTTTTGATAGGGCAAAAGTCAATGACGATGTTATTAAGTTTGTTTTATTTGTTTGAAGAAAATATTACAAGTAAAAGCTAGAGATTGATATAATGAAAAAGAAAAAGGTCTCGTATTTATTATTTTGTAACACATGGCTTGAGAATTTGTTTATTTGACGCCTTGGTCACATTTACCGGGACGGTGGTGTAGCGGTCTATCGCGCTTATATTCATTTATAGGCAAGTTTATGAGTCTGAGACTGCTGGGTTTCGAATCCCAACCAGACCATGTGGATTTTTAATTAAATTGCATGGTTCGGTTTAGGATTTGATGTGTGGCGTATTAATAGAAATTCAATTTCTGTTGATATGACATGCAGATTAAAAAAATTCGCCATACATTACCGTCTCGATGATGGTGGGTGAGGTTTTCCGGGTTTTCCTCACCTGTAAGTCAAATGGCACCATCAATCATCTTTAAGTCGCCCCGGAGCGCCACGGCAAATAATAATAATAGCCGTCCCTTCCCCTACACAAGTCGTTCAGTCGACTTCAGGGGTTGAAATTCACTCGTAAGGGGTGAATTAGGGAGAGTATTATTATATTATTATTATTATTATTATTATTAGAGTTTGAAATTATTTTCCTTTTTAGGTAAATACATCCTTGTCTATAATTAACGATTCACTAAAATTATTACATATTAAACGACGATTTATACACTATAGTAAAGAGGGCTGACATAGTTGCCATAATCGTCGCCTCAGAGCAACGGTAGGACATCTCAAAAAACTTCGTTATGAGAAAAATGCAAATAATGATTTGACGAAAATTAAGTTCTTCAATAACTTTGCTATTTTTGAATGAATTTGAATAATTAGTTTGTTTCATATGAATGCATAAACAAATAAAAAAAAATCATTATAAATAATTGAAAAAAAAGTTACTTGTCCTAGTGTTGCATTAAAAATATCTTCTTATTTTGTTAGATAACCTAGTGTACCACTAAATATGTTTACAATTGTGTTATAATTTTTGTCAATGCAAAAATAAAACTCATTTTTCTGTTAAGAGTTTTTATTAAAAAAAAAACAATATTTATTAAATATCTTTAACAAAAAATTAAAAAAAAAAAAAAAATAGAACAACGAAACCTGCAGAGAACTTGGAAAAAAGTTAAAATTAAAACTAGTAATTAAAATAAAGTTGAATCAGAATCATCGTAAGAACCAGCGGTTGCTGACAATTATTTAAAAAAATTATGATGCTTTTGTGGAATTAAATTGTCATTGCACAATCTAATTAAGTCATTTTTTTATTAATGGGAATTGGTGGTGCTCTGCCGGAATTAGAGTTGCATTATTTCCTAGATGGGACTTTGTTTTTTAATATAAATACTATCAAACTCTTCCTGTTTGGACGAGGTCTTGTAAAAATTTTTATTAGTTTCAGTTTTTCTAACTTTAATTATTTTAATATCATTAAATAAAACTTTTTCCTTTTTCTCGTTTACATTAAAGTTCGTGCCCATTATTTTAGTTATTTTTTTCCAATCAACAAAATCTTCAGTTGACATCTTATTGACTTCGTATGGTTTACCTCGTTTTTTAGCTGATTTAGCAATGGTTACTAGTTCAGATGGCACATAAAGCGGGCCATTTTAAGTACTCTTGATCTTTCCTTTTCAATACACGAATGCATGGAATCACCCTCATTTTCCGTGTGTCCAATTTTCCTTTTCCAGACGAGACAGAACCTTTTCCTCTTGGAGCTTTTCAAAATGTTCTTTTCTAGTTTTTTTTTCGTCAGCACTTAAATTTTTATACGTTTCGCAGACAGAACATAAGTCTTTTTTCGGCTGAAAAAACCCTAAATTAAACTTTGTATTAAAAATGTTGGAGTAAATGTATTGTGTAACGAAAGTTCTACCATCGCTTATACATTCTTGTTTATATAACCAGTACATAATGCTTAAGGTAGTTCACTCGCGACAGTAGTACACAAAAATATCGCCCTATAAGTGAATACCAACCGTTCGAGATTCTTAAATCTAAAGTAAGGTTATTTTTGCAACAGACTGTACACACAACACATGTGATCCTATATACAAATATGGTATTATATCGCGTAAAATCCATCCGGCAACGTCGCAAATATATTGTGAAACGTCATTCGATAATGTATTGGAATAGATACGCCTTGTTTACATAAACAATTGTCGTATGATAATAAGGTCCACAATCACATGCACAACAAACGGTGGTACAAGCAGAGGTTGCCACAGTGTCACTTTCGGTTAAACGTATAAGGATAATAATTATTAGTTCCCAATGTTTCAAGGTTCGAAATACTTAATATGGAGCTTAATATTTAACAGTTCATTTAAGAATCTGGATCATATTCATAAAATTTCTCATTTAATTTTCTTCTGTATTGAATCGGTGTTTAAATTAGATGTTTTTAGATTTTGTTCACTACGATCCATCGGTTTAACCATTAAATACTATATTTTAACTGGACATTTGGCAACCCTGTTTCTGTATGTTTTTAAAAGTGTCATTCGGTGTTTTATTTTAGTGAAATATTCTTGTTTTATTTATTTATATGAAAGAAATTATTTACAAACGTGATTATACATTTCAAAATAGTAAAGAGATGCATAGTTTTCCGAACATTTTGGACCAAAAACACCCAAAACCAATGCTTGCTATTTTCACAGGTAGGTTATGTCAAAATCAATCTCATGAAATGTAAATAATGTAGATATCCATGGGCGTAACAACTGTGCTAGGGTTTTTTTTATTTCTTGATATAAAAATACCTAATTGTAGAAAATGGCTATTTTATGGTATATACGTTTACACGTTTCCAAGAGACATTGTCTAATGTCATTGTGGCTGAACAACTTGAAAATAAATGAGCAAGATCTCAAAACTGAAAGATGCCAAAGTTTGTTCAGATCACTTTTCACATGAAGATTTATTTAGCTATAATAAAATCGAACATTTTATTTGAAATCCAATGTTTTGCTAATAGAGTAAGTAAACAAGTGTCTTTATATACATACTTTCGTATTGATATAGGTAAAAGGTAATTTTTAAGTATTTATTGCAAACATCTACTTACACCTAGTTAAACAATTCGTTTCTGAAACTAAGTGTTATTGAGGTCTAAAATACTGTGAAAAATAGCTTAGAACTGTTGTCTCCCAGTTGTAGTTTAATAAACACAAAGTAAACTTTTTTGATTATACTAAACCCATTATTGAAAACTTATAATTTTTTTTAGTACGTACTTCGTTGAGAGAAGTAGTATAGAAAATGTATATGTGGTAGTGATGTAAGAATACGTATCCAAAAATCCGTTGAATCCGAATAGTAACAGGATCCGGATATTCCGGAATCAATGTGTAAATTCGAATACAGATTCGGAAACAAAAAGGACAGAAACAAAATCTGAAATCCGAATACACGAATCGAATTCTTCATGTACTGTGTTCATAACAAAGCCGATTCCGAGATTTGCGGGTGGCAACCGATGCGAAATCGGAATTCGGAATCGCCCTAACTAGCCTTGTTGCAATTCGTAGTCGATTAGTTGGCATGTACTAAGTATATTAATGGTAACAAAGTTGTATAAATATAAATAATATTTAGTGAATGAGAAATGTTATTTCTGATATTATTATAAAATCAAAATATTTGAGATTTTCTTGAGTTTATTATTCCAAAACATTAAAAGCTTCTGCTACTTCACTCTCAAACAAATTCTGCTAGGGTTGGCAACACTGCCCGGTTCCGATTCCCCTGTCGCGGTGTATTTACGGTTGCGTATTATTATGACTTCTCACATATGGAATATGGATACGTATCCGGATGATGAATCCGAATATCTCTTGGTTCCGAATTCGTATTATCCGAATACTAAAAAGATACGGATATTTACAACACTAATATGTGGGAACGTATGATGATTATATTCGCTCAGTGCGAAGTTATGGTAGGGGAAGCAAAAGCGATACTAGCGCAAGCTGCAGATAATTCGACCACTTTAGGGCGATATTTTGTAATTTTGGCGTATCAAATACACGTATACATTTTACTTTTTTTTGCAAAAAAAAGTAAGAACAATGTAATAAGCAACCGTAGTTGGTGTGTACTAGAAGTAGAATCTCCCAAGGTATTTATTTATTTTTATCTTCTAAAAAGTAAGTTTTCACTTCTTTTACAAAATTAAATTATTTTTAAATTCTAAGATATTTTCTAATTTATTATTTTTTAAGTCCAAGCTTAGATGACATACTCTAAAACAAACGGAGTCCCACAATAGATCTGAAAAGGTCGCGGTGGACACGGACACATAATGTCAAACTCCTTTTAAATCTAATATCTAAGCTACCCTTATTTTTGACAGAAGCGTTGTGACATGCCACTCATATTTTGGTAAGCCTTTTTTGTACAATTAACTATCGCATCATAATTTTTACGTAAAAGTCTTCAGTATTCTAAGAAATTCATGTATTCGTTTAATTGGGCATTTAGAAGCAAATTGATATGAAAATATTGTTTATTATTCGCACTTATAAGGAGCCTGTATAATAATTGCAAATGGTTACAACGTTGCCAACTGTCAGTTAAAATGTTGAATATTGCATAAAACCATGGAAGTGACTCTTCTTTCGAAATATCAGGATACAATTTCAAGACAAAATAATGAAAACGATAAACCCCCTTGGATTATGGAGGAACATAATAATGATCCCATATGCGCAGGGTACTGCCTAAATATAACCAATGGGTTTTGAATTGTAAACAATTTTACTGCAGGTAAATATACTAAATACTTATGGTATCTAATACCGACCAATTTAAAATGAGTTGTTTACATGTAGTAATTATTAAGGTAGTTCACGCGCGACAGTCGTACATAAAAATATCGCCAATAGTTTGAGATTCTCAATGCTGAAAAATGTTATTTTTGTAGGATACTGAACACAACACATGTAAGCTTATGTACGGATACGTTATTATTTCAAGTAAAATCCATCCGGCAACGTCACAAATATAGGAATAATGCGATATCAAATGTATACCTATAGAAATTTTGTGACTTCCTCATACTAATTTTAAGGTTTTGTTTTGGTTCAAACAGAAGCGTCGATTCCAGTTCTCAAATACAGTAGACAAATTAATTTTTCAAGAACACTTCACGAGGTTATAACAACCTCTTAGCTGATCGAGTGTAATTCAGTGATTCTGAACTAACAATGTTGCCAAGTTGTAATCATTGTGCCCCACTACGCGTCGACTGCTTTAAACATATTTTTCTTTTAAAAATCTATCTTTTTACCAAAACGGTCAAAAAATTCAACGTTTTTTTAGAAATTTGTATAACTTTTTGATTTACATTACATTAGTTTTTAAAAAAATATAGTAAGAACCATTTTTGAAATATCTTGAAATAAATGCATTGCTTATGTACATGACAGGCTTCAAAACTGTTAATTATGCACAATTTCATTGTTAATATCTCGTTTCACAGACGGTCAAAAAAATTTTTTTTTTACTTAGGTACGTAAAAGACATTTTCTTTAACCTTATATTTTAATTTTATTGAATTCCTAAGAAAAGCCGTGTTGCGCATGAACTAAATATTATTTAAAAAAAATGAAAATAAATCTTGAAGCTTATTTTTGATTATATATAATATGTACCTATTTATTGTAGGTTTTTATTTGCATTTAAATTTTTAAAAAATAGCCATCTATCCAAATAAAACCATTTTAAATAAGGGATTCTTATTTTAGGTATTTAAAAATATCAGAAAATGTCAATCGACGCTACCCATTTTAAATTAGTTACACCACTTCATGCATTGTCAGAATTGTTAAAATAAAGAACAAACACAATGCCATTATTTCTTCTGTTCCCTCTAACTTTTGTACGGCAAAATTTTGCTACAGTACTTTGTAAATAATAAAGTTCATTAACCTCCGTAATTAGGGAGAGTATTATTATTATTATTTGTGTATAACTATTTTTGGTTGATAAATAAAATGCTTTAATTGGTCTTTATTTTATTTCATAAAGGAAGGTATGTAGTCAGAAATATGTATAATATTCTTGCTTCACTTATAAAACGGGTTCTTCACAATATTTTTCTACTTTCTTTTCTTCTTCATCAGTCAAGCTTTATAGTAGGTATATTTACTCAAAATGTATACAAATTGTTTAAAGTACAAAATTAATAATCCTATAAAATTGAGTAAATAATATACAATATGACAAGCCTGTGCATGATCTACGTAGTATCACAATACTGTGAAAAACTATTCTTACATTGAAAGTTAAAAATATACGCTATAAAACAATATTTTTTTTAAAATCATGTCCATCCGCTTTCATCTAGCATTTTATAGTAATTAACAATATATAACCCCTTCCATACGGTACGGCACTGCTAAGTTCTCCGTTTGTATACCTTTCCTCTCTCCCCGTCTAGATAATCATTAAACCCATTACTTCCACAGGTAAGGCGTATCTATCCTAATATATGATCGAATGAAACGTCAAATGTATTCCTAAAGTAAAATAAATGTAAATATCAAAATGTTTCATTATCAGAATCAATTAATTGCGAGATAAAGGAAAATGTGTTAAGCAGAACGTCCTCAACAAACGCAAAAAATCAATTTTGGTCATGAATAATGCAAAAAAATTGAGAAAGGAAACCCCAAGCTTGAAAAATAACCCTGTGGTCGCATCGTGGAATTACTAGAGAACATTTAAAATGTTGCTGGTGTGAAAGAGTTATTTCTCTTGAAAATATTACAAATGAAACACGAAAGGGCCTTTATTCAATTTTAAATGTTAAATGTAATGAATGTAATATTGAAACTATAGTACTTACGGACAAAGTTCATGCAACAAAAAGTGAAGTTAAGCATTCAGATGTCAACACTAAAGCAGTTCTAGGTAAATTTAAAAAAAATACATAAGTATTTGTTGTGTTTATAATTTTTTTTTTATTATAATTAATATAATTTTATTTATTTAAAGGTATTCAGGGGTTAGTTAAACTGCTTTAAATAAATTTCTTGCTGTCATGAACGTTCCTACGATATCATCAATACTACAGAAAATCATTACTTTTATTTGTATTTTTTTATGACTTCCTCATACTAGTAAGTTAAAATTTTAAATTACTTTATATTCATTTTTTTGTGTAACTGTATTTTATTTTGAAGGCATGTTTAAATAAAATTATATTCATCTTTTACATATTTATTTAATTTTGAAGACATGTTTAAATATAATTAAATTTAAATTGTTAAATCATATCAACCTAAAGTATAAACAACGTCCCTTCCCAGAAGGTCTCGATAAAGTGATAAATTTGACTTGTCCGCGGCAATAAAAAAATTGCGAAGCACTGATCTAACAGACATTTGAATTAGCGGGCGTTGAGTGTATCGATTACAACGTTGCCAAGTTGTAATCACAATACGCCACTATGCGTCGACTGCTTTTAGAACATTTTTATTTTAAAAATCTATATTTCTTTATCAAAACGGTAAAAAAATTCAGCGTTTTTTTAGAAAATTTTATAACTTCTTGATTTACATTATATTAGTTTTTAAAAAATATGGTAAGAACCGTTTTCGAGATATCTTGAAATAAATGCAATGATTGTGTACATGACAGGGCTTCAAGAGTGTTAATTATGCACATTTTGATTGTTAATATCTCGTTTTACAGACGGTCAAAAATTTTTATTTTTTTAGGTACCTACATAAAAGACACTTTCATTAACCTCATATTTCAATTTTATTGAATTCTTAAGAAAGGCCGTTTTACGAGTGAACTACCTTAAGTTAAGCGATCTGTAGAACCCCTCTACAATAATGGGACTCTTTCCTGAGAAAACTATTAATATGTTTTATTACATCTCCAATTAAATTTGCATTAATTTTATTAGGTCGGTTTAAATGTGTTCCTATTTGTTCTTTTTCCAAAAATCCAAATTCATCTAATTTTTTCATTACAGTATCAATATAACAGTTAGAAATGTTTAAGGTATTTTTAAAGAATAATTTTCAAACCCTAACTTTTTGATCATTAACGTTAAAAAAAGTATGCGCACGTAAATGTTTTCTTTTTGTATTGTTTTTCAGGTTTGGCCTTTTTTTCAATGCGACGAGATAAAAACTAAAGAGACTTATCAGCAAGCTGGTAATAGGTGTTAAATAAGTCTTGTCTACAAGTTTCTGAAACCTTCTCTGAGCATTTAAATTAACATGTTTCGCCACAAGTTTTTACTACAGATTTAGCTTTGTGCAGCTTTCCTAGTCTAAAAACATATTCCTTTCTAGAATTATTTTTTTGTTTTTTTAAGTTTCTTTTCCAACAGTCCATATTTTTCATTCGCTTTCTTGTTTTTCGACGTTTATCGGTTTCTTGTATTTCTTCCACGTTTTCACTATTATTATTTATGGTCTTTTCTATCTCTATTTCATCACCGCTTGTTTGTTTTTCTGCTATTTTATCAATTTCCTCATAATTATTGATCTCATCAGTTGAGTAGAAAATCTGGATCTTGCACATTATCGTCGGCTGAAAAATCACTTGGACTTTTCGTAAAACTCCTAAGGGTGCCAATATTTGGGTCATCACGAGTTTTACTTTTTGGGATCTTAAAAATGGACACTGGCATGAGTTCAGTCAGTTCATTGTTTCTCAGTTCTTCTGGAAACATTTCAGTTTGGTAAACCATATTTTGAACCTGATTTAAACACGATGAAACTGGCGACTCATTCTCTTTATCAAATTTTTGGTTTTGCAACCACTGTGCAACATTGTAATTTTTTTCTAAATTTGAGGTAGACGCTTCAGCTTCAAGTTCAATAACTAAAACAATATATTTAATTGATAAAAATAATAATTAAATATAGCTTTAAACAAAATATTTTAAAATTTCTACCTTGGCAACACCGCATTGTGAACACGTTTGAGCAAGATTATTTTTTTTTAATACTTTTAACAATTTGAAAACACAGTGGCAATATCTCTTGAACCTAAAAAGATAACTCACCCCCATCGACCCTTTACCTTCCATTTAGTTGACCTACGCCCTATAAATTACCTTTCTTTTTTGGTTCAGGACATTATTGCACATAGTAAGTTTTTAAATTGACACCAATATACAACTTCTTAGTTTACAGAAGTAAACATTACCGAATCTACTCCACGTCTAGTATTTACTTGGTGCGTGTCACTCAAAAAATTTGGAAGTTATTCAAAAGTTTTTCTTAAAAATAATATATAATAGAAATAAAACTTATCCGATAGAAAATCTTTTCCAAGAAACTAGTATATTTAGCTTGCGAAAATTATATTTTTATAGAATGCTGTGTCTTCAACAAAAGAATAATCAACATTTAAAATCAATCTCCCACATTCATAATACAAGGCACAAAAAAAAGTCAGAATTTGAAACCGCAAGAGCCACAAAATCAATTGGTCAAAAAGCATTTTACTTTATTGCACCACGTATTTTCTCAAAAATTCCTCATTTTATTAAAGTTTTAAATTATTTTTACTATAAAAAAAATTAAAAATTTGGTTTCAACGAGGGTTTCAACAACTATCGGAAAATGATATTCAAAATATGTATACAATTTCTAAATAAAGCATTAGTGTTGATTCAATCTAATTCCTTTTGATATTTTTTGTAAATATTTATGGATTGGAAAAAATATTTGTGATTTAATTCTTACCTTTTTTTATTATCTGTTTTGTGTGTTTCCGAAAACCATTAAATTTTGAAAACATAAAATAATTAAATAATTATAGTGATACTTTTTAATTTTGGTACTTGTGTGACAATAGTTGTTTTGCAAGTTACCTATATATGATAAAATGTTACTTAACAAATTTGTTTAAATAATAACAGAATATTTATCCCCACAACAAGTTCGCTTCGTGGGTAGTGTATTTTTTGTTTGTTTGTTTGTTTGTTTATTTAGTTGAAATTGTAAACAATCTCAAAGCGCGCCTCAACTAGTAAGATAACCTATAAAAATACGCGCGAAGCTGCCAAAAGTAAATATAAATTGATTTTACTTACCATTTTCGATTTCTTGCTCAATCTGCACATTGTCACTTCGATTTCTTGCTCAATCTGCACATTGTCACTTAGGATAAGTAAGTTTCTGAAAAAAATATTTTATTTTTAACATATCTTAGTGTTTCACTTAAAAACAGGGTTTATTACGAATAATTTGCCGCTAATATCTGAAAATCTTATTATTTTGGATAACCTACTGTTGCTCTGAGGCGACGATATGCAATTGCAATATACCCTGTCATTGAAAAAGTCCTCTTGTTCCGAAAATTTCTTTTCAACGACTTATACAGCATTTTTCACAAATCAAATTACTGACTATTATTTCCGTATTCAACTTTAACTATCTTTTCTATAGAATAATATAATTTTACAGGAACAACTCGAAAAACACAATTTAGCAGATAAGACAAATGTAATTCAATTAAGCGATCACGGTTTGGTCGCTGTCAAACCGCCAAATTTTATTAACACCACTCAGTACATGACAAACGGAACGTATAATAAGGCGGGCTCGACCCCTTGCTTTCAAATTTACCCTAAAGAAGGTAATTATCGAATAAACCGTGTCGAACGCCTTCTAAAAAACACGTATTTTTTCATTTAGGTTATGAACAAACGATATACGACTCTCTAAAAGCGGGATCCATCAAAAACGGACACTTTAAGGTTTACCAGAAAAAGAACTACCCGAAAAATTGGTACTACAAGAAAAATCCTAGATCTCCGCCAATATTAATAATGGCCGATGTAGGTTACGGCTTAGATGATCTCATCATTAATGCTCCATGGTATGCCAAACATTATAAATTTAACCGTAAGTAAATCTCATTTACCTAATTCTTTTTTATGACGACAATATTTTAAATATTCTAAAATATCATGCACATACGGAAGAGAACAATTCTTTGGTTTATTTCTTAACTAAAAATTCATACAGTGCTTTTTAAAAGTCCCCTCCCCCTCTTTTCTTTTGAATGGTGATACTTAGACTGATAAAATTTGGAGGGTGTAAATGAACTATTGTAAGCTTCTCTACTAGTGGTAACAGGTGACGTAATTGGCATCGGTGACCTCACCAGGCAACTGAAACCCATAATATTAAATGGGACTTTATGGCAAGTGACATCTCGTTTGAAAGGTATTTAGAATACCTATTCAGTCATACTATTTTTTTTTGAGTTACGATGTTTTTGATGGTTAAAATAAATAAACACTAAAATTTGAGTTTCGCTTTTAATTAATAAATATTTAAGAACAAGTTCTTATAATAATTGTTCAAAATGTGCTCCATCTACTTCCTGGTAGTAAAACATCCTATTATTAAACTCTTATCGGACTCGATTAAATGTGTCAGGGGAAATTGCCCTACATTCTTCAACAATTCGTTGTTTTAAACGTCAATAATGTCAGGAGCTGTAGCGTAAACTTTAGATTTAAGATATCTCCACAGAAAAAAATCTGAAGGTGTTAGGTTCGGTGACGGAGCTGGCCATTCTATTGGACCGCGTCGTCCAATCCATCTACCAGGATATTCCTGATCTAGATAACGTCTTATTGCAAAGTAATAGTGTGCAGGAGCACCATCTTGTTGGAACGTTATTTCCAAGTTACCAAATTCATCTGGATTATCTTCCAGAATTTGAAGAATTAACGCTTCAATTGCGTCGTCTAACATCTCGAGATATACTTCACCGGTTAAATTAGAGTTCAAAAAAAGAGGCTGGTTTCCCAAAATACCTGCCCAAATATTTACTTTTAATGGGAACTGGGTATGTTTTTTACGAATCATGTGAGGATTTATGTCACTCCAATACCTCACATTTTGAGTATTAACATTTCCATTAAGGAAGAAAGTACTTTCGTCACTAAAACAAATTTTCCTTACATAGTCTGGCTGTTGGAAAATTTTAGTTGACATATTTTCACAGAATTCCAGCCTTCGGTCGGGGTCGTCATCTGAAAGTTGATGGGCGAAATGTGTTCTTGGTCAACACCCTGTGTACTGTACTATGGCTGACTCCAAAGGTAGACGATACTTGGGCTGTGGAAGAAGTAGGGTTTACTACAATTTCTGCAACTATATCAATTTGTTTATCAATACTAATATTTGGTCGACCCGATCGTTTGGTATCATGAACACTACCTGTTTGTTGAAACTTATGAAAAAGCTCCCTCAAATAAGTCCTCGATATAGGGTGATCGGGGTATATCTCATTAAAAATGCGTTCCGCCGCATGAAAATTATTTTCACTTTCACCAATAATTAAGATAGCTGTTACTTTGTCAGCTAGAGCACGTACCATTTTATGTAGATACTTAAACGTCTCGTTAAACAATAATTAAACTAAAAATTCAAGATATTATCGCCTGTAAAAACGTCAATTAAAAAACTTCAGCTTTTTTGACAATTAACCATAGCGGACTTTTGAATCTCAAATTTTAGTGTTTATTTATTTTAACCATCAAAAACATCGTAAATCCAAAAAAAATAGTATAATTGAATAGGTATCCTAAAAGCCTTTCAAACGAAGTGCCACTTGATATGAGGTCCCATTTAATATTATTGGTTTCAGTTGCCTGGTGACGTCACCGATGCCTATTAAGTAACCTGTTGCCACTAGTAGAGAAGCTTACAATAGTTCATTTCCACCCTCCAAACTTCATCAGTCTAAGTATAACCGTTCAAAAGAAAAGAGGGGGAGGGGACTTTTGAGAAGCACTTGAGAAGAACTTAGGTTCGCAAACACTTCGTTGCCGATCTACAGGGTGTTGAAATTTCTGGACTTTTTTGTTTTTTCTCTATGTCTTCTCCAGTTCTTGAGATATTTAGCTCAAATTTGGAATCTAGGTTAAGATGTAGGGTTTACATCATTGGATGGTTGTAATAATCTATGGAGAGTTTTTTCAGGGGCCATGCCCACTTTTCTTTCTCTTTACTTTTTTTACAGTGTGCTGATAAAATATAAAATATTAATAATAATAATTAAACTAAATATTCAATTCAATAGGCTATCATCCTTTTGCCTATTGTACTGTATACAATTGTGGTTATACATATTTTATATTACAAAAAAAAACATGATTTGAATGAGAAAAAAAATAATTTGTTTATTAGTAGTAGATAAATTCATTGTAGTGTTGCCAGGAGTTGCGAAATTTCGCTACGTCGTCAGATTTTTAATGAAGAAGTGGCAAAATTTGCAATTGCAATCTATATGATGTTAATGTCAAAATGTCTTAAGTCGTAAAATTTTGTTTCTTACGGTAAATGGATATCTGCAAATTCACAATATTGAGATTTTGCAAAATTTTATCTAGAATCAAACTGCAATCTGATTTGTGACGGTTTTATTACAAAGTACTACATCATTCACTTAATAATATAAGAATAAGGATAGTAAAATTTTTAATTAAGTTCATCAATAATAAACGTTTGGTACCTGAAATATCCTTTCAACCACATAATAAAACATGTCCTGGGTTTAGTAAATAAATATTTCTAGATGTTTGTGTAGCAACCAATAGGTGAAGATTTCCAACAAAAGTGATAAACACATGATAAATATTATTTTTATGACGAAAGCACAGAAACTAAACTTAAATTAACACTAAATGAAACTCAAAATACTATTATAATGAGAATATTATCTAAAAACAGTTAAAAAATCACAAATAAAAAATTCCGCCCAAAACAAATACAATGTAAATAAACAAACATCCTAATTATAGGTGACAAATAACAGGCGTGCGAAAATTAATTTGAATCGCGAGTATTGGGCACTTTGATCTAGGGTGAATGGTGGGGTTCCTTTAGAGATGGTTCCTTCCAACATAGTATCTTGATATATCTTGTGTTTCCTGGTTTCTGTACAAATTTCTTGATTAGGTTGTTTATGCGATTTTCTATGGATTTAATTGGTACCAAGGACTATTTACTACAGGTTAGCCGAGTTGCCTGATTTCTTACCCGTTGCGTCACCATCACTCAGTACACTCTCAGACGCAGCTCATTTAAAATGTACAGAGCACATCGTTTTTTACTTTCCTATCTGTATACAGATATAAGGAAAGTATAGGAATCATGATTTTTTTCGACCTCGAGTTTTCGATGGATTTTTACGTTTTGAGGTCCCCTGAATCCGTTTTGACTATTTTCGCGATGATAGCTGTGTGTGTGTCTGTGTGTCGCATAACTCATGAACCGATACACGGAAAAACACCAAATTTTAAACCTAAGCTTTGTTCCAGCGTCCAATGTGCTGATTAGATTTTGGGCAGTGTCGGAACATCTGGGGGGGACTTTGTAGGTGGTCATTTTTATATTTTATGGAATATATCTGTTATTTACGTTTTGGGAAGAAAATTCTTCAAATAAAAGTTACTTCTTATATTATTATCTAAAATTTTTGTTCTATACAAAATTTTCCTACAATGATCCGTATTCGAGAAATTTGACAAAATGTAAAAAAATATTTTTTTATAAAAATTGTTCAAACAAAAGTTGTTTGTAATATAATTCTCTATAATTTTTATCCTTTCCATAATTTCTCTAAAATGGACCGTATTCGAGATATTTGAGAAAATGTGTAAATTTCGAAATTTGAAGAAAACTCAAAAACGGATAAAGAAAAAAACATTAAATTTTAATCTTAAGTTTTATTTCGGCCTAACATGAAATGATTAGATTTTGGACACAAATTCGGAACATCTGGGGGGGTACTTTATGGGGGGCCGTTTTATATTTTATGGAATATATCTGTTATTTATGTTTGGAGAAAAAAATTGTTCAAATAAAAGTTATTATCTATAATTTTTATTTTATGTCAAAATTTCCTGCAATGGTCCGTATTCGAGAAATTTGACAAAATGTGCAAAATTCTGATTTTTATGAAAATTGTTGAAATAAATGTTGTTTGCGATATCGATCTCTATAATTTTTACTTTCCTATCTGTATACAGATATAAGGAAAGTATAGGAATCATGATTTTTTTTGACCTCGAGTTTTCGACGGATTTTTACGTTTTGAGGTCCCCTGAATCCGTTTTGACTATTTTCGCGATGATGTCTGTGTGTGTGTGTGTCTGTGTGTGTGTGTGTCTGTATAACGCATAACTGATGAACCGATACACAGAAAAACACCAAATTTTAAACCTAAGCTTTGTTCCAGCGTCCAATGTGCTGATTAGATTTTGGGCAGTGTCGGAACATCTGGGGGGGACTTTGTAGGTGGTCATTTTTATATTTTATGGAATATATCTGTTATTTACGTTTTGGGAAGAAAATTCTTCAAATAAAAGTTACTTCTTATATTATTATCTAAAATTTTTGTTCTATACAAAATTTTCCTACAATGATCCGTATTCGAGAAATTTGACAAAATGTAAAAAAATATTTTTTTATAAAAATTGTTCAAACAAAAGTTGTTTGTAATATAATTCTCTATAATTTTTATCCTTTCCATAATTTCTCTAAAATGGACCGTATTCGAGATATTTGAGAAAATGTGTAAATTTCGAAATTTGAAGAAAACTCAAAAACGGATAAAGAAAAAAACATTAAATTTTAATCTTAAGTTTTATTTCGGCCTAACATGAAATGATTAGATTTTGGACACAAATTCGGAACATCTGGGGGGGTACTTTATGGGGGGCCGTTTTTATATTTTATGGAATATATCTGTTATTTATGTTTGGAGAAAAAAATTGTTCAAATAAAAGTTATTATCTATAATTTTTATTTTATGTCAAAATTTCCTGCAATGGTCCGTATTCGAGAAATTTGACAAAATGTGCAAAATTCTGATTTTTATGAAAATTGTTGAAATAAATGTTGTTTGCGATATCGATCTCTATAATTTTTACTTTCCTATCTGTATACAGATATAAGGAAAGTATAGGAATCATGATTTTTTTCGACCTCGAGTTTTCGACGGATTTTTACGTTTTGAGGTCCCCTGAATCCGTTTTGACTATTTTCGCGATGATGTCTGTGTGTGTGTGTGTGTCTGTGTGTGTGTGTGTCTGTATAACGCATAACTGATGAACCGATACACAGAAAAACACCAAATTTTAAACTTAAGCTTTGTTTCAGCGTCTAATGAGCTGATTAGATTTTGGGCAGAGTCGGAACATTTGGGGGGTTACTTTATAGGTGGTCATTTTTATATTTTATGGAATATATCTGTTATTTACGTTTGGAGAAGAAAATTCTTTAAATAAAAGTTACTTCTAATATTATTATCTATAATTATTGTTCTATACAAAATTTTCCTAAAATGGTCCGTATTCGAGAAATTTGACAAAATGTAAAAAAAATATTTTTTTATAAAAATTGTTCAAATAAAAGTTGTTTGTAATATAATTCTCTATAATTTTTATTCTCTACATAATTTCTCTAAAATGGACCGTATTCGAGATATTTGAGAAAATGTGTAAATTTCGAATTTTGAAGAAAACTCAAAAACGGATAAAGAAAAAAACATTAAATTTTAAACTTAAGGTTTATTTCGGCCTGACGTGAAATGATTAGATTTTGGACAAAGTCGGAACATCTGGGGGGGTACTTTATGGGAGGCCGTTTTTATATTTTATGGAATATATCTGTTATTTATGTTTGGAGAGGAAAATTGTTCAAATAAAAGTTACTTCTAATATTATTATCTGTAATTTTTGTTTTATGTAAAAATTTCCTGAAACGGCCCGTATTCGAGAAATTTGACAAAATGTGCAAAATTCTGATTTTTATTATGAAAGTTTTTGAAATAAAAGTTGTTTGCGATATCGATCTCTATAATTTTTGTTTATACATGATTTTTCTAAAATGGACCGTAATGAAAAAATTGTAGGAAATTAAAATTTTTCAGTATTTTCGTTTTCCATGAATATCTATAGAAAAATGTTTCGAGGTAGATAGATGTGGACAATGTATATATTTAGTTTATCCTCTAAACATTTATATAACTAGATAGGAAAGTCATGTGTTGGACACATCAGATTTTTGTTTATACATTATTTTTCTAAAATGGACCGTAATGGAAAAATTGTAGGAAAAGTGCTAAATTTAAATTTTTCAGTATTTTCATTTTCAATGAATATCTATAGAAAAATGTTTCGAGGTAGATGTATGTGGAAAATGTATATATTTATTTTATCCTCTAAACATTTATGGAGGTGCTGCAATAGGTTGTACAAAATAACCGGAAAAAGCATGTAATAACTAGATAGGAAAGTCATGTGTTGGACACATCAGATTTTTTTTTTTTTTCATAACTACGTATAATTAACTTTTTATACAGAAAATAAACTGTTTTTATGTAGATATGTATATTATTTTTATTCTATTAGTTTAGTACAATAATAAGTTTAAATTTATATATACAAGTTGACACACCGAAAACTTCCCACACTGTATATAAAATGATGATAAAAAATATTTTATTGTCTGAAAAATTAATCGCTTTATAAAAACAAATGTGTAATCACACGTAGCTCGCAAATATTTTTATTTATAAATATAATTAATAAACAAATAAAAATGTATCTACAAGATGATAAAATATAAAACAAGAAGGTTTCACTTTTTCACAACACATATTAAATTAAAAAAAAATATTTACCTACCTACTTTTGAATTATTTATTTAACTATAATAATAAAAAAATAAATGCTGAGATTAAACAAAATGGCACTTTATTGGTAATTAAAAAAATACATATTTGCACAATTTAACACTTATTTCCTAAACATTATTTTTTTACGACCACTCAAGAAAGTGACACCTATTATCACACTATTTAGTTTTATTAGAAGTGCCGTATGTCAGGCCTGTGGATAAGAATCTATTTTCCACCCGTGTGTGATTAGTGAGTATGAATCTGCTTTTCGCATAAGCTGTCGGACGCATAATTTCTATTTTAACTGATGTACCACATTAATAGTAAAATCAATTTAAAGATTAAATTGTTAACATTGATTTTTAAATATAGATCTTAGATATTTCTTTTAAAGAAATTATTAAAAGAATTTTAAAGAAACTATCTGCAGTATTTTTTGTTTTTCTCTGGTTCATATACATATTTGATTAGACAATTTAAGTGACATAACGCTGATAGCGCAGGTCATAGAGTCAATGCCCGATGAAGCATCTTTTTTTTATTGAAAATTGGAAAAATACGACTATTCTTGTTTATTTATTTCAAATACTTGTTATTTATCACAATATAACCCCAATTTATTTGGGACTCTTTCAATTACTGTTCAGAAAAAAATTGTGAGTAGATAAGTGGGTCATCATTAATAATAAAAAAGTTTTTGTTCGCGATTGTTCATCTTATTTGTTAAAAAAAATAAACTAATGAAAAACATAGTATTTTTTGTACCTAATATTATTTTACCTTTATCGTCCTATGAAATTGTTTGTAAATTAAGTTACAATGTTTTTTAATTTTGACAAAACACCATCTGTAAATCTCTTTAAAAATTATTCAATAAGTCATACTGCCCTCCTCAATTAAAAGGCCGTATCTACAAACAACATAAATCTGAGAAAATGGGGTTTGAAGTTTATTACTTTGACTCCTTACTTTTTCTATTTTATTTAATTAAAAAAATGTGCTATAGTAATTAGAATAAAACTTAAAATGTGTAATACTAAAAAAAATTGTGTTACCTCATCTAGTTTTTTCAAAAAAGCACTTAAGGCGTTTTCATTAAGCACTGGCAACCAAGAAATTGACACGATTTTGCAAATACGGCAAAGTGTTTTAAGTGTTTTTACCAGTTAATTGTTCAGATACCGTATTTTCAGGTTGTAAGATTAATATCATAGGAATCCATATATGTAAAATCTCTTGTTTCTGATTTTTTTTTGTAGATGCTGCCTTTTAATTGAGGAGGGCGGCATATAATAGTATATTACGTAACAAGAGTTGTAAGTACCTTTTCAATGATGTGTCATACATGGTATATAAAATTAAGGAGTCGGAGAAGCGGAAGGGAGGTGGTTGACACATGACAGATGTCTGTATTGTAAAGGTGTTCATAGAATTTTCTTGGAATTTTGAAATACGTTAAACTGCATTCCTGCAACTACCAGGGTTGGCTTTGATTTAAACTTATTATGTAATTGAAACATGATTTTTATTCTTCGTCTTGTGTGAGATTTTTAAATTACTAACGTCAATTATTAAAATCCATTCCTACATATATATTATTTGATTAATTTGTAGTAACAGACGATTCTGAATTCGGCGTTCACGGTTACGATTACAACGTTAGCGACATGCATCCCTTTTTCATGGCTAGAGGACCGAAGATCAAAAAGCAACACAAAGTGGCGCCTTTCCATACCGTGGATCTCTACAATCTCTTTACGGAAATTTTAGAATTGCCACAGGTACCAAATAACGGTTCCATGGGTAATATCGTCGACATTCTGAGCGACAAACCGGGAAGGTACAGCATCGGTTCGATTTTGATCGTTACTGGTAAGTGAAGCTATGAATGACTGTGCAGCTGGGGCGGCGTATCTTCACTTGTGCGTCAAACACAATATGTATACCAAATAATAAATATACTCTATTTGAACATTAACTTTTTATATAGGTTCAAAGTAATTCCAAGGGTTAAATTAGATTTTTCGCAAATTTTCTCTTAGTAAGGGATCCCACTGCAAATTTCGACCGTCATCTGTTAACGAAATGAAATATGATCCAAGGGCATGTAACAACATTGTACTTTAGCAAACGATACCTGTGCCAATCACTATACTGAGCAAAGTACTAAAAACAATTATTGTAAAAAATCACATAAGACATTACAGCGATAATTTTGTTTACCCTGAAAATTACAATCCTAATTCATTGTAAACCTGTCTTTTAACCCTCTATGTCCCAGATAAAGATTTTTTTAGAAATGTAATAAATAAGTTTGATATATCAAGTAGAGGCACCTATGTAGGTCAAATTAATTTTTTCAAAATGTTTGTGTCCCCCTCCTAAAAATTTGGGGCCGGGTCTTTCAAGTCCCGTCGGGGTAAAAAAAGGCAGAATTAAATTGTAAAAAAATATCTATTGAACAATCTCATGATATATGTTAAAACACAAATATACCTTACAATTTAAACACTGTGAATGTGGTCTGGATTCTACTGCAATTGACGAACATTCCTCGCATCGTCCTCTTTTGGAAGTGTCTGTAATTAGATAAATAAATACCTAAAATAGATTCACCCAAAAGTAATGAATATATGTATAACAGTTACCTTATTAATATGCGTCTATTCCCTGGCGGGACTTAGGAGTCCTGGATGAAAATAGCTACCCTATGGAACGCCTATTTACGTTAGTGAACAAACAAATCATTGTTTAGTTATATAAAACCACAATAATTAAAATTTTAAACAAACCCGAACTTACTAAGGCTTTTGTTTTATGTTATTAATAAAAAAACTCGCACTACACATTCACGACTCGACTGCCATAACACACTTACGGCTGTGTTTACAAATTCAAACTGTCCGTAATAATAATATATTGTTGGCCACATACATACCTTATAAAATGTGTACTTCAGAGTTCCGTCAGGACAACAGAGTCATAGCGAGCATATCGTAATTTACTGAGAGGTTAAAAGTTTTGGGACCTTTAAGTCCCGTCAAGACACAAAGGGTTAAACCTGAATTATTATAATATTTACCTACCTTTTAAACATTTAAACCATGTGTGCGAAAGGAAGAAGGATGGCATTTGCACATATAGTCAATAATAATAAAAACTCTTGTTAAACAATTCTTTTAAACAATAATAATAGTTTTTTGTTGTTTCTGTAAGAATGAACCACACCAATAAGTACACAAATAAATTTTCAAATCAGCAAAAATTAATTCATATTTTTAATGGTTTTTACCTATTAATCATGGAGATGTTAAGGAGAAGAAAGTGTTTGAATATGTTATCTGGAAAACTTTAAGGGCAAACAAAATTATCACTGTCATATCTTATGGGATTTTTTGAATATATTTTTTTTTTACTATTTTGCCCAGGATAGTGATTGGCACTGGTGCTGTTTGGTAAAGTACAATGTTTTTACTTGCCTTTAAGTCATATTTCATTTCGTTGTCAGATGACGGTTAAAATTTGCAGTGGGCTCTTGGGCTATCTCTTAATTTTCAAAGGAAGATAATGAACCATATTCATAAATCTAAAGCAAATGCTTGAACTTAAAATTTTTCCAAAGTTTTATCAATTTATCCCGGACTTTTTCTATATCTTTACTTGAATCAGTATCACAGTAGTAATATATGTTGGGTCATCACATGAGAAAACATCTAAGTTAGAAAATACTATATGTAAACGTTAAAAATTGAAATTAAAGCATTTTTTTTATCAGTGTTATGATTATGACCCAATATATAGGGTGTTATTGAAATACATATACATATTGAAATAAAATGGCAAGAGTCTATAGTGTCCAAAAACGAATGACACTAGTTTTAGCTTTAAATTCTAAGGAGTGCTGAAAAACAATCAGTTATAGTGTTTTTTTTTTATTTGATCTTTCCGATGCGTCTGGGCCTTTGTCCATGCTCTTTGGGACTTAATTTATGTAGTTCATGATTCACCCTTGAATTCCTGTATAAATCTTATGTGAATTCGATTAAATCGAAAAAACGCCTTCGTTCTTCTTTTCTGCTTGTTTTTATCGCATAATGTTTTAATACATAACATTGAAGAGATTTAAAATATCCAATGAATTTTACGAAGCTATGTGACAATACTACATTTTAGAATAACTATAATGTCAATCTTCCTATACATAATTTTGCCTTTCACAGGTATCCTGAGTTCAAATAAAAAAAATGAGTATAATTTGCAGTTGTAAAGTTAACAAACCGTTTTTTGGCTCTCTTTTGAATACCGAATGGTAAGTTTTTGGTAGAATAATAAGATTAAAAATGTAGATAGAGACTCAGGTATTCAGAATCAGTGGTTTTGTGAGAACTAGATTTTTTAGATGACATACATTTTAAATATGTAATTACTCCTTCAATTATTGATTTTTTTTCAAAATAATATTTTTGCATATTCTAGAAGAGCCAAAATATGTTTTACTATTTACAGGAATTTCCATAACACCCTGTATTTTCACTTAGATGATAATAATAACTAGTGATTAACAGAAAATGTTTGTAAGTAGCTCACGACCGAATCATATGTGTAATAACTACGCATTTAAAAGGGAATGAGAATTTTACTTTCCGAAATGTGTGATTTTTTCTTGGCTTACCTTAGAAACCTAAATTATTGAAGAACCGGTAAAGATACGCTGCGCCAAGTGCACATTTTTAACTAGAGACAAAATATTATTTTTTATAGTGGAAAATTTTATTAAATGGAGTCTCAAATTTGTAAATATTATATTCGTAATTTATTATAAAACCAAAGTTTATCTATCTAGAAATTAACAGAGTTGTATATATTTTTGTGTAAAATGTTTCATATTTTCTTATTAAAAATGCTTATCATGGGTCTTTATTTAATTTTGAACTTGTTTCATAAAGCTTACAAACTTAAATAGACTTACTAACATTCTTTCATCATCGTAATATGAATAGAAACAGCTAATAATAAATAACAACTGCCTTTTACATAGAACTAACTGCCTTTATATACAGTGTGTGCCATAAAGTTGGATCCATATGGGATCTTTTAATATCACGACTGGAAAAAAGTCGTAGGGCAATCACTTCTGCTTATTTAAAAACCTAAAATAGTCCATATCAAAGTTGGCTACTAACAATTAATCATTGGCCCTTTCATCATGTGATGAGCGCAAGCGCAGCCGTCATGTTACAAAAAGCGCCAATTCAAAAGTTTCGTACTGTTTTGATCAACAATGGCTGCCAAAGCAATATTATCTCTACATACAAATCAATCATTAGAAAAACTCGTTGATGGTGAATTACATTTTTATAACTGTGGAAGCACACAGTTGTGAGCAATTAAAAAGATTCTTGAAGTGACGTGGACGTTCGAAACAAGGAAAAAAGTGTGGTGATTGAGAGGTTAGGTTTCAATGCATATTAACTGTACAAAATTAATAAAACAAATAATAATTATAACTATTCTAATTAATTATGCCTACCAACTATTAATAATTGCAAAAACACTTTAACATGAAACTTAATCACGAGTATAAATAATAAGATAAATTATTTAAAATTTTAAGGATCAACATGACATTTTTAATGATATTACTGTGTATACCGAAATAGTATTTAATATTAAAAAATATTGTGTAATACCAGACAAGGACTTTCTCCATGAAAATGTAGTGAACAAATATAAATATCTTTAGTAACATCCATCAATCGATCGAAAACCTTTGTCACTTCGACCACATTTTTTCACTCATAATGCTAATTTTGAACATGTTTTAATATGTATTTTGCATAATGATTTGATAGTTTTTTATAAAATAATAATTTATACCGTGTGTCACTTTTACATACTCATAACAATACCGTTTAGTTTTTCCTTTCCGCAAAGATAACATAATTAATTGAATGCAAAAATTGATTTTTCAATCAAGACACTTATAACTTAACTTTTTTTATCCCATTTTTTAAACAAATACACTTAAAATTAATATTTATCGATTATAATTTTTTCACGTGGACATTTTAACATGCTTGTTTACAAAAAAAACAGTACGAAATAGATGGCTGATACTGACGCATGCGCTCCAAAAAAAATTATGATGAAAAGGCCTATTTCAACAACCTGTCACAATGCTAACAAGTGGGAACTGACAGTTTTGATATCGTAACCCTGTGGGCCTGTTGTTATTGACAGGGTCAATGATTCATATATGGATTACTCAAAGCGGGTCGTTTGCGATTACCAAAAATGTGTTTACAAACCAATTTTCAGCCTTTGAATATAGTAAAAAAAATAATTATCTATATTTTTATTTCAATACGTAAGTCATGACCTCTTTACCTAATTAGATAAAGATAAAGGCGACTATGCGTAAGTTTATGTCTATTTTGAAAAACATGGATGATCAATCTATATAACTATCTATTTCATTGACCCTGTTAAATCTCCAGGCCTACAGGGTTGTTAAAAATCTTTTTAAAAGTAAAAACAATAGTATTCTATAGATATTTTAAGAAAAATTTATGATAGAATACGAACTTTCTACAAAATACTGTTTTCCTTTTTCTTGGATAAAACGACAATTTAAAATGAGTCAACTCACATTTTTTAAATTTTTTTCGTAGTTCCTTAAAACGTTCATTACCCTAAAATACACGGCCCCAACTATTTTAATGCTCAAAAACGTGCTAGCTTAATGGCTGCGTTTATATTACTACAGTTTGCTTAACTACTTTGCTTAGTTTCTCCAGACAACTTGGTGGTAGCTTCACTCATTATTGCATAACGCCGTCATATTTTCTAAATATTTCATTTCTGCAGTGTCTTGAAGTTCTTGGTCCACGATATTTAAAATACTGCAAATCTGAAACAGTTTCCTCTATTTCGACGCGCTTTAATATAAATGCAATTTGCCAGACGTGAAAAGTATTACACTCAACACAAAAAATACCGCATAAGAGGATTTTTGACTAAACGTTTTTATTTTGTTTCTTAAAGCTTTTTAAAAATAGCAGGTAATGGAACTTGGAAATGTTTAACAGTGGTTTATTTGATTAAAATTAAAAATCAAAGAATAACAGGCAAAAATAATGAAAGTAACAATTATTCTACAAAAATTATGTGCTATTTTTTGTGATTAGTATATTTAGGTAATTATTGCGGAACTCGAACTTATCAAACATGACCCGCGGGTCATAGATTGCCGACCACTGATTCAAATTAATCTTCTGCGTCGTCATGTGTTTATTTATAAATTCAACAATTTATTCTGGATCCTTTTTTTTTAACAAGTTTAAACTTTTTTCAGTAGGTGGAGTGCTGATAGCACTCTTGTTGATAAGCGTGGCCGCGGCCGTCGCTCTCATAATTATTAAAAGACAACAAACCATCACGACCGCAGCCGCACTTAACAAACGTTTCCCGCAAACGTTCCACAATAACATCATCGAGGCGCAACATCTTCTCGAACCCGAAGATGCTTAACTTTAGGATACGTGTGTACATATTAAATTAATGCGGGTGCTGTGAATGCTGGGATATAAAATGACCGCTTGGGCGAAAAATAACAAAACATTATTTATTTATGTTATTTAGTTTCTAACATTAACCTAATAGCTTTTGTTTAACTACCGAACAGGAGTATACAACATATTTTTTCTACAATCACTATTATTATAAATACTGTATTATTGTACAATTGACTTTGTTGATATTCGAGAGTAATACCAAAAGTGAGGTCTTCTATTTTATTATAGATACAAAAATCCGTTTATTTTCTATAATATTTACATCATTCTAAGGTTTTAACATGTGTCTATTTTTCTACTTAATCGCCACTTTGATCGATGTATATTTGTAGACGCTGCTGTGGCAGTTTTTGTTTGCGTTAAACCCAATCTTTCACCTCATCATCGAAGCTGAATCGCCTTCCAAAGAAGAGGCATATTTAGCAAGGGTGTAAGCATTACTCCACTACTAATTTGTTATTAAGATTAAAACACCAGTTTGTTTAAACCTATTCGAATTCACAAAGGTTTTGACAGCTCTTTAACAACTATGACATGGCTTCTGAAAGCGGGAGAAGTGATGTCACTTTTTTAATGACACTGCTCATTTTTAACACCAAGAAGTTTTATTTTTTATTTTAATATTTATTTCTCAAGGGTTTTGTTTACATTTAATAGGACATTTTATTTTCGTATTACCCTGCCCTGATTACAATAAGTAACTGAGCTAGCTAAGTTCCTGTGTTTTTGGCACGTGGAACCTGTGTGGCAGGTTCTGTCCCCAATTATAATCACTAATTTTACTTTTTCCAACTTTATTTTGGAGCAAGTCCGAGATAAAGTGGGAAATACTCGTATTAAGGGAAACCCAATGAAGTGCAGAGGGGTAGAATGATAACTATCAATGAAAAAGTATAGATATGCTCAATTTTGTTTTGCACATTTTGTAAACAAGATTTGGGGACAGTTTAAGAATATTTTGTGCAAGAATTATGAAATAGTGCGTTGAAAAAAAATTACAAGTATAATTTAATACTAAATCGAAATCAAAGCACAAAAAATAACAAATATAAGCAAGCGAATAAAGAACCGACGCCAAAAAAAGCTTACAACAGCTACAACAGCTACAACACGAACATAATGGCTGAACAAGGCCAAGCCTGGAATTTGTTTACTATGCTTTAGAGCATTTACGTATGTAAGAGTGTAAGGTTGAATCATGCACAAGTTCAAAACTCGTCATGTATGCGCAGACGGTACCTTATCATTCTATTTCTTTGGAAAAAACACCAAAACCTAAAGCACGATTCTGTATATGTTGGTTCTCATGGTAATACTAATTTTTGGGTTGTTTGGGTGTGCGAGTTCTATCTGATCGATAAGGGGCTGACTCCAGTAGGTCCTGGAGAACTTCATAGAGTGGGAGGATTAATTATTGGACGTCGGGTCGGTGAGAAGTCGAGGGTTTGACTGGGATATTTTGGTTTTTCGGAAAAGGTTTCTGAGCAATTCCGAGTTCGATAAACGTATTGTTTCCTGAGTAATTCGAAACGGGCTGGGATTAGGATGTTGTTTGTGTGTTCGTAGACTTACTTGTCTTCTAGGAAAACGAAAAGGTAGATATTGGTATCGTCGGAGTATACTTCTCTTTAGTGTTGTAAGTTTATATGCAAAACAAGGGGAAAGTATGCTGCATAGTACTGCTTTGTACTCAGCAACGGAACGGATATATGCATTATAGGTATGTATGAATGTTTCAGAATTGCAACAGATAAAACGTTCACATAGAGCTCCGAGGAGTCCAGCTCGCCGACGCATCCTATCCTGCCGCACCCGCGAGTATACTAGTTCAGTAGATTTTTAGTTGGATCAGAATTCTGGCCTACTAAGACCATCATCAGTGTTGTTTCAGACCAGTTTTTGAATGTGAACTTTTCCACAATGAAATTGTGTAGTTTTGTGCAGTTTCAGACATTTGACATAAAAGTGGAAACTGACACTATTGACAGTGAGTGATAAGTGATGTAAAATCCAAGATGGGTCGGCATTAATGACCCATCTTCGCCAAAATGATCTGGAGCGAATACAACACCTGTTGTCAATAATATTAACCATTTATTTGTAAGTTACAAGCCAAAAACTTACCGATCGATTTTTTACAATACAATCACGCAATCACAGTGTATGTCTGAGAACGTAACTTACGACTTACATTTACGTTCGTTCTCAGATCACGCCGAACAAGAATAAATATTCGGGGAATTCCCTATTCCATGATGACAATACGGAAAAATATCTGTCTAAATCGTTATCTACGAGAGAATAATACAATTATTATATAATCTGTACCAGCAATATAATAGCATATGTGATGTGTGTAACTTTGTGAACTGGTAAATGCACGTGATTCGTGATTTCAGTATGCAAGCGAAAAAATTTGCTGTTTTATTATTTTTAATTTTTAACTTGTGTAGTTTTTTGTGTAGTTTAATTAATAGTGCAGTAAACAGATGAAATTGACCATTGGGGTGCACCTGTGAAATCAATATTTAAATTGTGTAGCTTGGAACAACCCTGAGCATCATCTGCGTACAGAAGGCATTGTGACTAGGACTGAGCCCTATGGTACCTCTGCTTGAGGGGCGAAATTATCTACTTAGACCGTGATTGTTTTGTCTGTGAGGCAGGAATGAATTGAGTTTGGTATTGTTGGTTAGGGTTGGGCAAAATAATCTGTTAATAGATTCATTTCTGTTTGAAAAATCGATAAACGATTATCTTTGATTAATTGATTACTTTCTACTAATCGATTATTTTCGATTAACCGGTTATTTTCTATTAGTCATTTTCATTTAAGCATATATTTTCGATTATTTAATTAATCGAATATTTTCATTAAATTGATTAGTTTCGATTAATCGATTATTTTCTACTAATCGATTTTTGTGAATAATCGATTATTTTCGATTAACCGATTATTTTCGATTCATCGATTATTTGGGATTTATCGATTATTTTTAATTAATGTAATATTTTAGATTAATCGATTATTTTTTATTAATTGATTATTTTCGATTAATCGATTATTTTCGACTAATCGATTATTTTCGATTAATCTATTATTTTCTACTAATCGATTATTTTCGATTAACCGGGTATTTTCTATTAGTCAGTTATTTTCGATTATTTAATTAATCGAATATTTTCATTAAATTGATTAGTTTCGATTAATTGATTATTTTCGATTAATCAATTATTTTCAACTAATAGATTTTTTTGAATTATTTTTGAATAATCGATTATTTTCGATTGACCGAATATTTTCGATTGACCGATTATTTTCGATTCATCGATTATATCCTCCGATTTATCGATTATTTTTGATTAATGTAATATTTTAGATTAATCGATTATTTTCGAGTAATTGATTATTTTCGAATAATCGATAATCGGTTATTAATTTTGATAATCCCTAGCCTTAATGTTGGTAGAGAGATCTATGTTCATGAGTTTCGTGATTAGTCGAGCATGCCAGATTTGTCCAAAAACTTTTTGAACGTCAAGAAGAAGAACGTCTGAGGAGATTTAGTTGGAATTCACTGCTGTGACATCCGTACTGTAGAGCGAAGTGATAAGGTGTATAATGTTTCTTTCGTCACAAAATTCACAGATTCCCTCATTGAAAGAGTTGAAAGAGTTTACCTAGTACAGACGAGGGAAATAGGAAATAGACTTGAAATGATCTTTTAAAAAAGTATTGCGCCTTTTCTATACGAACCAAATAAAAATAATTCGTTTATTTCTCTAAAAACACTTGCAATGTTTAAAACCAAATCGTTGTTTTTCAAAATAATGTAGGAAATGTCAACTAAACAAACTAACAAATATCAAAATTGGTAAAAAACTAACGAAAAATAACTGATAAAAAAATAAAACTGCAGCAACTAATACATAGGTAGGAAGGAAATGAACAATTAAACTTCAAAATAGTGCCATTCTCGTTAAAGGAGATTGGCTTGATACGACAAATAAGCTTCATTGTATTTATGTCTGACGTGGAAACAGAAAAATGTTTTTGTGCTCTATTTTCAGGGTCTAAAATGGCACTTTTACTTACTACAGATTAAAAAAGTACTTTTAATATCTAGGGATTAAAAATACAATATATTTAATAGCAATTTTCTCCCTAAAAATTACTTTTAATTCCTAGTATAATATACTTATACCATACAACCGAAAATACAGTACAAAGTACAATATACGTCACCATTATAACAAACTTGCACTGACATCATCTTTGTTTTGTTATTAGAGTACCGTTAAGTGGTTTTTCATGATTTTCATTATATTTTCTTAGTTTTTCTTTTCCTATAGTGCATAAAAAAGCTTGTGTTACTTCAGTCCTTGGGGTTTAATATACTATTTCCATCTCATAATTTTTTTCCCTTCTTCATTTGCTACATATAACTTTGAAGGGTCAAGATAGTTGGATTACTTGACATGGGATTAGCGTTTAATCATCTTGAAGTGAATGAACAAATTTTATATCCATTTATTATTAAAATAATGTATATTATGTCAATAGTAATTTAGAAAACGAATTATGTTTGCCTCCCGATGATTGAAAAGGATAAATGTGCTATCAAAAATTTGAATACAAAGTATTCGTTGTGATCGTAGAAAAAATATAGTAACTATGATTCGAATTGTAAAGCTATTAGGGGCTGATAATTTTTCCTATCCCGATTTATTGTTCCTTTGTATCTGACGGTTATTTCCGTCACTTACTATATTCAGACTTATTTTCCCAGCTGTAATTTTTTATTATCTTGTGTGTCGACTTTTATCTAATGTGATCAGAGTTCGTTTATTATTATGGTGTTTATTTTTTACCCATATCGGTCATTTTTAGATTATTATGGGATCTATTCTGTAAAAATTTGATTAAAAATATAACTTGTATCAGTAATAAATCTAGTAATGATTGAATGTTTTTAATAATGCATTGGTCTTACTTGTAATTCAATTTTTAGGTATATTACATCGTTGCCAGGTATATATTACACGTTACAGAATAGTTAATTTAAACCGTCAGATTAAAAGCTTATTTATAACTATGACGTTTAAAATTTAGCCCAAATCTTTATTCGATATTCCATCAATTTAATTTTGTGTTATTAGCTATTTTATAACCAGTCTTAGTTAAAATAGACATGGCAACGATGTAATATACCTAAAAGTGAATTGAAATTAAGCCCAACGCACATTAAAAATATCTAAAAAAAATATATTTGACATGTAATCATTACTAGATGTATTACTGACATAAGTTATAATTTTAACTAAATAATACACAGAGTTAATTTTAACCAAATTATTACAGAATGGACCCCTATATCAATTCTATGAGTTATAGTAAGTTTTATTTATTTTATTTTTTATAGATATAAGTATGTATTAATTTATCAAAACTGTTGTTAAGTTTAATGTTTTGACGATTTTCATTTCTTGTACATACATTAGTAAGTGGAAAAATAATTATTACATAAAATATAATTGATACAGATGGATTTTTTATAGATCTGATTAGTTCTGATAACATTAATACCTACATATAAAATTTGTTGTAATAAGAATACTTTTTTATTTAATATATATAGAGTGATGCACAAAAAATGTTTCTAAGGCTTGTAATTCTTCTTTTTAAGTGACAGTTTGTATTTAATTATGAGCTGTGCCTACTTTAGAAAATTTTTTTGCGGATCACTCTTTAGTTAATTTATTTTTTTTTTGTAGGTTATCGAATTATCAGCGTGATTTTTTAGTTTTACCAATATCATGGCTGTTTTATTTTATTAGCTAAGTGTTAAATGCAGCATATACTAATTATTGCAATTGAAGACTTTCTTTCGAAAACAACACATTGTCATGTCCAAAAATGCCCAAATTGAGTTAACTGTAATAATTAGTGGCCAATTGTTATATTTACCGACACAAATGGAATTTCTTAAAAAACTAACACACAAACAAAGATATTCACTGTTTTGCGTTTCCTGTAAAAATCTGATTTTGACATATGTTGTTTTTGTAAAATAGTGTTTAATTATTTGTGATTGTAAATTACGTCCATTGACAAATTACGTGAGAAAGATATTTCAAGAATAATATAATTTTAAATATAAATGATAAATAGATTGAAAAAATAATCTGACAGTTAATTCAGGATTTAATGGTCCGTGATTTGACAGTTACCTCATGATTTGTAATGCTCTGCCTTGTTTGGTTTCTAGTCTCTAGATCTAGAATACCTAGATGTTATGTGGTTTTAAAAATTGAAATTTTATAGATCTTACACTACTGTGTATAACAGACGATGACAATCTAACTTTATGTTTACAAAATTGTCATCGATAATATTAATTTTATTTTAATTCGAATACAATTGCAATTGTTTTGAATAGAAAAGTTTGTACATTCGAAAATTTTACTGTTTTCGACTTGAATACGTCCACATTTAAATTACGAATTTAATTAAAATTGTGTGCCGCGATTAAACCTGGTAAAAATTAATTTATTTAAAAAAATTACTTGACAAATGTTAAATAATTGAATAATATGATACAATGTAAATATTAGGGAAGTGATATTTCTTAATCAAGTACGTAATAAAAGACACCTTCAGGAATGCTTGGTTGTTTTTATACCAATTAACAATCAAAAATATAATTTACCTTTTTAAAGGGGTTCATTATAGTAAGATTTTTGAAAATTTGATAGTTTTGTATAGAAAGAAATTACACATCACTCGAAAGTGTGACATTTCATACGACGAAATAATAACAGATCTTTTGTTTGAGTTTATAATCACAAAGATACGATTGATGATTTAGGACCCCGCAATTTTAGAACTTTCTTTAGCAAGGATGTTTTTTTTTTAATTCCTCACTAGAAAAAATGGAGAACAATTCGTAGTAATCCTAAATGTATTCTTTTTTTTTTTTTCTATAAAATTGTGTAAATAAGACTATTCCCTAGACAATAAAAGTAATCAGTTTGAATTAAATATTCTTCGATATATCGTGTCAAACGGCTGTTTCATATTCTAGTCATAAATATCCAAAAAGAAACCATTAGTAGATAGTTATTTAAAGGTTTTAATGTACTTACCTTCCTGTAAAACAAATTCAAATTTCGTTTCTTCAGCAATTTATGAATTCGAAAAAGCATCAAATTAATATTGATCCATTTTTATTCTACTTAAGTACTGCATTGTTTATACTGTATGTCCATAAAGTGTCTTTATTTACAGTATATCCTTGGTGCACAAGAATAGTGACACAACTCAAAAATTTCCATTTTCGAGATTATTGTTAAAATGTATAGCTAAATTTGTATATAATTATGTGAAAGGGCGATAAAAATGACCGCTAGCTAAAATGTGGTTGTGTCGTATTACAAAGTAGCGAGTTTATGTTGATGAAGAGTGACACAAATATAGTTGTGCTCAGACAGCCAATGAAATAATTTCGTCAATTTTCGACTAGAGTGACATAAATTAAAATACGCCAGTTTTATTAAAAATAAAATAAGAACATTATTTTCTACGGTCAAATTAGGAAATTGATGAAACGGTCATTATCAATATATCCGCTACTTTCGAAAAAAAATATTTTTTACATTTTCACCGACATTTAACACAGAATTTAGGAATCTATTACGAAAAAAAAAGTCACGACCGAAATACAAAAAATAACCACTATGCGCTTCTGTCACAAATTGTCACTGGTCTGAATTTGCCCTCATTTAATGCTCAAGAGTGGCTCTCTTCAGTCGTACCATGGCAACTGCATTGTTATTAGCGATTTTATAAATTGTTTTAAGAATCATCGTACATCTTGAATTGTTTCTATTTTCATAACAAAGGTAATCCATATATATTTCAAGAAATATTGTCACATTTTTAGTTAGTCCAGTACTTAATACACTCCCCGGCACAAAATTTGATGTTTCATAACTTTTTTATGCTTTATCCTATTTTTATGAATTTTCTACCGGTTTGTAGATAAGTAACATTTTTCGTTTAGGCAATATTATATAGGGGTAAATCAAATTGTTGTTTCAAATCACCTTATAGCAAAATTAAGGCGGATAATTTTGTTTACATACCGTTTGCAGAACTGTCAATGTCAAACATTTTGTCACAATAATCACGTACTTAGCCAACTTCGATAATTTTTAACCAATAGCTTGACATCCATTTTTCACAAATTAATTAAAATATTTGTAATATAAAATGACATAATTAAAAAATACACCTCTGATATGCTCAAAGTTTAATAGTACGTTTAAAAAAGTGACAAAACTTAGTAAAATACAACATCAGAAAGTTTCCGTCGCTTCTACTGAAAAGTAGTAATTTTCGAGTTGTGCTGGTCTTTCTGAAAGGTAGCGAATGGTTGAATATACTTTCCTGAAAGATTGTCATAACTCTAAAGAGGAATGAAAATATAATATTTTTGGGTTTGTTCTTAATCTTATCAAAGCAAACTTGTTATTGTTTGAATATAAGGTAAACACTAGTGTTTGTTCTCAAAAAAGATTTAAACATTTTAAATGTATGATCATGACAAGCCTTTAGGAAACAAGAAACTTTAAAATTGATCTCCTCGATAATCTACGTTTTTGAGTTATGTCACTGTTCTTGTGTACCAGTAATATGTACTACAACTAATACATTTTTCTTGCAATCTGTACTTTAAGAAACAAATGTTCACTTTTTATCTGTACTCTTTTTTATGAATAATTCTACAGGGTGTTTCCGAACTCAGGAAACAGGCTCCTAAACAAGTTTATCATTTAGTATAGATTCTTAGATAAAATTCGTTGAAGAATGTAAATACATTTTTTTAATTATTTGCCATTGACGTAAAAAATTTATGTTAAGAGTCTATTTCCTTAGTCCAGAACCTCGCAGTATATATAAATATAATTACTTAGAAGTTGTTTAGAAAATATTGTTTGTTTTGTATATAACTTCTTTTAAGTGTGTAAATATTTCTACACTGATTGACTTTGCACAGGTTGTTATCTTGCTGGGAATGATTTGTATAAAAACATGTTTCTTTTATCAGGCGCTCTGTTCTTTTTACAAATATCACTTAAAACTGTCGGAATGCTAGTTGATCTAATCATTTACCTGTTATCTTTTATTGCACTTTTTTAGACCTTCAACTGGGCGACTAGTTTTACAGTGAATTATGATAGATAATTTGACGGGTATGTCCCACATTCATTTGATTTTATTAATTGTTAAGTCGTTTTAAAAGTTGGTGTTTTCGATAAAAGTTGTTGACATTTAGGTCCGATATGATTCAAGTTCAGAACCTGTTTTAATTGTGACACGAGTACGATTAGTATGACTTTTATCACAGTTAAAACCAGGTTCAGGTAAACTTTCCATGAACCTGACTGATACAAGGCTCCGTTGTACCACATTCAGGGAAGGTTCGACTAAACCTGATTTTGACATTAAGGTATGATTGGTGTATGACGTTTGTGTTTTCAGTTAAACCTCCCCTTAACTGGAATGGTATAACTGGGCCTGAGTCTCAATAATTGGAAAATTCCTTAGATTTTAGAAAGAAAACACAGGAAATAACTACAGGATACAACATAGACTGTAGACTACTAGAAAAGGCCAAAGATATTGACCCACAGTTTTAATCAGATTATATTCTAAATAAACAATTGTTTAAATTTAAGACCTCATTAAAAAAATTTTGTTAATGTGATAAGGATTTGGTCTTTTACATCTGTCAAGTTCTTCTTGAAGAAATTGGCGAATAAATTCTTGAATCTCTTCACGATGGAGATGGTTTTACATTTTTAATTAGTTTTGTGTCATATGTCAGTTTAACAAGTGTACCATCACAACAAAAATTTGTAAATAAGTGAGGTTAAGTGTTAAAAATAACATGACCGGCATACTGTGACCGAGAACAAGCATTTATTGCATATAGCGAATAACCAGGACCACACACAATGATTCTATCGAACAAACTAAATAAAATTGTTCAACATAACAAAACATTTGGGTTGGTTGTTCAGTAGGTTAGTACTTCTAAGAAATAGAACACCCTATGTATAGTAAATAACGTTATGAAGTATGAGCCGAGCGAAGTGTCTCTGCGGTAACGTATCTGTGTCGCATTCAGAAGGTCGTGGGTTCGAGTCTCGTTGGCGCCTGGTCTGCTATGAGTTTTCCAGAGGTTTTCTCGTAGCAATAGACAACTGCTGGGTCAGCAATATCCTCTTGAATATGTACCACCATTCCTTCAACCCCATCACTTTAAAGCCGATCCCTGATCCAACCAGTGCAGCTAAAGAGGCTAGGGATGCTATAGCGGCCCGTTCATGAAACATGAAGTTTGGTCTTAAATTCTTCGTGAAGTAACTTCGAGAATTAATTCATCAAAAAAGTTGTAAGTTTTAAAGCGTGCATGAATGTTTTAAATCTAATTTTTTTAAAACTAAAACTTTGTTTTTACATGATTTTAACGGAGACACCAACTTTTATTAATTTTATCGAATTGTTGTAACTACTTAAAACTAAAAAACAAAGAAAAATTAAAATTTATTTGGCAAATTTTGCCCTGGCCATTTCTAATAGTGAGACGAACAAATTGCTGTGGTGATCGTTTGCCAAAATTGTTAACGTATGCGTGTGTACTTACCTCAAAACTCTAAACAAATATTATTCAATCGAATCTGTATAGTGGCAATCGCACAATGTGGGTGATACTAGTTTAGATCTGACATTTAGGCTCCAAATATTTGTTGGACATTCAAAATAAAGATATTGAAAATCAGTTTGTGTTTTTCTTTTTAACCTTATATACGTAATGGGTTTTCAAATCTCATCTAGTAGGAAAAACAAGGAAGACATTCAAAAAAATAGTACAGCGTTAAATTTACCACAGTATTGTCCGAGTCCAATAATTATCTTCCTCGCACAAAGGTAGGTTTTGTGACATTCATATGCTATTGTAGGAAATGGTATTATTAAATTAAAGACTACGAAAGTTATTTGGTCTGGAGTATTTTTCATAAACCCTTACATCAAACTTAGCTTTGTAATAGAAAAACATACCACAGTAACGCACTAAGGTCTATTTCCACCGCTAGTCGTTAAGAAATAAGCCAAGCTTAAACTGACATTTTTCCTTGAACAATGTAATTTTAAGCTTCGCACTTAGTTCATAACGACTAACGGTGGAATTGAACCTAACCCCGGTTCTCATACGTTGGATGGCTGAATACCCAACGTCTCGCCAAATGCCTCTGCGGACAAGGCCAAGGGAGAAAAAGGAAGAACTGGGAGAAAATTAATTAGCGCGTCCTTTGCAAAATGTACTGCCCTGTTCTTATTTTGTTGTGGTATTTGTCTTCTACGAATAATTATTTGTTGGGTAGCTTAGAATTTATTTTATCGAAGTCAGTTAGAAATCTGACATCTCAGTATTGCAGGCAAAGGTTTATGCCTAAACTGACCAGATTTTTTCAAGTTAATGGGGGACGCAAAATTAAAAATGCAATGTCGAAAATACGCATTAAACAATCTACACTCAAACATTTAAAATGACTACGAATTTAAAAATTATTTTTAATATTACAGATACTTCCAGAATTATGAACTTTAAAAAAAATCGTCAACTATCTTATAGAAAGTTTTACCAATATTGAATGTCACTATAAAAATAGCTTTTTGTAACTCGGGGACTAAAACATTCATTTTAGGGACTGAAGTGCCACTTTTACTCCCTTGGGACTAAAATATTTTAGTCTAAAGGGATTAAGAAAGTTTACTCTCGCTAATAACAAAACCAATAGAAACGACAGCAAACTAGTTTATTCGGGAGGTAATATAACAAGACCTCTTTTATAGGTGACATATTAAAAAAGAGGCACTCGTCATAAATGGCGGTCTGTCCCACTCTATGAGGGACGTATGGTCACTTTATGTAATCTTGCAATGTACAAGAACTAACAATAAGAGCTACCAAAAACCAGCAGATGCATATTATATTGTCATACATCCAGGCCATATCGAGTCCAAACGTGACGTTGATGCCGATATGGGACTGCATTGAAGACACTGGCAGACCAAAATAGAGTATCTACAAGTTACAAAAGTAATTTTAAAAAGCGACTTCAAAATCGTGCAGATGTCATTAAGAACTGAGTTTGCCGATGTTCTTATAGATGCCATCACCAGATCTTGACCTCAGGTGTCCCCTTTCTAACAAAAAAAGACTCGTAGAAATCTGACAAGGTGGTAAAAAATGATCGCTAAACATACACAAAAAATGAAGAGGGAGGATTTTATCATGGTCCCTATTATTGGATCTTGACCAAATCGTCGCCTTTATCACGAAGTGACCTAACCAACAAAAATTTAAAAAAATTTTTTTTTGCGAATTAACTAGTGTTGACCTACTTTATCATCTCACGAAGCGGCACATCTACAACCTTAATAATGCGTGCAATACAGCATATTACTTATGTGTCCTATCTGCAATAACGCAGAATATTTTCCTTACGAACTGTTCTAAAAAATCCCGAGGGAGTTCGGCTCATCTGGAATTACCAAACAATAAAACAAGGCATTAGCATTCCATGATAAAATTTTGAAAGCGCAAACTCTAAATCCCTCTATATTATGTCGACCTGAGAATTACGTATTTTCGTTTCATTGCTTTCCTGTAAAATTTACTATTTGCTACTTATGCCACTTCGTGAGAAGGGGGACGAAATGTATATGGGACCACCCCTGAAGTACCTTCTTTCTAAAAAAAAAGAATTATTGAAATCGGACGGTAAAAAATTTAAAAAAATCCAACGAATTGAGAACCTCCTCCTTTTTTGAGGTCGGTTAAAAACTAGATTGGGTGCCTGGTCATCAAGGGATCGAGGACAATGAATATTTATTGGGAAAATATCCCAAAACAAGCACATAGGAAGAGGAAGACCATGCTCAAAAAGAATAGAACTATAAGATCTAGTCGCTATGAAGAGAAATTGTTAAAAACAATAATAACATGCCTCAGTTATGGAGGGTCAGTATAAATGACACTGAACAAAATAGGCACGTACAATGGAAACCTACTGAGTATGTCAGAAGGAACCATAAACACATACATTGATCATTAGTTATTTTTAATTAAATAACATTTCATTCAAGGCTTAGATTAAATTCTAAGATTAATAGGTGGCTAAGCTTGTTTTCGTGAGATACGTTTGCCAACATCAGATTCAATGTTGAAAGTTGTATCCACATGTATGGTTCAGGATTGAGTTTATTCCTTTGTATGCATAGTCGATCGCCAGAGATTCATCTCGGCGGTATCACCAGCGATCCGCTGGCGAAAGCCCGAAAAGATGGCAACTTGCTGGAGATTGTCTGACTTTCAATTTTTATTTATTTAACGAAAAACAACAAAACTACACTCTCCTTGTCTGTGGACTTTTCCAAACGCCCCATCACTACAGTATAGGTTATGTGCCTATACAGAGTGTACAGAGGTTATTTTTGATAAAATAATTTCTTTAAAAGATATTGTTTATAATAAGATAAAACCTTATCAAAATCAAGTAAAATTTTTAGTAAAACAAATACCACGATACCCGTTTACAAAACGCTTCTTAAATCTATCAATAGCTTATGATCTCATAACTTGATTAAACTGAACTGACAGAATGACATAAACAAATTATTTACAATATGAACATCTGTCAAAATTTATTAGGCTACTAAATTTTAATAAACGTTCTAGCAACTGACTGAAAGTGTTTGGAAAATAAGTCATTTATGTTTCATTAACGATCTATGTATATGTAACGTTTGGAGAGTGGATTACCCCACGTTACTTAGGCTCACTAGGTCCATTGTGCATCCTCCTAAATTGATAGGCACCTTCTAGCTCGTGAGGAAGTCTACAGATTTAATGTAGTTGACAGCGCCGTCAAGAGGTGCTTTTATCGGCTGGTGTTAGCCGATACTCGCTGAACGCAGATCTTTTAATAAATGGGAGTGTCGGGCAATCGTAGAAGATATGCTCCATGGTCTCATCTTCCTAATCGCACCCCCTGCAGTGGGCGGATTCTAACAGCCCTATGATATTGATATGCTTCCGTACTTGGCAATAACATTAACGATTTTTGTGAAGATACTTTTATTGGAAGGATACAACTTTTTTAAGTGTACACTAAGAAAATTAAATTAGCTACATAATACACAATTTTTTTCACTGTGCTTTTGTTGCGGCATTAAGCAGTTTTAGGTAAAAATGTAAACTATCAAATAACTTTGAAACCATCAATAATCGAATAACATATAATATGGTTGATGATTGTATTTAATATCCTCTTTCATCACCTCGCAGACTGTTCCCAAAACTTAAAGAACATTTGCGTGGTAAAATATTTTCAAGTGACAATTATGTTACGCCATATGTAATTGAATGGTTTGAAGTTGGAAAAAATATCTTCCGTGACTCTCTTGAAATACAGGGTGTCCCAATGAAATTTTATAAAATTTGGTTACGGTGAATTTAAAAGAGGAGATTTTTAAAAAACACTTTGTATAGGTAATACATAATTTCTGTGTCACTGAAGCAAAACTTATAGCAAAATAACACATATCAGCAAAAAACGCACGTTTCTACGATTTATTTAAAAGTTATAAGCTCTGGAAATGGGATACTTTTCATTGGGACACCCTGTACTAGAACAACGCTGGGACAAGTACATTAGAATTAAGGGGTAATTATTGAAATATTTAGGCAGGGACGGAGTATATTGGGATCAATTTTCAAACAACATTACTAAGGCGATTTATATAATTTTATTTAGAAAATAAAAAATTGTTCATAACTATCACTTTTATCTGTAATGAAGGAATTTACTTTCTGAAATTGGCAGCATTACAAAAACTAATGCTATTCTCTCGTCAAAGAATCGTACTTTATAGATAACACCGGACTTAAAAAACCTAATCTTGTATATTCCTCTTTCTAAGTTCCTCCAATATCCAATTCTTCATTTTGGTAGTACTGGCATAAACCCCTGGTACATCTTCTTGTCCGCAACCAATTCCCCAAGACACAATTCCAGCATGATAGTATCTGTTACTGGATGGTAGAGTACACATGAGGGGGCTTCCCCCGTCTCCTTTGCAGGCGTCTCTGTCTTTTTCACCGCCTGCGCACATGAAGGAGTTGTGAAGATCGAAACTGGCTCCTAATCTGGTTTTACGCAAGAGGTTCTGACATCTGTTGAAGTTCAGTAGGGGGACTTCGACTTTTTTGAGGATTGGAATACCTGAAAATAAATATTAGAGGTTTTTATTGTAGAAAGATATTTGAAATAAGAAGAAAAAGAAGATTTTCTAACTTTACCAAAAACTTGTCACTTGTCTTTATATTATACTAAAAGCCACATGTATTACGGCCAATTTCATAATCAATTTAAAGGACACTTTAATTTTAAAGTATCTTTTAACCATATAGTTTAAATAGCTTAAAGTCTCCTTTCATTAAAGGCCACTTTAGCTATCGATTATGAAATTGGCCGTTAGTAAAGTATTTTTAACATCTTTCTTCAGTTTTTACCCCATCCTCAACAACTTTAACAACAGGTTATTGGCCCAGAGCTCCAGAAGGCTGCAGTGAGTTTTAAGTCTCAAACATAATGTAAGGTTATCAGCTGCCTCCGATTGAAAAACGAAAAGGCCGTGAGACCTATAATACGTGGAAGTTTGCCGTACAGACTTATTTAGAACACGAAGAACTGTGGGGTGCTGTTTTAGGTACAGAAACAGATCAAAAAAGGTGACTAAAGCCCGCTCGAAAATAATTCTTTTAGTGAAACCTTTGAACTATGTTTACGTTCAGACAGCAACATCCGCGAAAGAAGCTTGGGACAGTTTATCAAGTGCGTTTCAGGACACAGGGTTAACGCGGCGTGTAGATTTATTGAGGATTCTAATAACTACTCAGTTAAACAATAGTAGTTCCGTGGAAGGTTAGTGATAAGTGGGTAGGCAATATTTTATTAGCAGGCTTACCAGAATGCTACAAACCGATGATTATGGGTATTGAGAGCTCAGGCACTCCAATCACAACAGATGCGATTAAAACTAAACTTGTACAGGACATTTCAGTAGTGAAAGGTGATGATCAAAAGTCTGTAGCTAGGTGTATGGAGCTAGTGGTTCTGGTTCAAGTTTTAAGGACAAACCGTCTTCATATAACCATAAATCAAAAGGTGTGCGTTGTTATCAATGCAATAAATACGGTCACTATGCCCAGCAATTGTGATAAGGAAAAGGACAGTAAGGACAAAAATAAAGACAATTCTAGTAATGCGTCACTGTTTTCTGCATTTGCAGTGCATAATAAAAACAATAATGTGTGGTACTTGGACTCTGGCTGTTCAGCTCATATGACAGCAAGTCGCGATATACTGCAAACAGAAAGAAGATCTGCAAAAATGACTGTTACTACAGCTAATAACGAAGAAATGAACACAGATATTATAGGTGATGTTAACTTAACATTAGCAGTCAATAAGAAACCTATAACAGTAAGTGATGCTTATTTTGTACCTGATTTAAATGTAAATTTGTTGTCTGTCAGTCAGATTGTTAAAAAAGGCAACACTGTTATTTTTGACTCTGTAGGTGCAAAAATCTTTAATTCTTCTAATGAACTAATTGCATCTGCCACACTTGATAATAATTTATTTAAACTAGATACACGTTTAGCCACTTCTAATGGCTCAGTCATGTTTAGTGTATCTACAGAAAAAGAATGTAATATGAGGCACCGTCGCCTAGCACATGTAAACATAAATAGTCAACATATTAAAAAATGGTCTAGTACATGGCATTGATTTTTCAGATAATTTTTCATCTGATTTTAAATGTGAAGTTTGCATATTAGGAAAAAGTCACCGTTTGCCATTCAAGTCTAGTGAGACTCATTCATCAAGACCCTTAGAACTAGTGCATTCAGATTTATGTGGCCCGATGCAGGAAAATTCACTATCTGGTTCATGATATGTACTTACATTTCTTCTTGATGATTATAGTCACAAATCGTTTGTTTATTTTTTGAAACATAAAAATCAAATCTTTGAGTATTTTAAAATTTTCAAAAATTTTGCTGAAACGGAAACTGGTCAGAAAATTAAATGTTATAGAACAGATAATGGCGGCGAATACTGTAATACAGAAATGAGAACATTTTTTAAGAATGCAGGTATACTACATCAGCTTTCTAGTCCGTACACATCAGAACAAAATGGCAAAGCAGAAAGGCTTAACCGGTCAATCATAGAGAAAGCTCGTTGTCTATTGATTGAAGCAGGGTTACCTAATATTTTTTGGGCCGAAGCAGTATACACATCAGTTTATTAACAGATTACCTAGTAGGAGCACTGACAAGACACCTGAACAATTGTGGAGTGGTTTTAAGCCAACAGTGAGACATATTAGAATATTTGGCTGTAAAGCAATTGCACACATTCCTACTCAGAAGAGGCAAAAATTAGATCCTAAAGCAACACTGTGTATTTTCATGGGCTATAGTTTTTGAATCTAAGGCATATAGGTCGTATGACACTGACAAAAATATTGTATTTGTGTCAAGAGATGTTCTATTTATCGAAAATGAAAAAGGTTCAGAGAACAAAAAAGGTACCTGATTTTTTAAAGGATTATGTGATATATTCTGCAGTAATCACAGAAGATACTGATCTTTTAACAGTGGAAGAAGCCCTCAACAGGCATGATAGAGATTATTGGTTTCAAGCCATGAAAAATGAATTTAAAGCTCTGATTCAAAATGAAACTTGGGATCTTGTAGATTTGCCTTTAGGTAAAAAACCTTTAAATAATAAGTGGGTTTTCAAAACTAAACATAAAGAAGGCGAAACAATGCCTCAGTACAAAGCACGGTTAGTGATCAAAGGTTGTGCACAGCAAAAGGACATAGATTTTGAAGAGACATATGCACCGGTTGTCAGATATAGCTCGATAAGGTATTTATTATCATTTTCAGCCGAACACAACCTAGATATTTATCAATTTGATGCAGTGACAGCTTTTCTTCAGGGCGACTTAAATGAAGAAATATATATGGTTCCTCCTGAAGGTTTCAATGAAACAAACAAGGTATGTCATTTAAAAAAATTACTGTATGGATTAAAATAGGCCAGTCGTATTTGGAATCTAAAATTGGGCACGTTTTTAAAGAAAATTGGATTGAAACAATCCCAGAGTGATTTCTGCATTTATTATAAAATGAATGAAAATTGTGTTTTAATATTGGCAATATATGTAGATGACATGATACTTTTGTCCAATAATAAGAAAGATAAAAATGATCTTAAAAGTCAGTTGATGGAAAACTTTAAGATGAAAGATATTGGTGAAGCAAAATCGCTCCTTGGATTTCAAATTTCAAGGGATAGAAATAATAAAAGAATTTGGATTAGTCAGCGTCCATACATAGAAAAAATATTAAACAGATTTAACATGGACAATTCAAATCCAGTGGATACTACTTCATCAGTAAGTGAAAAATTGTCAAAAAGTCAATCACCTACCAGTGCCGATAAACATAAAAAAATGGAGTCAGTGCCAAATCAAGAAGCTGTTGGCAGTTTATTTGCTTCACAAATTTCAAGACCTGATATTTGTCATGCTGTCAATTGTGTGGGTAGATTTAATCAGAATCCTGGTTCTGCTTATTGGTCTGCTGTAAAACGAATACTTCGATATCTAAAAGGGACTATTGATTATGAACTCGAATTTAAAGGTGAGAAACTTAGTGACTCAGATATAATCGGTCATTGTGATGCAGACTAGGCTAATGGTCAAGATGATAGAAGATCGGTGACTGGATATATTTTTCTCCGAAATGGTTGTCTGATTTCCTGGAATAGTAAAAAGCAACCGACAGTAGCGCTCTCCACTACGGAAGCTGAATATATGTCTATGTCATCAGCAGCTCAAGAGGCTTTATGGCTTCGTGGATTAAGCAGAGAGTTAAGTTTGACCTCAGAACCAACTCTGTTATATGTTGATAACCAAGCAGCTCAGAAGTTAGCTTTAAACGGAGCCTATCAAGCCCGCACTAAACATATCGATGTGCGCCATCATTTTTTAAAGGAAAAATAAATGATGGACTTTTAATTTTAAAATACGTGCCTACTCAATCTATGATTGCCGATTCGTTGACAAAACCTTTGGACAGACTAAAGTTTTTGAATTGTGTGAAAAGTCAAGGACTTATTTCAAATAGGGAGGGTGTAGAAACATATTTGAAATAAGAAGGAAACAAAGATTTTATAACTTAACCAAAAACTTCACTTGTCACTTGTCTTTATATTATACTAAAAACCACATGTATTAGTAAAGTATTTTTAACATCTTTCTTCAGTTTTTACCCCCTCTCAACAACTTTAACAACACTTATAATGACACATAATCAAAAAGTCAGTAATTCCACTATGTAGAGGTTAGAGGTAATACACGGGAAGTAAAAATCACTCGAACCCAACTTGTTCTTAATATTTACTATTATAATAATTTAACTATTAAGCCTTATCGATGTATGGTGGATTAAATACAGACAGTATACGAAGAAGGGGACGAGACAATCCACCAAAGCACTCCCTTCAAATATTTAAAAAATTTGCAAATGGCGTTAAACCTTTTTCTACTAGTCCATTAATAAAGACATGACCAATATTTTTACCTTTCATATTATCTTACAACACAAGAAGACGTCCATCTCTATTTTTCTCCCAATGATAATAACATGCCAAAGTCATAAGATTTGTCAAAAATTCCAAACTTTGAAAAATGACTTTAAGTATCCCTTTTTTAAAAAGTATTTCAATCATTTTGGCGTTTCTTTTTGCTACACACTGTATAATCAATTTAGTTTTTAGCTTTGAAGAAATGTTGACCCAAAAAATTTCAAGATTTATTTACATAAATTTTGCTTTCCAGAACATATTTTTGATTAGTACTATACCAATGGTACTTGGAATTATTTTTAGAGGAAACGCGGCCATGGTTCCATTTCTGGTAGTACTTCCGTGCTCCATGGTATTCAATGTGATTGGATGTATTGTTGTTGGTATTAACATGGTGATATCAAGTTTTGATTCACTGGTTTTGTTGGTATTTTTTATTATTGGATGTATGATAGATTTGTTGGCTTTTTTGGTTGGATTTTTGCTATGGAAGAAATTGGTAAAAGCCGAACTTGAAACAGAAGAAAATATTTTTGAAAGATACGCTTTTAAACGTTTTGAAAATTTTGTTGAATAGCTATAAAACTATTTAACATTCCACAAAGAATTAGAATCACTACTTCTTAATAAGCTGCTGTAGATAAGGTTTGATGTCGTTATTATACATACTACCACTGTATTGATTTAATTAAAGTTTATTAATAAATTATATTTATGAACTAATTATAATACTGTTTTAATTTATTATCAAGTTCATAATATAAAAAATAAAAAGGTTCCAATGACTCGCTCTCCTAATATTTGGGCATTATATTTTTATCTAGCAAACAAATTATCGGTTGCTTACCATCTTCTTCTGATCCTTTCCCCCAACCGGCGACCAAACACCTACCACTATCTATCACCTCATCGGGAGGCAAACAAATACTATTTATAGAATTAGTCTTGCTCGACTCCATGGGCTTGTCTAAGATTAGTAAGGCCGCGTCATTGTAGAGTGCTCCACCGTAATACTGTGGATGGTGGACGATTTCTATCAAATTTCTTTCATGTTCTATATCGTTTCCCAATTTTGGTAACTCGATGTTGCCATTTAAGATGACCTTGAAGTCTTCGGGATTCTTCCTAAAAACTAAAATATTAGTAAATTTGGTTAGAAAAAGAACTAGTAAATCAAAACCATCTAGTCAAGTGTTTACGAAAATATTAAAAAAATGGAAAAATAGGAGCTCACCTATGAAAATAATGATTAGCCGTCAAAATAACTTTGGGATTAATCAAAGTTCCACTACAATGGAAGTCCCACCTGTTACCATTTTTCTTCTTCTTATAAATGGCGGCGATCCATGGAAACTCTCCGTCGATGGAATTTTCGTCATCCGTGGAAATCCTGACATTGATTTTGGTTCTTTGTGTACCGCACATGTGCTTTGAAGGATTTGAGGTATCTGGTGCATCGATGATTACATCTGGAGATCTCGGGTTCGTGCTAGTGTCATTGGTAGTTGTGATGGAGTTTGTTCCGCAACATATTATCTCGCCATCGAATTTCCCGCCCTTGCATATCAATGTTTCGTTTCGTTTATCGTAAGAGGGATTTTCGTTTATTCTAAAACAAAACATACTTTATATTTGTAGAATTATTCAGCTTAACCTTCCGTTAGTCGCGTGTATTTGGTAGATACATGAAGTGCTTTTATTTCCCCCTCTCCGGTAGTTTAGGCGCCTACTACTCCCACCATTCCAGTAGCTTCCTCGCTTACGGGCATCTTTCGAATAGTGCACGAATCGGCTTGGTACATATAAGTGGTTTTGAAATATTGGCGTTTTGTATCTCACAGATACACGCGACTCTTGCGGTAAGTTTAATAAATATGTTTTTTCTTTGCATATCTTTACTAGTTTTAAAGGTAAATTGAATAGTTATTTGCTGTGTGAAATTACATTCTTCAATTGCATTGGCTGATAATAAAAAATATGATATGTATCTAGGAGATACATGCGACTATTAACGTAACTTTTATTGTTTTTAGGCAATAAAATGGAATTTCGACGTGAAAAGTATGATTTGAACAATGAAAAGCACTGTGAGGAGCTGAGAAATCTATTGTTACAACAGGAAAGTGATGATGAAGATAAAAGAGTAGATATTGAAGAGTAAAACAGTGATACAGACGCGTCTGTTTGTTTTGAGGACCGGGAAGAAAATTCTGAGAGCGAACAAAGTGATTATTGTGTGAGTGAAAAAGACGAAGAAGAAAATGCAGTACATTTTACTACTGTTCAAAAGAAAAAGAATGTTTTAGTGAATGAGTGGAAATGGCAAAAACTTCCCCTTTCACAAAGAAGACGAAACTCTTCTCAAAATATTCTTATGCAACTACCTGGGGTAATTGAAGCCGCTAAACATGCTAAAGGGATATACGAAACTTGGAACTTATTGATTGACGATACAATGCTGCAGGAGATTGTTGAATGTACCAATAAATACATTCAAAGTATTCAAATACAATTAACCCTTTAACGTCCACTGTAAACGCATGGTTACATTGAACAAAAACCTTCTCTAAATTCACTCCTCGTATATTTAATCTCACCGGGCGCTCTTACCATATGGATACAACCTTATATTGTTGGTTGCATACACAACAAATCGAATAATTCCTAAAAATTTTGTTTGGCGCTTGTTTTTTTCACGCGTTTCCTGTGTTGTGCTACTGAGAACTGTCAGTTGTGATAAATAATATAATTTCAGTAAGTAATTTTATTTATTTAGATTTATGTTTACGTTTATAAGTTTATAGAGGGACAAAACTAATTACTAAGATAAATATAATTTAATGCATATTTACATACTACAAGAAATTAGATTTGAATAGTATAGTAACCATTTGGTTACATTGACCGATAAAAAATTTACTTTTAGAAAAATGGATGGTTTATTCAAGGAAATATCGGCAGAATACTCAGATCTGGAAAACACTTAAAATCTTATGAAATTGCGGTTTCAACTTCTCAATGTAAAAAAAGAGAAGTTTAAGCAATTTTCAATTGGAGTAAAGACGACCTACCAACAAATGATTCGGTTTTGGAAGGAAGAGGAAATTTTATTCCCGTAACCAATGAAGAAGTACACGGATGTTATACAAAATATTGTAGGCTAAACTGGAATAAAAAAACTCTTTCTACGACTTTGACAATTAATTTTTTAATTTTCTCTATTTTTTTGTTATTTTTTCGTTCAGAATAAATATTGCTTATAAATCTAATATAGGTGTATTTATTTGAAATTCTATTACTCTACCGGGCACTGTTACCACATGGTTACATTATCAAAGTTATCTTTTTTCAAAAACTTGAGTACTCTACTAGGTACTTCTGTCAGCTTTAGATGGACACTAAAAATGTATGAGTAAAATAACATATTTTTCTTATTAGGCTTTTTATGTTTGCCCGATAAAGGGTTAACTCGACCTAGAGATGCTAAAATAACCAATATTTCTGAAATCAAGACAGTTATTGGCTTGTTATATTTAGCTGGCGTTTACCATGCCAATCGAATAAGTTTAGATGAACTATGGTCAGAGGATGGGGTACAGAGGTTTGGAAGACCATGAGTTTGAGGAGATTTCGTTACATAATGCGCTGTTTGAGGTTTTATGACAGGGAAACGAGAGACGAGTGAAAACAAATCGACCGCTTGGCAGCAATAAGGAATATTTTCGAGGCATTTGTGACAAATTGCCAAAATTCATACTCTTTGCGCCAAAACGTGACTATTGATGAGAAATTAGAAGCTTTTAGAGGACGTTGTGCTTTTCGCCAGTATATACCTTCTAAGCCGGCTAAATATGGAATAAAAATATTTACCCTTGTAGACGCAAAACTCTCTTATATCTACAATATGGAGATATATGCTGGACAACAACCAGAAGGACCATATGGCATAAGCAATAAATCAGTTGATGTGGTCAAGAGACTTGTTACTCCTATTCATAATTCTGGCCGTAACGTCACGATTGACAACTGGTTCACAAGCTATGATTTAGTAGAAGATCTTAGGCAAAAGAAACTCTCTCTTGTAGGCACTCTGAAGAAAAAAAATACGTGTGGCACTCGGGGACTGCCGAGGTAAAGCTATTACAAAGCATTTTTTATCAACTTATGCAATTATAATTATTTATTTTATTTATGCAGTATTTTTTTTTCTTTGATATTAATTCAAGTTTTTTCTTTGATATTAATTTAATTTACACTTTTTGAGCGTGGTGACCGATAAGAAAACAAATTTGTTTTATTGAATAAATGAGAAGTTAGTATTGTTTAAAATATTTTTATTATCTTACAATACATGTAGGTTATTCAGGAATGTTTATTATTGAAAGTATAGGTTTATGGTAACTGAAATAAGGAACATAAGTTTGAGACTTGATATCCTCTAAATATCGTATTTTGTTGTGGATTCTTGTGGATCATTATTCATTTTCAAATTCAATTTTTCCGAAATTGTGTCTAAAAGAGCAGTTAGCAACCGAACCTGAAATCCAAAGACGACAAATGACAAACGTAGAAGTTCTGCCGGATGCCGATCCTGAAAATATCCTTGCTCCTGTGCTACACGAAAAATGTACGCAGAAAAAGAAAAAGATGTAGTCCGTGCTATTCACAAACAAAAAAATCCCGTCTCACAAAATTTTTCTGTGTAAAATGTTCAAAACCTTTGTGCCTTGATCACTGTAAAAATATTTGTAAAGATTGTGTTCCTGGGCAAATAATGTAAATATTTATGAATAATTTGATTATTTTATAATTATGTCTGTTCTTTTTTGTTTTGTAGAGCAAAAATGTTTAAATTAAGCAGTTTTCTAATTTTTTTTTATTATTTCAAACCCTAAAAATGATAATGTATCTATCAGATACATGCGCGACCAATCCCGAAAGCTTTTTGACGCGACTAGCGGAAGGTTAATCACAGAAAAAAAATGTCAAATTGATTAAAAAGTAATGTCATGGGAGCTATTTTCGACCAGTCCAGTCAAGTCCCTCTTTGGCTTATTTATTAAATTAATTAATTCTTTAGATAGAATCTCCATTTACAAGACAATATAAATTAGAATTCATAAATGTAATACAGTCCCAGACAACACACCAAATCCCAGAGATATCCACAGAATATCTTTTATGGATATCCAATATATCCACAGGATATCAGAAATATTCCGTGGATCTAATATGGATATCCAAATGTCCGTATATATCCAGAATATAGAAGATATCCTAATGGATATCCAGCAAAATATCTAATGGGTATCTTCCAGAAAATACAAGACATCCCAGAGATATCCACATAATATATTTTGTGGATATTTAATATATCCAATTTGGATATCCAACCAAATGTCCGTCTATATCCGAGAATATAGAAGATATTCGGATATTCAGCAACATATTTTATCTTTAGTAGAGGTTCATAAATAACCAATGATTATTGAATAACGTCGAAAGAAAATAGCAGAGATAAAAAATATTTTCAACACTCAAAATATTTTCAACACTCTGCTTTTGATTTTGCCCACTAAGGAGAAAGTCATCCTTATTAGGACTCTTCAGCAATAAATGGAAATTCTCGATTCCAGTCTCTATTGGAGTCTGAGTAGGACACAAATTTCGATCGAACTCAATTACGGCGGGTCGAGCATGAGTAGACGCGAAAGTGGTATCGCCATCTATACTTAGTAAGCAAAATCAAATAACATCTAGTGGATATCCACGATGGTTTGCGTTCGCGCCTAGACTTTGATATACTTAGTGGATGTCCATGGGATATTGAATACACCTTAAAAAAATTAATTTTAAATATCTGAACGGTACTATTAGCCACAATGGCGAGCACAATGGCGTAGTTTTTTAATAATTTGCTATATAATTACTTTTATTTATGGACATTTGCATGTCTATAAATTACATATCATGGATATAAAATAGATATCCACCATGGACTGGACATTCAGTGGATATTGGGATGTGCAGTAGATATCCAAAGGATTTGGTGTGCTGTCTGGGGTAAAACAATTAATCTCATACAATTAGCCAAATTTGTTTAACATGTTTATGCTACAAAAAGAAAATATATATATATATATATATATATATATATATATATATATATATATATATATATATATATATATATATATATATAAGAAGAAAACATAAACATGATTCAGTTAGTTTATGAAAATTAAGGGACAAAAATATGTTAAGCCGACTCTGGTCCTCTCGCCGTTGCAAGCCACTTCGTCTATGTTTCGATACCGCAGGACAAAGATAAGCGCACTACTTCGAGAAGCTACCAAAGAAATTGATGCACGTCGGCTGAGTCATAGAGAGAGAACTTTCAGAATTTCTAGACCGTTGAGAATGTACTAGTGCAGAGCTAGCTTTATATAAATAGCGCGAGTCTGTCGGTAGATGGAAAGATTCAATATGAGTGTGGTATAATAAAAATAAATTCTGATTTATGTCATTTTTATTTAAATATTTATTTAACCTAGATTTTAGTCATTGTTCAAAAACTTTGGTAACACTAATAACGGATATGGGACGGTAGTTATTACCGCCCTTTTGATTCCATTTTTTTTTTTAAATAGGTTTAACTACAGCCCTTTTAAAATCATTAGGGCAATAATAACCGCTCGTAAATATGTTATTTATCAAAAAAACACATTGGTTCAGCAATATTCTTTACAATACCTTTTAGGGTTTCGGATCTGATTTGGTCAATTCCAGAAGCATTATTGTTTTTTAATTTGTTGACAATATAAAAATCTCGCTTAGATGCTTATTTTTTACCAATAGAAGAAAATATATCATTCTGTTTTATTATTAGTAACTTTTCCAGTTTCAGTTTCTCAGAAATAATGGCATCTATAGATACTATATAGATGTGCCAAGTTACGTATTACAAGATTCTCAGGCAAGCTTACGACTTAAATTATCTATCTGTATGTATGTGCCAGTTCAATTTTTAATCTATAATAATTCCCAAGTAACTATATATTATTTTTGATTCGAACTGAAGATATTGTTTTCACTTTATTATTATATATGGTTTTAAATATAGGTTTTTCCTTAACAGGAAAACCGCGGTTTTTCATTTTTTTAACAACGTCACATTGTTTGGAAGTGGTTTAAAAATATCCTTCTTTTCCATCCTTAAAATTTTAAACACGTCATGATTTTTGATTAAATATGGTGTTAGTGATAATCTCTTTGTAATTTATGTATCTATACCATAGAAAAAGTTTTTATGTAAATTGCGCCTGATTTATGATAACTGAAATAATAAATGTGTATTATTAGTTAACATTATCATCTTCTGATTTAGGTACTTCTGGTAATTACCTATATATATTTTATAAAATCTGTACAATTGTACAAGGAATCATGAGAAATATGAATTTTCAGTTTAAAACTGAATTGGTGTTTTTCAATAATAGTTATTTATACATTGACAACATAAATAAGTCTTAAGGTGAGTACAGCACCCCCTTATAATTTTCGGACAAGCCTATTTCAAAAAATAATTTTTTTTAAAAGTTAAAATTTTGGCACAATAAATTAGGCAATAATATCTAGAATATGCTTATATTTTAAAATTTTAAATATTTTCAGTTTCCAAGAAAAAAAATAAAAGGGCTTTAAATTTTGAAATATCATAATGAAAATAAATGCATTCCTCAACAGCAGTATTTTTAATATAATCCCCAAATTTAAGCTCTCAATCTCTTGTTAATGATTTTTTAAAATTCGCCGAAATTAGTGGCTAAAACGCCTCGTTAAGTGCAGCTTTCTGGTCTAACGCGACTGTAACTATCGTATCGTACACTCTGAGTCATCATTCATTTCTTGCAATGATTTACACCAGTTTAAACCAGAAAATAGCACTTAACGAGGCGTTTTAGCCACTAATTTCGGCGAATTTTAAAAAATTATTAACAAGAGATTAAGAGCTTAAATTTGGGGATTATATTAAGAATAATGCTGTTGAGAAATGCATTTATTTTCATTATGATATTTCAAAATTTAAAGCCCTTTGATTTTTTTTCTTAGAAACTGAAAATAATTGAAATTTTAAAATATAAGCATATTCTAGATATTATTGCCTAATATATTATGCCAAAATTTTAACTTTTAAAAAAAATTACTTTTTGAGATATGCTTGTCCGAAAATTATAAGGGGGTGCTGTACTCACCTTAACTTTGAGGGCAATAGTTGTTAAACAAGTCAAAGATCACAAGATGGTCATAAAGTTGTAGTTTTTTTAAATAACTACTGTGTTCTTGTACACATCATTTTATTAAAATAATTAGGGAATTAATTCATCCTGTTATATAAGAAATTGAAACTAACTTTGTCTTTTCAGATAAGGAAATAAAAATTACGTCATACAATGTATCCCAAATGGAGTTATGAAATTGTAGTTTTATGTTATGAATATAGAAAAAATAATAATAATTAATAGATTGGTTCTGTTTAATAAATGAAATCAAACTGTCAAGAAAAATGACAGATGCTACTTAACAGATACATGTGAACAATACCAACCTAGGTTTTGCCTCGGTTGTTAAATGGTTTTCTCTCGTCAAAAAATTCTTTTCGCTAAGTAAAACACGATACTTTCTATACGAACTTCAATATATGCCATGAAAAAAAAAATCGTAAACAAATGATATATTTGTATCAGAATCAAGAAAAATCTATTAGTTCAATATCTAACATCGTACACTGATAGTTCTGAATAATAAACGTTAAAACTTCATAAGCAACTAACACCGCACTACTAGATGTGGATTGTTATAAAATTTACACTATTCTAATTATTATTTTTTGTTTGTTTTTATGAGGCTAATGGCAGGGGCGGATGGACCCACCGGGAAACCGAGAAATGTCGCGGCATAGCCTAAAGAATAATATAGCCCCGACACTCTCTATCGGCGCCTTTGATATCTGCGAGACCATTTCTCTAAACGGTAGTGGGGACCGCACGAATTATTCGGTCTTGACGTACAGTAAGCCGGCAACGAAACATGTATGGGCCGTATTTGGAAAATATAATATTTTAAATGTATATATTTATTTAAGACTAAAATGTCATATTTATAAAAAAAATAAAACGCAAATAAATATTAAATAGTTTATATTTAAAACATGCGAATGGCAAATATTATAAATATTATCCTGTTATATTTTATCAAACTAAAATTGAGTTAAACGTTTACTTATTCGGTAACAAACCTACTCCCTGTTATATTACCTATATAAAATGGCTTTACAAATGTTTCCAAATAATAAGTTTGCGGTTCCTGTTCGCCTGTTTAAAATTTTTATTGATATCTTTTATTGTATAATATATTCTTACACGCGCATATAACCTCATAAGGTAAAAACGTGGAAACTGCTGACAAGGATGGTAAAATTTTATTTTTTCTTATTTATTCTTTAGGCTATGGTCGCGGTGCGCCGGTCCTACAGGGGCGCCGGTCCTACAGGGGCGCCGACACGGTTTTTAAAATTGTTTTTTGTAACCCAATTTGTGGTTATAAATTAAAAAAAATATATAGAATTTCATTTATTGCTGGACCGGCATGCTTAAGTTGTTGAAGCCATATACCATTAAAAAAAAATTAAGTATTATCGTGTAACCACCTAAAGCCGACCCTGGCCCTCTCGCCGTTGCAAGCAGCTTCGTCTATGTTTCGATACCGCAGGACAGAGACAAGCGCACTCCTTCGAGAATTTACCAGAGCAATCGTTGCGCGCCAGCTGACTCACAGATAAAGAATTCCCATATATTCTAGACCGTCAAAAATCTACTTGCGCAGAGCTGACTTTTATATAAATAGCACGACTTTGTCGGTAGAAGTTTAAGTTTAAATATAAATGTTATATATAAACAGTTTTAAATAAATGAACTATTTTTATATTAAACAATCATTACCTACAGTATTTTACTGGAAGCAGTTTGTATTTAAACCAATTGCTCATATTTTTTATATCATTTTTTGCTTTTTCTTTCAATTCAGTCCAGTTGTTTGTCTCATAGAATACAGCTGTATCATCTTCAAAACTCACAATTGTTCCTGTCGTATTTATTTTGAAGAGATTGTTTAAATATATTGATAATAAAAGGACCAAGTAGAGTGCCTTGTGGCACACCGAGTTTTACTATTTTCGTATTACTAAAATGTTCATTAATTTTTACCACCTGCTCTCTGTTTGTTAAGTTATTTTTTATTAGATCTAGAGAGCCTTCGCCAATCCCCGTATCTTTGATAGATTGGAGCAATTGTGAATTGATCACAGTATCAAAGGCCTTAGTAAAATCCAAGAAAACGCAGAGTGACGGTTTATGATGCCAGAAATGTTCACTAGAAAGTATCCTGTAGGTATTCTAAACATGTATTTTCATCGGGAAAGTATTATTATCATCATAGGCGCCGAATCCCCGGGGGCTCTGGGCACACAAGCACCCGCAGTAGTTTTAAACAGGGTGCAGAGCACTCATAGCACAACGTGGTCAAAAAGTGCCAATAAGTGAAATGAAGAAGCTGTCGTGGCCTAAGTTGGTAGAGCGACAGGATGACTCGATGCGGCATCAGTTTTTCATTGCCTGTAAGAGTTGTGTGCTGTGACGTTGTAAGTTACGATATTCCTAATGCAAAATATTAGGGCTTTCATCTTAATACCCAATTTATTTATTTTTCTTAGGTTAGAAAACAATTTTTTATTCGAAGTAATACAAGACGTCTTTTTAAATTTCTATCTTTTAATTTAAACAAATACGTAACACGATGAGTTTAATAAAAGGTATGTTACGAATTAGCACGGTTGCAAATTGGCGCCACCTCATCTGCAGTACATATTTAAATATTAACAAAACTTTCCTGAAATAATTAGCTTTTAAATGCTATAAAAAATGGTGGAAAGTTCATAACTTTTAAATATTTGTTAAATATCACTTATTAAAATATTATGCATTAAAAGTAAAACAAACTATAGACTTTCCACCATTCTTTACCGTACTCTGAACCTATTTTTAAAAATATTATCGTTCGGAGCTGTATTTTTTGTGTTAAAAAAGTCGCTGTCAGTTGTCATTGACAACGCGTTGAACTTGGATTTAAGGGTTTATTATTCTTGTTGTATAAAACTCTCTGACGTCAAAAAAAGAATGGCTAATAACGGTCTAAAATTAACAAGACAAGAACTCTGTACATATTCTATCGAGCAAAGGCTTGAGGAGAGAAGGGAGAACATTTGTTTCAGATCAAGCACCGTTAAAAAAAAACGTTCATTTAGAGTCAGAAACAGCGCTTACAGTAGTGCTCTCGAGTCATTTACTAAAAAAATTTAGAGGAAAACATTTTTTGCCAGTTTCACCCCTTGAACGGAGGTGAGACTCACCCCTTAAATCTTAAATGCAAAGAAGGGTCGAATGATATCTTATTCTACAGGTAGTTTTACCTAGATTATATCCCCCGATATAGCCCATATAGTGACTCACCAAAAGTATAAAACCGGTTTAACATAATTTTTACATTATTATTAAAAAAAATAATTTTTTGTAACAATTCTAGTTTTATACTTCAATTATTGCTATCAGATGACATTCTTTGGTTGTCGTAAAGTAGTAAGGTGTAGTTAATTTCGTTGTAGAGTCGGTGTAAAAGTGGCATATCAATGATAATGGTTTACTCAATTGCTGCTAAGAGGGTGCAAATAATTTCACTTTTTTGCGAACAATGAATGTGCTAATAGAACTGCCCAACTGTTTAACAATCAAGATCGACAAATCAATCGAAAGTATATTTTGGAATTAGTCCAAAAGTTTTAGGAAACAGGGTCAGTAGTTAACAAATACCGTAAAATGGAAAATTCTGTAGTAATTTAAGCTACAGAGGTGACGATTTTAGGGCATGTTGTTCAAGAGCCCACATTGAGTACAAGACAGTTGGTATTAAGAGAAGAAGCATTCAGAAGATATTGAAAAAACACAAGTTTCATTTCTACAAAATACATCTGGAACAAGAACTTAACGAAGACGGTTTTGATAGGCGATTACAATTTTTTGAAATTATGACTGAACGAGCAATAAATGATCAGCAATTTCTTTTCAACGCGTGTTTTTCTAATGAATACACTTTTTTTCTAAATGGTACGGTAAATCGTCACAACTGTCGTTATAGGTTCGATCCAAATCCCAGAATATTTCATGAAGTGCATACGCAACCTCAGGAAAAACTGAATGTTTGGACTGGCATTTTTGATAACCGTATAATTGGCCCCTTTTTTTACCTAGAACTGTAACCGCAGAAATGTATCTGGAATTATTAGAAAACGACATTAATCCAGCATTATTAGAGTTGATTGAGAATGACGATCAGTATATAGCAAACAATTTTATATTACAGCAAGACCGTGCGGCACCCCATTTTGCACTGACTGGTCGTCAGTATTTGGATCAAACGTTTGTAGGTCAATGGATCGAAATAATAGGAAGTATTGAGTAGCCTACAGGATCTCCGGATCTAAGCCCGTTAGATTTTTTTATGGGGCCACTTGCAACACAAAATTTATGCCACCCAGCCAACATCACTGGAAAATCTGCGACAACGGATAACTGATGAATATCCCCAAATTGCTTCAAAATGTCCAAGAGCGTTTTGAACAAAACCTCTATTATTGCATGGAGGCCAAGGGTCAGCATTTTCAGCATTTACTCTAGTAACTGGTAAGCAGTTAAAAAAAATAAAAATCGTTAAAAGATCATGGCTAGGAAGACAGTACCCATTTAAAACTCGAGGGTTATAATCTAGGTAAAAATACCTTCAAAATAAGATATCATTCGACCCCTCTTTCCATTTAAGATTTTAGAGGTAAGTTTCTCCTCCGCTAGAGGGTTTCCATTCAGGGGCTAAAACTGGCAAAAAAAATTCCCACTAAAATCAAAAATTGACGGGTCCGAGCGTTTTTTCGTAAATGACCTGTTGTGTCCAAAATGGGCTCTGTTTCGTTTTCAAATGGCCACCCTGTATATGTACTAAATCATCAAAAATCTTCTTCTAAATTCATGATAGTTAATAAATGTTTTATAGTGTGTTTCTACTTATTTCATTGGTAATCTTGCACCGCAGCACCACTGTATACCAGTGATGGCTGCACCGAGTATATATTATTGCCAGATGCAAGATATCTCAATTTAGGTGGGAGCCTTCAGCATACCGATTGTTGATACTCCGTATGCCGCTTCAATCCTCAAAACGCCAGTAATTCAACATATATGACATACCTTTTGTTTTCAAGAAAATTTTAATAAATTCAACGCTTGAAAATGGCTTTTAAAGTGCTTTTAAAAAGCCAGTGATGACCCTAAATGGGGTGTAGAGGGGGGAGATCACATTTCCCGCATAGAGGCCGGGCACCCAAAGCAATTTTTAAGTTCCGGCGCCTATGATTACCATATAAGGAATATGTATATACAGTGTGGAAAAGCCAAATGGTATAAATTCATTATTTCGATTACTGTACATATTTATAGAAAATCCCGAAACACGTCAAATTTAAATTATAAATAAACATTCTTTAAAGTGAAAATGTGAACCCTACCTTGAATAACAGTTACAACCCCTAATTTTTTAAATGGGAAGTATAGGCTTGTGTTATATCGTTTGAAAGGTCTTTTCATTTTCTATCCAAAAATGTTATTGTTTTTAAATTTATTGCAAAAATTAACATAAAAAAAAACATTTTTGGATAGAGAATGAAGAGACCTTTCAAACGATATATCACAAGCCTATACTTCCCATTTAAAAAATTAGGGGTTGTAACTGTTACTCAAATGGGGTTGAAAGTAGGGATCACATTTTCACATTAAAGAATGTCAATTTATAATTTAAATTTGACGTGTTTCGGGATTTTCTATAAATATGTACAGTAATCGAAATAATGAATTTTTCCATTTGGCTTTTCCACACTGTATAAGGAATTGTAGAAAATGTCTTTTACTCTTGGTCAACCGAAGTTATTTAGAAGCTTACACTTATACACTTATACAAAAGATCAAAATATTTTTTGACATCAAAATACCTATATATAAAAAAAAGGGAATTTGTCTTGAGCAACTAGAGATATTATTCTGATGCTATTGACCTCCTCACCGTATTTATCACAATCACTCCAAAATATGTGAGATAACACCAGATATTTACGTTTTGGGATCCTAAGAACCAGAAAAATATTTTTTTTAGAAATGTTGGGTTTTACGTACATGTGTGTGACGTTTTTTTCTTAGCTCGATACAGCCCAAACTTTCCAACTTATTTCGATGAGATTGGGAACATAGGGTTTTAGGAGCCTCTGAAAAGCTGATTAGATTTTGGACATAGTCGGTGAAACTGGGTGTACTTTATAGCGGGTTATTTATTTTTATACTTCTGTTATCTTTAATTAAAAAAGAAAATTTTTTATTGTTTAAATTATTTCCCTAAAATTGTTTGTATTGGAAATATTTGATAAAACATACAAAATTAACTGCTTTTTTTTAAACAGGTATCTCACTTTCGTAGAATGTCGTGTGTTGCGAAAACAATAAAATTTTTGATTTTAAACAATTGTTTTAAAAATTTAATTGGGGTCGTTTATGATATTAGACCATCAACTCCCCTGTATAAGAAAAAATATGGAATTTATTAACTTCCACTACCCCCAAATGATAAGACCTAAGAATTAATTTGAAAAAATTAAATTATTTTTATAATTTTTTCTTACGTACGATTTAGAATTTACCCTCCACTTCTTCTATCTGCAAAAACAAAAAACTTGAACTCCCGCCTCCTAAGCTGCCTACTTACGTAATAATCGAACGCTCCCTTGTTACCGGTTTCGAGGGGGTTAAGTGGAGAGGTTGCTGCCGTTTCACGATGCTCCGTTTTTTTATATTTATAAAGGTCTCTTTTTTATATTATTCTTGAAGGGTTCTCTGGAGATTTGTCTGAAAATTTCTTTTTAATTTTGGGATTGTTCTCTAGATGTTTTCCCCAAGAATTTTCTTGGATGCATTTTATACTGTTTTTACCTGTCATAGGATTTTTGTTTTTAATCATTTTTTTTTTTGACCTACCTACTTAATAATTTTTCTTTTTAAAGCATTTTTTCTAGATTGTATATTTTTTTAAGAATATTTATAGCCCTAAATTGTTGGTTTATTAAAACATGTATATGAGATTTTGTGAATATAAAGAATTATTTTAATCAATCGGAAATTATATAGAGCGTACCCGTAATTCAAAACTTTCAAAATAGCTAAAACTCCAGCACGTTCCCCTTCCATTTTTAACACGCTTTTATTAGCTTGGTATGTATGTATCTATGTAACGGAATCTTTGAACGTAATTTTTACCCCCTCCAAAACGTTTGATTGATTTGAAATTTTGTGCACTTATCAAGGGCCGATGACAATGTAATAATTTAAATAGTTTTTCTTACTACCCTGATCAGGACCTTCGGGATTAGCCATTTTCCAAATCCGATAACGTATGTTATCCCTAACTTTTTATCAAATTTTATTCAATGGTAGGGGTTGAAGTGAGGGGGTGCATTTTTTATCATCTCTTTCAATCCTCTATTCATCCATGTACTCATTATTATGGTTAGTCCCAATAAAAACCCAGTTCAAGTCCGCTATAGATGCAGTTAGTCAGTTATCCCTGTGGTAACTTTTTTTAGAAATATTATTATACGATTCCGCCGATATCACAGAGGTTATATAAAATGGGGATATCGGCGAAATTGTCTAATATTAAGGAAGATTTTAGCGAAATCACCGAAATCGTAAGAATTTTAAGTGTTTCCCAAAATACGAATGCGTTTTATAAAGCCGTCAAAAATATCAATAATATTTATAAATGGGACAAAATTTTAATTTTTCTTTTGGTTTTGTCTGACTTTTTCGAGGATTTCAAATCTCTGTTTGCATATTTAAGAGTATAAAAAATTCTGAGTCTTTTAAATAATTTAATGGTGTACATTTTCGCAAATTGTTGGCAATGATGGCCAAATTCTATTTTGCTCATCTCAAAAAGGTATGCGTTGGAAATTCCAGGTTTAGTTGACAAACTATCAAATAGAAATATAAATATTTTTTCTAATTTGAAAATATAAAAGAGAAATTTTTCGCTGGGAGATTTTAAATTGCCAAACACCTTTTCTTTAGAGTCGTATGCTTTAAAATGCGTTAACAAGTTAGAATTGTTAAGTAAATTGCAGTCTTCTGAGAAATTTACGCAAATTTCGCAAGAGTGGATATGTAATGATTTTTTGATTAAATAGCCACATACATAGTTAAATGCATTTTGAGTGGTCACATTTAGCTCCCTGTAGTCACATTCAGAAATCGTTATTGCCCCAACTGATTGTTTTGAAATATATTTAATTTTCATTAAGCGGAGAACTTGTTTTCCTAAGGGAAAAACGAATCCCGGGATTCCTTTCCAGTGTGTGCCCCACTGCCGCTAGTGCCCACGAGCCGCCACTGGAATATATGGATGAATATATATATGAACGGAGGTATATTTGTTCAAATAAAATTGAATAAAAAAGTTTGTAGAATAGTTATTACAAAATAACTAAAAAGTAGATTAACAAAGATATTTCTTTTATTGTAGAATAGCTTGGGGCAAAGATTTGCTTGGGGTGCTTGATATTTTAATGACAGATATTAGTAGAAGTAGTCATTATGGAAATATCTTAAAAAAAAGCCCACGCTTTTCTACAATAAAAGAAATTTTTTGTTAATCACACTATTTTTAATTTAAATTTATTGAAAATTATTTTCTACTTTTTAGTTTGCTTTTCTATTTAAGCGTGTTTTTTATTTATTTATTGGTATATTTAACCTATAAACTGACGTTTTTTCCAAGGCTAACTAGATGTTTTATCATATTTAATTTATTGACTACTGCTACTACAAAATTAGCAAGTTGAAGGAGGAAAAAATAAAAAAGTAGTGTCTGTTTCCGGAAAAGAAAAAACACTACCTAAACAATTAAAACTGTTGAAACCATGGTATTATTTTGGGAATGGTAGATATTTTAGTCAAGTACCCACATACGTAATTTTTATTAGATATTACCTATATAATTTTGAAATATCATCTTACCTTATATCAATTAAATTTTTACCGTTCGTAACGACGGTATTATTAGAGCTACACTGGTAATGAAAAACACATCTGCAATTATTAAACACTTCTATTATCCTGTTATCTTCCTCAATGCTAACTTTGACTTGTCTTTTAAACCTAGAAACCCCGGTTGCAGGGTCCGCCGCGACGAGGCCATTTATTAACAACAACAGAAGCAATTTATTAAACATTGTGCACAACTTTTACATAAAAAAATCTTTTGTGACTGGTTACCGAACCGATAAGAAAGTACGATGAAACGGATTCATAAAGAGAGGTTAAAGTTGATGTTGATAATTCGCTAAGTATGAATAAATAATAAACAATATGATCTGTTAAAACCTAATTATAAAACGTCAGAGTGGAGGGACGTCCTACGTAGTCCGGTCAACCATGTAAAAGATGGGGATTTCCTTAAACCTAGCCGCAGTGAGTCAAACTTTGAAATATATAGGTACCTACCTATGTAGTTGTATTAAACAATGAGTTAATTTTAAAGGAAATGGAAAAATAGACCTATTTAAAGAACTTCCCAACAAACAATGAATTGCCCGAATATTGCTGGCCTTTTGCTGTAATTGAAGGAAAAATGAATGCGACGATTAAAATAAAAAATACAGTCTGTTCGCTATACTTATGCGGGTTTCGGATTAACAAAATTATGCAAATTAGTCATTGACAACCAGTTCCAATAAGCCTCTTCCCAAGAAATTAGGTAAAATTGCTCTAATGGTCAGATTTAAATTAAAATAACATTAGGGTAGGTACTAAATTTGTTACAAATATTGCAGTTGAATTGATTCTTTGCAAGTGTTGACATTGTATGTATATTGTAAATTTAGTGGAAATTTTAAAAATGCCTAGACGTGTGTTAGATGTAGATAGTATAATTTGTAGTGTACATAAGTATTTTACGGATGAAAAAGAAAATGGCTGTTCTTTAAAATCGGTAATGTCTGTAAAACAACGCGTATGCGATGCTGTAGGAATTAGTGAAACCAAATTAAGAGGAGTATTACAAAATCACAATAGTGAACTGCCGAAAGAAGATCACCACAAAACTTGCCCATCATTGAAAACGAAAGATATTCCAGATGAAAAGAAATTTGAAATTCGTGATACCATTTATCGAATGAGGGCCAACAAGGAACATGTGACCTTAAATCGGAATTAATAGATAGAAAATTTGACGACATTGGCAGAACAACTCTATGGCAAGTGATACATAACTTGGGTTTCAAATTTCAAGAGGAGGATAACAGAAAGGCCCTTTGTGAAAGAAGTTCTGTCGTGCACAAGAGAATTAACTTTCTAAGAAAATATTTTAAATTTAAAGAAGAAGGGGCGAATTTTATATATTTAGACGAAACATATATTATCTAGGGGTGCAACCAAGAGAATATGGCAAGATGATAACGTAAAGTCCATCAAACATACCGATGGAGAAGAAAAGCGACACATAATTTTACATACAGGAGGGAAATCGGATTTTATAGAAGGTGCTGATAATATTTTCCTCTAAATCAAAATCCAGTGACTATCACGATAATATGAACACAGAAATATTTGTAAAATGGTTGCATGAAAAACTTCTCCCAGGTTTAAGTGAGCCCAGCGTAATTATTTTAGATAATGCACCTTACCATTCTGAAGTATTAAACAAAAGTCCAACGAATTCTTGGACTGTTGATAAAATTAAAGAATGGTTGACAAAGGAACATATACCATTTCCTCAATATATAATAAAATCAGAATTATTACGCATGGCAAATAGACACGCAAAACCAAAAACCTTTGTTGTGGATCAAATTATTGAAAGTTACGGTCATCAAGTTTTACGTCTGCCACCGTATCATTGTTAGTTTAATCCCATCGAATATACAGGGTGTAACTAAATAAGTGTAAAACATTTAAGGGGGTGATTCCTCATCGAAAAAAAGATAGGATCTTTTCATTGGAGCATCCCTCGTTAAGATACAGCCCCTTAAAGGGGGTACATAAAATTTGTTTAACAATTTTTTTCACAAGCACTAAACAATTTACAATATTGAAATTAACCTGACATTTTCTACTACCAAAAAGACACTTAGCCAGTAATTTATTTGGTTTACCCCATGGTTGTAAGGGGTTGAAAACAGAACAACAATACACAATTAGTATTACTTCAATTTCAAAAATTTACAAACTGACAGCTTGATTTCAATGTAATTGTTAGTATCGCTAATAGCGGCCTACTAGATAAATTAGTTTCGTATTTACATTTTATGGCGATATCTATCTTGTTCGTAAAATAATTTTTTGCTGCGAACTGGTTTATTTTGGGCAAAAAATTCAAGAAATATTTTTTGTTTAGAATGAAACAGGCTATCGGAAATAAAATTTTAAATGGTAAACAAATAATAAGACAAAAATTTACGTTGGAACGGAATTTTAGGGGTTGCGTTTTCCACCCCTTACAACCATGGGGTAAACCAAATAAATGACTGTCTTTTTGGTAGTAGAAAATTACAGGTTAATTTCAATATTGTAATTTGTTTAGTGCTTGTGAAAAAAATTGTTAAACAAATTTTATGTACCCCCTTTAAGGGGCTGTATCTTAACAAGGGATGCTCCAATGAAGTTTCTTTATATGAAAGATCCTATCTTTTTTTTGATGAAGAATCACCCCCTTAAATGTTTTACACTTATTTAGTTACACCCTGTATATGGGGAATAGCAAAACAATATTATGACAACCATATTGGGCCTAATGGTTATGGTGACGACGCAGTTCGGGAAACTTGGCGAAAAGCACTTTCAATTGCAACTCCAGAAGTGTGGTGGAACTGTATATCCAAGTGCGAGAAAATAATGGAAGATTGGTGGACTCGTGAAAATAAAATAAACGAAATAAGTCCAATCATAATAACAATTAATGGTGATGACAGTGATGATGATGACGATTATGATATTTTAGATGATAATGACTGATTTTAATTTTTGTTGGCAAGTTCAATTTTTTTATTTATTTTTCATTTGAAATTCTCTACATGGAACAAATTTTTATGTTAGAAAATATTTTGTTTGAGCTAAATAACCCTCTTATTATACATAGACCATATTTTCTGTGTGAAGTGTAATATAAAATTATTATTAGGTTTATAATAGCCACATTAGACTCCATTAATGAAGAAGTTTAATTCTGCTCTCAATTATACAAAAGATTCTCCATTATTACTTAATTAAAAAGTTGTACATTATTTTTCATTTCATTTAACCAGTTGATATTTCCCCAAAGAACAGGTCAAACTTTCAGGTACTTACCTGGAAATACTCATAAAAATTTTAATCCGAACCCCGCGTAAGTATAGCGAACAGACTGTATATACTTTTGGCATTGGGATAGTGGCCCAGCATTATGTTGGTTGATGAAGGGCAAATAATTGGCCCGCCTACGTCAAACTATACTTTTTCAGTAACATAATTGCATTTATTAATTGCCTTAATAGATATTAAATCATATGTGGTAAAACATAAAAAAAACTTTACTAAATAAAACTTTGAAGTAAATATTTAAAATCAAAAATGTTTATTTTATTTAAAAAAATAACTTTTGAAAATAAACTATTAGGAATTCCAACGACCCAAAATTCTAACAAGTGGGAACTGACAGTTTAGATATGACTACACTATGGGCATGTTGTCATTAAGGTATTTTTCGAGTCATAAACGAATTATGCTGTTCGATCTTGTTCGTCTATACCCCCACCACATATAGTATATGTTGGCGCGAAAATGAAAAATCAATGCTGTTTTGAAAGTGGGCAGTCAGTTGCAGTAACAATTTTTTATTATTTCAATTGCTCGAGTGTGTGTAAATCCCTCGATTTTTCCTAAGAAAAACAGTTTAATTATTTTATATTAATATTTAATGTACCCTAAATATATTGTCTAAAAATTACAACAAATTTTACTTGTGCTATTTCAATTAAAATCTTTATATTTACTATATTTTAATTGTTAAATAATTTCGTCACTTTCCTCCACTTTAATTTCAATCTTATTTAATTTAAAATTGAACCCATCTTTTATCGTATATCGTCTCTAGTCATTTGTCAAACACATTAACTAACATAACCGTCTGTGGATGACATCATGCTTGAGCATGCAAAACAGTGACATCATTACAATCTCCCCTCTGGACAGGAATTCTTATGTGCGTACTCAACACGTAACGAATTGAATAGAGAGAGACATTACATACGAATCGCATTCTGTGGAACGAAGATAGTCATCTCAACACGTGCCGTATTGAAAGATGAGAATCCCAATGCTTGTCCTTCTTGTCGGCCAATTGTCGGCCAAAATGGAAGATCATGACTAAATAACATAATCTCTCATAAACGTTCATGTTGGTTTATGCTGCGAAAAATACCTTATTGACAGGGACAATGATACATACATAGTTATATAGAGTGCTCAAAGCGGGTCGTTTGCGAGTGACCATATTGCCTCGCAACTGCTCATTAATCAGAATTAGTTTAACAAAATGTGTTTACAAACCAATTTTCAGTCTTTGAATATAGTAAAAATAATAATTACCTACATTTTTACTTTGAGGCATGATCTTATGTCTATTTTGAAAAACATGGATAAGTAATCTATATAGCTATCTATTTCATTGACACTGTCAAATCACCAGGCCTACAGGGTTGCCATATCATAACTTGTCATAACCCACTGGTAGACATTTTGTTTGAAATGATTAATAAATAATTTTTTTTGAGCCTCAAGATCAAGGTATTTGAGCGTTGCACCTGCAAAAGTTCTTCGCCTACACCCCCACCCGCCAAAAAAAAAATACATTCTTGGCCCTCGTACATCATCTACGGTTTTTTGAACTGGCACCTTGAAAATCTCAGTTGTGCAGGCCTGCCCACTGAACTATAGTTTAATATCAAGGTCGGTGGGCCTGCCTTACTACATACTCAGTACATGTATACCAATGAAGTGGAGAGGGATAGAATGATAACTGTCAATGAAAAAGTGTAAACAAGATTCAGGGACGATTTAACAACATTTTGTGCAACAATTGGACGTAGTTATGCAGAAATGATCCAATCCACAAATCTACCAGAAATGACTTGAGTAGCTTTTCGATATGTTACAGTCCAAAATTATATTCTGCTGAAACGATCCAACAATTTAGAAGGATATTAATAGTGAAAATCATAAATACTCGCTATATATTCTATGTTCATCCCGTAGAGAATTTTACTTTAAACATCATTTTTCTCAAAATATGGTTTAGGTGGATTGGATCATTTCTGCATAACTACGTCCAATTATAAAATAGTGCATCGGAAAATAATTAAAAAGTATAATTTATTACTAAATCGAAATCAAAGCACAAAAAATCAAAAATATAAGCAAGATAACAAAGAATTGACGCCAAAAAAGCATACAATAGCCACAATACAAACAAAAAACAGAGCTAAATATGAACAACGCCAAGCCTGGAATTTGTTCACAGTGCTTTAGGACAACCTCTCCTTGTCATTTACGTGTGTAAGAATGGAAGGTTGAATCATACAAAATTTCTACACTCATGATGGATGCGCAGATGGTACCTTACCCTCCACTTCTTTGGTATATACCACGATGAAAGACAATAGGTGTTTCAACTTCCCTAAAATCCCATATAAAAACAAAAGACGATATGGAACCAAACACAACGTAGTTCCAAAAAATTCTACAGAGGTCGTTAAAAGGTGAGGTAACCGATTCGATCATATATTGATCATTAAGAGCTAGATAAAGTATATTTTAACATCAACATGTATCCAACTTCAACATTTGGCCATCAGATGATTGGTCAATCATTTGATAGATTATTATACTAATGTTCACGCAGCACAATACCTCCATGACGCAGCATGACATATACTATATTTACAAACAAATATAATTGTATTTTATATATAACTAATAATTTTGCAATATTATTTATTAAAGTTAGTTTAAAGTAATGCTTTTTTCATCATTGTTGAGGTCTAGTTATTATCTAGTCTAGTTATTGTTGATCTTAGATATGAATGATGTACCTGTCAAATTTTAATTTAGATATATCAAAACCTTAGATAATATAATAGCAGATAGGCCACCACTGCATAAAGTTATACAATATTAATCTCGCTATCATATAATCAGTATCTCTCTTTCTAATGAAGGCTTTCTCACTCGTTTTAGAATTCTCAGCAGTAGCGTACCGTAAGACAATTTCGCTGGGTTAATGTTCTAAAAGGTAGGTAGGTGCATTTTTAATGAAGTGAAAACAAAATATGACTTTTTTGTTATGAATATAATATTAATAACAATTACTTTTAACACCACAACACGAACAAATTTAAATTAAACACTGGAATAATTGTCTGAGAATTGCTTTGTAAAACTGACAAATACAAACAAAGAGATAGAGATATTAATCTATTTCTCTCTAATTAGAATTCTCGACCATATTATCATGGCGACACAAACATTGTTTACTGTCCTCTCTTTACTACTTACTTACTCTGAGATCAAAACATGGAGACTACACAAGGAGCACGCACTCAAGTGTGGCATTTGCCAGAGTATGTCCGCGCTTTATCGTATAAATAAAGCTTTCTTTTTTCACCACTAGCGTCGCTAATTTTTCTTTTATAATAGAGGAATAAACAAATGTGAAGTTAGCGTGAAAATAAAGTAACCGATTATTTAATTAACGTAAACACGTGTCAAATGTTTTTAAATTAAATAAATATAATTATAGTTATAATTAATTAATAATTAATTAGAATTATTTATTTTATTTCAAACTACCGCCTCATTCTCTTATGCCATTTTGGTACTTATGGAACACTAGCGCCCTCTTAAAATACTCTGTTTAACACAGTTCGCTTGTTATACATGGAGTGCGTGCTCCTTGTGTAGTCTCGATGTATCAAAAGTTGAATTGGACAAAGTAGAAATAAAATAATAAAGACTATAGTAATTGCTGTTATAAGCTTTTATATTATTTTGTAGATAAAGAAAGGAAACGAATAAAGGTATTTTCAATTTTTAACACAAAAGGGGAAAGTTAACTCAAAACGAGAATTTTTTACTCCTGTCCAAATTGTGAAAAATTTATGATTTTAAAAATAAATGCCACCTGTACGAGTTTCAGGGACCTTCTTTTTTAAGCTTGATAGATGGACCTGGTTTATAAAATTGTAACCTGAGAACTTTTTTTTAGAACAACGAGTTGAGAAATAAAAAGGTGGCAACCCTAAACGGGAGGGAAAAGTGGGAATTTTTAAGGTAAGTGGAAGGGAAAATCTTACTTTAAGATTGGCAACACTGCTTGAATTGTTAGTATTCAATATTTATTGTAATTTCTTATATCTGCATGTTGTTAATTTAGAACATTTTATGAATATACTTTTTGTAGAAGATATTTTTTCATTATTATATTACATAGCTGAATTAAATCAAATTTCTACAATATTCTCTATTGGAATGCCTTCTGTTTTAGTATAGAATTTATAGTTCAAACGGTACTACTTGAAGCACTATCGAATGTGTCTGGCACATGGCCTTTATTTACCAGTCAGTTTTAATATGGTAAAAGTCCTGCAATTTCCTGTTAACTTCAATAGGCCATTAATTGCCAATATATTATTTATTTCTAGATATTAAAAGGAAAATGGAGGCCTATTAACTGAATTTGATGTCTAAAGTGACTTCCCGACTGCCGGCTGTAGTGACCTATGTGCCTTTCAATTATAAAAGTTAAATGGCCATCATGACAATTTGAGGGTAATAGTTATTGGGCCTTTTATTCTCCTACAAAAAATATTTAATGGGTTGGTATAGGGACTGGGTTAGTTGTCAGTCAGCTAAACTATATTGTAAAAAGACATCGAAGAGACCTCTTCGATTCTTGCATTTTTCAACTTAAATTTTATTTATTAGTTTAATTATTATTTGGTATGTACATAGAAATAATATAGAAGACCAATATAAATATATAACATTTAAGCAGAAATTAAAACCTATTGTGCATAAAAACGCGTCTCTGCCCCAGACATCCCAAAATAGTGTGTCTAGAACAGTGTTGCCACATCAATTAATTTTTTCGTAATAGAATTTTGAACCAAAAGGTAATAAAATCGTAATAGATAATATTTTAATGTAACATAAATGTACCAGAACTGTTATTAAATACATTTAACAATAAAACGTTAATATAATTTAGTTGAGAGAAAATTCTTTCTGCTGCTGCAAAAGAATGGGGTAATGATAATAAACCGCAATTTTTTTTTTAAATTAGGAAACATTGGTTGATCCAGTGAATTTTTTATTTCAAAGATGTTAGTCCAAAATTCACTAGAGGTAAATTTTTGTAATTTAATATTTCTTTAAAGTCTTGAAGGGGTCTACATTATTAGAAACAAGATATAAATTATGCCGAAATGCTGGAGGTTGGTGGTAATCCCCTACTAAACTAAAAACTGGCCTTATCTTGGATTTGTTTAAACAAGAAAACACAGACATAACAAATGTATAGATTTCTAAAAATTTTTAAGTATGCGCTGTGAAGTTTAGATAGAGCCACTCATAAAATTTCGATATTTTAAAAAGTAATAGATTTTTCCGTTTTTCTTAAAAATCGTAATAACGTACTGATGTATCTTTTTAGTAATAGATTTGTTACAATTGTAATAGCAACGGCAACACTGGTCTAGAAGCATGCCCTGTAGTGTTGCTAAGTATATCAAACATACCTAACACAAAAGAATTTTAAATTAATTTATTTTTAAATTATATTATTTAAACAGTTTATATCTACGAAATATCGCCACAAAATAATTTATAAACATTTAAATAATCAGCTAATAATATTTATGTGTAATTACATTCCCAAAAATATATACAAATATGGTATTAATGTTCAACAAGCGATTCACCTACAAATTCAATATTGACCTGGCAACACCACTTAAATCCGTTGTTCCAAGGCTATTGCCGCGTTTGAGAATCCATATCCATTTTTTACATCTCGAGCGTTTTTTTATCCACAACAGACACATCTGTCCCATTACATTTACGTATACTGAATCACGTGATCAAAGATTTACTAGCTTTAGGTTTGTTCGGGTTTCCTTAAAACTCGATGCAAACCGTCCGAGAACTAGTGGAACAGTTCAATTCTAAAGTATACGTCGCACACAACTATTAAACTGTCCACTGGTCAACTAGTCCTCTGATAGTTTTCAATGTATTTTAAAGAACCCGAACAGACCTTTTGTTCAGCTTACTTTTGAGGACGGTTTAAAATCGTTATAATCATGCGCATTTAAATTTGCGTGTTCGGGTTTCTCCAAATCTAGTCCTAGTGACTGTTTTGTGTGTAATTTAGTGCGCAACTAATTTCACGCAGTTCTGAATCGTTCTAAAACGTTATAAAATTGGTAAGCCGAACAAAGCTACTACATCTCAGATGCATTCGATGTGGATTCTCAAACGCGGCATATATGACGCTTACAAGACCGTTTGTGATATTTTGGCTTGAATTTGTGTTTTATTATTTAATTACACGGGGAAAGTGGCATTTTATTTTTAGTTTTGTGTAGTGTTAAGTTAAATCCTAGGTACAATCAAAGACATTTTTACATTGGCTAATGAAAATGTAATCAATGTATTTAGCAGCTGTTATATTTATTACAAGATTTATGTTTGGAAATCTAAACCTACCTAAGAATTATAAATATGTAAATAGAGAACTGTGTATTTATATACTGGCTTTCCAGCGTCGAGAAGATATTATCGGTATCTGACAAAACAATGAATGATTTTTGTTAAAAATTGTTAAATATAGTAAACAGACTATGATCTTTCCATCTAAAACATTCTGACGGTTCTGTTATTTCCGTTATAATTTAAAATGAAGAATTTTAAAATGAATCCTGTTAAATTGTACCTTTACCTAACATTTATGGCATCACTGGCTGAGTTGGCATCGAGTATATTTTCAAATGTAGAAACTGAATATTAACCCTATTAAATTGTACCTTTACTTAACATTTGTGACGTCACTGGCGGAGTTGCAGGTTTCAAGACATTTTAAAACATAAACCCGATCTCAATGAACTTAGAAACTCTTATGTCACTCGATATTTTAATCGTTACTTCCTCTTCGCTTTTTGGCTGGCACAACAATTATTTATGCTTCTTCATTCCTTACCGCGTGCGAACCAGTACGGTTAAAAGAAATTTTAAAAAACCTACTTTAAAAATGAAGATGTGAATGATTTTCTCATTGATCCCATCTTCAGATCTTGACTAAATGTATATAGAACTATTCCTTTTCTAACAAAAAGAGAATCATAGAAATCGGGCAACGTGGTAAAGAATTATCGCTTAACATACACAAAAAAATATTTCAACGAATTGAGAATATCCTCCCATTCTGAAGTATGGTAAAAAAATTGTTAATACAGTGCAAAGTAAGGCATGAACATATATTATAAAGTATATAAAATGATAGATAAAGCCAGTTTAGAAAGTATTATAAATAAACTGTGGAAATATCGAGAATATCAATTTTGAATCGGAGGAAGAGTATTTTATGAAATCAAAATGAAACACATGAACGACACGCTAATGTTATTGACGACTTTCTTCAAAAGTTTTCTAGTTATCCGAAAACTAACGATAGTTCGAAAATGATTTACATCGTTAAAGCGCCACTTATTCCGAAATAGGTACACGTCTGTCAACATTCATCGTTCAATAAAAAAAGTGTTAGATACAAAACGCTTCGTATTGTAAGGCCAAAATATATTTAGAAATCAAAAGAGTCATATAAACTAAAAAAATCATTACAAGTGAGATAACTACCAAATTAATGATTTACAAGCAAATGTGGTAGTATTTTTTAATTTTGAATCTTGAGAGATGCAGACATCTTTGGATAATTTATATAATTTATATTAAAAATGGTAACATGAAAGGTTTTCTGTCTAATTTTAAGGAACGACTCATGTCTCGGCTGACAGAACGTAAAAAAATTTCAACCATAATATTCCTGGGCGAAACGCAACTGCCCCCTATTTTTTTGCACTCCTCAGATTAAATTTACTTGTAGCAAATGATACTAAATCAAATAAGATGTCAGATCACAATCAAAATCTCGTGACTATAGCACTAATAATTGCCGAAAATTAACTAATTCATATTTTATGCCATATCTTCCTTAATAAGTACTTTCAGAACCACATTTACCTTACTTGAATATTTTTTCATCGTTTTTTATATACAGGGATTTCATTTCAAAACTAGCCACCCAAAATAACTTTAAAAATATCTTTAAAACAAAAAACACATTAATTTATATTTACGGGGGGACACATTTTACAAGTATCTGTAACAGTGCAGTTTCATCCACTAAGCGGTGGTGAATATCACTTCTAAAATTTTAAATAGAAAGCGGTATCATGTGATAGCTCTTCTTAAAGGTCTCTTTTTTCCAATCTTTTGACACATTATTTTTTTAAATCGGATTAATTTTTCATCAAGTTATAACCTAGAAACCGGAAAAAATTAAAAATATTGAATTAAAATGCATGAAATACCGAGATAAACAAGTTAGCAAAAAGCCTTAAATGTTTTTTGCGTAAGATATTTTTGACCGTAAATTAAAACAATTTATTATTAGTAGATTATTGGTTTCGTTGTGTACTGACAATTTAATTTTGACAATGGTTTATTCTTTACAAGAAAGAATTGAAATAATCTTTATTTATGGTGAAGAACAACGCTGTGCACGCAGAACTGCTCGTGTTTTTAATCAGAGACATCCCGATAAAAATGTTGGGCATCAGTATGTGTTGGATTTAGTTCATAAATTTCAAGAAACTTCAAATGTGTGCAATAAAACTGTAAGGAATCGTAGAGTTTTAACTGAAGCTGCACAAGTTGAGATTTTAGGTCATTTTGCCATGGAACCTCAAACATCAAAACCAAAAGTCTCCAGATTTACAAATATTTCCGTTGGCTCTGTGCATAAAACGTTACGGCCTTAGATAAAAGAGACCGGAGATGTAACATTGCACATTGCGCATGTTGTCTATTCCAAACCTAAGTAACCCACCAATTAAAAATCATTGTGTTCACGACGCCACCCGAATTGCTCCGAAATTTCTATTCTTTGCTTGTCTCCGCGTGAGTAAATCATTTATGGACCACCGTTTTTAAATTATTTGTTGGTGTTATTAGCAATTTAAAGTGTTTTAGTTATTCAATTTCAAGTTGAAAATGCCACGATGTATGGTGAAAAATTGTATATACTAATAATATGTGTCAATGTTATGAAAAATAAGAAATATATTCGTTTTCAGCGGTAAATATTTGTTGACGTTTTGACATAAAGTCGCCATGATTCTTTGAGCTGAATACTTCAGATCCGCATTAAGGGGGTTCAATAAATATTTAATCTAAATAAGAAGTAAATAGGCATTGTTACTAACGAAATTTTGTTTTTAAAAAGTAGTTTTATAAGAATATTTACTAAAAGTGGTTTTTAGCCCTTTATTAGATATTTTTACAAGAATATTAGATGAAATACAGGTTCACCTACTTAAAATTTCAAGGTTTATTTTATTTGCGGTTAAATCAGAAGTGACATTTGAATCTTAAAACAAAGTAAAACGCGCAATATGATCTAGTGTAAGCAAAAAATACTAAAGAAATATATATTTTGAAACTGATACAGGTTTTTTAAAAACAATTTTATTGATTAAAATTACAAACGTCTTTTCTTGGCAAAGGCTAGACAAAATCTGATTTAATAAACTAGAGAATTAATGTAAAAGATTAAAATAACAAGCTAAGCACTGAAATATAATATGATACGATAAGGAGTCCGAATGTCAGCTGTATACGCTCACGTAACTCCTCCGTCCTTAAGACGCAAAAATAAGGGAGTTATTTTTGCGGTCCGAATTTTCTGGAATTTCCTCCATGTTGAGGGCTTCTTTTTCTTTCGTTTTTGAATTTTGGCATCTTCTTCTTACAAAAATGTATAAAAATACCATTATACATAAAATTATTAACGTTTAAAATATTGTTAATATTGGAATTTGGTAAGAGTCCTTTGGTTCCTCTATTGGCGATAGCTGATTGGCGATTCTATTGATTTCGTATAGGTTGTCGAAATTTATTTTACTGATATTTGAAGTTTGATAATTTCTTCGAATTTTAAAAAGTTCAATTTTGAGTTTTGGTAGAATTAGCGTTTTTCCCTTTTGAATTTCTTGTTCATTTGAAAATGTAAAATCTCTTGACGTGATTTTACAGCCTTCTGGAATGCGAATAAGGGTTGGATTCTGAATTTTGAAAATTTGGTTACTTCTACAATACGACTTAACGTTTTCTGGTTCTTTGGGAACAATCATGATTTGATTGCTAGCAACTTGTTCGAATATTGATTCTTGCAAATTTACTTCAGTGGCGTAGCATCCTTCTGGTAACTGGCCGTCGAGAAGTTGTAAAGTACAGTTATCCCTCGGGATAAAATCTTGTAAACAATAGTAGGTATTTTCAAGTTTTGGGCATTCTTCTTTTTTCAATTGGACTTCTTCTTTGTTGCGTGCCAAGTATGGGTATGAAGGTGTGAACATTTTATTATTTTGGATAACGGGATATATTTGATAAAATTCTAAGGATTCGACTTTTGAGATAGGGACGTGGATAGCAAAAATTAATTTTAATTTGGAGAAGGTAACTTGAGTACCAAGAAAGGTATAGTATGTTAAGATATTATTAAAATTTGGAATTTCTTGTTTTTTGTAAATTTTCTGTAAATATTTTATCATGTCTGAAATTTCATAGCTTGATATTATAGAGCTGTGCAGTGTTCATTTTGGAAAAGAGAATTGCATTTTCAATATTGTCTATAAATGATATTAAATTTTGACAGTCAAGGTTTATTTGGCTTATTGTTCCTTGAAAGGTTATATATCTGCTTAAAGAGTCAATTTCGTTATATATTGCGTCTTGGAATCTTTTTAAATTATCGTGAAGTTTTTGTTGATTTTTCCATAATATTGTTAATGATTGATTATAATGATCTATCAATTTTTGAAATAGTGAAGTTTGTAAGTTAATTTCGTTTGTTATCTGTTTTTGATTTCCCTGCAAAATTTTAATGGCACTGTCATAGCGGTCTCCATCATCAGAGTCGAGGTTGCCAAAAAGCCACTTATTGACTTTGCCAACCCCGTTTCTTATACCTCTTTTTGAACGCATATGAGGATATAAATTTTGAAATTTTCTTCCTAAGGAATTAATCAAAAATTCTGTTCTTTCAAGCATATTTTCACTCAAGCCATGGTATGAAATAGGGTTCGAAACGTTACTTTTTACTACAGTTTGTTTAATTATAGAAAAATGATTATGCAATAATTCTATTTGTCTAAGAACTACCTTTAAATCTAAGTAATGGATAAATGTGTGCTTTGTGTAAATTAACCTAGCGTTGCCTAACTCTATGGGAAGAATAAGATTTTCTAAGGGGGTTATACTTATTTCTTCGGTACTACATTCTATTTTAGACGTTTGAAGGACCAGGTACAGCAGGATCATCAGTGATTTCATTGTCCTGGTTATCCTGTAAAACGTTTTCTAAATTAATTTTAGGTTTCCTAATTATACTCTTATGATAGGTGCCTTTGTTGGTTTTCAACAAAACACCGTTGTCTTCAATTATTTCTGTCTTTTTGAATTTGGGCAATTTTTTATCACGTAATTTTGTACGAACATAAGCAATTTCTTGACCTGAATAGTCGGGAGGATTAAAACGACTTTCATTGGCTTTATTAATTAAATTTTCTTTGACTTTTTCATTACGTTCTTTGATAATATTATAAAGTTGTTTGCTAGCTTCCTTGTGGTTTTGAACATAAAAGGAAAGAATGTGATGATCATCGAGATCGAAAGGATCAGGGTTATTAATATGGCCTTTAGTAATTTCAAATGGCGTGAATTTCGTAGCAGAATGTATCGAATTATTATAACTTAATATTGAATGCTTAATTAATTGATTTGGTGATAATTCGTTATTTTGTTCTCTTAAGCACCTATAATGCTCTATTAAACTAGAGTGAAAACGCTCTACTGGAGAATTTGAGGTGCTATTTTTTGCCGTAGTGAAATGAAGTTCTATTTTGTGCAACTTGCAAAAATCTTCAAGGTCCATATTTTTAAATTCGGTACCACAATCCGCGGTTATTTTGTAAGGGAGTCCGTGATGGGATATAAAATTTAATAAATTATCAACAATTGAGATACCACTGACAGTTTCTAAAGGATATGCTTGACCGTATCTTGAAAATGAATCGATTATAGTAAGGTAAGAGGTATTAGATATTCGAAATACATCTATATGTACATGATCGAAAGGTTTCGATGCTGTTGGGGTTAAGTTAAATTTTACAATCGGGGGATTCCGATCATATTTGTTTTTAAGACATGTTTCGCAATTATTTACAAATTCTTCTATGTCTTTTGAAATATTCGGCCAATAATAAAATTTAGTTAAAGATAATTTCAATTCATTAATACCACGATGTCCTTTTTTATAGACATGATAATATTCTAATTTTTCTTTTTGAGCTTCTATTGTTAGGAGGTCATTTAAAAATTTCGTACAGTGAATAAGTTGAAAAGCAGAATGTTTGAAAAATTTCTGCAGAACAGTTACAAAGATTTCAGCTAGGTGAGAAATTTTGAAATACAAAGCATATGTACTTTTGGGATTTAAAAATTCTCTAGCAAATTTTACAATACTTTCTTCTAAATTTCTTTGAGATAAGGTAACAAGAAATCTTGTATTTTCAAATAATTTTTCTCTTTTATAGAGAGTTTCGGTGTTATCACCACAAGTTAAAATAATTTGATTTTTATATTGATTAACGGCACGATCCGTTATCGGTATTGAAAGAATTGGATTTTCAATGGAAGTGTGTACTGTTTCTAAGTCAGTACTTTGTCGTCTCTCTATTGGTGGTTTAATTTGAACGTTTTGTAATATTTTTACTTTAGGGGTGTCTTTTATTATTTCATTAATATCGTTTACCGATAAATTTGGTAACTCATTAATATCTTCAAATTCTTTTTGAATTATTAAATCTAAATCGTCTAAATTAACATCTAAAGATGCTGTTTCTAGAGCGTTTAAATCATGTGTAGGGGGTGCCCTCGATAAGGCGTCGGCTACATAATTAAGTTTTCCTTTTAGATATTTAATATTATAGTCAAATTCTTCCAGCTTTAAGCGCCAGCGCATAAGGCGAGAGTTTGGCTCTTTAAGGGAGAACAACCACTCCAATGGCTTATGATCGGTGAGAATTTCGAATGTTCGGCCAAATAAGTAAGGACGAAAATATTTACATCCCCAAACTACTGCAAGTAACTCTTTTTCGATTACTGAATAATTTATTTCGGCCGAATTTAACGTTCTAGAGGCATAGCATATAGGGTGATTATTTTGAGTTAAAACTGCTCCGATTGCATACATCGATGCATCGGTCATTATTTCGAAAGGTTTTTCGAAATCCGGATACGCTAAAATCGGTTCCGATATTAACAAATTTTTACAATAATTAAAACAATTAACAAATTCCCTCGTATGTTCGACTTTATTATCTTTTTTCAAACAAATCGTTAGGGGTTTTGTTATTTTCGCAAAATTTCGGATAAACTTGCGATAGTAGCCAAGGAGGCCAAGGAAGGACTTTATTTGTTTTTGCGTTTTAGGAATTGGAAAATTCTTAATGGCATGAACTTTATTTGGGTTGGGTTTAATACTCTGTGGCGTTACCACGTGTCCCAAAAATTCTACCTCTTTTCGCAGAAACTCGCACTTATCTAACTGAATTTTTAACCCCGCTTCTTTTAATTTTGAAAATACTAATCTTAAATTTTGCATATGTTCTTGTAATCCCGTGCTGAAGATAATTATATCATCCATGTATACAAGACATGCTTTATTCTGAAGGTCCTTTAAGACCTCGTCCATGACTCTTTGGAAGGTACTCGGAGAATTTCGGAGCCCCATTGGCATCCGTAAAAACTCGTAATGTCCGTTATCGACATTAAACGCCGTTTTTTCAATAGAGCATTCACCCATCTCTATTTGATAGAACCCACTTGCGAGGTCGAGCGTACTAAAATATTGCGCTCGCCCCAATTTATCTAAAATTTCATTAATATTAGGTATTGGGTATCTATCGGAAATTGTTTTTTCATTTAACTTCCTGTAATCAACGACGAGACGCCATTTTTGCCGCCCCGACGCATCCAACTTTTTTGGTACAATCCATATGGGAGAGGACCATGGGCTAGAAGAGGGTTTAATTATCCCCTTTTCTAACATTTCATCGATTTGCCGACGCACCTCGTCTTTAAGGGCGTACGGATACCTATAGGACTTCACATGTACGGGTTCTTCATCCTTAGTTTTTATTTTATGTCTTACTTTGGAAGTGAAAGTAAGAGGGTCACCTGGTTTCAAGAATATTTCTGGAAATTGGCGACATAATTTAATAATATTAATTTTCTCTTCTGAGTTCATATGCTCTATTCTTAATAGGTTTTGGATATCGTTTTTATTTATTTTAGTTTCAATTGAATTATTAAAGCATTCAAATTTGTAAGTCTCAAAATGACTTGATATATAAGGATTTGATTTAATTGGTTTCAATAAAGTTATAGATATATTTTTATCAGTTTCATTAATGACTTCGACTAAAGCGAGCCCATTATTTGATTCAGTTAGAGTTTCTGGAATATATATATCTCCTAATTGAGTTTTATCAATTAAAACATCGCCGTTTAAAATAGTTACCGGGATTTGTTTTAATATTCGTTCAAAAGGACCAACCGAAATTTGATATTTTATATCATGTGGTTGTCTAAATTTTATTGGAATCCTAACGCGATCACTAATTAATTGTTTATTATTTAAATCTATATTAAAATTCATTGCAATAAGGTCATTAATACCTATAACCCCGTCAAAGAATTCGTGGAAATCATAAAGAATACAAGTCAATATATGATTATCGTTAAATTCACGGAAAGCTGGAATATCAGCTTGATATTTAATATTTTTAGTACCTAGAGATGTTGAAAGAGATACATTTGAATGATAAATCGTGTTTGGGTAAAATTTTTCTGCAATAATGGGTTTTAAAATGGATTTAGTACTTCCGGTATCAATTAACATTCTTAATGGTGGGTTATAAATTTCAATATATGGCAGAGGGTTATTAGAAGTTATGTTTAATTCTACTAAGTCTGATTCTCTATCGAGGCTGGGTTCTGAAAATTTGGATTACAATCATTATCAAATTGCTGATTATTTTCTTCACTTTGTAAAAATGAATTATCATAATTATCTGCTTCTATTTGATTTTCACCGTAGTCACTAACAAATAGTTCTTCAGATATAAAATTACGCTTTTGATTATTATTTTGGAAAAAATTATTAGACCTATTATTTGGGTTAAAAGTTCTTTTACTATGCATTGATGGGATTCTCGAAGTGGTTGACATTGGTTGAGGTTTGGGAAGTTGATTCTGTGGAATCGAATTGGGTTTAAACACATTTCGTGGGGGTCCAAAAACTTGTGCGTTTGTTGGATAATTACGATGCTGAGGGCGTGGTTGAACATTTATAGGTTGACGCGACCATACAGGTTTTTGAAAATTTGATTGTTGGGATTGATTTGCGTTTGAATTTGAAAAATATTGTTGATTTGTCGCATTAAAATTTGGGTTAAATTGTGAATTAAATTGTGGATTTGGTCGATAATTATTATTATTATTATTTGCTTTAGGAAAATTTTGAAACTGAAAGTTATTTTTCGGAGTATTTAATTTTGAGTCGCAAGGATGCGTATAAAGACTCTCAAAATTTTCATATTCGTTAACATAGGCTATAGCGTCTTCTAAAGATGCGGGTTGCTTCAGGTGCATATTATTTTTCAATGTACCTGTGCACCCTGCAATAAACGTATTTAATGCGGTTTTGTCACAGTGGTTCATATTACAAATTCTTTCGTTTGCACTAAAATTGTTATCATTACTGATTCTCTGTACTATACTACTCCTCAACAATTGCAATCGAGTCCCAAATTCTATCAAACTTTCATTCCTGTACGGTTTGGTCCTAGTTAATTCTTGGATAAGACAGTCTAAATTACGTTTATCGGAGAAACATTGCCTCAGTGCATTTTTTAATAAATTCCAATCGGTTAATTCCACCCTATTTCCGACCATAAACTCGGCTTTTCCTATTAATTTACCCTGTATGCAATCGAAAATATGATCACTTAATTCCCTATCATTATAACTACTATATGTTGCCATTAATTTTTCGCATTGAGAAATAAATTTATTTAATGTATTAACATCGCCATCATATGGCCTAATATTTTCTATTTTAGATTGAAAAAGCTCCCAATTAATGGGACGTTTTTCCGGTGTTGGTGTCATCTTTGCGACTGTACTAGAAATAAGTTTATTTTCTGATGTATTTAAACTAAGGTTATCAAAAAGATTTAAAAGATCAGATTCGCTCATAAAATATACTGTAAATAACTATACTTTTCTTTAAATATCTTAACTACTATCTCCCTGGTCCTCGAAAGGGATTTAAGGAAGGCAAAAGGAACTTGGCACTTACCACGATGGTTTAGGGAACCAGTTTCCTCTCCTGAGCTTCTGTCTGCCGTCTGGATCAGCTCCAATTTGTCACCACTGAAGGGTAGGTTCGTTGAATTCACGATTACGACGTTGAAACGTCTAAGTCCCAAAAATAACTGTTTTTTCGTAAGAATCGATTTTTCACAATTTTTCTGCGACCTCGCGAATCCTACTGACTGCGCCAAATATATATTTTGAAACTGATACAGGTTTTTTAAAAACAATTTTATTGATTAAAATTACAAACGTCTTTTCTTGGCAAAGGCTAGACAAAATCTGATTTAATAAACTAGAGAATTAATGTAAAAGATTAAAATAACAAGCTAAGCACTGAAATATAATATGATACGATAAGGAGTCCGAATGTCAGCTGTATACGCTCACGTAACTAAAGTTACGGAAATTAGTCATATTATTAGTAAAATGTTACATAATAAACCCCTAAACAACTCGAAAAATATCTTCGTTTGATAACAGGATCAATAAATCCGAATCTCTAAATTTTGGAGCTAAATGCTCTGATAAAAGCATGCGACCGATAGGGGTTACAAAAATAATCGATTTATCGTTTTCATGAAAATCGATTTATCCGTTATAATTAATCGATTATCTTTAATAGATTATTTTTGATTAATCGAACATTTTTAATATTTTTTTTTTCGTTTTTTTAGGTAATAGAATAATCGATTATAAAGGAATTACAAAAAGAGTAGATTTATTCAAAATATTCGATTTATTGAAAATAATCGATTTTTTAGAAAAATCGATTTATTGTTTAATAGACTTTTTAAATTAATCGATTATTTTCGATTTTTCAAAGGTATTCAAATAATTTGTTTTAAAATACAAAAAATAGATTATATAAAAATAATCGATTGATCGAATTTAATCGGTTATATTATATAATCGATATTTCGGTTATTTTATAGAATTATTGATTTATCGGTAAATCAGCTTTCTATTAATCAATTATTTTCGATTTTTCAAAGAAAATTAAATAATCAGTTTTAAAAGGAATATAAAAAAAGAAAAGGATTATTTATAAATAAACAATAATTATTCAGTTTTTTTTTTGGAAAATCGATTTATCGTAGAATCTTCTTAATTAATTGGTTATTTTCCGTTAATCGATTATTTTCGATGTTTCAAAAATGATCGAATAATTGATTTATCGATTATTCAATTTTTTAATTAATCGATTATTTTTTATTAATCGATTATTTTAGATTTTTCAAAGATTATCGAATAATGTTTCAATGGAAATACGACAAAAAAGTAGAAATTAAAAATAATCGATTATTTAAAATAAACGATAATTCGTTTATTATTTTTTGTAAACACTGATTTATGGGTTAATTGGCTTTTCAATTAATCTATTTTTTTTTATTTTTTAAAGATTCAAGTAGTCAATTTTAAAGGAAATACGAACAAAAATAGATTGTTTGAAAATAATCGATTATTATTCGATTATTTTCGATTATATTCGATCAATAATTTATTTCGATAATCACCCACTCCTAGCGACCAAATGACTTTTAATAGGTTTACATTTTAAAATGTTATCTGGTTTCAGACATATACATTTCTAGAGTTTTATGTGACGCATCCTCTATATTAATTAATATTCCTAAAGAAACAAGCTTTAATATATCTTTTTCTGAGGTTATAATACAAAACAGCATTTTCTCATTTTGACTAAATTTTAATATTATGTGATAGTCGTAGAAAAAATATAATGTTCAACTCACAAGGTTTGATTTGCAGTATTCGCCTGCGCACATGCTTTTTTATAATACTCTTAGACAATGAGTACCATTTCTTACTCGATTAACAATATTCTATTTCAACATTTTACTGTAGTCTCTTACAGAAAAGTCCATAGTAAATAATAGCTAACGAAATATTCTATAAAAGGTCTTCTCTTTACATAAAATGTCGTGGCATCTGTTTGATATTAAAAAATCACGTTAAATTTATTTCCTAATACAAAATTTCATTAAGAGTATATTTTAAATAAATCTAATAGTTCATTATGATGCTAATAAACAAAGTCCGGTCCCTGTCACAGAGTTCGAGTCCCTGCCCAGTTCCCCCACTCCGTTAACCTTTCTTTAGAAATTGGCAACATTTGCGCAGGTTAAACACCGGTGTATGTTATATCTCTGGTCTCTTTTATCTAAGGTTACGGCTAAATAAATTCTTTCCTTACAAAATACAGCTTTTACAACAGCTTGCTGAGGATGATTATGACAGAAGATTAGAATTTTGCGAATTAATGACTCAAAGGGCAAATGAAGACCATCATTTTATTAAAAATATTTGTTTTACTGACGAGGCAGGTTTCTTTTTAAATGGATTTGTCAATAAACATAATTGTAGGTACTGGGACAATACAAATCCACATGTTTTTCGTGAAGAGCACAGCCAATAATCTCAGAAAATCAACGTATGGACCGGAATTCTTGGTAATAAAATTATTGGTCCTATTTTCATGGAGGAAAATTTAACTGGGGAATTGTATTTGAACTTATTAGAAAATCTGATAAATCCTCTTATAACCGAATCCTTAGAAGATGAAAATTTGTTACTAGACGAAGAAAACCTATTTTTTCAACAGGACGGAGCACCTCCACATTATGCCTTGCCTGTACGAAATTGGCTTAATGAGACATTTCCAGATAAATAGATCGGAAGAAGGGGTGCTATAGAATGGCCAGCGAGATCACCCGACCTAACGCCCCTTGACTTTTTTTTATGGGGACATCTAAAAACTGTGGTGTATAAAACTCAACCTCGCGATATTCCTGAACTTAGACGTAGAATAGTGGAGGAGTGTGAGCGGATTACACCAGAGACGCTTCAAAAAGTGCTGGATGAATTCGAGCTGCGACTTTACCATTGCCTTGCCAACAATGGCGGACATTTTGAACATCTTATTTAAGTACAATGTAATTCTTACGCAAATAAAATATTAATAATGTAAATACAATGTAAATAATAATTATTTTAATTTAAAAGGTTAAAATGGCATAACTTGGTGAAAAATTATTCCGATTTAAAAAAATAATGTGTCAAAAGATTGGAAAAAAAGAGACCTTTAAGAAGAGCTATCACATGATACCCCTTTCTATTTAAAATTTTAGAAGTGATATTCACCACCGCTTAGGGGATGAAACTGCACGGTTACAGATACTTGTAAAATGTGTCCCCCCGTAAATATAAATTAACGTGTTCTTTGTTTTTTTGTTTTAAAGATATTTTAAAAGTTATTTTGGGTGGCTTGTTTTGAAATTAAATCCCTGTAGAATCATCTCTAAAAATGTATGACTGAAACATATCGTGTGAACTATTTGTTTGATCAATAAAAAACTTGCACCGGTCCTGTCTGAGCCAGTACCGTTTTGCGCATGAGCTCCGACACACTATTTTCTCCTTATGGTCTCATTTTTGATATATGGAATTGGCTTTCTATACTATTTCTATGGGTATTTACCGATGTTTGTTCTTTTAGATTTGGAGTTTCAAAATTTTATACAAAATGTTTGTAACAAGTCAAATTGAAAACAAAAATTAGATATTAAATTCATACTATGTATTCTGTATCATGCAGTAGATACCTAGCAAGTTGCTTAGGGCTTAGACCAATCATAATACTCTAAGTAAAACCTGTAACAACTAGTGGTTATAAAAGTGAATTTCGAGTAACTTAGAAGCCATCAAATATTCTTGGTGGCGTAACAACTAGTTGCTGAGAAAGAAATATGAAGGTATTTTCCGAGGCATAAACCAACATGAACGTTTATGATATAGATTATGTTATTTATACATGAACGTTTATGATAGATTATGTTATTTATACATGTCTAAATAACATAATCTATCATAAACGTTCATGTTGGTTTATGCCGCGAAAAATACCTTGGATAATAAATATTTAAATGTACCAAGAAATTTACAGGTGGTATGTTTATTGATAATATAATAGAAAGTTATCAGAACTAATGTATCTGTAACGTATGGAGTATGCGTTACCCCCACGGCATTTAGGCCTCACTAGGCCTCCTAAAATGATAGCCTAGCTCGTGAGCCAACCTACAGTTTTAAGTAGTTGACAACGTCGCCAAGAGATACTTCTCTTATATCGGCCGGTGTTAGCCGATGCTCGCCGAATATAAATCTTCTAATAAATGAGATCATGACTTAATCGGTACATAATTTTTTTAATTAATTGTTTTAGAGATAAAGTAAGATTTCAGCAAAGTCTACTATTTCTTGTTGGTAAGCTGTATCTGTAAGGTGGAATTTTCACATTACGTAGGTCTCAATAGCACCATTGTGCATCCTCCAGAGGCTGAAGCAGAAGTTGGAGCTGCCTAAAGTCTGCTGTCACTGTGAGATGTCTAGGGACAACCTTTCAGATTGTCAAAAGGCCTGGAGATCTGCTTGAGATCAGATTGCATAATAAATTTTGCTGTCTAGCTGAAATTTTATAACAACTGTTTTTTTTTTAATTTCAAGCCAGTACACCAACAAAGTGTAACCATTTCCAAATGATAAAATTACGATTCACTTGACGTCTCGGCACTTCTGACTAGGAGGTTAAGTTGTTAAAAGCCTGATCTATACCACACATACAAATTTTATTATTTTTATATAGCAACCGTATAACAATTTTGACAAAAGTTGCTCTTCTAGTATTCACGGTTGCTATAAAGTTAGTTGTATGTATGGTATAAATCAGGCTTTTAACAACTTAACCTTCAAGTGGGGAGGGCCATAACCAATGAGGTTTATATCTCCATGGCCGGGACGTTAAGTGAAATATAATTTATCATTTGGGACTTTTTATATTTTGTTGGTAGACTGATTTGAAAAAAAAAATATTCTAAACAATCCTCAAGACAGCAGCTCTTTGTCTTTTGATAATCTGACATCTGAGAAGTGGTTCCTAGACCTCTCTCGGTGACCTTATATCAACCAGCAGACTTTTTGGCGAGCTAATAGGCAGGTCCTAAATGCCCCCCTGAAGGATGCACAATGGGCCTGTCGATTCCTAAGTGACATGTGGAGACCCCTTCTTACATACGGGGTATCTACTATTTCATAGGGCGCGTATTGTTATTTCTTAAACGATAACAGATAGAAAGTTGGTTAAATTAGTCAAAAGTTGTGCAGTTTTGTGCTCATTAAAACCTTTCGATATCTACAGGGAGATTCAAAATATCGGACAAAAAAATGAAAATTGTTTTTTTTTAAATTCTTTAATTTTTTGTCCGATATTTTGAAACTACCTGTAGATATCAAAGGTTTCTTAGGACCATTTTAATGAGCACAAAACTGTGCAACTTTTTTTCTAATTTAACCAAATTTGTAACTGTAACCGTTTAGGAAATAGCAATAATGTCCCTATGAAATACTAAGGACCCCGTATACAGATCGCAAGAAGTAGTAGCCTTTGCTGAAGTCTTACTTCATTCCTAAATCAAACCATTAAAAAAATTATATACCTATTTAGTTATGATATCTATTATTATATCAATAAACATATCTCCCATTAATTTCTTGGTCTATTAAAAGATTTATTATCCAAGGTCCATGAGCAACTTACTCGGTAGCAAAACTGTATGATACAGAATAATAAACTATTACAATTACAGCAACCGTGAATTCTAGATTAGCTACTTTTGTCAAAGTTGTTACACAGTTGCTATGAAAGTGGTGATATAGCGAGTTGTTAGAAAATTACCAGATAACAACTATAGTTACAAAATAAGCCCCTTTATCTTTATCTGCGAATACACAAATCAATAGATACAAGAAAAGGTAAAAAGTTTAAAAATGTACAAACAGTGAAATTTGATATATTTGACGAATGGTAATTTGAAAATAGAGATTTAAAGTTTATGAAATAAATATTAAATAAATATAGTAAAATATAGAATATTAAAGAAGATGCAGAAATAGAATAAAGTTGAGAAGTACTTGCTTCACATACAGTAGATAGATGCACTGAGAAATTCACCTGTCATTGGTAGGCCGAAACCGATATAATTGGTACGACAATGCGTGCCTTTGGGCAAAAATATTTTGAATAATTGGATGAAAACTTCTGCTGAAGCAATTGGGTTAAATATAAAAGAAAAGAAAATTATAAATCATTCCAACAAATCGACTGCACTAAGCTAGTTATTAGCCAAGAGTTGTATTCCATAACAACAATTAATAAAAATAACAGGTCACTATAATGCAAATTATATAACACCTTATCTTAATATTGATCAACAACATCACAACCAAATAATTACCAACATTCGCGGAAACACGTCTTAAGTAGTGAAAAAAAAACACATACTATGCAAGAATATTTAATTTTACAAATTGTTCTATTAATAATTATTCTACTTTCAATAAATAAATGAGTTAAAAATTGGCAAAAATTTTCTGACCGAATATCCCTTGGCCAGTGATAAATACTCCTAATTTTATTATTTCAATTACCTCAAGCAGGTTTCTTAAGGTAACTTCACGACACTTTAGACAATTAAAAAAACTGCAAATTTGTGATACATCTTTGAGCAGAAGAAACCAGCAATACTAAAAAGCATTGTGATCTGTCCACATCCCCAACTAGCCATTCATAAAAGTGTATTTGTTGTGAAGTCCTCATCATCATCATCTACTCTATAGTCCAGGAGACAGCGACGATTTTCGGTATTTATTTTCCCAGTCAGCAAGCACGGATAGAGAATTGTAGGATTAGCAATTCTAAGCAAAATTCATATATATATTTAGAGGGGGGATCCGATGGGCTGAGGCCGAAAATACGTCAAAACATACGAGAACACGGCCTTTTTTTTCCATTAATAAAAATATTTTTAGTAGTAAGAGATGTACTGAAGTTAAGTAAAAAAATAGTCTGATTAATCTGTGAGTATGGATAATATATTTGGCAAGTGCATAAAATACACTTTCAAACGAGTTATGTACACAATTATTTCTACGACCACAATTATTTAAAGAATGTTCCAGGTGTTTTGTATATTAAAGTGTACGCATAAGACACATAAATAAAATTATATATCACAATGTTTCATCTAACCAGTTGGTTTATTTATAGAAATTAAACATAATAATTAAAGATATTACAGAAGAAAATAGGGAAATAAATTACATTTCCTTTTACACTTTTATATAATAAATGTTTTATTTAGAATTCACGAAACACTTATTACTCTACATTAGGTATAATTATTGTTAGTTTCGTTATGTCAAATCATTTATACTAGAGGTGTGAGGAAAATACAGTGAACTGTGGAACGCCAATATCGTTGGATACGCGTGGTAGAAATGGTCCTATAATACTGCTAAAAACATAAATTTTCATGGAAACGCTGTACTTTTGACATTTGCGATACTGGCCACTGGTCATTCTACTTTTACTCCCTTTTTTCATAAATTGTCAAATTATTTAAAAACAAATACATACCTAGCTATTTTCTGTAAATTACATTAAAAATGTAAAAAACGTATTTCTCAAATAAGTTGCTTGAGATGGGGTCGTTTTTATGGAAAATTTTAGTGTTAATACTTTACTAATAAAACTACAGTTAATTTATCTTATATATACACAACGGAAGAGTTAATTGGATTTTCTTCTTGTTGAGTTTCAAAAATAGTAATTTAACATGATTTAAAAACAAATACATGAAATGGGCAAAATAGACCTGCAAAGGCACTTTGTACACAATCTCACTTGTATCGATGTGACGTAATGCGCGAATTCAATCTGGCTAACTTTTGTTAATAGATTGGCGTTCCATTTTAAATACACAGTTCACTGGGAAAAGATTATTTAAATATACACGGACCGGGAAAACAAGTACTTAAAAAATTCACTAGCTCCTGGACTAGTACTGTATCGAAGGAATTTTATGAATGAAACAAAATACGACCCTAATACAATTATGGTCTACAATAGTTCCGCTGTTGTCAGACGTTATTTTTTTTTTGACAATTTAAAGACCTAACAGTATTATAAGCAAACGTAATTACATTACTACAGTTAAAAACATCGCAAACTTGGCATCAATATTTTAATTTTATCCAAATATTGTATTTCCGTCGAGGATCATCCGGGTTGACTTCAGAAATTGTGTAATCTGTCTTGGTTATATATATCTATAGTTAAAAGCACGTAAACTTGGCATCAACGTTCAATCAGATTATTGGGTTTCTACCGCGGACACCAACGTTCATTCTTCAAAAATTTTGTAAATAATCCTATCTGTCTTGGTTATATATCTATGGATCTGTCACTAATTCATTCCATCAACATTATAGTCGTTGAAGAAGTGACAGCTGCTCATATATGTTAATTAACCAATTTAACAGAAAAGACAAAAAATAAAATAAAATTTTTAAAGAAACACAATTGAGTTGCTTTTTTCTGCTATTTTATAATAGTCATATTAATTTAAATAATTGTTAACTTACAATTTTTTATCTACTCGTAAATCAATATTTTATTGCACTTATTTTCATTCCACTAAAATTTTATTAGTATTAATAAACACGATATTTATTGTATGCATTAACACCAAACACCACCTACAAGAATCATAATTCAAGGAAAAAACTAAATGTTTTTAAGAAATTCTCACCTCTCTTGAAAATAATTATCTGGAACTGTTAAAAAATGACTTGTGACATTTAAATTTTTTATTTGGTACAGTAAACCATGTAATAATTTCAGACACCTAAATAGAGAGTTTTGAAAAGCGCCAGCTGTTCCAAGTTGAATGTTTGACTCATCCAGATAAATTGGTTTTGTTTATTGCATTTTAGATAAACAATACATCTATTCCATACGGTGTAATTTTATAGGTTTGTGTTTTGATTTTCCAGCGACAGTCACCAAACACCACCTACAAGAATCTTCATTTATATGTTAAATGGCTTTTGAATTGATTCTAAAGCCGGATCCAGATCAATAAATATTTACGTTGTGCGTTGTATTTGACGCAAATTTGCTCGTGTTCGTCAAAATATTTCTAGATGTTGACTGTGTGTCGCACAAAAAAACCACGCAAATATTTGCGCCAGATACAACACACGCTATCCATGGGTCTGTCGGTTTTTCTGCCAACTTCAAAGAGATTTGCGTCAAACGACCCTCGAGTGCTTGTTTTAATGTGGACTTGAATATATTTTTTTTTTACTATTATTTCAATCACAAATTATTGCTAAATGCAAATATAACCACCAATTTTATTTACCAACTACGCACGACGCACGAAAATAAATCGCAATGGATACACCAACACAACACATATATTTGTGCGACAAAATCACAATAAAAAATATATTTGCGCCACAAATATCTTTGTCCAATTCAACACACAACATTCAACATACAAATTTATTGATCTGGACCTGGCTTAAACACAAAACACATAAAAATTAGGTAATGCTGAGTGGAGATATATTTTCCACTTTGTAAATCTTTGGTATTTATTACGAGGTATTACAACGTTATGCAGGTATTTTACTTTATAAATTACTTTTTTATTTTAAGACACGACTATTATTCAGACCAGTATTTCCCAAAGTGGTCCACCCCAGGGATTCACGGGAGACTCGACGGGGGTCTACGTTCGGCGTAATAAAAAATGGGGGTCCACAATCGTAAGCGGGGGTGCATGAAAATTAATTTGGTTTCGATAGTGAAGCAATATACTATTAAACAATTAATTACTCATTTTTCCATATGATGAAGAAATTCTTGTAAAAAACTGCAACTGTTTTTAATATAAACAGACTACATTTTAATTACTAAAATGTTGACTTGACTTCTCTTATCAATATAGGCAGATCAAATTTTAAAAAGCTTAGCGACTGTTACTTGTAAAAACTTGCATATTCCATGTTCAGTACAACTCGTTGAGACTTGTCGTTGCCGCGCCGGCCGCCGTCCCGTCCGCAACGCTTGTTCAGATTAATACGACTTAAGCCTTGGTTTCTTTGAACACTTCGTCGCGGTGAGCGGACAGTCCGTCAACCGTCGCGTTTTGACGATTTTATCCAACCAGAGTATTTAAATGGGAATGGTTTTCTTGAATCCGCTTAGCTGAGCAGGACGGCGTCATGCCGCTGATTTGTCGCGAAGAGTCGGTTGATATCTGTTGAGTTTGATATCAGCGGAATCGTCGGCGTGTGCGGAGACTATATTGTTATTAATTTTAAAACAATGAGTGATAAATTCACACATACAGATGACATCATGACGTTATTTTTAGATTTCTTGGAAATTATGTCCTTTATAAAACTCAACACGAATTCAAAAAGATCTGTAGAAAGTCTAAAATACTCCCTAAATTTGGTTTCATTTCCAAAAAACCTCCGCCGCACAATGATAGTAAAGGCACCTTTCTATATCGCGACACAAAAACAACTCATCCACTGGCTTATTGGAAACTTTGACGGTTGCAATTGCCAGTTCCTCTTGTTCTTCCTCTTCCAACAATAATAACAACGCAAACAATTTATTTGCATCCATTTTAGTACCTTTCGTTTACATTCATAATACATAAACAGCACGTACAGACCTAGAGAAAGTATCATTTTCTAAATTTTTTAACAAACCACCTCGGGCGAAAATTGCTGTCCTCAGCGGTCGACGGACTGTCCGCTCACCGCGACGGAGTGTTCAAAGAAACCAAGGCTGTATAGTGTATGTGCTTGCAATCTTGCATGAACGTGTTTGATTCTTCACCAATACAAATACGAATGTCAAGGATAATCGTTACTCATTTGTTTCTGGAATTTCATAAAGAAAAGTGAATCGATATTAGTGTTGGCCAGTGACTGAAATTGTTTCCAGACTTTCGAAAAGAAAAGTAAAGTGAATCGATATTAATGTTGGCCAGTGACCTTCGAGCATATATATTTCATAGAGTCCGCATTCAACAGCGTTTGTTTTGGTTATGAGGGGAAATAGGTAGACACTATTTCCAGTGTCGCATCATTTTTACGGGGTTTGCAATTAATATAAATAATAAAATTGATATATACCTTTAAAATTTAAGTAGGTATCTAGTAATAGTAAATTATTATTATTATTTATTATTATTATTATTATTATTATTATATTATTATTTGTGTTGGACACATCATATTTTTTAATTCAAACATCAGAAAGTGTATAAAGGAAAAATGAAGGTTGAAATAATAGGCAATAAAAAGGATAAAGAGATTATATTTAAAAATCAAAAATATAAATATTAGGTATATTATAAAAATATTTATGATATCTATTAACATACGTGTACGAGAATTACAATAAAATAATTTTTTCCAATAATTTATTAAACATAAAAATATTGTTCATAAGCAATGTTTAATAGATTACTAAACGATATACTACTAATAGAAATCAGGCTAATAGTTAGTTACATTGGCACTGCAAGTCGTTAACAAATAAGTAAAGCTTAATTTTTATCGGAAAACTGTCTTAAGCTTCCATTATTTCTTAATGACTAGGAGTACAAATAAAAGAAGCTTAAAATGACTTTTTTAATGAAAAAATCACATTAGGCTTTGCTTATTTCTTAACGACTAGCAATCTACTTAATTAAAGAACATAGGTATATTTAATAAAAAATCATGATTGTCAATTTTTGTGGTTTATAAAAAATATAGATAGTAATAGGTAAGTATTTGAAAATAAAATTGATGTATTAAAAAGTACTTAGTTACTTATATGCTTTCTAATTCTGCATTTTCTTTTTCTGCAACAGATGCTTCATGGTTCAGATCTTCAATGAAAAATTAAAAAAATTTGAACGATTAACCCACAAGTGCAGGGTTCTTTACCTTTTAGTTTCATCTTCTTCTGGGGCCTCAGTAAGTCCTGATGGCAATGCACCTGGAATTAATCTAGTTCTGCCTCCGCATCCAGTCTTTAACATAAACATATGTCCAGAAAAATGATTGGAACATAAAAAATTGTGATTATTTTTTTAACATATTTGTAGAGTACAAAATCTAAAACAATATTCCTCATACATAATACAAGTTCTTTAAATTTAATTTACTAAATTTCCCATTTATTTTAAATTCATGTTTAACGGCCTTTTGCATAAAATGTAGGTACTTATGTTTCTTTAAAAAAAATGGTAAAGACGCTAATGGTTACTTACTTGTGAAATGACCTTGACGATGCCTTTTCGTATTTCTATTTAAAACTTACACAAACTCTCACCATTGTTAAAATTTGTATCACAAAAGTAATAAAATACAAAAAATCCCTTATAAACTACAAAAATAAGCTAGAAATTAATGAAAGTCAAAAATCAAATGAAATTTCTGACAATTTCGAACGATTTGACATGCCAAGCAAAACGAAACAGACCAATGGGGATGCTGGACACTATTTTTCCCCCTGTAGCAAAACAAAGTCCATTTGGACGATGGCTCTAGTAATATATGCTCGAAGCCAGTGACTGAATTTGTTTCCAGACTTTCGAAAAGAAAAGTAAAGTGAATCGATATCAGTGATTGCCAGTGTCAGAAAAGTAAGTACCTACCTGCCTATTTGTTATATGCATATAGTTTTAAGCCGAGAAAGATTGAACTTATCGTCCCCACTTTATTTTTATTACCTATCTAATTCATTTAATTATTGCGGAGTTTTGATATCAAAATATTGTTTAAAAGTTTTTATAGAATTTACAGAAATATATTAAAATATAATAAATGAAATAATAATTTTATATCATATTAAAATAAGTTCAGCCGTTTTCATAAAACTCTATCATGGATCTTAGCGATTTATTGCTTTTAATAGTTAGAAACAGTTTGCAGCCGGAACTTTGTTTATTTCATAATATTTAAAATAATTGATTAATCATATTATGTTAAAATAACCATATCCTGTTAAGTTCGAAACGCCTTAAGATTACTAAAAGTTTTTTTTTATTTACTTACACATTTACAGGTAGGTAATTGATACACAACATGGCCGAATCTAAGAAGAAGTGTCGTCAGTACAGTAATAAATATTTAAAATTTGGTTTTCTTCCATCAAAGACAGACAAACTATTGCCCACATGCTTTTTATGCAACAAAGTTTTGAGCAATGACTCTATGAAACCATCAAAGCTGGAAGATCATCTAAGAAGGTGTCATCCTGATAAAGTAGGTAAAGATTTGAAATATTTCCAAACATTAAAGGAAAAATATGAAAAGAGACCCACCGTGCACAGTATGTTCTCTTCAACGTCTGAAAGCAACGATGATGGCTTGCGGGAATCTTACAATATCTCATTACTTATCGCAAAATCTGGAAAACCGCACACCATTGGGAACAGTTAATTTTATCTGCTGTTGAAGAGGTTTTAAAAACTGTTCTGCACAAATCTTCATTTGACATACTCAAAATAATTCCTTTGAGTAACAACACTGTACAAAGACGTATTGATGAAATGAGCTCTGATGTTGAAAGTTTCTTGTGTGATTATCTACGAACAGCTCATTTTTCTATTCAACTGGACCAGTCAACTTTACTTGGCAATGAAGCATTATTATTGGCGATTTGCTATGTGCGAAGAAATTCATGAAGAGCTACTATTCGCGAAAACTTTGAAGACGGACACTAAAGGTGAATCAATAATTAATGTTTTGAGTGATTTTTTTAAAGAAAAATCGATTCCATTCACAAACGTTATTTCGGTGGCAACAGATGAAGCTTCTGCCATGGTCGGGTGATATCGCGGGTTTATAAGCCATTTTAAAAGAATTATACCAGAGGTAATTGCGATTCACTGTGTTATCCACCGACAACATCTAGTAGCGAAAAATTTGAGTGATAGATTGCACCAATCGCTTCAATTTATGATTAATGCAGTTAACAAAATAAGAAGCAATGCATTGAATACGCGTTTATTTGCACAATTGTGCGATGAAAATGATGAAGATTTCCAACGATTGCTGTTACATACCGAAGTACACTGGTTGTCAAAAGATGCATGTTTATCAAGATTTTATTTATTTTTTGACTCAGTTTTAGAGTTTTTGGAAAGTAAAGATCCGTTTAAAAAAACTTTTAAAGCAGACGTCGCGTATTTGACAGATTTGTTCAAAAAATTTAATGACCTCAACTTACAATTACAAGGGGACAGCCTCAATCTAATAAAAACAAAAAGTGTAATTTCAGCTTTTCTTGGTAAATTGAAATTTATGAAGTAAAATATTGGTCGGCGCGAATTTTCACAGTTTTCAAACTTATCGCAGGTAGAATGCCTTGATGAAGATATTCAGGCATACGTTCAACATTTGATTACCCTGCATGATCATTTTAAATTCAGATTTGAAGATATTCTGTCGATGGAAATACCACCATGGATCATAAATCCATTTGATGAAACAGAAGTGGAGAATGTGATATTATAAGAGGAGCTACTCGAGCTTAGCACTAATGAGAAGCTGAAAGTGACATTTAAAAGAGGGTATCAAAAATTTTGGCTGCAGGCAGAAATACCCTGGACAGAGGGGAATTGTGCAGAAGCTTCTGATAGCGTTTCCCTCGTCATATCTCGTCGAAAAAAGTTTTAGTGCCGTTACAAACTTATTAACAAAAAAAAAGGAGCAGATTGAATATCACAGAAAGGGGAAATTTACAGTTATTCCTTACAAACCTCAAGCCAAATATTGATAATTTGCTGTCAATCCATCAAGTACATCCCTCTCATTAAAATTATATATTTTTTGTAATTACCATTGTAGAAATTACATTACGTTATAAGTGTTTAATTTTAATTATATTACGACGGTTATAACAATAATAATTAATAGTGTAATAATTTATATATTTAAATTTAAATAAATACTTATAACACAAGGAAATATACTATATTTCTTTTTACCACTCCATGGGACGTGTTCTAAATAAAATTTGTGAGAATTGATTGGTTCTTGTGCTGTGAATCACTGTAGATTTCAAAAAAGTAAAGTTGGATGTAGTCACTTTTTCGTTTGGCCAACTTTGCTTTTTTGACATCCACTCACAGCACAATCAATTAAAATTTAATTGAAAATTTGTGTAGTCGACTTTATTATCAAATAATTAACCCTATCAAGCAATCAATTCTAACCTTTTTTTCGAAAACTGTTAATTCGTCGTTAAAACTCAGCCACAACGCAAGTTTCCATAGATAGATCTAATCTTCACTTTTTTTTTTTCGAGATTTAGAAATTGGTAGTGATGTAGCTACATGGAGTCCACCGGATCCAGCAAAATTTTGAAAATGGTCTATGACACAAAAGAGTTTGGGAACTTCTGATATAGACGAAGGTGTTTATGAAAAAAATTGTGCCTACGTAAGAAACTTTTTTATTGTTGCTTTCAATCGCAAAATGTTATTTTGTTTATTTTGTATCTTTAAATCTACTTCTTTGTTAATATGCGACAAAAATTCAACCTCAGTTGACTGTCGTGCGTTATATGCAATCGTATCAAACATACGTTTTTAGTGTCTATGGAGAAGCTTCCTCTTGCAGTTGCTACTTCTGGTATTTACTTCGTTACTTCGGCTTTTTATATTAAAATTAAATTACTTAACTACAAACTCTATGCAAGGTATTACTGCATTTGCAAAACATGCAGATTGAATAACCATACGGAACCAAAACAATACCACGTGCGAACAATATTAGTAGTGCAATGATGCCAGTGTTGCAGTGCGGTTTATGAGAGCCCTATATGTTATAGAGGTACTTCCGTACTTGGCAACAAGTCAGAATGTATGTGATCAGGCGCAAATTCTGTCTAGTCATAGTCAAGTATTTGTTTTCTGTAGTGTTGTTAGGATAAATTAAAAGCTCTGGCAACTCTGCAGTTTCTTGTTTCATCCCATCTTTCCTTGAATTTTTTTAAATCAAAATTACCTGATAAGTTTATCATCTGGGCCCCAAATTTATTTGAGCAAAATCGAGTTGCAAAAAATCATGATTTTTGAGCATTGATTTTCCGTATCTCGAAACCTGTTGATTTGATGAAAAAGTCTTAAGATCTTTTTTGTCTTACATTTTCTAAGCTACAGAATTGGTTTTAGTCACTTTTTGAGTAAAAATGACCGTTACGAAAATATTCACGAAAAACCGTTTTTCGCGCTCTTTGATCCCGCCAAATTTTTAGAAGCACATTATTAGTTTATTACTTCCGCCTTTGTTGTTTACTTATTTATTTAGAAGTTTAGCTAGGTACCTACCTGTGCACCTAATTACAATTAGCTACCATATCGACTGGTCTATTGCAAAACCGGAATCTCTTCTAAAATACGTTCTTGAAATATTAACATACCTAGTTAATTATTTTATACTTGAACGTCTATAACGATATATCAATACCTGTTTACGCCAAGGTTGCTTTTATTCTGTTCTTTCGTAATTTTGCGGTAGCCCAATTGAAAATGTTATTACACCATTATGGATAAATTTTTGACTTTCGTTTGATGACATAAAATTGGGATTCCCCTTGTTACTGGGTCGACATGCGTTAAATAATTCTATAAAAAACCTCAACCGTCCAAATATTTATTTTTAAACATTTCTTTACCTTTAAACATTTCAGATACTCATAATTCTACAGGGAAATTCAGTTTATTTCGGCAGGATTTTACCAGCTGATAGTTTATCGAAAAATTAAGGTAGGTACTTTGTCCACTAAACTAAGACCCATTTTTGCTTTTTTTTAAGTACAGGGTCTCAACAAGTTTAGAAACGTGCAAAATTGTTAGTTTCAATTTTTTCCTAGAAAAACAAGTGAGATTCGAAAAATATTTAAGAAATAAAAATGTGGTATTTTTAGTTAGTTTATTACAAACATTATGAAAAATGAATATATATCTTTTGTGCCGAAAACTAAACGAAGTTTCCTGTGAACACGCATCTGGAAATAGTGGATCAACTGCAATATCGCACACTCAGCAATAAAGTGGCTTAACTCAAAATTTGCATGTAGAGCTTCTTAAATAACGGTGCTACTCCAACGCTAAGACATACTACGTTGGAGTAGCACCGTTATTTAAAAAGCTTTACTTATGGAAGGCGCCATTTTGGGCTGTTTTTCAATTAAAAGTTTAAACATGCAAATTTTGGGTTATGCCACTTTATTACTGAGTATGCAAAAGTTCGAAAGACACATAAAGTTGTCAACATAAATTCAGTCAAAACCTTTTTTATATATCAATAAAAAACTATTTAAAAAAAATAACACCCTATACATCAAAAAAGAAACAAAATTGGACCATGTTTTATCGAACAAACTATCTTTATTTTTCGATATACATATTATCAGCTGGTAAATTGACGATATAAACCGGACCACCCTAAATAACTGTTAGGCATATATACAGTGTAAATCCTAAATTGATACTTTTTCAAATAAATTTAAAAAAATCAAAAATAAGACATTGTTCCAAAATGTACCCAATACGGTCAATTCACCTCAATACAAACACACTTCTACACAAACCAAAGACATACACAAACGCACTTCAGGTCTTCTCGTATCGGTCATCCTACGACATGTTCTCCACGATGTTCCTAAAACATGTTCTCCACGATGTCGCCGGAGTTAAAGCTACTAAAATTACATAGACTACTGAATTTCAATAACAGCTGGCTCATGATTCATGCATTAGAAAAATCTAAAGAAAGGTAAAACAGATAAAAAACAAACTTAATTTTTGATACACAATTCCAGGCCCTGATTTAGATTTTTTAATTCTGCAAAGAAAAGGTATCTGAAAAATATGTCTATTTTAACGATTTCTACAAAAATAATCAACTTAGGATTCACCCTGTATATCTACCATCGTGTACATTGCATAATTTATTTTAATTTCCATTTCATAGCTGGGTGAAAGATGCCTATACTTACCGAATTTACCAAGCGACTTTAATCAAAAAACAATCAACATTGGTAAAATGGGATGTCCTTTATTTAGATTTATATTATCACTGTATAAAGGTAGTTATTTATACAAATATACAATGGTGTGATTATTTTAAAAAGTACCTTACATAAAAATTTACATAAAAAAATTGAATGACATATGGAACATCTGAAACATTATTTTTATTTAATAACTACGATAATCATTATAGTTATCGCTAGATAGATAGAAAGGTACCTATACAGGGTGTCACACTATATTTTATTCGGCTAACAACGTTCATCTACCCCTGCGAAAGCTCTCGTTAATTGATGAATTTTAATATAGAAACATGAACCCTTGTCCGTATCTCTGTATCTGTAACGTTTATAGAGAGGGTTACCAGACGGCACTTAGGCCTGCTAGCTTCTAGCTCGGGAGCTCTTTTGACTCTATTTTCTAAGTGTGAGTTCCATGTCAACTTGTTGTCAAAGGTGCTACCTAGGTAGTTAATCTCTGTTGCAAAGTTTTGTTTTGTGTTTAGAAGCTATGAAGGTTTTAATTTCATTTACATCCTTTTCCTTGTGAAAAGGACAATTTCTGTTTTATAATTGTTCTCAAAATTTCCTATTTGCAGAATAACCAGATCATCTGCTTAGGGTATTGTGTATAGTGACTGTCATTTTTGTACCTATATACAGTATCTTTTTCTTTATTTAATAATCTCTTTTTCACAATGAACATAGAATTTTCTCTCATTGTTACTTTAGTATGTGTTTAATTCTTGTGAACCAAACGACAAAAATTGATTAATGTGTATACGTTTCCCAGTGTATTAAGTTCTCATACTTTGGTACATACGAAAATTCATTCAGTTTCGCTTCTTGGATAGGTATTCTTTGTACGAACTAATAAAATTTGACACGTGCCCACTAGATTAGAATTAAGAAATATTGAGTAGTTACAAATTAACTAAGAACTTGCTGTTTTTTGTTTAGAGGCACATTTTTACAACACCGTTAATTTTAGCTCCATAAGAGTTTATTATTTTTTTTTAACTAGAAGTGATCAAAGAATAAAAAAAATAAAAAAAAAATAAAATATTTGTTCAAACGGCGTAAAAATAGGGAATAAAAGTTGCCACTTGACCTGATAGACGCCATTAGTTAAATGTTTCAAAAGATATATTATATCAAAATATTAAATAACACATTGGACACCAAATTTCATCAAATAGGTATATTTAAAGGCGTTTCTGATTTTTAATTTAAAACTTTTAACATCCTGTATCGCAGTAACTAAGGCCTATAAGAGTGTATGTTCTCATATCAAAATTCATCAATTAACGAGAGCTCTCTGGGGGCAGAGCGTTATCGGTCGAATATACTAACACCCAGAGATATTAGGTATTAGGTCTTTTCCTTTGCGTCGAAAGTGTAGCACATGGAGGAAGGATAGTGTAGCACTGAGCTACGTTACTTCTGAAAATATCGTTCCATCCATACAATTTATATATATGGAACGATATTTTCAGAATTGGTGTAGCCCAGTGGCTACACTTTCGATGCAAAGGAAAAGACCTAATATCTCTGCTAAAATCATTGTTGTTCTTTATACTTTGCTAACACCCTGTATAACAAATAGAAGTCCAGTTCATTGAGTTAGACCAGCAAAACAAATACATGGCAACGCCGAAATGGAATCCGTACTGTAAATAGGCGCTCATCTTTTTGACTTTGACAGTAGTTTGACGTTACTGACATTACTATTACCATTGTTTACATTTTCAATGTTGTTATTTGTTAATTGTTTGCCAAAAGATACAAACCATCTACATCTGAAACTAAATTATTTTGAAAAATATGTAGAGTAGATATTAGTATTGAATTATATTCAATTATTTATCAATTTCCAATCAGTTTAGAATTTATTGAAAAAGTAAATGGAACTGAATTTAAAAATATGTCTAAAAAAGAAACAGCAACATTATTATTACCCCAGCCCCAAGCGATTAAAGTGGAACCAATTTTTAACAACGCAGGTAAATATACGATTTTTTCGAAAAGACTGGAATCAAGTTGTTTTGTGTTGTTTTATTGAAATTTCAAATGTAGTAGGTAAGTTAATACTGAAAACTTATTTCTTCATCAGATCAACTTTCCAGGTGGCAAATTTATATCACTCCTATGTTACAGCTTTTGCTCGCGTCTACCATCTAGTAATTGCTGTTCAACTAAGTACAATCCAATCCTAATATTTATTTATTGTCAAATAGTACATCGATTCATTTCTAGTAACTTTCCCTACCCTAACAATATTTTATAATAACTGTTGCCTTTGTTTTATCAACCTAGCACCCCTATTCACCAGCTTTCATGTAAAATTGTTAATATTACCTGAAAAATTGTTAATTTTTTTTTTTTGAAAAAAATGAATTGTGTCATTATTATTAATTTGCACAAGTTATGGAACTTTTATTTACAATAGCGATACGTATTTTAGTTTTTTCATAATCGAAAAGTGATCAAACTAGATATTTATTAAAAACAAAATAATATAGACATAACATTTTACATCACAAAAAAAATAACTTCATGCATTTAAAAGAAAATACCCTGCTGTGAGACTTTTTAGCAACCCCAGATGAATAATAATAATTTTTTATCCAAAATAAGTTGTTCATTTACTTCATTCAATTTTAGGCGAGGATGCATTCATGGAAAATTTAATTACTTGTGATTATACTACTTCTATGGATATAAAGCAAGAAATAGGTGATGAAAGTGTGGCTATAGATAATGTTCCGAATAATAAATTTGAACTGATAGTTATAGAAAAAGGTGATAGTTATCATCAAGGTAATAAATATATTGTAGTTTTATACCAATACCCAATGCTTTAAGACCCTCATTAACATTCTTTAATGTCATTCCGTAACATAAATAATTTAAATTTTAGATGGTGAGGCAGACATGGATATTAATAGTACAACTGCTGGAAATTTAATTAAAAATTATAATAAATGTTCTATAGAAATAAAACAAGAAATCTGTGATGATGTAGATGTTATTCCTAATAGTGAAACTGAACCAATAGTTATAGAAAAATGTGAATTTTGTCATGAAGGTATTATTCAATTAATTATTTATATTTTTGAAATTATAAGAAGAATTGTAAATCTCTTGTATCTGTAATGATTTTCTACGAAGTTTTAAGTTTTACCAGATTGTTTTTAATTGACAACATTGCTGTACCATTAGCAAACCTTTACACGAAGGTATTTGTAAAAGTTGCTAGGTCTGCAATAACTAAACAGTATACAGGATGTTATTGAAATATAGTATGTAGATATTAAAACAGATTAATAATTATGCTCTCTAAAAAAATAACAATTTATTTACAAAATGTATGCCACCTATAAGAATTTACAACTGTACATACAAATTTCACAAAAAAAAAATAGAATACCATGATTGCAGAACCGTTTAGAGGCCATTCATAAATTATGTCATAGGAATTTCATGATTTTTTGACCTCCCCCATTCCTTGTCCTTATCACAGCTGATCACATTTGTGAGACTCCCCCTTCTCTAGTTCCCTAGTGTGAAATCACATATTTTGCAATTTTACATCTAGAAATTATTAAATTAAAAATATTTTAAGTTTTTCATTAATAGTTCAAATTTCGAGTTTTAATCCTTAGATATATTAGATTTTGAAATGTGACGTCACGAAAAAGGCCTTATATTAAATGGTCAGAAATAAAAGATGTTATCAAATAGGTAATAAACATCAAAAGATAAAATATTTAGGTCAAGCAAACCTCAGCAAGAAAAATGAGATGAAGATTGAGGTAAAAAACTTAGTAACAAATAGTTGAAGACAATTAAAACGTTATTTATTTTTTAATGTCTACATCATCTTTTTTCATGACTTCAGTCTTAGTTGTAGGTGTCATCACTTACAATTAAAAATATTTTAGACAGGCTACGTCTTGCGACAATTTCCTGACTTAATTTCAAGACTACAAGGTTTATAATAATTATTGTATTGTTATTAGATAATGGTATTGAATAAAACTACGGGCACCACCATGTAACGTTTTATTCCATGCTCCACGATACACATACTAATGGTTTGCTGACTTTCGATTCAAATTTCGTCCAAATCGCGCAGTGACGTAATGCGGAACGAACTTTCAAGTTATTTTACACTTCTCGATTGAATATTGTAAAATATTGTAATAATTTATTTGTTTTTGTGTTAGTAGTGACTATATTTTCCTGTATATAACAGAGAAGGACTGAATTAATGTTTAAAATGCCGGACTGCATGGTGGCGACTTGCAAAAACCATAATACGAAATCTAAAAATAGTGTAATGTAAAATATTTCCAAATGCCACAAAATGTGGGTAAATTCTTATAGAAGAATGGACAAACTTAATTTAAACAATGGTTAGTAAAATGCCCAAGTATAATAGCAAAGAAAATAAATAGGTATTTTAAAATTTTAGCAGATAAAACAGTAGTTTCTTGTCCCAGTACAACGGTCCCTTTTGAAGTAATACTTATGCATGATCAGGACATGAACATATATAAGAATAAGATACATGAACAGAATAATTGGTTTTGAGTATTTTCAAAGTAAACTTGACTAAAAAATGGTTAAGTATACCAAATAAAAAGTAATTTTTTGTGTACTTACTTTTTATAAATAAATAATTTGTTTCTGCACACTTATTTTTATTTCACAAAATAATGAAAGGGATTTCAAGAGAATTACCACGCCCAGAAAGTACAAATTTGAGTCAAACTTGTATTTTCAGTCTATATTCTTTACTTATCTTGTGGCCAGATTATGGATTTTGTCACAAAATACCTATAATTTATGAGAAAAATTAATATTTTTATTGGTATTATTTACCTTATCCCTTCATATTTGTAAACGAATATATTACAAAATAACCAATAAAGCTTAAGTAACTGAATAAAATCTAAAACCGGCGAAATATCGAATTTCAAACACTATCTCCCATTTAATGCTAATAATTCTATGTCCCAAGTGACGTCACCGTCAGTCAGCTGCATGCGCAGGAACATACCGTTAGTCTGTGTATCGTGCCATGCCCAAGTCCACTGTCAATATCCCATGTTGAAGCATATTTTAGAAATGATAACATCTCCCCTTTGTAATAACTATTTTTTATTTAAACATAATTCAAGTAGGAAGGCTTTCGAACATCCCATTTTATCCGTTGCCATGTAGTTGTGGTATCAGACACCTTATCATTGTTAGTACTGACATTTCTACAATCACTATGTTGTGACGCATTTCTCACCCTGTCATTATTTTTCTTCATTATCACTTATTGTTTATTTTACACCTCTTCTTTATTAGTATAATCAAATATAAATATTAGGATTCAATGGAAATAAACTTGCAGGAGACTGATGAACTTCCATTAATGGTGCTTGCACTAAACACCACCTATTTATATAGAATAAACCTTTTTCACAAACACAATAAAATAACCTCAAAATTTACTGCCCTCTGACTGTGCTGACAAGTCATCTGTCACGCATCAGACCTTGTATATTTGACCACAAGGAGCACGGTGGTCCCGTGCTGTCCTGGATTGACCGCTTCGTCTCAAACCGGTTACCCAAACTGACTCGGGCAAATATTTTCTTAAATGACATATATAATTTTCTGAATCTTTCCTCCTTTGCTCAACATTTACTGAAACATCGACTATTTTATTCAGTTTACTTGGTAATAATGGTAAGAAACTTTTCAATTTTCTGTATATCAGACAACATACAGTCTTAGAAAAGCACTATATTATTTTCGTTAAACATACGCCATTTTCGTTTTTTTTACCATGGATTGCCTGAGAAGGATCAGATAAGGCCATGACAGGCTCCGAACTCTTCGGTGGAGTTGCTAAGGCATTGTGCAAGGCATCATTAAATAATGGGTACAAAAGTAGTCTCAAAAATGAAACAACTATCCAGTATAGAGGCAGGCCAAACAGTTAAAGAACCGTCGGCCAAGTTCATGAAAGACATACTGGTTGACAAATCGTTAGGTTAACAGTAGGTCTTTTTACCAAACAATGTCGCCTAAGAAGGCACATGAGTGTCATCAATCTAGCAGAACACTAAGTGAAGAAACTACATGCAGGAACCACTGTCAAAGCTGCTAAGTCTAATAAAAAAGACCAAGCTAGACAACATACTCTAAAAAACGGAGTCCCACAGTAGATCTGAAAATGCAAGGACAAATAATGTCCAACTTGTACTCTCAATTTTGTAACGAACCGGCAACAGCGCAAACGTGGCAGGAAAAAAATCAAAATTGAACCATTTTAAAATTTAATGCTAAAATCCTCTTGTCACTTTGAATATGTACATGTACCCATTTCAATAACATCCTGAATTTATAGAACAGATGACTAAATTACTTTTCTCTTGAAAAATTTTTAAACTAGTACTCTTCATTTTAGAATTTTTCTCCCCGAAACTCAAGGAAGACCACATAGACGTACATCTAAGCGAAAATATTACTTGCCCCGTATGTAATAAAAGTTTCAAAACTAAAGGCGACTATTTAAACCACTATCCTATCCACCAGTCGCAAATATCTCCTTCTAATGATTCTTTTGAATGTAGCACATGCCTAAAAACGTTCGTCAATAAACAAAATTTAACATTTCACGTAAAAATACACCAATTGACTGCTTTTCAATGCCAAGAATGTTTTAAATGCTATACGAGAAAGGATGATTTGATTATCCATATGAGGGTGCACAGTGGAGAGAGACCGTTCAAGTGTAAAGAATGTTTGAAAACTTTTACACAAAGAGGAAATTTAAGGAGCCATACATTGACACATTTGGGCCAAAAAGAACAGTGTCCCTTCTGTTTAAAATTATTTTCCAAACAGAGTTTAAAGAAACACGAAAAACGCCACAAAGAGAAACCGAAATTTTCCTGCGATTCATGTCCACGAAGTTTCTACGTGCTGTCGCACCTGAAGAGACACATGATCAGCCATACGGGTGAAAAAATGTACCAGTGCGAGCAATGTTATAAAAAATTTACCGAGCCACAACATTTAAAACGGCATTTGCTTGTTCATTCAGGTGTCAAGGCATTCCAGTGCGATTTTTGTTTTAAGAAGTTCACCGAAAAATCTCATTTGAAGAGTCACATGAAGAACAACCATTCGTCCGATAAACCCCACGCATGCCCCGTTTGCTTTAAAGGTTTCAGAAAGAAGTCCGACGTGACGAATCATGTACAGAATCAACACGTTCAGGAGAAGATTTTCAAGTGTTTGCTGTGCGGACAAGGTTTTTGTAAGGAGTTTTTCCTTAGAATGCATTTGAAGAGCAAACATGGTGATATTAAAACGGATAATGTAGAAGTTAAAGGTGAATTTTCGGAAGTGGCTAAAAAGAGTACCTAGATTACGTTTAAATTTTTATAAAAAAACATTTTATTTGAGAAAATAAAATTTCCTTTGTTTTTATGTCCTTTTGGAGTTTTATTTGATTTTCTTCTATACCTCTAGTTTGATTTTAATTTACACTTATGGCATAAATCAAAGACATTACAACTAAGAGACCAAATTGTTTACATTTTTATGTGGCAAATCATTATTCCCACCAGATTCTCGTTTATTGCGTCTTTGCCGATTTTATCAGTCTGTCAAAATTATTTGGAGAAATTACTTTCGAAAAATAAAATTTGATGTACCCTGTAACTATAATTTTATATTATATAAATAATATGTTTTTAATCAAATTATTCTTTGAAGTTTTAATATAAGCTAAATTTTTTATTAAAAAATCAATATTAATCTAAACAAAATATTAAGGTTTCGAAGAACTCCGTAAATACGGCAACGCTGAATATCTTATTTTACGAATTTACAATTTTTATGAATGAAATGTAGTACCGTAACCAGCCGCAACGTTGCCAATCAGGTCTAACAGCTATTTTGTATTTCTGACAGTTTCTGTGTGACTTATTGATTTATTCATTTCTAAAATACTATTTTTGTGAACTTTTGTGAGAAATATAAAGAATTATGGTACATGCATGTGTAGTGTTCAAAAAGGTAGATCATTTAAGTCGAAATGTATGGTTTCATCGGTAAGTTTTTTTAGGTTAAGATATGTTGTTTTCATTTGAACCAGTGGAGTAGGGCTTGTACAAGATTTGATACAATTTCTTATAGAATTTAAATAATATAGGATCACATAGTAAATTGTTTGAAAAATGATTATCCAATCTAATTTTTCAGACAATTTACTGCAGGTTTGATAATATACAATTTAAATTGTACAAGAAATTGTATCAAAAACTTGTGTAGTCTAAAACAGTTTTTAAAGTGATATTCCTTTTATAAATTAGTAAATTATACCAATAAATAATTATTGAATAGTGGCAAAGAAAATTTAACGTAAAATGTAGAATACCTTAAAAATGATTTACCTATTGAGCACCTATACATATTTTTTATTACTCTATTTAGGTTTCCGCAAGATCCTGAGAAAAGAAAACTTTGGTTTTCTCTAATAGGAATCCTTGAAAATCAGCCCTTTCGTAAAAACCCAGAGTTGTGTTTAGAACACTGTTTTCCTGAAAATGTTTTGTTACGTGCAAATGGTAATAGATATATTAGAAAAGATGCAAACTCCAGACGGTGTGAGGGTTTTCTATTTTTGGATGACTTATCCAACAGGTAAAAATACAAAATATTAATTTTTTGTTTACCTCTAATCATTATTTATTACCTATATGTATGTATATCTAATGTATGGGTTTTTAGTTCTGATTCAACTGTTTTTGGAACACCACCTGCTGCAAAAAGAAACGTTGCAGTAAGTTATAACATTAATAACTAAGCATAAAAAAATTAAATGAAATTTTAGTTAATAAAATTAAAGTATTTTATATATTTAAAACATTATTTTAAAAATTTTTACAGTTTTTTACGATATTTTTTGCCATACCATGTTTTTTTGTAATTATTAATTAAAAAATTATATATTTTTAGGACAGTGTTTTATTTAGATACCCCTACCTACTTAATGTTAATTTAAAATTTTAAATCATTTTTGTTAACATCATACCAGGCAAATATATAGTAAATGCCTATAAACCAATAAATATTAAAAATCGAAAGGTAACTTGAATTCGCTTGTATTTGAATTTACTTGTACTTGAATTTACCTACATAAAAAATCAGCAAGTATCATGCAAAACTATTGTCATATACTCTGAAGGCAATTCTCTCACCAGAAATCAAATCACCACTGGTGAAAGACTGTCTAGAAGACCTGACAGAGCTAAGTAGTTAAAATAAGGTGACCTTAGCCTGGGTTCCAGGCCAGGAGGGATATCAGGGCGACGAATTAGCCGGAGGAGGCTCAGATAAGGCCATGACAGGCCCGGGTCCCTTCTGTGGAGTTGCTAAGGCATTGTGCAAGGCATCCATTAAACATCCATACAAACAGAGTCTCAGGAATGGTGAAACAACTATCCAAGACTGAGACAGGCCAAACAGTTCATTAAGGAACCATCGGCCAAGTTCACGAAAGACCTACTGGATCAAAAGCGTCAAATCGTTAGGATAACAGTAGGCCTTCTTACTGGATACTGTCGCCTCAAAAGGCACATGAGTGTCATAAATCCAGCAGAAGAAGCAACTTTGTGCAGGTTCTGTGAAGAAGAAGAGGAAACAATATTCCACGTCCTGTGCCAATGTGAATGCCTGGCTGGAATGAGGTTTCTAACATTGGGCGAAGAAAAGCCAATTGCATGCAACTACATGCGGGAGCCACTGTCAAAGCTACTAAGACTAATAAAGAAGACCAGGCTAGATGACATACTCTAAAACAAACAGGAGTCTCACAATAGATCTGAAAAGGTCGCGGTGGACAAGGACAAATAACGTCCAACTCATAATCTAATCTACCTACATGAAAAAATCATCATAATTATATTACTAAAAAAATATACCTACATATTTACGTATTTTTTTAACATACTACTCTGACAATACTGGTAAGTTTAAAACTCTACGCCACTGGCGAGCATATTATGGACACTGTTTACAACGTTGCCAGCCGGTCATAAGAGAACTGTCTTTCTCTCTTCCACTCACTAACAATTTTAAAACAATAACATTTCGCAATTGTATGGGATTTATGAATGATGTCTTTGGCATAAATCGACGAGATTTCGTAGGCTAAATATCATATATACCTCTGTAATTTTTTGTATCATGACTTTTCACTACGTCAGGTGGCGAGTATTCTGTAAAGTTAGTCTGTCTTATGAAGACTAGAGATAAGGAGACGAATCGGCATACTCAAAATACGGTCCCAAAAAAACGCATGCTAATTGAGCTTTTATAATTAACCGCATGGGCGCTGGTCTGCATACGGTGTTCAAAATACATGGATTCTTATATGAATTATACATAATTTTGTCAAAATAATAAAAATAAACTTGTTTATAGCTAAATAAAGCACAGAACATACTGTTGTATTTATTTCTAAATAAGTCTTGCATGTTTTAATTGATAAATTATTTAATTTAATCTACATAAAATACAAATTAGGTATGTATGACTAAATTTGAAAAGGTTCCTTAAATGCTGAAATTTGATAAGTACAATTTTGTGGCAATTTTTTTTTTAATTGAACTAATACATAGTTTTAAGAGTAAAATAAAACACAGTTAACAGATTTTTTATTGTTGTAATACAAGTATAAAGGGAGATTTGGGAATGTACATTCATCCTTTAATTTCAGCTTTTCCCTTTTTATTTTGCTAACAGTAGCATCAGTAAAAATAGTCTCATAATATTTAATAATATCTTCTAAAAAGTATGGAACAGCATCATCTCTAGAAAGTGCTCTATCGGCACTAGGAACGATATACAGGGTGTCCTGAAATTGGATGGTCATATTTTAATAGCGTAATCTACATCCTAAAATAGGAGTAAAAGTTCATATAAACATAGGTCCGAGATACAGGGTGTTAAAAGTGAAGTCCTGTTAACACACTTTTGTAAATATTTTCTAAACGTTTAAAGATAACTAAGTGAAATTTGGTACAAATGCTATTTAATGGACTAAACCCCAGTTTTTGATCATCTTCATAAGTGGGTAAATTAAGGGGGGCTTAGGGTAAAATTGCCCTAAGTTTTTTTGCTGACACTTTTTAACATCTTTGACTATAAAATTTGGAAAGCCAATGTTTCCTTTATAATAAAGTTACTATTGTTGCATCTCGCTAGGACGCACCATTTTCAAGAGAAAAGCATTTGAAAATTTCATGATAAGTTGATGTTATCATATTCGAAAGTGTAAACAATAATTAGTAGGCCTGTGGAATCAGAAATTTGATTTGTTTTTAACTTTGGAAAACCGGTGACTAAAGAAATTTTATAAAATATTTACAAAAATGTGCCACCAGGACTTCACTTGTAACACCCTGTATCTCGAAAACGAAACATTTTTGGACCTATGTTTGTATGAACTTTTACTCTTATTTTAGGATGTAATTACGCTGTTAAAATATGACCGTCTAATTTCGGGACACCCTGTATATGCCGCCACTGTTCTAAACGTTTAGTATCCTATAAAAAACATTTACAATGACACAATTGGGGTAAAAAAAAATAACAGTAGCAACTCTTTATCTAACATTAAAACTCTATTAAAATAAATTTTCTTTCCTAGTAAGTTAAATTTAATGCATAATTATTGTTGTTTGTAAGTCAGCATCTAACTGTAAAATTTAATATTATAGAAACTTCGTAAGATACATATTGCGACTAGTTTACAATAAATATTATATTTAGACATGAATACATTATTTTACTTACATTAGAAGTTTTAAAAGACACTGAATTGATTTCTTCTTGTGTTTTCTTTAGTTTTACATTTGATTTTTATCCTGTTTTACAATCTGGAATGACGTAAATCTTGCTTTGATGTTTTTTGTAACTGATATTTCTTGTACTCAGGTACTTTTTTCACATTATTTTGATTCTTTTCACCATTTTTTTAAAAAATCACTTCCTTTTACATTGACTTACATAGAAAATTGACTCCGCTGTCATTAGACATGCCAACTACAGTCAATTTCGCGAACTTTATAAAAAGAAGGACGAAAATTTTAAATTTGACCATTGCCGATTTGCCTCCTTCTCTCTAGTCTTCATAGTCTGTCTAGTGCGATTGAATGAGTAAGAAGGTAGCTGACTCCGGACACGCATTGCTCGTGCTGAGTGTCTACTGAAACGAGATAGAATATTCCGCCATTTTGCCAACTAATTGTCAGATTTAAGTGTCAACTTTCGATGTCAATAATGCCGATGCTATTTTAGAGTTTTGCATTGTTTTCGTTTATGTTCGTGAATTATACGAGCTTTCGAATTTTGTTCAGTCGTTCAGTTCCAATATACCATCCCAAGTTTAACACAGAGACACCTTTACGGGGAAATTATGATTTGTTCTTCGATCCTGCATTGACGAATCCCCTGGGTTATCCCCAGCATTATCTTACATTTTTTTCGAACGATTTAATCAATTTATCTGATTTTTAAAGTATTAATGTAATTATTTATGTAATAATGCAAATTCACAAAATAATGTTAATAGTTGATACATAAACAATTTTTTTAATAATTATAAAATGCCTAGTAACAAAGGAGCTTGATGCATGCAATTTGTTTAACAAAAACGCATAATGTTGGTTGCATACCGTCTGGCTTTCACATTACCATGCATTGTTGGTTGCATATATGTTTTGACAGATTTCTGGCAAAATGGCGGCTTATTAGACTTTTCAATTGTTGCCGTGTCGGATGTCTCTCTTGCGCTCTATAGTCATCTAGGTGTGTGGTACATACATACAAACGCCGTGTCAAACATACATACGTATCGTTAAACTCATACGCGATTAAACATTGATTCCTTTATACCATTTTGTTTCTTTCTTAGTTATAAATAAAGTATTAGTTCTTTGTTCATATAATATATATTTTATATATCATTTCAATATTTACTTTTTTGTTACTGGCTTCGACAACTTAGGTCATTATTAGCCTTATGTTCTATGTAGGTTATATGGATTGTACTAGTATTGGACTTTAGTAACAGCAACCCAAAATTAAAAAAATAAAATTTAAACTTACCACCCATTGTAAAAATGACATGTTCGGGTCATCGGACTGAAAAAACGACGCTTCAAATTTGGCAGTCATTAGGACCGATTAGGTGAGGGTGTATTTATTGAACTATCCAGCGAAATTTAATTATGTAGTAAATGGTAAACATAACCTCGTTATTTTGACATGTTGCAGCATATGGACTCATCGAACGCCGGATTAATTCTGTCGGTCAAGCCTTGTTTCGTGTTTATTATCAAATTATCTTTCAATTGCGGTGCAGAAGAAGTATGTAGTTGTGTTAAGGTGCATCCTCACCGAATCAACACTGTCGATCGACGTTGTCGACTTTGTGTGTACGCGGCAATAGACGGTGTCGATCAACAAAATAAATCGCTCGACATGTCGATTTGTTTTCCATCGCCTGTCGGTAAACATGAAAGAGCAGTCGATCGACTTTAGTGTGTGGACGTGTTTTCGACATTCGACAAACTGTTAGTACTGAGTACTAAGTACTCAGCAACGTCTTGCCTCGTTGACATTGTAGTTGTGTTTTCGTTGGAGAAATGGAATGGGAACAAGGTAAAGTCATAGCCTTTATTGAGGCATACACACAGAACAAATCTGCCCTTATGGAAATTGCTAATGAATTTAATGTTGATTGATCGACAAACATTTCTGTCAACTCTGGTGTGGACAGATGCAGTTTTGTAGACTTGTTGATCAACAATGTCGATAGACAGAGTCGATCGGCAGTGTTGATTCAGTGAGAACGCACCTTTACATATCATCTTAAAATCGACATTTTCAGGCGTCACGTAGTAGAGAATGCAGTATTTTCGTTGAATTTTCACAGAGCAAAAGTGTGGTAGATTTGTAAAAATTAGGCCATTTACGAAGTTTTAAATATGTAGTAATCAAGCAAAACAGTAGTGAACGTACTATGGACTAGTATTTCACGTTTGTTCTTGGTTTTTGTTCTTCAACCGAATCGGTTGTTAGTACCCGCAAGGGCCATTATTATCACGTAAATTTAGAACGACTTGAGCAAAACTAGAAACAGTTTTTTTTTTAAATCAGGATCTTTACTTTCCAAAAACTCTAAAACTGAGTCAAAAAGTAAATAAAATCTTGATAAACATGCACCTTTCGACAACCAGCGTACTTCGATATCGTTGGTAGTCTTCATCATTTTCATCGCACAATTGTGCAAATAAACGCGTATTCAATGCATTGCTTCTTATTTTGTTAACTGCATTAATCACAAATTGAAGCGATTGGTGCAATCTATCACTCAAATTTTTCGCTACTAGATGTTGTCGATGGATAACACAGCGCAATTACCTCTGGTATAATTCTTTTAAAATGGCTTATAAACCCACGATATCGCCCTACTATGGCAGGAGCTCCATCTGTTGCCACCGAAATAACGTTAGTGAATGGAATCGATTTTTCTTTAAAAAAATCACTCAAAACATTAAATATTGATTCACCTTTAGTGTCCGCGAAAGTACCTCTTCATGAATTTCTTTGCCCATAACAAATTGAACATATGCCAATAATAATGCTTCATTGCCAGGTAAAGTTGACTCGTCCAGTTAAATAGAAAAATGAGTTGTTCATAGATAATCACACAAGAAACTTTCAACATCAGCTCATTTCATCAATACGTCTTTGTATACAGTGTTGTTACTCAAATGAATTCTTTTGAGTATGTCAAATGAAGATTTGTGCAGAACCTCTTCAACAGCAGGTAAAATTAACTGTTCTTCAATGGAGTGCGGTTTTCCAGATTTTGCGATAAGTAATGAGATATTGTAAGATGCCCTCAAGCCACCATCGTTACTTTCAGACGTTGAAGAGAACATACTGTGCACGGTGGGTCTCTTCATATTTTTCCTTTAATGTTTGGAAATATTTCAAATTTTTACCTATTTTATCAGGATGACACCTTCTTAGATGATCTTCCAGCTTTAATGGTTTCATAGAGTCAGTGCTCAAAACTTTGTTGCATAAAAGGCATGTATAGACAATCGTTTGTCTGCCTTTGATGGAAGAAAACCAAATTTTAAATATTCAACACTGTACTGACGACACTTATTCTTAGATTCGGCTATGTTTTGTATCAATTACCTACCTGTAAATGTGTAAGTAAATAAATAAGAAAAACTTTGTTTTAGTAATCTCAAGGCGAAATAAACAAAGTTCCGGCTAAAATGTTGACTGTTTATATTATAAACATTATTTTATTACATAAAATATATTTATAAATATACCACAAATGGGTTGCCTAAGAAAATACGGTCCAGACTATTTTTTTTCTTAAAGTAAAAAAAACGACACCTTGTAAAGTATTCCCCAGATGCTTCAACTATGCCCAAACTTTAATCAGCTCACCGCAGGATTAAAAATTTGGTGTTTTTCTTTTCATACGTTTTTGAGTTCTCTTCAAAATTCGAAATTTGCACTTTTCCTCAAATATCTCGAATTAGATCCATTTTAGGAAAATCATGTATAGGGACAAAATAATAGATAATGACATCATAAACAACTTTTATCATGATTTTTATACTTGTCTGTACACAGAAAGGAAAGTAAAAAATGGCCGTGACCGTATTTTCTTAGGCAACCCATTTGCGGTATATTTAAAAACATAATTTATTTAATAAAAAATAAGTTTTATCCATTAAACAGATGGGTGAAGGTCGACCTTATTTACGGATCCTGGACTAATTGTTTCACTATCGAAACCAAATTAATTTTCATGCACCCCCGCTTACGATTGTGGACCTCCATTTTTTATTACGCCCAACCTAGACCCCCGTCGAGTCTCCCGTGGACCCCTGGGGGTCCACCTGGAACACTTTGGGAAACACTGCTGTAGAGTCACGGACTTTTATAATAACTGCGATATTCAATTTTTACTAGACATCTTTTTGAAAAAATAATGAATTGCTGCTTAACGACTCATTTTAGATACCATGTGTGATACATAAAGTCACACTAAAATTGACCGATGAATCCAAATATGCAATAATATACAGGGGGTTCCTATTAAAAAAACATAACTATCCCATATAGCACACGGACGTCTTATGGACGTCTAAAATACGTCCTTCAGGGACATAAAGGACGTCCGAGGACGTCCTAATGTCCCGTTTTCGTCCATCTTAGGGACGTCCCTGGGACATCTCAAAAGGACGTCATAGGGACTTTTGCGGGATGTCCTAGGGACGTAAATCAGACGTCCGAAGGACGATATTTGACCATAATCCATAAAGGGTAATAATAACAAAAATATTAACAATAAAAGGGCTTTATTTAACAACTTTTATCCTGAAAAAACTAGCTAGAGTTAAACGTTTTCAGATTACAAAAAAAACAGGAATAAATTAAATTTAAGACACAGCGCTGGTAAGATGGAACCTTGGGTCCTACTTATATAGCTTGTGTCGACATAACTGAGTTTTATAATTTTGTCATAATTAGTTTTGTTCTAACTTTCCGCCATTAAGATCTTTTCTGTCCGTCAGTGGCTACCGCCAATACACATCAATTATGCTCACCTCAACACAAAACACTCACTTCACTTTATAACCACTTTACCACCGACATAAAAAAAATAACAAATAATATATAACCTTTTTTCTTCGTTAATCTAACTCACTTATATAAGTAAATATTTAATGCAGAAAATTGTAGCTGTTGTTCATTTGAAAATAAATGATAGGTTAGGTTTTCTGTCCTCACACTCTTGCAAAAACGGACGTCCCATTAACGTCCTGGACTCGGACCGATAACTAAACGCTTTGTCGAAACGGGACCAAAATAGGACGTCCTAGTGTTCACGCTAATCGGAAGTCCAGTGGACGTCCTATTTAGGTCCGGGACCAACCGAACCAACAAGGGACCAAATCAGGACGTCCATGGGACGTCCTGTGCTATCTGGGATGAAATAAATCACCCTGTAAAACAATTGGAATTTCATCGAAAATATTTTTAGGTTGTAGCCTTAGAGGTCTTACACCATGCCCCAAAAATTAATTTTAAAAATGTACCTTAATAAACCCGCAATATTCCACCCACGCACTAATGGCCCTCCCTGTATTGTTAAAATATGATTCAAGAAGATTTATGTTTATTTTCTTTAATTTCCTTTTTTCAAAACTATTTATTTTTTATTCATATTTTTATTTCTAGAATATTTATATTAATTTTGTTTATTTTTATTTAATAAAAATTTGTTTTTGTTTTTCTTATACTAGGTAACCTACAAAATTTTTACCTGGCAACACTGGACTACCGTCCCATACAGCACACATTATTTCAGAAGTGTTTCAGAAATATTTCAAGCACAAGGTTCTGAAATATTTCTGAAATTATTTTAGTTAATATTTCACTGAAAATATTTCTGAAACATGGTGTATATATATATATTACACAAAAGGTTTCTAAACGGGTAATGTTGTAAAAGGCCAACACTTACTGAAGAATGTCCAATTTGTAAGAAGAGGTTGGGATATGTAGTTATTTTATTTTATCCTATGTCCAGCCAGAAACAACCCCTTTATTCTAAATAATTATAGATTTGAGTTGTCGGTTTTTGTTATTTATTTATTTATTTATGGGAAGCAGAATATGTCTTTAGAAATTGAAGTGAGTAGATAAATATTTCCGAAATGTGTTTGCTGTATGGATTAGTTGAAAATAATATGAAAATGACTGAATAATGTGAGTGTAGTTACAGCATTTTTCTCCGTGACATTAAAGGCCACTCTTGCGGCCTATGAGTCTGAGGCAGGCTAAAATAATCAATTCAAAGTTCGCAGAATTTTTATTTCGATACAATAGGTTGAACAAGTATTGAACATTATTTACATTTGGTTTGTAACTCAAAAATAGCCGTAGCGGGAGGTTCACATCGTCCACAGGCAGTTACAGCGTAAACAGCAATAAATACAGGTTTGGATAAATCAACGGAATGGATCATGGTACACGTCCTGATTCCACTCATAACTTTTATCTTAGTTTTACCATTGATCGAAATGTCGTAACCACAAACTGCCTTGCTCTTCGGCAATGACCATTTCATAATTAAACTGTCCACCGTGATCCTGATCACGCTTGTTATTTCGAAACCCTCCAAACTGACGTGAGCATTGTTAGCGAACATTTTACCGCTCTCGGTTATTTTCTTCTGTATTTCTTCATCTTTTGGATGTTTATTTTCTTTTTCATCTTTACCGATCGTATTGAAAATGTTCATTCCTATTGCACCGGGTAATACTTTCAACAAATTTGCTAGCGTTCTGTTGCTGATGTTCTTTCTTAGCTGAAGTGCTGTAACTTTGATAAGAGCGTCCTTTTCTTTGCATTTTCTTTTCAGCTTGTTTATGGCTAGTTGAATGCTCGATTCTGATTGATGGTCTAAATGGACAGGAGTAGATGATCTCAGAGGTCGACTGCGTATAGGAATAAGTGCAGAATTTTCCTGGAATTTTAAATTTATTTGTTATAAAGGACATAAAGGTAGCGATTTTTATTGACATAACGCATTTTTTGATAGATAGATGAACACATTCACAAGAAAAGATAATTTACGCACTGTGATGTGATAGTATAAAACCATTATCCTTAGACAAGTTGCTTTTTTTCACTTGATAAAAGCTGAAATAAATTGAAATGAGCTGCCTAACGTTAGGTTACAAACTTCTCTGGAATAGACATAAGGAAATAAGGTCACAGAAGCCCTGATAGTATGCAGGAATATCACGGTTATAATTTAAAGATACCTTGTCCAGCCTGTGGCAGAAACAACATAAAGAATGATTAGGGGGCTAGAGTATTCAGCCCCAGAACCAGAGACCAACATACTAGATACATGTTCCAGGACGAATTGATTTGAAAAACTTCGACACAACAGAAAGAGTGAGTGGCTCTAAAACCAGAGAAATAACTGTCATAGGAGTGTAAGGACCATGATAAGTATTTTGGTTAGTATATAAGCTTCTTCTAGGTGGAAAGCAGCCATCAATGCATGGAATCAACTCAATGATTGCTATTGAAGAGAAAAATACAGTAGTTCCTTTTACACATGTCCTTTATTCACCAATAGCAAAGAAAAGTAAAATAAGATTCTGGTAAACCATTTACCTGTTTGCTAGTTTTCCAATCGCCCACCACCCTACAGGTGTTATCGTAGTCTCTGAGGGCGCTACCATTGCGCGAGTACATCGAATAATAGGCCATTTTTTCGTTAAAATTGCCAAAAAGGTGATCGCTAGATCGAGATTCGCACATTTCTTTGACAGAAGATTGGTATTTATTTCGTTTCAGTTGCTTTACGATGGAATCGTCCGAGCTTCTGGCGAGCGAATTGAATGGCTGCGATAATTTGGCTTGCGATTTTTTTAACCTGCTAGACGTCGAATGGGATGACACTCGATTTTTATCTTGATTTACGTAATCGAAATTGCAGTTTTCTAGCAATCTTAGATCGTCACATCTGTCGTAGTCGGGCGCTGTTCCTATTGGTGGGCAATTCATGATAGACTCGCATATATTTTCTCCGCCCAGTGACTTTAAAATTTCGCTAAGGCCTTCGATCATCTGGTCTTTGGCTTTGCCTGTAATAAAAATTAAACTAGAAAGATCAAGAGGAACTAAATTAGTAAAGTGGTCGTCGCACGCTCATAAAATGTTATGTTCTAATCGGAACTTGTGCATGTCTCCTTAAGCAATATACCATTCCTATGGTGTCAACAATTTTATTTATATGTGTAATGTATTGCATCTCAAGTAATTTAAATATACCGCCTAAAGTAGTAAACGGAACAACCCGACACGAGCCGATCTTCGATGCGCACTCTACACAGGGTGACAGTTGTGAAGGTAAATCGAGCGTGTGTAGACACGAGGCCGTTTGATGGCAACCATTTTGTGAATAGTAAATCATATTAATGTTAAATGTTTAAAAGAAACCCAGTGACAATAAAAGTTATATACCAGTTTAAATCGTGATCATTTATGCCAAACCTAAATACATAACAGAAATGGCGACGTAAGGAAAACGAGGAAGCGGAGCTAAAGTGCTGGTTGTACGCATAAAAAATTAAGCGGACTATAAAAAAACTAGAACAAAATGGATCGGATAGGCATAATAGGTACTGTGAAAGAGTACAATCCAAATCACCAAGAAGGTAGAGATGTGATAACAAACGATATGAAAGAAAACAGTAAGAAAAGAAGTAGGCCAGTAGCACCATCAAGACATAGAAGATATTTTTGGAAAGGACAAAGTGTATGGATAAAGGATTATAGAATGCAAGGACAAGAATCATGGAAAGAAGCAGAAATAATAAAAAACAAGGTAGGAGTATTTACCTTTGCAGGTTATTAAACGGGCAATGTTGGAGACGACATAAAAATCAGATAAGGGATAGAATTCAGGAGAGAGAGAGGCACGGGGAAGAAAATGTGGAAGGGGGAAGAGAGTATAAGAGACAAACACCTGAAACAGGTATGCATTTTCATAATACTAGACATAATAGTTATAGAGGTAATGTGATAGGGTACCATAGTAATAATCATAGTACATTATCACAGGGAAGTGAGCCAGAAACTCAACAAATTGAGGATTCAGGTAGATCAAGGGTAATAGTTTCACAGGAAACTATGGAAAATTTAAATTTCCAGGTTAATGAAAAATCATCACAGAACGCAAACGGTTCGGTAATGGAACCATCACAGAGCGCAAATGAGTCTGTAATGGATGCATCACAGAACACAAGTGATTCCGTAATAGTGACACAAAGTCACAACTGTAGTAATAATGTTATGTCAGACAAGGTAGAAGCCATTGATAAGGAAGTTTCTGAATCAGCACAAGCTAATCATAATAGTGTTAATGATAATGATCATTTCTACAAGGCATCAGAAACATTCTCATCAAGGATATCTCCTAAAATGAGAAGGACGGAACGTGTCAGAACAGTACCGAGAAAGTTAGGTGATTATGTAACTGATTTTAAGTAAGAAGGGGATGTAATGTATTGCATCTCAAGTAATTTAAATATACCGCCTAAAGTAGTAAACGGAACAACTCGACACGAGCCGATCTTCGATGCGCACTCTACACAGGGTGGCAGTTATAAAGGTAAATCGAGCGTGTGTAGACACGAGGCCGTTTGATGGCAACCATTTTGTGAATAGTAAATCATATTAATGTTAAATGTTTAAAATAAACCCAGTGACAATAAAAGTTATATACCAGTTTAAATCGTGATCATTTATGCCAAACCTAAATACATAACAATATGATATCTTACAAGAAAAGGACACCATAGAATTATAGAATACCTATTATTTATGACTATGTAAAACGTTTCGATATTAAAATACCAAAAAGAGTCAAAAGGCAGAAAAATAGAGAAACACAAAATGGACCAATCTGGTGTTCAGAAGGTTTGAAGATGCAAAACAGCACAGGAGCTGGGATTTACCATGCTAACTCAGGAAGGGCCATTAGTTTGAATTTGGGGTCACTGGCAACAGTCTTCCGGGCCTAGGACCAGTAATAAATGCATATGTCCAGTTTATGCTAAATGATTCTCAAAGATAAAATGGTCTATTACTATAGAAGGACAATCGAAATTATTATTGGACTGTCAATAGTCAGTCCCTCCAGACCCTGGCAGAACATAACAAGTTCACTCTTGAACGGGTGCCGGCACATGGGGAGTATTGATAAAGGAAAATTCAGACTTCCTGTCCAGGTATATAGGTCAGAAATCTTTAATTGGACCACATGTGGCATTTCATATCAACATGTTAGAGGGGTGCTAATGGAACAAGTAAATAGAGACCATCATAAGCTCTGGTGGGAATTCCCTGGACTCAAGCAGTCCAGAATAAGAGTAAATCTTAGCAGTAATGAACTTAATTTTTTACTTTAGAAGACACCAAAATATCGGACACCCTAAGTAGAATATGTGAAGAGTAGGACAAAACTTCAATTCACATAGAATGGCCTTGCTGCAATCTAAAATAGGAACGGGAATGTCACTTCGGGGTACAATATTCAAAACCTGAAGAAATCGCAAAAGCGGCTATTAGACATATTCTTGAAAATATCAAGAATATTAACCTGATGGGCTAAAAACTGAAAGGGGTATTCTTAAAAAACATTTTTTAACTTACCTTTTTTCTCCAAACATGAATAGGCAATCATTAAATTAGACATCGTCAGATCGAAATCGTCCTCTTTCTTAACCAGCAGTGGTTTGGCAATACGTTCTTCCGACTTATCCTGGGATCCTTGAGAGCTCGTAGAACCCATATTCGGCCCTTTTAGGACATATTTAGCGAAATAAGGGTCATTGAAATAGTCTCTAAATTTATATCTCGGAAAATCATACTCGAATTGTCTCGAATTGTCATTGGGAAATTCGGTTTTGGTGGCCTTGCTTTTGAGTACCTTCTGCCATTCGGATTTTATTTTCAAAATGGAATGATACGTTGGTTTCTCGAGAGGTTCCAAATTTTTCTCCATGCGCTTTGAGGCGCAAATTATGCAACTGCAAGTATCTGAATTACTTAGTACCTTCCTGGGTGGCTCAAATGGCGGTATGTCAGCAAGATTTAGATGTCCAAGTTTTGTTCTTCGTTGCTTCTTACGTTTGGCTTGAAATGTATTGTTTAAATTTAAGATCATGTTTTTGATCAACTCTGGTTGATGTTCCGCCTGTTGCTCCAGTTTGTCGAGACATTTTTCCGTATTTTGCGATTTATCTTTTGGCGTTGTTGGATTTTCACCACCTACAAGTGCTTCGCGAAGGATTATTGGATTGGTTTCGCATTGCATCTCTCGTATTTCACGTAGAATTGTCGAAGTGCAAACTGAAAAGAAGAATGTAAAATAACTCGCTAAAGAAGGTATGTTTCTAAAGTTTTGACACAAAAATAGGATATGGGTTGGCGACGTTAGACGGTCACATAAGTTTTACAAGGTTAGTGATAAGAGATGTTCTAGATATGAGAACAGATTACATAACCAAACGTTCCTGCTTCAACACTCCATTCGAAGTTTTAATATCAAATAGATCGGAGATCACTATAAGGGAATTGAGTGCCCTACGACAGGAACAAAACTAGTACACAGACGGGTCAAAGACTGCGGATGGCACTGGGGCTAAAGTGTTCTTCAAAAACCCTAACGCCAACCTTAATGTAATAGGAAGACACGCTTTAGTATTTCAGGTCGAGGTTTATGCAATCCTTTAATGTTCAAGAAGAAACAATAGAAGAGCTATCGAGAATAAGCAGATCCAAACAATGCCAGAGAGCCAAGAGGCCCTTAAAGCCATATTGACTGATGTCGAGGCTGGTATGGGATTGCATCGAATAACTCTGTAAAACTATCTGTAAAACTGTAAAAAAGTCGAGAGCAATGAAAAGACTGACGAACTTGCAAAGACAGGGTGAGAAAAACTATAGAAACCAGATATAAACCTTGGAGAACCAAAAAGTACCATTTGATGTCTATAAAAGACTGTTCGGAGAAAATACAACAATTGTTGGGAGAATATTCCAAAACAAGAACATGGAAAAACCTTAATAGGAAGACCATGTTTAAAAAGAATAGGAGAAATATTATCCATGAATAGGAAATAGTTGAAAACAATAACAGGACATGCTCCAGTCAAAGGACACCTGAACAAAATAAGCGTATATAATGGAGGCCTAATATAGTGTCACAAGGAACCAGAAGCAGCCAAAGTTGCTGTGCAACTGCGAAATGTTGAATCGCAAAAGGCAGACACTTTTTTACATTCACAGGTTGATCATAGATGCTATAAAGCATTAAAGTGAAAGAGTGGGTATCTACTGCGAATTAATATGGGTCAAATACAAAAGGTATTAAACTTCAGTGTTATCGGAGACTAAGTCAGATGAGCCCAGGAAAAAAGATATAGATCAAAGTTATGGTGGATACCAGTGGAAGAGGATGTAAAAATAAAATGCGACTTACCTGCAACGTCTCCCTTTTCACTTGGTGCATTAATTTGGATCAAAGAACAGTAAGCAGTGCACCTGCACATGAGCCGTTTTTCGCTGTCAGTTTGTTTGCAGTCTATTGCCGAAGTAAGCGCAGTTGGTGGCGGCGGAGGAGCTTCGATCAGTTCTACTTGTTGCACGTGAGAACTACACAAGCGAGACAGAGCGCTTAGGTATTCCTGGGCAGATTTCGAGCTGTGTCTGGAAGGAGTGTGAGCGTACTTGGTAAGAAAAGTGGGTTGATCGGAGCAAGTGCACATAGAACATATGAACACCTTTGGGTTCAATTGCATTTGGCTCGGATTCAACTTACAGTTAACGCAGCCGCATCGGCCGCATTTTTGCGCGGTGGTATCTTCCCCGCGTTCCCTCTTCGGTACCTCTCCAAGGTCAAAGCAAGAGCAAGTGGTAGATTTGAACTCCTTCTGCGCACTTTCCACTGGTTTTTGTTTGTCCATCGGGCAGCTGCATTTTTCGCAAGCCACGATATCTCCTGGCACATCGTGGCCGACTCCTTTATCCGCTCTCTTCGCCATGCAGTCGGCGCAGTCGCATTTGAGGCATTTGCAAGTTAGTTTGCTGCTCGAACCGCCGGTGCCTATTTTCATCAGATTTGACGTTTTTGTTTTGGTTGGGGGCGCTTCTGTTCCCACGCACGCGCACTTTTTCTGGATCGGTTCATCGACAGGTGCTGTAATTTTCACAAAATTAGTGAGTTAATTTGATAAAATTTAAGAAATTAAATTTAAGGTCATTTAAATCTTACAAGGATAATATGTATTTTTTTATATTAAAGGTGTAATGAACTTGTTTTTTTTTTTTTCATTAATTTTACCAATACGAAATATTCAATCACCCTCCATGTATTTTAAATTCGTGACTGTGGTTGGATGGTGAGTAATTCTGGAAAATTATGGATATCCACTTGAAATTTTATTTTATTTCTCACAATGGTATATATTCAAAATAAATTTTGTTTTACTTTGAAAATAGTTTCTCCAGAATACATTTAATTTTGAATTTTGATTTTTGATATTATACTTTATAGTTTTTGAGTTTTGATCTTATTTTCACAATTATAAATACCGATGCCGTACTTTGATTTTAATCGCATTTTTATTTTACCGGAGTAAATTCATTACTGAAAATATTTTGTAGACAATAGCATCAATACTAAATTGATATTCGAATTTTCGATTAAGGATTAATATTTAAATTTTCTTTAAGAGATACATCATTTGCAATGAGTTTTGAGTAATAAATAAGAACCTATTTGGAAACAATATTTTCATTGTACTTACCGCTACTCGGAGAAGTACCAACCGTCCTTTTAGTACCACCACCTGATCCTCCTGATCCTGACTTTCCGCCTGATTTTCTCGGACACGGACCGCATCCACAGGATTTACAGAGGCATTCTCCTCCCGAGCCTCCTTCTTTTTCTTCTTTTTTGGGGGGACATTTACACGGACGTCCAGCTGGAATTTAAATATTTTGTAATAGCAAGTCTTGTAGATGACCTTGGTTTATTTTTTAATAAATAAAATGTGCTAATTTATATTATGTCAAATAAAAGGTATTTTAATTTAAAGTAGATCTTACTAAACAACAATTGTCAAGAGTGAAAATAATTCGGTATACACAAATAAGGAATAGATGATTTCAACGGAAGACATCTTGAAGTTGCAAGGTCATTGGAAGATCTTTGCCCCATCTATAAGTTTATATAACAACTAATAAAATAAAAAAGAAAACTGTAAATTATTATTTTGGTAATCTGTCTAAAGTTACGGCGGCATCAGCATAAATTTCTTCTTTTTTTCTTGCCTTCTTCTTCAGTTCAGTTTTCACTCTCACTATCGCCAAGATCTGGAATCTAGATCTGCATGTCTTGCTAAGCGCGCGTTAGGTCTCTATGGCTGATTTTTGTTAAATTAAAACCTTTTTTAATGGGTGTCGGCTGCATTTCCCAACAATGATAAATACATCTATTCACTTTGAAATTTAAAGTAGTAAACAGAAGGTGCACACCTACCTTTTAACTTTTTTTCATCATTTTCTTTGTGTTTCTAAGCTAGTATTTTAAAAATAAATGCAAAAAATAATTCAAAAACAAAACCAGAGATTGTAACCTCAATTTGTTTGGTTTTTACAAATATTGACATGACACATGACTAAGAAAAAGAAGACTCTGGGACCTGGCACTAAGTAGATAGAGATGGTGAAAAACTGAGCTCATACAACTAATGAAGAAGACAAAGAACAAAGAAAAAAATGAATACCGACGCCGTAACCTTAAACAGATTGCCAAAATAATAATTTACAGTTTTCTTTTTTTATTTTATTAGTTATGTAAACTTATAGATGGCGCAAAGATCTTCCAATGACCTTGCAACTTCAAGATGTCTTCCGTTGAAATTATCTATTATTTTCTAATTTATTGAGATGTTTAAAATATTTTTACGTACGTGGTGGTTTGGGTGCACCACCACTTCCAGGTTTTTTATCACCCGGTTTTCTTTTCGTACACACTGGACACGTGCACTCTTTGCAGTTACACGATATTGTGGGACCACCAAAATCGACGCCTCCTTCTCCGGTGCCGGCATCTTTCTTCGGGCATTTACATGGAGTTCCAGCTGAAAGTGTAAAAAATATGATCAGCTTTATTTTCTTAGTTGAATTATCAAGAAATTTAGATAGAAATGAAACGAAGGTGGTTATGGTTATGGTAAAGGCATACGACAGACTTTCAATGAATTACGCACCATCAATATTGATTTATTTAAAAAAAATAAAGAAAAAGAAGAAAACAAAAAAAAAAGACTACTAAATCAATTTTAAATAACCATAAAACAAAAAATTGTAAAATTGCATTTTCCCGACATCAAATCAATTAAGGAAAAAAAAATAATAATAAATTAGTTTGGCAAATGGATTCAGATTCCGCAGCCATAGTTCTCGAATTCACACACACATATTGATTTATTTTGATGTTAAAACATAAATGAGGAAATTTATGTGCTATAGTTTTAACGATCTGTAATAACAATGGATGTATCACCTTAAATCAAGCAAAGAATCTAGCAAATTTACCTAATAAATAGAAGAGCTCAAGATTAAGAAAGTATAGAAATAAAATAAAACCAAAAACGTACATTTTTTCCCTCCTGCTGGTTTCTTGGTACAAACAGGGCATGAGCATGGATTGCAGTTACACATCAGTGTAGCAGTGGTTTCAAGTCCTCCTCCTCCTGTTTTACTTGGGCATTTGCAAGGGCCTGCACGGAAAACATTTTGTTATACAATATATTAACCCATAGATCATTCGAAATAAAGATGATACGCTTAATTATATTTGCACGTGAGTGAAACAAAAAAAGACTCGTGAATTCCTGACTGCCTACCGTAATTGTACAGATGGATACACCTCTACCGCTACGGGTCTGGCGCGTACTGTTCTACATATGTCTTACATAACTTAACATACTGTATATAGCAAGGTTACTTAAAGATTTTGAATTAAGATCTAAACTACTCCATAATAATTGCCTGCTGACCAGTTTATTTTCAGTCGATTTTTTTACGAATCCATAATAAGATGTACTATGTCCTATAGTTTGCTCATAGGTATCTGTCCCAAACATCTTATAGTTTATATCACTACTAAGATACAATTACTTGTACTAGTACGACTTTTGCTTATACACTGTACTTTACCTCTAGTTTTACCAGCAGAACTTCCTCTACTACCTTTTTCATTTGAAGTTGGTTTGCTACCTGCTGAACTCGGTTTACCTCCACCTGCTTTGCACGGTGAGCACGTGCAAGTTTGACAGGTACATGTAACAGTGTCCTTTTTCTTATCGTCGCATTTACATGCTACAAAACATTTTTACATTAGTAAAAATCGACAAATGAAAAAAAAATAGTTATTGTATGTAAATTGTATGTAAATTGTATGTAAATTGTATGTAAATTGTATGTAAATTGTATGTAAATTGTATGTAAATTGTATGTAAATTGTATGTAAATTGTATGTAAATTGTATGTAAATTGTATGTAAATTGTATGTAAATTGTATGTAAATTGTATGTAAATTGTATGTAAATTGTATGTAAATTGTATGTAAATTGTATGTAAATTGTATGTAAATTGTATGTAAATTGTATGTAAATTGTATATAAATTGTATGTAAATTGTATGTAAATTGTATGTAAATTGTATGTAAATTGTATGTAAATTGTATGTAAATTGTATGTAAATTGTATGTAAATTGTATGTAAATTGTATGTAAATTGTATGTAAATTGTATGTAAATTGTATGTAAATTGTATGTAAATTGTATGTAAATTGTATGTAAATTGTATGTAAATTGTATGTAAATTGTATGTAAATTGTATGTAAATTGTATGTAAATTGTATGTAAATTGTATGTAAATTGTATGTAAATTGTATGTAAATTGTATGTAAATTGTATGTAAATTGTATGTAAATTGTATGTAAATTGTATGTAAATTGTATGTAAATTGTATGTAAATTGTATGTAAATTGTATGTAAATTGTATGTAAATTGTATGTAAATCGTATGTAAATCGTATGTAAATCGTATGTAAATCGTATGTAAATCGTATGTAAATCGTATGTAAATCGTATGTAAATTGTATGTAAATTGTATGTAAATTGTATGTAAATCGTATGTAAATTGTATGTAAATTGTATGTAAATTGTATGTAATTTGTATGTAATTTGTATATAATTTGTATATAATTTGTATATAATTTGTATGTAAATTGTATGTAAATTGTATGTAAATTTTATGTAAATTGTATGTAAATTGTATGTAAATTGTATGTAAATTGCATGTTAATTGTATGTAAATTGTATGTAAATTGTATGTAAATTGTATGTCAATTGTATGTAAATTGCATGTTAATTGTATGTAAATTGTATGTAAATTGTATGTCAATTGTATGTAAATTGTATGTAAATTTTATGTAAATTGTATGTAAATTGTATGTAAATTGTATGTAAATTGTATGTAAATTGTATGTAAATTGTATGTAAATTGTATGTAAATTGTATGTAAATTGTATGTAAATTGTATGTTAATTTAATGTTAATTGTATGTAAATTGTATGTAAATTATGTAATTTTTGAGTAAATTAGATTTAAAAAACAGAACCAATATTTTTATTTTTAGATGTATAATAATTTGTATTGCAGAAGTTAAAATTCTATACTTATTTTTATAAATATATCAAGCAAATGTAAAATGAAAACTTAAAAAACTCGGTTTAAAATTAAATAGTCAGTAGAATCCTTAGAAGGATTGTATGTCAGATAACAATAATTACTCAGCAAATAAACGAATGTACACAAATGTATAATTCCTGATTAAGTGTTATTAAAAATGGGCTAAGTTTTGAAATTATTAATTCATCCTACGCCTAAACGAGTAGTTAGCCGGTACATGTTCGTAAAAGAAAAATCTCGACGATACAAAAAAATTAACGAATAATGTAAAATTTCCTTAGTTACTTAGATCTACAAAAAAAAGATGTATTACCATAACCAATTAATTTTACCTCTTTTTGGCTCCCCACTTGTTGGTTTAGGAGAGGCCCCACTTGTTGGTTTAGGAGAGTCCCCAGTTGTTGGCGGTGGTATGTGACCTTTAATAATTGGTGGCGGTAGTATGTGAGCTTTAATAATTGACGGAGCCTTTTTAACACCCGTACTATCCTGACTTAATGCAGCTGACTTACACACTATACATAAACAAGTTTGGCAGGTGCATGATATGTTACTTTGGGATTTCTTGGTTCCAACGTCTAAAAGAAAATCATCGTAAATTTCTGGATATAATTCGCAAATTGCACGGTTTGTTTAATCCTCGAATATGTGGCTTTGTTTCTTCCATAAGACAAAAGTACGTCCTTGAACTTCCTTGGTACAAGTTTTTTTTAAATACATTGCCTTTAGTCAATTTTTCAGATATAACTATTTTCCCTGCAGAAAATAAATCTGTAAATGCATGTCGAATGTTGTTTGCATGTCTAATTATTGGTTGTGATAATTTTACTTTGTATGTTTTTCAACCCCTTGTCACTTTCTTTGTTTCCTCGTTTCCGTATTCTTATATGATGTCTTCCCATGCTTTTATCAATCTAAGCCTTCTCCTTTTACTTATTTTTTGCTGTTTTTACCACTTTTTTGACAATAGTAATATCCTTCAATCTCATTTTGAAGTTCGTACTGTAAGTACCAGTTAAGCTTTCTTTTCTCAATAGTTGACCATTTCCTTTTATATCTTCTGTCTATTATGAAGCTTCTAAATATTATTTAAAGTTTATCTGCTATTGTCACTATGTAGTCTTCATAGAACATAGATCAAAGAGACCATTGGTCTGAGTTTATATCCCCATTTTAAATTTGTTTCTCTTGTGTTTGTAAATCCTCTATTTGATTTAAACTTCTTGGACCTGCCGCTCATTTGCATTGTCGCCTTTGTATATTTCTTTACTCATTCTGATTAGAGATACCTCTCACAGACCTTATTAACCAGCAGGAGTTTTAATAAACTGAGGGTTAGTCCTCATATGCCGCTGCAAAATACACAATGATCTAGTAAGGACTAAGTGATGCAGATCAACCCACTCTCCCTACTTTTTAGATACAGAATGTGATAATCCTATGAAAATTGTTTTTAACTAACTGGAATCTTTCAGTTGGTTGTTTTAGACATTTTTATGAATGCATTTATAGCTACAAAATGAGGCACTTACTACAATTTTGCTAAAATGCTAAAATTAAGTGGATACTGTGATCATTATCCAATTAGGTAGGTACAATCGAAGTTATGACTTGTTTTGGACATTAAATTAACATCACTGTCAATTTTTTCTAATCTCTTAATTATATAACAGCATGATCTTATCTTCCAAAACTACATGTTTTTAATGGCTCGTTTTCTATTTATTTTCATAGACGAAGGGATTGATAACCAAGGGTATACCGACCACAACAAAGCATTTAACATTCTTTTTTAGTTATCTTTGATAATTATTTTTCTATGCTTCAGTGCCATGATAGTTGATATGGATTTCATGAAATTTAACGATTTAAAATGGTAAATATACCTACTAATGCAAGGAAGTTAAATTCTTAAAAAAAAAATATTTTACCAATAGATTTAGGGCGACCACTTTGCCGATGTGAGGTGCTAGACTCTTTACTTAATGCAGCTATCTTACAATCTATACACAGACAAGTTTTACAGGTACACGATACACCACTTTCTGCTTCCTTGGGTAGACTAACTGAAATAAAATAAACACCATATCTAGTCGAGTTCGACTCATTAACGACTTGCAAATTCGAAACGAGTTTTGGAATGTTCGAGTTTTATCCACAATTTGGACTATGAGCTATTATGGACTCAAAATTAAAAAATCCTAAACAAAGGAGCCTCTCGTACCTATACTATAATTTTAATATTGTAGATAGTGACTCATTTTATACTTCGGTACTTTTAAATTAATATAAATACCTATCTAAAACAAAACACTGCTGAGAATTATTAGTTAAAATTTGTTTGCTTTAAGTCCAGATTAGAGACATTATCAGTAGCGTTAATTTTCATGTACAGTTTGTAAAAAGGCCCCCAAACGAATTAGTCGATGCAAATTAGTAGGGGAAAGGGTTGTACATTGGGACGGTTTTACCTTGGGACAGTTGCTCTCAAAATTCAACCACTCTAGCGGTAACTCTCAGAACTACATATTATGTTACTTACACCATCCTTTGTGTTGCCCACCAATACCATTCTATTTCAGTCATTGTTCCGAAGTCAAATGTCAGATTTATCGTTTTCGCGCCCTGAAAGTAAAATTTTGCGGCAACTCCCAGCTCTTATACAAAAAAGGTAAGCATAATTTATTTACTTTACCCCATGTTGTACTGTCGGAGCTGTTTAAGCAAGCAGTTCATGCAAGAAAATATTGAGAAGTAATTTAGTTTTTTAAGGTTAAGAAATTCATTTTGTCAAGTGGGCTAGGTTGCACCGTAGGACACTTTGCGGGTTTTACCTTGGGACTTGTCTTACCGTACAACCTTTTGACAAAATGAATTTTTTAACATTAAAAAATAAATAACTTTTACAATAAATTGCAATTTCACCACTATTACATATGGGCAGAAGTGCCACAGGAAGAAAGAGAACGAAACCAGTAGCAGAAAATGTTGAGGCAGCTGTTAAGGATGTGGCGAGAATATATTGTTTATCAAAAAGCACTCTTGCCAGGCACATAAAAAAATACAAATCAACTGGTCAAACTGATTTCAAATACGAAGCCAACAATGCAACGCAAAAGGTCTTCACCGTTGAGCAAGAAGAACTTCTCTCATATATTTTAAAGGCTGCACAATGGAACCTTGGTTTGAATGTGAACGAAATGAAGAAATTAGCTTTCTAATATTCCGAAGCAAACAAAGTCAAATATCCAGAAAAACGTAAAGAACGTGGATACGCAGGAAGACAGTGGTACCGAACTTTTCGTAATTCGTATAAAAATAGAATATCTCTTCAAAAACCGGAGTCTACTAGCCTAGGTCGAATGGCATCTTTCAACAAACCAAATGTTGAAATATTTTTTGGGAAGCTCCAAGAAATCTATGAAAGGTACTCCCTTTAACCTCAAAACGTATGGAACCTTGATGAAACGGGTTGCTCTACAGTTCACACGCCGTCACGTGTACTAGGTAACATACAGACGAAACAAATTGGAGCAGCTACTTCTGGAGAACGTGGAATAAATGTAACGGTAATAGCTTGCGTCAATGCTGCTGGAACATTTATTCCCCCAGCCATCATATTTCCTCGTGTCTATTACAAAGAATACATGATTAACAATGCACCACCCGGTACCCTTGGTATGGCAACTTCTAGTGGTTGGTCCAATGCAGAACTGTTTATAAAGTACCTGAAACACTTTATCTCTGTGGTCAAGTCTTCTCGTGGCAATGAAGTGTTGCTTATTATGGAAAACCACGAAAGTCACCTTTCATTGGAAATAAAGAGATACACCTTCGACAAGCAGTGCATTGAAACCATCTATAGCTGTAACTCCGAAACAAATTCGTCCATTTCTCAGAGCACCACCAAGGAAATCTTGTGGTAGAGGACGAAAACCTGAGGGGTGTATGATTCCCATTGACACGCCAGAGAAGCAGAGAATTGAAGAGGAAAAGGGTAAGAAAGGCAAGTTATGTCCAAAGAGAGAAGCTGCTAGAAGAACTGTAGAATTTTCATCATCCTCATCTGATGAAGAATTACCTGACCTTGGCGATAGCTCAGGAGGGAGTCGGTTCTATTCTAGTTTTAAAGATGAGGATTCCTCTAATTTTTTTCCAACTAACGAAGATCAGCTGATTTTTCCAAAGGCAGCTGGGTTCTAGTTAAATTTCAAATCGCCGGTAAAACTAAAGGAAGTGTTTACTACATTGGATTAGTAGTAGAACAAGACAAATCTAGACCAGATGTGACCAAAGAGTTTCTCAGGAAGCAAAGAACTCATTTTGTATTTCCCAAAGTCGACGATATCAGCAGTGTTAATCTTTGCAATATAGTGAAAGTATTGCCTACTTCAAAAATACGTTGTGGATTTCATTTCTTTAACATTTCATTCCCACAGGATCTTAATTTGAAATAAATTGTATTTAGTATGAATTATGTTTAACATATTTTTATAATAAAAACAAATACATACTACCTAAACTTATGGCTTATTTTAACATAAGAAAAACTATGATATTCAATTATTTACCATCTCCTAAGGTAGAACCCACGCTGTCCCAATGTAAAACCACAGGTTGTACCATGGGACAAAAATTACCAACTACCTGAACAATTAGTAGTGGTCTACGCATTAATGCTGGCAAAATTGATTGTTGGCTAATAGTTGCCTACAGTTATAGCCTCTGTAGAGCTAAAAGATTTTTGTATTCGAACGAAAGATGTAAGCCCAATAACTGGAAAAGTAAAAAATGTCCCAAGATGCAACCCTTTCCCATACCTTTTCTGGAATACTCCGTTGAATTTGGAATAAATAAACCCTTTCATCTGCGCTAATTTTCTTCCCCCTTATACAATTCGCTTTTATCAATATGATGACGTCACAGCGCAAGTGATGGTGCAACTGATCTCAAGTATACCCCAAATGGTTCCATTGACAATAATTTACCAATTATCGAATAAAAATGTTGCGTGGTTACTGGATAACAGACTGTAAAAAAAAATCTTTAAATAATCTGCAGTTGGGCATTTTCAGTCAAAATGTTGATGACTTGCTTAGCCTGGTCTTAAAATAAACAAATTATTCGTTAGCAGTACTTTAATATTTACATTTAAATTTTTATGAACATATACCTTTAATTCTTCAATTGAGAACTAATGTTTATTGTCATTAGTGAAGTACCACAGGGTTCGGTTGTGGACCTGCTTATATTTATACTGTATATCGGCGATCTTGTTAAAATAGAGTCATAGTGATCACTATTTGGTAATTATATAACAGAACAAAAAGAAGAAGAGGAAGAATGATTTCGTCTCGTTAAATTTTTAATTTATACAATTAAATGTTACTGTCGCCCAAATAAAAAAGAACTACAGCCTTCAAAAAGATTTGGAGAATACAGATGACAAGAAATTAAATGAGCACCTACATGTTCTGCGAAAATATAGTATAAAGTATATTTGGAAATTATTTAATAAATTTTTCGATGTATATCTAATTTTTTTCACCAAATAATAAATCTGTATTTCATATACTCGTACCTACTCTAAGAGGTACACGGTTCTTCTCAGCCTTTAATCAACAAAATTCGGTTACTTGATTAGTCAAAAGCACCGTCACATGACATAGAAATTATATTTTTAAATAAATACCCGCCAACACCAACAGATGGGTATTCTCCTCAATAAAAATCTCGATTTAATAATTGGTAATGATTATGATTTTTTTGTCGCTTTTTTCTAAAAACTTTGGATATTTTACATTATATCTGCTTACAAAGCTTAGTAGCTAACCCAATAAATATATATCTTTCTAAGGATTCTACTGATGGTTTATTAATAGGATACTGATATTATTATATGGTAGCCAATAGGAAGAGCTATAAAAGCTCAGAGATGTATTCAGGAAGCAACCAAAAACTCTTTTCGAGGGTGGTGAACACGAATCTGAACTTTCCACCGCTAATATTTATAAACAAAAGCCAGTTACAAAAATGATATTTTTGAAATTTTTTCAAAGTAACTCTATAATGACGTCTATGTACAAAATAAAATACATAAAATTTCCTAAAAGTTAATGGAAAATTAAGAGTGCAGTTTGTCCAAAAACAATAAGAATTTAAAAATCACGATTTTCTCAATACAATAATTATACAGGGTGTCCCAAAAATAAATGTCACAAGCAACAATTTTTGTCCAATATTTTTTAATTACCCGCCGCTGGAGCAAAAGTCGAAACATTTGATAAAGTGAATAATAAACAAAAACGACCACAATGAGTGGGAAAAAATTACATTAACTTGGTATTCTAAAAATATATTTACTTTAAAATAAACTTCAGTATAAAAATCCTACAAAGAATGAAAGAAGATTTTCATATCCGTTTATTATGACGACATTTTGAGCACTTATTTTAATTTACTAGTAAAAATTACCCCTCAAACATACACCATATTAGTGATGACGTAATTTTTATTCTAATGACAAATGACAGTACCAGTACTTATAAAAATTAAGGATATACAGGGTGTTTCCGAACTTGGCGTCCAAATTTGTAGGGGTGGTATTTCGCATAATTTGAGACCGATTCGCAGATTTCATTTTTCCAAAATATTTAAAATAAAAATATTTAAAAATTAATTAAAAATTTTAAACAGTTACGGTCCTGCACAGCGATGGGATTGCCTCGACTCGCGCGCGCTACGTTCGAGTTATCCGTAAGTTTGCTCAGAATCGACAAAATAATATTATTAATAGTTGATAAATTACAAATGATATCTTTTTCAAATTTATTTAATGTTTATTTATTCCATATGGTCTCTAAATGTTGAGTATCATGGATAAATTATAAAAGTAAACCGTGTTTTACAAATTATAAAAAAAATTACGTAGAAAATGGCTTGAATTTCATAGAAATTGTTCGAAATTATTGCCCCCACATTGTACACACAATCTTGGTCGGCGTAACCACGATTCAGTGCATGTTGTTAAATAGTTGTTTTGACGAACAATTGTCACTACGTTGTCAATGCGCTCCTGGAATGCTGAATTGTGGTAACTTCTGTCGGCTGGCAGTACACTAACTATTTTAAGTGTCCCCATAAATAAAAACCCAGTGGATTTAAATCCGGAGAACGTGGTGGCCAATTTACCGGCCCACTTCGTCCAATCCACCAATTTGGGAATGTTTCGTCCAAATGTTCACGCACTTCACGCCGAAAGTGTGGAGGAGCACCGTTGTGCATGAACCACATACGTTGTCGTATGGTGTAAGGGTACTTCTTCAAGCAGACCGGGAAGTCCATTTCTCAAAAAATGTAGATAATGTTCACCGGTCATCCTAGGAGGTAGAACGTACGGACCTACTAATAAGCCGCCTACTATTCCTGCCCATAGATGTATAGAGAATCGTTGCTGGAAATGTGTTCGCTTTATGGCATGTGGGTTTTCTACAGCCCAAATATGCGTATTACGCATGTTTTCATGCTTCATCGGTAACCACCACACAACGCTAAAAATTTAAATTTTCGCGACACTGATGTAGCAACCACTCGCAAAATTGCACACGTCGTGGATAGTCGTCTGGTAGCAAGGCTTCGACACGTTTGAAGTGATACGGATACAGCTGTTCCTCTCTTAAAGTACGCCAAACAACTTTGTTGGAAACGTTGACCTGACGAGCTATTTTACGGGTACTTGTTGAGGGATCATCTTCAAGTAAATCCAAGATATTTTCCTCAGCCTGAAGTATTCTTAAAGGACGTCCAGGATCTCCATCTCGTCCACGCTTGGGTACAATGGATCCGGTGTCTCGTAAGCGTTGTACCAATGCGATAAACCTTTGATGACAAGGGTGATTTCTTTAGGGAAAACGTTTAGCATAAATTCTTGCTGCTTCACTGGCATTTTGGTGAGTTTCTCTATAAATTAGAAGCATAACTAAACTCAAAAGAACACTAAGAAAACGAAAAAAATTGCTAAAAATAAGTAGGTATAAATAAAATTCTCTGAACGTGAGGTAAACAACCCTACAAAGCAATACGCACTAGAAAGAGGGAGAAATTTGCAAATCGCATCTGTTTTTGAGTTGTAAATCCCGATAAGTAACCGATCAGGCGATTATTGCGCTACGCGCTCAGGGTAGGACCTGCTTTTTTTTATAATGGCTCTATTTTGTTTATTATATTTTTTTTTAGAAAAATGAAATCTGCCAATCGCTCTCAAATTATGCAAACTATCACCCCTACAAATTTGGACGCCAAGTTCGGAAACACCCTGTATGCATTAATTTCTATTATTTTCAACTTTACTGCAAACAATATTTAAAAAAAAAAGAAATGTATGTTAATTTTTTTGTTTAAAGTTAACTGTCATTGGAATATAAATTACGTCTCACTAACATAGCGTATTGAAAGAACATCTATCACAAAAAAAATTAAATACAAAATTTAAAAACTACCGACTGTCCCATAGCTGCTGAAAATTAGTATCTCTCGTAGTTGTCTTTCAATAACAACTACAAATATATTAAAATTTTTACTATAACAATGTTTAATTCAACTTTTAGTTTAGGTACACCATGTTTAACCCTGTATAAATGAATTTAATTTCCTTACCTGATTATAAAAAGTAGTTATAATCAGATGTCAGCTATGGAATATCAAAATTTAACAACGAATATTGAAAATATCTGTCACTTTAATTTTAATTTTCCATCATCTGTAGTGAAAGTAATTCAGAATTAACTACTACAAGCTTGTAACAGAAAGACAAATAACCGTAGAAAAATTATAATATTTAGTCCCAAAACTCGTTTCGACCCTGCAAGACGTTACAAAGATATTTCCATACTTTTGAGCCACACTGTATATTATAATAGATATTTACTTTGATGTTTTTAAATAATTGTTACTTTTTTAAAACGATTATTATCAGTGTTATTGTGTTTTTTAACTTACGTTTTGAGGGAGTAGTTGCAGCACGTTGACCTCCACCTCCACCTGTCGAAGAAACGAGACAGTCATTATCCACCATCGAGATAGAATAAAGTAGAGACGACATAAACACTATTTTGCGATATAGCCTTGGTTTCTTTGAACACTTCGTCGCGGTGAGCGGACAGTCCGTCAACCGTCGCGTTTTGACGATTTTATCCAACCAGAGTATTTAAATGGAAATGGTTTTCTTGAATCCGCTTAGCTGAGCAGGACGGCGTCATGCCGCTGATTTGTCGCGAAGAGTCGGTTGATATCTGTTGAGTTTGATATCAGCGGAATCGTCGGCGTGTGCGGAGACTATATTGTTATTAATTTTAAAACAATGAGTGACAAATTCACACATACAGATGACATCATGACTTTATTTTTAGGTTTCTTGGAAATTATGTCCTTTATAAAACAACACGAAATCAAAAAGATCTGTAGAAAGTCTAAAATACTCCCTAAATTTGGTTTCATTTCCAAAAAGCCTCCGCTGCACAGTGATATTAAAGGCACCATCTGTATCGCGACACAAAAGCAACTCATCCACTGGCTTATTGGAAACTTTGACGGTTGCAATTGCCAGTTCCTATTGTTCTTCCTCTTCCAACAATAATAACAACGCAAACAATTTATTTGCATCCATTTCGAAAACATAAACAGCACGTACAGACATAGAGAAAGTATCATTTTCTATATTTTTTAACAAACCACCTCGGGCGAAAATTGCTGTCCTCAGCGGTCGACGGACTGTCCGCTCACCGCGACGGAGTGTTCAAAGAAACCAAGGCTTATGACAAAATGGACTTACTTCAAGTGACGGAAAAGTGTAATCAAAATGGCGAATTGAGTCGTACTTTGATTTATTTGAAGTCAATAATTTAGATTTAAAGACTGATGGAATGAAAATAATTTTGTCCACGACTGTTCTATAAAACATTCATTATACTTGTACTTCCTTAAGAATAATAATACCTATTATTCACTAGTGAATAATGATCCATTAGTCACGGTATGACGTCACGACAGCACGTATGTCTAAACTGATATGAAAATATTCTTTATAGGTAATCGAAAAATCGAAAAAAAAAAAATCGAAAAATCGAAAAAAAATCGAAAAATCGAAAAAAAAATTGAAAAATCGAAAAATCGAAAAAAATCGAAAAAATCGAAAAAAATCGAAAGAAAATCGAAAAATCGAAAAATCGAAAAAAAAAATCGAAAAATCGACAAATCGATAAAAACGAAAAATCGAAAAGTCAAAAAAACAACAGTTAGTTACCTATGTTTAATAAAAACTTTCCATTCTACACTTAACTTTTATTTAATAAAGAAACCATAATGGTCGTGGACAAAGTATAGTATTAGACTCGCAATGTATGGCCATTATTCACTCGGGTGACTTGCGCCCTTCGCCTACGGCTCGGGACGCAAACGTCACCCTGCGTGAATAATGGCTACCATAAATTGCTCGTTTGATAATATACTATTATATTATTATATGAAGCTATTTAACGAAAAATGGCATTTATTCTCACCAAAACTGACCAGGGTAGCTATTCTTGAATTCGAGGGAATAGAAAACCAGTTTTGCCTCTTTATCTGCAACACGCAAAATTTGTATTTTTATCTCATTCTTCCCTCAAAATTTCTACTACCCGAGATTCAAGAATAGATACCCAGCTATACTATCTCGAATTTGACATTGACGTAAAATTGTAATACAAAGGTGCGGACAATTTAGCATGAGTCAGAGCATCTCCTTTATTCTATCTCAATGGTATCCACTCACTTTGAATTTCAAGACACAGCTGGTCATGGCACAATTAAAAATTTAACCCTGTATAACTTTTTGACTTATACTGTGGAATTAATTTTAGTAGTGTAGTTATTTTACACGTTGTCTAAAGATTTTGAAAACAAAATAAGGTAAGTTGGGGTAATTGCGTGGTAAAATTTGAACAGTTCATTTTTAGGTCTCTACTGAGTTAGTATTTCACTTAGAAAAACTCTGAAACTTACTGGGTATAATATTCTTTGCAATGTAATTTATTATTTTTGTTAAATAAAATAATTTTCTTTATTTCTCTTACCAGTTTTTATATTATTTTTTTAAAATGATGTCAATACATTAAGTTTGCCCCATGATTTGGGGTAAATGTGATAACGTCGTCCAAGGGCTTATTTCGATTGGTTAGGTACCCTGTAGGAGGCATTTGTAAAAATTTATAAAATTCTGTGCATTTTGGTATTTGAAAGGTCTGTTTTGGATAAAAAATAACGCAAATAAGTACTAAATTTTTAGTTTTATCCGATTTTAATACAAAAATAAAGCAAAATACAAAACTTATTTTATATTACTAAAAAATACCAGTAACAAATCTTTTTTTTGTAATACGTATTAATTATTAGAGATTAAAATCTTGGAATTGCACTGTGATCTGCACTGCCCCTCTTCTGGTTTCTTTTGGTTCAGAAAGAACTTTTATGTACTCTCGACCATTTAAATATCTTCAACGTCAGGCCAAAAGAACTTAGTTTTTTTGGATCTTAAAAAATTGATAAGCCATTCACCAGAGTCTAGTTTCTCGATTATTTTGCCACAAAATGCTTAACAATTTTCTTTGTTGCAAATTGGACCAACGCTCACTTATTAATTTCTAAAATTTGGGGTTCCTCATAAGTTTCAATATTCTCACTTTCTAATAATTCAGATATAAACTCCTCTGAATTATCTGACTCTTGAAAATGTCCAGATTCACTGGAGGAGCTGGATGCATTTCTTACTCTAGTTTTTGATTTCGCCGTATCGGTAACATCATCAACAACATCTTGCTTAGGCGCTGTTATAACCTCAGCCCCAACCGCTAATTTTTTTTTGGAAATTTTGTTGGAACTTGATTTTGAGTCACGCATTTTAATAAAAGTGACTCAAATGAAGCTTTGCTAGTGATGGATTTAGCTGTGCTATTGGTCGTCTCAGCTAGGCTAGTGTTCGCCTCATCTAAATTGGTGCTCGTTTCTGCTGTGGAGGTTATTTACAGGACCAACTTTAGCGGTTTCAAAATTGTTTAAAGTGTTTGAGGTTTGAGCTTCCCATCTTTTCAAGGCCTCACTGAGTTTTATGGCCATCATATATAATAAGTTGAGGCCTCTCTGTGCCTAATGGGATAACAGGGATAACAGTATTTTTAAAATAATTTTAAAAAATTTCCGCATACATCCAACCTTTTTAACTGGCAACATACGACATACCGGGAAAAACCTTTAAAAATAATTAGTGGCGGTGCCTTTTCCCCTGCAGCACTTTCTAGAAGGCATACTGTTGTTTTCGCGCTCGGGGGTGCTTGTTACTTTTGTACAGGGTTTTCCACGTTTACCAACCGCTTTTGTCTTGCTAGGATCTATGGAAAAACTACTTTCATGAAGGTTCGAAATTTGGGCAGGTTTATCTTTTAGGTTCAGTTCTTTCAACGTTTCTTCCAAAAGATCAAAGTATTGATAAATAATAAGTGGCTTTTTTCTAGCATATTCAACTGACTGGAGTACTTTAATGCTAAGATTATGCCTTTTTTAAAACCTAGGAACCAATCATTTCCTGGCATTCTATTTTTAAAGGGAGTTTCTAACTTATTTTCTTTAACGAAAAGAGAAACTTGTTCCAAAACTTCCTTTTTTGATAGTCCACAACCCCACTTTTCCAAAGTGGCCAGTCCAGAGGCTAACTCCTGCTCTTGATTGCTCGTTAATGCTGTTTGTCGACCTTTAAAGTTTTTCTTCATTCCTCGAAGTTCTTTTACGCGACTATATATGGTACTGTATGGTATGTTATATCTTTTAGATGCCTTATACATTGTCAAATGTCCCGCTTGGCATTCTCGTACTGCTAGCGCCAACGTTTCTATTGGGTACTTAGGGTCTTTGGTCCCTTTTTTCTTATAAACTCGAACCATTTTATCTGAAAAAATAAAAGGGGTAAATATAATAGCCTGTGGGGTAAACATAATATAATATATAGCACATTTACCCCGACCTACTTTTTTCCGCGGGGTAAATGTGTTATAGACCTTCAAAAAAAAAACAATATAATTCAATTTTCCATAAAACCTCACAAAAATACAACTTATGAATCATTTAAAAAATTTAACTTTCAAACACTTACCCGAAAACCATGGATCTGGCGGCTATTCCAAAAAACACGTGCTGAATTTGGTTACTGAGTGAAATAACAGCAGTTGACCATACGGTGTCTGAAACACTGAAACCGATCTGAAGCGGGTTTTGACCAGCGTTGGGTTTTTAGTAGCAACAGCTTGTACTGAAATTCAGATCGTGATTGTACTAGAACGTACTAGATTTGGCGGTAAATTTCAAATAAAAAACAAACTCATTTTAAACGGAAAATAAATAAAATAGGTACAATAAAAATATATTCTTACGTTGGTAAATAAAACATTTAAAAAGAAACAAAAATAAACTTTATTTTAAACAAAAAAATATAAATTAAAACACATTATATGGTTAAATAATAAAATTTAAAAATAAAAATTAATACAAACTTATTTTTAATAGAAAAACAAATAAAATAGGTGTAACAAAAATATATCTTTATACCTACTGATAAATAAAAAAATGTAAAAATTAAAAAATATTTGATATGTCAATACATTACAATAATTAATCTATAATGTAAGTGTAATGTAATGTAAGTGTAGTATTCTTTTTAATAAATAATTTACCGTGATTAACAATGTTTAAATTTATTTACCAGAACATGAAAGTGCAATCGATATTCATCAGGTTTTTACATTTCCTGCTGCGTTATATGTTTGATATCGATGATAGCAACACTTAGTGAGTCAGATGTTAACTGCATTCGAGCTGGTTGTTGTTAAGCATGTGCTTCTATAAGCGTATCTTATCTTTATGTCTCATTTATGAAAACTCATAGTCCCTTTATCTCTGGTATAAAGTATCGCATTGGGAGTGTCAGAAGTGTCTACTGTCTAGCATAGAAATTAAAAATCATAGAATGCATTATTCAAGAAGATCCAGCAAAATAATTAAAATGTACTAGATTTAGACACTTAAGGAGGGAGCGGACGGTTTTCGGTTAATGAAGTAGAAAAGCTGTTGAGCTAACACATTTGCCCCATTTATACAATTACCCCAACTTTCTTTACTCTATGGCCGACATGCAAGGATTAATTACTATAAATTTCTATTTCCGGGGAAAAACAGATATAAATTAAAGCGTTACAGCTATATACAGCTTTTTATAAAAAAAAAACGTTTCAGACAAAAGTTTTATAGTTTTGTAGGGAAAAACTTTTGGCTAAAATCGTTTTTTATAGCTAACCATAATATGGCCAACTTTTTTTTCGCGCAGCTACATTTTCAAGTAGCTGTTACTCAAACAGTAAAAGTCCAATAAAAAAAATATTTCCCTCAAAAGTTTCTTATTTTTTTATGTACTTTAAGAATATGTAAGAAAAAAATGGGATTCCCATTTAAAAAAACAAAGTTTGCCTCGATATGGCCATATTATGGTCAGCTATAAAAAATTGAATTTAGCCAAAATGTTTCCCCCAAAAAACTATAAAACTTTTGTCTGAAACTTTTTTTTCTAAAATGCATATTTTCGGCGGTATTTAACTGTAACACTTTAATTTGAACACCCGGTATAAATAATAATTGAATGGATGATACAAATTGTATACGTTAAAAGTTTACTCACTACTTGGTTTTTTAGGTGATCCAGAGCTGGGTTTTCTTCCCCCTCCTGTACTAGGACATTTACACGGAGCTGAAAAGAATATATTTAACAATATTAATAATTGAAGCCAATGCATATTTCAGTTTACAGTATTTTATTTATAAAGGTACATAAACAAAGCCTTCACATTTAATTCCTAAGGCCCGCCGCAATTCAAACCCAGCCCACGCACAGCACATGTCCAGCCCATGCCCAGCCCATGCCTAACCCATATTTTTCACGTCTGTTCGAACATACGCGAAATCGATAATAGATAGGTTTGTTCCAACACGCGCGAAAACCGTAATATTACCGTAGAATTCATGCGCTCTACCCAAAAATTGTATACAGCGCATGATTTGTACCGTAATATTATCGGTTTTGCCTGTGTTGGAACAGACCTGGAACAAATCTGAGGAATTATTTGGCCCTAATAGACTATACCTATCGCATAATTTAGGGGTGGTACTAAATAATTTACAGGGTGTCACAGGGTCTAACTATTTATCTTGCATATTTAGCAGAAAAAGTGTCAAGTAACTTAAATTCGTAAAGTATACAATATAAAATTCTTTGATTTTCTCATGCTCATAATGATCTGCAAGGTTAATTCAAGGTCAACTTTGTTTTTTGAATAAAAGAATATACTTTTAAAATCATCATGTCTAAGTAATTTTTTCTCTCTCTTCCTATGTTTTGAAATAATAACAATTAATAAATAAGTACAAATCATTAATTTAACAAATGTTAAAACTGAGTGCCATCAGTCTGCACACAAGCCTCTATACAGCAAATAACGGTTCCATTGCATGATGAAATTATTATTTCTTTGGTTATTGTTGGGCAACCTAGGCGAATTCTATATTCGATCTCTTGCTTTATCCAAATTAGCAGGGCATACTTGATATACAAAGTTCTTTAAATAGCCCCAAATAAAAAATTAAGCGACTTCAGGTCTGGTGAATGCGGAAGCCTAAGAATGGGATCTATGTTTCCAATACATTCATTTGGATGGATACAGCCTGTTTAGTTAATTGATTATAATTTGTGCATTGTGAGTTGGAGCCTCATCTTGCCGGCAAACTAATAAGACTTGCCTTTCATTTAAAAAAATTATCTTCCAGTAAACCTGAAATCGCATTTTGCAAAAACATAAAATAACCTTGTTTGATTAAGGTTTTTTCTTCCTACATTCCCTGCCTACTCATTGTTTTGCTGCAATTGACGTGTCTAATAATAAGTCCACTTTATATTTAATTTGCAAAAAATAGGCACTTTACCAAAACCGGAGAAGTAATAATTTAGATCACAAAAAATAAGCTAGTGCGTATTTTAACTATAACACTACTCTAATTTCTGGTCCCGTCTTTAATAATTTAATTCTTACATTGTTGAAATGAAAAGTTACTACTTTTTTACAAGCCCGGTACACGTATTTGAATTACACCCCTGTAGACTTACCTCCTTTACTCCCTCCTCCTCCGCCACCCTCTTTCTTCGTACAAACTGGGCATTTACAGTTCTCGCAGTTGCATTTTAAAGTGCCTTCTGTCACCAATCCACCACTCTCTCCGCCGCTCGTCCCTTTTTTGCCACCACCTGCCGTACACACTGGACAAGTGCAGTCCTTGCAGTTACACGTTAATTTAGCTTCTCCGCCGCTAGCTTTGGCCCCCCCTTTCTTCGTACACACGGGACATGAGCACTGCGTGCAGGTGCACCCTAATGCTCCGCTCTCTCCACCGCTAGCTTTGGCACCCCCTTTCTTCGTACACACGGGACATGAGCACTGCGTGCAGTTGCACGCTAATGCTCCGCTCTCTCCACCGCTAGCTTTAGCCCCCCCTTTCTTCGTACACACGGGACATGAGCACTGCGTGCAGGTGCACGCTAATGCTCCGCTCTCTCCACCGCTTGATCCGGCCTTTGAACCCTTCGCCGTACACACTGGACACGTACATTCCTTGCAATTACAAGTTAATTTAGCTTCTCCGCCAGCTTTAGCACCCTTTTTCTTCGTACACACGGGACATGTGCAGTCCGTGCAGGTGCACGCCAATGCTCCGCTCTCTCCACCGCTTGATCCGGCCTTTGAACCCTTCGCCGTGCAAACAGGACATGTACATTCCTTACAGTTACAAGTTAATTTACTTTCTTTTCCGCCTTTATCCCCTTTATCTCCTTTCTTCGTACAAACGGGACAAGTGCAGTTCTTGCAATCGCATCCCTTTTTACTTTCACCACCACTACCGCCACCTTTGGGCTTCTTCGAACAACTGGGGCAGCCACATTTCGTGCAAGTGCAATCTTTAGAGCCCGAAGATGGTTTTGAACTGGACGGTCTCTTAGCTCCGCCATCTTTCTTTTTCGAACAAACGGGACAACTGCATTGCTTGCAATTGCAATCTATCGTATCGGACTTTCCTTTGCTTTTGTCCGCACATACGGGATTGGGGCAAGACGAGCATGTGCAGTCCGACTTCGCACCCTTATCCGCTTTTCTGGTGCAAACTGGGCACGTGCATTCTTTGCAATCGCACATTAGAGTCTCGGTTTTACCGCCACCGCCTTTCTTAAAAGCACATTCCTTGCATGTGCAATCGGAACATTTACATTCATCTTTACCGCCTCCTGCTACTTTCTTCTTCGACGGATCGCTACAAGGATCACATTTACACGTTGAACAGTCACAAGTACCGCCGCTATCGCCTCCGCTTTTAGCGCCCTTTGTAGGGTCGGTGCAAGGGCTACATTTGCACGTTTGACAAGTACAAATACCGGCGCCACCTCCACTTGCTGCGCCCTTTGTGGGATCACTGCAAGGACTACACTTGCAGTTATCGCATTTACACTGGTCCACAGATGCTTTGCCTTTACCTTTTACTTTTGTAGGATCGCTGCAGGGATCACACTTGCAATCTTGGCAAGTACAAGGGGTAATGTCTTTACCCCCACCTTTGTCTCCAGGTTTTGGAGAATCCTCGCAGGGGCTGCAATTGCATTTATCACAAGTACATGATTCCGATTTTTTCTTTCCACTATCGCCACCTTTCGAAGAAGACTCACATTTGCAGACCGGACAGTTGCACGGAGTGCATGATTGTAATACATTATAATCTGTTATGGGCTTAATTTTAAGTTCTTTATCCAGTTCGCCTTTCTTGCAAAGGCATATTTTATCACACTTACAAGTTCCATCGCCTCTATCGGGTTTGGATTCTATACTGCAACGACATTTTATTATATCTGATACACTTTTTATGGTGGTAGTATTTGTAGGCTTCTTTGATTGGGACGCAAGGTACGGTTTGAAAGAATTCGTGTTAGATGAAGCAATTTTGGATTCTTTACTATAATTATACTTTACTGATCCAGATATACTTTTAATTGTGGATGTATCTATATCTACAGGCTCCTCCAATTGGTGGGGTTTGGAAGAACTTGTTTCAGACGTAGCAACTTTGGATTCTGTGCTGTATTGGTACTTTACTACATCAGGTATACTAGTTCCAATGGTGGTATTTCTGGGCTGTACTTGGTGGATTGGACACGGTTTGGAAGAAAGTGTTTGACATGTAGAAGCTTTAGATAACTTACTACAATCACTCTTCACAGTCTCAGATATACCTTTTATGATGGTAACATCTGCATGATCCTCTAATGGGTGGACTGGGCACGGTTTAGAAGAATCTGTGTGACATTTTGAAACTTTAGATATTTTACTGCAAGCGCTCCTTACTACCTCAGATATCTCTTTTACCATAGTACTACGTGTGGGCTCTTCTAACTGTTGAACGAAGTATGGTTTGGAAGAATCTGTTTGACATGTAGAAGCATTGGATTCTTCATATATACCTTTTACTGTGGAAGAATCTGAGCGTTCCTCTAATTGCTGGACAAAGAACGGTGTATAAGAGTCTATTTCACATGCAACAGCTTTGGATTCTTTACTAGAATCACCTGTAGCCGCCTCAGTTTGGTGGATGATAGACGGTTTGGAAGAGCTTGTTCCACTTGCAACAGGTTCTCTTTGAGTATTTGGATCACGCTTAACTTTACAATCAATACACACGTATCCCATTACGTAATTAGAAAATTCATCTTCTTTTCTTTTCCTATCGTTACAAGACAGCTCACTTGGATCTAAGCATTTACCGCATTTGCAATTGTTTTCAGCTTTACTGGGATCGTTAGAGAGTTCACAGTGATCGTTCGAATACGTACACTGATCAGATTCATACAATGTTTTAATTGGATCCTTATTTTGGCAATTGGGATCACAGCATGGATTACATTTACATTCTGCGCAATCACAAGATACGAAACTGCTTCGGGCTCTTATATGACCAGTGCTCGGATCGTCTCCGCCACATTTGAAAGACACATCTCCTTCGGATTCCGGTTGATCACGATGACAAGTGGATAGAGTCTGTCTGGGAGAATCGATACAAAGGTTGCAAACTGTGACTTTTTTCTTACATGTTAAACCACTTACAGACGGTACGGTTACGTAGTTGACGACAAAATCTTTTTCTCTCTACAATTTACAAAAAATATATATATTTATCTAATGGACTCTTAACTTTCATTTTTAAATTTGAATTAATCACATATTCATAAGGATATTAAACTCTTTTTTGTCAAAATATTTTGGCTAGACAGTATGAGAATTGCAATCAGATTCGTTCAATGACTCATCCTAGATAGCACAGGACGTCCTAAGGACGTCCAATTCTGTAAGTTTTAAGTATGTCCAGTTTAGTAAATCCTTGAAACGTCCAGAAATAGATATCCTTAGAACGTCAATTCTACGTGCTTTATTATATTTCCAACAAAAGTCGGGGTATACGCCACCAATTCAATTGATCTCTTGATGAGTTTGGTGTATATCAACCCACATTACATTTATGTATTGTTCGTTTCAAACGGCTTTCTTTAATAATATTTTATGCATTCAATTTTGATGTTTTGTAAGATTTTTTTCAATTAGTCGGGGAGCGATGTTTGATCTAGATTCTGTTTTTTTATCACATGGGCCCTCAAATTGGACACTGTCGAATTACTTTTTTAGCATACGCCACAAATCACCTTCGTCATTTTTAATGAGAGATGTACTTTTTCTATGACTTTTACTATACAAAATAAATATTAAAAGAAAACCAGGAAAAAAACAAGTTAACCTCAACTGGGTAAATTGAAATTGAACCTTCTTAAAAGTTATAAAACCATTAAAACGCAACACCCAATACGTCAAGCGTCATACGGGTTTCATATACACCAAAGTCATCAAGAGATCAATTGAATTGGTGGGGTATACCCAGCCTTTTGTATATTTCCATGGATTCACATTCGCATTGTATTAATATTTAGTTATATGTAAACAACGTATATAATGAGATATTATAATAATTATTAAATGTGGCATTGTTCAATATCCAAATGAATAAAGGCCTAATAGACAAAACATGAATGAAAGTTCATTACAAGAAAGTGACATTGTTAACAAGTGGCATTTGATATACAGGGTGTCTGTAAAAGGTCTTTACAAAAACATACCACATATTCCTTAGACCAAAATAAGTCGATTTACGTAAAATTACCTTAGTACAAAGTTGCTTCGTTTGGGCTCCAGAGGGCCTTGAAGTTACAATTTTTAAATCGTTTTTCCCATATAAATTTAAAACGACATATGCGATTTTGCTGAAATTTGGTATATTGGTAGAGTTTTATGTGGAAAAAAAATGGTATTAAAATTTTGTCCGATAATAATACATAGGCGTAGAACTTGATTTTTTAAATAACTGCACCTTTAAAAATTCTACTCCAATGGAAGAAAAAGAGTTTGAGTATGAAATTTAGATTGCGCAACTCATTTACTTTAAAAAAGGTACTCTTGATAAGACTCGATTACTCTCATGGTTTTGACGAAATTTGCATTTTAGTAATTTTAGAACATAAACAATAATTATTAAAATACAAACTTTGTCAAAACCATGAGAGTAAATCGAGTGTTATCAAGGGTACTTTTTTGTAGTAAATGAGTACCCAATCCAAATTTCATACTCAAACCCCTTTTCTGCCATTGGCGTAGATTTTTTAAAGGTGCAATTATTTAAAAAATCTTAGAGGTGATGAAGAAGTTATAGAAAGTTATAGTTATAGAAATGATACATTTTAATTTTCTTCGACGTATAAATCTTTGTATGCGTGAAAATGGTGAACATTTTGAACAATTTTTGTAAAATCTCTATTTTGATTATGTTGTAAATAAATATTTTTGTGAAACCTATACACTCTAAATTATTAAAACAGAAATTTAGCGAAAACCATGAGAGTAATCGAGTCTTATCAAGAGTACCTTTTTAAAAGTAAATGAGTTACGCAATCTAAATTTCATACTCAAACTCCTTTTCTTCCATTGGCGTAGAATTTTTAAAGGTGCAATTTTTTAAAAAATCAAGTTCTACGCCTATGTATTATTATCGGACAAAATTTTAATACCATTTTTTTGCCACATAAAACTCTACCAATATACCAAATTTCAGCAAAATCGCATATGCCGTTTTAAATTTATATGGGAAGAACGATTTAAAAATTGTAAATTCAAGGCCCTCTGGAGCTTAAACGAAGCGACTTTGTACTAAGGTAATTTTACTTTAATCGACTTATTTGGGTCTAAGGAATATGTGGTATGTTTTCGTAAAGACCTTTTACAGACACCCTGTTATAACAATAATTTATTTAGATTAGGTTATTTCGTTCGTCCCACTGGTGTAGCAATGAACTACACCAACGGACACTAAACGTTTCATTTGGCCCGGTGTAAAACCCACTATACCTTCCTGTGGACTGGTGGATATTTTCTCCACCAACTATTTAGCAGGAGTTAATTACACTCGACATGTGTATAAGGAATAAGGAGAAAGTAAACTAGGGTAAATAAGGTGGTGTAACTGGTGTAATTTACACTGGTGGACACTGCACCAACAGCGAACGAAAGAACCTATTCAAGCACGGAAATATGAGGTTCTTTCGTTCGGAACTGGTGTTCAACGTTTATGATTCGATGGTATGTACATATTATATGAGCACAAGTTCATTCCACCATTTGACTGTGATTTGGCTCTGTGAGTAGGGTTGCCAACTGTCCCGGAATTCCGTTATTCTCTCGGAAAATGACAATTCATATTCAAATTTCCCGGCTCCAGGACCGCAGTTAAACCCTCCCGGATCTTTTTTCTCTGAATAAAGACGATTTATTTTCTCAATATGCCTATATAAATGAGAATACAGGGTATAATGATTTCTTTTTACTCCGAGAAGTTGTAAAATTTTAAAATTCCAGTTAAAAATGTTATTTTAATTGTGACATCCTGTATAAATAGTATTCGATTAATTTAAATTCAATTATTGCCGCACGCAATATTCCAAAGAAAGGGAAATTTCGTGAAGTGGGAGTACAGTAAAGCAAACGATTTCGCCATTAGATTTTGAAATTTCATTTATCATTATTATCTCCTAGTATTTGGTAGTGTTTGGCTATACAAGTGGTGAGTAAAAAAAGTATAATGTCATTGTAAAAATATCTCGGTAGAAATAATATTTTAACCTGTTGTTAGTTATAAGTTATTATTTTTTTTTTAAAGTAAAGTTAAATTTTTCTAAATGTTTTTATAATTCATTCTGGTTGATGAAATTTCACAATAGAGAGTTGAAGTGATGTTATGAACGTAAACGTATACGTGAAATTTGACATTTACGCATGCGTATTAAAATATCCTTCACGTATACGTCCAGGGCCGACTAGAGGGGGTGGGGTAGCCGGGACCAATTCCCGGGGCCCGGACTTAAATAAGGGGCCCAGCAGCTGTATTAGGGGGGCCCGGCAACTGGTTTTTTTGTTGTGTATGAGAAATCCGATAGAAGAGAAGAGGAAAAGTTTTTGTTTAAGAGCTTTTTTTGTCGTGGGGCCCGATCTAGAGAATTGTCCTGGGGTCCGACCTAGCTCTCGGCGGCCCTGTATACGTCTACGTACATACGTAAACTTACGAGCTTTGGCGTATACACGTAACGCAAACAAAATAAACTCTTTTTAATTGGAAAAGAAGAAATCCCAATATAAATTGTCATTATTTGTCATGACACGTAAATGCCACGATGCGTTTAACAACTTCAACGTAAACATTATTTTTCTGCGTTCACGTTTACGTTAACGTATTGGAAACACTTCAACTCTCTAATGTTTATAGTAATTAGTTTTTATTGTATCTTGATTTAATTTTAAAAAGTAGATGTAAATATACAAATTTAATTTATATCTCATACAAGAGCCACGTGAAAAACAAAATTTATTTTTGTTTAGAAAACGAATAGGAGTAGTTAAAAGTTAAAAGCTAGAACTAAAAGTTAAACGTTAGAACTAGAACGAAAAAACGAGGTATGCTGTTCATGCTCGAGTAGCAGAATTATGGGAGATGCGAGATTTGGTGTTCGTTCCCGAGTAGCAGAATTATAGTTCGACTGCATCCTAAGGAAGTTGCCAGCCAAAACCAAATAGTGGTAACTAATATTGGCTAATTTTATTATTGAAGATATAAAAGTTAATTTACCACCAGCTAAAGTTTAATATTGACTTGTTCCTGAATATTTTCATTTTTTTACTGAATAAACTATTTCATTTTTATAAATTTATATGTTGAATCTTATTTTTTTAAAGGTTACAACAATTCTCTAAGTTTTAATTAATTTTCTTTTGATAAAGCTAGAGTTTATAATTCTCACTAGCTTTCTAAAAAATAAAAAAAAGAGATATATTGGCGCCACACTCTCCCAGAAAACTATTATCCCCAAAGGTGTCTATAAGAAAAGCCGAATTCACGACTGAGAAAACTATATGGTCAATGTGCTCATTTCTTTTTAATTTGATTAAAGGTAAGTAATGTTTGGTATAAAATTTCTATTAGCTAGTCAAACTCTTGAAATTAAGATTTTATCGCAAAGTAACGCAGAGTAATTACAAAATGACGCTCAACGTGTTAATATATTACAAAGTACCTGAGTGAAATAATTGTAAGCAAAACGAGATTAGACATGCGTTGGGTTAATTTCTTTAAAAAATATGTGAATGAATTAGACAAATAAATAAAAAAAATTTATTTTATTAACTTTATCGATTCATATCTAAAACGATGCTGCCCAACGTGTTTTTAGCGTAGTTAATGAATTTTGGTCAAAAACTCGCCTTATTGTAACTACTCATGTCAAATCTGAAATATAGGTATGTACAAACTTTAAATAAATTAGACTTTCGTCATAATATTTTCTATCTCTGCTATTTTTTTTTTTCGACGTTATTCAATAATCATTGGTTACTTATAAACCTCTACTAAAGATACCAATAAAATATTTTGTTGGATATCCATAGAATATCTTCTATATCCTGGGATATAGACAGACATTTGGATATCCATATTAGATCCTCTGGATATATTGGATATCCACAAAATATATTCTGTGGATATCTCTGGGATTTTTTGTAATGTCTGGGAGATACCCATTAGATATTTTGCTGGATATCCATGGATATCTTCTGGATATAATAGACGGATATTTGGATATCCATATTAGATCCACGGGATATTTTTGATATACTGTGGATATATAGGATATCCACAAAAGATATTCTGTGGATATCTTTGGGATTTGGTGGGTTGTCTGGGTCCATATCGCACTTGCAACAAAATAAAGTTAGTATTCATGATTTATTTTTCATTTTAAGTTCATTTTTGATTTAGGTAAGATAATATTATATAATGCATAGAATTACTAATAAAAATAGATTTCAATTGAAGTGTCACACTTTACAATACGTAACAGGTTTTATCTATTACGCTGTAAAAGACTCTAAAATCAAAAGTAACGCAATAAACACTCATATTACTGAATTTCCCATAAAATTATATTTTCAATGAAGCGCCATACGATTTGTTGTATTATACAGTGAGCATCATAAGTCTTACCCCCCCCTAACTAACTCGTTACTGGAGTCTTGTTAGGAAAATCGCCGAGACACATCGATTTTTGATTTCTACAATGTACATTTTTGTATGAATAGTTTACCCTTAATTTCATTCCTTACTGGAGGGGAGCAATCCTTTCGAAAAATTTAAATGACATGGGGTGGTGAGTGATGGCTCATTTAAAATGGGGTTTTATTCTCTATTCAACCGTACAAAAAATTTTGAAATTTGCTGCATTACGTGTTGATTTATTAATGTTTAAAAATAACAAAATATCACAAATAGGAAAGCAACTTAACTAACAGTGACCTTATCTAATGGCAAAAAGTCTTACTTCACGTCTGAACCAAAACCGCAGTTAGATTCCAAATCAGTGCGAAATGCGAAATCGAATGGCTTTCGATACTCGCAACCAAATACGATATCGAGAAATTTGTTATTCCTATTCGTTATCGAATTGCCCTGCGTTTTGGTCGATTCCGAAACCCGTAGTATTCATAGCAAGCATGCGCAGTACGTGTTTTAATTGTCAACAATGCCATCCAAACTGACGGCATATAATAGGAAATTTTAATTTGTCTTTCTAAAGAAATGGTTATGCAAACAATTTAATTTAACGCAAGAGCAGCGAATAAGAGTAAGTATTCCTGATCAGGTGATCACAGTTAGCCAATAGCAGGGCTTACGTTAAATTCGTGCATAAACCCACCATAATTACCTATAATAATAGTTTTGTGCTGTTTTGTTTCAATTTAACAATTAATTTAACATTATTATTTTTTAAGGCAGACCTTTTACTTATATTCTCAAAATTCTCAAGAACTTCTTATACCAATGACACGGAATTATCAACAATGACAATGCTTTGAACTGTTTCAACTTTAACTAGAAATCACAACCGCTACAAGGCTACGCAACCTCTACAACCACGTGCTATAACCTCAATAATCTATCGAAATCGAGCAATTCGGCACCATAGAGCTAGCGAGTGACCAATGAACTGGAGGGGAGTAGAATGCCAATGTACATGTTGTACTATTAGAACTAGGTGCGACTCTATGGGCGCATCCATTTTTATTTTTCATCTCACTCGGGACTATTTATAATAACCATTTTCTGTTTCACATTGTTATTGTTCAATCCACAAGCTGGTGGATCAGACAATAACAATGTGAAATAGGAAATGGTTATTTTAAATACTCCCGAGTGAGATGAAAAATAACCTATCTTCGCCCATAGAGTCGCACATCAAGTCTATTGACAAGCATTCTACCCCACTCCAGTTCATTGCGAGTGACTCGCAATCGTTTTAGTCGATGCGAATATGATTTCCCGCAAATCGGAATTCACCAAACTGTCGAAATCGAGTATTTCGATATGGAATTGTCAATGGGAATCTGTCTGCCGATATCATGCAGGGCCGAATTTTAATTCTAAGGATGAATGCGCTACGTTAATTTCCGTTATTCTGAAACAATAATTAGTCGAGAATTAATGAAGCAAATTTTAAAATGTTTTGCACGGTTGAAGAGAAAATAAAACCCCCTTTTAAATGAGCTATCACTCACCACCCCATGCCATTTAAATTTTTTGAAAGGGTTGCTTCCCTCCAGTAAGGGATGAAATTAAGGGTAAACTATTCATACAAAAATGTACATAGTAGAAATCAAAAATCGACGTGTCTCGGCGATTTTCCTAACAAGACTCCATTAATGAGTTAGACTTATGATGCTCACTGTATAATATAATTAAGGTAAACTTCGACGTGTCCACACGTTTTTCTCTACTGATTAAAATAAACGAGTGTACAGGAGAAGGGGGGTAAGTAAAAAATCTATTTTTATTTAAATAAGCGCAGTTTATTTAGTTAATTGAACTATACATAGTTTTAAATACAACTCTGGTAATTCTGCCACATTATTATTACAATATGCCCCGCACAGTGGTCCTATTTTCAGTTGAGAACATTAAATCTGTATACCATCTCCGTTCTATACTAATTCAGTGGTCAGAATGCATAAAAGACCACTACCCCCAAATAAACAGCTGGTTGCAAGAACGTTCATGAACATTTATGGGCCTAATAAATTACAAATATTGGAGAGAACTGCCTTTAAAGGCTGCTTGCCTATCAGGCAGATGAAGGGCAATATAACATAATTTTAAATCTTACCATAAAAGGTCTGATGTCCACAATTGATTTTGGTTTCTTCGTATCATCATTCCATTTAGAACCAGCTAATATGTGATCAAATGTTTCGGGGGCATCGTAGTAAAAATCAAAACGATTATGGTTATTGTTACCTAGTGTCTGATAGTAATCGTGTTCGTTACTTGTTGAAGTAACTGATTTTCTGTTGACTGTTTTCGATTTGAATGGTTTGATTGTGAGTAGTTCATTTTCTTCCCTGTTTTGAAATAAATACAAATGATGAGTTATACCCTCATATTACCATCCATTCGATGTAGCATGACCATTTTAAAATATATTAATTTGTTGTAAGAAAAATCGTCAACATAATATTTTAAAAAGGTCGACGTAGAGTTAACCTAGAGAATTGGACAATAAAATAAAAAAGAATGATAGCTCCAGGGTAAAAAAAATCGACCTGCCTAAAGTTGGATAAGATCTTGGAGTGAAGGTGTATTAGAAGACCTCAAAGCCAACAAAATATCTGCTAGAAGTCAACATACATATAAATAAAATGGAACAATATTATTTCTTCTACATTTCGCTTGTGTACCTATATATTTTTGTAATACCTGCATTATACTTAGGTAAGTATATTGTTTAATTTTTTGAATAATTAATAAGATTAAGTTATAGCGAGATCGTTTTCTTATGGTGTATTTTCGGCAAGACTAAAATAAATGATACTTACATTATTGATCAATACTGCAGGTGTGTAAAAATGGTCAAATGAGATCTATTCATAAGAATTATGAATTTGAAACTGAGAATTTTTACATTATATGTGTTTTTAAATTGGTATTTTTTCGTCTGTATTTTGATAATGGAATGACATTATTGACAACTAAAGTGTTTTTTTTTTATTATGGCAAGCTAAAAATTATTTTGAAAATTACAGACTAGATTAGATGTGGCCAACGATTATTAAAACACCAGGAAAATATACATTTTGAATTTAGTATTTAAAGAACGGTTAAATTAAGCACATACAATGGACGAATGAAGAAAGTTTGTCAATACAAACATCTGAGGATACGTAAGAGAACTATAAGAATTATGTAGAATTAACAAATATACTGCCCTTTCTGGTTGTTATTGGTTATTACTGTTATTAGACTAAAGTACCACTAGAGAACATAATACCCTCATTTATTATCCCATTTTTATCTACTACGAAATTGTGTTTTTGTATGCTGAACAGGTTTATCCTCTATATTGGCCACATGCTTAGAGCATATAAGACTCAAATGGATTTGTTATGCATTGTACTGAGGGGAATAACCCCTTCAGTGTTATGTACACGACGCTTTATGATTGGCGAATTTAAATAACGCGCGTATTTGTGCTAAATGACATTTCATTACACGTCTTGTTTTCGTTTTTAAAAAGATCGGTTTTTGTGGCTACCGAAGACAATTTGGACGAGGGAGTGAATTCTAACAATACTCAGTCAGTGTTATCTACACGAAGCTGCACCTTCTAAAGGCTGCACTAAAAAGCTTCGTGACTGCCCTGAAAATATAAAGAAGGCTTTCATATTTTAGATACACCGTATACATTATCAATGTCAGTTTCACAGAAGCACAGATTACCTACCCAGAAGTACGAATAAATCCAAAAATCGAGCGTTCTCGTGTCACCTCTTTTTTGAACTCTTTGAACGTCATTTATATTTTTTTACGAGCCAACGCCAAATTCAATGTCCTAATTCATCTAAAACGTTAAAATATTGATTCTTATGTGTATTTGTTGTGACCGTACTTGATACTCTGCAGTAAATTAAATGTCCAAAAATACGGATTATTATTTTAGGCCACAAAATGGATACACCGTCTATACCGTCCATATCCGAGATGGAAGATAGCAATAAAGTAAGTATTTCTTTTGCATATATTCTCCATCATTCCTGCCTTCATCAGATATTGTACAAATCTCTTTGTTGTCCTAATTTTTCAGTACTTGAGGGTACCACCAATTTTATTAACCCGTAAATGAGTGTTTTCCGCTGCAGATAAAATGGAAAACCGGTTAGACATGTAGAGCCTAAAATATCGGTTCATTTATTTGCAAGGTTGCCAGGTCTAGTGAAATTTCACTAGATATAGTGAATTTTGAACAAATCTACTGATTTAGTGAAAACTTTCGTTAAATACCCTATTTCTAGTGATTTTTTAAAATTAAATTGAATTCAAAAATAGAGTAGAAAAAATAAAAGTTAAAAAGATCTACGGATATAATGCTATGATGATCTACCTAGGTAACAGGGGTAGTAATATGATAATCCGTATAGCTGTTTCAACTATGCTTAATCTGCGTTCATTGTGACTGTTTTGAGAGGTCTGACTGTTATGTTAACATATTGCATTCCAATATTATTTAATAATATCAATTTCGTTGGAAGAAAAAAATATTTGGATTAAGGGAAGAAGTGAAAAAAGTATATCATCCAAAGTACTTAAGCTCACTCGCTACTTGCTATAGTCTATTTTTATGAATGAGATAGTATTAAAATAATAAAGCGTTCGTAATCCATAGGCATACCACTTCTTTTAGTAGACAGTTAAAATATTTTTTGAAGTTATTCCTCGAGTATACACTTATATTTTCACCTAATTAACCTGCTTATAACGTCTAAACAGCTGAAGGTAAAAAAGTGCAATTTTTTCTAAAATATTTTATTTTTCCACAAGGTATGTTAAGAACATTATGTCAAACGGGTTATGTAGGTATAAGGTTTTAAACTTTGACTTTTAAACAACGTTACGTTCATAAATAATAATTTTAATATAAACACAACTTCTTACCTACAAATCCAAATCAGAATCGAAATCAGAAGATGAACTGTCGCAACCAATATTTACAATGAGTGGCTCGATCATTTCATCAGTAATATTGTCCAACTTCCACATTTTCTCTTCTTCTTTAATCGTATGATTTACTGCCTATTCCCAGTTTTCAGGCTTCACATTATTTACAACCTCCAAAAACAACTGTTTAACATCACTCATTTTAAAAGAATTATTTTTTCTTAAAACTTCTTCCTTTATCTGTGCCCATATCAGTTCAATCGGGTTTACTTCGCAATGATATGGTGGTGATCTAACCATCGTCATCCCACGATTTTTTGCAATTTCATCAATTTCATATTTTTTGAATTTCTCTTTATGAAGGGAACACAAATGATACAGTTCTTTTCTCACAGAACCGGGATGGAACTTAATATTCTTTGAATTTAGCCAATTCTGTAAATCTTTTTTTAACCACTTGGTTGTGGGCATTTTTTCTATAAGTCTCGAGTGATAACTTGCATTATCCATTACTATTATACATTTCTCAGGAAGAAGATCTAGAATTTATTCGAACCACTCTTTAAAGACATCAGCATTCATGTCCTCATGGTAGTCACCGGTACGAGTAGATTCAAAAGTCAATAAACCACCTTTAACAAAACCGTTTAAACTACCGATGTGTACTATTATTAGTCTGCGCCCCTTTCCTGATGGTGGATTTAAACCAGTAGATAAATTATTTAAAAAAGACTGTCTTCGACTTGTAACACTTTCATCTTGCCAAAATTTATTTCCGTCGTTGATCCATGTTTCATCTAAATAAAATATATTTCTTCTTTGGTTTCTCATTTCTTTTATAGTCCTTAGGTAATTTCTTCTCCATACTACAATATCGCTTCTTTCTATTAAAATAGACTTTCTGGAATGCTTTTTCCGTAGAAAACCTATTTCTTTTAAAAGTTTCCATATTGTGCTTCGACTCATTTCAGGGTAATCCTTATCATCTTGAACCGTGGCAAGAATTTTGTCTACTGTCGGAAATTCTTTTCTAAAGAAGAACGCATGCACTTTCCTTCGAAGTCTTTCTTTCAAAAGATTTTCTAATTGAAATTTTGGTTTTACTGGAGCTTTACGTGCTGTTTGAAACTCGCCACATTTCTCTTCTTTAACAACTCTGTAAATCGTAGATTTCCCAACACCAAGCGTACTACTAATTCCACTATGTCATTAACACTTTTACATAAATGTTTGTCTGTAAATGATTTAAAACAATTAAATATTAATGTTTTTTCATTAACTGTTAAAGGACCGATTTTTTGTCGTTTACGTGGCCCTTCCAAATTTTCCATGATCACACTAGAATTCACACTGCACCTTGCAAGTTTTAACTAAACGACATTTAGTAAACTGTCAAGAATACACAACTTGGACCTCCTTACTAAATGGAAAACCTATAATCGCATTTTCGGTGAAATTTGTTGGGAAGGTATTTATCTACTTATAATTAGATTACTGTAAGAAATTCTTGGAATTAAAATAAAACAAAATTGACAAATATTCTTTAATACACAGGGCTTTTGGCCTGTCCAAACCTTTTTCTATTGTTCTGTACAGCTTATGTTTATAAAGGACCAATAAAAGACCCAAAACTTGTAATAGCTCAGGTACATTTATTACAATTTTAGGAAATATTTAGATTATTCTGTAAAAATATTTAAAATGACCGTACTAAGTTTTGCATTAGAAATGCTGTTTTATTACTCTCTAATACATAAAAATAGACTATAGATGGCGAACTTCATTCACATTCACACTATTTACAGTATTCAGCCAATACATGAAATGATTACAAGTATGCAATTTATTCAATCTTCTATAAACAAAGTGTCGAATACTTTTAGCAAAGTATCCGATCTTTTCTATTGGATAGATACTTTTTGCATATTACTAATATAGGGCCGATTCCACCGTTGTGTTAAACGAAGTTTAAATTACTAAATGAAGATTAAAATTACATTTGTACATTAACAACGTCATTTTAATCTTTGATACAAAAATAAAAAAATCTAGTGATTTTTCATTCGATCTAGAGATTTTTTGGACATATTTCTAGTGATTTTTCGACCTGGCAACCTTGTTTATTTGGTTTACTGAAAACTACACTGCAATGGATCATTCTTTTGCACAGAATATATATTTCACCAGTGTAGCTTATCTGGGGTCCCGACGACTTTAGGGACAGTGGAATTTTAAAGAAATTTATTTTTTATCAGAAATAGTACATTTAAAAAAAATTGCGGTAAATGCATTATTTAAGCCAAAAAAAAAATATTTAATTTCTATAAAAATCAGCATTTTGACGACTGTAAACATCGAAACCCGATGGTTTCTGTCAAATTTGGAAAATATGATTGCAACGTTGCCGGATTGTGATAAAATTAGTAGTTAATGGAAAATTGTGATTGCGCATACCGGTCCATAAATATGCAACAAGAAAACGAAGCAACGACTTCTCGTAGGGCGGCGTCTTTGCCGTCACCAAAAAACATTAACCCATACCTGGCTACGCCGACCGGCATAGACTCCAACGGCCTGGACACAGCTCAAATTGACTTGAAAACGTAAACTTTTTCACATAATTTCTTGCGATTGCGCATATCAGTCCATAAATATGCAACAAGAAAACGAAGCAACGACTTATCGTAGGTTGGCGGCGAAGCCGCCACCAAAAAACATCAACCCATACCTGGCTACGCCGACCGGCATAAATTCCAACAACCTGGACACAGCTCAAATTGAATAATTGAAATGAAAAGTCTCAAATAAACACATTTATATTCTGGTTTTATAATCTGGCCTGGAGCTATTGAAAAAACAGCCACTGTCATTCCTGTTATGTACGTTCTTTTACTATGTTTGACAACCACATTTATAGAAATAAAAATGTTAGTTGTCATATTATTCATAAACAAAAAATAATATAGAACGGTATTACCATGAATATATTTATTTAGAACAAATAACAAAAAGCAATTGGCAACATCGCTTAAATCACGCACAGGCGCTCTTAGTGTGACTGTCAAATCGAAAAAATTAAAAACAATATGGCTACGTGAGAATGTCGTGAATAAATGCATATTCTTAATTTTTTTAACTTACAAATGTGTTTGTTGCTTTAATTAGGTTAGTGCACACTTATAGAAGATTAAAAAGTGTAAAAATATTATGGTTTTACTTAATCTTTATAGAAAAAGTGATAAAATTACTGTCCCTAATAACGACGGTAGCCGTTATCTCCACTCTAGCAACAGCAGGTGTGAAATGCACTGAAATTGTTAAATTGGCTGACTGGAGATTGTTTTTTAATCAGTGATATACCACACACCACTCCTGTTTCCTTTTCAAGATTTACTGAATTACAAAGTACAGTTCGAACAGCTGATTTTCGATATAGGTGCTTTTTACGAGTATACATTTCCGTGCAGTAGAAGAAAGTGACTCTTAGATTACGGAATTTACTTAGCATAATAGTGTGGATACATAACATCAGAGACAATCCAGTGAGACGTGTAACTCAATGTATTTTTTTTGTTCGGTAAAAGTTATTTGGGCGATTGTAACCACAACCAGTCTATGATGGCGCCACTAGTAAATAGCGGGAAAATTAAAAATGCTTTAGGGCGGGAAATTCAAACATGGATTCAGAAATAAATAGTTTTTCTATACAAATTTACAGGAGAAACAAAAACTATTGTTTCACTGTATATTAAAAAATATAAAAGCTTCCAATAACATCAAATTTTTTATCACATAAATAATCATTTTAATAAAGGAAGTTTTAATCAGTTTAATATAAACAGTGAACATAGTTTTTATTACTCTTGTAAATTTCGCTAAAGAAAAACTTGAAAATTCTATTGATTATTAAATATTTAAACTTGGAAAAATAATACACCAAACTCTTTTTCTATAAATTATATTTTTATAAGGTACAGAAAAACAAACTACAATTGCTTCGTTTAGAAAGTACCTTGTATCATTTTGAGACAAATTACAAAGAAAGTAACAGTTGTTATATATTCATAATATATTTAAAAACTAATGTAACAAATATTTTATAAAGTATAGTATCGATACCTTTTTAACCGACTTCAAAAAAGGAGGAGGTTATCAATTCGTCGCGATATTTTTTGCCATTTGAACAAATGTCACTTATGTTAGTCTGGCAAAAAGGTATGGATATGTTATGACTGTTTATTTTAATAGAAACCATGGAAACGAAACACACATACACTCAACACAAATGTATAAGGCCCGAGTCAAGTAAGTTCCCATCCTGTAAACTGGATTGAAACCTGCTAGACCCCTGCTAACTCCTCTTATAGTAATCAAGATCAATAGATTTATATGCCATGCCTTCTAAAAGGGAATGAAGGATGACATACTATCATCATTTAAACAGGACGTTGCTGAAGGCTTACCCCTGTTATTTCATTTGTTTGTGTATCTTGTGTGTGTGCATTCCTGTTGTGTCCCCAGTCATGTAAAAGTTTTCCTAGTCTCCTAATTTGGTTACTAGGTGGACCTTCTCCAACTAGTAGTCTAATCTATTCGATCTGTTTGGAAGCAGGAGGTACTTTTCAAACATAGCAAATAATATTATTAATAATAAACACTATTTAAAAATAAATACATTTTTGTAATTGCCCCTTACCTTTCTCTTACACCACCAGGGTATACCTATTTTCCATATTCCCTTAATTATAGATTACCTTACAATGTTCGAATGAATATAACATTTTACTCATGAAAAATCTAATTTCATATTTAACTCTTTTTCAATTTCATTTGAAACAATAATTGGTACCTATATTACAATTTATTATCAAAGAAAATTTCTAATAAAGTTATAGCAAATCCTACTTAAACTACTGGTTGTTCTGCAGGATAAATTAACTTTTCTTGAGATTGATCTCTCTATAAAATCCAAAACCGACCTGATGTCCCCAAATTTATTTTCCAATGCATCCTGATTTAAAATTCTGCCCTTTTGTGATTCAATTTTTTTTTTCTTCCTTTAGAGTGGCTGTTAGAGGTAGGTGTATGTAAGAAATAGCTAATCTCTAATCATTTCAAAAGTCCTTTGCCAATACTACATGTGCAGATTTTTTACTCAGCATACATTTTACTTTTCTATATAGTAGATAGGAACTTTGTGCTGCCATTAAAGCTGTCCAGACATTCATCTACCTACTTAATGAACACAAGTAGCTGTAACAATGGATCTCTGTTCCAATTCACCTAAAATAATTATAGTCATTGGGTAATATATTATTAAACACACACATTATACAGTGGTTTTCTTAATAAATTGGAAATTACTTACCTCTAGAAAGAAATGTGTACAAAAACGCGAGTTTGGTTCCAGAAATTGCTTCATGCAAAAAATAATATGCAAAAATAAACATTCCCCCCCCAAAGAAAATTAATTAAACAACAAAATCAGACTAAATTTTAATAAAATGCACATGTTCATAACAACATTCATAACATTGTCAGTTGTCAGTTTTAATACTTTTAATCGATATTTCTACGTCAAAAAACCAGCAACACCAGCGCCCTCTGAAAATGGTGTTAGTTTTATTGGAGAGAGATAGACATATTTAAAGATCAATGTAAAAGAAAAAGAGGGTCATATATGTAATTTAAATGGACCACCGAACATATTTTCCTATTAAGTTACACGTCTCTGTTGTCTCTGATAACATGCTCTCAAAGCGAGCAGTAAACATAAGTGTAGAAGATGTGAATATAAGAGGTTTGGTTGCGAGGAGATGTCCACAGGGAGGGGTGCTATCACCTCTACTGTGGAATATGGTCCTCGACACTCTCATTAGCCGCCTCAATAATGACAGTTACTACACAATAGCATATGCAGATAACCTGGTCATTCTGCAAACAGGGAATTTTGAGAACATACTCTGCGAAAGAATGCAAGTAGTTCTAAAAATTATAGAACAGTGGTGCAAGGACCATTCACTGTTTATCAATCCTAAGAAGACAGAAATGGTCCTTTTCACAAGGAAAAGGTTGAAAATGGAATTAAAACCTCCAGAACTACTAAAATAAATAAAAAAGAAAAACCTATGTGCGTCATTTGTTTAAACATGAAACCTAATAAACTTTGACGCCATTTGGAAACACTTCATAGTGAGTACGTTAACAAGCCCCGAGAATTCTTTGAATTAAAATTAAAGTCATATGAAGAGTAAACGTTATTATTCAAAAAAACTTTGTGAACGAAAAACCTTTACTTGCCTCTTACAAAATATTATATAAAATAGCCAGATGTAAAAAGGCTCACACGGCGAAGACCTTATTCTACCAGCTGCTCTAGAGATTGTAGAAACTATATTAGGAGATAATTTTGCCAAACAATTGCAATCTATACCTCTTTCAAATGATACTTTTGCCGCCGAATTAGTGATATAGCCGAAGATGTACAGCATCAGCTTTTTGAAAAGTTGCGTGACAAATTGTTTTCGATTCAGCTTGACGAGGCAACAGATAGCAATAAAGGCCCTCATTTAATTGCCTATGTCTGATTTATCGGCAGTAGAAGAATTAATTTTCTGCAAACCTATAGAACTCAAAGCAACTGCACTCGTTTTGATATTTTAAATAATTTTATTAATGAGGCAAACCTAGAATGGAAGAATTGCGTTAGAATATGCACCGATGGTGCTCGTACAATGTCTGGAAGATTCCAAAGTGTACAAGCACCTGTGAAAGAAAAATATCCGCAATGTGTATGAACCCATTGCATGATCCATAGACGAGAGGCTCTGGCTTCCAAAGAAATGAGTCCTGGTCTCAACATTGTGCTAACGACGGTTTTAACTGTAGTAAATTAAAAATGAGACCCCTAAAATCAAGAATCTTTAATGGATTTTGCAAATATATGGGTGCAGAACATTCGACGTTGCTATTTTATTGCGAGGCCAGATAGTTACAGCGTGGAACATTTTTACAACGTGTTTATAGGCTAAAAGAAAAAATTGCCACTTTTCTAGACGAGGAAAACCCCCGGAAACCGAAAAATGTCGATATGCTTAATTTGTGATGAAATTAAGTTACTTGGTCGATATATTCGAGAAATTAAATACCCTGAATATAGAGCTCAAATACACAAATGTTGGATACCAGTGATAAAGTTTTTTGTAGAAAGTTGTAACTGTGGAGCAGAAATGTGAAACAAAAAAAAACTAGAAATGTTTGCAAATGTGAATGAGTTTATTAAAACATACAAGCAAGAAAAACAGTATTTGAAAGTTGTTTCTGTAACAATAGAAAGTCATTTAGCCATCTGGACACAGTATTTTCTTGCTGATGACTAATTGGTAGCAAGTTACTATTGCACTTTTAACGTGATTTATTGGAGTTCGGTGCCTTTACCACCCCTAAATGATTTTCAATTGTATTTTTTATTAACAACTCAATGTTTAATCTAATTAACTCCATGTGGAAGATATGATAGACATACGTTTTAATATTAATAAATTTTAATTTGTAACACCTTTTAGGACAGCTCTTAAGATGACTTTGTTAAGCCCGAAAGCGCTCAGCCTAATATTTATTAACAATTTTAAATTTTTTACACATTTATGTACTTATTCCACTTACATTTCACTATTAATACTGTCGTCTAAGCTAAAATGTTAAGAAGAGTTACAGCAACAATTTCCAAGTGAAGTGATCCATCTTGAAGTTTCAAGGCTTTTCCACTGGTTGCTAACTGACCTTGAATTTCTTATAATCGATCAAACTTCTTCCGGAAAATAGTTGCCAGTTCTTGTGCGTCATTGATATTGGCCGAAGTACTATGCACCAGCAAGTAGTATTTTGGAAACATGAGTACAATATCGTGCTTTCCTGGCACCTCTTGCGCCCATAAATTCTTCAAAGACAAGGTCATGTATTTCTTAAGGTTGATTTTCGTCTTTATCTACTTGTTTATGATCACCAGCCGGATTCGATGCACTACCTTCAGTTTTTCGTTAGGGATCTTGCTTATACGATAAATGACATAATTAATTTTTTTCTTGATAAGGTACGGACCTTGTGGATGAGTATATTGTTGAAGATGATCTTCTTTTAGAATAAACCATTTTCAATGCGTAAACCTTTTTGTCTTGGTATTCTTAAAAACGCTTCTCAAAACGCCACCTACAAATAAAGATATAAACCTAACCCATGCACAGTTTAACTTAAAATTTGTAAATTTTTCTTTGCCAGCCAGTACCAAGAATCTTCGTCAATAGCCAATGTTCCGAAAAATTTTCAATTTCTGAATCTACAGATGTCAAAACAAGCACATCGTTCATTCAAAAAATAATGTCCAATGCCAAATATATGTTGACTCCGAGGTGCAACTCTCTTCAACCGTCTATTATGAGTAGCGAAGAGCCTACTAGAGAGACCGACGATTGTAATAGGTACGGCGAGTATCAAGGAAAAGTTTTTAGAGAACCCTCCCTGATCAATACAAAATCCAGGATCAAATATACCTCCAGGTATAATGCTTAACAATAAATAAGATTCGTTTATTATTGTAAATTATCTCCTATTTTTAGTGATTACTGTATGGTTGAGGAAGACAGTAACAGTAAGGCCGACACGACAACTATGACTTCGAAGGAAAACTCCGATTCCAGAGTTCTGGAGAGAGAAAGATATAGTATCGGTAGTTCAAGTCAAAATTCCGGCGACGTAACCTCATCGTTGCGGGCTTTTAACGAAATTGTCTCTTATAAAGATAATTTTAGCAGTGGAACTGCTGAACAGTAAGTATTTTTAATTATTTTTTGAATGGTATATATTCTAAACTTGCCTCCATTATTCAGCACGGATAGGATCAATAGGACTCGAATTATATCTATCTACTTTCTTGGAAAATATTTTATGACAGCATCTTACTGATAACTTTAAAAACTACACAGCAGAGTGAACATATTTACTCCCTTTTTAGTCTATTACATATCGAATAGTTCTCCGGAAAGAAGGATATCGTATTTTGGGTTTTTTGCGATCCCGTACAAAATTTTTCTTACTAAACGATACTAAAAAAAAAAAAATGTATTTCCCAAATTTTTACTTTGTATCCCACCGCTGTCACCACTGTTACACTGGCTTTTGGTATCACAATTTATTTCAATTCAACTTAACAATAACTCAATTCAACTTCAACAATAACGATACAACTGATAACATTATCATTATCATCCAACTAAAACTCTGACGTCAGGTCGTCGACTTATATAGCTTGCTTGACCTTCTCGAACCTTCTCGACCTGTTACCTAGAATGTTCTTGACGGGTAATGACATTTCTGGAATATTATATCTTCTTTTACTTATACTTTTACTTATGACGACCGCAGCACACTCTATACCGATGAGTAACATTCCACTTCTTTTTCTATCTGTACGTTTCCTATGATAGACGTAGGCTACTGCAGGGTGCTGCGTAACATTAGTCTTGTTCGTACTTGATAACAGTTTGTACTTCTTGTGAGATAGGATCTCGAGCTTCTATATTATTTATTGCATCTGCCAATTGTTGACTAACAAAAGATAATTAATATCCTTTGCTGTGCAGCTAATAAGTCTTTTTTAGCAAGCATTATACATAGTAACTTTATATAACTCATTTAAAATTGCACGATCCTGGCTCTAATTTATTTAACATTTAAATTCTACCCATCTAATTTGCAGGCGGAGATTTTTAATGTGTCGAGAATTTGATTATTCAAAATAGGAAATAAAGTCTTTAGATTTCTTTTAACTTTAAAAACTCGTCTCTGTATCTGCAATATAAACCTAGAGTAACACTGTACTACGACATGATAACATCAATGACCTACATGAATTGTATCTAACTACTTTCCTAAAATTGACAAATCTAAAAACCACAAAACAGGATGATCACTCAAATAAAATACTGGCCTTTATCTACCAGAGCCACGTTTAACTTAAATCCAGCTTTGTATGCTCAGAATTATATGATTGCTACACATATCTAGAACACCTAGCTTTCCCTGATTCTTCCAATAGTCAGTTTTTACATTTTTGATACTAATGATTATATTGCTATCTTAAATTAGAACTTACTCCCAAAAACCTCAAAATTGTTGTTAAGTTAAATTGCTTTGAAAATAATAAATAATGAAAATTATAATTATTCTTTAGAATAAACAATAATTTCATGCATTAATTTTTTTTAAGGATTAGTCCTAGACGTTCTCGATTTCCGTACGCAGACAGCGAATCTGCAGATTTTAACGGACCATTCGAGCAAAGCGAATTTTTCTTGCGAAACGATGACACTATTACAAATAACATTATCAGCACTGAAGGCAGCATGGTATTTTCCAAAACGACTCCAGTATCGCAAGTTACGACCGGCACATCCGATATGGAACAAGCTTCAAGAACACCTTTTTCGTTGTTGAATAGCTGGTTTAGAAGTGATAAAAGTGATGCTAAAAAGAATGAATTGGACATACCTTGCAGAGATGAGTGTTTTTGGTAAGAATATTCGTACTGTTTACCGTTTACCTTCAAGTTGCATCTCTTTTTTGTCTGCAGCCACACTCGTTCATCGTCAACTTCCATTCCCGCCATCAGACGCGTCTCCATAGGTAGCGCTCCATCTCAAAATCAAACTTGTTACGGCATTGGAGATCCACACAGTTGTGAACCGTGTCCGTCTAAAGACAAGAAGAGCATCGCATCGGTCAGCGTCAGTGAGAATGACGCGGAAGATGAATTGGACGAATTGGCGCCCACTTGTTACTCGTGCGGCCTGAAGAAGCAACTGGTTTCGACGCCGTCTCCAGCAGCGTCTATCGGAGAAGGCTGGATCAATGGAAGCGACAAGGTTAAAACGTTTCATTGCGAGAGTGAAGTGTATCCGAGCAGGGTTCGTAAATTTATTTTTATATTTAGTTTCGTTTAAACTTTTGGTAGGTATCATATTTACTTTTTCAAGGGGAAATACCTATTTTTAAAGACTATGAAATAAACACAAAACTAAAAGATATACCTATCTAAATATTGTTAATTTATGTAAATCTTTGTGGATTTTTTTCTAGATAATTTTACTTTGAAAGGTAAGATGTTGGTTTCAATGTGTATTGTCTTCTAGGTGCTTGTTTGTGATGACGATTCAAATCCTGATTGCGAAGATATTGGTAGATATCCTGAAGAAATTATACCGATCACAGGCTTTAAAACTAGTAGCCTAAACGTGTGCTCTCTTAGAAGAATAAAAAGTGCTTTATCCGAGAAGTTTGCTTTTAGTAACAGGTAAATAGGCAACAGATAGATGGACATATAATTCACAGAAGGATGTAAAAATATTCATAAATATTTTAAAACAATTAATAATATCTCTTTACTTTTGAATCCATTGCTTCTATTTCTTCTGATCTCCTGCTATCAATAATTATATTTGTACTATTGTTTTGCTTCTATTTCGTCCAATCCATTTTAATCCGCTATTCTGTCCAACCAATTTTTCTTCATCATTTTCCCCAATTTTGCTAGCTTTAACTAGTTTCCTAACAATCTAGCTTAATTCATTTTGATTATGTAACCTTAAAACTAAGTACATTATCTTCTGGTTTATTAATTTTAGCATCCCTACTATATCTAAAACAATATGGTATGTTTAAGGTCGATACCAAGAAGCCTCGATAGAAAAATACCTGGGGATAAAGTAGCTGAAAAACGAAAAAGTGAACACCACTTTGACACCAGTCCTGTAGCCAAAAGAGTTCGTTCGATTTCCGATTCCAGAGATCAGGATAATCAATGCGCTTTTGTTGGATCTCCAGTTCTGGATGCTTCAAACTTTAGAGGTAACAAATAGTCTGTAAAAGCAACCAGCGGTTTTGATTGAATTCTTAACCAACTTCTTTTGATTTTTGAAAAACCTCATCATATTGTTACAGTGCCTACATCCCAAAAGAAAGATTCAAAAGGAAGAACAATAGGAGACATGATATCTGATGTCAATTTCCGAGAGAAAAACTTTAGATCCCAAATACAAGGATTCACGAACCGAGAAAAACAGTACGACAATATGCGTAATTCTTTACAAGGCGAAATTGCCAAATGTACTTTCTCGCATAGAGGCGACAAGAGTAACGACGATTTAGAAAGGATAACGAGACAATTAAAAAACGAGAATAACCTTTTAAAAGTAAGTTACAATGTATATATCATATTAATATATACTATAATGCCCACTTTGTTATATTTTCAGAGCGAAATGTTGGAAATGAAACTCGATCTGAAGCATACGCTAGAAAAAGTCCAAGGCCCTATGCGTCTCAAGCTCGAAGCGGAAAAGTCAAGATGCGAACACCTCCAAAAGCAGCTTCAGAAAGCTTCGCAGAACATGGCTGTGTCCGAGGAAAACTACATCAGGGATATGAACAATCTCAAAATGCAGCTTTGTCTGGCTTGCAACAATATGGACGAGTTGGAGAGCGTCAATAAGAAGCTGAAAGAGGAGATGAACCTTATGGATGGGTTATGCGCCAAGCTGGAGGACGATTTGATGCAGCAGAAACTGAACGAGGCGGAAACTATAAGGAGATTGACGACTAATAAAAGAAGTATTGGAGGGGACAGCCGTAAGTGTTGAACAAAATTAGCTAATGATATACTAACTCATAAAAATTTAGAACTATAGCGAGAAACGTAAAATTAGAATTATATATTTATTTAATGGGTTCTTACGTTGTTTTATTAGTAATGCAAAATCAGCACCCAACAACAGTATCCGACACCAGTATCCAACAGCAAGAGCAAAGGAACAGCATCTAGCATCAGTAGCATTACCTAACTGCAAACAATTATCGGGGTTTTTAATAATATTTGTTCCTCTATCTTTTGATGTGGCGTCAAAAATGACTCGGGTAGCCTAAGATTATTCTAAGGGGATAACAAGAACCGGCTTGAATATTTACTATTAATAAACAATTTCCGGAAGCTAAAAAGAGAAAACATCAATTTTGAACAGCAAATTTAATGACTATTTTATCTTTTAGCGGACGCAATGATGCTTTGTAATTGTGAGTCAAACCTTCATAGCATAGCTAGAAAATTGAGCAAAACAATCAAAGATTGTATACCATGTCCATCTTGCGCTACAGGAATACCAGCTGAATTAAAAGGTTAGATTGTTGACGTTAATTTTAAAAGTATTTTATGCTGATCTATTCTTCTACACAGTCTGTTAGTGGTATTACTATAGCTAGAACTAGAATCTACAACGTTCTTCCACTTTGATATCTTCGATATAGCCACTTTTTAGTCATTTATAGTTGTCCTATATCGAGGTTTACATACTTGGTCACAAGATCTGAAAATATTGGCTATATGTATATCTCTTTTGACTCCTTAAAAGACCTATTTATTATGGATCCGACACAAAAATGATGGTTGTGACATCTTTGGACTAGAATGACTCAAGGGTGAAGAAAAGGAGGCAAAAATTGAGCACTTATTGCAGTTTGTTTATTCTCTTCTTACTGAAACGACCCAGGGTTATAAAACAACTTTATTTCAGATCCTATTAAGCCGAGTTCATGGGCACTGGCGTAACACTGTTCCCCTTTTTGGGATTCATTTGTCTCGAATGAATTAATTTTCGTCTTCTGGTTTAATTCACTTGGGAGGATCTTTACCATCATATTTGGCAAGACGCCCTATATAAACACCCTTTGGTTTGTTCCTTGGTGATAATTGGATACGATAGACCAAGTCATTGATGCGCTTTATTATAGTGTAGGGACCTTCCCAGTTCCGATGAAGTTTTGGACTGCGACCTTTCTTTCTTCTCGGGTTATAGAGCCACACTCACATACTTTGATTACTATACGGTGAAAGAGAGAGGTCCGATACGCCCAACATAGGGTGCGGCCATTTTGATTCCTATGCCACAGTTTATAGCTAAAGAATCAGATCGCTCACTCTGCGTCGGCATTTTTGATCTCAATGTTCCAGTTTATACACTGCGCAACTCGGATAATACAATATATGACAACCGCCTAATAAAACAGCAGTCTTCTGCGTATCCTGAATTTGTATCCCTGGAGTGGATGTTATTTTGGAACTTTCAACTGGTCCGAGTGAGCTAACTGATACTTTAGCAATAAACTGTGACTCCAAAAATAATATTCTCTGACACTGACAGCTGCAAGCAAAATATCAGGTGCGTTTTAATCATCCGCTTCTGCTTCCGGAATTGTCGGTTTAGTCGTTTTAACCTGTCAGATTAAAACAAGAAAACCGACAATTCCGAAGCAGAAGCGGATGATTAAAACGCACCTATTAAAAATATTGCGCCAAGATGTAGGCAACACGTAATAAGGGATCAAAGTGGCGGAGTTTTCTATCTTCCTTTAAAAGGCACTCATTCTCCGTATAGTAAAAGAAAATCAAAGTATGTGGCCACACTGCATCACCTCTTTCGAATTTTGACTCATTTGTTTTGCAGTCTAACCTTGTCTTCATTCTGTCACTTGTGATTTTAAGATATTTTCTTGCAAATTCCTGAATCTGATTGAGTCGATCCTGTAATTCTAGGACAAATTTAGGAATTTTGACTTTGTCTAAATTTGGAGGATCCGAACCAATTAAAATGTCGATGGGTAACCTTATTTCTCTGCCATTGGTCAACATTGCAGGAGTATATCCTGTTGATTCATGCACAGAACTGCGATATGCCAGCAGGAATATAGGTATTCGTTTATCCCAGTCATTTTGATTATCACACACAAATATTGATAGATACTGGCAGATTGTTCTATTATATCGTTCTACCATACCATCGGATTGGGGATGAAGAGGAGTTGTTCTTGTCTTTATACCCAACCTATTCATTATGGCCGACCATAATTCGGACTCAAAATTACTACCTTGATCAGAGTGTACTTCTTGTGGGACCCCACGTCTTGAAATAACGTTTTCAATAAAGGCTTCGGCGACTGTTTCAGCTTCTTGATTTGGTAAGGCAGCTACTTCGGGCCATTTTGAAAAGTAAACCATCGCGACCATTAAAAATGTATTCCCAGAATCCGTTGTTGGCAACGGTCCAAGAATATCGACCGCTACCCTTTGGAAAGGCGTTCCCGAGAGATACTGAGCCATTTTGCCTCTACTTCTTGTCGTCGGTCCTTTCTTCGATATACATAAATCACAGCTTCTGCACCAATCTTCCACATCCCTTCTACAGTTTATCTAATAAAATCGTTCCCTTATTCTAGCTAAAGTTTTTCTTACTCCAAAATGACCCCCAGTTAGACTATCATGAAGTTGCTTCAAAACTTCCTTCTTCGCTATACGAGGCACGGTCAATTGGTAGACGACCGATGTTCCATCAGGGCTCTCCCACTTGCGAAGCAGTAGGTCATCGCGAAGACACAAAGAATCCCACCGCTGCCACCAGTTGAAACGACCCAGGGTTATATAAAACAACGTTATTTCAAAATCTATATAATTCACTCTTTTTAACATTCACAAACATCAACTTCACTGATCCCAACTTCTCTGTCAGATCCTATTAAACCGGGTTCATGGGCACTGGCGTAACATTACTAACAAATAACTAATATGTTTTATATCATCAAGGTGCTGCAAAACTCATCAAAGATTTGACGGATATGGTAGATAGTCGAAGAGACGCCATGTCCTTTGAATCGATCGGCGAAATTAGTAGAACTGATATATCCTGTCAATCTCCACCGGCCACGGAAGAAAATAGCACCCAGTGTATGGACTTACGTAATATCGGAACGGTCGTGTCGATGTGCTTGATTTCTGGACCGACTTTACCACCGATGTCTATTGGTACGTCCTAGTTTATTTCTAAAGAAATTAGGAAATCTTATGTAGCTATATCAAAAATTAATTTTCTGAGGAGGCTGGGAATTTGGAAACTTTATGAAATAATATTTTTATATTTTGAGCCTTTTTCACAACAAAAGAAGATAACATTTAAATTTTGGTACATTTTTTTTTGAGTTTAAAGCGACCTAAAATTACATTTTCTATTAACTTGTTAATAGAAACTTGTTCAATTCATTCTGGTTCTTTCTAATTTTCAGATACATCAAATCGTTTCCCACTATCTACGAACTCTCTGTATGTAGCCCCTCGCGATTTGGACCGCAAAGAAAGCGGGCAATTCAATTTAAAATTGACGTCGTGCAGTTCAGAGACCGACCAAGAGGCTGCAATGGGTAAACGAAGCGGTAGCAAATCCTGTCACATAAAGGACAGCTGGACGGACCCAATTACCATCGACCCACAGATTCATTTAGGACGCGTTCGTTTTGAAAAACACTCACCTTTAGTTATCAATACAAAAGATGCGCTCAACGATCCAATGATGGTCGACAAAAACAGCTCTACTACCGACAAAGAGATTTATAACGAAGCAACCCCACCTGCAGGCGGTGGTCAATTAGTGATAGAACCTGTAGAGCAGCATCTACCACCGATGTCGCAAAAAATCAGCTTCAAAGTTCACACTGCTTTGATCAAAGCAATTCCGAGCGATCTCAAAAAGACCATAGAGTCAGACATCAGAGACATGCGTCCCGAAATTAAAACATCTCGAACCGAAAGTAACGATATTGATCCAGTGACTGCAGCTTCAAAGCCTGAAATTCAGGATATAGATGTCGATAATGAAGTTTTTGAGCCTAGAATTATAGCTGTGGATCTTGGTATTACTTGCGATTCTAAAATTGATTTTGGCCATAATACGTCGAAGATGAAAATTTTGAAACGTGATCCCTCGGAAGTGACTTGGCAAGATGACCGTAGCGCTAAACTGTTGATGGATGAAGTACAATTGGGGATGCCGGTCAAAAGTAAAAGTTATTGTAAGTATAAAGTGTTTCGTTACTGGTATCTAAGGTGGGGGAGAGGTGGGTTGCTCCACATCACTTAGATCTAATTCTATATGCATCCTCCAGAGGCATACAGGAGCTGCATCTTAGCTCGTCAAAATGCCTGCAAGTTGTCATCGAGAGTAATTATTCTTTCTTTGGTAAATGTTAGTTTGAACGTTTTATTGATTTGTAGTAAGCGAGTATTCTAATCCGAGTATACCTAAGGACTTGGATATCGAAGATGGTCAAGCATCTAAAAAACGTCAAAAAATGTCTATATTCGAGAAAGTAATTCAACTCGATGTTCCTTCTGATATTTCAAATAAAAAGGTTAGTACCATAAACACTTATGTGAGTTTTTAACGACTGTTGCTAATTTTTTGGATATACTTAGTATTCATAATATTGTATTTGTTTTTGAAGCCAACATCAAAAACGTACCATCTCTAAATGTCATAGAGGAAACGATAAACTTGACAAAACATGGATGCCGTACCGTACTCGACAAATAGTGTTTCGAAAACATGCATAGGCGTAAAATTTTTAAGTGAAAATTATTTAATATTGATAAGACCGTTTCCCTGTAAATATTATCATTCAATTTACACCGATATTCAATTAGAAGGAGAAAAGGCAGAGAAAGAGAAAATATTATGTGTTAATTAGTTTAGGGCAATATTATATTCGACTAAGTTCCACAGAAAAGTCAAAAAAGGTATTTCCTTTCCGAAAAAAACATGGTGAATCTTTAATACAAGTACTTTCGGTACATTAAAGAGCTAGGGAGTCAACACTTCAGAAGGTATCTACTGAAAAACCAGAACGTATAGTAAAACAACTCATAAAAACGCTCCAATAAAAAAACTGGGAACCTTCCCGATAAAAATTTTAGTGATACCATTTATGAAAGTTTGGCATAAAAATGAATGCCTAACTCCCTCATTGATAAATTAAGGCGCTAAATCTTTCGATACAAGTTGTCTTTTAGACATGGACACGATAACTTATTCACTATGTACATCTTCTCACATAGCCCTTTGTGTTACAAATGAAAATGCCGGTATGGCTTACAAAATGGCTTGGGTTTTTAAGTCTCGAGAGAAGCTGTTTCAACAGAAAGAAGAAAATTGATATGAAACGAGAATAAGAGAGAGAAAGCAGAAGAGACCGTTGACAATCCCATGATGCCGACCGATCTCCTCCGCTGACTCCGACACACAAACAGTAGGATTTATGGCGTGCTCGCACTATATAAAACTATCGAAGTTCCTCCTATTAATCGGCAATGCCCAAGAAAAATTTAAGCTGAATCTGTATATTGCACTACTAATAATAGGAACGTTGTAAATTTGGCTTCACTATTTAACCAGAATATTCTATGTCTGAATAATTTAAAAATTCGGTAACAAATCTCAAAAAGCCCTCTATGAATTATTAGGACCATCTCCGAATCCCAAGGTTGAAAACAAATACTTGATTTAAAAAAAGATTGTAAACTAATGTTGGCTTTAGAAATTATGTAATCATATCGACTTCTATGAATTTTGTTGCTCAAATTGCCAATCGTTTTTCTGAATATTTTTCTTTTCAAAGGAGCCCGAACCGGAGCAAGCGTCCAGCGGAGAATCATCCAGGAAGGTTGCGGATCCTAATGAAAATGTTATCGTAGAAAATAACGATTTCCCCTTTCTGGTTGATACGAAAGTAGAGGTTTGCGATAATCCACCGGAGAATCTCAACATTACCACTTCCGTTACCGCCTCTGGGAATTTGCTGGTCATTTCCGAAGGACCTTCAGGAACAATTGAGACTATATTGCATTATAAGGACGATGGAACTATTGAAGTAGGTTTTACTGGTTAAATTTGTTTGCCAAGGTGCAAACAATCCATAAAGTATTACATTGAAAGCGAGTAGACATTTTTTTTTTATTAATAATATTATTATTCCATACTTTCGTATTTCTCTTTAGGTAGTCACCCAAATCGCAGAATTAGTTGGTCAGTCAACTGATTCCCTGTCATCAAGAAAGTTTTATATCCCTATTCCAATGAAAACTGATACAACTATCAGCGAGGACATATCCTGGGAACCTGGCAAGAAATTTTCTGATCAGCAGGAACAAGAAGTGTCAGGTAATCACATTTAACGCAAATACGTCTCAATTATGTTATTTTTACTTTGTATTTGATTTTAGTATCGAAACAGTCTCAGAGCACGACTCTAGTATCTATACTATCTAAAGAGAGCAAGAAAGAATCGGTGGACAAGGAAAAAACTTCCAAATCGGTGAGCATTAGCGAAACTGCTTCCGACTTGCACATCGAGAACCGGAAAAACTTTAGCGGCAATACGTCGTCTCCGTTGTACATAGATCGGAGCCAGTGCTGCTTGATTTGTTATCAATTGGACAAAGCTAGCAGCGCACATCACGTACCGCAAGTGACTGCATCCACTTCTTTATCTTCGACAATGATTAACGAAAAGGTAGGGAAAGTAGATTATGACCTTTATGGAATGGAATATGCATAGATCTTTTTGCATTTCCTCCTATTTTATCTATAACATCTTGATGTAGGTACATACGGGTAAGTTTCACTATTATCTAGGTTAAATTGGAAATGACTGGGATGATCACATTGCCTTCCATTGCGAGACTTAGATGGATATTTTGTATCTTATGCCTAAATTTATAGTTCACTGTACATACCACAATTTTTAATGAAGATCATGGTTGAGCTAGGCTCCAACCGTGTAAAGCCAAAGATATGGAACCTAATTATTTCCAAGGTGGAGTAGATATATAGGATGCGCCCTCCATATTCATTCTCCACACTGAAGAATCGACAGTCTAATGTTTGTTGCAGATCTATTTTTCTCATGTGTTTACCTTTTTTAACCGACTTCAAAAAAGGAGGAGGTTCTCAATTTGCCGTAATATTTTTTTTTGCACGATTTTGAAGTCAGTTTTTTAAAATTACTTTTTATACTTGTTAAGTAGTAATCTAAAAACTATCTGTGAAGTCATCCCAGATGTGCAAGAATCTACTGAAAAAACGATAGCCTAGTTGCTAAAACCATCTATTGGTACAGACATGGTAGCCTCACTCTTGCTAGCATTGCTTCATTTGTTTCTGTCAGTTCCTTCAATATACACGTATTCCCTGGTGGTCTTATTTCTTTTTCAGTTTGAATTTCATGATCTAAATTGTTTCCCTTGTACCTTCAACCAATTTTTAACAGACATTTCTGCTTTTAATGATAATTCTAGAACTTATTTGTATCTTAACCAATCTGTCGCATTGAAAAACTGTGTGTTCTACCGTATATTTCTCATTACACTTAGATGACTTGCCAATTTTATAGGTATAAAACCTGAAATGGTGTTCCTTAAAAAATTGGCTCAGACAGTACTTGGTTTCTTGAAATTGGAGTCTTACCAAATAGAGATATTGGAAAGTACCATCTTTTTCCAGGCTACTTTGTCAAAGTTGTTGCTCTACCTATTCTGCTAGATCTCTCTTGTCTTAGATCGTTCGGAACCTTTAACCTTACTCTTTCAGAGAGATACTTCCAGTGATTGTTTGCAATGATTCTAATGCCGTTCTGTAACCGAAGACTAACATAAGTACTATTTTTCGCTGTATTCTTAGCACCAGAGCACTATATTTTTTTTAACTTCTTTAGCCTCATACAGAACTATTGACTGCACCACTCAATACAACAATCGTCTTTTGGTGCTGCCTGGTCTTCTGATATTGGTCAATATATTCGGTATATTCGGTTGCTTCTCTGCCTTTTTTGCTGTCTTCTTGGCGTTGTTATTAAAACTTTTTTGTCATCAATCCACATCCCCAGGTTTTTAACTATTTTAACTGGAGTAACGACGATATTTCTTAACTTGAATACTTGAATCTTCTCTTTGAATCTTTTTCATTTGATAATGACACAGGTTTTTTTTGGTGCGATCTCTACTTTACGGGTTTTCATCTATTTGTGCCAGATTCACATTATGTATTGTCTTCTTTTGTATTCTTTACGATCAGATCAAAGTCTTCGACATAGGCAACTGTGGTACATTCCCTTCTTAGATAATGTCTAAGGATTCCGTCATATAGGAGGTTACGCAGGGTCAAACTAAGAATATAATCTTGGTTCATTTTGATTATGGTGTATATTTCTGTTTCCTGTATTTGTTCGTAATTGAACTCCTCTAATTCTAGATCTTAACATTTTCCTTTTTAAAACATTACATTTTTTCCTTATTTATGATTTCGTGTCCTGTCATCCGTCCGGTAAAAATGCGTAGACGCATACGTACTCCATTTCCGGATTTAAGCAGAGACGTTCTTAGAAGGGTTGGGTATAAACGCCAACTTAGTTAACCTTGGGGTATCTCTCTAGTACATGAGTGTTTTAACATCCTGTCCAACACAATTATCGTTTTAAGTGTGGAACTGGTGCGGTTAGCAAGCACAACATGCTTTGCGGTAGTAGCGAAACCACATTTATTCAACAAACGGTGCCCCTTGAGCTTCAACAAAAATCGGCTGGAGAGGAAGTTCCAAAGGCGACTTGCTCCAGTTTGACGTGTCCCATCTTGACTTCGTGCAAAAACGAAGACACCTACGATGGCGCCAACGAATTGAGATCCGACGAGGAGGTATCATGCGCCAGCGATGTTTGCCACCAGGAAACTTGCACTTTGAAACTACTCAAAAAAGTATGTTAAAACACCTGTTTAGATTAGGATGTAAGTAAATAAAACAATCGTTTTTCTTTTTGTTCAGGATGCTCATACGGATCCTATGGCTGAAAATAAAGATGAAGGTAGCATGTGTGACACAATATTAATAGGTAAGGTTTTATTTTATTTACACACAGTTGGGATACCGTATCTTTTCAATGATTTAAACTGTCTCTGAAAGATCAGGCACCCGTTACTTGTTTATTGGACTAATAATCAGTAGTTTTAACACGTATCGTAAAGCAAACCAGTGTCATATGCATTTATGGCCAACGCTGATCAGTCGCCTCTTATTATAAAGGTAAGTATGAAGAATAGTCTACATAAAGGCATAGAGCAGCGCCTGTTGACGAAGTACTATAATTTTAGCTTTTAATGAGTTATTTCTTTTATGCCATCTGGATTACTGGCAAGTAGAGTACGATTCAACTTAGAAAAAGCCACGGGCGTCATCAACTAGTCATCGTCTGCATCACTTTAAAATATTCCTTCTCCGTTGCTCCAGATCGATATACCAGTGGCGTAGGCAATTAAAGCAGTTTCCCAACAAAAAACATTTATTGGATTAAAAAGTTAAATTTCAATGATTTAAACATTTGTATATTACCTAAATAACTAAACTAAAATAACATTACATATATTTTTCGATTTTAGACTTGCAAAACATTCAGTGGGAAGTAAATAAAAATAGCAACACAATTTTGTAATTTAAGATTTTTATTACAATTAAAATAATAGTTATTTATGCAACTAGTGCAAAACGTGAAACTAGAGGAGTACATCCTAGTTCGATTTTTAATGAACTATTATAAATAGTACTCTCGCTGTCTTCACTTTCTTCCGATGAACCCGTATTTTTGTTCGTAAGTAAAAGCTTGGCAACGCCGAAGTTTGGCTCACAAATAAGAGATCCATGTTAACGCGATAGCTTCTGTTCGAATTATATTCTGGACCATGCGGCAGTCGTACAGCGTTGCCAAATTATTAAGCAATTGTATCTCTATATTAGAAAAACGAAAAAAATCGCCAAAACGCCAGTGACGCTTAAATGGGATGGACCTGAGAGAGAGACAAACTATTGCGGCCTTTGTCAGGTATGATGTGTGTGGCTTTTTCTTATAGCGGTTTCGACTGGCTGCATTATTGCGCATTTAGTTCGACTTTTTTAAGTGGTGTCTGTTTGACTGGCAGAACCTAATTAATTAAAAGTCAATTAGTGCATTCGACTCAAATTGCTCGGTACCAAGGCATAGTGAAATTTTGGTTCGACTGGTAGGCGCTCTTGCTCAAAGTTCGAATTTTTTGGAACTATATTTTTTTTCAGTGCCAGTGTCATTTTGGAGGTTAGGAATTATTTAATAATTTTAAATATGTTACCATCTTTGTTTCTATTATTAGTGAGAATAGAAAATCTTTGAAATTAATAAATTTAATTTTTGGTTTGGCAGCTATAAATAAATATCGTTAAAAATTTGTTAGAAGCCTGAAATGTCAAGTGCTAACTGTGCCAGTCGAATAACGATAAAGATGCGCTACACCAATGTCGAATTCTAGCTCGTGCTTGCTGTGTGCACTGCTAGATATAAACTTGAATTATAAAAATGCTGCCCAAAATCAATTCAGAACTAAAAGCGCTTTGTCATCGAGCAAGAGCATTTGAGTCGAATCCACTATTAGTTGAATCGTACTCTAGTACTAGATATTCTAAACTTTCTTTTCAAGCGGTGCTTATTGATTTGGAGCTTCGATCCGGAACAACTCCCACATTTTCCCACTTCTCCCACGTGCCCGATAGCAGTGAATAGACCTCTTTTTGCCAATTGTAGACCGTTACCAGTCGTTAAACCCTTAAAAAGAAAGCTCTTAAGCTAAGTCCATTCCTGTCTACACTTAATTTAAAAAAAATCTAGAGCGTCGCCATGTTGATATTATTATTTACTTTTTGTTTTCAAAATTTATGACAACCGACAATTTAAAGTCAAAAATATTCTGTCATCAAAAATTCTTTTGCATCTTCATTTAAAAACCAAAAAAATCCCAAAAAGTATCTAACCATTTCTGTAACTCTTCTAACTCCACAGAAAAATCGTCCAAAGAATCCTCAGCAAGCGAAACACTCGAATTTGCATGTCAAGCCAATCTTCAGCCTTTGGAACAATCATGCCAAGTCAATGAAAGTAAAGAAATTGGAGTTATTACTGCTAGAACAGAAAAACAAAGTATGACTAGAGAAAATTTATTCCCAGACCCGCCAGCGTCTTTGCCGAGTGATGTCCCATGTTCACCATGTATTAATGATTCATCTAAAACAGGTAATGAACAAATACAAAAAAGAAGACAATAAATGATTTCATTTCTTTAGTACCTACATCTACATTAACTTTTAAATTAATTAAATTAATTTTTTAAAGCTATTGCACTGCCCAGTAATGCAATTGAAGATGTGTGAATTTAAAGTATCTGGATTTTTTCTAGACGTCCAAATAATATAAATTATTTTTAGACCCGAATTGCCAGTCAATGAGTATGCAACCCGTTGGTGATGCAAAATTCGACATAAACGAGTCAGCTCGAGATAAAACGTCTGAAAGCCGCGACGAATGCTCGTGCAAGAAACCCTGCGTGTGTTCCACGAAGAAGGGACCGGCTACCGAGATACCAAACGAATGTGACGTTAAAGACAGGAGGAAACGTTCTAGCAATCAAATGTCGGATTGTCCTTGTCCGGGTCCGTGCGATTGCGTGAAATGTTCGGCCAGTATTTGTAGAGATGACAAGAAAAGGAAGATTGGTGCCGTTGATGAAAAGGAAAGTTCCTCGTTTGGCAGCTTTAAACCACAAACAGTGAGTTTTAGAACTATGCTTATGCCTACAATTAGAGCCATTCATTACTTGTATACTTCTGCACTTCTACTATGCTATACACTATTTATTGCTCTAATTCGAAAGACTTTGTTCTCTTCAGTCTTCTCACTATCTCTGCGTTATTAAAGAGCTGGATGGCCTCGACGCTTATATGATGGAGGAGCCGATTTTCATGACTCTTGGCAAATTTAGTGGTAGTCTGTCGTAATATTACCCATCTCGCAACTCCTTTGTGTGATATTAATAGCTTTATTTTGAACTCTGGATGATTTATTGGATGTCTCTTCAACTGGCGCACCCACATAGCTAAATTCCTTTGGTGCACTTGATTTGATAATCCGAGATCTCCTGTTTGAATTGACACTTCGAGCAAGAACGTAGAGCAAGCTCGATGTTCTCAGAGCAGAAGGATCGAGAGTCTCTACCTATCTCTTTTTAATTATTCTACAAACAAATATGAATCTCAAAATTCGAGACCAGACAAAATGTCAACAAATTACTTGGCCGCTTTTGTTTCATAGCTAAAATTATTCATCATAAAAAAATAAAATGTGTGTTTAGAAAATACATTTTTTCTGCTCAGATCTAATCACCTGTAATAACAGTTATAAATTTGTCCTTTATTATTAAAAGTTTTTTTATTTTCTTCACTTTATGCTCACTGCTTTGACATACAAACTAGAAAAAAGAATTACAAAAAAAGCGAGGTTTACTGTTTTATTTGATTTGATTTCATGCTCCATTGTGGCGTTATTACTTTTCGGTCTCCTCGACGCTCACTCCTTCGAACCTCTGTTCATATATACCTCAGAATCTGTTTATACATTAGCAATTTGTTTTTTGTTGACAGAGTGGATTTTTTTCCCAACAGCCAATACATTTTTTATCTGATTCCAAGCCCATCTCATTTGTTTTTGAAATGAGCCTTCCAGCGTAGTTTCATGTCTAAAGTTAACCCTTGATATTTTGCTGTGATGCTTTCTGATTTTAATTTATTTTGATTAGTACATATATTGTTTCCTTTTGTTTGGTTATTTTTTGGTCCAATTATTAATTTTATAGATAGTAGCGGTGTCATCAGCAAATGTAGCAATAGTAACATTAAACTTGAGGAATGTCATTTAAGTACAACAGGTAAAATACTAGACTTCCTTAAGCATTTTCGGAAACCTACTACAGATATCAAATCCAGATTATTGGGTTTACCCGATGAATCACGTGGATCACTGAACTTTGTGCCGACAGTTTACGAACGAGTTGGATCATTGTTCCTGTTTATTTACGTCTAACTAATTGAATGTAGAAAAAACTTCAAAGTTACTACTGCCAAACACCAAACACCTAAAAATTACGTTATCCCTTTATAAAATCCTGTGGTGCGCTTGCGGATCTATTACTAATCTACTCGTAGAGTGGGTTACAAAATATTGATCGCTATCACAAAGCTGGATCAGTAATCTACTAGTTTTCGAATACGAATAGGGTTAGTAACCATAGGCAAACGAACAATAGGATCTATAAACTTTCTGATCCGAGTAAGTTTTCGAAAACGCCTCTTGTTGTACATCGGCATTAATTTATCTTAGGTTGGAATAAGTTTGTTGTATAATTCTGAAAACTTTTCAAGTTGAAGAATTTCACTATTGTACAAGAGGTATTGGACTGGACCTAGCACATTTCCTTGTGGTACAACGGTATTAATTTCCTTAAGTTGGATTACGATTTTTCCTGTTTAATTCTAAAAAATTTCCTGATATCTAAGGCCTTCGAGCCAAACTTTATCGAAATATTGTATTATATCTGGGAAAACATAGGAACATACTTTATTTTCCTCTCCAAATGATTTGTTCTATAAAAAAAAGGTTTTCACTGGTTGAGGACCTAATAAAATTTCGTAGTGTGCATCTTTAAAAAAAAATAAATATTTATTAACATGGCCCCCACCGAAAATTCAGCCTGGGCTATGACCCCTGATACTTCCTTGCTATTTGAGATACATGCTTAAGTCTAAATGCAGCATTGCAGAGGTGTGTCATATAAATTACGTTTTTTCTTGGGCAAATGTTTTAGAATTTCGCCTATAATTAAGTTAAATACCCAGAGGCTTTTGTATCTGCAACGTGTGAAGGGTGGGTTAACCCACGGCACTTAGGCCTCACTAGGCTTATTGTGCACCATTCTAAGTTGATGGCACATCCTAGCTCGTGAGGCAGCCTATAGTTTTGATTTAGTTAACAACGTCGCCAAGAGATATTTCGATCTCTTATATCGGCCGGAGTTAGCCACTTCTCACCGAACACAAATCTTTTAATTAATGAGAGAATGTGCTCGATGGTCTCATCTTCTTGTTCGCACCCCCTCCAAAGGCGGATTCTGACAGCCCATTTATATGGAGATGCTTCCCCTAATAGCACAGTATTGTTACACGATCGTTCCAGAAACATACCCTTGGGACATTAGAAACATCTCTGTCATGTTTCTTATTCTCCCTCAAACGTACCTGGGATGTTTCTGGCAATGACCATGTCATCATTTGTAACGTATTAGGAACGTTCCTCAGAAACGTTTGTGGAACATCCTGCGATGTTGCTCAAACATCTTAGGTAAGTTTTTTATACTATTGCTGGAATGTTCTAGAAATGACCTAAACGTTTTTTAGTAGGATAATCAAATCAATTACTTTTTTTCATAAATTTAATTGAAAAAAAAAAAATGTTTTTTGACACAAAAAATAAAAAATGTTAATTATTACGCTCTGATTCATTGCGTCTATTTCTTTTCGGAGCCCTCCACAACCAGTCATCTGTTTTAATTTCCATTTCTTTTTTGTTTACCAATTTACCAAATCTGAAAATGTTTCAATTAAGTGATAATATAAACAATTGATATTAGGTTGAAATAATTTCCCACAATGGCTTCATCTATTTTTAAGTTGGCGTCTTCCTTTTTTCCAGTGAATGAAAACAACTTACAAAACTCGTTCCTTGAGAGGGGGAACTATGCATCTTCTAATAAATTCACACACATTATTGGTACCTTGGTTTTCAAAACACAATACCTAAAATTGTTATTTTTAAAGTTCACAAAAAAATAATGACTAGAATTTATGAAAGTCACATTTTGTTAAAGGAAATTAAGTTACCTTCTTCATTTTGGCTTGAATATCTGACACGTAGAACGATTCCTTTTGCATTTGCCAAGCCTGATTAACCTTGAATTGGAAGTGATTTTTCATGTAGCTTTACGTACAAACTTTACACTTTTAGTTTATTTAAAAGTTTATAGAGAAGTTGTTTAAACTTTTCCAAACTTTATTATAACCGAGGCGCAGCACCTTTTTATTTTCAACTCTCAACTAATGAACTGTCTGTCATATGTCAATATTGTCATTTGACGGTAGACGTGTTCGATTAATACTCCGCAAGCAAATCAAATATGAGGTTTATTTCTTTTCATCGAAAATATCGTTCCATCCATGCAATTTGTATAAATGAAACGATATTTTCACAAGTACTGTAGCTCAGTGCTACACTTTCAATGCAAAAAAATAGATTTCAACACGAGGACTTCCTTCAATAGTGTACTTCTTTAGCTCGCGGAGGATTAACAGAACTCTCCTGCTGAGTCAGGAAGGGTATATTCTTCTCTGTCGTATTTGCTTTGCACTCTTTTTAAAGGAACTAATAAAGAAAAATTGGACCGTCTTTGGAAATAAAAATATTGTTCAAAATGTTCAAATTTAATATTGGAGTTTGATATGATTGTAGATTTCTGGTGATTGCAGTAATTTAATAATTTATTGATATTTGAAAATAATTAAAATGAAAATAGAATACCCAAAACATAATAACGATGTTTCTAAAACGTTCATGAGAAATCATTCCAGAAACGTTTCTTCAGAGACATCGTAGGGACGTACAATTTATGTCAGAAACATAGAAACATACATGGAACCTAAATGGGATGTTTCTGGCAGATCGGTGTTATTAGGGTCCGTACTTGGCAATGTGATCATGCGCAGATTCTGTCTAGTCATGGTCAAGTATTTGTTTATAGTTTTGTCAGGATAACTCAAAAGCTCCGCGGCAAGTCTGCAGCTTCTTGTTTTATCCCATCTTTCCTTGAATTTCACAAGGACATGTTCTTTAATTAGGTTTGTTACTACCGAAGTTGTCAGCCCAATAGAAGGGCTGGGGGCCCTATTATCGAATGTGTCTATTAAAAATGTCGCATTCATCATAATGTCTACTACTAATGTCTATCAAAATATCGATCGACTGACACTATCCATATTCTCAAAGGGAAATCGACATTTTGTAATCGGCGTCATATTTGGCGAATGGTAATATCTGGCAACATTGGATAGAAACATACAAGACGAGTATATTACAGCACACAATTACTTGAAGGATCTCTTAATAATACAAAATAATACTGCAAATATATCCCAAATATGTCTTTTTGATAAATACTAATTAGAAAGTAGAGACAATATAATATAATTAGCAAGTCCCGCAAATATCGTAGGCTTATTTCGCCGACTTAATTTCTCTACATCCAAGGATTCCCCGATCATTAGACCTTTCACTACTCCGGCAATCAGTGAAATTTGTAATTTACTAAGAACCGTCGACCATGAGGTACCCTTATCTGTCACTGCTACGACTGTAGGAAACCGTACGTTTTGGAGAACCTTCCTTATCAAAAATATCTGATAATTTATTTGAATATTAGAATCCGATTTATCTTATCAAAAAATTGTCGGTGGATAAAAGAACAGTTTTGATGAATATTGGATGGCATCGATAAATTTTAGAAAACGCCTTTTTGTATTGGACTCATATGGCAGATTTGTTCCCATAAAAGGAATCGCCAATTTTGCTGTTTTCATTTTCTTTTTATATCAAGTTCATTGTACATCATACGTAATTTATGGCCAATACCATAAAGGTCCTAATATATCCCGTAAATTTTATTTTTATAACTTTTATTGAAATAAAATAGTAAATAAAATTCCGAATATCTTCTAGAAGAATGCTGCAGAAAAACAAAAACAAGCCCAAGATCGATTTGGACCGTACAAGACAGATTTCGATGTAGCGTATATGGACTTTATGAAACCGCTTCCAATCGCCGCTGATAAGTCCTTTATACAGGACGTATTTAAGAAGCACGTAATCGAAGGACAACCTAACAGGAAACCTGAAAAAAGGTAAATGATCATACTGACATTTTTATAATACACTTTGTTTCATAAAGTTGGATCCATATAAGATTTTTTTTTAAATGATTTGAAAAAAACTTCATAGGCAATCGCCTCTGCTTATTTAAAAACTTAAAATAGTCCATATCAAAATTTGGCAACGGTCATTAGATTTCTATCAAATTACCTTAAAAAAAAATAAAAAAAAATAATGAATTTGACCGATAATTAATGCAGTACCTAGCCAATTTTAATATGGGTTATTTTAGGCTTATAAAAAAGCAGAGAAGAATGTCCTACGACCTTTTTCTCCAATAGTAACGTTAAAAAAAATCCCATATGAGTTTTGATTTTTTAAAGCCTATATTTGGTTATTTTATCCAAATAAGGATGGTAAATTAAAAGTATAATTTATATTTATATGGTCTGAATTATAGATTGAAAACAAAAGTCGACAAAGGACAGAGTTTTGGAGTATTCCTGATGTTACAAACATGAAGTTACTAAACAAGAATCTCGAGTTATTAAAACACCTGCATATTAATTTTTGTGATTTTGACATGTAACTAAATAATACTGATTTGATATTTAAAGATATGTTTCCGGTTACTAGATTAATCCTAAATAATTATCCCCTTACCTAGCCGATGACAGGCCCCAAAATCGGGCAATAACCTAAAAAAAAAATTAGATTCAAATATACAAGATTTTTATTTTTTCATTAATATCAAAAATCACTCTTTGACATCTTTTCAACTCAAAATTATTTATCCAAAGTAAATCGCATAAATTTTCTTCATACTTCTAACCTTGAGTCATTGAGAAAGTGATTCAACTGAAAACTAAATTAAAACGCTAATCTTTGGGGTGCCTTTATGTTCCTCCCTTATCTAGTTTAGATTTCTAGAGGTGAATTTTATCTTAAAATGCACCACTATGTAATATTTTATTAGAAAGTAATGATTCTTTTTCATTAGATCTAACTTGCAGAGGTCTTAATAAATGATCTGCAGTTTTAAGTCTAATCAGTCTAATATTTCCATCTGGTTCAGGTATCGTCTCTTCAACATAAGCTTAATGGCCAATCCAAATGCTTTTGATGGTCATTTCCAACAATCTCCAATTTTTATTTCATATTCTGATTTCATGCAATTGAATAACGCTAATTTTCCAAGGTACTCATTTCGAAATCTACGACGTAAATCTCCTTTAACTTTTATTTTGTCGCGATATTGAAAAGATCAACATGTTGCTATAACATTTAAATCTGGGACACCAATAAAGAGCATGTTATAACTGAACCTGTAGGCTGATTTCTTGCAGGTAATTAGATCTCAGGTAGTTTAGGGAAGGCTCTTTATAGCCATAAAGTGCAACTAGAATATGTCAGCAAGATTACGGTTCTTCACAAGAATCTTGATCAGTGGCGGCTGGTGAGGGAGGGCGCTGGGGTGCCACCGTCCCTGCGAAGTAGCACGAGTCATCTGCAAATTAGTATTTTCATATACTTAATCAGTAATTTAATTTAACTCCTAAATTTATTAACAATAAAAGAGTCAAACACAAATAAATGCAATAATAAAGTTTGTGAGCAAGCAATTTAATTAGCTACTGACGAGCCGGACCTTGTATAATACGACTAATACGGTTTTTCTCTATCATATAATAAATGCGCGCTATAATTATTGTATCGGCGTAGTACCAGTAACCCATTGCGAATCGCTGGACGGTTGCCATGGTTACCGACGTTAACGTGTAGGTCGCGGAGTATTCGGAAGAAATTATGCACGTGGATTCATGCGTTGGCGCCGTTGGCGAGCGCAGCTCAGACAGCCCATCTCGCGATCGCTTTGTGGTTTGTTTTGCAATGTTGATCTAGTGTGGTGTTGTTTATTTAATTATTTTCGTAATAATTATTTAACATGAAAATAACGGAAATAAAAAGCCTGGTATTTAGCCGTTTAATAAACTTAAATGATTTTTGGTATTGATTTTTTAGTACCCTTATACTCAAGCCTCCCTATTACACAAGTCACGAGCCGTCACTGGTATTGTTACATTTTATTTTTCCTTGTTTGATGACTGGTGTCGCAACAGCTCATTGCATCTAAGAAGATAACGTTTTTAACAATCATCGAACAAAACAGCTTAAGTAGCTATTTGGTGTTTCTTCTCTATGCCCAAGGAATCTGCCTTTATAAGCTCTTGCAGTACCTTAAAAGTTTTCAGATGGGTGTTATATAGTGTCAGAATTTTGCATGATTCCATTTGGGCCTTTCCTTTTTTAGCATAGCAATTTTATTCTCTCAATGTAAATATTTTTAATAGTTATGTTTCTTTTTTAATTTTAATTTTAATTTTACAGCCATCCCATTGGCTGCGAGTGCGTCGATTGCATCTGTATGCCGTTGGTGCGTCAACTAGCCATGACGCGGGAATTTTGCGTTGTGGAAGATCACAAGCAAGTCTACCAAGTGACTACCAACACATGTCAGTGTCCGAATTCCAAGAAGGGATCAAAAATTCCTGTCGCTACGAAATCCGGTAAACCAGTTAAAGCTCTCGCGTGCACCTGTACGGGTATATGCACGTGCAGTCCCTGTTCAGATCTAGAAAAGAGACAGGGCGGAGGGCAAAAGGAGACCGGAGGAAAACCTGTTAAACAAATGACTACCGAACAATTGGCGGAACTTTGTGACTGCGGAAAGTGCGACTGCCCCATTTGTTCAAAGAGCAAAGGATCTAAAAAACGTGAGTGTGCTATTTTAATTTATTTTTTATCTAACTCAATAACAGCAGTGGGGGACCCAGTATCACTTTTTTGGTAAATATTTAGTTAAAGCAAAATTACAAAAAGTATCCTTCAGTGTTGCCTTGTAGAACCTCTGAAAAGGAGACGTCAGATAATTTAAAGTTGTAAAAAATATCAGCTGAAAAAATGATTGTACCTCTGGTTGAAAATCTACATAGCACCTCTTTAAAAGTCACAGATGAGGTATGCAAATCGTCAGATGGCTACGTTACTGCTAAAGGGCTGTCAGACGCCCTCAGAATGCAAATAATTTTACAAGTTAATTTTTATTTTTAACTGTGGTGCATCTTCTCTATATCTTTAACATGTGGAGGGTGCACTTAGGTCTCACTAAGCCCATTGTGCATCATCCTAAGATGATGGGCACCTCCTAGTTTGTGAGCCAGCCTACAGATTTATTGTAGTTGACTACGTCGCCAAGAGGTGCTTCTCTTATATCGGTTGGTGTTAGCCGATACTAGCCGAATACAAATCTAATAAATGAGAGCGTCGAGCAATCATAGAGAATCTGTTCGCACCCCGTGCAGAGTGCGGATTCTGACAGCCCCATGATATGGTGATGCTTCCGTACTTAGCAATGACCAGTCAGAATGCCTGTGACTAGGCGCAGATTATGTCTAGTCATAGTCAAGTATTTTTTTGCCACAGTGTTTTCACGATAACTTAAAAGCTCCCTGGCAACCCTGCAGTTTCTTGTTTCATCCCATCTTTCCTTGAATTTCACAAAGGAATATTCTTTAATTAGATCTGTCACTACCGATTTTGTCAGGCCAATAGAAGGGTCAAATCCAAAAAGTATTTGGCTGGCTGCTTTCTTAGCCAGTTAATCATCAAGACCTTTCGATGTGATGTGACCCTTGATCCATTTTAAGGTGACCACATTGTTGATGGATACGTCGGCCAAAGCTTCGTGACATTGTAACCTCTGTAGTGGAGGCAATGAAGCAGTAAAAAGGCCAACAGTTCGGAACTTTTTAGACTAAGACGGATCAAAATACGGTTTTTTGCATTCCCTTCCAAAAATATTTTGGAAAAAATGCACCTACTTATATCTTATACAAACCGGAAAGTGCATTGCTGCAGCCAAAAATACATTTTTTAAGACGGCTTTTGGGAGACATCTCCGTGGGACTCTTCCAAAATTCACGCGAGGATCGGCGAACACCCCTCGGATATCTGGTATGCCGGAACATGGACGTCATCACCGAGAATTTTCCTGACAAGATCGCCAAAAACAACCCGAAAATCATTTTAGGGGCGTATTTGGGGCGCTGAATCCAAATTTCACGTCAAAAACGACCCCCTGAACACCTGGTTCACCAGAACCTGGACGCGGACCTCATCTCCGTGAGTTTTCCTCACATAATCGAAACCTCCCGCACACCTGGTGCGCCCAAACCTGGATGTGGACGTCATCCAGAATATTCCTGAAAAGTTCGCCAAAAACAACCCGAAAATCATTGTAAGGGCGTTTTTTATGGGCGCTTAATCCACATTTCACACCTAGGTCACCGAAATCTGGCAATTAACGTCGTCTTCGAGGGTTTTCCTCACACAATCGAAGCTTGTCTCATATGCCACTAGTTGCGGATAATATTTTGTTGCTCCATGCAATAACGGGGTGCGATACCGTTTCAGCAACGTACTACCAGGATAAAACTAAATTTTTCAAGACCTTCCAGAAATTCCCAGACCTCATGCTACGAAGTTCAAGGAAGCTGGTTTGTCACGCGAATAAATTTTTTGAGAACGGAGCGCAGCTAATCCTGGAAATGTACAGTGCACCACTGTCATTCAGGAAGCCAAAATGGGACCAGTTACTACATATGTACAGGTACAGAATGTACATAAAACTGCTCTAAAGGCGAGAGTATATTGAGGAAAAACTCTCCCCACTCTAGACGCCATCATCTAAAGAGGGTCTATTTTTAAGTGCAAGATTGGCTGCACGGAGACCAGCTGACCATGGACCCAACAGAATGGGGGTGGAGAAAGGAAAGCGACACACTGGTCCCTATAGAAATGACATAAAAACCTGCAGCCAAGAATATTATGGAACTAATATTCTGTGGATGCGCAGGAAATTGTAAGCTGTTGTCCTGTAGTTGCAAGAAGCACGGCCTCCTTTGAAATCTTGCCTGTAAAATTTGTGTAAGCTTAACTTGCAACAATATTGTAAGATATTCAGTTGAAAACATTATTGCGGCAGAGAGAGAGAGGCCTTAGATGAGGAAGATGTTACTTATGAATACGTCAGTCGATGACGAAGAAAATGAACAGACTAGTGATGTGTTACTTAAAGAAGATTTTGATATTTAGTTAGGTATCTATTAATTAATGAGGCAAGGTAAAGTTACAGTTAGATTTGATACTTGATTTGAGTTCGATATAAATTTGTTAAACGCCTATTACATAAATATTGACTTTTTATTCATTCGATTTCTTTCCTCCTCACATAATTTAACTAGAATCAACAATTCCACATAGCCATTGCAGTATTGACGTCCGCCTCTAAAACATCAGGTTTGGTTGACGTTCATGGGAATGATATCGATGTTAAGATAAAGGTTCTGGTGCACCAGGTGTTAGGAGATTCTTTTTCGACGTGAAATTCGGATTCAGTGCCCCCAAAAAACCCTTATAACAATTTTGGGTTCATCTTCTTCTATTGTGTGAGGAAAACCCTCGTATATGAGGTCCGCGTTCAGGTTCTGGTGCACCAGGTGTTCAGGGGTTCGTTTTCGACGTGAAATTTGTATTGAGCGCCCAAAAAAAACGCTCCTACAATGATTTTCGGATTGTTTTTGGCGATTTTGTCAGGAAAATTATCGGGAATGACGTCCACGTCCAGGGTCCGGCATAACAGGTATCCGGGGGTGTTCGTCGATGCCATATTTGAATTCAGCGACCGAAAAACTCCCGGGCGCCGAGTTTCTCTCCTTCCCCGCATGAGTTTCGGGAAAGTCCCACGGAGGTGACGTTCATCGGCGTTCCTGAGTGCCAAGTCGGCTATGGGTCAATTTGAACATCATAATCGTGATCAGCGACCTTGAGAACCCTCGGCAACCCGATTTATGCCAGTTCTGACTGACCAAGTTCTTTAATTATCCAAAAGCCGTCTCAAAAAATGCATTTGTTTAATGCATTTTTGGCTGCAGCAATGCAATTTCCGGTTTGTATAAGATAAAAGTAGGGGCATTTTTTCCAAAATATTTTTGGAAGAGAATGCAAAAACCGCATTCCGATCCGTCTTGGTCTAAAAAATTCCTAACTTTTTGCTTCAATGCTTCGACTACTGAGTAAATTCATGTTCTGGGTGAGTAGTGCTTGTCTATCTATCTCTATAGATTAGCATGTTCCTTCCAGTGTTGTTTCTGGTGATTTCTTTTGCTGTAATAAGAATCCCTGTGAGCTCTGTTTGAACTACACTGGCACTATTGCTTACATTTTATGTTTAGGTTTAAGGATCTGAAGTATATTCGACATACTGAGCCTTTTCGAACCGTCGTCGGTGCCGATATGAACCGTACCTACCACTTCCGGCTCTTCTATTTATTCTGTTATCACTTTATATGGTTTATGAAAGATATATTTCGGTGAGATGGAGTCCGTGTTCACTTAAAGCAGTGGGAGCGTATCGAGAGTCTCATGCCAAAAGCGACATCTCGCCTCACCAGCACAGGGACTCCGTGTCATATAGAATTCTACCGGTCACTTCAATTCTATCGATTGGCACTCTGTGTCTCCAAATAATTGCCAGGAGTTGACTGTAACTATCGCCAGGAAGCGAGACGTCAAGACATATAGTTTTCTACTAAAGTAGGCAAACCGTCATACATTTTTGTTTTGATTTTAAAACATTATGGCATTGGATCTAATTTCAAATGAAAAAAGTAACAAACGTAAAAATAAGAATTACGGTAAAGCCATTAGCTTTGTTGTTAAATCAAGTGAATTTTTTATTGTGGTGTGTGGTGTAAACATTATAATAGGTTTATTCTGCCATATTTTTTTACCAGCAAAATCTGCTAGGTCCAAGGTGAATCTTCCTGTTGAAGAGGCACATACATCCACAGCATCAGTATAAAAAAGTTAATAATTTGAAATCCTTAATCCAGGATATTCCTCAATAAAACAAATAATTTTACAGTATGATACTTGACTGGCCGACAGAGGTCTCCAAACTTACTTAATAATGTCATTGTAAAACTATGTTTAATAAATAATGTATCAGATTTTTATTTTTAATCTTTTATTGTAAATAAGTTTGGAAAAGATCACAAATAAATTAAATGTAAGTAGATGTGCCCTTTTCCATAAAAACCAATTCACTTATTTTTCTCTTCATTTGGTCGCAGGATTTCAACATGGGTACAATCTACTGCTCCAGTTATCCAGGGAAAATTTCTTGCTTCTATAAAACATAACTAAATTTGTTGTTTTTCCTGTAGATTTCTAGGAAACCGAATCCATTCCCCTGAGAAGGTGTTTATAATGGCCGTATTTCCTCTTTAGCTCTCGACGTAATTCCATTTAATATATACTGGGACATATCTTTATTTAATCGAAATAACTCTACAAATTTTACATTTTCTATAGAGAATGGATCGCTTGTCTCTCTCATTACTCGCCTATCTATATTTTCCAAACGAAGATGTTATAGTCGTTCCTCCTCTTCAACAGCTAATATATTGGCCACAAACAAAGGGACCATTATTACAAATCAAAGCAAAAACTAGATAATACAAACTTAAAATCAAAACCAAAGCGACACCTTATCTGTCAGAAATTGACATACTTGACAAAAAGTAACAAATCTCTATATTTCAAGCAAACATTTTTAGATCGGTTAGTAAACCTCCGAGAATGTCCGATGTTTTGACATCCATGAATCGACTGTCACACAGAGTACCGGCAAAGCGTTTATAGAATTCTACAGTAGAAATCGATTGTAGAAAACTATATGTCGAAAGCGATGGGACACGGAGTGTCGCTCCAGATGCTACATCAGGTTCTATATCAACCATGCGTAGCCATGTCATTGTCATCAAAGCAACCTCCTTGATGTAAATATCAAGGGGAGTGAGACTAAGAATGACTTCCATGGCTTTGGTCGGTGTTTTCATGGCTCATGTTATGCTGAGACATGGTGGTCTTTCAATTTGTTCTAATTTACGGATAGCGCATCCTGCGGACTGGACTAATACATTTTTTAGTTTTATTTTAGAATAATTAAAAAAAAGGATGATATTAATAAACACCTACCATGTTTATTGGTCCTTTCAAAATTTCTGATATAAGTACTGTTTACCACTAATTCACAAACCAATGACATAAGTACTACATACATTATTGAGTGATAGTTCAAAAATAAAGAGAAAAAAATGTTCTATTTAAAAAAATGATGGCGTCATGTACACGAAAGTGCTGATGTCATTAGTTAATACAATTGTAGCGTAAGTCGCGCAATTAAAACAAAAATAATCTGTGAAAGCATTTTTTTAAAAAACTGTTATCTTTCTGGTTAGCCTGCTGCTGTACGAATGATTGCATTTGCGATTCGTGCAAAATTGAAATGATGAAGAAACAAATCGACAAACTCAAAAACGAAGTTAACGAACTAAGAGGTGGCCCGCCGGAGCTTCCCGATTTAGGACATCCAGAGGGATGTGATTGCGGCATATGTAATTGTCCTCTTCCAGCTGGCGAAGATCCTAGAAGGGATCAACCTGATGATTGCGATTGTATTGTTTGTGATTGTCCTCTTGCCCCTGGAAAGGTATTTACTTTATAATTTTAAAATGCGCGATCTAATTACATGACACGATCTTGTTCTAAATAATTTTTTAACAAGTAAAATAAATATATTAATTCAAACTTTTTTCTAATTAGGGAGGCGATATGAGCGGTTGCACGTGTCCGGAGTGCTACTGTCCCAAAGGCCCCAAATTCCAAAAAGCGAAAGTGAAAAAACCGATTGACCTGTCGGGCTGTAGCTGCAATCCGTGTAAGTGTCCTGCAGGACCTCTATCTGCGTTTCCTGTATGCGACTGCAAAATATGCGATTGCGATCCTTGTAGCGATCCCAGAAGACCGAAGGCTCTCGCTTGCGACTGCGAGCCATGCGAATGCAATCCTTGTGGCGATAGCAAGAAACAGAGAAAGAAGTGGATCAAAACTTGCGAATGCAAGCATTGCAAGTAAGATTATTTTATCATTTATCATCACCTTTTCTGTAGGTTCTTGTAGTGCCGGCTGTCGCACTACACCTTACACTTGTCTTTCTTCCTCAAATGTATAATCTTTATGTCTATGGCAGCTTGGCTGATAAATATTAAGCTCAATATTAACAGGTGTCCCAAAAGTTTTGGGAAAAAAATTAAAGAAAAAAAATATTTTAAAAATATTTATCCCTCATAATACTACGTACAAAGTGGTTCCTTAACAATAAATAAAAACTACTACAGCACCCTAGGGGTCCATTTTCTTCGATATGGCGCAGTTTTGTCTTGACGTGTCTTATTATGGTTTGGCACTCTTCAACATCAAACTCTCTAATTTTTTGGAATAGCCTACGCTTGGGGAACGTTCGGGGGGTTGTCCTGCTTAGGCACAAAAGGCACATTTTGAGCTTAACCATTAGCATGTGGCTCTAGCATAATGAGCCGACGCCAAGTCCGGCCAAAACATGATATTGTCGTTGGCATGATGTTCTCCAATAAAATTTACCAATTTCGAAAGACAATTTTGAATTTAATTATTTTGGTCCACTGCAGGGCCTCTAACACGTCCTATATAGGGCCTGGACAAACCATTTTCCGATAATGCAATCCATAACAGTTTCTCCACAAACTTGGCCTTTGGTTTGTATTTTACATTTTCGGGGGTATTTTCAATGTTATCTGTATAAAAACCTGAGTTTTCTGATAGGTCGGCATGCGAAAATGTAAAATATTTTTCGTCATCCAGTATAATCTTTCTGTTGTTCACAAAATGACGAAGACGTAACAAGCGGCAATAATAAGGAATCCTTCGAAGTTGGGCCTCGTTATACTTTGGACATTTTGTCCGTTTTCTATAATTTAAGCCTTTTTTGCAATATATCTAGAAACGGTCGATTTTGATACCTGAAATCGTTGACACTCCAATGGTATCCTTTGCAAGTTCGACCATCCTGTTCACCCTGACATCGGTAAGCGTTGCCGGTCTGCCACTTTTCGGCAAGTTGAGACAAGGTATTCCTTGTTCGCATTCTTGAATTGTTCGGTAAATGGTTGTTTTAGATATATTTTGATTCCGGAAAATATTAACGATATCTTTTTTTGGCATTCTGCCAACAAAATTATAAATAGATTTTCGAATCTCAATTTTGTACGCCATTATGCCTACAGACAGATAGCAACTGGGCTGTCAACCAAGTAAACAAAACCCAGGGCAAAGAATACCTACCCAAGAAGCGACACTAAATGGGCAATTCGTGGACAAAAAACTGCCAAGTTTTCTCAGTGTTTTAGAGGAGTAATAATGTCAAACATAGCTGTCAATTTATGTAGAACAACGTTTGGTATATTATTATTAGCGTTTTGTGAAAATTGCAATAAAGTACGTAGTTGTATTTACATAACTATTAATTAGAAATTAGATAGTTTTAAGATATTTGTTATTTGAAAAAAAAAAAATACATTGCATTGTTAGTAAATTTTAATGGCCGTTCTTGCATCTGGCTGTCAATGTTTTATATTTCAAATTTCTAAATCAGTATTACCTTAATGATGTTTTACGCCTATGTATTATGCATCGTTTAAATTCATAGTCTTTTATTTAAAATTTGTTTTTTTTGTTTTTCAATTAATTCGGATTAAAACAGTTAATAAAAAATAATACAAAACAATAATTAAAATATATGGCAAATTCTACAGTTCTTCTATATATTTGACGTGTAGAGAGTGGGTTACCCCACGGCACTTATGCCTCACTATGTCCATTATGCTTCCTTTTAAGAATAAAGAGAAGAGATGCTATGACGATGCTTAAGTGTCCGCACATTTGCATTAAATTTTTACGTCATATGTCAAATTCGAGATAGTGAAGCTAATCAGTTTTGGTAAGAATAAATGCCATTTTTTTTAAATAGCTGCATTTAAATGATATAAAATCATTGTCATTCCGTGAGACTTCAAATATAGAATGATTGACTTCAAATAAATCAAAGTACGACTAAAGTCGTCATTTTCATTACATTTTTTCGTCACTAGATGTGCGTCCTTATGTCATATCGCAAAACAATGTTTATGTCGTCTCTACTTCATTCTGTCTTGATGGTTTTGTTTTTTGTTTAGGAGCTCGGGTGGTTTCAATTTCATCCTCTTCCTTGTGAAAAGGATCATTTCCATTTTCATTTTCTTGGTATTGATATACAGTGAAGATCCTATAATTTTAAGACATACTTGCATTCTTTCGCAGAATATGTTCTCAAATGCCCTATTTGCAGAATGACTAGATTTTCTGCTTACGCTATTGTGTAGTGCCTGTCATTATTGTACCTACAGTACTTATTTCGTTATAAAATAATCTATTTTACATAATGAACATGGTAAGAATTTTCTGTTTCATTGGCCGTGCTCACTGTCATTTGATTAATGATTTGTTTGGGAATCATACGTTTCTATGCTTCGTGTAAACAGTTGCGATGATGGTAAAGTGACCATCCGTCCCGTTTTAGGTCGGACAGTCCCGATTTTAAATCTAGTCCCGATTTAACATGTGTCCCAATTTTATCCCGCTTTTAAGCCATTATGGTGACGTTTTTTTTTGCTCTCCAATGAACCCTCACTACTTAAAAAAATAGAATTCTTTGACAAAAATCTCCTAATCTCAATCTTTTTGATTTATCCCACTTTCTAATTTTCAAAATATGGTCACTTTAGATGACGGTGAATGAACAAAGGACAGGTTGAAATTTGAAATATCTTTATAGAGTTTGTACTTTAAATTAACTTAGGATAATTTATTATTCCAAACAATTTGAGTCAGGTATTGAAATTAGTTTACGGGAAAATATGTTAAAACGCATTTTACTTCAACTTGCGAAAACAACACTGCCACAGAACCCTTTCGTTAGTTTCCATTTGGCATACTTTTGATTGTTAAACGTAGAAGCTACTTTAATTTGCACTTTTACGTTTTAATAAACGGTTTCAAAAAAGCTGTTTCGAGTTTGCTCGTTTACCTTTTACCGATTCGTAATAGTACGAAACTGTTTGATGACATTGAACGAACCAATTGTTACTTTAGTATGTGTTTAATACTTATGAACCAAACGACAAAAAATTATTAATTTTCATACGTTTCCCAGTGTATTAAGTTCCCATGCATTGGTACATACGAAAACTCATTCAGTTTCGCTTCTTGGGTAGGTATTCTTTGCCCAGGGCAACGTTTATTTCCATGGCTAACTAGATAAATTTGATTTAATACTCCGCAGAGCACAGACAAACTTTTTCCCAAAACTTTTGGAATACCCGTTATTTTTTATGTACATGTCTTGCCCTTCATCTACATGATATTTTAAAATATTTGCATCCATATTTTTATTTAATTATGAGATATCATAAAAACATTTAATATCCCACAGTCCTTTTTAAAATAACTTCCGAATTCTGTTTTCTATTTTTATAATTTGTGAAAGGAGGTGTGCTTGATTGTAGTCTTGTAGTGAATTAGAATTGTGTAGGTTAAATAATGTCCTCGAGAAAAGATGTTTGTTTTTCACATTAATTTATTAACTGGTAATAATAATAGCAATTTCAAGTGTTACAACTTATAAAAATATTGTTTATTAAAGCCACGAAATTCTTCCAAAACTTATCTAATAATGTTGTTAGCAGATTTTTTAAATATATGCCTAATCTAATTCAAAGTTTATTTTTTCTGTAAGGACCTTCTAGGGCCAATTTACAGTTTGCCATTTGTAAAGTGGCTCTTCTTGGATTTAAATTGACATTAAATATAAATACATTTTACTTCAGGTGTTCCGGTTTGAAAGACGCCGACTGCATTTGCGTAACCTGTCTCTGCGGCGTACATCCTCCGGATTGCAAGTGCGACCAGTGCTTATGCAAAGACAAACACCCGCCGGGCTGTACTTGTGCAGTATGCGCATGCGGATCGAAAATTGCGGGCGAACATCCGGCGAGTTGCACTTGCGAGGCGTGCAAATGCGGTGGGCATCACCATAGTGAGGCCTCTGGACCGGTAAGTACATTTACATTACGTATAAATGTCTAATGATGGTAAGTAATAATGTTAATATGAAATGAAAAGTTTAACTCGAAAAATTTGTCGGTTCTACTGTCGAAACAGTCAATGGTGAATAAGTCATAAATAAATTCTTTGTTATTATAGTGCCCGTAAACGATATACTACCAGGGCACCTATCCTCGACTAGTGCGTTTAAGCACTCGCTTTGAAGAGATGCGAGTGGTTCAATGCGAAGACGCATTAGAAACCGTATTCTTAACCCTTCGTATCTGTGCCTTCGTAATCCTCTTTTATAAATGCGAATGGCAACTTGGCAACCATGTATGATCGACGATTATTTATATTAAATTGTCTGCTAGAAAAAGGACTCAAAGTTCACACCGCTTGTTTTGTGAAAATTATTCGCAAAAAAGAAGCAATATTAATATGAGTAATGGTTTTGAGCATGAAGTCGTGGTTTTGGGTTGTTTTTTGATGTACTGTTTGGCTATACATAATTTGCAGCGTTATAAAATGGAAAATATTAGTAAAAAGACACATATAATTAACCGAAACAATCTGATAAACGCTTGATCAGAAAGTCTTAAAGGAGCTTTCCTATCATCATAAACTCTTCGAGGATGATTATTTGCCTCTTCTAATTTGTAATAAGATATTAAAAAAATATATATTTGCCATCATACCTATAGGTCACGATCAATTTATGAAACAAAACAAAAACACTGCAATATTAAAACGTGCATCCAGTAAGACCTTCGCAAGCTCTTTGGACCTTCGCATTTGAATGCGAAGAGCAGAAACCCACTCGCTGTCAAATGCGCACCCGCAATATAAATTCGAACGACCAAGAATAGCTACAACACGCTTTTGAGCAAATAAGCATTCGCATTTAGTAAATGCGCATTCGCATTGATTAAAGCACCAGTCGAGGATAGGTGCCCAGGTCTCAATTTTCGACTTTACACCGCCTTGTCCGATTTATATGATTCTTTTTTTGTTAGAAAGGGGGTACTTCAGGGGTGGTCCTATATAATTAGATCAAGATTTGGTGATGGAATTTGCACGATTTTGAAGTCGGTTTTTAAGATTACTTTTATAACTTATTTTTTATCCCTAAAAATTCAAAACCAAATCCTAACTACAATACATAATACATAAATAAAATTCACGATATCTGACAATGTCATGCACATTGTCAAGTTAGTGTCAATATTAACTAAACATTTTTAAATCAGATTAAGGAGGTCCTTTCGCCACCAATGTTAAATAAAAAATATTAGATTATGACTAAAATTAATAGTTGAAGTCCTTATTTATCTAATAATGAACTTTTAACTATACCTCACCGTGCAAATTATTAAGAATTTTTTTTTAAAAATGTGAGTATTTTACAGTGTCTTACGAGAAAATAAGACCTCAACAACAATTCTCGAATTATACTATTATTTATTGATTAGATGGAGTAGAAAAAAACTAAAAATAAGGTATTTGAAATATTTAGGTTTTGTTTTTTACAATGAAATATATAGGTTGCCGTGGAATTTATTGAGAAATTAATATTAAAAAATCACAAAAAATGTTCAAGTAACCTAGCTTAAAATGGAGTCAAAACATTTGGCAACGTTGCGTAGCGCGCGAACTTCAGACCATTGAATACATTCAATGTAAACTTTAACGCAATTATGTTTTTCATTTTTATTTATTAATTTATTTATTTTTACCAAATTTTTTTGTTTTATAATTGAAAATATCACAATAAATGAAAAATATCAGCTTATTAGAGTACTATCTAATTATTTATTTATCATAATGTGACCTCCCACCCCCCGGTCTTGTAGATAATTATTAAAAGCCCGTGTTTTAATTTAACTACCTCCCTCCCCTTGTGAAATTCAAAGAAATTCATACTTACTGTATATAGCCTTTTCCTCTAGTAGTGTAGTGATCGTCTAGTTAATTAATTGATAATTTATATACCCACGTTGTGATAATGTTAATTAAAATAAACCAGGATTCGATGCAAAGTTTGGTACAAATTTGTGAATGAAATAATGCTCAAAGTATATTTAAGTTCATTTATTTTGTTTTTTTATCTCCAATAAATAAATATGTACAAATTACTTTAATATAAGGTAGACCTCACATGTGTCTCGCCCAAACAACAGGCTACAGGCCACTTGCCATCAAATATTTGTAATAAAACAATTCTTGAGAATAGACAGCAGACTTCCTCAGAATTGCACTATCTTTAATAATTCTTTGTTTCGTTGTTTTCTTTTTTATAAAGGTGCGCTTACTGAGATACCGTCGTTGCAATAACAGGCGGATATCCCTTATGTTTCAGCTTCACCTAGTGGGGTTTTATGTAGATGTAGTCTTACTAGAATAGAGCCAGATCAATACTAGCGAACTACCCCTTATGTTCAGATCTACCTACGGTGCGAAGATTAAGAGATAATTATCTAAGATAGTCCAACCCTGTAGTAACATCAAGCATATTCGGATAAATGTGAGTCTAGTCGTCCGATGTGTCATTTACCCCAATCACCTAAGCTGTTATTTGCGAGGGTTCATTGACAGTTCGGTAACCAGACTCTTATTATCTTTTACGGTGATATATTAATTTGAAGGCAATATGGCCCATAGCATACACATCTGGACGAGCTAAATGCGACGTCATCTAGCAATAAATTCCTCAAAGGTAAAGATTTACCATTATTGAATAATAATGAGTTACACAATAATACTCATTATTATTCAACAATAAATTCCCATTTTTATAAATTTAATTTGGTTGTTATTAATTCACCATCGGATAAACAGGCCGTTGGGTTTATATTATCGTCTGTTTCTATTTCAGACATTTTATATTTTTGTATTCTGGATAATTAGCAGGGACGTTGAGACGTTGGCGTCGAAATTTAGAATGGCGGGGCGGAGAAGGAGCGTCGTGACGCAGAATGCCAAACGCAGGAAGGTAGATAAGTAAGGACGTAGGGCGTCGGATGAGATATTGAGCGACGAATGGAGACGTCGGATAAAGAGATGACATAGTGACGTCGAGCGTCGAGACGTTGGGCGTCGGGATGAATATAATGGTAGGAAATACTAAGTGGTGTTAGAAGTAATATCGTTGGGACGTCGAAAGGTAGGGAAGTAGAACGGAGAGGCGTTGGGCGTCGAGACGTTGGGCGTCGAGACGTTGACACCTTTGGGAAATAGGAGGTATTGTGGGATAGACGTCGATTAGGAAGAGCGTTTAGGAAAGGTACAGACTGTATAACTGGGTACTGACAGTAAGGTGATTGCTTTGAATGTAAAATAACAAATGTATGCTTGCACATCAAATGACAAAAATTGAATGCCTCTGAGCTCATTTAACTCTGGCTTTTATACACAGTTTAATCGTTTTTGTGACGTTTCTATCGTTTTGTTTCTCATAGAAAATACGAATTTAGGTGGATAGGGGGGTGGCTGATTTATTACTTGCCTTGGAAAGTTTGTGTATCGAAAACAACGTTCCTATTCAAAACTGACTTAAGATAAGTGCGTTAAGAGTTTTAATGATTATTACTTCGTGGTAACTTATGTTGCATGGTGGTTTTAGATTGCGTCCCCAGAAACTTTTAAGAAATTGGATCTCTTACGGGCTGGGTTATAGATATTATTTATTAGGTGTCGTAAATAAGATTTAATTATCTGGGAGATTTTTGTTATCGGGACGGTGGTGTAGCGGTCTATCGCGCTTATATTCATTTATAGGCAAGTTTATGAGTCTGAGACTGCTGGGTTTCGAATCCCAGACCGGACCATGTGGATTTTTAATTAAATTGCATGGTTCGGTTTAGGATTTGATGTGTGGCGAATTAATAGAAATTCAATTTCTGTTGATATGACATGCAGATTAAAAAAAAATCGCCATACATTACCGTCTCGATGATGGTGGGTGAGGTTTTCCGGGTTTTCCTCGCCTGTAAGTCAAATGGCACCATCAATCATCTTTAAGTCGCCCCGGAGCGCCACAGCAAATAATAATAATAGCCGTCCCTTCCCCTACACAAGTCGTTCAGTCGACTTCAGGGGTTGAAATTCACTCGTAAGGGGGTGAATTAGGGAGAGTATTATTATTATTATTATTATTATTATTATTATTATTATTATTATTATTATTATTATTATTATTATTATTATTATTATTATTATTATTATTATTATTATTATTATTATTATTATTATTATTATTATTATTATTATTATTATTATTATTATTATTATTATTATTATTATTATTATTATTATTATTATTATTATTATTATTATTATTATTATTATTATTATTATTATTATTATTATTATTATTATTATTATTATTATTATTATTATTATTATTATTATTATTATTATTATTATTATTATTATTATTATTATTATTATTATTATTATTATTATTATTATTATTATTATTATTATTATTATTATTATTATTATTATTATTATTATTATTATTATTATTATTATTATTATTATTATTATTATTATTATTATTATTATTATTATTATTATTATTATTATTATTATTATTATTATTATTATTATTATTATTATTATTATTATTATTATTATTATTATTATTATTATTATTATTATTATTATTATTATTATTATTATTATTATTATTATTATTATTATTATTATTATTATTATTATTATTATTATTATTATTATTATTATTATTATTATTATTATTATTATTATTATTATTATTATTATTATTATTATTATTATTATTATTATTATTATTATTATTATTATTATTATTATTATTATTATTATTATTATTATTATTATTATTATTATTATTATTATTATTATTATTATTATTATTATTATTATTATTATTATTATTATTATTATTATTATTATTATATTATTATATTATTATTATTATTATTATTATTATGGTACCTGGGTGCGGTAGGTTACAATAATGAGATATACTTACACATTATAATTTTTTTATTATTTAAATAAAATTACGACACAAATGAGTAAATTGAAAACAATTTTTTTATGAATAGTGTAAATTTAATTATTTAGTCATAATCTAATATTTTTTATTTAACATTGGTGGCGAAAGGACCTCCTTAATAGAACGTCATTATAATGACGTAAGAACCTTGACCACACTTAACTTGGTCACATTTCTAATAACTGATTTAAAATTTTCTCTAGTCTTCATAAACATAAATCTGAGAGACTGACAAATGTCAAGTGTCACCCTAATTTATATGCCAACATGTGCCGCGTTTGAGAATCCACATCGGATGCATCTGAGATGTAAAAAAATCTTTGATCACGTGATTCAGTATACGTAAATGTAATGGGATAGATGTGTCCGATGTGGATAAAAAAACGCTCGAGATGTAAAAAATGCATCCGATGTGGATTATCAAACGCAGCAATGGTTACTGTGTGTCCTAATGCGAACATGGCGCAAAATAGAAATACACCTACATTTTGTATTATGAATTCCAGTTCTTACTAATTTTCTTATTGTCTAATGTAAACTGGGCTGTTATTTCAACATATCTCTCATATCTGTATTAGAATAATAATTATGCCTCGGCATTTTCTGCTTTTTTTAAATTAACCAAAATAAATACAAACTGAATATTACAAGACTAACATAATATTGAAACAAATCGAATGCTTTGCTGTCAAAATCATTCGTGGCGTCCGCCTACTACGTCAATAGTACCCGTAATGAATAATTATTACTTTGTGAAGAAATAAATAGAGACGATCTTTTAGGGAACGTGTAGATAAATGCATCGACGAGAATGGAGGACATACCGAACATTTAATGTGACACAATTAAAGTTATGTTATTTAGCTTAGTTTTTTTTAATTTGTTTTCTAAATGTTTTCATTAATAATCATGCAGCTGATCCCTAAAATGCTATTATATCGTAAACCGTTAAGTTTTAAGGTTAATAACAAGTATACTTTTCTTCTATTAAAATAACGTGACTTTAATATTCTTTTACAAAACTACCGCTAACAACAGAAAAAAGTTTAGTGCACATTTATGCCACAAATGTAGCCTATGTAGCACCCTGTACAAATTACATCAAAGTAGGTACCAGATTGATTTTTGGTGCTCAAAAACCTCTATTTCCAAATTTTTATGTATACATAATACATATCCAAAAACGTTAAAGTTATTGTAAAAAAGAAATCTCTAAATGTAACCTATAAAATCCTGTATATTCCTTAATAGCAACATTTTATTAAAGCAAGTTTGTTTAAATCGTAATATTTTAATGTGAGGAATCTACCATACTTCTATGTACAATTACTTAAGGACCACCCTGTATATACACTCGAACGAATTTCTTCCACCTTGTCCTTCTACTTCCTGGTTTTATATCGTTCACGGGCACTATTCTCTTTGGACTCTGGAATCAAGAATAATGTTAATGTTTATTCCACTAAACTTATTGGATATTTGACATCTTAAAAATGTGGCAACTAAACAAGGCAGCAATATTTAGCCAGAATATCAAAATAATTCAAATTGGCAACTCTTGCGTTATACCCGATTTAAGTTTCAAGGTCACAGTATTTCTGTGATTATATAGTATTGTTTGGCTCATGAATTAAACGTCCTTATGGACTGTCGATCTGGGTCTCAGTCTCCGATATACAGGTCATTTTCCGATAAAAATATTTCTCTTAAGCGTCAGTTCGATCGTCTCAACTTTACCTTTAGTTCCTTATTTCTACATTCGCTACCTTTTACAACTTTTTGTGGGATTGATGCTTTCGATAATGATAACCACAACAAGGTTTAGTAACGTTACGGTTCTAGAAGGATTGGATATATAAGGATTATTTTTCTTAATGTTTGAGCAGATAATTTTGATATAGATTAGTAATAAATTATTCATAAAAATAGTAAAACAAAATCGACCTAATTAATTTAATTTTTTTTTTTAGAAAATAGACGAAAACGAGAAAAAGCGTATGGCATTCGTGAAAAAATCAATTAGCACCCACGCAATCGACTGCAAGTGCGGAGGATGTCAGTGCGCAGCAAAGGCGGCAGGTGGCGCTCTAATGTGCTCTTGCACCCCCTGCAAATGTGTCGATTGCATCTTCGAGAAGCAAAAAGTCGTCGAACATCAGCCTGGCTGCTCTTGTCCCAAGTGCAAATGCAGAGAGTGCAACATCGCTGACGCCTGCAAATGCAAAGACTGCAAATGCAAACCGTGCATGCATCATGCGGGTAAGACGAAGAGGGCCGACGACTGCCAATGCGGCGATAATTGCCGATGCAAAGATTGCGGCGCTGGAGACAAGAAGGTGGTCAAGGAAGCCAAATCAGCGCCTGCGTTACCCAAAAACAGGAGTTGTCATTGTTTGACGTGTTTCTGCGATTCGTGTAATAATGCAGCTAAAAAGGGAGCACGATCTCGACCTGAAATCAAAATCAAAGGCACCGAAAGGAAGACGATCGCTGCTGGTCCATCCAAACAAGATTTGAAGAAGAAACCGTCCTCCGCTCCCAGCGGCGACTCGCAGAAATGCAAATGCGGCGACTGCACTTGCGTCGAATGCGCGTTCGGTGGATCGCAGAAGAACCCGGATTGCAAATGCGATAATTGTCAATGCAAGCCGTGCACACCCTCACCGCCGGCAAAAAAAGATGCTGAATGCCATTGCTCAACGTGCACGTGTAAGGAGTGCGCCGGGGGAGGAGGAGGAGGCGGTGGAGGCGGTGGATTCGAACCACCGAAAAGGATATCATGCCAATGCAAAGAATGCAAATGCGAAATATGCGAAAAGAAAGGCGAGTCGAAAAAGGAAGAAAAGTCGAAAGGGGCGGCCGGTGCGAAAAAGTGTCCGCCGTCGTGCCCTCGCGGCGGCGGTATCGGAGGTGGCGGAGTAGCTCTGTTCGAAGTCCCTACGAGACAGCCGTGTCAATGTGCCGATTGTAAATGTACCATATGTAATAAAAAACAGGGCAACCCTGAAGGGCTAGCACTCAGAGGAGGCGGATTTAAGTCGGTTCCGTGCAACAAAGACCCGCCGCCGTTTGAAGTACCGTCGCGATTGCCGTGTACTTGTAACCCTTGTAGATGTGTCATGTGTAACAAAGCGGGCGGCCGAAAAGAGAGCGCCATGTATGCGTGTCCCATTACGACAGCTGCGGAAGTACAGGTGCAATATAAAGTTGCGTCGACGTCCAGTATTTGTCCCATATGTTCATCCCCGTCTTGTACCAGCTTGATGAACAGAAGCAAGGACGATCAAGACGGAGCGGATTGTGATTGCTCCCTATGTCTTTGCGATCCTTGTGCGGATGCTAATATAACTAACAGCAGAGTCAGCACAAAAGTTGGCGACGCGGTGAGCACCCACAGCGCGAAGGTGGGAATATCTTTGACAAGATACAATAGATCCACCAGCTGTATTTGCACTCCGATGAAAAACGCCAAGGTAGGGGAGTCTGAGAACAGATTTGGCGCTTGCGAAAGTATTGAGATGAACGTTTTGAATTTGGCCGAAATGGACAACGCCACTCTGATGAAGAACATTGCAGATAATACCAAGGAGAACTATTACTGCAAGAATCAAATACAGGAAATAACTTCGGCTTTGAGTAACATAAAGAGCGTTTGCAGCGAGGTGGAAGAAAAGGCTATGAAGACGCCTTTAATCAAACAAGCGTCTGCTTTCGGCCAAACCATGTCCGGCCTAAAGCTGGCTCTTAATAACTTGCAAGAAAAGTGCAAGGCGAAAGATTTGCTGATTGAAGCAATGACTGGAGAATTGAGGAACCGTACTAATAGTAATTCTTTTCTGCAGGTTTTGGGTTCTTGCGTTTCGGGTGATGCGCCTGATTACGATAAGGCAGCCGATATAATTCCGAAAAACTACGAGGAAAAGAAATATAAAGCTATTGAAAATGAGAGAATCGTTAGGAAGAAGAGGAGCAGTAAAATTTGTAAGTGCGGAAAGCAACATAAAGACAAAGACTACAAAAACGTTGACCTAAGAGGTTTCGAAGTTGTTGACATCAGACGAATCACCGATGATAGTATAATATTGAAATGGAAACCACCGAAAAGTGGTGCCATCACGGGCTACGATATTTTCATCAACGGAGTGAACAAATCCAAAGTGATGAGTGGTGGTAGAACAAGCGCGATGGTCCATTCCATCGATCTATCGGCTACCATTCAGATAACCATTTATGCTGTTACCAAATGTGGAAGATGTGAACCCCCTGCAATCGCTATATATGAAATAAGAACTTAACGTGTCCAATCAGATAAATAATTAATTACACGAGACGATCTGAATGTTGAGTATCTTTTTAAAGAGCATTGAAGCGAATATATATCTTTGAGCTCTTGGCTGTTCTGTATCAATTAATTGGTAGTGCCAAATTTTGTGGTCTTTGGTGCTTATTAAAAAGGTATTCTTTTTTATGCTGTCTTTACGTTCATGAAACATCGGAAATTTGTTGGCATGGGTGCTGTGGAATAAAAATTTGTCAACTGTATCACTGTGTTTTATTATTTTTTATCAAATTATTTACAGTACTTGAATTCGGTTTCAATAGTAGATAAAAGTTACAGTAATATATATGTACGCAACTACGAAAAACTACTAGACTAATCCATTCATTCTTACAAAGCCCTTATTTATTGCAATCATTCCGATTGGGTTTATTATTATGCAGACAGCTGTCGCATTGGCTACTGCTAATTTCAGTGGGGATGGTTTACCTGAGGAGGAAGCATGCGTTTTATGCTTAAATCAGTATTTACGTCCACTACGCTTGCTTTACACTGGTGTCACACTTCAAAATTAATTGCGTACTTTCCTGAAAAACTATACAACTATAAAAATGTAATTGATCACTGCCAAGACACTAAAAAAATAAGAAAAAATAAAAAATGAGTTCTAGGAGAAATTGTTTTTAAAATAAATGATTTAATTTATTTTTTGTTAATAGTATAAGTGAAGTAAAATCTGCTATACATATCTCAACCATATGGAAGATGGTCAGAAATGTATGTGAAATTGCCCCACCTTTAACAAGGATAAGTTACCAATTTTTAAGGAAAACATTTCTTTTCATTACGACTCATCTCAATTCGTCGCTAACATGACGAAGGGACGTATCCCAAAAATTCCTGGATTTGAGTTAGATCCATCAAAAGGCGTTTACGGAATGTTTCTATAGATGTGCGATAAAGTTGCCTCTCATAAAGGGGTTGACCGAATTTTGTTCGAACCACGTTGTTCGAAACACGTCTGTTCGAAAACTCTTAGTTCGAAAATGTGTTCGAAAAACCTTAGTTTGAAAATACGTTTGTTCGAAAAGCATTATAGTACAGGATCCGAAGTAAGGTCGACCTTCACCCATTTGTTTAACGGTTGAAAAGTATTTTAAATCAAAATCATTTACTCTGATGCAATTTTTTTATGCCATAGGTACATACTCGCAGTAAACTCTTGAACGGTGTTCATTTTTTTGTATATGAAAATATCGGCTTCATCACTTAATGACGCAAAAACTATTTGGTACCTTTCATTTTGCAAAAATAACTTAAAAGGTTTTACTTTTCCATTATTGTAAAAAAATGCTGCCATGTAATCGCAACCTGTAAATGCATGGAAAGCGAGTAGACTTTGGCATAATTTGGATACCAACTTCAACGCTAAATTGGTACAATTAATGCAATCAAGATGTTGCTTATTTGTCTTCTTTGTTGCTGAATTGGCTAGCCAAGTTTCAGATTCCGAAAATTCGTGCATATTTTCCAACAAAATAATCAAAACATCAGTATCAGAGGCTTTTATTAAAATTCTTGAGCCTGGTGAAATTTGATAAGGATTCAAAAGCTAATTTATGCAGTTGTCTATATTTAACATAACTGGAATCGGTAGATTCATCGGTGAATCGCTTCTCTTTTGTTTGATACACTGCGTAACAATACTGATGGTACGCAACAGTTTGATCTCCGAATCACCAAAATTTTCAGCCATATTTTTTATTTGTAATGGTAATTTTTCACTTTGAGGGAATATAAGATTAACTGCCTCCCATATCTTTTATGCGTGCGGTCGCAAACTCGATGCTGTTGATGTTGACGACTCCTGAAACAATTTAAATCATGTTTAATATAAGAATCGCCCAAAAAAATAAAGAGCATAAGATTTTTATTTGAACGACTAAAAAATGATATCACGAAAATTTTAATAACTGTTCAAAAAAATTTATATATAACTTAACTAAATTGTTGAAAATCGGACTTTTGAATTTAAAAAGTTAAAAAAATTATATATGTTATCTGAAAATGACTAGAACGATTTTTGAAACAGATTTTAAAATACACCAAAAAATATAAGTCAAAAGTAATTAAAACTTTGTAGAGAATAAATGAAATAAAAAACAATAGTCTTCGGTAATTAAAAATTACAAAGATTGAAAGGAAATAGTTACATTTACATTAAAGATATCAATAAATAATGAAAGTACTAAATCAATTTTACAATGAAATTATCGTTTTCACATGAAAATACCGAAGAAAAAATAACAAGTAAATAAAAATTGCTCAAAAAAAAAATAAAATATTTGTCAACATCCGCAGAAGTTTGAGAAGTTATTAACATTATTGTCTTCACCGCCGGTAACTGTCGTACAGGAAGTGACACTATAATCCAGACATTTTGGGTCTTCATCAGCGGTAGATGTTTTGGCATGCACCTTAAAAGTGAATTTTTGTGATTAAATAAAAATTTTTGACACATAATTTTTATTAAATGTTTGATTTAGATGAATGAAAATATCCTCAATAATGATGTAACACAAAGTCACAAAAATCAGATTTTTTGTTTATATTCTCAACATGTTTTTAAGGAAATAATGAAAAGTTTATTTATGTATGTCGAAAATTAACAAAACCATAGGTGCAAATTTTTTAAAACATTTTTTAATAATTTATTTAAAACAAAATCAGAATGTGTCATTATTTCATTATAAAAATATAGAAGATGTATTTATTGAGATAATTTAGAATATTCATTTATTATGTAGGTACTTACTGTATTCTCAGCATAAAAATTATTAAATTCTTCCCTATATTTTTTATTCAAAGCGGTCACTTTTTTTTAACAGGTGGTATGATAACTAACAAAATCGAGAGACGCATTGGTTAGCAACATCATTGTCTATAAAATTTCTTATTTTACGAAAAGCCAATTTCATTGGGTCCTATGATTGAACGTTTACGTTATCCATAACGTACATGTTAGGCCGAATTTTAACAGTAACGAGGCAAGTTCGTATGATGGAAACCTGTTAAATTAGAACATAACAGGCGGAAAATAACAGTAATGTGTTGGAAAAAGTTTTCCATCACACGAATTTGCCTCGTTACTGTTAAAACTCGGCCTAACATGTACGTTACGAATAACGAAAACGTTCAATCATAGGACCCAAGGCGAGTTCGTATGATGGAAAACTATTAAATTAGAACATAACAGGCGGAAAATACCAGTAATGTATTGAAAAAAATTTTTCATCATACGAATTTGCCTCATTTCTGTTAAAACTCGGCCTAACATGAACGTTACAGATAACGTAAACGTTCAATCATAGCACCCATTGTTTATTACAATAACGTGAATAAATAACAACGATAAGCAGTAGGACGTTTTTTTCAATTCTATCGCGCGTATTCATTCAATATTTTGCTCTTTAAAAACCGACAACTGGTATGCAAGACAGATTTTTCGCAGACAACCTTATACCACCTTGTTCGCAATGACATTATCTTTATTTTGTCATAAGTTTTGTTTATTACCCAATGGTTATGACTGGAAAAAAATAGTCTACCTAACGTTTGCATATTCTACAATCTTCATACTTTCGATTGGTATGTAATTTGTAGATGAAACAAACAAGTGCAATGTTTAAAAAAACACATTTTTAAATTTTTAATTAATCATCCTGGACTGAAATTTTTCAGTCAACCTATTCGCAATATATTACTTAAAATATTAAATTTGATATAAAATACCTTTTATCCATTAAACAGACAGATGAAGGTCGTTTCCCTACTCGGATCTTAGACTATCAATTCAAAAATACATTTATTCGAAAAAGTTTAGTTCGAAAACACTATTTTTTTTTTATTTTTTCATTTTATGTTTATTTTAAAGCGAAGCACCCTGCGATGACTCCAGGCCGCACAGGTTAGGTAAATTAGATAGAATTTATTTAATTTTTCCCATTTTATACAGGGTGGCCACTTTTTTAATGGGATTGTATTAGTAATTTCCAAACCATAGTAGTTAGAAAGTCGGTTAAATGGAGAACAAGTTGCGTATCTCGAAGCATAATCTAGCGGTGAAAATTAATCGAAAATAGCAGGCACGGTTCTTGAGATATTTCGATAAAAGGAAATTCGATCAATTTGGTTTTTTGGTTATCGTTCATTTATTTTCAGAACTACTAAAAAATATTTTAAAAGTTTTTTATTTGATAGTAAATTTTCTTTGATTTGACGTTTTCATATTTTGCATCCAACGTTTCGTATTCTCCAGATCACCAACTTTTTTTTAAATATGGGCCTAGGTATTTTATAACATTATTTGAAATAACTTTTTATCCTGCATCCAGCGGTGTATTACACAATGGCATTCACTGACAGTTTTTGGGTAATATGGACCGTAATCCAAATTTTATTGGTACGGATTATCTGTATTGAATTTATAATCAGCGTTAATTTTTTCAGTGTATAATACTTCGAAGATAAAGTGATTATAATTAGGAAAAAATAAATGAGAATTAATAATTATTCAATTATTCGACTATTAAAAAGTATGTTTTGATAAAGTAAATGATTAAAAGATATTCTCGATTCTATTTTTGACAATACATACCTACCAAATTTGAAGGCAAAATATTATTTTATTACTGGCACAGCAATTGATAATGATTTTAAACTAATATCATCTTACTACTTGTTATAAAATATAGTAGGCCGTGAAACCAATCCATATTACAAGAACTGTCACATTATTATTATGTTGTTCTTTATTGCTTTACGAAAATTTCTCATTGTAAAAAAGTTTTTTGTGTGTTTCTTGGTACCTAGTCTAACTTTAATATGGTAAGATACACTGCAGAAGAAAGACGAGATATGTACGAATTATACATCAAACTGAACAGAAATTCGTTCAGAGCAAAACAAAGGTACGGGGATTTATATCCCGACAGAATGCACCCAAATATAAAACAATTTCGGCGTTTGTCTACAACTCTTCTCGAACATAATACATTCGATAAAGCTAGAGTTCCGTATGTTCGAAGAAAGGAGCCAGTCAACGATATTAATGTCTTAGCTCAAATTCGAATAAATCCAGGATTTGGGTCGAGGACTATTGCAGGTGAACGTAACTTATCAAAAAGTGCTGTTAATAAGATAATCAAGAGACACGGATACCATGATTACAAATACCAAGCTGTACAAAAACTATATCGTAATGATCCTGAAAGAAGATTGCGATTTTCTAATTGGTTTAAACAAAAGGTAAGAATTAATAACAACTTTGCACACAATATCATTTGGGGAGACGAAACAACATTTACAAATTCTGGTATGTTCAATCGAAGAAATAAACATTTTTATGCCACGGAAAATCCTCACCTAATCCAAGAAGTGAGACATCAATATCGTTTCTCTTTGAATATGTGGTGAATAAATTACTGGGACCATACTTTATTGACGGAAACCTTACTGCAGAAAAATATTTAGATATACTGCAGGACATGTTAGATGATCTTCCTTTAGATTCAGATCGCCAGATCTGAATCCATTAGACGTCTCAAAAATAAAGTGTATAATACACCAAATGCAACAATTGAGATTCTCCGCGAAAAGATTGAAGATGCATTGAAAGATATCCAAGAAGAAGAAATAAGCAATAGCATAAGAAATATGAATATCAGAATTGCTAAATGTATTGAAGAAGATGGCAGGCATTTTGAACAATTACTCAATTAATTTTATTGATATTTTCAAATAATTTGATTATGACTGAATTTCTTTTTGTTATTATCATTAATTGCGTTTTAAAATTTCTACATTACTATTGTTGTTGTTGATGAATTGTTTAATTTTCGAAAAATTACATAAATTTTGTAAGAATTGATTTTATTTTTTTATCGAGGAGCATGACATGTTGATTCAACTAAAGATGGCTGAAACCAAGCGTAAATTAAATAAAATTTGGATTACGGTCCATATTACCCAAAAACCGTCATTGAATGCCATTGTGTAATACACCGCTGGATGCAGGACAAAAAGTTATTTCAAATAATGTTATAAAATATCCAGGTCCACATTTAAAAAAATAAGTTGAGGGTGGTCTGGAGAATACGAAACGTTGGATGCAAAATATGAAAACGTCAAATCAAAGAAAATTTACTATCAAATAAAAAACATTTAAAATTTTTTTTAGTAGTTCTGAAAATAAATGAACGATAACCAAAAAACCGAAAAGATCGAATTTCCTTTTATCGAAATATCTCAAGAGCCGGGCCTGCTATTTTCGAATAATTTCCACCGCTAGATTATGCTTCGAGATAGGCAACGTTTTCTTCATTTAACCGACTTTCTAACTAGTATGGTTTGGAAATTACTAATACAATCCCATTGAAAAAGTGGCCACCCTGTATATATTCTTTTTGCGAAGCAACCCGTGATAATTCCAGGCCGCACAGGTTAGGTAAATTAGTTATTATTTTCCTATTTTATGTATATGTTACGATAAATGATGATATTTTGGTCTTTAATGATATTGGCCGGTCATTTTCGTAAATCTCCTATTTGATTGGGCATTCTGCTGACGTTAGTGTCTGGTCAATATCGTCAGTGCCCAATTTACAACACTGCCCGTAACATATATATTCTTTACGAAGTAACTCGCTATGCCTCCAGGCCACACAGGTTAGTTTTAATTTGAACTCTAGGAAAATTATTCTATTATCTTTAATATCTTTATATCTATATATCTATATATCTATATATCTATATCTATATATCTTTAATATATAGGATTCCAAGTTTAGCAATGGAGCAGTACACAGTAGAAAAAAGAGTTTACATTATTAAAACGTACTTTGAAAATCGGTCTTCTGTGATAGCTACATATCGTCGAATTCGTGATTATTTTGGCATACAAAATCGACCCTCAGAAAGAAACATTCGAGCGATGATTAACGACTTTTTATGGCATGAGATAAGGGACATGGACTTTAACAATATGTGGTTTCTGTAATGTGATGTTATTATTTTATAAATGTTTATAGTGTTTTAAGCTCTACGATTTTGGGAAGTGGGTCAGGTTATTAAACAACTCATATGACTTTGAAAGAGAATATTGGACGCCACTATATTTAAAACTTTCTAAACTTGACAATCGATCAGTGATGAAAATATAGAAAACAACTGATCTTTATGATATTATAATTAAATAAGGTAGCGACAAATTCTAATTCACAGAGACTAAATTATTCAAATTTAAATGATTTATTGTGTCTTATCTGAGGTACACCATGTAAAATATTTTCTGTCAACTCGCTTTTTCATTCCGTGACGTCACTGCGTCCTTAGCAACTGTGATGAGACCACCGTGTTGTCTATACGAACCGTGGCTATCGAAAAATAAAAAGAGAAGGATTGAATAGTTCAATATAGTTCAACCGTAAGCGCTTAGCGCGCTGCTATCACTAAATTCGAACCTGTTTTACACCCATAAAAAAAAATAATGACAAAGAAATCAATAATTTTACTAATTTAACCTTTTAAATTTCACTTTAATATAATATTTGATCAAATACAGGCAATATTACCTACTACGATATTAATATTACTTACCAAGATATTTTTATTTTCGAAAATTTTGTGTATTTGTTATCTTTATAAGGCTGTATGTCACGATACTAAATTAAGTGCTAAATTTAGAACTAAATTAATGCATTTTTTAAGTACTAAAAAAATTCACGTTGCAAACAGCAAATTTAGTACTAAAATTAGTACTAAAAAAATTAATTAATTAATTAGAACTTGTTCTATTTCCTACTAAATTTAGTACTAAAAGTGCGTCGAAATGTTGCACAGAAGTTTTTCACAGAAAAAGTTGACACGGCGGTATTTTCTGTACCATTTTGTTTTTAATTAGCGACAATTTTGCATTATCGCCTTGAATAAAGTTCGCTTGTTTGATTTTGTAAATTTATTGTGTTTTTTTCGTGGTTTTTAGTAGCATTCACGTAGCATTGCTGTATTTGGTTGTTATCAAGTCAACTAGTGTCAAATTAATAATAAAGGGTGCATTCGGAAATGCTCTAGCTCTAGCTAAAAAGCTTTCGGTTTGCTGCCATTTTCAGCTAGAGCTAGAGCATTTCCGAATACACCCAATAACATCATTTACTTCACTTGTCTATTTGACACAGAATATTTCATTTCTCTGCAAATTTCACGTATTAATATGTCAATGCGCGTGCGCCTATAGTTAATTCAGTACTAAAAATTGGTATCGTTGCAAACGGAAAAAATATTTTTAGTTCTAAATTTAGTACTAAATTAATAACTTAATTTAGTGCTAAATGTAGTATTTAATTTAATATTTAATTTAGTATCGTGACATACAGCCTTAAGGATGCCTACATAAATTATTTTATCACGCAAAAAAGATAGAGAAATGCAATATACCAGTAGAACATATAGAACAGAAAATACTAAAACAGGCGCAATTCAACTCAAAAATAGGAACTGAAATCCTCTGAAAGAGAAAATACAATATTTACCCGCGATTTATTAATGACATAAAACGGAAAGAGCTGTCACGAAACAACCTCTCATTGTCTAACAGTAAGAAAGCATAAAGGAGATGGATATTATTCATTGTCGCTTGAATTCGTAATTTTAAAGCACTGTTTCCAGATGTCAAAAAATATCTTTAGGCCAAGCTATTTTCAACTGATTCTTAAATCAGGGAAAAGTTAAGCTAAGACTTTAAAACCAGGTAACCAGGACCAAACAGGATATTTCTTTTACCTAGGACAGTAAACAGAAACCTAACCTTTGTCCCGGTTAAAACGGAACGGTTGAACACCTAACACTATTATAGGAATAATATGTTTTCTTTTAATATGACATTTAGGACTGATTCCACCGTTGTGTTAAACAAAGTTTAAATTACTAAAGGAAGATTAAAATGATATTTTTACATTAAAAATGTCATTTTAATCTTCGTCTATTTTTATAGTAATTTTAATTTCGTTTAACACAACGGTGGAATCGGACCTAAGGACCGATTCCACCGTTGTGTTAAACGGTGATTAAAATGACATTGTTAATGTAAAAATATCATAACACAACGGTGGAATCGGTCCTTAGACAATTAGATATACAGTGAGCATTATAAGTCTTACCCCCCCTAACTAACTCGTTACTGGGGTCTTGTTAGGAAAATTGCCGAGACAGGTCGATTTTTGATTTCTACAATGTACATTTTTGCATGATTAGTTTACCCTTAATTTCATCTCTTACTGGAGGGTAGCAACCCCTTTGAAAAATTTAAATGGCATGGGGTGGTGAGTAAACGCTCATTTGAAAGGGGATTTTATTCTCTATTCAACCGCGCAAAAAATTTTAAAATTTGCTTCATTACGTGTTGATTTGTTAATGTTTAAAAATAACAAAATCTCACAAAATAGGAAAGCAACTGGACTAACAGTGACCTTCTAATGGCAAAAAGTCTTACTTCACGTCTGAACCAAAACCGAAATCATGCAGGGCCGAATTTTAATTCTAAGGATGAGTGCGCTACGTTAATTTCCGTTATTCTGAAACAACAAATAGTCGAGAATTAATGAAGCAAATTTCAAATTGTTTTACACGGTTGAATAGAGAATAAAACCCTCTTTCAAATGAGCTATCACTCACCACCCCATGCCATTTAAATTTTTCGAAAGGATTGCTCCCCTCCAGTAAGGGATGAAATTAACGGTAAACTATTTATACGAAAATGTACATTGTAGAAATCAAAAATCGACGTGTCTCAGACTCCAGTAACGAGTTAGATAGGGGGGGTAAGACTTATGGTGCTCACTGTATGATACTATTTAATCGTAAAAAGGACGAATAAAACATTCTGGAATAACTACGATTTTATCGCAAAAAAATTGCCAAAACAAAATGTTAAAATAATTTTTTTATTGGAAAGATTGGAAACGAAAATTAAAAAGATAAAAATCAATATTTAATAGCCTTTGCAATAATTTTTATCGTTTTTAAGTAGTCTGTAAAACGTATTTTTAGTAAATCCCTCGTATATAGCGGTGACGAAGTATTAGGCATTCCAACGACCTGTCAAACAATAGGTGCCAGTGGGAAATTCTTGTATATTTAAGGGGGGTAGCGACATAGTCTTGCAACTTGGACGCTATTTTTATTCGAAGTAGTACTTGCCAAGCCTGCCAATTTATGAAGAAATGTATAGGTGGGTTTATTAAATATTATTTTTATTGTGTTTGACATAAAATATTTAAATGTAATCCATTATTCATGATTTTACGTAAAGTAGATAGAATACACCATATGTCGCCACCCTTAGATATACCAAACCTGCCCACTGGTAATTCATTTGTTTGGAATGCCTAATTAGGCATTCCAACGACCTGTCAAACAATAGGTGCCAGTGGGAAATTCTTGTATATTTAAGGGGGTAGCGACATAGTCTTGCAACTTGGACGCTATTTTTATTCGAACTAGTACTCGCCAAGCCTGCCAATTTATGAAGAAATGTATAGGTGGGTTTTTTAAATATTATTTTTATTGTGTTTGACATAAAATATTTAAATGTAATCCATTATTCATGATTTTACGTAAAGTAGATAGAATATATCATATGTCGCCACCCTTAGATATACCAAACCTGCCCACTGGTAATTCATTTGTTTGGAATGCCTAATACGGATTTTCCTTTGATTAGTCGTTCTATTTGACATTCTTGACAATTGACAGTGACATTTAGTTATTTATTTGGATTTTGTATACTTTACTTTGTGGGTTTGATCAAAAAATATATCATTTTCAAAGAAATATTAATTTTTTTACTGAAAATAATTAAAAAGTCGCTAAAATGGACGATGAAGCTGATTTGAAAAAAATGATAGAAGTGTTACGATGTAGCAAAGAAGTAAGTAACCTTTTTTTCTAATAGCATAAATATTTTAAAAACAATTATTTTAGGAGCGTACAGACGACTTTCAATATCAAGAATTTATAAACTTTGAGGATAGTGATGGAGAGGAGGATGTAAGTAAATTTAATTATGAATAGTACGTTTAATATTAACCGAACAGATTCCACAGAAGTATGATAATGACTTATAGAGCAAAAGAATAGAAATTGTATGTCATTAAATTTACTGCTATTGCTTATACTGTTTATATTTTAGGATGATCAATCCACTACTGCCCAAGATTATGATTTTGAGAAAACTTTTACCCTCGATATCTCCACATTATACAAATACAATCCGACATCGACTCTCCAAACTGATGAAAAAGCTGTAATAGATTCCTGTACAGAAACAGATTTAAAAAAAATACTTATGCTTAATCGACAAAAGAACATGCAACTCATCCAAATGTACAAAAAATTCAAAGACCTTCTGATAGAATGCAAACAAAACATATTGGAGAAAAATGAAATTGTAAAACAGCATTATGCAGCTTTTAAGACACAGAGACAATCATCAGGTTCCTGGAGGGTATGTGCACCATATTTTAAAGACAAAGGCTTTTATGTGAGCCCTCCAAACAGTGACACTATAAAAAAGAAAAACAATAAAGAATTATCTTGTTATGACCTGATGCCACTAAAAAAGTGGACTCAATATGAATGTAATAGACTTATCGGTGCTGTTAAACTAAACTATAATGCCAATGTTGTATTTCAACTCAAGAAAACTGTGAGGTTGGCTAAGGTCGATGAAATGACAGAAGAGCAAAAGGAAGAACTAAAGGCAATGAAATTAAAGTTGAATAAATTAAGTAACGCAATGAATTTTGAGATTCCTCCATTAGGATCTGATGAAAACATTAATTGGATAAGGGTAGCAGAAATTTTTATCAGAGGTAATAGATGTCTTAATTTTGCAAATAATCAAAATATTTATTCTTTGAAAGGTTTTTTTGTTCTATCATAAAAACGCTGTTGTAGCAAAGTATTTTTTTAATAATATAATTTTCAGTCTACTACAAATTTTTATTAGAGGCAAAAGATATTGCTTTAATTTTGCAAATAATTAAAATATTCATTCTATGAAAGGGGTTTCTTGTTCCACTCATAAAGCATTTTTTGTAGCAAAGTATTTTTAATTATATAGTTCTCAGTCTACTATAATTTGGTAAATTATATTGCTTTAATTTTGCAGATATTCAAAGCATTAATTCTTATAGGGTTTTTTGTTCTTTCATAAAAATGCTATTGTAGCAAAGATTTTTTTATGTGAATAATTCTCAGTTTACTACAAATTTTTGTTAAGTAGAGGTAAATGATGTTGAATTTATTTTCAAATAATCAAAGTAATTAATTTGGTGAAAAGGATTTTTGTTCCTTTCATAAAAATGGTATGGTAGCAAAGTATTTTTTTTATTAAATAATTGAATTCCTGCATACTCAGGACTATGTTCATAGAGAGCAGATACGAGTGGGATAGTTGTGACAATCATTGTTCCTGAAAAATTTAGCTTCATTTTTTTTGTATATAAAATTGTCTTATAAATATATATATATATATATATATATATATATATATATATATATATATATATATATATATATATATATATATATATATATATATATATATATATATATATTGAGGGTAGAGTGAGTATACAATCTTTTAAGATTTGATGAAGACTTTCCGTTTCCATATCATCAGAGAGGATACTAATATTACTTAGAATAATAATATTTTTGTTTTTTATAATATTGTTTCCGCCAGCGGCGGCTTGGTCCCCAATTTTAACAAAAAATAAATTATTTGGGCTCTTTTCTAAACATATTTTATTTTTAAGTTAAACGACAATTTAAAATTATTTATTTTATACCCTTTCTCATTACTAACATTTAAAAAAGAAAAATAATTTTGTTGGTACCAATCGACGTAATTTAAGAAATCTTCTAGTTTAGAATTAAATTTAATAGTCTGATTGATATTTGTCTTAAGAAGAGGTATCGATGAAAATATAATATTTGTATGAGTACATTGTTTTAATTTATAATTAATACTCCTAATGCTAGGATACCTATTTTTGAGAATGTCGTTTTTTCCTCCCATAATAATTACATAATCATTCGTTGTGAGATTTGAAAAATGTCTTCTATTACTTTATCAAGTTGTGTCCCTGGTTTTAAAATAATCTAGACTGCTGTATTATCTTATCCAAATTGTTTTCTCAGTTCCCTGTCCAAACCTCTTCCAGTTTCATCTGATAAAATTAGAACCCTTTTTTCGTTTTTTACATATTTTGTTACATCATTGTGCTTGCTTTGGAGATTGTTATCTTTAAAGTTAATGTGAAGGGTTCTCAATTTATTTAAGTGCATCTTATTGTCTTTGGTTTTCAATATCTTTAGTGAGTTCATTGTTTTTATCTTTTAGTTCAGTAATCTGGTCAGTCATACATATTTGGTTATCCTCCATTGCTAAATTTAAAACGTTTAGTCTTATACTTAGATCTACTAGGTTATTTTCATTTTCAAAGTTGAGTACATTAATCTTCTTTATTTATTCTATGTAAAGGATTTTTTCTTTAATAAGAGTGCATTGTAGCAAAGTATTTTTTTTAATTATATAGTTCTCAGTATATAGTTTAGTACCGAAATAATAGAGAGTAATGTAATGCCAAGAATGTGTCCTGATAGAGATGCCATATATGCAATTGTAATATATGTCCACTACTGAAAATAATCCCTTGTCCAGTAACCTCAAAAGTTTCTTCAAACTTTGGTATAATGACATATTATGGCAGCATTCTTCATACATTAAATTACTGTCTGTTATTTCGGTATTCAACTATAGGTACTACAATTTTGTTTAGAGGCAGAAGATATTGCAACTTTTTTGTTCCTTTCATAAAAGTGCTAAGTATTGTAGCAAAGTATTTTTGTTTTAAATATAGTTCTCAGTCTACTAAAAATTTTTATTAGAGGTAAAAGATGATGCTTTAATTTTGCAAATAATCAAAATATTCATTCTATGAAAGGATTTTCTTGTTCCTCTCATAAAAAGACTTTTGTAGCAAAGTATGTTTTTTAGTTATAAGGTAGTTCCCAGTCTGCTACAATTTTTTTAAATTTTTCTCATAAAAGTGCTTTTGTAGCAAAGTATGTTTTTTAATTATAAAGGTAGTTCCCAGTCTGCTGCAATTTCATTTTTTTTTATTTATATTGTTCTTAGTCTAGTATAAATTTTTATTGGAGTTAAAATACTTATATGTTGCTTTAATTTTGCAAATAAAGTATTAAATCTTTGACAGTGTTTTTTGTTCTTTCATAAAAGTGCTATTGTAGCAAAGTATTTTTTTATTATATAGTTCTAAGTCTACCACACATTTTTATTAGATGTAAAAGGCGTTGCATTAATTTTTAAATCAAAGTTATTTATTCTATGAAAGGGTTTTTTTTTTCTTTAATAAGAGTGCTATTGTAGCAGTCTTTGTGTTTAATTATATAGTTCTCATTATAGGTACTACAATTTTGTTTAGAGGCAGAAGATGTTGCATTAATTTTCAAATAATCAAAGTACCTATTCATTCTTTGGTAGGGTTTTTTTTGTTCCTTTCATAAAAGTGCTTAGTATTGTAAGAAAGATGTTGCTTTATTTTGATTTTGCAAATACTCAAAGTATTGAATCTCTGACAGGGTTTTTTGTTCTTTTAAAAAATGCTATTGTAGGTCGCAAAGTATTTTTTTTAATTATATAGTTCTCGGTCTACTACAAATTTTTAATGGAGATTTTGCAAATAATCAAAGTATTCATTCTCTGACAGTGTTTTTTGTTCATTCATAAAAGTGCTATTGTAGCAAAGTGTTTTTTATTATATAGTTCTGAGTCTACTACACATTTTTATTAGATATGAAAGGTGTTGCAATAATTTTTAAATAATCAAAGTATTGTAGCATAGTATTTTTTTAATAATATAGTTCTCAGTCTACTACAAATTTTTATTAGAGATGAAAGATGTTGCTTTAATTTTGCAAATAATCAAAAATATTCATTCTCTGAAAGGGTTTTCTTATTCCTCTCATAAAAGTGCTATTGCAGCAAAGTATGTTTTATTTTTATTAGAGTTAAAATACATATGTTACTTCACTTTTGCAAATAATCAAAGTTTTAAATCTCTGACAGGCTTTATATTGTTCTTTTAAAAAAGTGCTATTGTAGCAAAGTATTTTTTTGAATTATATCATTCTCAGCCTACTATAAATGTTTATTAGTGGTAAAATATGTTGCCTTAATTTACCAAATAATCAAAATATTTATTCTCTGACAAGTGTTATTGTGCTTTCATAAAAGTGCTATTGTAGCAAGGTATTTTTTTTTAATTATATAGTTCTCAGTCTACTACAAATGTTCATTAACAATAAAAGATGTTGCTTTAATTTTTCAAATAATTTTTTGCTTTTTATAAAAGTGCTATTATAGCAAAGTATTTTTTAAATTACATAGTTTGCAGTCTACTACTGCTTATCATCTTTTATAAAAGCTAAAATAATAAATGGTACGATAAAATGAAATGTAAAAAATCGATTTAATATCTTGCATTAAAAAATGCACACCCCCTCAAATTCATTGAACTAATATATTTCTTAAGTAAGGGATTGCAGATATAAGATTAGTAATATCTGTTGCTCCTCAAAAAGGTATTTGCTCTCAAGAAACGCTGTTGCTATTGTTAGAAGAAAAAAAATGATTACCCTTTATCTCTCTTTTATTTATTTACATTTTAATTATTGTAGCAACTGTTTTATTTAACTGTTACAAAACTTCAGAATTGCTGTAAGAGAATTTGGTCAGGCATTTAGAAGCAAATTAATATTAAAATACAATTATTATTTATCATTTGTGCTCATAAGCAATCAATAGAATAATTCCAAATAATGGTAACAACGTTGTTAAAGTGTTTCCCCTTTAACATTAAAATTTTACACATTACTTGCATAAAACTTTATCACTATAACATCAACTAAAACAGGTTTCATTTTCAAAATAAAAGATTCAAAACGCCAGAAAAATAAAAAGATAAACAAACTTTTAGGTTATAATTTTAGTTTCAAATAAGTGTCCAAACTGACATCCTTGGTTTATTGGGATACACAATTATGTTCCAAATTTTTTTTATATCTAAAGGGGGTAGGGTTGTAAACAATTTTACTGCAGGTAAACCAACCAATCGTATCTACTTGACCACTTAACACAAATTTATATTTTAATTGAGTTGTTTACCTGTGGTTATTTATATATTTATTATTAAAAATATATAGAGTCGGCCACTGAACGCCTTCCAATACGCGATACACAAGTGCGTGTGAAAATTGCAGAGAGCATTGGAGCGAGCCAGAGATGAATAATATCGACGTTGCCAGTTTGTACGGCTCGACCGCGTTGTAACTTTGGCAAGGCCTTATGAACTGGCATCGCTGGTATTATTCGTTTCTTGCATGCTCTAATGCTCTGGCTCTGTTATTTTCACATGCACTTGTGCCAAGGGGTATTAGAAGGTGTTTGATAGCTGATACTGTATATCTTAAAGAATGAATAAATATTTATTATTATTAATTTATAAACAAAATTATGATACGGTGATTCCAGAAACCGCAATTAAGAAAAACGTATTTCAGATAAACATTCAGATTTTGAATGCCGAGCCTTTTGGCATATATTCCTGCACCCTTCGATAACCAAAGGCGCCTGGAAACAGGAGGAAAGCAAGAAATTACTGGAATTGGCGAAAAAATATAAAAATCAAAACTGGGATCTGATCGCTAAAGAATTGGGCACAAACAGGACTTGTTTTTCAGTTGCTACTCACTTTTTTTCGAATTTGTATAGCACTCTTAGAAAAGGCGAATTTACTTACGAAGAGGACAGGAAACTTTTGGAGTTGATCCGCAAATATAGGTAACACAATAAAGATATTATTTATTTAACATAAATTGTCGATTCTATAGGTATCTGTTTAAATAATTGGAAGGGTTTCTATCTTCTCTTTCACCCAAACAATTAATTTTGTTTTGTGTCTATTCTTGTTTTGCCGTTACGATTGTTTTGATATGACGGTGCCCCTAAAAGATTAAAATCTTCACAAAGTCCGCCCCAATTTTAGAGTCAAAATAATAAAAATAAAGATAACCAACCATATTTCTTTTTGTTTTAACGAAATTGCATTTTTAGGGGAAAATAGGAAAGATTACTTCTTTTGCTTAGAATTGAATTGTGATTATATAAGAATTAAAAAAAATGCAAGTCTTACACTGAGAAATATTTATGTTAAAATCATCAGCTGGTTATGTAAGTAGCGTCCTCTTTTAAAAAATAAAAAAGCAGTAATGCTGGGACAATTTGGACCTACTTCCAATGAAGCATACAAAATTTGATTCAGTAATTTTTGCGGCCCCCTTTTAAACCTCTTTTGGCTCCCTAAAAGTTCGATTTCTTCAATACCAAAAATACAGGTATTTTTATTTTTAAAGAACTTCCTACAAAATTATTTTTGCAGCGTTTTAAAATCATCCTATACAAACATCATCATTAGAACCTTATTAAAAAAGATAGATTTTTCATCACCGATCCTCAAAACACATATTTTTATTCTCTCTCCTTTTCTAATGCACGCGCGCGTATTTTGGTTACAAAACTGAAAATTAACATTAAACCTTTCGTGACCATTTTTAAAGAATTTACATGTACATGCACCCTTCTCCTATATTTTGCGATTTTTTAAAAAATACAATAATACAAAATACAAATCGATATGAAAACCTTATGAGAGCATTATTTAAAAAGTTTCTTTTTTAAGTTTAAATTCTGAAGGATTGTCCAAAAATTTTAAATTTTAATTTACTTTTTACTATTTATAGCACATTTTTTCCCTCTTTCACATACTCCTTAAATTTTTTCTCTAATTCATCCCGTTTTTCCGCTACGAGTAATTTTATATGCACCGAAAATTTCTAAAAGTTCGAAAAAAGAATCGACTCAAATTTTAGTTCATTAAAATTGTCTGAAAAACAGGAAAATCATTTTTAGAACCTTTGCGATGCTTAAGGACGTATTTTATGTTTAGAGTTGGTGAGCATATACCATGGGTAACAATAGTAAGGCATTTTAAAAACAGAACACGTTGTCAATTGCATCACAGGTTTACCTACTATTTGAGCCAAGTAGACAAAAGAAAAGGCAAATTTTCCGAAGCCGAAGACGTAATGATTTTAATAACTACCGATAAATATGGCACAAATTATCGAAAATGCTCCGAATATTTACCCGAGAGGTCCATCAACCAAATAAAAGGACGGTAATATACAAAATTACTTTTTTTTTAAATACATATATAATTAAAAAAACTGCGTTTTCAGATACACTTCGAACTTGAGAGGAGACTTGAATAAATTTTTATGGAGCGTAGAAGATGACAAAGTAATTATGGAACACGCGCAAACGTACGAAAAACGAGGTAATTCTTGGGAAGCGATTACCAGCGTACTCAAAAGATCCCGAGGTCAAATTAGGCAGCGGTACATTGTGGTTAAAAATTTTTTGGATAAGAATCCTGGTTCTACAGTCAAAGACGTTCCTAGAAGGAAGCACCTACATAGATATGATCATAATTATATTACAGTTAGGTAACGATTATTTTAAATTATAATATACAGTATGTCCTTAGATAGATCCATGAACAGGTGTAAATAACAAACATTTTAATTTCTCGCATTCATATTTGCCTAATACGAATAAACGTCATTATTTTATTTTCTTTAAAACCGGTCTGTTTGAACTTGTGCATTGCCATATGTCTTAGATTGTTATTATCACTTGTAATTAAATTCAATATGGGCGTGGCGCGTCGTCTCCAATGCAGATCAGTCATGGTGGGTGTATACAGTATTAGGTAGATCGCGGTTTTTAAAGTTTTTCTTTTAAAAATCATTTTGGAGTCACACAGCTGCAACAACCCTATGTCCTCGGATAGATCCTTGAATAGGTGTCAATAATAATAATAATAATAAAAAAAAAAACATTTTAATTTGATTATTGATGTTTTCCTAGAATGAATAAACGTTTTTATTTTCTTTACTTTAAAACCTGTCTGGTTTATCTTGCAGTGTATTGCCATATGTATTTATATTGTTATTGTCTCTTTCATTTTTTTAATAAGCAATGAAATGCAACATGGACGTGGCGCATCGTCCCTATTACAGATCAGTGGCGGGGGTTGTACATGGTAATAGATAGCTCGTGGTTTTTTACTATTTTTAACTTGTTTAAAAATGAATCAGGAGTTACACAGCTGTAGCAACTCTCCTATGAAACGGTATTATTTTTCCGGAAGTGAAATATAATGTAAGGTTTATTAATTTTAAAGTTTATCATTCTAATTTATTTACACTAAATATACTAATTAATTAATTTATTTGTACTCAAATTATATGAACCCTTAACTAAAATACTAATTTATATTAACTATATTGATCTGCTGGCAGAGATGTCTCAACTTGAACTAACTGCAACAGCAAAACAGCCTAGTTATAAAAAAATTTGGCGAACTCAAATATTTTCTCAATCATCAGAACTTTCTACTCAAACTCTAGACGTCCTTCCACCATATCATACGTCGGTGGACCCACTATTTTATAGACTGGTGCTTCCGGCAAATTCTAGAATTTTAATAATATACTGCAGTTTCTTCTGCTAATAGGCTTTGCCATGTTGTATCCTTAGTGGTTTCGTAAGGTCAAATAAGGTAGAGAGGGACTTAAGAGATTAGAGCATAACCGGACTGGTCGAAAATGACTCGCATTATAATAACTTTCAGTTTATACCTTATATGAGACAGCCAAATTTGGTGGGAAATTAATGGAAGTTTGAGACGTAACAGTTTATTGAGCCTTAAAAATACTGAGTGGGCAAAATTAATAAAAAACAACATGGAAAACGAACGTAAACCTAATTTCAAAAGTTTATTTTAAAATATTACAGTTGGATTCGTTCAGTGAAAAAGCTGAGTTCGGCTTGGTGTGCTCTGAACTCAGAATGCGTTTGGTGTGCCTCAAGTGTGGTCGTCTTGGCACTCGAGAGAGTACTGTTTTGTGTTCGACTAGCAATAGATCACGTATTCAGAGTGCGGGCACTCTTCCCAAAGCCGGCCGGTGGAGATCAAAGGGTATCTGTAGAAACGTGTCAAATGTCATTATTCTGATCTATAATAAATCACTTTTACACGTATTATTTCTTATTTGTTTTTGTTTTACTTATTTTATATTTGATTAAAATTAATTTTTTGCCGTCCATACACACAAGAGTTTTCAAGTGCAAACTATCACTAGAGTCATTGCCCCTTTTTTAGTATGAGATTATAAAAAGATTAAAATCTGTCTATGACGTCATGTACCCCGTGCTTGCTTCGATCCGTCCAGTTCCAAGCCGAACTCAGTCAAAGTTGAGACATATTTTTAGTTTCCGGGCTGTTATGCCGTGGTCTTAGTTATTACTACCAAACGTTTCAGCTGCAACTTTTTTGTTTTTTTTTTAATTTTTTTGTTTTTTTTTTGTTGTTTTTTTTTTTTCTTTTGTTTTTGTTTTTTTTGTTTCAAATACCCGTTTGAGATCTATAAAGCTGCCGTTAGATAGACTAAATGTAGAAATAATCCATTCTACATTTAATCTATTGGCAGATCTTGTCACTCTAGAAATAAAAGAATGAGAACCATTTTTTATTCTATGGAAAGGTTGGGAGAATGTATTAATATTCCTAGTTACTTTAGAGGGTACAGAAAATCCAATTTGGGATAACAAGTAGGGAATATCGGCAGATGAGTTGATGATATTAAACAATATTTTAAGATCCCTTTGGTTTCTTCTGCTCAGAAAGGTCTTAAGATGACAAAGTGTATGTAATTCGTCATAATTATATCTGAAGTTGACCGGGACGGTACCCGATTTAAATACAAAAATGCGTAAAAATGTTTTTTGAACTTGTTGGCTTAGATATACATAAAAAGGATGCCATACAGCGGAAGCATATTCAGTATAAGGTCTAACTAAGGCACAATAAAGAATCTTTAAACACATCACATTATGAAAATCAGAAGTAGTTCTTCTAAGGAAATCCAACATACTTAATGATTTATTAACTGAGGCCGTTATATGAGTTTGAAAAGAAACGTTGGAATCTAGTATCACACCCAAATCTTTTACCTCTGCAATGTTATCCACTGTTAAGTCATTGATTTTATAGATATATTCAATAGGACTATGTTTTCTGTTGAAATTGATTGCATGACATTTACTTGCATTTAATTCCATGCCATTTGATTAGATTTAATTAAGACTATGGGCCATATGGCCTCCTCCACCTCGACATTTTCAGATCTATTGTGGATATCCTTTAATCATTGTTTAGAGTACCTTGTCTAATTCGGTCTTTTGTAGTAGACTCCATAGACTGGGAAGTAGTTCTCCGGTATAGCTAGTTGCCCTTGGTTTTTCTTCTCCAAGTGTAAGGAATCTCAGTCTTGCTAGACCTTTGCAGTAGCACAATACGTGTTCTGCCGTTTCCTCCTCTTCTTGACAGAATCGGCACAAGGTCTCTTCTGTCAGACCGATATTGTACATATGTTTGTTAAGCCTACAATACCCTGTTAATAGACCTACTAGTACTCTAGTATTTTTCCTATTAAGGCATGGTAGAGGCTCGGTGAGTTTAGGCGATGGTCCTTTTAAGAACTCTTTGGCCTGTCTCTGTCCTAGTGAGTTTGTCCACCACTCCTGAGATTTTTTAAACATCCACTGCTTTGTGCATGTTCTGATACTTGTTTCTGTTACACCACAGAAGGGTTCTGGGCCAATAAGAGCATTTGAGGCTCCTTCTCGGGCTAGTAAATCAGCCCCTTTATTGCCCTTATGTCCCCTGTGGCCTGGTACCCAGGCTAAGGTTAGTACTACACTATTGAACCAAGTTATACAAGTCTTTTTGAAAGCAAATACAATCAATTTCAACAGAAAACAATAGTCCTATTGAATAAATCTATAAAATCATTGATTTAACATTGGATACTATTACAGAGGTATATATTAAAAAGTAGAGGCCCCAAATGTGACCCTTGAGGGATACCAGATGTAAAATTAACAATTTGTTTATAAATGACCTTCTTAAGGATTTTTTGATACAACTTAACAAACTAATAGGTCTTAAATCAGTAGCATTATTTGCATTTTTTTATTTTAGGAACCGAAAGTACTGTACCAATTTTTAAAGCATTTGCTCTTTTCGATATTTCTAAGGACGAGTTTATCAAATTTAAAAGTGGTTCTGAGAGCTTGAAAAAACAGTTTTTTTTTTTAATATTAAGGTTAATGTCATCTGTGCTTTTATTTTTCATTGCAAAAAGAACGTCTCTTAAAGAATCCACCGTGCATAGTTGAAACTTCCCAAAAAAATGTCCATTGTCTAAAATTTTATAATCTGGTATTGTATTGTTAGAAGTTAAAAGAATTAACTTCAAAATTATTGTTTTTAAATGATTTAGCACCCTGTATACTATAACACCCTTTATAGCCACTTCATAAAACACGTGTTAACATGGTTTTATAACGTTTTATTAAATATCTCCTAAACAATGTTTGAAATGTAATTAATTAAGGAACAAAATAAAGAATATCTTTAAAGGGCATAAGGCCTATCACGTTCGGCTGGTCGAAAGTCAAGTCCCCGCTCTCTCCTGGTTCTGGACACTGCAACGGGCAGACGTGGTACCGTCGACCCCAGTGGCGGCGATATCCTAATTCGCTGACTCTAACAGACACTGCAACGGGCAGACGTGGTGCCGTCGACCCCAGTGGCGGCGATATCCTAATTCCCTGACAGTATGATCAATAATATTAACAATCGATTGGATACTGTCTACGAAAAATTTATTAAAGAGCATTCGGCATACCAAACATATTTTTATAATCACATTATTTTCTAGTTCAAATTCGATTAAATCATTTGGTCGTATAAATAGTTGATGGGGGAATATTTTGCTCTCAATAAATAGGAACAATAGTACTTTTGGCATGCATCCAAATAGATTGTAAAATCCTTTACAATTATCTAACTTAATAGATATGTTCCTGAATCGGAGCATAAAAATTAAGACAGTTAATTATTGTGACATTTCATTTCTTACAACTTGATTAAAAGTCTTTTTGTTAAATTACAGAATATCTGAAAATTTACTGAAAACTTTAAGACTATATGTCATACGAGTAGACTTATTGGTTTGTTTTCACCATGGAATTCGACAATAAATTCCATAATTTCCGAAATTTTATAACTATTATTCTACTTACAGGAAAGTAGCAGACCACTTTTTATCAAAAAATCTAGAGCAATTACCGTCTATGGAGGAAATCGAAGAGGTCCTAGAAATGTTTCACTTCAACCCAGCGTCGATCGTTCCAAAATCCGAATTCTACGAAAACAGAGAACCTCACAAAAACGTGGACGAGTTGCTGACTGACTTCTTTTGCAATAGCCACATGCAATGGGGCATCGTTCTAAATTCCGACAATCTAAAACGAGCAGTAGACGAAGTCGAAACATTGCTCGACATTCTACACGTGAATTTGGTCATACCGGATACGCTCACCGAACCCACTTTAGATTACATAGACGTGACGATTTTGGGAGAGTTGAGGAAAAGGAAGTACTCGCTCGAGCCGAATATCGATAAAGAAGTAAAACTGTTGATACCGCCAAGTTTTCACACGACTACAGCGATGCGAAGCATGCTGGTCAACTATCTGCATTACAAAAACGAGAAAATCGCCAAGAAACGTGTGTTACCTTTCAAAAGCGAAAGAATATTCGGCAACTTCGATATATACCAAGGCGCCAACAACAGCGCTAAGAAATCGATATTACAGGAATTGTCGGATTTGTCGGAATCGGAGCTCGCGTTGATACAGGCTGATAGAGATCGGTTTTATCGTCGGTTCCAGTCGTTGTTCATGTGGCCGGCCGTTCTGACTGTGGAACCGCCGAACGCGGAGTTCGTCAGCATCGTCGAAAATATCAATGCCGACCCTGTTCGACCGGCGGTCAAGAGAACCTACAGCAAAAAGAAGAATAGCGATATCGAACAAGCCAACAAGGTAATAATATATCTCAAATGTTATCCGCGATATTTCAAATTGATCGGAAGTAGATAAACAAAGAAAGAAACACAAAGTGTATCAACCAATAATTTTTAGTGATTGGTCGTTCGGAAATGTCCACAAACATGTACGACGGACGAATTGAGAAGTTATTTTTTGTTTCTTGCATCGTCATTGTTATTAACCACCTTAACTTTTCTGGTATTCTTAATTTTTGTAGGGACATCTGCAATATTGTTCTTCTTATTGAGTCAGAGGCTTGTTTAAAGTCAAAAAGCATTTCTAATTCTATTTTGTGTTCATACTCCTTTTACATTATTTGATTTATTGTAGAGGTGGAACTTTTCATGAAAAGTAATTTTTGGACTAGTCCGAAGGACATTTCTAGAATAGTAGTGAAAAGTAATAAAAGTCACAATGAAAAGTAGTCGACCTTGAGCATAGAAGACACACAGTTAAATATCCATCCTGGATCTTTTTTCAAAAACACTTTGGGAACAATATTTGCATTTGCCTTTTCGATTTTTTGGCAAATCATTTGTAAAATACTTTTTGGTAATTTTTTCACGAGTTAATTTTAATAAGATATGAAACGAAAATTCGAAAACATCGTTTGAACATTATGATAATGTTGTTTATTCACATAAAACAAATACAATGTATAAAAATGTCATTTAAAGATAAGCAAATAAACATGAACTACACAGAAGCTGTTATGGACAGCTTGTACGTGGTAGATATTTCTAAAAAAATTAATTCTATAATATAACCTAATAAATAATGAATAAGCCCAATGGATCAGTTTCTTTGTATCTTAGACAAAATGTTAAGAAACTTGTTAAAAATAAAATAAAATAATTTATATAATGTAATAATTGGAAATGGTCATAATTGGGAAAAGGGTCATAATCGGGAATTAGTTATAATCGAGAGAAAGGTCGTAATCAAGATAAAGGTCAAAATCGGCAATTAGTTACACTCGAAAGAAAGGTCGTTCTGGACATAATCGAGAAATAGGTCGTAATCAGAAGAACAAGTCCTAGTGTTGTATGAATAAATTACAAATTTTAAGAAATTAAAGAAATCAGTGTAGTTATTAAAAGTATGGATAATGAATATAATAATTTACGATAGGTAATTATTTATAACATTACTAAATTCTTCTCGATCTTCTTGAAGAATTCAATTTCTTGGATGTTTTTTGAATACATTATAAGATGGTATATTTCGTATCTCTTCTGGGACTAAAATATACATTCTTGGTGCAAGATAATTGCATTTACGTTGTCCTATAGATTTTTCACTACGAGGAAAATAAACAGATTCTACTCGTCGTGTATTATACTGATGTTCATGTGATGTCAAAACAATTTTTGTTGTTTTTATAAATTGAAGAATTTTTAAAAAATATAATTGTCTTAAATCAAAAACTTTGAATTACTTGTACAAGGAGTTACTAGAATATTGAATATCTTTGTTGTAGATAATACGCAAAACCCATTTTTGTACTACATGAACATCATTTAGAAAGTTATCGTGTATTCCTCCCCAGCCTATAATACCATAGACTAATAACGACTGTACCAAAGAGAAATACATTGATTTTAGAGCATGAAAATTTTAAAAATCTTTTAAATACCTGAATTTGGGCCATAGAAATAGTATAGAAAGCCGATTCCATATATCAAAAATGAAACCATAAGGAGAAAATAGTGTGTCGGAGCTCATGCGTATAACGGTGCTGGCTCGAACAGGATCGGTGCAAGTTTTTTATTGATCGAACAAATAGTTGGCACGTTGTTTCAGTCATATATTTTTAGAGATGATTCTATATAGAAAACGATGAAAAAATCTAAGTTAAGGTAAATATGGTTCTGAAAGTGCTTATTAAAGAAAGATATGGCATAAAATATGAATTAGTTAATTTTCGGCAATCAGTACTGTAGTCACGAGATTTTGCTTGTGATTTGATATCTTATTTGATTTAGTATCATTTGCTACAACTATGTTGTTTTGAACTACTTAAAACATTTTCACTCGAACGGCGTACGTGATTCAATTTAAAAATACTTTCCAGAATAAAACCACGTGTTCCGATTTTGACTTCGTTTATTATTAAACACCGAAGTTATATACAAAAACGTTAATCCACAATCTAAATTAGGTACTATCTCAAGAAAATCACTGTTACAATTAATTATTTAACCAAAAACTAAAATACTTTTTAGAGACGTAACCAGAAATGGACTGGAACATTTATCCTAATATTGATTTTTACTCTCCCTACTTAAAGGTAAAACTTAAAGCAATAACAAATTGCCTATCTACTAGGGTCGGTAACTAAACGTATATACAGAATGGGCGGATTTTGTTCATACTTAACATTACACTCGCGCACTGACATTTAAATATTTACAAACAAAGATACTTTTCCAAACAGGCATCATTAGTACTGTAGTCACGAGATTTTGCTTGTGATTTGACATCTTATTTGATAGTATCATTTGTTACAACTAAATTTAATCTGGGGAGTGCAACATAGGGGGCAGTTGCTTTTCGCCCAGGAATATTATGTTCGACATTTTTTTAACATTTTATCAGCCGAGACTATCAGCCGTATGCATAGTCGATCGCCACCGACTCGCCAGAGATTCATTTCGGCGTATCGCCAGCGATTCGCTGGCGATCCTCCGGCGAAAGCCCAAAAATCTGGCGACTCGCCGGAAATTGTCACCGGAATGTCATTTCACGCAAGTTTTTATTTTCTTTTATAGGGATTATCACCGGTATCTCTCGCATTTTATTCATGATTCATTTCTTAAAACTCAAAAAATAATGAACTAATATCAAATTTTTCCCTATAAAAGAACATGAAAAGTTGCGTGAAATGACATTCCGGTGACAATCTCCGGCGAGTCGCCAGCTTTTTGGGCTTTCGCCGGCGGATCGCTGGCGATACGCCGAAATGAATCTCTGGCGAGTCGCTGGCGATCGACTATGCATACGGCTGTATGAGTCGTTACTTACAATAAGACAGAAAACCTTTTATGTTTACCATTTTCAATATAAATTAAAAAATACTACTACATTTACTTGGTAAATATTTTATTTTAATTTTGAACCCTTTTAAAAGGGTCTTTCGGTTCCATAATAAAAATTAGTCGCTGCTTACTAGAAACATTCTGTACAGTCTAAACCAATTTATGGATTGTTTTCGATCAATTTAATACAAAGATTTAAAGTTTTTAGTCGATGATAACATTCCACATCAGCACATTGCAAACCTATTTAATAAATAATAAGAATAAACTTGTAAATCATTAATTTGGTAGTTATCTCACTTATATGTTTTTTTTTGTGTATATGTTCCATCGCTATCAGAAATAATAGAAGTGGCATCTCATTTAAAATAAAACGAAAATAACAGAACTGTTAGAATATTTTGGATGAAAAGATCATAACCTGCTTACTATTTTTAACAATTTTTAACAAAAAATCATTCATTGTTTTGTCAGATATCGATAATGTCTCCCCGTCGCTGGGCAGCCTGTATATAAATATACAGCTCTCTATTTACATAATTATAATTCTTAGGTAGGTTTAGATTTCCAGATATAAATCTTGTAATAAATAAAACAGCTGCTTAATACATTGATTACATTTTCATTAGCCAATGTAAAAATGTATTTTATTGTACCTAGGATTTAACTAAACACTACAAAAAACTAAAAATAAAATGCCACTTTCATCGTGTAATTAAATAATAAACTACAAACGGTCCTGTAAGGGCAGCGTCATACAGTTTTGAAACACCGGATTTTAGTGCTATTGCCAGGTCAATATTGAATTTGTAGGTGAATCGCTTGTTGAACATTAATACCGTATTTGTACATATTTTTGAGAATGTAATTACACATAAATATTATTAGTTGATTATTTAAATGTTTATAAGTTATTTTGTGGCGATATTTCATAAATATAAACTGTTTAAATCATATAATTTAAAAATAAATTAATTTAAAATTCTTTTCTGTTAGGTATGTTTAATATACTTGGCAACACTACAGGGACAAGTCATGCATATTGCGCAAGCTTCTAGACACACTATTTTGCGATGTCAGGCGCAGAGACGCGTTTTTATGCACAGTAGGTTTCAATTTCTGCTTAAATTTTATATTTATATTGGTCTTCTGTATTATTTCTATGATTTGGGCAATAATCCTATTATTTTTTTAATATATAAAAGAACATTTGTCATTTTTTCTTTTTTAAACTATATTTTGCCTTTATTTGTAAGAAATTCAGACGAATTAGTTAATTTAATTTCGCGCATGTGGAATACACTTTTCCACTTTTGAAAAGTGTGTTTGGACTAAACTTTTCAGACTAGTCCGTCGGACTTGTCCGTGGACTTTTCCAAGCGACCCATCACTAATTTATTGTATAGATTGCATCTATAGTTGATTTTTCCTGTGTGAATTAACAGTGGTACTGTGCTATTACCTTTTTTGTTTCCGCTAGCCTCCTTCGTATTATTGCTGAAATTATTTGACAAGAAGTGTTATTCCTCTGTAATTTTGACATATTTGTTGGTCATCTTTTTTATAGATCGTTACCACCTCTCCTATTTCCCACTCTCGTCTTTTTTTCCTCTTTCCATAATCTGAATTAAAGACAATAGTCATTCTTTCAATTTAATGAGTTCGATGTTAATTCCATCTTTTCTTGGTTACTTTCCATTTGAATTTTTGCCAATTATCGTTTCTATCTCTTTTCTTATTGCATCAGCTATTATTTTCTCTTCTTCTATCATCATATTCCTCTAATCAATCAATGGATCTTTGAAGTAATCTATTCACACCTGATTGTATTCTTCATCTTATCCTTTTTTATTTTTTATTCCCTTGGTTTTACATTTGTAGATTTTGTTCTGTTCTTTAATTTTCTTGCAAAATTCTTTTGAATTTCTCTTACTCCTTGTTCAATTATTTTTATTTTATTGTCTATCCACCTTCTTTTACTATTTATTATGTGTTTTGGTTTGTTTTCTCAGTTCTTCATAGGCCATTTTATCTTGTATTATATTTATTCTTAGCCACTTGATTCTTGCTTGTACCTTTTTGTTGATGCTTCACTATATTTTCATTGTACCGTTATTTTCTTACTTTCAAATCAAAAATCAAATTCTTTTATTTGTACTAGGGACAATATACAAAGTGTATTGTGTTGTACACTTCAATAACTAAATATTACATAAAGATAAAGCTAAAAATTAAAATAGATGATGCAAAAATACCAACTGCAAGATGTAGTATTGTTATTAATAATTAATTATTTATGTGCGAGCTAGGTCGACTTACCGAGTAAGAATGACGTATTTACCAACACTAGAGGAAAACCTAGCAAAACCCATAGTACCATAATTTGCAATTGGTAATTACATCAATCATACTGTTTACCATCATAGAAAATTAATACTGATAGGTAGAAAAAGAAGAAAAAAACTAAACTACTAAACTGCTAAAAAGGATCCTATCTTATTTCGAATCCTAACTTTTTACATGAATTTGAAATATTTAAGATTGTAACATCATCTAGTGAGTAGGGCTCAATATCAATTAAGATATTTCTAATGGTTGACTTAAATCTGCCTACATTTTTAATATTTTTTATATAGCGAGGAAACATATTATAAAATTGTATGCATTTAAAATAGCATCCTTTTTAAAATAATGTGGTTTTAAGCGTTGGTACTACAAAACTATCTACTCCGCGTGTATTATGTGTATGACCAAAAATATGTTCTCTGAAGTAAACCTGATTTTCAATTACAAAATATACATATGCCCCAACCACCGTCATCAGATTTGATTGTAATATTCTCAATACTCTTTTTTGTGTCACGAAGACCTCGTAATTGTGAGAACCACCCCAGAAGATGATTCCGTAACACATAATGGAATAAAAGTGTCCGAAATAGGCAGATCTCAAAGTGTTTTGGTTTACAACTTTAGCTAATTCTTTCAGAGCAAAGCAACTCTTACTAAGCCTACCACAGAGATTGTCCAAATGACAAGACCATCCCAAATTCTCATCTACTATCACACCAAAAATTTTTGCAGAGCTCACATAATGAATTTCTGTGTTGTTTAGATTTATAGCATTTTCATAATCGTTCTTATTTCTGCTGTGTTTAAACAGGATACAATTTGTATTGGACATATTTAATACTAAGAAATTTTTTAGAAACCACTCTGCCGTTATTGATGATATGTGCATGGTATCTTGTTTCAGACTTTCATCATCGGTACTGGCTATTAAAATGTTAGTATCATCTGCATAATTTGTTAGTCTTACAGAAAACAAGTCTATTACGTTTGATAGGTCATTAATGTACAACCTTTCTCTGATGTTTTTTCCATTCTACTTCTATTGATTTTTCTCTCCGCATATTTATATTCTTTGTGGTGAGTACGCGATCATTTTGGTTGTATGTTTTTTCATCAGGTGATACCCAAGTCACTGTATGAATTCTGGGTGCTTGAGTTTTGTAGATCATCTTTGTTTATTTTCTTGTATGGAATATTTCCCTGCTACTTGCTCTATATGGTCTTTTTTGTCTATTTTAGCATTAAAATCTCCAAGCCTTTTTCTCCTCTGGTTTGTTTTTTCCATAGGGGCTTATATATTAATGAATGATTTTGTTTTTACTCGTAGGTAGGCTATCTTTCATTGATTGAATTAAATTCTATTGTGTTTTTTTTTCACCTAACATCATATTTTCTACCCCATAATATCATCCCTGTTTTTCTTACTCAGAGTAATATAATGTAAAGATTTTATTTATCAATTAATTGTTTCTTTACCTTCTCATCTTATTGCCTGAATTCCTGCAACACCTACGCCATATCTATTGAGTTATTTCCGTATTTCTTGCATTTTCCGGGTTTTAACGTTGTTCTAATATTCTAGGTATTTATTCTTAAATCACTTCTGCTTTTTTCTCTATATTTTTTCATTCTGCGTCCTCTGCTTTATTTTTATTTATTCTTTCATGGGTTTCTGTTTCTGGTCCAGTTATTTGCCCTTACCTCTGTTAATCATTGTCTTTTTTGTTCTACTGCTTTTTCCATTTTTCAATTTTGTGAATTTATAGCTTGATTCTTTTTTAGAAATAATTTTTTCTGCATTTCGTTTCTATAGTCTCCCCACGTTGGGCGCCAAAGAAATTAAACCATTACTCATTTGTCTATCTTACCTTGTTTTCTTTTGTGTCTGTGTCAGATTTATTAACTCAATAATTTTGTTGGGTGTTTTTCGTAGAAATCATAAAGCTATTTATAGTTTATTTATTCTTATTTTGTCATATTCATAACAGATCTTTCGTTCCTACTGCCTCCTATTATAAATAGCTATTTTTGTGTTATTTTGATTTTAGGTTAGAATATTGGACGAAAAGCAAGTGTTGAAATTAACTCCAGTTACAGATAAAAGCGTAATCGTCAATTTACTGAAAGACAACTCGAAGAAATTATTCTCCATGGATAAAGTTCAGTGTGGAAAGGAAACGAAAACGCTCATCAAAGAAGTGGATTTGGATTTTTTGGGAAGACAGGAGGCCGACAAGGAAACTACTAGCGTTAAACCGAAAGCTGTCGAAAAAATAAGAACGTATTGGCAGAAAGCGACTAATGTCAATTGTGAAAATGCCGGTACGTCGAGATATGTAGCCGATAACGACGTTATGAAAATTACGAAATCTGATGTTGATATTAGTTTCAATGAAATTGATGCAGGTAATTATAACGAGTGTTCAGTTTAGCAGTTTTTTGTTATATCATTAGTTGACAGTGATATTTTTTACTTGTCAAAAGTTTGGTACGTTTTCGATTTTGAGGTTAGTTGTTTGGTTAAATGCGTCAAATTAATCTAATAACCCAATCAAGTCCTCTAAGGTTCGTATTTATAAACAAAACTCAGCTGAGTCGGACTTGGGTAAGTCGTCCTTGAACTAAAATCGAAGTTTGGTTATATCGCGTGAATTTAGAGATGGGTAGTAACAAATCCGTAAATGTACTTAACAGTTACAGATTTGCTAATATCCATTTCTAAATTTCAGTGTAACACTGGAACCACCTGGAACTTCAGAGACATTGTAACCGAACTTCGATTTTAGTTCAAGGACGACTTACCCAAGTCCGACTCAGCTGAGTTTTGTTTTAAAATACCAACCTAAAGTCTGTTTCTATAATAGAAGAATAAATGAAAAACGCTAAAAAACGCAATGCTCATGCGAATTTGTTGAGAAAAATCAGAGATCGGTTTCACGAATTAAGCTAATCTTTTATTTGACATAATGTTCAGCTAAAATAATATTGTTTCGCTAAAAAAAACGAAAGATTTATATTTTATTTATTTTTTTAGATGACGACCTCATGGACCTTGACAAATTGACCAACTTTATAAAACTGGAAAAAAGTGGCCATTGATGCAACTACCCAAGGATTTAAAACGATTTAAAATAAATGACGCTGAAAATGAGGATGCCAAGTGAATTTTATGTGATATATTAGAGTTTAAGATATGGATTAAATTAAAGATACTTTTTTACTTAATTATCATATTGTATTATGATTCTTTAATTTTGTTATAAGTATAAAAATAAAAGTCCTAAAAAATATTCGTTTTTTATTAAATATACCTATTTAAGCTGTCTCCCGTCGTAACTAGCAGAGTTGGGTCGGATACAGGAAGAAAGTATCCGAGTACCGGATACGGATACTTTTTAGGATACTTTCTCCTAAAAAGTACTCTGATACAAGTATCCGGATACTTTAAAGGATACTTTTACGAGTACTTATAAAGTGAGTTAAAATAATGTTTTCATACCAATAGTTATAATTATGCAATAAGATTGATTACGAGTAACAATAAACAATACTAGGCATAAATAAATTATCGAAAATGGAAAGCGATTATAATAGAAACAGAAAAAACTACTCAATAAATTGTTTATTATTTTTATTCTGTGAATATAAAACATTAAAAAAAATTAACAATAAAACAAAGGTGTGTGTGTAAATAAAACGAGTCGCGCCAAAAACCAGCCAGTGTCGTGTCCATATAAATCTAAAGAAATAAGCTCGTTTTAAATTTCAGGAATGGTTAGATAATGTCTTTCTACTGGTGCTGACTTGTAAATTGGTTCTCTTATCCTCTAAATATCTTAACAATTCCAGTTGAATTTTTGTAGTTATATTGCTATTGGAGCTGGTACCCTGTTAGTTATGTATCCTAGTATTGTCATTCTCTGCTTAGTGATCTTGGGAATCAGTAACATCAAAAAACCATCCAAATTCTGGTCCCCTATTTCATCCGATTCGTTGTAAGCTTCAATTTCCATCTGTTTTTTTCGTAACATTTATAATTCATTTTTTAATATCTTCCAAAGATTTTTTTGGATTTTTTACTACGTTGTGCCATTTTATTTTAAATTTAAAAAGAAGCACTGCTGCAATAATTGGTAGTTCTCATTCCAAATTTAAAATGTTAGCAAAACGAGTATTTAAGCTTTTGATGCACATTCTTGCTAAATGCTCTCCTCCATATTTCAGTTTGTAACGGTTGGAACCGTTATTTCGACACATTCACCTCTTACTCAAATGTCATTTGTCCTCTATGCCTTGTGAGATTTTCATTTGATTTGACTGACAGCGAAGATCACTTGATTTTATTTTAAGTTGTTTTTTAGCCACCACATTGGTTTAAAATATTTTTTAAACCATATTTAAAGTGACGTCATGAATTAATAGATGGCAAAAATAGGGTGTTTTAAAAATATAATCTGCTGTCATATGACAAAATTTTTTTGATCGTATTTTTTTTGTTTTAATGATTGTTAAATCAGATGAAGGAAGATAAGTGTTTGATAGCGATTTTAAGTAAAAATTGAAGTGTTTTTAATAGGTACATTGGAATCTGAAACGTTATTATTTTATTTTTGGTATTTTTCTTGTCAATAAACATATGGTATCATATTTATTCCGTAGTTCCACAGATACGCGATTGTCTAACGATTATTTGCTGTAGATTTGTTGGGCTTTTCCAAAGTTCATCAACTGCCAAAGAACGTTTATTGCTTTTAAATATTTGCTGGCAAATTCAGAATCTGAAGCAAACTACGTAATTATTTTTGTAAAAAACGTACAATTGATAAGTAATCCTTTAACCTTACTTTAATTGAATTATTGTTTCATAATCAAGAGTAACCCATAGGTAGATCACATTGTCCAACTGTTTATGATGACCATAAATATTAATATTTGTATTAAAGCATTATAACCAATTAATGTATGAATATGAATCACATAATATATGTATGAAGTTATCAAAAATCAATAAAAATCAACAAAACGTCAAATATATCAAAATGTTCAAAGATGGAACAGAGCAAAACAACATACAACAGCCACAATCAGAATCTCTTATGTGTCAACCGTTATTGAACCATATGCCTCCGACTGGTTCAAAAATTCTAGCTTTGGTTTAAAATATTTCGTACGCGACGTCATAGTTGCATCACTAAAATTTAAACGGTTTAAAACAGTCGAAAATATTTTAAACCATACACTCGCTAAAAAATACCTTAAATCTAGATCATTCGATGAATTAAATGATATATTTATGTTAATGGCTGTCTGATTTTATAAGGTATGTTTTGTTAATAATATGTTATTAAATATATATATTTTGTGCAAGGATTTCTTGAACAAATTGTCAAATTATAAACATAACCTCAATATCAACAATGAATGACACATGTGTTAGTTTTATATAAAATTATGTATTATTTTTTGGAATAAGATATTATGCTTTACTATATTTAAATATATTAAATAAGACTTTTTCTTTTAATATTTATTTTAGTCTCTGTGAAATTATTCATTTAATATATTGTTTGATCAATAAGTTTTTATATTTATTAATTAACGAAATTAATCTGGGCCAAAAGTTACAGTATCTTCAACTTGTAACTAAAATTTTAATTAAGATCTCATTGCTTTTTGGTTTATTGAATTTTTTCCATAACTGAGCACATTTATTAAATGCATTCTTTTCTCTAGTTCGTAATGTTGGAATTGATCTAACAGTATTTTTAAAATCAGCGGTGGCTATTAAATTCAAAGTATGTGTGGCACATCGCAAGTGTTTGGGTAGTTCTACATCATCTTCGGAGTCTTCATCTTTTTGGTCTTCATCAATATCTAAATATAAAATTTGAAATTTATCTTCTACTTCTTCTTCATCGTCTTCATCTTCGGTTTTTTCACCGAATACTTAAAAAAAACGCGTATCAAGTATGAAATTATCATAGGGAATTTTAATGAAAAATATTATGCATGCTTTAATCTTTTTCAAATTTTATTAAAAATGGTCAACATCTGAAATTTAGCAATTATTTTTAACTTTATTATCAAGTATAAGTTATCTATTTATCTATCTATTTATTTAATAAATTTAATGAATTTGTTATTTTATTTCTCGACTACATTTTAAAAACTAATAATGTAATTAGACATTTTTCAAAACAATAAATTCTAGGTACCTACACCTACTTACCTTTGGGTATAGTTAGGCACTAAAACTGATACAGAAAGTTTAGTTATATTGCACTATATAAAAACACAGGAACAACCGTCTCTACAAGTTCGTGACGCTAACACCGGACAAGAGTTTGCAGGATTTTTCCTGTAAAAACGTGCCGCAAGATGCTGAATTTCGACCGTCTGTATACTGGGTAAATCGTTGAATTCATCCTTGACGACGAGAATTTTTTTTGCGTTATTTTAAATTTTACAGGGTGCACCAAACAAAACTACAAATCATAATAAAATAAGTATTTTACTATTTTGCAATTGTGTCTTAAATATTGTAATATTGAAAAATAGGTATTTTATTTCTAATTATACATGGTAGCTCAAAGTATTTCGATTATATATTTTAATAGAGATGATATGGATTGGATCAGTTACGATTGTGGTAAATAATTTAAAAGTATCCGGTATCCGGATACTTACAAATTTGGTCACGGATACCGCATACAAAATTTGAAAAGTATCCAGATACAGCTTTCGGATACACCTAAAGTATCCGGATACTACCCAACTCTGGTAACTAGTACATCCAATTTTGAAATTTTTTTTTTCTTCAACTTATTACTTTCATTTTATTTTCTATCTCAATACGCTCTCGTACACCTCATTTCATAAAAAATACAAAGGTTTTATCAATCTATGGCCGAATGTTTTATTTGTAGTATGCTCCTCGTATATAACTGCTACCATTCATGGTTGGAGGGGGGGGGGGCATGGAATCATTTGGTGAGTTCGGTCTACGCACTCTTTTCACTATATTCACTCCTAAAGTACCTAAGGCGTTCGGGTACGGAAGGAGTTAAAATAAAAGTTCCTCTTTGACCGTTCGGAGATGGTGGAGTGGAGTGTGAATCGGGCATGCGCATAAGGTGATTTAAATTGATAATAAGTTAATTGTGAGCGATTCTTTAGTAAATAAATTTTTTTTTTGGTTCCCGTGAATATCATTAATATGGAAGAAACTTATACGGTCGTTACTGACAAGTACGATTAAATTTTAAGTACTGGTATGTCACATTGACAATTGACATTTCACTCCGAGAGTTAAAGGAGTAAAATCATATTCGCACTCCGTTTACGCCTAATTACTACACTCCACTCTGGAGTGCGCAGCCCGAACTCACCTATTGTAGTTCTTTATACAATGATGGAATTGTCCTGCAGTTAGTCGTTCTAGTTTAAATTTATGCATTGTTGCCATATGTACGATAAATACCGTACATATACGCGAATTGGAACTTGTGTATGGTCGAACTATATATGCGAAATGAGATAAAATTGGTAATACAGCTAAATTACATTTCCACCAAATGAAATATTATACAGGGTGGGCCATTAAGTTGAGCGGATATGAAAAAATCGTGAAAAATAAACAAAAAGTAATATCATTACGAGTGTATATTTAAATTAAAATACACAGATGGAAAATTATTTTTTAAAAATATCATTAAATTTGAAAAAACTCGCTGATATATTGCGCGTGGAATAGCAGTCATTTTCTCACGAATATTCTCCTTTAACTGATCTACCCTGCGTGGCTTATTGGTGTAAACGCAACTCTTCAAGTATTCCCACCCAGACAGCACAAATAATAAGTCCAATGTCCATTCGATATACAATTTTGGATGTCTGGACGAGAGCCATAGGCCGGGTCCCAGGACAATTCTCTAGATCGGGCCCCGTGACAAAAACAGCTCTTCAAACAAAACCTTTTCCTCTTCTACTTGAATTGAATTTTCTAAAAAAAATCCTCAAGCAAAAACTTTTCTTCCTCTGCTTCAATTGCTTTTTCTAAAAAAGAAAAAAAAGGTCCTCAAGCAAAAACTTTTCCTTCCCTACTTGAATTAAATTTTCTAAAAAAAAATAGATCCCCTAGCAAAAATTTCCCCCTCTCGTCTTGTGTCGAATTTCTCATACAAAACAAAAAAAATCCTGTTTCTGGGCCCCCTTTACACCGCTGCCGGTCCCCCATTTGAGTCCGGGCCCCGGGAATTAGTCCCGGCTACCCCCCCTGGGTAAAATCGTACGATTTTTGAATAGATAATACGGTAAATTTTTTGCACGTAAATACGGAAAATCGGTCTCAGGCGTGTGGCAACACTGGATTTATGACATAAATTTGTAAAGTATCGGTGGTTGGCGTGGTTGGAGTTGTAATATTTTATTGTTGCACATTGTTGCATAAATAATAAACTTTCCAGCTTGCCACCGGTTTTGTTGAAGTCGAATTGTTGCAAAAAAAAGAAAGCCACAGCAGGTAAAATTGTTGACAAAACTAACAATATTTCACTAAATATGGAAAAGGTGGAAGTTGAAGAATATCGAATTACCGATAAATTCGCCTTACACAATGCAAATCTATGTAAAAACTGCAAGAAACCTTTAAGCATTCCTCCAATTTACTGCGTGGAACATCAGAACGGTTCAGTAACTGAAATATGCGGCCGATGTTATTACATAGTTTACAAACATGTTGGAAATAAATGGAGGCAACATGCCTACGAAAATGTGGCACAATTTTTAACATTTCCTTGCGCCTACAAAAACCAAGGTTGTAACGAAATTTTAAAATGGAAGGAAACGATAGAACACGAGGCAAATTGCAAATATCCGATTATCTCATGCCCCGCTAATGATAATGAATTTTATGTTGGGTTTTACTGCCCTTGGGAAGGTAGTGCACAACTTTTGAACAATCACATTCGTGAGACACATCAGGTGAGTTATTTCTAACTGAAATAGAAAAAACAGCAAAAAGATATAATAATGCAATTCAAAGATATTTTATAAAAATACAAGTAAGGGTATGTACATGCCGAAGATGCCTCAATAATCAGTGACCGATAGGCAATGGTTAAGTGGATGTCAATTGATGTAATACGAATGAGGATGGGTTAATCTTTGGTATGTACACTCATTTAAATTAGTACATTAGTTATTACATCGCCTATTGATCATTGCTCATCGAGGCATATTTGGCATGTACACACCCATAAGCTTTTGATTCTGTTAATCACACTCACACTTTATTTAAATTTAAATATGTACACTTTTCTGATGCTTTTCTGACTGGTCTTGACAATCTATTTAAAAAAAAAGTTCAGATAGTAAGGATAGATGATCCATTATGACGTACCTGCTGAAGTTCCACAGGGTTTCCATTTGGGAATGATATTGAAGATATTTTTACTATAGTAATTTTCTACTTGTTGCTGATTAACTAGAGATATAATTATATGCCCAATACTTTTGGTAGAAGACATGGCAATATTGTATTTGATTATTCAATGGTGAATTCAATTACCTTTAAATTGAGAATTAATAGAAACAGAGGTAAAAGACTTAGGTATAACCTAGGATTGTGTTCTATCTTTTTATAATCATGTAAAAAATATAGTTAAGTCTGCAAATAGAATGCTGGGGTTCATAATTAGGCAAACTAGAAGTTTTACTAACATAGAATCTATAAAAATTCTTTATTATGCTCTAGTTAGACAAAAACTTGAATTTGGAGCTGAGGTATGGATGGGAGAACATCCAACTAATCTATATGAGATTGAAAAAATACACAATAAATTTCTTAGATATCTTTATTTGAAAAAACTCCATATAGGTATACCCAGACTACAATATTGTTAGAACTGCAAACTTAAGAAAAGAATTTAATATACCTTCCCTTCACACCAGAAGGAATATCATAATGTTGACTTTTTTATATAAAATTATTAACTATAAAATTAACTCACCTGAGCTACTATACTTAATATGATTTAATGTACCTCAGAGTAGAATGAGACATCCTTGTATGTTTAATATTCCTTTAGTTCTTACCACTGCCAGGTCACCTCTTGTGATCATGCTCCGATTGGCAAATAATATTAACACTTGTATTGATGTAGACTGGACACTACCATTTAATATGTTCTGAAAACTTGTATTTAATTATTACATTACTCTTGATTAATTATTACATTACTCTTAATTAATTTGAATACTAAATAAGTTGTAATTACCTACTGTTTATTATTAATATTAATATTTATGTATTATAATACTTTTATCCCCTGTTTGGATACAAATAAATAAATAAATTCAACTCTTGCAAATTTATAATTTCTTCTGAGCCTTTATTTTTAGTCCGATTTTTATGAAATTTTCAGGAAATATGAAAAATAATAAAACTTAGGGTGGAGAAGCCTTGAATTTTTTGCAAACCTTTGAAAAGTATTTATTTTGAAAAATTTTAAAACGAATTTAAAAAAAAAATCACGCCATTCTGTATTAGGTAAATCTATGAAAGTTTGATGCTTTTTGTTTTAATAAATATCTAGTAGTTTTTAAATGGGAAGATTTCCCACCTTTTTTTCTTAAACATCTCTGTAGAGTGCTGTCTTATCGACACACAAATTTAAGGCTCTCAGTATTCTCAAGACACATAATATCACCAAAATATTCCCAGTGGCGTGCATATAAATACAATTTAAATTAGAAAATCCTTATTTTTGCTTTCGTGAGAGGTCTGGTTTGCTCTTAAACATGTTTAAGATTTTAGGGCTACTTTTAGTTCAACATCTATTGTTCCTCATACCTCTTATATAATAAATAAGAATTTCAAGATTTTATGATGTAAATATTAGGTTTAATGTTTGACAACTTAGATTATAATACTCTTATGACAACAACCAGGAGTTATATATTAAACTTATGGATCTTGGAATTTTTAAAATTTTGAAGGGGTATAATAAATTTATTATTTTTGTTTACATTTCAGAATCTATTCATTTTTTTAAGTTTTAGAATCCATTTAATTTCTAAGTACCAGTAAGATATACAAAATTATTAAAGTCTTCATTCCATTTCATAAAACTGATTATGGTTTATTTCTTCCTCTATCAAGAATGCAAAGAAGTGCAAATTAATTAAATTTGGATTATATGGGTACACCTTTCAATAGTTTTAGAAAAGCTGCAAGAAGTAGACTATTGATATTTGGAATATTTTCATCATTCTCAAGGATTTTGATTGATATTTTTATTTTTGTATATTTTTTATTGTAACTAAATGTCTCATTTAGTTTTTCACTTTTTAATGCCCTGTAGAAAAGTTGTTAAACAATCAAAAATACTTTGATGAAGCTCATTTCCACATTAATGGCTATGCTAATAAATAAAATTTTCATTAATGCTGTGAAATGAACTCTAACAACTATCCTGCCAATCTGATGGACTTGAAGGACAATATTCGGGTACTTGTCAAAACGTGATGGCAAATTTTAGAGCTCGACTTCAAGGGAAAATGGGCAACATTTGGTTACTATAATTCACCAAAAATTAATTTCCCAAGTTTTTTTTTAAATTTGAATTCAAAAAAGTGAAAAATTATAAGAGTAATTAAAAACAAATTATTAGTGAGTTTAGATTTTGTATTTGTTCTTTAGGGTACCTTCATCGATCCCCCACATTTTAACGAGTTACCGGCTAGAAGCGAGGTGTACTTTACTCGGGCATGTGACACTATTTTCATGATAGTATTTTTGAAGAATGATGATAATAAGTATGGCTGTTGCGTATTGGTCAGGGGCGGGGAACTTTCCGCTCAGATGTACAGGTATCAAATAGAGCTATTTGATTCGACCAAGACGAATTCTATTATCTTACGTAGAAATAAGGTCGAAAATTGGTTCAGTGTCGAATCGACTTTATGCAATAAGAATAACATTCTAGAAATTGACTGCAATGTTATAGAGAATCTCATCAAGCACAATTGTTCCGATAAGCGAATTTCGGCCAAAATCGGTATTGTTAAGAAGAGTAGAAAGGAGATAAAACAAATTTTTGAAGCTGCGGGGCGCAGTTTTCCGGATTCAGAACATACGTCACATCAAAAACCCCGTGAAGCTCCTGACGAGAAATTGTTATCTGAATTGGAATGCCCTGTTTGCAATGAGTTCATGGTACCTCCCATTTATATATGTTCAAATGGTAAATATGATTTTCCAGTTATTAATATAAACGGATTTTATTTAATAATTTCGTATTTTTTTTATTAATATTTTCGTACCTTCACTAAACATACAATGAATGTATGAGTCAAATTATCTATTAACTTGTTACAGCAAGATTTTCCAGAAATTCATTGGACACAGCTTTTTTTCCAGTCTAATGATGTCTGTTTGTATGCTATAACATGGACGCTAATTTTCAATTGTCCCTGGCTTTATACTTTACCCTCAATTTCACCAAGAATAATTTCCCTAGTTCTCAGTCAAGCTCCACCATCCTTTAAAAAATCAGAACAACTAGCTTTTATACAGTCAATGTAATCTTAAACAATCTTTATTAAATGTTGAAATATTGCCTCTAGCATAGATAGCTTTTCCCTTACTTTCTCACTAACCTCTTCATTTTGAGTAAGTAAAAAAATAGTTTCCATATAGCATAGCATAAATGCAACTTACTGCTGAAAATAATTGTTAACAGCAATAACTCCAATTATATACTGTTTTTGAGATTGACCAAAGTTAAACAACATATATTGTATGTTCAGAGGCAGTCAGTGCATGAGAACTCTTGGATCCCGCCATCCCTGTCAAATATTGTCCCAACCCCTAACTGCTAAAGATTTTTTGCTCTTCAGTTGTTTTTCTGACAGCAACATATTTTTTCCTCTTTCCTGGTATATAAGTATTTGTACTTTGATAGTTGGATGATGTCAAACGAAAATTAACTAAGCCCCAAAATATCATTTTGAGATATAGTTGATTAAAATTTGAATCATCTACATCTTCCTTTGTTGATTTATTAATAAAAAATTCAAACACAATTTTTAAAAAATTGTGAGCTGTGAATAGGAACGTAATTTGATGGGGTTAAATTTTACCCATAAGAAAAACTACATGTTTTTTAGAACAAATTTAATTAAATTTTTGGGGAGCTTTGGTAAACCTTTCTCTATATCATAAGTAAGTGTTTCAAGAATAGAATTTGTTTTAGCTCTCTCTGGGCCAGTATTCATTACATTTCTAGCTGTCTCTGCATGTTTTCATGTTGTATAATTTCCCTTGCAAACATGAATATCCCTCAAATATAGCAAAATTAAATGATATATCTCTAATGGTGCACAATGAAAATATTGAAATAGTTTAAAATTTTAAATATATTGGTTTTTACATTGATAATATTTTATCCTTGGACTCTCATTTTAATTATATTTATAATAATTTCCAAAAAGTTATTATTTTTAAGTAGAATTTCTTAACATCTTTCAACTGAAACTAAGTTAACCTTATATAACATGATAATACAACCTCATTTTGGCTACTGTGCATCCGCATTATTTTTTTAATGATAATAAAACTAGTAGAGCAAGAGCCCGTGAGAGCCAGACCTTCGGAATTTTATAAAAGCTGAGAGTTCTTCTGTGTATGTCCCCAATACAGGTAAGAATGATCCCCGCCCATGAAACCTGATTAGTGGTGGCTTTGGCAGGTAACAGGTAGCAAAGGTGCATAAAATTCCACCTCAAATTTATTAATTTATAAAACTCAATTTTTTCATATTTTATTCGTAATAATATTAAAACTCGCGTTGCTCATTGCCAGACACTTGATATGGTTACAATCCTCTGACAGACACCCCTGAACTATTATAATTTGTAACTATACATACTTACGTTATATTATAAAAGCTAAATTTTATATATATTATTTGGACAACTATTGAATAATGTTTCCTTAATAGCCAGACAATTTCGAGGGTTATATCGTCCTGCCAGTCTATTGCGATCTTTTACTGCGCATCTACTGTTGTTTATTCCGAATTATTTAGTAATATTTTTTCTAATTTTTTGAGAAATTTCATTGAATAAAATTATTACAGTTTGAATAATAAATTTTTAAAATAATATTCCGTAAAATTTTATAATAAAATATCAATCATATCAAAAATCTAGTAACTTAATTCATGTTATTTTTAAATTTTATAAAGTTTATTATATTCAATTCAACTGAAATTTCAAAGTCATCAAAATTTTATTGTTTATTATACGAAAGAATAATTTTTTTGTGAGTTAGAAATTACACAGAAAAATAATACAACGTTTAATATACGTTTGATGTACGTTTACTATGAGCATAACCGCGCACTACATAATACACAATGAGCAGCTGATGCGCAGTAAAAGATCGCGATGCGCTAGTTCAGTCATGATGTAATTATGGTTCCACTGACAATTAAAGTGACAGTAGATTTTTTGAGTGCGTTTTGTTCGTTTTGTTTACCTAAATTATATCGTTTTTTCAATTTTATAAATATATTCCTAAAGTAAGTAGATAGCCTGTATCAAATATACAATCGTTTAGTTACCAATTACATACCTTTAAACTATTTTTTATGACCTGTAAACAATATTTTGAAATAAAATAAAAACAGTAAAAACGTATATGTCAAATTTATTGATGTTTTTGTTAAAAGTTTGGTTAGAATTAAATGTCAGTGGAACCAAAATGACATCACACTGAACTAGCGCAATAGACTGCACGCTCTATTTCACTCACACCCGTTGCTGCATATGCTCCTCTCACTCATAACTATTGTACACATTTAATGCGTCTGGCAGGACGATATAACTTGTCTGGCTATTAAGGAAACATTATTTAATAGTTGTCCAAATAATATATATAAAATTTAGCTTTTATAATATAACGTAAGTATAGTTACAAATTATAATAGTTCAGGGGTGTCTGGCAGAGGGTTGTAACCATATCAAGTGTTTGGCAATGAGCAACGCGAGTTTTAATATTATTACGAATAAAATATAAAAAAATTGAGTTTTATAAATTAATAAATTTGAGGTGGAATTTTATGCACCTTTGCTACCTGTTACCTGCCAAAGCCACCACTACTCAGGTTTCATGGGCGGGGTTCATTCTTACCTGTATTGGGGACATACACAGAAGAACTCTCAGCTTTTATAAAATTCCGAAGGTCTGGCTCTCACGGGCTCTTGGACTATAGTCAATTACAAAAACTTCATTTATATAATTCTTTTTTTACCTTTGACCTTTTAACAAATTTAAAGATTCCTGTACAGTAAAGGGGCTTGGGACTTTGTTTAAGATGTTACTTCTCTGTAATGTTGTTGGATGTTTTTTTCTACACATTGATTGAAAACTGCTCTATCAGGTGGTACCACTGAATATTGAATTTTAACGTTTGGTTCCTTTTCGTTTAACATTATCCAATTGATACACTTCCCTATGAATTTTTATTGACTGAAAGTTCCATATCTCTTTTTAGGCCACAGTTTGTGTAGCGAATGCTTAACCAAAGTACAGACGTGTCCGAATTGCCGATGCGCTTTGGGCAACACCAGAAACTTCACCCTAGAAAAACTGACCACCAAAGTTCTGTACACCTGCAGAAACAAAGAGGCGGGATGCGCGTTCGTAACGACATCGGAAAATATTCGCGAACACGAAAGTTCGTGCAATCTTACGACCATTCCGTGTTTGTTGAAATGCGGTCAAGATTTCAGGAAGGCACAGTTATGGCCTCACGTCACAGCTAAACACCAGGAATCGATTTTGAACACTGGAGAAATCCATAAAAGAGATGTGCACGATAAGCGGGAGAGTCATTTTGTGTTTTTCACTTGCGGAGAGTTGTTCAGGTTTTCTATTAAAGGTAAGTATATCATCAAAAATTTGTATGATTTCTCCGAAATCTTCTATGAAATCATCCATGGTTCGATATGATTTTGGTGAGTTCTTCAGAATCCTCCTTAATTGTATATAATTTCCAATGATCATTAATATTGTACCAATTCTCTCGAAGTTCTCCTATAAATTTTCTTGAGGAATATGCAAAAGTCCTTTTTCTGCTCTTCATTTGTTTTTTGATCCACCACAGGCTGTTTATATTTCGGCGAGAAAAATTGACTTTCAGTGATTATTTCGGTGATTTCGAGTGATAACCAGTATTTTGGGAGTGGTTTACCCCTCGGACTATACATAATATGTCTAATTATTTTGGCTAGACACTAATTTTTAGGTTTTAACTTTATGTTGACCTCGATTCGATAAATATGTTTTGTATTCACTTCTATTCCATTACCCTAACAATTTGTCCTTTTATATAGGTTCATTGTCCTCCCTGCGCTTTTAAGAAACGCATTATTTTCGATGACACCCTGTATACAGGGCGATTCTAAAATATATTTATAACCGTAACAGTTCCAAATTAAAAAATTACCTGCCACTGGAAAATTCAGCAAACTTTTGTTATTACTTCGTCATATTTCTAGATTTTTCTATAGTGCGATTTTGTAATTGGTAACTAAGAATGCATTTTGGATCCAATACATATCTATACTTCATTTTTAAAACTAGGAAGAGCGACTTGAATTTTCCGCGCCTAAATTCTAGCTTCTGATTGATTATTTGTTAAACAAGTTTACATAGACCAAAATGTCTAATAATGACATTTCTGAGTTGATACATTGTAGTCATTAACTTTAAAATTTTAAATATCTGCTTATTTCGTGTTTATTCTCTATTATTAATCCAAAATCAAATAAATCAGTTCTTTTCAGGACTAGTTCTAGTTCTGCAAATATTTCGCTTCCTTCTTCTCCATTTTCAAAAAGACGCCTTCTAACTAACAGAAAAACATACTATAATAAATTTGTACAAAAAATTCTAAGAGTTTAACTAACTTTAAAAATTGTTAGTGTTGTATCTAATCTAAATTTGGTAGCTGCCAACGTGAAGATAAACGTTACATTTTCTGCATGTATAAATTGTCTAGCTGTGACATCGCCATATTCTTAGTATTTCCATCTTCTGGAAGTATGGTTACTGTGTTTGTCTCGTGGTATTTCACTTGGTAGTTTATCTAACGGATTTGCTAATTTTTTCTTTGCAGTATTTCTACTTTCAGTAAGCACAAAACAATATATGATCTAAATTCTAGCTGCGATTTTTTTAACTTGTGTGATGTTATAATTTTTCCATTAATTTTCTATAATTTTGTCAATTGTGTTTCTGAATAGGGCCATTACCATTTTTTGGCTACTCCATTGTCGTGAAGGTCGACACCGCCCATGTATATATTATACTTAGCAACAACATTTGGTTGTGGTACTTGAACTACTTTCTTTTTTGTCTATTATATCCGTTTTCTGAAGAAATTTATGAAAGTACGTACACCTACAACGTGGCGAAGTTATAAAATTTGCCCCTTTTAGCACCTCATTCTTTCCATCGGTACACCAATCAAAGTATAGGAAATACTTTATTTCCAATGATAAAAAGGATAGCTGAATAAAATGTATGCAAGTCTGTACTTGAAAATGTATTTATGGACTAAACTACTATTTGACCGGTGATGCGCGTTAATGCAACACTTAACTATGAACTTGATAAGCTATATATAATGGTTCTTATAAATTGAAAATGTGTACGAGCGTTTTTATTTTTAACATTTTATTAAGTAAGGAGTAGAAGAAAATATTTTTAATTTGTTTAAAAAAAAATCTATGCTTAAAAGTGCTTGTCCAACAACGTAAATTTCGATCATTTTTACGAAAAACTATTTTATAAGAATATGAAAAAAATACAAAATTGTAACGTTTTTTAGTTCGTTGGTATTGCTAATGTAAAAATTATATACTGTTTATATATTATATATGTTTAAAAATATATAATTTAAGATGTGTAAACGCATCACCGATCAAAGATGGGTTAAAATGTTTTGCTTCAAATGAAACAAAAAGCCAGAATTCCCTGTGTAAATGTAACATCAATTCACGCCTCCTAGTTTAAAAATGAAGTACAGTTATTTACAAAAGTTCTCTTATGGTTAATTCTTATAGGTTCGTCGAATCAACAATACAAATTTAACGTCCAATGGATGGCCGACGAAAAAGAGAAAGCCAAATTCACGTTCGCTTTAGAAGTCATTGATAAGTCACCTTACAAATTAACTTATCATGTCGTGAATTTGGTTCAACCCATGAACGAGACACCGTTCAAAACCGGAGCTGTAACGATACCCTGGGACATGATCAAACCCTTCGTGTTGGAGAACGCGAGACACTTTCATTTTAGATATAACATTACGCATATCGATGTTCCGGTATCCGCCTAAAAATCGACAACGTATTTTAAAATTGAAATACACAAAACGAATCTTCATATTGATGGTATTTAAAAAAATTATTTAGAAAATAATTGAGAAACTTATATTTTTTATATTCAACATTCTGTGTATCAGTAACAAATTTGGCGCCCAACGTGGGGAAATAAATTATTATTTGAAAAGTTGCGTTACGAGTCAATTAATACGTAAATACTAAATAGCTCCTTATCAGTGATAAACGATTAAATTCGGTGCTGCCAGTTATTACTTTTTGGGTATAACTTTTAATGAATGATTGGGTTGATTTAGGAAGAAGTTTTATAAGGTATTCTACTACTCTTTAATGAACGCTTTATTTATGACGATTTCAGATAATATAAGTCGTTGAAATATCATCAAATATGAAGCTTTAGTTGTAATAATGTTGCACGGTGAAAAATATAATTTTCCATACTTATCAATTGTAATATATAAAAGTCTGTGATTTTGGATACTAATTTTAATTCTACGACAATGTTCATTTTTTTGTATTATTTTTAATTTCTAATGTTAACATTTGTTTTATTTTTTTCCGGTGATACCAACTGTTGTATTTTAATGGTTGATTATATAAGTTTTAATACCAAGTTTTTGTTATTAATTATTGTTTTATATTGGCATTAATCTTTATCGGACGGCTTTTCATTACAGTCTAGTAAACAAATAATGAAATTTTTTACTTTTAGTTATATAATAAAATCGTAATAGTATTTCTTGTGATACAGCTTTCATGAGAAGGCCACTTTGTGCCTGTTTTATTAGATTGGCAAAAATTAAGCAATTTGTTTCTTATTTTGGATTTTTAGCTATAAGATTGTTTCCTAAGTTACTTTAATAAAAAAAATTAAAATTAATTTGTTTTATTTTATTGCTCAAATTTCTCCATTTTATGTACCTTACTATGAATCATCGTCAAAGAGCTAATAATTTACGCCCACATTTTGTTAATTACAATTAAAGTTACTTTTGGAGTTCATCTGTGATCAGCTATTGACCTAATCAACTTTTCTCTTCTATTAATGGTGTCGAATGTTTTACTGTAGCTTTCTTTACACCAATGATTTAAAAATATTCCTTGTAGCTACTGAAAAAATGGCAACAGGACCTCTAAAAGTTGATGAAATTGTGTGTTTTGAATATGAAAAGTGCTTAATATGTTAAGCCCTACTTTTCTTTTTCTTTATAATTATACACGGGTAATGCACATTTAAAGTTTTACAATATATGAAAATTAAATTCATATTTTTGTTTATTTGTTTTTGTTTCATGCCCACCAGTGGGTAAGTGGGCCCATGACTTAAAATTACATGGTGGGACCAAATGCACCCCAAATTTTATTTCTTTCTCAAAATAGTTGGGCGTTTTTTTGTAGCATGAATAGATGTCGAAATATTTTAGTTGTAAGAGTTACCAAGTAACTTAATTTTTTTAGTTTCAGGATTTCAGTGATTTTCTTACTAAACTTTCATTTTTTTTTATTATTAAACTTTCATTTTTTGTAATAACGGATAACGAATGGAGTTGCATACATTTTTCTTGCCCATCAGCTGGGAAACGACTCGAGTTGAAGGCGTGATGGTATAGTTAAGGCCATGCTGGCTATAACTGTCTGTTCAGCATGGATCGTTGTTATTGCTCCCAGCCTGAAAAAGTTATAGACTATTTAATCTAAAATTCATTAAAAATCTTCCCTTTTTTGGCTTGATTTCATGATGACATAATCTATGAAGCCCAAATGCAAGATTAAAGAAGAATCCATTTTTCTACAGTTTATTAAACATTAATACAACTTGTAAACTACTCTATTTGTTTATTTTGATCAGCTTTCCTGCCATCTGTTGGAATAGCACCGACTTCTTTAAGCAACTTTTTCTTCTCCTCAAAATAATTTTTAAACCATTCTATGTGTTCTATTTTCGCCTCTACTGTTAAATAAGGATTTTTAGATAGACCCACACAAACTAATTCCATAAAATGTCTTATAGGTCCCTTTGGTGGACACCATGATTCTAAATGCTCTTCCAGAAAGATGTGTTTGGAAAAATCTACATTCTTTTCCGCTTCTAAACCTGTAAAAATTATTGAATTTATTTATTATTAAAGGCAATTGATATGAAATCAACTACCTTGTTCATTATCTATAGGAAACTTCCACAATTTTCCCTGTTCTGTCCATAAAATCATCTCTTGGAAATAATTAGCAGGAGGGTGAGTAATGGCCAATTTCAATTCTTTTTCATACAATTTTTGCCAAGTTTTCAGATTTGTTTCTTTTAAATCTTTATTAGTGAATATACCCAAAGGTTTTGCTCCAAATAGGTCAATTTTTTCAACAACTCTACAAAAAATATTAATTTTACAATGGAAGCAAAGAGTTATAATTGTAATTTACATTGATGTTGGTGGTCTGGATCTAGGTTGGTAACTCTGTCTTGCTCTAGGTTGAGTCCTAACACCATCCTGCCTTTTTGTTTGCACATTTTGCAAAATATTTCTTACTTGCTCAGCTTTGGATTTTTGAACTGATTTTGGTTCTCTATCGATCTTCATGCCCTTCATAATTTCACTAAAAATTCAAAAATACTTCAACTGGTTTCTAAATATTAGTTGTAAACGTACTTTAAGCTTTTTGATGATTCTTTGGACTCTATTGGACTAAGAAGTTTAGTTAACAGCTCTGATTCTGTTTGTTTTGTATCTCCACCAATATCTTTAGCTACTTCTCCCACTGCTTTTTCCAACTTTTTCTCTAAAAAGAATATTTGAGCGGTAAGTTAACATGATCATTTTAACATTGCATAACTTACCATTAGTTTCAACGCGCCTTGCTTCCCTTTGTTCTTTAGGTACTCTCTTATCTTTGGGCCTTGCTAATTTTAATTCTGATGTCTTAGCCACCGTATCGTTCTTAAAATACAAAAATAAAATCACCAGAAGTAATGATAAATAGTTCTAATTATGTACCTTTATAAGTTGTTGCAACAGACTGTTTAATTTAGTCATAGTTTCTTCATTATTTTTTGGTGGAACCGTTTTTGCTTTAACGATTTTTGTCTTAGTTTTAACATCCTCATCACTATCAGAACTACTGCTGCTGCTGCTACTACTAGAACTACTGTCCTTATTAGTTGTACTTTTTCTTACTAAGAAGCATTTTTGTATTGGAGTTGGCGTTAGGATTACGTTTTTTTGTGTTGTAACATTCCTAGAACATAATTTTTATTTAATATGAATATTTATTTTAATTTATGTATCATGTACCTCCAAATAATATTTAATTTGTTTAAATTCATTTTTAAAATTTTGTTTGAAAGTTAGGTTATATATATTTATTAATTGCCGTTTCTTCTTCTTTTTTTACTGTTTACACTGGCCTTTAAATATTCGGAATAAAAACTCATCTCAGGGCAGTAGCCACGACTAACCACAAATGCTTACCGAAAGAAAATTGGTTTTGTAAAAAATTACTACAATTTTTTTTATCTCTCACGCTACCGTTAAATACGCTTTGTGACTTCGTAAATATAAGAAAAAGCATGAAAAGCGATAGCGAATTCCTCTAGTTAGTCGATTGTAAAACACATGACATTTCACTTTTTTACAGTTACCTATAATTTCCGAAACGTTGACTTCTGCTGATAAATAAAAGATGGTGCAGTAAACATACATTTTAAAAATATAAACTACGAGGTTTTAGAATTAAACAACTTTTATATAAAAAAATAATTTATTTTTAATATAGTGCGTGGAACATTCTTTTGGTATTTAGTGAGCTGAGATCAACTACCTATACCTTATAAAGCTTACAATAGTAAGTACTATTTTAATAACATCGAACCTATTCTTATAGAACTTAAAATAATACAACTTTTTATCTTATGAGTATTCACAACATTCTTGAATATCTAAAAAGGGACTAGAAATAGAAAAATTCAGAAATAAAGTTTATAGATAGGTACAGTAATCATTAATCCTTCACATATATGAATGTAATATACTGTTCTCTTTCCTCTCCTCCAATATTGGTCAATGAAGCCAGATTTCAAATATTCAAATTGAAAATTATAACTACTTCCTATACAACGTGCTCTGATTGCATAGCTGTGTAATAATTGATTTGTAAAGGTAAGGAATACAGGGTGGGCCACTATAGGAACGTCATCGATTGATATCTACGAAAATATGAACAAAAAATTTGAAAATTTGGGAATTCAACCCAAAGTAAGTAAACAAGGGTATCTTTATAGTAACAACTGATATTTACATTAGGGCTTGCAAGGGTAATTTTTGACGTAAAAACTTAAATAATGTCAAAGACGCTTAGACTTAGATATACTTAAGACATGATGCAATAAAATCTGCCATATACAAAATAAGCGACTTAAGGTGTATTATTAGATGAAAATATTTTAGCTGAATAGGCCCTAAAACGTCTAGCAAGTTCCCAAATTTTTAAATTTTTCCTTATACCTTAATCGGAGATCATTGATAAATTTATATATCATGCCAATGGGAAGGTATGTAGGTACCTTAAGTTGTAGAAGGGTTAAGATTGTACTTACTATCTATGTTTACATTACATATTGTACGTAAAAGTCTGTACAAAATAAAAATATCATATTGTTCTCATTTCAAAAGCCTACACATCACTGTGTGATTACAACAAAATCTTTGGTATTTATAGTTGTACGCTAAACGTTTACAATTTTAGGCCAGCATCCAGATTTCAAACTTGATAATTTACCTATATCATGCCAATTATTAGTTAAACGACTAAAGAAATAAATAATAAGAAGTGCCCTTGGTTGATTTAGGTATAACAATTATTTTACTTGTCTTCCACTTTTGGCACTTTTGTGTGAGAATAACAATTTATTGAATTAGTTTTATTCCTCCTTATTCCACACCTACCATTAATTATGGGTTATAATCATGTTATAATGGACCAGCCGTTAATTAACCGTTTCTGAAATTGTGTATTATTTCGTCGGTTCTTCTGTACATTTTCTTTCTATGTCCCCCATATTATGCACGGTATTAATTTCTTGGTACTATCTTTTATAATCTTCTAATTTTCCTTTCTTTTTGTAGTATCCAACTATTCTGTTTATATCAATCTATCTTTCTTTGCTCTTTTTGGTTTATATAATTTTTTTGTATCCTTATTGTTATAGGTAACTATTTGAAGTTCAATTCTTTCATCAAACCATTAAAACAATATGGTTCGTTTTGGCAAAATTGGTCGATTTATCCAATAATTAGCGCTGTATAGTTTATACATTAAAACATTTTCAAATAAATATATACATGGTTGGAAACTGACTCAAATTCTACGTAATTAATCATAAAATTCTAAATACAAAAAGCAACTTTTTCTAAAACCCGCCTTTTTTTATTATCTATCATCTATCTCGCTTCTTTCCAACAATTCCCTTAATGCTGAAATGTAGGTTTGAGCCATTTGAAGGGTTTCGAATTTGCTAAGTTTCTGTTCCGCATCTAGACTTGGTATAACTTCTCTTAATCTATCAAATGCTTCGTTCAATCCATTCATTCTTCGTCTTTCTCTTGCATTCGCTGCCAATCTTCGTTTTTTCATGATGGTGGGCGAAGCGGGACGGTCCCTGACCATGATTTTCCGCCTACCTTAATAAAAGACAAAAAATTTAATGAATTAAAATTGGCAGTACAAATATTTGTTGCCAGGAGTACGATTCATTGACTAGGTACCTCTGTATAAAAATTATGCTTCTATGCTTTAGGATAACGACATCATTAATTATTAAATTTCGAGATACGATAAGATCTTGCAATTCTGTGAACAGCCGCATAGTATTAATATGCTAAGTCGAGAGTGTTCTTTAACCCAGTTCGAAATCAAAAGTAAACTCATCATCATAAAACTATCATTAAAATAAGTAACTAAGAATGCATATAAGTGATACAATAAATGAATGAATACAATTAAATGTATCTTGATGTTTATTTTGCAACGTAGAAGAAAGTATATTCCTAAATATTCTAAAAAATAATAATTTCAGAGATTATTTCATGATCCTTCGAGCCGGATATATCTTGAAACCAGAGAACAAATCAGCTTTATAGCATGATCTAATTCCCTAATTTTGTCATATTAGATAATGAAAAGAAAAAATTAAGAGACTCGTATATTCTATAGTGTCAGTAGACATTCTGTTATGAAATAGAGAAAATTACATTATGTATATTGTGTGTTTGTTTTAATCCAGGTTGGCTATGATAGTCAAATATAGCTAACTATATGTATAGTAATAATGACATTTTTAAAATTCTTGTTTGCAAACAGCCCACCCAAAACTATAATGTTGCATCGATAAGTCATACTCATTGATCCCTTTTATAAAATTATCGTAAAAGTAATTTTTAACCATTTATACACGGTGATTCAACTTTTATCGTCAGGTATCCGATAAACTATGATCTAATTTTACTTTCTTTTTCTCATCAAGTTTATAGAAACGTGCATAGTTATTTTTAATTTTGCCTCAAAAACAAAGCAAGATACGAAAAAAACTCCACAGACAAATAGTTTTATGTTTAGTTAATCAATGTAAATAGATATATGAAAGATTAAAAAAAATACGGGGAAACTTTTTTTGTGCCGAAAACTAATCGAAGTGCCCTGTGAAACTGTAAACATATACTATTTTTTGTATTATTAAAAATCGCTTGACCTGAGCGAGGATAAAACTCACGACACGTCCGTTAACGTTCTACGCTTTCAAGCGCTAGAACATCTCGACCAACGAGAATTTTTTTTGCTAGATGTGGTTGGAATAGAACAAAATATCAAACTTTCGCTGAGAGAATAAAATGCATTTTATCAATTTTTAATGACCAATTATATTTAAAAAAGAGAAAGAAAATGTATGCATGGGTATTATCTGGTAAGCTAAATTAATAATGACCTCAAAATACTACTAAACTTAAAATTAAGTCCAAAAACAGACGTCCTCTGGGTATCGATTTGCAGCTGTTAAAGTAATGAATACGGATATGGACGTTCTGCCCTCAAATGAATCTAAAGTGGACGTTTATTGGACTATGTATGCTGACGACATAGTCATATTCGCTAATGGCAAGTTTAGTAATATCCTGTGTGATATAGTCCAACGAGGACTAGAACATACCAAAAGATGGTGCCGTGAAGTGGGACTTAGTATAAACCCTACAAAAACAACACAGTAGCCTTTTCAAGGAAAAGAAAACAATCTCAAAACCGTTAAATTAGACGGGATAGATATAGAATGGAAAAATGAAGTCAAATATCTAGTCCTAACCCTGGACAACAAACTTCTCTGGAACACACATGAGAAGGAAGTAGTAAATAAGGCCACAAAAGCCGTAATGGTATGAAGAAACATTGCAGGTAAACGATGGGGATGTAACCCAAACATACTGCGATGGATGTATACTGCAATAGTGAGACCAATTATCACTTACGGGGCTATAGCCTGGAGTAACAGAACTAGTTTAGCTACTACGAGAGGTAATATCTCAAAAGTACTAAGACTAGCCTGTGTTTGTATTACTGGTGCAATGAGAATCTGTCCTACGGCCGCAATGGAGGTGATCTTAAACCTCGCCCCTCTACATTTGATGATAGAGAATGAGGCAAAAAGGACACGATATAGAATGATCAGGAACAGAGTAATCAGACGAAAGTCTACTTGCTTCAGGACTAAAGATACCTGGGACATGCCCCAGGATGAAATGCTAAAGAAGTACAGTTTTGTGAAAAACTTCAAAACCACAGAGCTGGGCTGCAAAAAAGAATGGAACCAAGAATCCATCGCACTTGCAACCGAAAGACGTGCTATTCAGTGGTATACGGACGGTTCCAAAACCATAGAAGGAACTGGAATAGGGGTGTATGGGCCGAGGACCAAGCAATCCGAAAGCTTGGCAAAATACCCAAGCATCTTCCAGGCGGAAATTCACGCCATCGAGAAGTGTATCCAGTTTAACATCGAGAGAAACTATCATAGACAAGAGATTATCATCATGTCCGATAGTCAAGCAGCCATCAAAGCGCTCTCTTACGTTATTAGCTCAAAAATGGTCTGAAGATGCCTAGAACAATTGAATGAGCTAGCAGGATATGTATTGTAACAGGGATCCTTAACGGGCATTGCCGACTAAAAGGACATCTAAGTAAACTATGAGTAGTAGAGGATAGTGAGTGCAAATTCTGTGAGGAGGAGGAGGACGAAACCTCCATTCACATCCTAACTGAATGTGTAGTACTCTAGAATCCAAGGGCACTACATCTAGGAGGATATCAAATAGAAGAGGGAGATTTACCCAACTTAAAGCCATTTCAAATCCTACACTTCCTTGAGAAAATAGGATTGGAAGGGTCGTTATAGGCATTGAGACATTTCCATAGTGCATTGGCGACAGAAGGGGGCACAATAGATCTTTTAGGTCGCAGTGTATTAACACCCTATTCTCAACATAACATAACATAACATGTGTGCTGTCTGAACACTAATAATTAGATTGACAAATTTGTAACATTTAAAATTAAAAAAAAAATAATAGTCGCCTGGTCAACAAATATGAACTGTGATTGTTGAATTTTATCCATTTCATCATATCCGTAGAGTGTTCTTGTTAGAATGGATGTGAAATATATTCCTTTAGGTGAACGCAATAGCCTACTGTTTCGTTCTGTAGTCTGTGCATAGAATAGATAATATTCATGCGGGTGTAGAAAAATCTAATAATATAATACAGATTGACGTGTCAAATTTCCATAACCACCTTGGATATGAAACTTAAAGTCATACCAGGTGACAATGAGACCATGTTCACGTTTATATCGCTTTTGTTTATAAAACGATTTGTTTCAAATTTGAGACAAACCTACTAGACACTTTTAGATACCTAAATCAAATGACCAACTTCCGGTTTTACCGAAAATGTTTGATTTTTTAAAATTAACTGAATATATTGTTTTTTTGGAATCTATTGTTTAAATTATCAAATAGTGTTGCCAAATTTTCATTTTTACCAAATAAAATATTTTTTTTGCGGAATGTGTTTCAACCTGGGGGTCGATTCTCGACTCGTAGGAATTTTTTCCTATAGGAATTTTTGACATTTTTATATACATCGAAAATTTATGACATTTTCCTACATATAGGAAAGTGTCACAAATTCCTATAGGAAAAGGTTCCTACAAGTCGAGAATCGACCCACTGGTGTGAATTTACTATTTTCTAAAATTTAATAGACAATATAGATGAAAGAAATTGTGTGTCCGTTTTCTAACTCTTTATTATTTTTCAACAATTACCTACATGAAATAGACATTTTTTTTCTGATTATGATAAAATGATCGACGAAGACACTAATAACTATAATAACTATGCTAATCCTGAATAGCCATGAACTGGAAAATTATGTTCTAATGGCCTCAGATAACTCAAAACGAAAGCTATTTTACAAATGAGCTAAAAATAAATCCGTTAGATAAAAAATAAATTTCTGAAACTTCTTTTTTACCAAAATATCACTTTTTAGATGGCGAATTTTAAGGAGAGTGGAGGAATATTATTAAATATTTTTTTTTCAGATGCCGGGAAATTTTACAAGGAAAACCACAATTCTTTCATATAAGGAAGAAGATTTACAAAATGCATTATTTGCGATAAGAAATGATGGCAGAAAAATAAGGGATGCAGAGGGCATTCAATATTCCTGAATCGACACTCAGAAAAAACTGTCAGAAAATGAGCCGAAGCCTCCTCTTTTGGGTCGCAAGCCTGTGTTTTGAGAGGAAAAGAGTACGTTTTAACGCTAGCAAAGCTATTTTATGGCCTAACACCCAGGTGTCTCAGCTTTTAGATATGCTGAGCAACAATGACATTGCCCATAAATTCGACAAGAAAAAGGGATTAGCTGGGAAGGACTGGCTATATAGATTTTTAAGGAGATCACCTGTTATAAGGCTACGGCAGCCTGAAGGAATCAGTTTGAATAGGATTGCATCTTTTAATAAGGACTCAACCAAATTATTTTTTCAAAACTTCAAACTATCATTGAAAGATTTAAGTTTGAACCCAAGAGTGTTTACAACATGGATGAGACAGGTATCACCACAGTGCAGAACAAATGCCCTAGAGTTTATGCTCGTAAGGGATCTAAAAAAGTAGGAGCTGCAATTTCTGGCAAAAGAGGAAGAACAATAACAGCTGTAGTTTGTATGAATGCGGTTGGGAACTACATCCCTCCCATAATAATATATCCTAGGAAAAGGATGTCCAAAACTCTCGAGAAAAATGGACCAATTGGGGCGTTGTACAAATGTTCTAAGAACGGTTGGATCAATTGCGGACTTTTTCTTCAGTGGCTTCAGTGTTGGTTTAATCTTATTCTTAATACTTTTAATGCGCACGATCCCTCAACACTTGGTGCGCAAGAGCACTTTTGTGATTTCAGCAGTATTGTACTTTAAATATTTGATTTTTTCCTAAAATTGATTTACGTGCTGAGAGTAGACTAAATAGCACCCCCATTACGGTATTTACATTTAAATTATCTACAATGCTATCAGTGCTATAACGATTTTCGCTTAAGTGTGCACAATTCCCCCACTCTTCCTTACCAATCTGACAATTTATACCATGTACCACTTAATAAAATTATTTTTCATTTCATAGAATTTTTTATTTAACAAATTGGTAACAAATAAAATTTGGCAACTCTGTCATATGTAATATGAACCATAATTTCAAAAAACATGAAATATATAAGGTGATCCTTCTAAAAAATCAAACTTAATGTCATTTTTGGTAAAACCGGTAGTGGACCATTTTATATATGTATAAAAAGGGTCAATTCGAAATTAGGTCTAACAGTTTTCTTCCAAATTTGATCCAAATCGCTTCATACCGTGGCATCGGTTTCATTATCACCCAGTATGTTGTGAAACTGAATGTCTATAAGTTTATTTCCTATACATTTTAGACCATGGAGTCTATATTAGCAGAAATTAGTCTTTAGACGAAGGTTTTAAATTAAAATAAAAGTTAAATTAAATTAATAAAAAAATTGTTTAGTAAGCATATTACTCGATGATGTTGGATGCGTAAGCATCTATCAATATTCAATGATCAACAGCATCGTTTAAACTTATTAGCAACGATCGTCTTCCTCGATAATATCAAAAACAAAACTAAACAGATTGTAAACAAAATTAACTGCATCAGAAAAAACGGATATCATCCTGTCAATAAATCGCACCCGGCAAGCGCCAATTTGCTAGCAATCGCCTACCTCTCGAGCTTTTTCTATCCTGATTAAGCACCACCGTTGTTCTTTTTTCATCTTCATTATTGAACTCGCTTCTTTTCAACGTAAAAAAATTAAAATTGCCGTAATGACATTTCTCTTCTTCCGTTAACGAACCCAGATCGACGAAATCGCTACTAGTTGATACGAAACTGTCGTACGTATTGACGTCGTAAATCTCTTCGACATCGCTTGTCCGGGACTTGGCGCCTAGGCGCTGGGCGTCGAGCTGGGGGAAGTAGGGGGCCATCGGAGGGTACTGGGCGTCTGACCAGGTGTGCTGGTAGCAGGGGTAGTAGGGTTTCATGATGTCCATTTTTTTCGTGAGCGGTGATGGTTAACTGCAAATTAAAATTAATAAAATTATATTATTACCTTTTATAGATATAAAAAATGAAGATTTATTCATGTTTTGGATAATTTTGGGGGTTGTTGAAAGCAATAAAAACTTAAATAAAATGTTATTGCAATAAAATATATATTTTTTTCATTAAAATAAGATTTCTCCATATTGGTTTTACATGTCCAGTTACTTTGGTATCCAAACAAATTTACCGAAAGGTAAGGCATTCTCTCAGTACGAAGTCATGGTAAGGGAAGCAAAAGCGATACTTGAGTTTGCCTCGGACAATTCGTGCATTTTAGGGCATTATTTTGTAATTTTGGCGTATATATTTGACGTATATATTTTACTTATTTAAAAAACAAATAGTTACAAGCAGTACTATAAATAACCGGAGTTGCTGTGTTGTAAATTATAAAAATAAAAAAGAGTGTAAATTTTATAAATTTTCAGTAGCAAAATGGAAATTAAATCAAAGAAATAAACGTACTTATAATTGTAGTAAGAACGAAAAAGTAATAACAAACCTTTATTTTTGTAACAAGAGTATCTAATACCTATTGAAAACAGTAGACATCAGAAGACTGAAAGGTTTTATATACCTAAATGATTATTATTTTACGATGTTCTTCAAAATTCCTTGAGTACAATATGTTCAGATAGGATTTTATTTCTGCCTTTAATTATTGCCTGTATCTGGAATGCAATTTTTTAATTGGAAAACAGTTATTTAATAATTCATTCTGTTTTCTTTTAAACTAAAAATGAAGAAACCAAGTATAAATTACATTCGAAAATTACCCAATATTACAACTTTTTTCTTGGGAATAAATATTGAATCCACGTTTGACAATAACCTTTAAATTCATTAGGCTACTTTTCATACACTTTCTCGTAAATACTATTGCCTAATTTATTTCTATTAAAAATGATACTGCCAATACACGCAAAATCGCCCTTTAGTACATATTTTAGTTAAAACGAATATCGGAGTATAAAAGTTAGTTGAACAAATTTCATACATCAATTTTTGTAAGACATAATTTAACGAAAATTTATTGAAATTACAGAACAGATTTAAGTTTACATATTTTTTGTGACTCTAGCAAATTGGTCTATGGGTCTATGGTAGTTGTATTTAATTTGAACTGATTCAAGCAAAATAAAAAATTGCACCTATCAAAATTATGAACTTGTCACGTATCAAATTGATGTCAGCAATAATTGGGGTTAGACAATAAAGATAATTGATATATTTATCAAAATAAAATAGTAGTTTGTGCAAGAAGAGTGAATATTATTTCCACACGGACAATATAGGACTTACATACAAGGACAATGCAACAAACCTAACAAAATAAAATTGACATTAATAACATAAGAAATTGAGTAACATAAGTTTTTCTTTTAATTTTTAATTTTTTTGTATACTTTTTACATATCATGTTGTACCCGTAACGTAAAAATAGTATATTATGCAACGATCATGTAATGATGGTTATTAATACACGAGCATTAACCGGGATACGAAACGAGCCAAAGGCGAGTTTCGTATGGTTTATGCGAGTGTTTTAATAACCATTACATGAGAGTTGCATACGCTATTTTTTCTACACCCGATAAATAATCAAGACCTATAAATATTCTATTTATATTGGTATTGAACACAATAACAGTAATTACTCGTATTTCTATAAAAAATTCTACAAAATTGTAATTAATGGTATTACTTCAGGTATTGGTATTTCCCTAGATTTTTGCGGTAAAATATTTTGTACTGTATTTTCTGCTTTCTCCGATATGTGTGGAGGAGTCTTCTATATCGCTAATATCAGACATTATAATATTATAATTATCGAAGTTTAGCTACCTACGAAAATTTAATACGTTTTGACAACTAAAATAATTACATAGGAACCTAGGACAAACGTCAAACAGCATGCTTGATTGAAAAATTGTAGGTTTCTATTGATTAAAAATCTGTATCGTAATGAAAAATCTGTATCATAATGGGTATCATTATGAAACGGATTATGGGCATATAAGTGCATTATTATAATACGGGTGTAGAAAAAAGACTTTTTAGTTCATGGTTTTTTACGTTGAAAGAAATTGTCAATAAGAGCTGTCAACAATGTCTTGTCATAAGCGTAGCATTATTATTATTACTTTTCTTCCGCTTTATTTAAACAATTCTTTTGATTTTGTTTTATCTATTTATGTTAAATACAAAATGCTGCTGCTACAAGTATAAGTATAATATTAACATTTTGGCACATATTGGTGATTTCATTAGCAGGTTAGTCCAGGGAATAGGAAGAGAAAACGTGTTGGATGTCTGTGCACTTTATCGTGTTACTAAAAAGTAAAGTGCTTCGAGTAGAATAGATCAATCAATTATAATATGAAGTATTTTGTAAATTGTAGAAATTGACATTAATTTTCTTTTATTTTCAAGGGACTGTACATCAAATCTGTGGGGGGATAGATGCCTCTAACCTTGTAATTTAAAAACTGTAAAAATTTGCATTGCACCCGTTCACTGCAACTCTGTCTTCGGATACCAAATCAAAGAAGCATATTCCAACTTGGAATGAACTAATGAAAAGTAGGGTGACTTTAAGGCAGCTTCAGTTCTAAACTTTTGACAATTACGAAATAAAAATCCTAACTTTTTATTTGCAGATTTAGTAATAGTATTAACATGTACATTAAAAGTTAGCTCCGAATCAAATATAACACCTAGATCTTTAGTTTGATCACACCTGACTAGTTCTTAATTATTAATGGTATGGTTAAAATTTCTGCCTAAACTTATAGCTTTGCATTTTCGTATGTTGAGAAACAATTTATTGCTCATTGAAGGAATAATCAATCATATACAGGGTGATTTATAACTATTGGGACATAGATTAAGGGCAGGTTATTTAGATCAAAATATGGCGATAGGACCAAATATACCTTAATAAAATATGGCTGTGGAATAAGATACAGGGCGTTAAAGTCGAATTTTTTTATAATCTCACTGTATATTTATGAATTGTTATCAAAATCGGCTCAAAGGCATATCTTTGGACAAGGGATATTATTTTATGTATTATTTCACATTTTTTACAGGGGGCGCCACGAGAATGATTCCTGATGATGAAATTAAGTAGAAAATATTACGTAAACATAATTTCTACGTAATATTGGTACTCCTGTTTAAACACGATAATTTCACCTGTTTTCGAGAAGAACGCAATTGAACAGTTCAGAGACTCAGAAGGATATTTCAAAAAATATTTTATTTATGAAAAGTGTGCTTTGGACTGTCAGATAATAGGCCTTTTCATCACAATTTTTTTATGTGCGCATGCGTCAGTATCAGCCATCTTTTTCGTACTGTTTTTGTAAACAAGCATGTTAAAATGCCCACGTGAAAAAAATTATAATCGATAAATATTAATTTAAGTACATTCATTTAAAAAAAGGAAGAAAACGCAAAGCAATAATAAGTTTAGTATTTTAATTGAAAAAATACATTTTTGCATTCAATTATAATAATTATGTTATCTGTACGGAAAGGAACAACAAAACGGTGTTGTTATGGAGTATGTAAAGTGACACACTAAGGGTGTGCTTATTAACTTACTCCAGAGTAACGGATTAACTCCATGTCGTTCATTTACTTACTCTAGATGTTTGAAGAGCCATCTAGAGTTAACTCTGAAGCGTTTAAAAACTTGAAAATTTCTACTCTCGAATTAACTCTCCTGACTCTACTATCCGAGGAGAGTTTTTATTAACTCTGGCATCTGACATATTAATAATAACAAGACAAGGACATAGTGACCTATCAATTTTGTGGTGTGGCTATGGTTTCTTTTTGGTTACAATGGAGGAATTTGATATTGTAAACGTAAATTCTAATTCGAAAATAAATGTATTGCCTATATGAATCTGGAGTAGCTAACAGCCAAACATTGGGTTGTTACATCCACAATTGGCCTTCCCTCTAAATTATTATTAGTTAAATGAGGGCCCAAAATATTAATGATATTTTCGAATACATCTTTAGACCTCCTAAAATAATTTTTGAAGTGCTGAGCTCTTAAATCATATAACACATAATTTAGAAAAAAGTATATAAGTTATTATTGTTTCCTGTTTTATTGTTAATTGTGTCTCTATTTCGTTAAAAAAAGTGTGATGTGTTCAACACATGACTTTCCTGTCTAGTTATTACAGGCTTTTCAGATTATTTTGTACAACAAATGTATCACCCCTGTAAATGTTTAGAGGATGAACTAAATAAATATATTTTTCACATACATTTTATTCGAAACATTTTTTAATATAATTTCATTGCCAACGAAAATACTGAAAAATTAAAATTTAACACTTTTCCTCAAATTTTTCAATTATGGTCCATTGTACAGAAATCATGTATAACACAAAAATTCTAGAGAATGATATCGTAAACAACTTTTATTTGAAGAATCTTTTTCTCAAATCGTAAATAAGATAAATAAGAGAGATACGCTTTAAATTAAAAAAACGACACTCCATAAAGTGCCCTCCTCAGATATTTCGACTATGCCCAAAATTTAATCAGCGCACCACAGGATGATGGATTAAGGTTTAAGTTTAAAATTTGGTGTTTTTCTCTTCATCTGCGTTTGAGTTATATCTTCAAAATTCTAAATTTGCACATTTCCCCAAATATCTCGAATACGGTCCATTTTGGTCCAGAAATTATGTATAGAACAAAAATTATAGAAAATGACATCACAAGCAACTTTTGTTTAAACAATTTTCGTATAAAGTTAATTTTGCACTTTTTGTCAAATTTCTCGAATACGAACCATTTTAGGAAAATTATATGTAGAACAAAAATTATAGAGAATTACATCACAAGCAACTTTTATTTGACAAATGTTCTTGTCCAAGCGTAAATAATATATATATTCCACAAAGTAGAAAAACGACTTCACATAAAGTACCGCCCCCAGATGTTCCGACTATGCCCAAAATCTAATCAGTTTACTGCAGAATGGATTAAAGATTATGTTTAAATTTTGTTATTTATATTAATTACAGGTATTAATATAATAAAACCAACCCTTTTTCAAAATCAGAAGGCGGCTTTCTTTTTCTTCATCAGTTGCCTATGTTTAATATTTTCGGTAAGTTTTTATGTTTATAATTTTGAAATTTGAAATTTTTGTATTTTTATATTTCTGTGTTTCTTAATTATTTTATTTTTGTTTCTATAGTATGTTCTATAGATATAATTTAATAGCTATTTGTATTACTAGGGAGGAAAGTGCCACTTTTCCTCCCGCAGGATGAAGTTTACTGCCCGACGCGAAGCGGAGGGCAGTAAACATCCAAGAGAGGAAAAGACACTTTACTCTCAAGTAATACATATGATTTTTCCGCCTCCCTCAAATAACAAGTCATTTTTAAATAATTTTGCGGAATTCTAAAAATAGCGTATTGTTGTAGCTCTATTATAATATTTGCCGTTTAAGTTTTATTTTTTAAATATATTTAGTTCTTTAAAATATCTTACCTTCATTAATAAATAATTATCATCGGGGGCTTCTAGTAAAAATTTATTTACTTCCTCTCTTGAGAAGGTTTTTGCCTCATTAGGTTTATATCCCTGGTTTTGTCTTTTCAAGAAAGCAATTAATTTTGGGTATTTAATATCCACATTTTCTTTTATTTGAAGCATGGTACGTAGCATTGAATACTTGGACCACAATGTAGAGGCTTTTAATGTATTTGCTAATAGCGAAAAATACCCCAAAGTAACATTTTCTGAGTAAGTACGAATATGCATTTCTTCGGCCCATTGCTTGAAATGTAAATACTGTTTTTCGTATTTTTCTTTAGATTTTTGGGGTAATAGAGATTGTACTGTTGCATCTTAGATAACATTGCACACTGCGCATGTTGTCTGTTTTAACTCCAAGTAACCCACCAATTGAAAATCATTGTTTGCACGATGCCACCCGAATTGCTCCGATTTCCCATTCAACACTCACCTCCGCCTGAGTTTCAATCACCATTGACAGCTGTTTTTGATTTATCTGTTGGTGTTTTAACAATTTAAAGTGTTCTAGTTATTCAATTTTAAACTCAAAATGCCACGATGTATCTTAAGAAATTGTATATACTTATAATACAAGTACCAGTGTTATGAAATATAAAAAAATATATTCGTTTTCAGCGGTAAATATTTATTAACGTTTTGACATAAAGCGCCATAATCCTTTGAGCTGAATACATCAGATCCGCATTAAGGGATTTCAATAAATATTCATCAAATACATTTCAGAAAACAGATTTCGTATTACTTACATAAATTTACAAAAGGGTAAAATTTTAAATATTTAATTTAAATAAGAAGTAAATAGACATTGTTGCTAACGAAATTTTGTTTTTAAAAAGTAGTTTTATAAGAATATTTACTGAAGGTGGTTTTTAGCTCTTTTTGGTAGATAAATAAGAAGTAAAGAAGCATAGTTGATTAGTAGTATTTTTATAAGAATATTAGATAAAATACAGGATGAATAACTTAAAATTTCAAGATAATGTAATAATCGATTTTAAAGGAAATACAAAAAGAAAGTAGATTTATTCAAAATAATCGATTTTTTTGAAAAATCGATTTATCGTTTAATCGGTGTTTTAATTAATCGATTATTTTCGATTAATCGATTATTTTCAAATTTTCAAAGGTATTATATGAAAATAATTGATTGATGGAATATAATTCGTTATTTTATATAACCAATATTTCGGTTATTTTTTAGAAATATCGATTTATCGGTTAATCAGTTTATTAATATTTATTAATTATTTTTGATTTATTGATTTTTATCGATTATTTTAGATTTTTCAAAGATAATAGAATAATCAATTTTAAAGGAAATATGAAAAGGATTATTAGAAAATAATCGATAATGCGGTTATTTTTTTGGAAAATAGATTTATCGTAGAATCCGCTTCTTAATTAATCGAATATTTTCGGTATTTCAATGATAATCGAATTATCGATTTTAAATGAAATACAATAAAAATAAATTATTAATAATAATCGATTGACTTTTTAGTTAATCGATTATTTTCGATTTTTCAAAGATTATCAAATAATCTGTTTCAATGGACGAAAAAAAATGATGGATTATTTGAAAATAATCGATTATTTAAAATAAACGATAATTTTTTGTAAACACTGATTTATCGGTTAATTGGCTTTTTAATTAATCGATTATTTTTGATTTTTCAAAGATAATCAAGTAGTCTATTTTAAAGGAAATACGAAAAACAAATAGATTGAAAACAATGGATTGATCGAAAATAATCGATTATTTTCAATGATCGATTATTTATTTCGACAATCACTCATCCTCTATATTAATTAATATTCCTAAAGAAAGAATCTGAGGTTACAATACAAAACAGCATTTTCTCATTTTGACTAATTTTTAATATTATGTAATACCCGTAGAAAAAATATAATGTTTGACTCAAAAGGTTTGATTTGCAGTATTCGCCTACGCACATTCTTTTTTATAATACTCGTAGACAATGATTACCATTTCTTGCTCTATTAACAATATTCTATTTCAACATTTTACTGTAGTATCTTGCTGAAAAGTCCGTAGTAAATAAACGCTAACGAAATATTCTATAAAAGGTCTTCTTTTTACATAAAATGTTGTGCATCTGTTTGATATTAAAAAATCACGTTATAGTATATTATGCAACGATCATGTAATGATGGTTATTAATACACGAGCATTAACCGGGATACGAAACGAGCCAAAGGCGAGTTTCGTATGGTTTATGCGAGTGTTTTAATAACCATTACATGAGAGTTGCATACGCTATTTTTTCTACACCCGATAAATAATCAAGACCTATAAATATTCTATTTATATTGGTATTGAACACAATAACAGTAATTACTCGTATTTCTATAAAAAATTCTACAAAATTGTAATTAATGGTATTACCTTGGGTACTGGTATTACCACAGATTTTTGGGGCAAAATATTTTGTACTGCATTTTCTCCTTTCTCCTATATGTGTGGAGGAGTGTTCTATATCGCTGATATCAGACATTTTAATATTATAATTATCGAAGTTTAGCTATCTACGAAAATTTAATACGTTTTGACAACTAAAACAATTACATAGGAATTTAGGACAAACGTCAAACATCATGCTTGATTGAAAAATTGTAGGTTTCTATTGATTAAAAATCTGTATCATAATGAAAAATCTGTATCATAATGGGTATCATTATGAAACGGATTATGGGCATATAAGTGCATTATTATAATACGGGTGTAGAAAATTTTTATTTCATAATACAAAATTCCATTAAACATCTAATAGTTCATTATGATGCTAATAAACAAAGTCCGGTCCTTGTTACAGATTTCGGGTTTCTGCCCAGTTCCCCCACTCCGTTAACCTTTCTTTAGAAATTGGCAACATTTGCGCAGTTTAAACACCGGTGTATGTTATATCTCTGGTCTCTTTTATCTAAGTGTTGCATTAACCTGTTCCAAAATATCCGGTGGTGTATTATTTATGTCTTCAAATTCGCTTGAATCACTCATTTTTTAAATATTACTTTATATTTTGTAGATATATTATAGCGTAAAACACACTTTGAAACTGATCTGTCAATCGACCATAGCATGCTATAATATTTCTGTCCTAAATTCGAAAATCGGATGAATCTATGAATTGAAGTCAAATTATTAATGTAAAAGGCGTTAAAATAATAATTTACTGATTTTTACTATTTTGCAAAATACAGGGTGTTCTATAAATAAACGGTAAAATTTATACCTATATAATAGAATATAGCTTAGGTCGTCAATGCCGTATAAGCTATTTCATTTATGACATACCATGACGTCACTTTTACTTTTCCTGATCTGTCAATCGACCATAGCATGCTATAATATTTCTGTCCTAAATTCGAAAATCGGATGAATCTATGAATTGAAGTCAAATTATTAATGTAAAAGGCGTTAAAATAATAATTTACTGATTTTTACTATTTTGCAAAATACAGGGTGTTCTATAAATAAACGGTAAAATTTATACTTATATAATAGAATATAGCTTAGGTCGTCAATGCCGTATAAGCTATTTCATTTATGACATACCATGACGTCACTTTTACTTTTCCTCCCTAGGGAGTAAAAGTACTTTTCCTCCCTAGGGAGTAAAAGTACTTTTCCTCCCTAGGGAGGAAAAGTACAACTTTGCTCCCTGCAATGAGGCCAGGAAATGTATACTTTAGATAGAGGTAGGCGGAAAACAATATTTTTAACTTTTCACACACAAACATTGTTTAGGCGGATATTAAAAATTTGTAAAAAAATTTTAAATTGTATAAATAAATAAATAAATTTTATTTACAATGTTACGATTTTAACGAATCATTTTTAGATAAATAAGAAAAGAAATTCCTTGTACATTATAAAAAATGCATCATTCATGCCATTAATGTTAAATTCTTCACCTGCTTAATGGCCTAAGTCTACTTAAAATCTAATGCGCTGATCGGGTCTACCTAAGTACCATCAGGGGGATAAGCCCCTCAATTTCTTATTATAAACTGAACGTTTTAGAAAATTTGCTACATTTTTAGAAAATCTCTATTTTTTAAGAAAACTTTGAACTTCAATAATTTAGAAAACCGAGAAAGCTTGCGAATACATTTTTAAAAATAACTGTACGCTGTTCCGGTATAACAGTGACGCAAATAATTGAGTTAATTTCATCATTAGTCTTAAAAAATATAATATTACGGTACATCCTATTTGAAGAAACATCTCTTTAACTTACTAATACGACAATTTTCAAAGTTGCGACTATTTATGCAAAGTTTTTGTGAAAAAAAAAGGAAATCCGTATTAATTTTATGCTCTTACTGAAAAATTTTACATTTTGCAGTTGTGTCACTGTTTCTGTTGGAACAGCGTGCAGACGTTTTCACCTTTTTATAAGACTGCAATATTTTTGAAAAGCTGCAAACAAACTGTGATCGCTTTAAAAGACCGATGTACTTCTTTTTTAGTAAAATTTGTAAAAAAAAGTAAAAATGTTTTACAAGGCAGATGCTTCTTTTGAAAAAGCTGCTGTCTATATGAAAAAGACACTAGATGTATGAAACTATGAATATTTCAACAGATACCTAAGTAATATTTTTAAGATATAATGGACGTTTTTAGAAAATGTTAAAAATGAATAGGGGGGTAAAAAGAGTTAATCTAGAGATAATTTATATGTACCTACTTACAATAACAGTACGTCCATTGACATTTTTATCCAAAAAAACTGTAGCTTTCTTTTTTAATTCACACTGTATATAATCCCATATAGCACAGTCACTATCACTAACTCCATCTCAATTTAGCCCATTTATACGAACTTATCATTTAACATTTTTTTTTAATTTCACATTAATTTCAATTATGTACTAATTTATATTAACTACATAAAATCAAATTATTTATAAAATTTATCAAAAATGATTAAAAAATCTTCAAATCCAAACTCTCCGGTTTTGGCGCCGAGAATTATGTTGCAACAGAAAAAGAAAACAAAAGAAGGGTTGTTGATGGTCTGATGACCCATGCGGAAGTGTTTACGTTCTACAAGAAGAGAAGAGGTTACGGGGATGAGCCAATGGGGCTGACCTGCACAACTTGGGTCGCGTGCCGGGAGACCGCCGCTACTTATTATCATGATCCGACACCCGATAGCAGGGCCGTTTCGGCCCGATGTTAAATCGTATTATAATGACGGAAACGGGTTTAACTTGATAGGTCCTTTTTGTTCATACGAAATAAGAAAACAGACCTAATTTTATTTAGATATATTATATGTAGGTACAATAGAGAATTCTGGATGTTGTTGAGGTAAAGGGAATAGTAAACATATTTGTATTCCGCATTGGACGCATGGGCGAAGTCATGTCATCAGATCTGGGGGGGGGGGGCTAAAGCCCTAGACCTAGTCATGGAGGAAGGATTATTAAGAGTTGCCGTGTCTTTGTAGAAATTTGGCAACAAGTTTGCTTGCAGCGACCTATGGGTGCGGGTGGTTGAACTATTCCTACTCTGTCGGTAACGTAGTTACCTGTATTATTAACTACGCTATTACTCTGTCGGTAATGTAGTTGCCCGTAATACATTTAATTTAAAAATTGGCGGGATTCTTTTCTACTAAAAGGAGAATTTACTTTAGCAATTATTATTTTCTATCTAATACGAAATATAACCATGCAAAATTTCAGATCGTTTTCTTCGTGTAGGTAAACGTTAAATATGTTCCTCTGAAGCTACTTTTTAAAAATTTGGCCAAATTTTGATGGCAAAAAATAGCATAATTTTGTTTGCGTAAAGATTTTCTCAATTTTTAAGAAAATAATTAAATCAAAGGTACATATTTTTCATTCACAAAAAAATAAAATAAACTATAGAAATGTTCATGGCTCTATTTTGTATTGGTTAGAAAAAGATAATTGCTAAAGTAAATTTTCCTCTTAATTATAATTAAAATGTTGCTTTTTTTATGAATTATGAAATGCCAATAAAAATGTAAAATTCTATGACATATAATTATGAGGTGTAAAATAAATTCCATACAAAGCTTTATATTATTATATTTACTAAAAATTCCCAAGAAAAATAAATCAAATTAATGACAATACAACAATAATAATAGATTTTCCTACACTTCACCCTACATAAGTTAAACCCCAAGAAGAGGAGCTTGTGAGTGGCAAGAATAGTTATTATTATTTACTATAGCACTCTGTGCCAACTTAAAAATAACCAATAGAGCCATTTTATTTGCAGGTGAGGAAAACCCGGATAACCCAACCTACCATCATTATTTGTATATATTAGTTTATTTTCATACAAAGTACAATCTATTTTTACAAATGTTTATTAGTTTCTATAAAAAATACTCCTAATTTCACGAAAATGTTATTCTCTAAAGATTATCTAATGAGTTTGACTTAAAAACAAATTCTAGTATTATAAATTATCTCCAAATATTTATTATCTTTAAGAAAGTTACTCTAATATAACAAATATTACATTATTATTTAGGTGTACGTTAACTATCTCCGGTTAAAATAATGAAAATCCGAAATTGCAAAACAAATAATTCATGTACTTGATTTGAAAAACTAATGCCTAATAAATTTTCTAAATAAAAAAAATATTCTTGAATCTTGGGAAATAAGATAAAAGGCAACCATCCATATAAACTGAAAAAGAAAAAAATTAAATGCAGTAACTTCAATCATTTTGTTTATCTTTTTGGTCTTTAAAATATTGCCACAGCCCTCATAAGTCTGTTCGGGTTCTTCAAAACTATATTGAGAACTATCAGAGGACTAGTTGACCAGTAGACAGTTTAATAATTGTATGCGACAAAAAATTTGGAATTAAACTGTTTCACTGGTTCTCGGACAGTTTGCATCGAGTTTTAAAGAAACCTGAACAAACCTACATTATAATAGTTTTGAATTAAATTGTTTAAATATCTTTGATTCTGAAATTTTGACTGCCGTTTAAACGTTACATTAGGAATTACTTTTAGGGCCTTTTTTAATTTGCAAATTTTACTTTTCTGTTTTCTATTAAAAAACTTAGGTTTTTTCTTTCTAATAGATAAACTATTAACTAGTGTTTTATTAATTTTATTTAAAAATCCATTATCGAAACCTTGTTTCTTATGTAAGATTCAAATTCATTCGATGACTGAGCGTCTTTGAAATTTTGATCTATATTATTAAAATGTAACACAGTAATCTGGAGGTGTGATAACAACATTACACTAGGTCAGATGAATAAAAGGAAGCAAATGCTTATACTTTAGTAGCGTTCTGTTTTGTTTTTTTAATTCTGCATAAGTCCATTTCAACAATTTTAAGTAAAAGCATTTGCTTTTCGTTTATTCATTTGACCTGGTTTTGAGGGTGCTAAAGGCAAAGCAAATCTTAGCAGTCATAGTCTTGAACGATTTGTGTTTGTAATCGATTTCGTATCAAAATTATCTTATAATTTAGGATTGGTTTCACGTGGAATGTTTAAAATGTGGCACCAATTCTTTCTTTGATTTGAAAATTATGTATTTATAATGAATTTTCCCTGGTAAAGACTCGTTAAAGCATCAAAATACCTTTACTTAATTTTAAATAATCCTAAATAACATCTAAAACTAAAATAAATAAAAATACTCTCACTCACATATTTTCTCGTTAACCATAACCATATTGTTTTTTGTTTACTTTTTGTTGACAGCACGAGGGTGTCACCGTGGCTGCGGGCACACGGGTGAGCCAGCAGGCATGTAGTGGACACAAATACAGGTTAACATTGTACAAATAACTAAGTGAAGGCATGATTTTTTAATTTGGTTGAATATATAAATTAAAATTGTTGAAATTATACCTTTTTGTGTTACTGAGCGAGATGTTAATAAATTATTCAGTGTGCTTTGCATTTTAATACAATTTGGTTATTGTAAAACGGACTTTAGAGCACCCAAGCGCCGGGTGGTCTGCGCAGTAAACGGGTTGGCAAATTGTGCATATGATATAAACCCCCGTGGCCCTAGTCATATAATATATAATAGTTCTAGAGGTATACTGAAGTTAAAAAAAAAAATTCTGGCGAATCTATGAAAATGGATAAAATATCATATATAATATATATTTATGTCAAGTAAAAAACCTGAAAAATGTTCATCACAATAATTCATTAAAAAAATTTCCTCATTTTCGCAGTCATGAAATAGTAGTTTGTGCAACAAGAGTAGATATGGACAATTCACTCGAGTTGTACAGTATATTTTTTCTATGAACCACTAAGGAAAATATAAAAATTTAAAAAATTTATGAATTTTATTAATTTATAAAATATAATAAACATAAAATAAGCCCCTTGTCCAGATTCGAACCCAGGCTATTTGCGTGGAATCTAGATGCTCTGTCCTCTGCTCCACTCCACTCCAGGTTTTTAGTTTTAATACTCGTAATTAAATCAGTTTCATACAATTTGATTAAAATTCATTTTTTTTAAATGTGGCCCAAATAAAAATAAAAATGCCATTTTTTATCGATTCTAAACAAAAATAACTAATTTTAACGTATGTAATCTTAATGACTAAAAATTATACTGACAGAATTTAAAATTTTAAAAATAATAGTAGTTGGGTGTCCAAAATATGAACTGTGATTGGTGGATTTCATTTTTTTGCAGTTTTCTCACTGTTATATTGGGAATGAGGTGTTAATACACTGCGACCAAAAAGATCTATTGTGCCCCCTTCTGTCGCTTATGCAGCACGGAAATGTCTCAATGCCTATAACGATCCTTCCAATTATATTTTCTCAAGGAAGTGTAGGACTTGGAGTGGCTTCAAGTTAGGTAAATTTCCCTCTTCTATTTTATATGTTCCTAGGTATAGTGCCCTTTGATTCTGGAGTGCTACACATTCAGTTAGAATGTGAACGAAGGTTTCGTCCTCCTCACAGAATCTGCAGTCACTATCTTCTACTAATCTCAGTTTACTAAGGTGTCCTTTTAGTTGGCATTGCCCAGTAATAATTACAGAGTGATTGAGTTATTATATCCAAGTGGTCCCCATCCACGACCCTTATTACTGAGCTTTAATCACTTAAATTGTAAAAACAACATCAGGATTTATAAAAATTGACACCCTCGATACAGTTTTAAGGGACACTTCTTGTAAACAGAGATAGTTCTTCTTTTGTCTACACTCCATATATGCAGTATAAAAATAAAATGGCTGTTTTGGTGATAAAACAAAAAATAGATAGAGTTGATGACAACTAACACGGATGCGTAAAACAAGAGAAATGGAAAGAAGATATCATTTATACATGCGTTTTACATATTAGATGCAAAACAAGTACAAATTTATTATCAATAAACTTAATAGATATCGCACCAATCAAGCTTATCGTGTTTGTATTTAAAAAGATACAATTGGATCACCGTTGGAGTAGTAGCGCTGATACAAACGAAGTAACTGGAATATGAGCATACAAGTCGTTTAAAAATTTGATTACCCAACCTCATTGCTAGATGCTACCTTTAAAACTCGAACCACATGGACGATAATTAATATGATATATAATGTGTTCGTATGGAAGTGGGTGTAGATAAAATACCTTTAGATTTAGATAGATCACGTCTGTGCTCCAATCTTCTTAACTGTCCTCGTTTGGAATTCCCCTTTTATTACCTCCAATTACCCGCTTATTACGTCTTCATCACGGCCAACTAATTGCTTATTATAATTAAAAAAGTACGCGGAATACCGATGGTTTATTCTGCTTTAAATGATAATTCTTGATAATTTCGCAAATAAAATAAGGAAATTATGTTGGGGCCGAGCGCACCTTGCTGTCGAATTAATATATTTAATGGTTAATATGAATATTTTAATCTGAAACAGTAGTTCTTCCGCTACACCTGTACAGCCGGACTATAATAACTAGGTAAGGTGCCAGTGATCACAAAAGATATTATTTATTTTTTGTCTCTATTTGGTCATTTAGTTGAAGAATCGTCGGAAAACACCTGGCGGGGTATTTAAGAGAGTTGTTAGCACAATATAAAACACTAAAGTTTAACGATAAGAAGAGAATTCATTTAAAGAAATATACAAAAAGATCAAGCAAATTTTAAACATGGCATTCTAATATGAGGTATGCTTATAGATAAGGCGCTTGATGGGTTATTCAAAAAAACATTGGCTATTCTAAAAATCTATTGTAGGTATAAAGACTTAGATATTTTCAATAGTAAAAAATTATACCCACTAAACTGCTTTCTGGGCAATTGTTGGCTCTGAAAAACTTCCTAAGCTTTTACACATTGATTCTGCAATAGCTTTATGATATAAGCATATGCCAGTTCCTCTGTTTCAAAAATACACTTAAAACTTTATCTCATATTTTGGCCCCAATATATATAATCTAATTTCTGCATACATAAAAAATATTACAAATAAACAATTTTTAAAAAAATAATACATAATATGTGTACAGAAAAACTACAGCAAAATTAAAAGGGAAATATTTAATGTTTTATTTTAATTTGATGTTACATAATTATATATTAATTAAATAAAATCATCATTGGCCCTTGGCTTTCTTTTTCTTTATCTACTTCTATGTTTAATATTCTTGGTAAGTTTGTATTTTTATAATTTTTAATTTTTGTATTTTATATATTTGTATTTCTATATTTTTGTATTTCTAAATTCTTTATTTTTGTTTCTGTTATTTTAGATATTACGTAAGAAATATTTAAAACTTTTTTAATCTTAAAAAAAAATTATTAAGGATGCCGCACAAATTTTTTATTAAGCGGGTCTTAAATATAGTAAAAAACATGTAATCTGTATAAACAAATAAATTTGATTTTATATACGTTTAAGATGTCGCTCTTCTTCCATTCAATTAGTATGCCCAAGTTTTAAGTTCTTGGTTTTCTATTGTTTGCCCATATAGTTCTTTACTGAATCATTCCTATTTTGATTCCTTTAAACCTTTTACTCTTCTGATATATGAGTCTATTATTTGCAAAACTCGCTAATCGACAAAACCTTAAAAATTTAACGAGAATTTGAAAATTAAAATCAAATATTTGCAAAATTGCCTTTAAAGCATGCAAATAGTGTCTAGAAAATAATAGTTATATGCAAAACTGGCTCTTTGCTTTGACGTCTTACTAGCAAAACTCTCTCTTTGTTCTGCCACCAATCAAATTATTCGCTCGTAGCCCACGTGATAAAAACGTGCTTAAAGCTGTTTACAACAAACGCATTTAAACGACGAAACAAGTGTTTTTCATTCAAAATGCAGAATTTTTAAATCATTTTTAATCATTATGGAGTTTGAAGGTGAAAATATAGTGCCTATTAAACCTAGTCCACACGAAGAAGGACGCAATAAACTTATTCAGCTAGAAAAACAAAAGGAACGTTGAAAAACTTGCAAGGTATGTTAAATAAAAACCTATAACTTATATATTTTTAAATTACTTCCGCCGCTTTAGTTGTTTTAAAATTTAATTTGTTTTTTCGGGTTTAATAATGGTTTAGGTGCGCATTTTTTTAAATAATTGATTTTACGTTGTTAAGGAAATGCACCATAATCACAGTCGGCCTTTCCTTCATTAGGCCCATTGTGCATCCTCATAAGATGATAGGCACCTCCTAGCTCGTGAGCCAGCCTACAGATTTAATGTAGTTGACAACGTCGCCAAGAGGTGCTTCTCTTATATCGGCCGGTGTTAGCTGATACTCGCCGAACACAAATCTAATAAATGAGAGCGTCGGTCAATCGTAAAGGATATACTCGATGGTCAAATCTTCTTGTTCGCACCCTCTGCAGAGTGCGGATTCTGACAGCCCCATGATATGGAGATGCTTCCGTACTTGGCAATGACCAGTCAGAATGCCTGTGACCAGACGCAGATTCTGTCTAGTCATATTCAAGTATTTGTTTGCTGTAGTGTTGTCAGGATAACTTAAGAGCTCCCTAGCAACTCTGCAGTTTCTTGTTTACACTGGCACTATTGCTCACAGCCCATTTTATGTTTAGGTTTAAGAAGCTGGAGTGAGATGAAGCTTGACGCAGTGGAAGCGAATCCAGCGCCTCCTGCCAAAAGTGACGTCGCGCCTCACCAGATCCTACATCATGTTCTATTCCGACCGCGCGGAGGCGTGTCATTGTCGTCAGATCAACCTCATTGATGTAAATATCAAGGGAAGTGAGACTAAGAATGACTTCCATCGCTCTAGTCGGTGTTGTTTTCATGGCTCCTGTTATGTTGAGACATGGTGTTCTTTGAATTTGTTCTAGTTTACGGATAGCTGTTAATTTTTGGGTTTTCGGTACCCAGACAACTGCACCGTATGTTAGTATAGGTCTTATGATAGCCGTGTAAGTCCATGCGACGACTCTGGGGGAGAAACCCCAGGTGCGTCCCACAGTACGGCGGCATTGTTCATAAGCAATGTATGCTCTTTTCACTCTGTTTTCTAAATGCCAGTTCCATGTTAAATTGCTGTCAAAGGCGAGACCTAGGTACTTCACCTCTGTCGCAAAGTTTAGTTTTGTGTTTAGGAGTTCTGGAGGTTTTAATTCCATTTTCATCATTTTCCTTGTGAAAAGGACCATTTCTGTCTTCTTAGGATTGATAGACAGTAAATGGTCCTTGCAACACTGTTCTATAATTTTTAGAGCTACTTACATTCTTTCGCAGAGTATGTTCTCAAAATTCCCTGTTTGCAGAATGACCAGGTCAGCTGCATGTGCGATTGTGTAGTGACTGTCATTATTGAGGCGGCTGATAAGGGTGTCGAGAACTAAATGCCACAGTAGAGGTGATATCACCCCTCCCTGTGGACATCCCCTCGCAACCAAGCCTCTTATATTCACATCTTCTACACTTATGTTTACTGCTCGCTTTGAGAGCATGTTATGTATCCACCCACTAACTATTTGTGGAACATTCCTGTTGGTTAGTGAGTGTATTATCTTTGGGAAGGTGGTTTTATCAAAAGCACTTTCTATATCTATGAAAACACCCAAGGCGGACTCCTTATTGCCAAGGGATCTTTCTATCCGACCAGCAACTAGATGAGGGGCTGAATCGGTAGATCTGCCTGTGGTGTATGCATGTTGGTTTGGGTGTAGTGGTGTTGTAATCACCGCATCCCTTATGTACCTTTCGCATAGTCTTTCCAATGTCTTCATGGAAAACGATGTCAGACTAATTGGTCGGTATGTTTTTGGGACAGTCTAATCCATCCTTCCAGGTTTGGGTATAAATACCACTTTTACTTCTCTCCATTTTTTGGTGATATACCTCAGAGCCAACGAGGATCAGAATATACCCACCAGGTGTGGTGTGAGTTCTTCCAGACCCCACTGAAGTAGGGCTGGATAAATACTGTCAGGTCCTGGCGATTTAAATAGAGAGAAGCTGCATATTGCCCATCTAAGTTTTTCATCGTCTACAATGCGTGTGGCGGTTTGCCAATCATAGACAGATGGATTGTATTCTTCCTCTGCCCAGTCAGCCACGTCTGTGATGACGGAGTCAGGGAAGTGTGTTGACAGCAGAAGTTTGATGCTATCTTCGAGGTTGGCAGTTTTCATGCCATCCTCGAGCTTTTTGAAGCCTCGCTGCCTGCGGGAAATCTTCGATTTCTTCGCAGTAGGATCTCCATGCATCTCTCTGTTTTTATCTGACGATTTTTTTGTATTCTCTGAGGTGAAATTTGTAAGTATCCCAGTCCTCTTTGAGTTTTGTGGTTCTTGTCTTATCAAAGAATTTCCTAGCCTTCTTCCTGAGGTGATCCAACTCGTGACACCACCATGCGGTAGTCGTCTGATCGTGTTGGACCAGCCTCAGGGGACAGGATTTCTTATAGGCATTGTTTATTGTGCTTTGGATAGTGTTTAAGTACTTCTCCAAAGCATTGTTATTGTTTGGTGTTTCGGCCTCCATCTTTCTCAGAGCCTCTTGGAGAAGGTGGGCATAGATTGCCCTGTCCGTCTTCCTAGGATTCCGAGATAGCGTGGAGGTCGGCAACATCAAGTTTATTTTGAATGTTAACCAGCGGTGGTCTGACATCGAAATGTTATCAGACACTTGCCAGTTTAGAATTGATTTATAGATACCAGTTGTGGATATAGTGATATCTATTAGTGTTTGACTGCGAGAGTTTAAAAATGTTGGTGTAGTACCTTTATTTAAAATGCAAAGATTTTTGGTATTCAAAGGGTTGTGAAAATTTTTGTTGTCACAGGGGAGCTACCCAGGGAACGCAGGGGTGGCAATAGTGTGGGTCCAAAAAACGACGAAAAAAGAAACTCCATCAAGAAATTTATAGAATCTCTTACAGCCAGCAGATAAACTATAATTATTTTACAATTGTCGCTGAAACCTCCAAAGATAAACTAAACCCAAGGAATGTGTTTTCTTACTTGTGGACCGAAATCGACTTGCAAAAGGATTCTAATACTATAACAACGGCTTTGCCTTATGCTCTAACAAAAGTTGATTTTGATCCAAGTATAACAACAGTACGTTTGTTTTCTGATGGTTGTGGCGGATAAAATAAAAATACAAACAAATAGAGAGTCGCCGCAATATATTAAAAAACTTGGGTGGATTTTTCCCATTGTCGGTAATTCCTTTATTTCGCTTGACCGTATCTTCGGTCTAATAGAAATGGACATAAAAAAATGCCTGTTATTGTGGAAATAAGCTGCTATGACGATTTAATTAGGAAGCATTCCACTGTAAAAAAAATCGGTGTTGATTGGGATGTGTATGATTGGAGAACACAAACAAAACGAATCATTAAATTGCCTGGTTCATGACAAAGAACACAATGTTTTAATCCAAGGTAAATCCAATTAATACGTTGACGTCGGAAAACCTAAAAGTGTTTGTTAGAAAAAATTTTGTCTTTCTTCAATGGCTCATAGAAAACTACCACTTGGGAAAAGGACTATTAATGGTCTCATTGGAAAACATTATGGAGAAAATTGGACCAGCTTTCAGAACTAGATTTTTACAAAGAACACTTGCAGAAAGGTTCTTCCTCAGTAGAAGAAACCGTTGATGGTTTGGAAAGCTGCCAAAATGTCGTTTCCATTTGTTTTTTAACGTATAAGTACTTACCTATTCTTTTGTATTAAAAATAATATAACAATTATTTTTTCCACAATAAATCCCTTGCGTTCGTTATTAAACTTTTTTAAATTAAATTTATTTTCAAAACTGGCTTTATGCAATAAACATTAATTTTCTTCTAAAAATTTGTAACTATTTAAGTATGCAAACTTCTAATTTCCAGACCTATAAACCTTAAGCAACAATAATATATTTATTTGAATGCGAAAAAAGCTGTACACTAACGTTAGTCGTTTTTTTTTTGATTTCCCAAAAAATATTCTAGCAAATAGCAAGTTTTGCAAATAATGGACTCATATATTTTTTCATATCTATCTAGTTATTTATATAATAACCTTCAATTATATATCACCTATGATATAAAAATCAAAATTATTACTATGGCTGTAACTTGTTTAGTTAGGGCCACACGTAAAATTGGAGGTGACCTTCCATCTATTAATGAGAAATTGACTAATTTTTCAATTTAAGTTGTATTGTATCTTGCACCTCTCCGATGTTAAAGTTATACTCTTTAAAGTTTGGTTAAACTTATCGTAAAAGAAAATATATTTAGATTTGAAATTTCAATTATTTTATGCAAATTGTTTGTTTTTTTCTTTCTTAAAAAATAATGAGCAATTGCAGTTAAATTTTAGTAAAAATTATGAATAGTAATTGAATACTTATTTCCTTTGGCTTTCTGATTTTAGTAGGTACTTTTCAGAAGATGAAGAATGAATTTCGAATATATATATATAGGTACCTAAAAGTACATAAATGTTTAACAGGAAGTAATTTTGCTTATATTATTATGTTTGCACGTTTTATGTGTAATTTTTATTTTGACACTTTTTTTACAAAAAAATTATGCGACTTTTTTAACAAAAAGATTACCTACTTAAAGCATAAAAAAGACAAAAGTTATTATAAATAGTACGATATCGGAAATATATTATATAGACAACAAAACCAACTGTGACAGTCCAGTAAGCTTCAGAAAAAGAAAATACCGCTAAACGTAAATAATAGTAAAATTGCAATTATTATAAACTTTTAATTTTTTATCTATCATTGTTTTTCAATGTTTCTATAATAACGTGGTAGGTAGGAATCCTCTAAAATATAAAGCTGCTAGATAATATCATGTCTAGGAATTACTCGAATGAGCAGGTAAATTATACAGTGAGCATCATAAGTCTTGCCCCCCCTAACTAACTCGTTACTGGGGTCTTGTTAGAAAAATCGCCGAGACAGGTCGATTTTTGATTTCTACAATGTACATTTTTGCATGATTAGTTTACCCTTTATTTCATCCCTTACTGGAGGGTAACAACCCTTTCGAAAAATTTAAGTGGCATGGGGTGGTGAGTGATAGCTCATTTGAAAGGGGGTTTTATTCTCTATTCAACCGTGAATAGATAGTGAATGATAGTAATAGCCAAACAGTATAAACTTAAGGTGTTATATCTTCCTCCTTACCATTTATGACACACATCTTGGACAAGATGAGAAGGCAAAGAGATTGTATAAACATGTAGTCCGAACCATTAACCCATAAATTTGGGCAAACAGTATAAGACACACCGAAAAAGAAATTTTCAAATGATATGAAAGAGAGCATATTAATGGAGAGATTGGAAATTGCTTCCATTATTACATCACCAAACAGAGGTGATTCTGACTTTGGTTTTGATGAATTTGACTGACATTTTTAGCCTTTAAATTTTATTTAAGTTTTAAACTGTCATGTGTTGTTAATTTTATTATTTAACTGTTCTAATTATTTAGATTTAGATGTTATTTTAAAGTTAAAGGAAACTAGAGTTATATCTGATGTTTTGTAAAGCTTTCCGCCTCTGTTTCGTTCCTGCTTCAGAACTTTTTTGGTTAGATAATATATTATTTTTCTTTATAATTGATCATTATTGTATCTTTTATCTTCTATTATTTTCTTAACCAACTTAATATTTCATTTTTAAACCAATTTGTTTCACTATCAGTATTTAAATACAATTAACATTTTATCTTATAACTCTTTGTGTGTAAAGGACATTTGTAATCCATATTTTTTTATATCAGTACATCTGTATGTGCTGGAATTTTAGTTTTTTTTTTGTTCACTCACCCTTTATTTTATATTGAATCCAGTATATTTAAAAACGGTTTATGAATACGCAGGAAAATGTAAAATTTTTGCTGATTGTTTTTTTCTAAAATATTGCATAGCAAACCTTTTACAAAAAAAAGAAACGGTAATTCTTTTTTAAAACACACTTCCTTACCTACAACCATTTCATCTGCACGAAGTACTTTTACAACCCTTAACGGCGTACCAACCGAACTACAATAAATATTCATACACTTTTATCATCCGAAAACATCTAATCGCAGTATCTGTGGAGTTAATTAGGGCATCTGTCATTGTGCGACCGTTGCACCGACGGACGCCGCGCAGGCCCTCGATATGGTCCTTGTGGTACGCCGCCGTAGGGCGGAGTTTCGAATGGGACGAGCACGTGTCGACACACGCGACCGACAGACGGTGTTTTGTCTTCTCTCGGGTTCGAGAATAAAAACGAAAGGAAAGAATAACTCGATGGATAGCGTGTACGGGGTGGTCAAGGTTTTTATTATTATAATGTTTATATACACGCGCGATGTTTATGAACTGCAATTTTGTTAAAAATTACTTTTTTTATTAATTTTAAATTCTTTTTGCTTACAAATATTAATATATAGTTATTTTTTTTATTAAAAAGTTAAGTCTACTAGATCAACGATTTTAATAAATACCTAGATACTTAATATTTCATTTGAAATATCCATATTGTCAAATATTCATTAAGACAAATAAAATTTGATATATTTATATAAGTGTCAAAATGATTTACTTTATGTAAACAGCTACATAAAGTTGAACATTATGTAACTGGATACAAAAAAAATATTATGTCACCAGTTGCAGAAAGAAATAATATACCTATAAATAAACCTTTTTTAAATCAATAGTGGAAAGGAACCTAATATGAGACACCTTTTTATTTTTTTGAATAAATAGGTAAGAATGTAACTTTCAACAGTTGTTTTATTTCTAAACGGTAGACTCAAATTTATTAAAAATGTTAATTAATTTTGTAAAGTGGTAATAACTAAAAAAATCACTTTTCGCCGCAATCTTCGTGACATCACTGAAAACAAACGATACATCTAGCCCACTTTTCTCCACGAGTGTCTTCGGAAAATCTTCCATGGCAAAACCGACACTCAGCATCATTGTAATCCTCCTCATCAGTCGAGTCATCATAATGCACAGACGCTTCTGAATCTGAGGTGCTCGATGTAATTTCAGCCTTTTTGGTACTTTTAGCTTTGGATTTTTTATCTATTGTTCCCGAAGATTGTGGTTTCACACCTTTATTTTTTTTTAGTTTCTTGGTAATGGATTCTTCCAGGTTTTTTTATATGGAGTAGATGTTATTAAGCTTGCTTTGCCTTTTCTTTTATTAGAATTCGCACCATAATTTGAAGAGGTTGACTGCACTGGACAAACTTCTTTTGGAGAGACCAGCAAAAGTTTATCACTTTTATCTGATCTATTGATGTTGGCAGAACCTGATGATTTTTCGGACTGCAGGAAGATCCACAACTAAATCTGATGACATGTTTGAAATATGTTTGTCCTTACTTGAAATATCTGCTGGTTTATCTCCTTCATTTTCAATATCAATTCTTTCTTGTAAAGGCAGATTTTGTTCTTCGCCCAAAAAGTCGATGTCTCTAAAAACATTTCTGTTACAAGTAAAGAGGCCTGTTTTTCTAAATGAATTAATCGATGCCTTTATTGTTGCAGTCCGATTATAAGCTTTTCCAAATAGTGAGCAAATATTGCTGTGTGTCACAACTTTTCCTAGGTTGTTTTTGAGAAATGTCTCTACTTCTTGAGCGTAATACGTTTTTAGTGGTGCCATGAAACCCACATCCAATGGCTGCATTTTATGAGTCGCATGTGGTGGTAAGCACACAATTGAAATATAATTTTTTCTGGCCATGTCTTTGATTTCTATGTTTCTCGTGTGGGAGTAGTGATCATCTAAAACTAACAAAATCGGATCATCTTCTGTTGGTTTAGTAAACTTAAATGTGAAAACCACTTCGTAAAACTATCCGTTTGAATCCATCCAGATGGATGACAGGCCCATATTGATCCAGGAGGTGCGCCCTCCATTAGATGTTCTGATATGTTTTTACGGGGAAACACTATTAAGAGTGGAACAAAAGTACCAGAAGCATTCATGGCTGTCACAACGGTGACGAGTTTTCCTCTCTATTGTGATGTTATGGCACAAACCCTTTTTTTTGCTTTCAAGCCGATTATTTTATTTTGTTTATGCTGCACAACCATAATGCCTGTTTCGTCAACATTGAATAATCTATGCGGAGAAAAATTAATTTTTTCCATCTCCTTTTCAAATATGTCAAAAAATTGCGCAACGTTTTCAGCGTTAAACCCTTTAACTTTCTCAGCAGATATTGCCTGTGGTGTACGTACAGGCAACTGCGAGTGCCTGGTTAAAAACCCTCTAAGCCATTTTTTACCTGCAGACATCTTTTCGCTGCTAAATGGATGCTTTAAACCATTTCTAATTGCTAACTGAAACGCCATATATTTGGTCCTCTGCACTCCTGTTGTCTTTTGCATATCGTTCAAGGGTTCCTAAAAATTAAAAAAATTGGTAAAAAAGCTACACCTATAAAATAGGTAAGCTTACCTTTCGGAACATCGAACGTTTTTGAGGCCATAAGGTACCTACCCCATCTCTTTGTTTCTTACTGCCTTAACAGCCCTTATCATGGCATTTTTATCCCATTGCTATTTTTTTATTGTCTCTAGGCATCGGTAACAAATGTTCATTAAATTATTAAGTAATAAGAAGTTCTCCTAATATAAGATACCTCTAAATAGGGACTTCGTTGTATCTCATAAAAATGACGATAACGCCTCAACCTTCAACGCTCAAACGAAGGTATGGGGTGCCAATCAATTGCTATTGACATGTGGACCAAGCAGCGGATGAAAAAGCTTGGGGTGGATGGAAGGGTTTAGTAGGTTTCGATCCAGGTTACCAGGATGGGAACTTATTCGACTCGGGCCAGTTACTTCCACACAACAAAGCAAATAAGCAATACTTTTTAATTTCCTCACCTTTTTAGCACAAAAATCGCGTCAAACTAAGCACTAATAAAATTATGGTATTACACTAGTGCATAAAACCACATGCACGCTTCACGTTCTAGGAACAACTAAAAATAACTGCAGCTGATCTCTCATTTGACGCTCTGATGAATTAGTTTCAGCACTTGTCGCTAGATGGCGATTGTTAATTGGGAAGAAAATGGGGTATCTCATAATAGGCTCCTATCTCATATTAGGTCCCTTTCCTCTATATGTTGATATGGAAACACCCAGTACAATAATTTAATTTCCAATATCTTTTTTAAACATTTCACAAGACTAAAAATTCCAAAAATATAATTATCGAATTAAAAAAAAAATAAATGTTCAATATTTTGTTTCTCCCCTGCTAACTCTTCCGCTCACTTCTCCTTATCTCCGCTTGATCCTTATATCCTTTACTTTCCGTCTACTTCCCTAGTCTCCTTTTACTGCTATATCTTTTTTTCAAACTTTGTAATACAAACTTCCTTTTTTACCCTACTAACAAAAATTACCTACCCGCTGACAATTTTAAAAATCAACAACTCAACAAAAACCCAGACATCATGATTTTTTATTTCCAATTTCTTTATCAATATACATTGCTTCTGAAAGTTTATACCGAAGGAAGGGTGGATATATAAAAATAAATTGCAATAGTGAACTTACAATTAGAACTAATTCTGTTTCGGTCCCTATTTTCATCCTAAATCTCTACAAAATAATCAAAACACAGTTTCATAACCAAATAACCTACTTTCTTGGAAATTAGCAAGCTTTAACATGCAAGAAAACTACATGACAACAGGTGGTTGAGAAGAAATATATGATTTGCTAAATAATTATGCCAATAAAAATGAAAGTTATGCCACTAACAATGCAACGGAAGTAATATAGGTTGCATAGATAGAACATTTTATACAAAATTCTTTAAGCGACAGAAAGCTTATATTAATATTTTATATTAAAAAATTCGAAATAATTACTTGTGTTCATTCAAATAAATCAAATTATATAAAATGCGATATTTCTATCTCAACAATTTTACAAATATTCGTTTTTTAAAATCTTTCATTCTAAGTACAAACAGTTACTACTCATTTTTTACCAAACTCAATTTTATAAGTTACTTATACAAAATGGTATTTTATGATTGCTGCAACAGCTGTTTCTCGATATGCCAATAATAAATCTTCTAACCCTTACACCTTTTTAAATCAAAGAGTGTCCATCCTGTATTAAGAAGAGTCTTGGTTATATATCTACGGTTTCAACTGGTGGCAGATGCCTATTTACAGGGGTGTAATGTGCCCCGAAGGCAAATATGTAATATTGGTACAACAATATTTGGGTAACGCCATGCGTATAATGTATTTTTAAAATCTTTATCTTCCGTTTGAATTTGAATAAAAATTACCGGCCAGATATTAACATATTTTAAGTTTTGATTGCGATATTATAAAAAGTGGTGCATGTTAACTGTAGTGAGGATATCTTCCTAAAATATGCAGGCAAAATGTAAACGATATAATTTTTATCCTTATTAAATTGTCGATTTGCAAACTACGTTTTCAAGAACATGTGTCTCTTATTGGTTAATAAAATCCTCTCTTATTATATGTCAGTTATTCAATCAGTTATACAGGCATTGTTTAGATAAATAACTACTCTATATGTATTATCGTAATTTTTTGTTGTTTTTAAACTTGTTGTAACTCTTCCAATTAGTCTTTTGTTTTTCTAAAATTTGTTAAAATTATGACAATAACTAGAATGAAGATATATAAAATATGAACTCTTCACAGTTAAACAAAAAAAATTTTTTTTCAGAATCAATAGGCTTCATCCCCTTATAAAGCTTGCATTTATTTTGAAGATTTCAATTTAATATCGTTTTTGTTTAGGAGTTATGATTTTTTTATTACTTTAACCCCCTCTTATCCCCCATTTTCTTCATATTTTTTTCAGAATCAATAAGCTTCATTCCCTTATACAAGGTGTTCGATAAGTACGGTACATAACTTTAGGAGCGTATTCTGGAGCTAAAATAAAAGTATTTTTGTCATAAAATGCTTCGTTACGGAAATACAGTTTCATGAAACAAATACAATTTTTTAAATATTATCCAAATGTATGGATAGGGATTATTGCTGATCATCTTATTGGACCATACTTTTTACCCCCTCAACTGAATGGTGATTCGTATACTCAGTTTTTAAACGAAGAACTAAATGGTCTGTTAGAAGAAGTGCCTCTGCAAGTAAGAGGAGATTTATGGTTTATGCACGATGGTGCACCAGCCCATTTTAGCCTTCTTGCTCGCCAATACCTCGACAACACTTTTCCTAATCGCTGGATTGGATGCGGAGGTCCTCAAGCTTGGCCACCTCGCAGTCCCGATCTTAATCCCTTGGAATTTTATTTATGGGGTCATCTTAAATTACTCATGTATGAGACACCTGTATTACATGAAAATGATTTAAGAAATCGAATATTTCAAGGGTGTAATACCATAAGAAATACTCCAGAAGTTTTTAAAAGAGTAAGACAATCAATGAGAAGACGATTGGAATCGTGCGTTTTATTAGAAGGTGGCCATTTTCAACATTTGCTTTAATTCTTTGTTATAAGTGATTATTTATATGATTGTTATTTGTAGTTAAATAATAAAAAAAAAAAAAATAAAAATGGCTCTGTAATTATTCATGAAAAAAGTCAAGAGACCTTTTTTATTTTAAATCGAACAATCAAAAAACTAAATATTGAAAAAGAACAGCGGCGTAACACGTTTTTCCTTCCATATTTTTCAGCTATTACCTTGTTCGCACGCCACTGGTTAAACGAAATCCACTGTATTTACAGTAAAAAATGCAACGTTGCTAACTCTCAAAAGCTGCAAAAATTTAATTAAAATATCTCAAGTGGTTTTGGAAATATTTAAAAAATTGTATTTTTTTTATGAAACTTTTACACCCTGTATTTCCGTAACGAAGCATTTTTGAGACATAGTGTATATGACAAAAATAACTTTATTTTAGCTCCAGAATACGCTCCTGAAGTTATGTACCGTACTTATCGAACACCCTGTAGAGGTTGATTTTTACTAAAATTCCATGTTGAGATCGCTTTTGGTCATTGATTTTTATTTTTCTTTTATTTCAACCCCCTTTAAGATTTTATTAATATTTTTTTCAGAAGCAATAGGCTATACTAGTTTTATTTTTAATAAAAATTTCATGTTGAAATTGCTTTTCGTTTTGGAGCTATTATTTTTTTTTTTAATTTTAACTCCCCATAAATTTAATTAGAATTTTTTACTCAACCAAAGGGCTTCTACCTCTTTTGAAGCTTAATTTTTGCTAAAAATTTCAAGTTGATATCATGTTTCGTTTCTGAGCTAGGATTTTGTTATTATTTTAACCCCCATTAGAGAATTCATTTCCTTATAGAGCTTAATTGTTGCTAAAAATTTCAGGATAATATTGCTTTTCGTTTTTGATTTATGTTTTTTGTTTATAATTTGAACCCTTCTTAACCCCATATTTTTGATCAATTATTTTTTTCAGAATCAATATCCTTATAAAGTTTGTTGTTTCCTAAAGATTTCATGTTGATATCATTTTTCTTTTTTTGCTAAAAATTTCAAGTTTATATCATTTTTCGCTTTTGAGTTATAATTTTTTTTTATTATATTAACCCTCCTTAACCCATTTTTTCAGAATCTTCTTATAGTGCTTAATTTTTAATAAAAATTTCATGTGGATATTGCTTTTCGTTTTTAATTTACGATTTTTTTTTTAATTTTAACCCCCCTTAAACCCCTACATTTCAAATCAGACGTTTTACAAAATCAAAGGGATTCTTTCCCTTATAGAGCTTGATTTTTCCTGAAATTTTCAAATTGATACAATTTTTCGTTTTTGTTTTATCGTGCTGACAAAAAACGTGACATCGAACGGATCGACCGGACTGAATACATAATACTCTTCAGAGACAACTGTGTGAAGAGTATAATACTAGTGATCGTAATAACAAAGTTCTACTTCTAGCGATTTTGTTAATACGATTGCAACAATAACAACCAACAAAAATATCCAGATGTGATTTTGATTTTACCATTTATGTAAAATCCACTAGAAACTAAAGAACAAATGAAATAGGTTGTATAGGAAAGGAAACATTATATATTTATTATTTATTTATTATTATTCTAAGAAAAACAAATGCACATTCTAAACTATATTATTTGGTAAGTAGAAAGTAGCTATTATAATTTATAAAACAAAATAACAAAAATTAAATAATAACTTTTTTCATGGCCTTTGCATTTGCAAATATTTTAATAAGTTCTGTAACATTCAACTTTTGCGCTGTCATTTTCAATAGAAATTATTGCCAGTGATGATAGCCTATCTTGGAGCATCGTGTTCCTTAAATAATTTTTAATTAACTTTAACTTTGAAAATGATCTCTTCGCGGTAACAACAGTAACAGGAATCGTTAAAAAAAGAAAGCAAGCACTGACAACTTCAGAAAAACTACTCCAACAACAAGAATTTTGAATAACTATAAAATTTGCCAAATCTTTTATTGTGTATAACTTTTCTAAATCTGTTTTGAAACTTTGCCTAAATTTGAGTAAATCTTTTGAAAATTCTTATGAGATATCTGTATAATATTTTGCGTGAAGAACTTGTCCCATTTCAAACACATCATCACTGGCATTAACACATATTTCTCTTAGACTAGTGGATCTATTAAGGACTTGATTTATGGCAATATCTAATGTTTTATAAAATGTATTTATCCTAAATCGATCTTCGGAAGTTTCAATAATATAATGCTTAGATATTTCGTCAAAACTTTTTTTTGGTCGAGAAATACGTTTTTCTTCAAATTCTGTTGCGGTTCCCCATTTGAGAGCAAAAGTTATAGCTTCATTTTTAATGTCCTTAAAACTGTCTTGAAAGCCTTTTAAATTTTCTCATAGAACAGAAAACATTTTCCTAGCGTTTTGGATATCTTCATGTTTGCTTTGTAGTATCTTAGATATAGCATCTGTTGCATTTAGAACTTTGGTCTCTAGTACAATCAAGAAAACTTTATTTAAAGAAGTTAATATAATTTTAGATAAAGCTTTAAGCACACAAGTATATCTAAAACGCAAAGCATGTAAAGCGTCATGTCTGGAAGACCACCTAGTGGGCGTTAATCATTTAAGAGTAATATTACTCGATCCAGAACCCTCAAAAAATGATAACAGTAAAGCCCACTTTTTAATACTATGGCCAAAATATACATAGACATTTACAACAAAATTATAAAAGTCTAACATCAGAAACATTTTTGACAGAGTAATTTAAAACTAGGTTTAAATTATGCACAGCACAATGGACATACGGCGCATTTGGAGCAACTTCTAGAATTTTTGCCTGTATCCCATTACAAATACCAATCATGTTAGCAGAGCCATCATAGCCTTGGCCTCTAAGCTTTTCCAAAGAAAGTCCATTGGTTTTTATGCAATTAAGTATTTCTTTAGTTAGAACTTCCGCAGTTTGATTGGATACATGCACAAACCCAAAAAATTACTCCTTAATTAAAATTTTACTAGGAAGAGAATTTTCATATATGATGGAAACATATCGAATTACTAAACTGAGCTGGTCAACTTTTGAAATGTCTTAGGTTGTGTCAATAATAACAGAAAAAAAAAAGATGATAACTTAATGTCATCAATAATTTTAGTTTTAATTGCATTTCCTAAAAGACAAATTACTTAATTTTGTACAGCGGGACTTAAATAGGTAATTAAGTTTTTAGTCTTATTTTCCAATAAGTGCTTTAAAACAAGATCATATTTGGCCAACAGCTTAATAACTGACAAAAATATGCCCGAGTTGCTTGAATCCAAATGTTCAGTATGTCCTCTAAATGCATTACTGGTGCAATGAGAACCTGTCCTACGGCCGCAATGGAGGTGATCTTAAACCTCACCCCTCTACATTTGATGATAGAGAATGTGGCAAAAAGGACACGATATAGAATGATCAGGAGCGGAGTAATCAGACGAAAGTCTACTTGCTTCAGGACTAAAGATACCTGGGACATGCCCCAGGATGAAATGCAAAAGAAGTACAGTTTTGTGAAAAACTTCAAAACCACAGAGCTGGGCTGCAAGAAAGAATGGAGCCAAGAATCCATCGCGCTTGCAACCGAAAGACGTGCTATTCAGTGGTACACAGACGGTTCCAAAACCATAGAAGGAACTGGAATAGGAGTGTATGGGCCGAGAACCAAGCACTCCGAAAGCTTGGGAAATTACCCAAGCATCTTCCAGGCGGAAATTCACGCCATCGAGAAGTGTATCCAGTTTAACATCGAGAGAAACTATCATAGACAAGAGATTATCATCATGTCCGATAGTCAAGCAGCCATCAAAGCGCTGAGTTCTTACGTAATCAGCTCAAAAATGGTATGGAGATGCCTAGAACAATTGAATGAGCTAGGCGAGAAAAATAGAGTTACTCTCATTTGGGTCCCGGGACATAACGGGGTACAGGGTAACGAGATTGCAGATAGTCTTGCAAGGAAAGGGGCTCAAACACCCTTTGTAGGACCTGAGCCGTTCTGCGGTATCAGCAGTAACATAATATTAGAAGAGATTGAAAAAGAATTGGGTAGTAGAAGAACCGATAATTGGAACAATCTCTTGGGGCTGAGACAGGCCAAGATACTTCTGGGTGAATATAACCAAAAAAGATCGGAAGCCTGCATCTGCCTGAGCAAGAACAGGCTACGTATTGTAACAGGGATCCTTACCGGGCACTGCCGACTAAAAGGACACCTAAGTAAACTGAGAGTAGTAGAGGATAGTGAGTGCAGATTCTGTGAGGAGGAGGACGAAACCTCCATTCACATCCTAACTGAATGTGTAGCACTCCAGAATCCAAGGGCACTATATCTAGGAGGATACCAAATAGAAGAGGGAGACTTACCTAACTTGAAGCCACTTCAAATCCTACACTTCCTTGAGAAAATAGGATTGGAAGGGTCGCTATAGGCATTGAGACATTTCCTTAGTGCAGTGGTGACAGAAGGGGGCACAATAGATCTTTTAGGTCGCAGTGTATTAACACCCCATTATCAATATAACATAACATGTCCTCTAAATGGCATATTGCATGAAGACAACATTAATGATACTTGAATTATTCTTTCTGTAACTTGTGCCCAAAAAGAAATTTTTGACTAAATTTGCGACTCTTGCTCTCTATCAATTGTTTTATTTAACCGCCACCTATCATATATTGTACAACTTAAGTTATGGTCAGAATCTTCTTCATGATGAGAAATACCTCGCGCAAGATGAAACCAGTCATTAAATCCTATTGCAAAAGAACTTTTTGTTTTTTTAGAAAATAGCCACCATGGTTGACAATAACACTAATTTAATAAAAATAAATAACACAGCCACATTCTTTCAGTTTTCAAACCGGATTTTTATTATAATGAAATTCAGAAAATTCCCTATTATTTACATCTTTTGGATATGGTCCTAAAGGCCGACAAGGTCCATTATCTATTATAAACCGCCTTTGTTCTACTGATCCGTAAAAAAAGCCCTTTATCAGTTTTATAACTATTATGATCTTTTATTAAAAATTCTGTATCCATCACATGTTCTTCTTCATCAAAATGTTTTTCTTTTTCATTTTCAGTGCATTCACTGCATTCTCCTTCATTTTCATCCTGGCATTTATTAATAATTTCAGTTAAATTATTTTCTGAATTATCATTGATAGAACTGACAGAAGCGCCTACTAAAAAGAATACCTTAGCGCGCGGCGTAATTAATAAATGAATTATTAGAACTTACCATTAGATTCATTAGATGAGTGACTGATGCTACTCTTATCTTTAACTTGAAAAAATGTGTCTATTTTTTTTTTAATTTTGCTTTGTATTCCACAACTTTTTTTCTCTTAGCGAATCCCGATTGATGTTTGTAATTCATTACTTTACCACAAGTACTAAGTAAAATATAAAATCACGAAGAAATCTCAATTTTTTAGGCTATATTATAATATGCCGCAATCCGCAATGCCGTCCAGTCGCCGGTCGCCGAGAACAAATTAATAACCATCAAATAGCAGGATTTTACACGTTCGTATCGTAGGTTTCACTCCCTGCTCCCTGTCCAAATTTTGCGCGGATGCCGGTTTTTGTTATTTTTCTTTCGCCCTGTCCGAATTTTGCACGGATGCCGATTTTCGTTATTTTTCTTTCGGCGTTGGTACGAGACTGTCTTTTTGTATGCTTTAACCGGGCCCCCAAGGGCCCCGGGCCCTGGTTCCACCGAACCACTAGCACCATTGTAGTTACGCCACTGTTTTTAGTCACATTTTCAGCTCGAAGCAAAAGAAGTTCTTTAACGAGAAGAGCGCATTATTTTCTTGGTTTTTGAATTACAAAATCTCTAATAACTTCTTCTTGATTAAAACTCTGTATTTTCTTGAGTGTTCGTACAACCACGCCCTTAAATTTGGCAAAAAGCGGGAGTAGCCATTTTATTTGTTTTTTAATATTCTTTCACTAGGTGTGTTTTATTGGTTGCTAAGTACACATGTCAAATTTTCGATTAAATAAATTAATTTAATCCAATGTTTGTATTTTGCATGAAGATTAATTTCGTATTGATTACAAGAATGATCCATCAATCAATAAACTGTCGAATACATTACAATCAATAGTCAAAGCTAATTAAATTTAGTTGGCTGACACTGAAAAATGTGAATAGTTATAGAATGTAATCGATTTTCTATATTTACCATTACTCAAATATAATACTTAGTCATAGTTAAAACTTTACAGAAAAGTTTTTTGATAAAGTAGTTTTCAAATTTGTAGGGGTAATATTGTGATAAATAAAATTAAATAACAATAAATAAACAACAATGGACGTATTTTTTTTATATTTCATTTTTTCCAAAATAAAAAAATAATAAAAAGATTGCTTATATTGGGTATTGCGCCCACGTCGCGAAATTAAAAGTTGATAAATGGAATACTTTACTCTATGGACGACCATGAAGTCTTATGTTAAATAAATTATCTAATCAAAATTTGGTATTTAAAAAAAAATGTAAAAATAATGTAGTTACTTTTAAATTATTTTAATAATTGATAAAAATAAAGATTTAGAATATAAGGTCAACTCGGGGAAGTGCGTATTCGGGGGAAGTGCATTTTACTGCTCTGATAATAATAACGGTTCATTTTATGCAGCAGTGGGTATTTTTGTGTGTTCTTTGGATACTTTCTTTTAGTGTTTGGCTACACTGCGTCTCACGTGACCAAGCTTTGTGCATCTGTCAAAACAGTCTCAATTTAGATCTCATTCTACACATGTGGTGCTGCGTTTATTGTACTTTTTTCCATTCTACAGTGACTTTTTGTTTTTCAAAAGATGGTAAGCAGCTTAATTTTAAATCGTGTTTTTAAGTTTTGATATTGTTTTCACAATGTTTAATCATATTAGGCATAAAATTAGCAAATATGATCATTCCCCTCCAAAATAGGTTGAGAGGCAAGTGCGTTTTTACACCATGGGGATAGTGCAGACGCGTATGCGCTTCCCCCTTTGTCTAATTTTTGCGCTTTTTTAAATTATTTTATGAAAGTGCTTTTGTTGTGATTTTTAGAGCCAAAATGGTGCGCAATTACAAAAGAAAAACGAATAAAGGCCAAAGTTATACCCCTCAAGACCTCCAAAATGCAGTTGATGGCGTAAAATCTAAAAGACTGACATTGAAAGAGGCTTCAGAAAGATATTCTATTCCAAAAGCTACCATAACTGACCATGTTAAAAACAGAAGGGTTGTGAAGTCAAAAACATTTGGGAGACCGACAGCTTAGATCAATTGGGTAGACTCATTAAACTAATGGAAAAATACGGCTACGGCTTGTCAAAGAAAAACGTTTTACAACTGGTGAGCGATTACATAATTAAAGAAAAGATCTCAAACCCGTTCAAGAATAACTTTCCTGGAGAAGAGTTGTGGTCAGGTTTTAAAAAAAGACAACGCTTAAGCATTAAAAAACCGCAAAATGTGGAAGTTGCCCGAAAAAAAGCTCAAGATCCTTTTGTCATATTCAATTATTTTAACCAACTAAAACTAACTTTGGAAGAACTCTATATTGAATCAAAAAAATGTTTGGAACCTTGATGAATCGGCATTTAGTCACGATCCGTCTAAAACTAAAATAGTAGGAGAAAAACGACTGCCTGCTACAAGAACTGTTAGTGGCCCTGGCAGAGAAAACATCACTTTCCTACTGGCTTGTAGTGCAACTGGAGACAAGTGTCCTCCATTGTTTATTTTCAAAGGAAAAAACGTTTGGAACCAATGGGTTTCTAACGAAGATGAAGGATTTCCCGATGCAACATTTGCCGCTACTCAAAATGGCTGAATGGAGTCTTCTGTATTCCTGAATTATTTTGCACATTCCTTTGAAAAGACAGCAAATCCGTCCCCTAGTAATCCCGTTCTTCTCATCTACGACGGTCATGCAACTCACATTTATTTAAAATTAGTGGAATTGGCTGCGAAAAACCACGTGACAATTATTTTACTGCCTCCTCATTCAAGCCATTTACTTCAGCCCCTCGATCTGGCAGTTTTCAAGTTCATTAAATCATCGTGAGATGAGTGTCTCTGCGAAAGGTTGAAACAACAAGGCTGTCAGAAAATTTCTAAACGATCAATGACGATAAAAATAGGAGAACTATGGAAAAACTTCGATACGGACATTATTAAAAATGGATTCAGGAAAGCTGGCATCTTTCCGTTTAATAAATATATCATTCCTGAAGAAAATTTTGACCAACTATCGTTGGAACGATGGAAATCATTGCAGTTCGAAACTGTTCAAATGGCAGCACCCGAACTGGATCAAGTTGCAGCACCCGAAATGGACAAAGTTGAAGCATCCGAAATTGACCACCTAAAACTTATATGATTGCAGGTTTTGAAAAAGACAAAAATGACCAGGTTAAAGCCGTCAAAATTCATGACGCTACCTTATCGGGAAGCAACGTAGAGCAGGTGCAGAACTCTCTCAATACTTTCGAAAAATTGCTATCAACTATTTCGTCCCATAATCAGAGAGGACCGCCAGCTAAGAAAAGCAAAGTTTGTTTAGGATCAAATGTCATCACATCTCAGGAGTGTATGAAAATTTTGAAAAACAAGGAGGATGCCGAGAAGTAAAAAAAAGCTATGAAAGAAAACAAAGAAACCAACAAAAAACAAAAAAGGAACAGAAAGCCAATAATAAAAAACCAAAGAAGACAAAAGAAAATCAAAAGAAAAATCGAAGTTTGAATTGTCATCATCCTCTGAAGAGGAAGAACTGCCATTTAATATGTGCATTGATGAATCTGATGAAGATTTTAGAGAAGAAATACCTACTGAAACAGAGTTTGAAATAGATGACCTACCAATCCATCTCGAGACAGAATTGAAAATTAGTGATCCCGAAAACAATCTGGTTCCATTCTTAAAACCAAACGAATCAATAACTTTGGAAGTTGCAGAAACTGGTATTTGTTCGTTTGAAACAGTTGATCAAGTTCCTAACTCCAATAATAGAGAATATCCTTCTGAAGCTTCGGTTGTGCCAAGAAAACCAGGGGATTTCGTTCTAGTCAAGTATGAATCTACCAAAAAAACTGTGAAAATTTACCTAGGAGCAATCAAAGAAATATATGATTCAAAAGAGTGTTTTGTTAAATATTTACGCTCTGTAGATAAAGAAAAGAAGACTTTCAAGTTCCATAAGACTGATCAAGACACTGTTCCAATGCATGAGATTATAAATACAGATGTTCCGGACTTTGAGATGGATTCTAAAGGCCGCTATGTATTTAAGGATCCTGTGCCAGTCGTAGAATAAATATTTGTTATGTTGAAAGTATCTATCAAAGTTTGTATAACAGTTATTTTGTATTCTAAATGTTTTCTAAAAGTTTATGTTTCTAGTAAAATCTTAAGATTTAAAACCAAAATATTAATTTGACTATATCTTTCTTAATGTTACAGATAATTAAGTTCTGCAAAAACTGACCGATTCGAAATTTTACATATTTTTTGCTCATACCTCGGATAATTATCATAAGCATCTAAATAGAAAGAAAGAGGTCTGAAATGCACTTGCCCCATAAACTGGGTTAAGTATTCGTTTACTCAATGGTTAAGTGCATTTCTGTGAGATTGCGACCAATTTATTTTTTTTGTAATAAATCCAAATTTTCAGGTAAAAATACTTTCGGATTATCATTATTAAAGGTTGTACAAATATTAGAATGCTTAAAAAACTATATAGTACGATGATCTCTAGTTTTTATCTTGATTTTACAGTCAACTTTGAAATTGAAGGTATGCACTTCCCCGAGTTGACCTTAGGTATAAAAATCAATGTTAACAATTTTATCATCCAAACGATTTTACTAATAATGTGGATATTTACTGTAACTCAAAACCTTTTCTGCTAAATTTACAGAACAATTGAGTAAATTAAAAGCTGGGTATATAAAGTTGGGAACCTATTAGAACCCAACCCGTAAAAAAATACCAATAATTGTTATTCATTCATTATTATTGAAATGCTGTGCTGTAATAATAAATATTATTATTACTACTTTAAAATGCAAGTGTTTATTATTTCGTACACATATTTGGACTGTCAAATATTAGTGAGACTTTAAAGTAGCAATGAAGTAGAGATGGTGGTGTTACATTACCAGAGAACTGTGAAATAATCATTCAAAAAAACAATTAAAATTAAAGATAAAATCCTCAAAAGCAATACCATATTAAAATTTTATTGTAATATAAATACTTGTGCGACTAATTTCGGCCTCACAGAGCATCTTCAGGCGATTAAAAATAAATTGTTAACATTATCTATAAGTCAATAACATGGATCTATATTGTAGCGTTACAGTATTTCAAACGGTTTCGAAAATGTTAATTAATTTCCTTTATATTTTCCTAAAACTTTAGCACCCTGTATTTTTGCTTCGGAACTTCTTTGGAACATAGTTTATAAAGCAATCTATCACTAATTTTGCACACTCTTAAATATTGGCGTATCATTAAGGAATACCCTGTATACTATAGCCTTAAATGTTTCTTATATCCGTAGACTGTGGCTGGTCAAAGATAAATAATAAAAAGAAAATAATTTTGGATTATTTGCAATATACTACTTTTTTAAAAATATTGTTTTACAATTTTGTGGCAAAGTTTCTATTTTTGATTTTATTCATAGTTTTATTTTAGCTATAAAATAGGTTAATTTTAATATATTTTATAGATAATCTGGGATCTGATTAAATAGTACAGTTTTGTGAAAAACTTCAAAATCACAAAGCCATATCGTGCTTGCAACCGAAAGACATGCTATTCAGTGGTATACGGATGATTCTAAAACCATAGAAAGAGCTGGAACAGGAGTGTATGTGCCTATAACCAAGCACTCCGAAAGCTTGGGAAAATACCCAAGCATATTCCAGGCGGAAATTCACGCCATCGAGAAGTGTATCCAGTTTAACATCGAGATAAACTGTCGTAGACAAGAGATTATCATCATATCCGATAGCAAAGCAGCCATCAAACCACTGAGCTCTTACGTAATCAGCTCAAAAATGGTATGGAGATGCTTAGAAAAATTTAATGAGCTAGGCGAGAAAAATTAGTTACTCTAAATTGGGGCCCAGGACATAACAGAGTACAGGGTAACGAGATTGCAGATAGTCTCGCAAGGAAAGGGGATCAAACAACCTTTGTGGGACCTGAGCCGTTCTGCGGTATCAGTAGTAACATAATATTAGGAGAGATTAAAAAAGAATTGATCAGTAGAAGAACCGATAATTGGAACAATCTCTTGGGGCTGAGACAGGCTGAGACAGGCTAAGATACTTCTGGGTAAATAAAACCAGAAAAGATCGGAAGCAAGAACAGGCTACGTATTGTAACAGGGATCCTTACTGGGCTTTGCCGACTAAAAGGACACCTTAGTAAACTGAGAGTAGTAGACGATAGTGAGTGCAGATTCTGTGAGGAGGAGGATGAAACCTCCATTCAAATTCTAACTGAATGTGTAGTACTCCAGAATCCAAGGGGACTATACCTAGGAACATATCAAATAGAAGAGGGAGATTTACCTAACTTGAAGCCACTCCAAATTCTACACTTCCTTGAAAAGAGAGGTTTGGAAGGGTCGTTATAGGCATTGAGACATTTCCTTGCTGCAGTAGCGAAGGGGGCACAATAGATCCTTAGGTCGCAGTATATTAACACCCCATTCCCAACATAACGTAACAAGTAATGAAACATTTATGATTATTACAATCTAATAATTAAGATAAATTAGCAATTTTATTCTAACCCAGCTTATCTAGGGATGAAAAACTTCATGAACTAAGATTCTACTCACTAGTGTACCTTAGAGTCTAATTATTTAGTTACACTACCGTTAACACTTAACCGCACTATACTCTGCTTTAATCTAACATCACTGAACTAGCTCAAAAGGCTTGGTTTCCTTGAGTCTTCTTATTAAAATGGCATTGTTGAGGAGCTGGATAATCAAAAAGGTTTCCATGTTGGAGCAGTCATTGTTGGTGACTACTGGCAAATTTTTGTATTGTATTTTCAACAATCCCCACTTTAAGGTCCCAATGAAGATCAGTATTGCGGCAATACCATGGTGCATTGATGATATTCCTTAATACTTTATTCTGGAAACGTTGAATAACTGTGATGTTACTTTTACTGACACAACCTCAAAGCTGGAGAATCGTTTCATTTCTACCAATTCCTTTAAATGAACCAATCTGAAACAAATTATAGGTAATTAAAAAGAATTTATACAAATTATTTTATTAACAATAGTTTTATTAATATGGTTTTAAATTAACTGTAACAAAATAAACAATACTCATGCCTAAACAAAACACGAAGCTCCACTTTTCAATCAGCTGTAGAATTAATAAATAAAACTGGTGGAGGGATAGCAAATGTAGGTTATATTTAAATAAAAATTTAAATACAATATTTCAAAAACACTTCTGAAATAATGTGTGCTGTATGGGTAAATAGGTTTAGCGAAAACAGCACAACCCTCTTATTTAGTTTGTAGGTCCCATTTTCAATGACGGTACTAGTTATTTAATCTGTTCTCTTTCTAGAATTTTTAAATTATTTCGTCACTAGAGGACCAAAATTGGGAAGCCTAGAAAAGGACAGATGCAATTGGCATATTATTTAATATTCCTTATATTTAGTGTTAAATTATTATAAATGTAAAATTTTTTTTTGAAGTAATTTTCAACTTCACGTTTAACAGCATTCCAAGTATTAGACCTATAGAAAATAGCGGTATCATCATCAAAGCTTGTAACTTTTGCATGTGTATTCTGTGTAAGCAAACAGTTTATATATAGGGTGTTCCAAAAATGTTGTTTCAAACTTAAAGAGATTATGGGGGACATAGTTAAAAACAATTTTTGCACAGAGCCCCTAGTCAAAAATTAGCCGTTTTGCTTAAAAAGTTACCTTCTTGAATGTAAAAAACGTCAATATCTTTATTTTTTATTACAAATAAGTAAACTAAAAATTATATTAAGGTTTCAAAACGACGTCCCCCATCGTAACATAAATCGCGCACCCGTTGCAAGATTTGCGAAACTTGCTATACGTGAAGAGAGGCTGCCATTACCCTTCTTAATAATTTTGCTTGGGTATCTACAGGAGTTTTATACGTTGCCCTAGAGAAAAAATCCAATAGGGTTAAATCGGGACTTCGTGGTGGCCACCAATCCATCGTGCAGGAAATTGTTGGTTTATGTGATTTTGTACAGTACGGTACACCGTCATATTGGAACCACATTCTAGTTCGTATACCTATAGGAACGTGTACATTGTCTAATGAGCTGAGGAAGTACGCCTTGCAGAAAATGTAACTAGATGTTAACAGTTATCAGGTACGGAAAAATTAAAAACTCGTCAACAATACCGGTCCTCATGTTAATGGCAAATTGCTGTTGGTGAGCTCTCACCCATGCGGCGTGAGGACTGTGATCATCCCATATGTGAATAGAATGATCGAACCAAAATCTGGTTGGTTTGCGATACGCTTCAAAATCCATTGGCAAAAATGTACTCGTGGCTGGTAATCTAGCAAACCCAGTGCCTGCACTTTTTGAAGGTGACAAAGATGCAACAGCTGCTCGTGAAGTACTCGCCACACTGTTTGGTGGGCAGTTTTCATTTGATTCGCTATTGCACGTGTGCTGATGCTAGATTGTTCAGCAATTCGTTCTTAAACGTCTTCTTCAAAGGTAACTGTTCGTGCAGTTCGTGGATGTCCGGATCCTCCTGATGGTTTAAAACTGGTTTTTTTCGTAATCGACGATGGACTGCATTCTCTAGTATTGCATCTGGCCTCGCCATAAATAAGATGCATATCTGCATACTCTTCACACGTAAAATCAACCATTTTCACAGTTGAAATGCAAAACTTTCTCGTATAGGAAACGAATGTGAAGCACTTTAGCTACGATTTCGATTAAAATTAAATTCTCAAAAACATTGAGTTTAGAAATGCAATTGTAATAAACTTTTATTGGGACACAAAAAAATGTTTATTGTTTCTTATTCGTTTTGTTTAATCTATTATTTATCTTTAATTCAAACTATTTTCTGATAAAAATTAAATTAAAGCAAAACAATTGGTATTTTAAGCAAAAATTACTCTGGAGCCAAAATGGCTCATTTTTGACTAAAGGTTCCTATGCAAAAAATGTTCACCACAATGTTCCCCATAACCTCTTTAAGTATGGCACAACCCTTTTGAAACAACCTATATAAAAATAAATAATATAGGCTCCAGTACAGTACCTTGGAGTATACCTTAGGTAATAATCCTAGCCTTGCTTATGTTCCCGTTAATCTCTTTTGTTTTTTCCTGTTTTAAATATAGCTTTAATTAATCCTGTTTCTAGTGATGTGGGAAAAATACCAGAATTAAAAGGTATATTAATTATCTAGGTTAAGTATACGAGATTTCTTTTCAGATTTCCTTTAAAGTGTTGACTGTAATGTTACCTATTCTTGGCGATTTTTTATTTTTTAACTTCTTCATTTGTCGGAACAGGAATTTTTTGGGCATAATATTTTGACTTAGGTCATTAAAAAGGTTATTAAATTCATTGACTATTTCTATTTTGTTATGTCTTATTTATATGTAGGTATACTATAATGTATGTATACTATAACGGATTAATTACACAGCCCCACAAAAAAAAGTGTTCAGACTTGGCAGTCGAACATATGTATTTCCACGCTGAATCCGATCCCGAGCTCAGAAATTGCCCTCCACGTTTGGAATTGGCCCCAGGTGCCAAAAATGGCCTCTATAAGGCCTGAAAGATGGATTCCGAGATGAGGCGTAGTTGAGGGTGCATTCTAAAGCCAAAGTAAGGTTTGTGGTCGAAAAGTTCACGGACAACTGGAATTCCCCGTGCGGGCCGGAAAAATTGCCCGGCAGGGGCCGGAAAATCGTGTTTCGGACGTCGCAATGGCATCAGTGGTATTTTTATGTACTTCTGAATTCTGAAATGAATACCGTGCTCGAAAAGTTTATGGTCAACTAAAATTTTACGTTTGGGACCGAAAAAATGGCGCCTCAGGGGCCGGAAAATCGTGTTTCGGACGTCGCAATGGCATTGCTGGTATTTTTATGTATTTTTAAATTCTGGAATGAATACCGTGCTCGAAAAGCTTGTGACCAATTGTAATTCACCATTTGGGACCGGGAAAATGGCCCCCTAGGGCCGAAAAATCGTGTTTCGGACGTTCCTAGCGCTACAGTGGTATTTCTATGTCCTTATTTATGCCATAGTTCTCAAACTTAAACTGTGCTCGAAAAGTTTATGACTAACTGGAATTTTACGTTTGGGACCGGGAAAATAGCGCCTCAGGGGCCGGAAAATCGTGTTTCGGACGTCGCAATGGCATTGGTGGTATTTTTATGTATTTTCAAATTCTGGAATGAATACCGTGCTCGAAAAGTTTATGACCAATTGTAATTCACCGTTTGGGACCGGGAAAATGGCCCCCTAGGACCGGAAAATCGTAATTGGGACGTAGTAATCGAGTGATATTCTCACGAAAATTGATTGAAGCCAATGTTCTTCTGCTCTAAGAATAGATTTGACGTCGAGAAAGTTTCATCACGCTCCGTTACGGCCTTAATTCAAGAATTACTGCGTCTATCCTTTAGCTATGTATTCCTCTACACTCAATTGTCAAGTATAAAGAGAAGTTTAAATGATACAGTATGGAGTCCCCGACTTTTCTTCCTCATACATACAGTGAGGTATACGGGGATCTCTAATAAAAAACAGTAGTCTCGATTGTGTAAGGAAAACCCTCTCAGATGACGTTGAGGCCAAAGTTCCGGTACACCAGGTCGCCGGAGGTACGTCTTCGTGATGGAATTTGGATTCCGCGTGCCTTTAAACCCCCATGACGATTTTCGGTTTGTCTTTAGCGATTGTGTCTGGAGAACCCTTGGAGACAACGTTTCGGGGCACTAAGTATTCGGGGATCGTTTTCGACGTGAAATTTGGACCAAGGGCCCCAAAAATACCGCTACAATGTTTTTCGGCTTGTTTTTGTCAATCTTGGCAAGAAACTTCTCGTAAATGACGTCCACGCGCCGGTTCCAGCGCACCAGGTGTTCAGGGGGTATTCGCTGATATTATATTTGAATTCAGCAACCCAAAAAACCCCCTAGTGCCGAGTTTCTCTTTTTACCCGCGTGAATTTTGGGATAGTCCCCGTAGATAACGTTCATCGACGTTCCTGAGCTCCAGGTCGGCTGTGGTTCAATTTGAACATCATAATCGTGATAAGCGACCTCGAAAACCCTCAGGAACTCGATTTGGGCGAGTCCTGACTCTTCCACCTTTCAGGCCATATAGAGGCCATTTTTAGCCCCTGGGGCCAATTTCAGACGTGGAAGGCCATTTCTGACCTCGGGATCGGATTCAGCGTCGAAAAATACATGGGAATACATAAGTCCGATCGGCAAATCTGAATACTTTTTTTTGTGGGGCTATGTTATTAGTTTTTAACCTCTATTTTTTTAAAAAGTAGTACATTTTTGAAAGTATCATCGAAATTAAGTAAAAATTTTTGGAATCTATATTGTGCCATCAGAGCAAGTATCTCTGAAGTACATGAGTGTTACATCCTCTGTTCACTTTGAAATACTAAGAAATGGATCTAGTCTTCAGATTCGGTTACTCTATTAAAGATGAAAATTTCTAATAGAACCGTACTTAAATTTTAATGATACTTGATCCGCTTTTTCCCTTGTTTATGTTTTTATTTAGAATTTTAACGTTAAATGCTTAACAAAAGCTTTCATGAGAAGCATTTTATTTTTTTAATTACAATTTAACATTTAATAAAAATTATTTATAAAGACTTTAATCTTTAAAGTTTGATTGAAAAATCGGCTGTAATAAATATAAATAAAAAATATTGATCGTTAAATCTCTATGGTTATTACAGAAACCCATCTCTAGATTTTCAAAAGCGGCATCCCATGACAATAGTCTCTGGCTAAGAAAAGAAACTTAAAAAATATCCTATTATTATTTCTTTATATAACTGTAAGTTTGTTACGTGTTACCTTCTGGCTGGAGGAGCATCAAATACGTTTTTCTAAAGGCGATGAATATATGAAATGTGATAATGCGAGATGAAGATTGTCATTAGCGATTCCTTGGGTACCATACCGATGGCCGGTAGGTCCATTAGACATTACACATTCAGTTACTTTACTTTTATTCATTGTTTGATTAAAATTGTTCTAGTATATTATGAATCATTGCTAATTTACTGAGTACAATCTACGCGAATGCGGTTTCATTAGGCAGTTTTTTTTAATAAAATGCATTAGACTTGCAGATGATGATGATTAATTTAACGTGTTGAATGGCATGTTAAAGAAAAGATATTTAAGTAGTTGCAACTACCTGTTAAAATTGTTTTTGTTCCTTGATCGTTTTTGGACTATACCTTAATAACAACTACAGTTAATAATCTAGAAACTATATTGTCATTATAGTTTAGAGAGAATTTTGTGGATTGCAAAATTACTCAATTAGTTCCAGACACGAACTTATGTAATTTGTTACACCAGCCGCAGCATTATAATTGTGATCATAGATAAATTAATAAAGAAGATAGTCGGATCCCGTGTTAATTTTAGGAAACAAATAGTGCTGTGAATTAGTATGGAAAGGATTTTTTTTGAACTACACTGGCTGATTGACTTGCCAGTTAGAGGCTGAATAAGAAAGAGAGGTGAATAAAAAAAGAAGAGCTTTAAGCGAACCGCGCTTCATTCAAATATAATTTATTATTTATTTATATTTTTTTGGCATTCATTACTTTAAAAAAACTAATATTTACATCAAAATAATGCATTTAACATAAATATTAGTTTTTTTTTCGTAATAAAACCCCAAAAAATATAAACAAAAAATATTTACATTAAAATAAAATATTTGAAACATATATTTTAATTATTTATTATACAGTAATACATACATACATGAGCTCAAGATTAAATAAAAATTGTAAGTAAAATGAATAGTAGGAAGTCTCCCCCATTCTTGTAAAAATGGACCATATTTTGTTGGGTGTCCGATGTTTCCTATAAAAACAAAACAAAAAGTGTACATATGTCTTATTGAACAATTTCTCTTATCAAATATTAATAAAATACAACTTTTTCTCTTTAGGACTTAAATTTCTGATTCTACTTTTATTTATTTATTGTTTTTCTTCGTTTCAAGGGTCGTTCAAATTGTTCATCACTAATTATTAAGTTTGCAACTAATTTCTTGTTTTTCTTATCCTGCTATATTTGGGCTTCAGCCTCAACTTATTCTAAAATCTAATTCTCAGGTTGTATATTGGAACTGGATGCACAATCTAATGAAATTGGTACAGAATGTCCAACTAACAGTTTACATTTTTGATGAAACCCTACTAAAAGACTCAGGCAAAATGGTCTGCACAAAGATAGCGAGTATTATTATCTAAAGTTAAATTTAAAGTCTTAAACCAGTTCTGGCAAATTTTAATATCGGAAGGAAAATGAAAAAGGTTTAATAGGTATTTGATTATCCAACTTTCTGAATTTTAGAATAATACTTATTTAAACAATTAGGAGCTGAACAAGAATACTCTCGAGAATACTTAACTATACCCGTGCCAGGCATTTTTTGTTTCAAATATTAAAACAGAATTGAAAATCCATGAAATATGAAATTATATAAGGTTAAGAAATAAATCTACACATCTTTAATATTAAATTAAATTGCTAATACTTACTAATTACATCAAATCAATACTGTTTATCTTCTTAAAAATAACTTGCCGATCTTTAGAACTTTCATCATAATTCATAAAATAAGTTTTATCATTTCATTATCATATTTGGCCTTCCGCCATCACGGTTTTTCATTTTTTACGAGGTTGTCAACTCCTTTTTTTTTAAATTCCAGCAATAGTATGGACATTGTATGGATGCTATGGTGCGCATGTAGATTGATAAAAAATTAAAGTAAGATGAATTTGAAATAACTCCCATCTCATGAAAGTTTACGGTAACCGGCAACATCGCTTTCATACTATTGCGGTGGTGGCGCTAACTAATAGTATGCTGGGAACTACAACGTGTTGACAGTGGCGTGTATTTAAAAAATTCATCTTGTTTTATTAATTTATTTATGTTTGTGATCATAAGATCTCTGACACAGACTGTCATCCAAGCCAGGGCCCCCGCAACTGCGCGTACAATAAACAAGGTACTAAGACACTAAAAAAAATCAAAAATGTTTTTATCTCAATTCATGATAATATAATCAATAATGTTATCGAAGTATATGTTCGTTGATATAATGATCTATTCCTATTGTGACAGAAAACATATCTATTTTTGAAATCAAATAGCTATTCAATTAGCGTTAATTATAAATATAATAAAATCTATAGGTTAGTTAATTCTGTGTGCAATATGAAATACCATGAATATCCGTATAAAGTATAAACTTGTCGATTTTTCCTATCCAGACTCGAATACTGTACGAACGACGAGTAAATTTCAAATTAGTTCTTGTCGATTTTTCCTGTCCAGACTTGAATACTCTAAGAACTACGTTTTTCCTGTCTAGACTCGAATATTGTACGACGAGTAAGTTTCATATTAGATCTTGTCGATATTTTCTGTGCATACTTGAAGACTCATCTACGAACCACGAGACCACGAGTATAAATAAAACTGCAGGAGGCGTCGTAATCCAAATAGTTAATATTTTATTCGGCTACGTGAAGGTCAAAAACCAAGGCGCAAAGTTATAGTTATAAATATTCGACGGAGTGCTTTATATTTTGTGTTAATTGTGTTGTAATTAAATTTTATGAACTGGTAAGTACATACCTACATAATACCTATGTATTTGACTTGATTTATGCCCGATTTGCCTGTTCCCATTTCGCCTGACCAATTAAAATTTCCCGATTCGCCTGACAATTCAAATAGTTTATTCGCTTTACGCTTCGTAAATTTGAAAAAATATTTAGTTTTTATTTTACTAACTTTTATTATACTGGGTGCTCTATATTTTTTGTTTATATCAAATTAAATAACCATAACATTTTAATTTAGTTTTATGTTCATTTATTATAATTATTCATTTGTTAGTAATAGATTTCTTTACAGCAAATACATATTTATTACCTGAGCAGGTCAGGAGAATCGCAACTATTTTTTTCCGTTTAACATGTAATCAGGCAAAACGCTACCAAAGCGTACCAAATTTTTATGTCAGGCGAAACAGGAATATACCTTTGACTTTAACTTACTTCGGCTATTAATAAGATATTGTGGAAAATACTACAAAAGTAATTCAATACTTTCACATCTGAAAATCCGGAAATGTGATTTTTTTTCCTGTGTTTATTATTTTTTCTGTTAAAGTTTGTACGCTAAAACCTGAATTACCCTCAATATTAAATGCCATTACCAATTTTTGATCTAGTATTCCTTAATTTCTAGGAGCCACAGAAGAGAAAACGACCTTCTGGTGCAAAATTTCGAGAGCAAAAAAAGTTAGAGTCCAAGAAAGGGAGAAGATGACTGGCAGTATGAAACATTTCTTGCGAAAAAGTCAAGTTTCCAACACAGAAACGATAGAGGAAGGTGAAAATACAGTTTCTGAAGCGGCGGCATCACCATCTTCTGCAACATGTGAACCATCAACATCATCATCACTTATAGAAAATATATTCTCTATACCTTCGACCATCCCAACAATGACGGCTACAAGTGACACTTCTGACGATGAAGTTTCTACTTAAGCGGTGACTGAGAATACTAGTATTCTTATATTCGGTTTATGGCCCAGAAGCATTACCAACGACGAAGTCAGAATATTGGTTGACTGTGGTCCTCCTTTGATAGGAAACAATTATCAATTTCCAGCTAATAAAGACAAAGACAAAAGAAAATGTTCAAGCAAGTACTGTCAGAAAACTATGAAATGGAGAAGAAGCAAATAGAATTTGGCTCATTTACTCAGTTTCGAAAAAATCGATATTTTGTTTTTGTTGTAAAATTTTCAGTAAGACTTTCTATAGTTATTCTGATACTCATGGTTTTTTTGATTGGCAACATGTTTCCTTAGCCATAAAAAGACATGAAACATCAATTGTACATAATGTTCACATGAATAAATGGATGAATTTAAAAAATATATTAAAATTATCCACAACCGTAAACGATCATCACTTACGGGTTTTAGAAACTAAAAAAAAAAAAATACTTTTTGAATTTGATAATGGAAACTTCCTCAAAGCTGTCAAGATGATTTCCTCTTTTGATCCTGTGATGAGAGAGCACATTAGTCAAGTGTAAAACTCACAAACAAATTCTTTAAAAATGGCCCATTATTTAGCAGATACAAAACGAAATTATTAAATTCTAAAGTTCTAAAGTAAAAAATAATATTTTGAATATGGTTCGCAGTTCCAAATATTATTCAATAATTTTAGACTGTACACCGGATACAAGCCATACAATAAGCCTCGTTTTGCGTTATGTCGTTCTAAATGACATTTCTAAAAAGGCTCAAATACAAGAGAGTTTCATAGTGTTATGTGAGCCATTTCATTATTCAGTCATGCTCTAACCCTACAAGTCTTATTTGGCCTTTGAGGCTCAACTTGTCCGATTATTATACATAATTAAACCCCTTAAGACCAAACCTATGGGACGACTATGGCGGATGTGATTTCAATGATATTGGTGGATGAGTTATCAGAGTTAGTTATTATATGGACAGTGAAGATAAATAGTAATTAGTAGATAGACAGTGGTGAATATAAATAGTGATCAGTTTAAAGACATTCGAAGTATATATAAATTAGAATAGTTCTGTTATAAAATAAATAAGTGTTTAAATAAATTATTAATAAATAAACTGTTGTTTGAAAATAAACAAACATCACAATAGCGTTCAACCCAATATCCGACTTGACAGGGGACTTTTGAAAAATTTGTATTTATATATTAAATACATGAGAGTTCGAGGATATGATAATGGGGCGAATATGCGCGAAAAACATACTGGTTTACAAAAACGCATACTCGATGCTAATCCTAGGGCATTTTTTGTGCCATGTGCTGCACACAGCTTAAATTTAGCAGTAAATGATGCTGCTGAAGTTTCAAATGAAACAGTTAACTTTTTCAATATTGTACAAGAACTTTATGTATTTTTCTCTTCATCCACAAAAAGGTGGGATATTATAAAAAAGCATGTCCTGAAGTTAAATCTAAAACCCCAAAGTGATACTGGATGGTCAAGTAGGATTGATGCTATAAGGCCGCTAAAGTTTCATTTAATTCAAATTTGTAATAGCCTTCTACAAATAGCAGAAAATGATACTTTTAACATAGAAGCTAGGCATAAAGCAAGTTCTACGCTATTAAGTATCCAATCTTTTAAATTTATTTGCAGTGTAATAATTTGGTATGATGTTTTATTCCAGATTGGCATTGTAAGCAAAATGATGCAAAGTGTAACGACTGATATTAAAGTGTGCCAAAATTATTTAAAGAATCTAGTTGACAATTTTAAAAATTATAGAAATAATAATGTTTTCGAGGAAAAACTTGTTCAATCTGGAGAACTAGCAGCCGCTCTTGAGATAGAGCAAGGTTTTCCTCCATTAAATACTGTTAGAAGAAAGTATAAACCAAAACTGTTCGATTATGAACAGAGAGATGAGACACGTCTAGATCCAAAAACAGCGTTTAAAATAAATTTCTTTTTAAAAATAATTGATCAATCACTAAGTTCTTTAAATAGTAGATTTGAAATGATATCTGATTACGACAACGTTTTTGGTTTTTTTAGTGATATTTTTAAATTAAATGACGAGGATCTTTTAAAATGCTGTCTACAGCAAAAGCTAACTGATCAGAAAAAGGAGGAGGCTGACGTAGAAGAAAATGATTTATTTAATGAGATAAAAGCCCTAAGCGTCAAATCCCCTCGATATTTTACCATATATATATTTGAAAACAATCTAACTTTATATAACCATTTACTTTACCTGTATCTGTAGCTTCTGGTGAGAGATCCTTCTCAAAATTAAAAATAATTAAAAATTATTTGAGGTTCACCATGTCACAAGAAAGATTATCGGGTTTGGTAATCTTAGCTATAGAGCAAGAGATCCTCGAAAAATTGATTTTGACAATATTATAAAACAATTTGCAGCAGCCAAATCCCGAAAAAAACCTATTTAATTTTTGGATAATTGAATGTTTTATTTGTGTACTATTTAGTTTGTTTTTTCGTTTGTAAGAATAAAATATTGGATTTTGAAATATCTGTTGTTTCTTTACAAAATTAAAATAAAATGTGGTTTCGCAAGTCGCTCAAATGTTAAACGACTACAAGAATATTACAGCAAACCAGGAAATTTAAAAAACATGTAACAGCTTAAAGTTGTTTTTCTTCAAAATACAATTTATATAAGTCTACATATATTCAAAGGGGGCCAAAATATTTCGGGCACGCGGGCGGCGATAACCCTTGCGGGAGCCCTGATCCAAGCCACTTCATATTTATCAATTTCCACTTTTTCTTTGGCTAATTTTAATTCTAGCTTTATCGATACTCTATTGTTTAATTCTGATGTACGGTAGTGTGCTTCTTCAGTGGAAATAACTCCCCAAACTGCTCCCGTGTTCCACGGTTACTGAGGAAAATTTTTATTCACATGTCTTTCTGTCGATTTTGTAATTTTCTTATTTTAAAAGTTGCACTTGAATTTAATTAAATTAGGTTGGCCCTAACCAATTATTTGCAGTTTTTTAATTAAACATTTTTTTAATTGATAATTTTTTGACATTACCAACATGGGCCATTCCAAATCCACAATGCTATGCTGTTTGGTCCCAAACTCTAAAACAGCTTCATATTTAGTTTTAGTTAGTATTTATTTTCCCTAATAGACTTCTTGCTGTTTACTAGGTTACACCTTCTGTTTAAAATATAAGAAGATAGTAGGAAAAAACGTCGCAAAAAAGGCACCAAAAAATCACGTCAAAAAAAGTAATTTCGCGCATTGCATTGAATTTTTCATCAATTTAATTAAACTATTAAGTTCTGTTCATTTGTACATTCATGTAAATATATTACTTCACGTGTTCGAGGAAAGGCGAATGCCACTCGTTCACATGCCCTGTCATTTAATTACATTTTTCTAAAAGAGAATTTTACATAAATTAATTAATGAAAAAGAGTTATATTTATAGTTACGTAACTAGAGTAATAATGTATTAGTTTTGGTAATTTCAATACGTGTTTTCTTTGTGAATATTTATTTAAAACAATAATGCCATTTATTACAGCCTGTAACAAAGACTAAATCTGCACATTTATTTTGTCTCTACATACATTTTTTATACATACTGACTGTGTATTTACTATTAAACTCATTGATTTTTTCTTTATTTACCATAAATGAATTCTAATTGATGCTAAATGTATATTTCAATAATAGGTACTCTAACGGGAAGCCACAAAAAGACTCTTTTCTTGCATCTTACCTATTGTAATATTCAAAAGTTTTTTCTTAGAGTGGCAGCACTCTTTAGAATTCTGCGGCAAAGAAAAAGCACAAAAGCGGTAATCTTTAACTAGCAGGTATTTGGTTCGATGGTGTTAGTCGCCTTTCATTGCTCGCAGAGTCTTGCACTTGGTATTTTGATTCGGTCCGGCTCATTAAATTTCCACAGCAATTTCTAGTTACATTGTTAGTGGTACGTACACCTCCAGAGGCGCAAGAAATGCGGCAATTTACATGTAGTACCTCCTCAAGTTCTGAGGAAGTTGCTGTAGGAACAGTGATCAGGTCCGGCAGGTGAATTTCGTCAGCTTTTAGAATATTTTTTCGCTTTAAAAAATATTCGTTTTCTAATTTTGACATTTGTAATCGCAGCAAGTGCCAAAATATGTAACTAGTTATATAAAGATGAATATTATATAATTTTTTACGAAAAGTTCATTATGTCTCTATTTGCGAAAAGAAAACAAATAAAAATTAACCTTTTTTACATAAACTTCAAAAATATACACACAAGGTAACGTTAAAATACCTGTTAAGGATTACTCGGATAATAATACTTTAAAACCTTTTTATTTAGATTTATAATGTGACCTTTGTCATCTATCATGCTCAAGATGAATGACATACATTTTATAGGTGTTTCAACTTTCCTCAAATCCCATATAAAAACAAAAGACGATATGGCACCAAACACAACGTAGTTCCAAAAAATCCACCAGAGGTCGTTAGAAGGTGATGTACCCGTTTAGCCATTATAAGAGCTAGATAAAGTATGTTTTAACATCAGTATGTAACCAACTTCAAGATCTGGCCATTAGATGATTGGTCAATCATTTAACAGGTTATGATACTAATGTTCACGAAGCATGACATAGTTAGTTAAAAGTGCTAATCGTACTTTAGGGTTTATTATAAGACAAACTTCATTATTTTCTAACCTGGAAACCATTAAATTATTATACAATACACTTGTTCTGTCAAAACTAGATTTTGCATCTATAATTTGGGAACAACAGCCACAAATGTACTTAGATACCCTTGAAAAGGTTCAAAATAAGTTTCTTCGCTATCTGTATTATAAAAAATATCATCGTTGGCCAGACTATAATGAAATAAGAACCCAGACATTAAGACAAGAATTTGAAATTCCTTCTTTGATCATTAGACGTAAACAAGCAATGATGAAATTTCTATTTAATTTAATGAATAATCAGATTTCATCTAGCACTTTATTATCTCTTGTTCCTATCAATGTTCCTCCAAAACGCACTCGTTGCCCTTTAATGTTCAATTTACAAACAACCTCTACTCATTCTCCATTCTACGCCATTCTACGTTTAGCCAACAATATAAACATGATGCGGAATTTAGACTGGACTATGTCATATCAAGAATATCGGAAAACACTTCTACATTATTTTGAAATTATGAGTATATGATCTGATATTGTTTGGTGAAATTGTGTTGTTTTCGTGTTTTTTCTTTTTCTTTTCTCCTTTCTAGCTTTTATTATTTATAATTTAGTGCTTTAGTAGGTATGTAATTTTTTAATTTTAAGTTCTTAATTATTTTGTTATTATCTTATACTATCCATGTAATAAGGCTGAAAAGCCTGTATGGATTTTGAATAAATAAATAAATAAATAAATAAATAAATAAATAAATAAATAAATAAATAAATAAATAAATAAATAAATAAATAAATAAATAAATAAATAAATAAATAAATAAATAAATAAATAAATAAATAAATAAATAAATAAATAAATAAATAAATAAATAAATATTATATTTACGAACACATATAATTGTATTTTATTTATAACTCTAATAATTTTGCAATAATATTTATTGTTGTTAGTTTAAATAATGTTTTTTTCATCTTTTTGAGGTCTTGTTTTTGTGATCTAGTCAAGTTACTGTTGATCATAGATATAAATGATGATTTGATGTCAAATAAAATGTTAATTTTTTAGATATCAAAAGGAGAAGTGGACGATCACGATGTAGAAATAAAATAATAAAAACGCTAATAATTGCTGTTATAACATTTTGTAGATAAAGAAAAGAAACGAATAAAGTTATTTTCAATTTTTTAAGTGTGTATGTGTGTATATTTTATTAGAATTAGCAGTTCGGCTGTTAAGACACTCATTCGAATATTATAAATGTAAACAAAAACAATGGAATGATCGATAATAATTTTTTCTTTCCTTTATTTTTGAGAGGAGGAATTGATTTCGAATTAAATCTGTTAGCCAATAGCCACAGACTTTTAAAGAAAATGACTACCTCAGCTTATAGTTATACTTATAAATGTATTTTGATTTGCTCAAGAAAGTGAATTAGGAGGTTATTAATGATTTTGCTGTCCTGACTCAAGAAATTAGGAATACTTAAGGGTGATGTAAATTTCGACTGAATTAATGAATTATATAGGATTTCGGTCTTGCTTTATGATTGTTGCAATTGTAGAATATATGATTTAGGTCTGCTATCGATACATTATCACAATTACATACTGCTGAGTTGACAATTCCTAATTTAGCTAAATGATAGGGATATCTTCCGTGTTGTGTTTTTAATCTTATCGTTGATGCTGATTCTGGTGAAGATGGTAGTTAAGGGTATAACTGGTGATATAGATTATTGGATTCAATATGGGTCCATTCGCTTTTCCAGCAATTTATCATATTTTGTTTTAAAACTGAGCATACGTCCCTATAAGACACGGTATTTAAAAAAGCTTTTCTTCGATTTTCTTTATCAAACTGTGTGTAGCTACACCTACTAATCTTTGATTTATTTGGTAAATGATTAAAGTAGTATATGTTAAAGAATCCAAATTGATAACAATCTTGTGCGTATATATATAAAATAAAAAGTTCAATACAACACTTATTCATATAGGTAACTAAGGTTTACAGATTCAACATTTTTATATTTACCCTTTTCATCAATTTGCCAAGTTATAAGAACCACATTTTATTGCAATTAGGAGATCCCTATATGTGAGATTGTTTAGGACGTAATAAAATAAGCTTGATCTTTGGAATGTGTTTATTATCTCAAATGTGGCAGTTATAATTAAATACCTACTCTTCTATAAACATAACATCAAAATGTCACTTAACACTTATTTTTTCAAAATCCATTTTTTCAACAGTATATAAAATTTTGTAGGAAAGAATACATACTATAAAAATGATGAAAAATAGTTATGTCCTAACTTTGTTTTGATGTAATATTTGGGTGATTATTATTATAGGTATATGGTAGTATTTTTCTTCTCGTTGTTTTCACTTTTCATTTCATTTGTTACATAGAGTATGATTAGTAGACATTATTAAATAACCATTATTTAAAAAAAAATTAATACAGACGTATTTTTTACTTGATAAAGATAAAATTAACTGTTCACAGTCATTATTTCACCTTCTACTGACCTCTGGTGGATTGTTTAGCACTATGCACTGTTTGGTGCCATATTTTAAAAAGAGTTTAAGCACCTGTAAAATGTATGTCATTCATCGTGCTTTACCAAATGGCGTGCTCTTCTTCCTTTTCTTCTCATGTCTATTGATGGTCTTCACTTGAATTAGTCGCAAGCACAGGAAACCAACATTTTTAACATATATATAATGACCAGCAAATTATTTTTTTTTTAATAAAAATGTCGCGACGTGTTCTTGAAAAATTAATTCGTCCACTGTGTTTGAGAACTAGAATCTGTTTGAACCAAAATAAGAGGAAGTCACAAATTTCTATAGGTATACACACTCACTTGATAACCCATCATTCATATATTTGCTACGTTGCCGGATGGATTTTACTTGAAATAATAAGGTATCCGTATATATAAGCTAACATGTGTTGTGTACAGTCTCTTACAAAAACATTTTTTAGCATTGAAGAATCTCAAACTTTTGGTATTCGCCATTAGACAATATTTTTGTTTACGACTCTCGCGAGTAAACTAACTAAAAAAAATATTTAACCCCCCCTGTTCGTCGTGGTCGTCTCCACGCTTCTATAAATCTGGCAACCCTAGTTCGAAGGCATAGCACAGATTTTGAAAACTAGTTTTCGGAGAGAGAAGTTCCGGATCAATCAATTTCTCTTGAGCCACCTCTGGTTTTCAGCACACGTCTTCAACTGTGTGCGGTCATTATGCTTAAATTCGGCATGTAACATGGCAGAATGCCGCTATTTTTTGTATAATATGGTCTTATTGTCTACTTCTAATAACCGATACAGACTACACGATCTCTAAACAAAGATTTCTATGCAAAAAGCTTATGGATAGTACGATAGTAAAATTTAATATTTACTGATTTTTAATGAATGTTAATAATAATAAAAATTAAATTTAATTATGAAATTTAAATTATTAAATACTTCTGATATATTAAAAGTAATGTAAAGTTTGTGATTGCGTCTTTCTATATTTTACGGTTTTTTTTTTTTTTTTTTTTTTTTTTTTTTTTTTTTTTTTTTATTAATTGAAGTACCCAAATCATTTTTAAATAATTAAAATTTATTCTAAATTCGAAATACGTATAAATAATTTTTTAGTATTCATGTATCATGAAACATCTCAAACAAACCCAAAAGCGTGCATAATCGGGTATTTATCGCACGCCGTGCGTATAAAGGTTGTTAGGTAACCGCTTCAATAAATAAGTTTAGATTATGTCAGTTTTACTTTGAACTGTCAAATTAATCAAATTGTTTAGAACTTTATCTAAAATCAAGTAACATGAACAGAAAAAAAAATAAAAACGTATAGACTGGAACCTGACTGAAAAACTTGATGTTTAAAATGATAAATTCATAATTTCGTGATATTGATTAGAAGAATAACCTCATGGAAGTTACATTTTCAGTAATTTTTTACTCAACCTGTAACGAATACCAATTTACGTCATACTTATACTTTGGTGACAGTAATGCATTATTTTGGAAAAAATCTGAAGGACTTAATAAAAAAAAAATAACCAAATTTCAACTGTCTATCAAAAAATAGTAATAGGATTGAGTTGTGCCTATAACCAAATGCGAAAAAATTTTAAAATTTCACCAAATCCCATTTCTATATATAAATATTCGTTATCAATTTGGGGGTTGGTTCAAATCTGAAGCAGTAACAAAATAAAAATTGTTATATAGAACAAAAACGTAAAAGGAACCGTTAAGAAAAACGAATTCTTCCACATATAGCTGATGAAAAAACTTGTAGAATTATTTTCATTCTCTATCCCAAGATGAAAGAGGCATATAAAGAAGTAAGTTAAATGAAGAAATAATTTTTTCACCCGACAAACAGTTCGAAATTTCAAGAAAAGCTCGACAATAACAATTATCTTCACATTAAATTAGAATGCAAGTATTGCCATAGATAATCGATGAAAAAAAGGAAAATACAGTGGTGTGCCTAGCGTTAATCGATTTGATATTGCTTAACAATTAACAAGCAAAAAATTAAATTGAAAAAAACAGAGTTTTTTTATTTAAAATTTATAGTATTGGCATTGCTAATTAGCCAGACTAGAAAAACAGAGTTTTCTTTAAATATTTATTATTTTCTATTTACTTCTGTTCTATCTTCTTTCTTCGAGTCTCTTACATTTTTTTTCTTTTCCTATATAGAATTTTCTTTTTATTTTGTTTTGCTTTGTTTTGGTTTCCTTTATTTTTATTTATTTTCCTTGGGCTCTTCTGACAGTCTTCGATAGCAATTCAACCTAAATAGTTATTTTTGATCCAGTAGGTCTTTCGTGAACTTGGCCGATGGTTTCTTGATGAACTGTTTGGCCTGTCTCAGTCTTGGATAGTTGTTCCACCATCCCTGAGACTCTTTTTGCATCCATTGTTTAATGGATGCCTTGAAAAATGCCTTAGCAACTCCACAGAAGGTTTCGGAGCCTGTCATGGACTTATCTGAGCCTTCTCGGGCTAATTCATCGGTCTTTTTGTTGCCCTGATATCCCTCATGGCCTGGAACCCAGGCTAGGGTCACCTTATTTTGACTACTTAGCTCTGCCAGGTCTTCTAAACAGTCTTTCACCAGTCGTGATTTGATTTCTGGTGAGAGAATTGCCTTTAGAGCTGCTTGGCTATCAGAGTATTCGTTTCGTGCGCGACAGCAGCGCCAATTTGTTTTGGTACTAATGGACTATTTCTGCGTATACTGACAAATACAATTTTTGATAGAATTAGTAATTAAAAAGTAAATATGTTAGTTTTAATAAAAGTATATGGATTTGTAAAACAAGTAAAACATTAATTTATTATTTTTATATATTTTCATCGCTTAAATTAAAGAAAATTATGTATAATCAATAAAAATCAATAATAAAATATAGGCAGGCAACAGTATTTACTGGAAAATGTATGAGAAGTTGCCTAAGTCTAATAAGTTGTCATTGAAGAATTAGCCTATTCTGTTAAAATAAAAAAATACCATTTAATAATAGCGTGAAGTTAAAATTAATAACATTATTACGCTGGTTTCTGGCATCTCAATTTATTTAAACTCAACTGATAACATTAACGTATAATGTCACTGCTGCTCTGACGTCAGGATGAGCGATTTATATAGATTGCTTTAACCTTCTCAAACTGTCAAGATTTTTCTTGATGTCGAATGACATTTCTAGAAATTTCTCGAATATTCACCCTTCTTTTTTTACTCGTACCTTTACTTATGACGATCGCAGCATGCTGTAGGGTGATGGGTGACATTCGTATGTTTCCTATAACAGTCGCAGGCTACTGCGGGGTGCTGCGTGATATTGCTCTCTCCTCTCTAGTTATTCGCTCCGAATAACTTGATTACTGGGACCTGGTTGGAGCTAACGGAGAGGATATGGACTACGGCATGGCACTAACTTTCCAATATGAACTACATTGGGTTTACTTCCCGTTGACAGTTGAATGCGGTAGATCAGTTAGTTAATTTTTCTTAAGGACGGCGTGAGGACCTTCCTAGTTCCGTTGCGATTTCTAACAAAATCCTCCTCGGCGCTTGAGATTGTCCAGTCATACTGGGTCGTCTCTCTCCAAATGTGTCCCTGTGGCACTGCTGTTGATTCTAGCTTCTGATTTATCGCTGTTGGCTTTCAGTCATTTCCGAGCGAATCCGTATACCTTTCTCCTGCCATTGCATACATCACATTTTTTACACCAATCCTCTACATCCCGTCGGCCATTGAACCAATCAAACTTTTTTCTGAACTCGTGCCAGTGGCCTTTTAGTACCAAAATAACTTCTCGAATGTTCCTATGAAGCTCTTCAAACACACCTCTGACATATGAATTCGACAGTACCAATTGGCGGACTATAAGTACTCCATCGGGACTCTTCCACTGCCGATGCCATTGTGAAGATATAGGGAATCTCTTGCCAAGTAGGTGTAACTTTATTTTTGAGCCATTCTCGGAAAATCTTTAAGGCATCTTTGTTCTGCCCCTTTCTCAGGCTTTCAAGGGTAATTTCTTCTTCTTCGCCTTCTGGATTGATAGTGGTTGCCTGAAGAGTAACTTTATCAAAGGTTCCTATCGTTCCTCGAGCCTTTTACTGTACCGACATTGTCGTTCTAAAAACAAAGTAGCCTGGAGAGAATATCTGCGTTGCTATGGCGATGCCCTACTTTCTGGTTATTGCTAGAAAGCCGGCACAGTGTGGGTGATTGGCTTCTTTAGAACGCATAGCTGCTGCTATGTACTTTTCGACCTTATTTTCTAATTCTCGAATTATAGAATGAGCCCTGCTTCTGCAGGATCTTTGGTGCCCGATTCTTCCGCAATTAAAGCATCTTTTGCTTCCATTTTGGCTGTTTCGTTGCATATTTTGCAGAATATTTAAGATTTGTGAAATGGTAGGTTGGGGGATAGCATTAGTAATGGGGTTTAATTCCACTCAATTTTGTGCAGGAAGTTCTGGATATGAGTTTTACCACTTCATATTCCTGGGCTGCAGTCAGTTTCTCTCTCAGCGTCTTATGATGTAGACAAAGGGTTGCATTTCCACATCTTGTTGTCCATCAATGAATGCCTGCATGCCTATTTGTTCTTGGAAATCTTTGGGTACCTGTGGATAAGCCAGATGAATCAATCGTTTTATTACGGCCTCGAATTCCTGGCGACTTTCATTATGCCGCTGACTATGAACCTTTTGCTGGCTTTGAAATACCCGTTTTAAATGCTGCTGACTATACCTTGCGTCCAAGGCTTGGACGAGAGATGAATAACTGGGTTCCCCTCGAGGGAATAACTGTAAAACGGTTGCTGCCTGTCCATGCAGAGACACTATCTTTGTGAAACTGTGTTTTGAATATGGCTTGATTCCATTAAAGATGAGGTTGATGTAGTGTTTTCAATTTCTTTGTTGCTTATCGCAGCCTAAATTCTTCTTTCTTACTCAACTAGTTCAGGTCTAATTTGATTTTCCAACTCTAGCCGTTTTAAATTCTCTTGTTGTTGTACTAAGAGATATATTTGACTGTTAAGCCGACCAACCGCTTCTCTGATTTTTTTTTTTGAATTTGTAGCAAGCCATTCATAATCTCCACCTTCGTTTTTTTATTCATATCCTCCTTCTCTTCTTCTCGTCTTTTCCTCTTGTCTTCTTCTTTCTTACGCCTTCCTTCCTACCTACGCCTTTCCTTTTCTTCTTCTTCTCCCCTTTCCTTTCCCTCTTCTCGCCTTTTTCTCTCCTCTTCCTTCACGGAAAAAAAATTGTAGAACAAATTTCTACAATTATATATTTTTTCTCTACAATAAATAGTACATATTAATATAGGGACAGGGACAGTTTGTAGTAAAAATTTCCAAATATTTGTAGAGAATGTATTGTAGAGTTATTATCTACAATATGTAGAAAAAATATCTAAATGCATCATAAGAATTGTTCTACAAATTGTTATAATTTTTGCTATTCATTGTATGAATTTATATTAAAAATGTATTGCGTTTTATGAAAATAAATACGAAAATTTTATACAATAAATAGTAAAAATTCATACAAATTGTAGTAATTTTTAAAAAAATTTGTAGTAGTATTCCATATTTATTATAATTATAACCTAGAAAAAATGTTTCTTAATAAAATATTCAATTTATTGTTTTAATTACATTATGCAATAAATAACAGTAATAATAGCGCCCTCAGTCTCAGTTGGCTTTTCTGCCTCTGAAAAATAAGAAATAAAAATTAATAACTATAAAACTGTTCATACCCTTAAAACGGGGATATTTATCACCTTTACACTGATTTGGATATTAAATGACTAAGTCAGATAACTAACAAAAATGAGAAAGTAGTTATGTCACAATTAAGACAAAAAAACATCATTGAACTTGGCACAACATTCGATCGTTGGGCACAACATTCGATCGTTGGCAACTATTTTTTTTTAAATAATCTACTAAGGTTATTTAAATTAGTTATCTAAAGGTAAATTATTCAGAAACAATAACAAATGTACTTACCACTAATAGAAGTTATTATTAAAATTTTCTCAAACACATCGGTACTTATAATATAATAATGTGTTATACTCGTATATGACCCATGCTTTGTTCTGTCAACATGGCGAACGGCTACTGCTGTCTGGCCATTTATGATCGACGTCAGAAAACGTTGGCCAATAGCAGAATTCTGTTTTATTCACATGACTTAAAATTTCTACAATATTATAGAATATTTTTGAACAAAATTGAATTTTTTTCATAAAGTATTACTATTTTTTGTAGAGAAAATTACTATTTTTTGTAGAGATAATTATTAATATTTGTACAAATTTTTACAGAAGTTAGTAGTAGTAATTACGATAATTGTAATAAATTTCTACTTCTACAAACAATAGTAAAATATACTAAACATTGTGGTCTTCTTTCCTATTGTTGTAGAATTTTATTCGACAATTCAATTGTTACAATAATGAATAGTTTTTAACTATAAATTGTAGTAAAATTTTCTAGAAAAAATTAAGTATTTTTCTACAAGTCTACTACTACAACATTGTAGTCACATTTTTTTCCGTGTTATTCTGGTGGGCCTAAAATATCCGTATCTATTTCGTGCGCAGTGGATTTACTATTTATCATGAATAGAATGCTTGGATAACTTTTTTTTATATCCCACCGCTGCTGTCACCAATGTTACGCTGGTTTTTGGTATCTTAATTATTTATTTCAACTCAACTTTTACAATAATTCAACTGTTAACATTAAGGTATAATGTCTATCATAAAACTGCTGCTCTTAGGTCAGGATATCGAACTTTCTCAAACTGTTTGCAGGCTACTGCAGGATGCTGCGTAAAAATATGATTTATGAAACTAGAAATTAAAAACCCAAACCCCTTAGTAATTTTGAAAAGAGCTCTTGGTATCCGCTGTGTGTGGTGTTAATCTAATTTTCCACTTACCGAAAAATCTAAAATACAGTTATACACTCGCATTGTGACAGATCATTAAAGTGTGGGAACAGCAGTTAACCCCTTACCGCATACTAGCCCTTATATGGCACAAAGCGTATTTAGTCTATTTATAAATTTTGTGTTTATAAACACACTCTGTGACCCACAGATCATTACTTTAATAAACCATGGCATGGGTATAATAGCATAGAGCGATATCTAGTGAATAAATTCGAAAGTTACAATACAATTTTTTAAAGGTGCACAACACCTGATGATCGTTTGAGAAATAGACATTTACATGTTATGTATTATCGAAATTATCGAAGTTTATTCTTTGAAAAAATATTGTAAGTTGAAAGTGTGACTTTGGTGATAGATTCTTGAGGTGAGTTAGTGTTTTTTATATATTAGATACTAGTTATTGCCAACATTTTCTCTGTGCCATATATGGACAGTATGCTATTATGACATGAATATGACTGAACCAACACATTTTTTTGATTTGGTTTTTAGGTACATGATGGACCCAATATTATTTTATGGTGGATATAAGTCAACCAATGCCTAACTAAAGCAAATAAGTCCCTTACTAAACCAAGAGGTTGACCAAAACTACCAATTGAAGGTGAGCTACAGGTGAAAAAGCATCGTGGTTCAACCACAGATTTCCCAATTCAGGAAGTAAGAACCGATAAACTTGACCACTGGGTATATTGGCAAAATCAGAGACAAAGGTGCAAGTACCCTGGATGTATTGGAAAAAATTATACAATTTGTGAAATGTGAAGTTTTTCTTTGTATAAACAAAGACCGAAATTGTTTTCATGCAAGTCTTAATCACATGCTGTGCCATAAATGGCACATACCCTTATTTTATGTCCATATCCTTTTAAAATGTAAATAAATTTTTGTTTCTATTTTTCCTAACGTCTTAAATCTTTTTTTCAAGCAAATAAAAAAAAACATGCGGTTAGGGGTTAATATTGTAAAGATGAAGAGGCTCGAAATTGTTGAATTTTGAAAAAAACACCTTGAATCACAACCCTGTATATACCCGACACTGCATTCAAGGCTTGTCTTAGACAATCAATAAAAAAAGTTTTTGTATGAAAGGCACATATAAAGAGAACTAATCGTATGGCACTTATCGGATGCAATTACACGTATTTTTGTTTTTTTTTCGAAAATTACGTCCGCATAAGGTTCGACAATTAACATTCTAGAATTTCCTTAATTGCTAAGGACTCTTAAAATCCTCTTGGCATTTATTTCATTTGAGGAATCCTTTTTCCATCGATGAGAATACCGGGTAACTTGCTTGATTCACGATTTTGGAATTATTAGATAATTATGATTGTTTTTGCATTCATAACAACGTGAGATCCAAGAAAATCTCGCGGATATTTAAAAATGGCTGGGATAATAGACGCCATTATTATATTATGCACCTTTTTAAAAGTCTGAATTAAAGAAATTATTGTTTCAATTTCAGTTAAGTGGTATTTATTTTTTATAACTGATTACAAGAAATGTATGAAATTGCTAATTATTTTTAATTGAAAAATGTACAATTCTTAAAAAAAAAATGATACATAATTATTATTATCAACTCTATTTATGAATTTTTCTGAAAAATTTCGATAGAACTGCAAAATAGCCTGTCACTGTTAATGAATCATCTTGACAATATTTATTATTTTTTCAACCTTTTAGGCATCCTTAAACAGGCTTGGGCTCCAGCCTGCCTTTCCTCCTCTGGGGTTTGCAATATTATACCCCCATAATAATTGGCATTATTATTATTAGTAAAATATAAAGAATACCATAATTTAAAATGGGTGTTCACTTTTTCCAATAATTTTATCATTTGTAAGTTCGGATCAAAACTTTGTACAAGAGTCAATATCGCTGTTTTTTTATTATTTGAGTTTGTATTAAGTGTAGTTATTATTATTATTATCAACATCATACTGTTTTCAAGCACTACAATAAATGAATATTTTAGTTAGTGTAATATTTCTTTTGTTTTTAATACGTTGAAAACCATCTATAAACATTATTTGTTAGTAAACTGACTTTTCTTCATAATTTAAGATTATTTTTAAATATATATCAGGTTATGTAGAAAACTTGACATTGATTTTTGTGTAAAAAATTTTATATGAAACTTTACCTACCATTTTTTGTTTTTATTGTAACTTTAATCATTTTCACAATTTGTCACAGATGTCAAATAATATTAATGTTTATTCCTATTTTAGTATGTAGATTACGCTGTTAAAATATGACCGTCTAATTTCGGGACACCCTGTATATGCTTTGTCAAGGTTATATGGGATAATTGGCACTTCTGTATGAAAATATAAATCAACGTCCTGTAGTCAGTTACACACTGTAGAAAAAATTGTTTTTTCCATCACGAGTTTTTTAATATCATGTATTATAGTTTTCTTTAATTACGTTTTTATTCTCTGGTAATTTGCATATAGGGTGACTCAATACCTCAGGCCCTTGATATTCATGTTTTATTTGAACAAGAAACCCTATAAGTGCATAAAGTGGTACTTTTCATGAGCCGTGAGGCGAGTGCGGCAATTCCATGAATGAAAAAAACAGTTTATGCATTTGTTGCATACAATATTTTTTCTACAGCCCTATACAAATAATAAAATCAAAATAGTAATTTGGAATATTTTAATTAAACTCCTTCAGAAATGCTATTAGTTTAGAATATTTATTTATATCTACGTTATCAATAATAATTAAGGTTGCTTTTAGTTTAGTAGAAGACTTAAATTATCTAGACCTTTCTTAAAAAAACTACTAGCACCCGGTCTATAAAGCTATGAATATTATTCTGGTTCCGCCATATTCATTTAGATAATTTTTTTGGACTTCTTTGGAAGATTTTTTTGTGGTCGGTTTTTTATTGGCTTGTTTATATTTGTAATTTTATGTGCTTTGATTTCGATTTAGTATTAAATTATATCTGATGATTATTTTCTGATTCACTATTTTATAATTGTTGCCCAAAATGTTCTTAAACCGTCTCTGAATCTTGTTTACAAAATGTGGAAAACGAAATTGTGCATAGTGTTTATACTGTTTCATTGACAGTTATTATTCTACCCCTCTCCACTTCATTGAGCGGAATACAAAAGCATTTGCTCTATAATCTTTAAATGTCAAAATTGTCAAATTGACGGTTACAGGTTTATTAGCGACTAGATGATCAACTGTGTTAATGGTTAATTATAAATATAAATAATCGAAAATAATCGAAAATAATCGAAAATAATTGAAAATAATCGAAAATAATCGAAAATAATCGAAAATAATCGAAAATAATCGAAAATAATCGAAAATAATCGAAAATAATCGAAAATAATCGAAAATAATCGAAAATAATCGAAAATAATCGAAAATAATCGAAAATAATCGAAAATAATCGAAAATAATCGAAAATAATCGAAAATAATCGAAAATAATCGAAAATAATCGAAAATAATCGAAAATAATCGAAAATAATCGAAAATAATCAAAAAAAATCGAAAATAATCGAAAATAATCGAAAATAATCGAAAATAATCGAAAATAATCGAAAATAATCAAAAATAATCGAAAATAATCGAAAATAATCGAAAATAATCGAAAATAATCGAAAATAATCGAAAATAATCGAAAATAATCGAAAATAATCGAAAATAATCGAAAATAATCGAAAATAATCGAAAATAATCGAAAATAATCGAAAATAATCGAAAATAATCGAAAATAATCGAAAATAATCGAAAATAATCGAAAATAATCGAAAATAATCGAAAATAATCGAAAATACCGAAAATAATCGAAAATAACCGAAAATAAACGAAAATAAACGAAAATAAACGAAAATAAACGAAAATAAACGAAAATAAACGAAAATAAACGAAAATAAACGAAAATAAACGAAAAAAAAACGAAAATAAACGAAAATAAACGAAAATAAACGAAAATAAATGAAAATAAACGAAAATAAACGAAAATAAACGAAAATAAACGAAAATAAACGAAAATTATCACAAATCAGAAATAATTGAATAATCGAAAATAATCGATAAACAATTAATAGATTATTTTGCCTTCACCTAATTAACTAAACTTAATACAAACTCAAATTAAAAAATAGATTAAAAAAAGATAATTAAAATATATTATGTTTTAATATTTAACTCTATAATTATTTTATTTTAAAAGCAGGCTAGAGTAATTGGTGTTTCGTTATTAAACTGTTCTTAAAAAAAATTAAATTCAATTAAACTCAAATATAAACACAATTTTTAAAGAAAATTATCCCACAATCCACAATACAATTTTTATTGGGTCGAATAAAAATGATTTTTTTGTATTTCCTTTAAAATCGATTATTTGATTAAACGATTATTAGATTATAATTAATCGATTAATCCAAATCGAATATTACAATTATCTATGAAAAACTAAAAATAATCGATTAATATAAAATAATCGACTAATGGAAAATAATGGATTAATTAAAAATAATTTATTAAATAATCGATTAATCTAAAATATTAAATGCATCGAATATTCAATTATAGTTTTCAAAACCAAATCGATTAATCGATTATTTTGCCCAACCCCAGTCTGAGTCATCCTGTATACTAATAAGCATAGAATAAAAATATTACTAAAGAAAGTGTAATATATATTAAAAAACTCTTGTAGGCAAAAAAAAACATTTTTTGTACACCCACATTTAGCTTATCTACGCACAGACAACAAAACGAAAAAGTATGTTATTGCGTTCAACTGAACGAATATACTTCCTATCCACTCTAGGTAGTGAAAACACTGCAAAAAAAATGAAATTTACTATCACACTTTATATTTTGGATATCCAACTACTATAATTAAAAAAATTTAAATAATTATGTCAAAATAATAATTGACAGTATAATTTTTAGTCATTAAAATGAGTTATTTTTGTGAAGAATCGATAAATAATAGCATTTTTATTTTTATTTCGTACACATTTAAAAAAAATAAAATTTAATCAAACTATATGAAACTAGTTTAATTACGAGTATTAAATTAAAACTAAGATCTTAAAAGTGACGGTGGAGGTGAGGACAGAGCGTCTGCCTTCCATCCGAAAAGTCGTGTTCGAATCTGTACTGGGGACTAATTAAACTATTTCCTTTTTTGTGTTTTTTTTTTTATTTTATAAATTATTTTATTATTAGTTATTTTGTCTTAATAATCTAAACTAATTTTTTAAATATGTAGATTTTCGTTAGTGGGCCAAAACATATTATACAACTCGAGTGGATTGTCCAAAACTTCGTCTTCATATGATATGGCCATCATATTTACTGTTGTTGCACAAAGTACTATTTTCTACAGTACGAAATTGATTTGAGTGCGCTATATAACCTAGACCAACCATATATATTAGAAAAATGGAAAAATGAGAGTCATCTAAATCTAAAATAATAAACTGCTGATCTGGTTTAAAAACATGTTTTGTTCGTACCTGAGTCATGCAACACCCTGTACACTGTATATAATTTTAAAATGTAGCCCTCAAGCCACCGTATAAATTTTGTTAAACATTTTTTTAATGTTTAATACAAACAGTAAGATATCAAACTTTTCACAAGATGGGTACACCCATTTAACTAAGTCATTTATTTTTGCAAAGTAAAGTTTTGTTCAGCATATTATTATCCTTAATTATTTTAACGTGTTCGTTTTAAAGTTATTTGGTTTTGTTTTTGAGACAAATAATTATTGTGAATGCCAATTATTCCAATTTGTCACTCATCATTTATTCGATTAGGAGAATTTTATTAATTTGTATTTTATAAACAGGTATGTTTTCGGTTCTGCTAGAAAATAAGATGTTTTTAAAAGCAATACATTTCTTATTATATTCATTTAAATTTGATGAATATATTAATAATGTAAAAAACATAAATAAAATATATACATATAAAAATTTTCCGTTTTCTACCTACCCAATTTTCTATGAAGGCGGAATGTAATGGTAAAGTAAAAATAGAAATACTGAAAACAGTAAATAAACCAATAACGAGATCGTTACAAAAAACGGGTATATATCAATCAATCTTTAACATATATGAAAATAACTGCAGCGGTTGTAGCAATTGAAAAATTTTTAGGAATGTCCATTCTAGATCGGTAGTAGCAATTTTCCCACAAAATTATAATTCTTTGAGTTAGAAGAACCATGCGAAGAATTGTGTTGTGTTAGAATATTTCAAACCGTATTATCGGAGCGCATAATTCTTCTTCATATCATTCTCCTGCGATTTCTCTTGTTACATCAATCATTATTGGAGTTTTTTGTACAGGAAAACAGCATGACATGTCATTAGTTCAAAAAAACAGCGCACGCGGATATATATTTAATTTGAAACGGATTTTTTTTTTTCATAAAATATTTATAAAAAAATTTAATAAATTTTTTAAATCTCTATTGCTCCAATTCGTTATTCTTTTAACTATTTTCAAAGTTCAATCCACTTTACAATATTAAATTATCGATGTGGAAGTTGTGCTTATTTATAGTCTATTGGTCCAGTTTCTCATTTTCAATGATTTTAAATCTTTTTCTACTTGTTGGTCCCACCTTAGTCTTGGTCTTCCCCTTCCACTATTGATTAGCAACTTTCGATCTAATACCTTTTTCATTATCATCCTCTCGTTCATTCTTTACTATTATTATCATAGGTTCTTTATACAATTCGTATAGTTCTTTCCATAATTTATATTTTTCACCTTATTTAAAATTTCTATTTTATCTTTCATCTGGTATTTCAACCTATATTTCTCCTAAATTTTTTTCTTCTCCATTTATTTCTTCCTCATGTTATAATATATTGTGATGTTTGTTTATTTCAAACAACAGTTTATTTGTAAGTAATTTATTTATACACTTATTTATTTTAAACAATACTATTCTAATTTATATATATTTCGAATGTCTTTAAACTGTTCACTATTTGTCTTCACTGTCCATATATAACTCTGATTAAGTTGTTCCTCCACCAATATTTATATACAAATTTAAAATAATAGTGAAGGTTCCAGAATGCTCCTCTACCAAACTAGAAATAACTCGTTATATTTGGAATATACTAGAAACATTATCCTGTTCTTTCTCGAATAGTAATCGGAAGCTCCTCAGCCATAGTCTCACATATGTTTAGTTTTAAGAGGTTTAATTATGTATGATAATCTCACAAGTTGACCCTTAAAGGCCAAATAAGACAGAGAGGGACTTGGAGGATTAGAACATGACTGAATAATGAAATGGCTCACATTACATTTCCCTCTCCCCCCTCCTCAAGAGATAGTTCCTCCTGGAACTCTTACGAAACTAAAATGGAATGGTTGTATCTGCAACTGAACCTTCTTTTACAATTTCCAGTTGCATGGGCACTGGGCGAATGGCTGCAAACCAGTATTTGGACTCCGGTATCTTGAAAGATTACTTCCACCATGTTCCTAACGATCCTCCAATCCAGCTGATTTCTATTTTCGACATAGCTAGTTTCTGTACATGGAACTCCAGTACGTGCTCCCTCAGACTGAGTAATGCTTCCCATACATCAAGATAAGTGGATCTATCTCGGAAGTTGTTCCAAATAGAAAAGGTAGCGCGATTCGTCTTGAAGTTTCAAGGCTTTTCCAGGGGCTGGTAACTAACGTTGAAGTTCTAGCAGTCGACCAAACTTCTCACGGAACACATATGCCAGTCCTCGCGCGTCGTTGATGCTAGCGAAAGTACTATGGGCCAGCGAGTAGTCTTTTGAAAGCGAGAGCAGATCTTGTTGCTCGGTCGTAACACCATATCTGGCTTTTCCAGTACCTCCATATGCACCCATAAATTCTTCATAGACAAGGTCTGGTGTTTCTTGAAGTTGGTTTACTTCTTCTGCATGGTCACCTTCAAATGGCGCCAGCCTGTTTTGATGCTCTACCTTCGTTTGGGATCTTACTTATACGAGAAATTACATCATTTATTTTATTCTTGATGAGGTACGGACCATCCCAAGACCTTTTTGGGTTATGGAGCCAGACTTTGTCGCCTTCTTTGAAACATCCTTCTGTGGCTTGGGTATCGTATCGCTTCTTCATTCTGTCGCTGGCGATTTGAAGATGCGAGCGAACTAATTCATGCATATTATCCATTCTTCTTCGTAACTGGATCACATAATCTTCACCAGCTACATCTTCTCCAGGTCGGCATCCAAACTCAAGATCTCACGGTAGTCTTATCTCACGCCCAAACAGAACCTTTGCTGGTGTTTGGCCTGTTGATTCATCGACAGCGGATCTACAAGCCATTGCAAAGAGCGAAAGATACTAATCCCAATCTCGCTGATGGCTTGAAACCACTTTTGACAGATATTTGCCAATGGTCTTATTCATTCGCTCTACCATCCCATCGGATTGTGGGTGCAATGCTGTGGTTTTGGTTTCTTCATGCCTAGTCTGTCACAGATTCCACGAAAAAGTTGACTTTCAAAATTTCTGCCTTGCTCACTGTGGATCTCCAAGGGTATTCTAAATCGACAGATAAAGTTTTTTATTAACACATCTACAACAGTTGCAGCCTCTTGATTTGGAATGGCGTAGACTTCCACCCACTTTGTAAAATAATCCATTACAACCAAAATGTATTTATTACCATCCTCGGTCACGGGAAATGGTCCAGCAATATCTAAAGCAATTCTCTCAAATGGGCTACCAACGTTGTATTGCTTCATGGGAGCCTTCCATTTTCGTTGAGATCCATTACTCATAGCACGGGTGGTACATTTCTTACACCAGTCCTTTACATCATCGGAACTGTTCATCCAGTAAAACCTTTTCGGAACTCTCTGAAGGGTTTTCCTAACACCGAGATGTCCTCCTGATGGACTGTCGTGTAAGTGACGAAGTATTTCTGATACTCTACTCCTTGGAATGACCAACTGTTTTCTGTTCTCGGAACCATCATCATTTTCAAGTACTCGCTTTAATAAGCCGTCCTCCAGGATAAAGGAGTCCCATTGATCCCAATATGATTTAACTACTGGAGAAAATTTCGATACTTCTTGCCAAGTAGGTCGACAATTTTCCTCTTTCCATTCTGTTATCTTTATGTTTATGTTATCTTTAAAACGGTATCGTTTTCTTGTTCTTCCCTAAGTTTGTCAGGGGCCCACTCATCGCTGACAACTGACGTTCTTCGTACTGTAACTTGTTTAGCAGATGTGGCCAACCCCTTTCCAATCAGAGTTCCTTGACCAACACCTTCATTGCGCTTTGAAGGTTCCCCCATGACAGGCGTTGCTTTCTCTACAGTTCCTTGCAATCGCCTTACGCTTACGGTTTCACTTCTTTCAGGCAACACCACCGTTCCTTCCTGTATAGCCACCGACACGGTGTTTCGATTCGTAGTGTTCTTTGGGCGTTTGCGCGAACTGCTTATATTTCCCATTTCACCGCAATTCCAGCACCTAATAGTATTCGGTTGCTTCTCAATAAGCGTTTTTATTATGTTAAACAATTGGTCCAGTTACTTCCCTGTTCTTTTTCTTCTTCTTTTGCAGTCCTTACTTCGCTGTATCCCCCAGAAGCCAGTGTAGCGGCTTCATATTCAAGAGCAGCGGACAAGTCATCGACCCATGTTTTGTGACGGGCTAAACGAAGTGTTCTTTGCATTTCATGGTCACGAAGTCCATCTACAAATGCTTGAATGGCCAAACATTCCATCATGTTTTCCGGGGCTGATGGGTAGGCAAATCGCACCAACCTGACAATATCTACTTCATATTCTTAAAGGGTCTCGTCTCGTTTCTGTTTACGATTATTCAACTGTGACTGGTATAAATGCTCCAAATGTTCGTGGCCATATCGCATGTTGTCTCTTTTTTAGTTGTTAAAAATCATCGATTTCTTCCACAGGTATTGTCTGAAGAACATCTAAAGCTTCTCCTCGAAGGGCGATTGTCAGATTAACTGCCATTTCTCGTTCAGACCATTCGTTTGCTCTGGTAGCTATTTCAAACTGCTTAAGGCAGTTCGTCCATGACATCTTCCCGTCGAAAGTTGGGGCTTTAACACGAGCAGAATTTACATCTCCTTCCAATTGCAACTTCGACTCTACCTCATGGCACTTTATTTCATCAACCTTGGCTGGTTCTGTATGTTCCAGTTCTTCTATCTTCTTTTCCATCTGTTTTATTTTCTCCTCAACGGATTCTCCTCAACGGAAGACATTCTTTATCCCTCAACAGAAGAAATTTTATTTCTTATAGAAGATATTTTGTTTATCAGGTCGGAAGAAATTTTATCTTTTAAAGAAGAGATATCAGAGGAAACTTTAGTTTCTAAAGAAAAGATTTCGTTTTTCAACGGAAGACATATCAGAAGACACCGTTTCTTCTAAGGAAGAAATATCAGACAAAACTTTACTTTCTAAGGAAGTAATGTCAGAAGAAACTTTAGTTTACAAGGAGGTAATGTTAGAAGAAACTTTAGTTTCTAAGAAGGAAATATCATTATTAATAGAGCAGCAGTAATTTCAGTTTTCATAGAAGATATTTCGGTTTTCATATTGGAAGAAATGACGTTCTGCCAGCTCTGTTTCTTCCCTGTCGTCTCTAGATCACGATCTTCAAGTTCTCGACGAAAGCTCAGACACCTTTAAATCACACAAGTCTTTTAGCCATTGTTGTCCACTATTTATTTAAACTATTCTACTTCTCGACACCAACGTGATGTTTGTTTATTTTAAAACAATTTTCTTTCCTTTTGTATATATATCTGGTTACCTTTTACTTTTTATTTTACTATACATATCTCTTTTTCTTTCGATAGTTGTTCCATCAATTCTTTTCTTTTTCTAATAAACATTCAGTCATTATCTCATAAATTTATTTCTTAACAACACTCGTAATTTTATGGAATGTGAGTTAACAAACACGGAAACAAAAACTTAAAAAAGTAAGAAAAAAATAATAAAAAGCAATAAGAACAATACAAAAAACAATAAAAACAATAAAAACAATAAAAACAATAAAAACAATAAAAACAATAAAAACAATAAAAACAATAAAAACAATAAAAACAATAAAAACAATAAAACAATAAAAACAATAAAAACAATAAAAACAATAAAAACAATAAAAACAATAAAAACAATAAAAACAATAAAAACAATAAAAACAATAAAAACAATAAAAACAATAAAAACAATAAAAACAATAAAAACAATAAAAACAATAAAAACAATAAAAACAATAAAAACAATAAAAACAATAAAAACAATAAAAACAATAAAAACAATAAAAACAATAAAAACAATAAAAACAATAAAAACAATAAAAACAATAAAACAATAAAAACAATAAAAACAATAAAAACAATAAAAACAATAAAAACAATAAAAACAATAAAAACAATAAAAACAATAAAAACAATAAAAACAATAAAAACAATAAAAACAATAAAAACAATAAAAACAATAAAAACAATAAAACAATAAAAACAATAAAAACAATAAAAACAATAAAAACAATAAAAACAATAAAAACAATAAAAACAATAAAAAATAAAAATAAAAACAATAAAAACAATAAAAACAATAAAAACAATAAAAACAATAAAAACAATAAAAAAACAATAAAAACAATAAAAACAATAAAACAATAAAAACAATAAAAACAATAAAAACAATAAAAACAATAAAAACAATAAAAACAATAAAAACAATAAAAACAATAAAAACAATAAAAACAATAAAAACAATAAAACAATAAAAACAATAAAAACAATAAAAACAATAAAAACAATAAAAACAATAAAAACAATAAAAAACAATAAAAACAATAAAAACAATAAAAACAATAAAAACAATAAAAACAATAAAAACAATAAAAACAATAAAAACAATAAAAACAATAAAAACAATAAAAACAATAAAAACAATAAAAACAATAAAACAATAAAAAATAAAAACAATAAAAACAATAAAAACAATAAAAACAATAAAAACAATAAAAAACAATAAAAACAATAAAAACAATAAAAACAATAAAAACAATAAAAACAATAAAAACAATAAAAACAATAAAAACAATAAAAACAATAAAAACAATAAAAACAATAAAAACAATAAAAACAATAAAAAACAATAAAAACAATAAAAACAATAAAAACAATAAAAACCAATAAAAACAATAAAAACAATAAAAACAATAAAACAATAAAACAATAAAAACAATAAAAACAATAAAAACAATAAAAACAATAAAAAACAATAAAAACAATAAAAACATAAAAACAATAAAAACAATAAAAACAATAAAAACAATAAAAACAATAAAAACAATAAAAACAATAAAAACAATAAAACAATAAAACAATAAAAACAATAAAACAATAAAAAATAAAACAAATAAAACAATAAAAACAATAAAAACAATAAAAACAATAAAAACAATAAAAACAATAAAAACAATAAAAACAATAAAAACAATAAAAACAATAAAAACAATAAAAACAATAAAAACAATAAAAACAATAAAAACAATAAAAACAATAAAAACAATAAAAACAATAAAAACAATAAAACAATAAAAACAATAAAAACAATAAAAAACAATAAAAATAACAATAAAAACAATAAAAACAATAAAAACAATAAAAACAATAAAAACAATAAAAACAATAAAAACAATAAAAACAATAAAAACAATAAAAACAATAAAAACAATAAAAACAATAAAAACAATAAAAACAATAAAAACAATAAAAACAATAAAAACAATAAAAACAATAAAAACAATAAAAACAATAAAAACAAAAAAACAATAAAAACAATAAAAACAATAAAAACAATAAAAACAATAAAAACAATAAAAAACAATAAAAACAATAAAAACAATAAAAACAATAAAAACAATAAAAAACAATAAAAACAATAAAAACAATAAAAACAATAAAACAATAAAAACAATAAAAAACAATAAAAAAAACAATAAAAAACAATAAAAACAATAAAAACAATAAAAACAATAAAAACAATAAAAACAATAAAAACAATAAAAACAATAAAAACAATAAAAACAATAAAAACAATAAAAACAATAAAAACAATAAAAAAACAATAAAAACAATAAAAACAATAAAAACGGGGGTGGGTTGGCTCAGTGGTTAGAGTCATGACTTTGAGATCGGAAGGTCTCAGGTTCGAATCCCACCGTTGGCCGGGATTTTTTCATTTAATTTAATTATTTGAATTAATTCTGATGCCTTGGTAGGATTCCCCACTCGACCATTCACTGTTGGGTTCTAATTAAACAGTGGCTGTTCCTAAAGTGGCGCTGGGAAACAGTAAACAAAGCCTACACAGAACACGGAGGCTAATGGCCGTAGTAGTCGACGCTGATGACACCAAATTAAAAAAAAAAAAAAAAAAAAAAAAAAACAATAAAAACAATAAAAACAATAAAAACAATAAAAAACAATAAAAACAATAAAAAACAATAAAAACAATAAAAAACAATAAAAACAATAAAAACAATAAAAACAATAAAAAACAATAAAAAACAATAAAAAACAATAAAAAACAATAAAAAAAATATAAAAACAATAAAAAAACAATAAAAAAACAATAAAAAACAATAAAAAACAATAAAAAACAATAAAAAACAATAAAAAAACAATAAAAAACAATAAAAAACAATAAAAAACAATAAAAAACAATAAAAAACAATAAAAAACAATAAAAAAAAAACAATAAAAAAAAAAAACAATAAAAAACAATAAAAAACAATAAAAACAATAAAAAAACAATAAAAAAACAATAAAAAACAATAAAAAACAATAAAACCAATAAAAAACAATAAAAAACAATAAAAAACAATAAAAAAACAATAAAAAACAATAAAAAACATAAAAAACAATAAAAAACAATAAAAAACAATAAAAAACAATAAAAAAAACAATAAAAACAATAAAAAACAATAAAAAACAATAAAAAACAATAAAAAAACATTAAAAAACAATAAAAACAATAAAAAACAATAAAAAACAATAAAAAACAATAAAAAACAATAAAAAACAATAAAAAAACAATAAAAAACAATAAAAAAACAATAAAAAACAATAAAAAAACAATAAAAAACAATAAAAAAACAATAAAAAAACAATAAAAAAACAATAAAAAAACAATAAAAAAAAAACAATAAAAAAAAAACAATAAAAAAAAAAACAATAAAAAAACAATAAAAAACAATAAAAAAACAATAAAAACAATAAAAAACAATAAAAAACAATAAAAAACAATAAAAAACCAATAAAAAACAATAAAAAACAATAAAAAAACAATAAAAAACAATAAAAAAACAATAAAAAAACAATAAAAAAACAATAAAAAACAATAAAAACAATAAAAAACAATAAGAAACAATAAAAAACAATAAAAAACAATAAAAAACAATAAAAAACAATAAAAAACAATAAAAAACAATAAAAAAAACAATAAAAAACAATAAAAACAATAAAAAACAATAAAAAACAATAAAAAAAAACAATAAAAAAAAAACATAAAAAACAATAAAAAACAATAAAAAAACAATAAAAAACAATAAAAAAACAATAAAAAACAATAAAAAATAATAAAAAACAATAAAAAACAATAAAAAACAATAAAAAAACAGTAAAAAACAATAAAAAACAATAAAAAACAATAAAAAAACAATAAAAAACAATAAAAAACAATAAAAAACAAAAAAACAATAAAAAACAATAAAAAACAAATAAAAAACAATAAAAAACAATAAAAAACAATAAAAAACAATAAAAAAACAATAAAAAACAATAAAAAACAATAAAAAAAAAAAACAATAAAAAACAATAAAAAAACAATAAAAAACAATAAAAAACAATAAAAAACAATAAAAAACAATAAAAACAATAAAAAACAATAAAAAACAATAAAAAACAATAAAAAAACAATAAAAAACAATAAAAAACAATAAAAACAATAAAAAACAATAAAAAACAATAAAAACAATAAAAAACAATAAAAACAATAAAAACAATAAAAAACAATAAAAAACAATAAAAAACAATAAAAAACAATAAAAAAACAATAAAAAACAATAAAAAAACATTAAAAAAACAATAAAAAATTAGAAAAATAATTATTAGGATTCATAACGTTGATATTTTTGATTGAGCCGAGTAACTTTTGTTGAAGTCAAAAAATTAAAAAAAAGCTATTGAATCGAGTATTTTTTGATAACTACCTACCTACTTTATTATCAATACAGATTTAATTTTTTTTAATAAATCTAGGTTTAATAACACTATACACAGCTACTTAAAAATATTTTATTATTTATTAACATACCTTTAATACGCGCTACATGAATTCAGATATCAGGAAAATTCCTGGGTTTCATATTACATCCTTCTCAGGGCCTATCTATCCTATTGTGTCTTCCGCGTGCGAAGGCCTAATGTTCCGCCTCTAGATTTTTTTCATATTTTGACTAATCATTAAAACGGTCGTATATAAAATTTTATATATTTATTAATAAATTATCAATAAAAGGGTCGTACCTAAAATGTTGTATGTATTTCGGGCGTAAACAGCGTTTATGGACTTTAAGTAGTAATAGCCCTCGCCTGGCGGCTTGGGAACTTACACGTTGCGGTCCATAAACGCCTGTTTCACGCCCTTAATACATGAATAACTATTATGGTGGCACTAAGGATCTTATGAGGCATAAATGCTGTGGAGCAACCCACACTTCCCCACCTTACAGATACAGATACTGATGGCGCCATCTCTTGTCTAGGCCGATTATTTTTCAACCCATACTCTTAGTGCATCGTCCTATAAATAAGTTAATTTGTTTTGTCTAACACTCCTTCCTCTACCTTGAATTTTTTCATCGCGTTCTAGTAGGTGAGCTTTTTAAAAACAGGAAACGAATGAACACTCATCACTTCCAATATAAATAATTCGAATCATTTAAAGAACAAATTACGTTCATAATAAACTTAAGTCAGATAAGCGGAAATAACTATTTTCTAATTGCCTCTAATAATAAAAGTTCGTTTGAAAATAAACCGTAACCGGCGATAACTACAAATTTTAATCAAAAAATATTCGACACGAGCTATTCATTCGCGCTTGTTTTATTTTACAATTACATCGGTATTTAGAGTAATATCTAACAAGGGCCTCGAGCTGTTATTACAAGTTTATAGGCGAGTTTTACTGCTATCAATGGTATTCAGAATATTATTATTATTTATATAGCCCGGAAATTATTACTTTCTACTTCACTACTTAGAGTTTGGAATCAATGAGTAATCTTATCAGCACAAGTGTAACATTATATTGAAGCTTTTAAGGCCTAGCGGATTACGAGGGTGGACTGAAATGAAATAGACTACCTAGTTAGAAACCACAAGTCACTATAACGTGAGTTTTTGGCATCTATTTCGTCTTACGACCATAAATAGACCTATTAATCACGCGAAAAATGATGTCAGTATATCATTTGATGAATTTAAATGACGAGAAAGCATGGTATAAAAAATAGAAGGTAGGCTATCAACTGTGTTAAAAATAGGTCGGTCACGCGTAGAGTATGTATAGGCGCGAATTTGAAAATACTGATAAAGTGTAACGAAAATATTTGCTATTTACGGAAATTTAATGAATACTAAAGGGTAATATTTTATAAACTAGATAAAATTTTTAAGGATATAATTATGCAAAAGAGCTAAAAGGAAAAATAAATGCAACGACTTCTAAAAAATAGTTTTTATAATCAGGATAACGAGAAAGGTATCTTCACAACTCGGAACTTTTCAACTGAGGACCCTGGGAAAAATTTTCGCATCCTGGGAAGCCGATTAGGATTCGCAACTGGTGACTCATTTACCTGCAGTAGATTACCCAATTAAATATATTTAACTATTTACTTCATAGAAAAGATGGGATTTATATATAAGTAAGATACCAAAAATAGGTTTTTAAAAACTATTTTTCATATACACAGGGTGTTCCATCTCAGACGAGGCACCCCGTATATTTCTTATCCCATATTAATTGGAAAAATTTCCCGAAACACATCGGATGATTTTCTTTGGGGGACATCTTCTGATGTATATTTGTCTGCTCTGGGATAGACTCTTCATGTTTATATTGGACTGTCTAAGTCCAAGAAGTTCCAACGAGAGCCTATGGTGTTCTCAATTTATCTATTCTGTTAGCACCCATGTTAATATGAAACAGTCATTTAGCATAACTTTGACGCAGGCATTTATTGCTGCTACTTAGGCTTATAAGGCTTTTGGCCAGATTAATGGTCCTCCCTGAGTTAATATGGTGAATTCTAGCTCCTGTGCTGTTTTTCATCTTGAAACTGTCTGTATACCATATTAATTCGTTTTTTATTTCCCTATTTTCCCCTTTCTATCCTTTCTGGTATTTAATTATCGAAAGGTTTCCTAAAGTCATAAATAATAGGTGTTCTATCCAATGTCATTCTTAACACCCGATTTTGTTTTAATTTCTCTATCCTTTTCTTGAAAGTTCACATCCAAATCCATTTGTAAATAACCTGTACGTCACTGCCATAGCCTCCTTCTCTACCACAAGGTGTAATGGATCAAGACCTAGCAGTAGCTCCATTGTTACAGTGGGCGTAGTTCTAAATGCTCATGTTATTATTAGATAGGTCAGTCGTTGTACTTTATCTAATTTTATGCTATCTGTTATGTTTTTAGCCTTGTGCCAACATAATATGACTGATGAATAAATTATAACCATGGTATAAAGCAAGTTTATCATACTTGGTTTAAGCCCCCATGTGTTCCCTATCATAGTATGGTTTAAGCCCATAGTATCCTTACAGCTTTTCTGTTTTTTTTTTGTATATGGCTGCAGAGTGAGTCCAAGATATTTAACCCCCTTTGGCATATTATTTAGATGTTATCCCCAAATTGACTCTCATCTTAACTGGAGATATAGAAAATATTGCAAAATGTTTACGTTGCCTTTTACCAAAATTTAGATTCCCTACAATCAATTTTGGATGTACCTCATCTCAAAATAATCTATTTTGCATTTATAGAATCTCGATTACGTTATGAGATCCTTTCATGGGGGGGTGTTTTACCAACTTACTTACGAAAAATTGAAGAAAAAAGAAAAATAATTTAAAATAAAATAAATTCTTACACATCAGATCTTCTTTTCGTCGAAAGTTACGTTATGAGTATAAGGAAGCTTTATATGTAATCGGTGATTATAAATATATACTCACAAATACAAATATTTGCTCTAAAGTATAGAACATAAGTATGACACTAGAACTAAGCAAAAACACAACGTTCAAACAAAAACATCCAAGAAAGCAATATGGCAACGGTGTTTGAACTACATAATGGATAGGATATTTAATTTTTTATCGGATATATACAAAACGTACCTATTAACTCTGAATTCAATGGACATGGTAAAAGGCATTTTTAAAAAGTATATTATGAACTTGGATGACAGTTGCTTATTAAAATTATTACTAGGTGTTTAAATAATATTCATATTTTTTATTTTTTTTCTGTATTGGTTAATTTGTGTAATAGACAGGAAATGGAAGAAAGAAAGATATACTTATATTGTCCATGCTCAGCCTACCGGCTTTAATGGAAAGATAAGTCTTGTTTGTTCTATATTTCAGACCAATAATTATACCTATATTTATTTTTTATTTGTAAATTATACAATTTGTAAAATTTAAAATGAAATAAATAAACATTATTATTATTACATATAAGGCTCCCTTATTCCTTGAAGGTTCATTTTTCTTGTGAATGCAACAACAGAGGTTTTCGTTGGGTTTGTGGATAATCCCTCTTTTAGGCAGCATCTTTCAACGATAGTTAGTGCCTACTGCATCTTTTACCGTTTACTACGATGCTTATGTCGTCTGCAAATGCTTGTGTATAGGTTTTCTCTCTCTAATTCCTATAAGAGGTCATCAACCACCAAGGTACACATGAGTAGATATAAAACTCACTCACTTGTTAACTAAGATCCCTCCTGTTCTGTTAAATAAATTATTGGTAATGGTTTTATGATTAAACATGAACTCAATCCACTGCGTAATGCAGTGTGCTATGCCACTCCTATGCATAGATCTCAGTATTGAATTGTACAAGGTAGAATGAAAAGCTCCTTCTATGTCTAGGAAAACTTCTAGTGACATTTCTTTGCTTTCCAATGCTTGTTCGGTCTTTTGAGCCAGTCTTTGTATGACAAGATTTCCAGATTAGTAGGCAAACTGATACCCATGTATCGGTTTATCGTGCCGTATGTATCTATAGATCAATTTATTCGAGATTTTTAGAAGAGACAAGATGTTAGATTGATTGGTATGAAAGATTTGGTCTCCGCGTAAAAAGCTTTCCCAGGTTTGGGAATGAAGACAACTCTTGCAGACATCCAGCTTTGTGGAACAAGTTCAAGGGCTAAGATAGCTCGGAATAGTTTACACAGTTGTAATATTGGTCACAGTTTTTATTTAAAGAGCACTAGATATGTTTTCGATTCTTTTCTATCTTCTGGTGCAGTCAATATTTATAATTTTTAAACATTTAAAATTTTAAAACCCCGAAACACCTATTTTGTTTCACATCGTATGGGACTAAATACAATTCTCCAAAGAATTATGGCCGTTGTCAAAGCTAAAGGTGATGTAAAATACTGGTAAAATTTTGGAAATATCCAATATATACTTTGTTATTTTAAATCAACGACGAACAACTACTAGACTAATTTTGTTTACAAAAATCAAATTGCAAATATTCACGGTGTTATCCACGTAGTTGTCAAATTATTATGAGGGAGTATGGGAGAGTGTTTTTACAAAGATTTTTTATAGTTATAATTCGGTATTAACTTAAGAAGAGGCTATAAAACGCACAAAAGGCTTTTAAAATTGCATTAGAGAAGTATATTTGTACTCTTAATGCCAGTTATTATTAATGTATTTTTCTCGTTGCAAATATCATAGTTGAAGTTGTTTTTTAGGAAATTCTGCAGTTAATTTGGAAGTGTCAGAGCAGTAAAAAGCAATCGTAGAAGACGTAAATACTGATTCATCTATAAAAAGCATGCTCGCTCCTCAGATAAACAAACTCGCACAAACCATCCCCACTCGGATTAGCAGTCGCCTTCTTCTTCTAATGACGCAGCCGATGCGTAATATAAAACACAATCTGAATGATTGCAATAAATAAGGGCTTAATTATGAATGAATAGAATAGTTTAGTAGTTTTGTCGTTGTTTCAAATAGATTTTAAACTAATTTATATCGTTGAAAAAATGTTTTATAAATAATAAAAAACTTTTATGAGATGTATGTACAATGTCAGTCATTAAACATTTTTTGTGCCACCTGAAGCAGGACGGGGCTTAGATCAATAGAGGAAATGTTAAGGCCTTTACAAAGTTTATATATCTATCTCTTTAACTTTAACGCTTCTTTAATCCTCTTTAATTCCTTTTTTAATAGCCACTTTTACAAAGTGCTTCGTACAAAAAACTCGCTCTTGCCGATAAGATTGTATAAATCCAACGACTACTGTATACACTCTTCTTAGCAGCAATATTTTGGATTATAAATTAAAGCAAATAGATAGCAAGCAACGATTATATCAGGCAAAAAACTTAAAATATATTCGAGAAAAAATTATCGGCGGGATCATTCATAATGAAGATGGGGTACTTAAAATTTAAATTGAAAGTGTAAATAGGTAATTTAGGAAAATGAATATAATTGTAATAAATTTGTAATTTAAATGTTGTTTGTATCAGTTTTAGTGGATAACGTAAGAAGTTAACGATTTGTTTTTTGTAAAAATTATTAAAACTTATTAATTTTATTATTATCGGCGTCTTTAAGTGTTCAAGAATGGATAATTGATAGAATAATGGAATGGAAGTAAATTTATTCAAAAAATACGGAAATAGAAAACACAGGCGTAGTTAAAAATGTTATTTCAGTAACGTTGCCTTATTGTTTCGTCCGTCAATTATTGTAGACAGCAAAAGGATGTGTAATGGAATGCTGATGTCTGTCAGGGCTTTAAAAATTTTTCGAAGGTTGCGGGATAGAAGAAAATAATTTATATTAGAAATGAAATGGAAAAAATGCAACATTTAATAATTCAACAATTAAATATCCATAATATTTACAAAAAGTACATTTCTTAATCTTTAGTCCTTATTATATTTAGTTCCTACAGATAAATATATTGCTTCAATAAGAAACTAGTTCAAAAAAATCATTGGAATCATATACGGTGATTGTTTTATTTAGAGTGAAGGAGCTCTATTATCTAGGTCTAGGAATAATTATCAAGATATTTCAAAAATACAACACCGTGGTACGTAGAAAGCTACTAATAAGTTTCTGTAGATACCTACTGATAATATTGATATCCTGGAATAAATATTCTACATTTCATGGAACGCAAGTAGTTGATTTTAGAATGTATCATTACTTAAAACAAGTGGTAGGGAATTTAATCTGTATTCTTCCTTATAAAGTCAATTTGATATTCCTTATATTTTTTATTTAGTTAATACTATTAAAAATATAAAAATGATATGAGACCAATACTACAAATTAAGAAAGCAGTCGAGGCCAAGCAACATTTATTGAGACCAGAAAATATCATGTGGCCGAGGTGTACACAACATATGTATCAAGAAGGTATAACATTTTCTTTACATCCTTGCTTCTGAAAATCTTAGATAAACAAATGAAATATAGATGTGGTACGGGCGCAGTTTAACATAGGCTTTGTTTGAAGCCAGTATCTAGGAACTTTTGACAGCCGTGATCTCCATGGGCGTATCAAATATTTTTTTCATCAGAATCCAAAGCATTCTTTTGTAAATATTTTGTCAATAACAAATTTAAAGAACAATGCAACTCATGCATAAAATTTCATTTTACAAAAATTAAATTTTATTTTTTATTCAAATGTAATAAACGATATTTATAATTCAAATAATTACACTGTTAATATTGTTTATAGATAGATATCAGTAAACTGTATATTTAAAATGGAACAACAATCCCTATTGACAAAAGTAAGCCAAACTGAATTTACCCATTAGATCACAGGAGTAGTGGTGAGATTGGCGCACAAAGTGCCTTTGCAGGTCCGTTTTAATCATTTCATGTACTTATTTTATAACCAGGAGAATTTAATATTTCTGAAACTCAACAATAAAACAAATCCAATTTAGTTTTCCCTTATATACCTAAAGGTGGCATTCTTACCACTTGAAGTGATAAATTTAAATTTTTTTAGCATATACGAGGGATGTCAAAAAATAGGAATTAAGGCAGTTACTTATTTTTAAAAATATAAAAAAATTGATATGTAATAGATTTTATCATTTCTTATGATAAACAAACGTATTATATGCTTTGAAAGTAATTTATAATGGATAGACACCAATCTATAAATTTGTTAAAACTTACTTTTATAGTCTGTAATCTTGTTACAAGAAAGATCTAATGGAGACTGTTAAGCCTAATAGAAACAATAGATCTCTTTTCACAAACATATAAACTAGAAGCATAAAAAGGTTGAAGTGACGAGGCCTTTAAACCTTGACTAGCGGCATTAATTTCATTCAGATAATATATTTAAATTTAAATAAAATGCTAAGATAAATTAACTGTAGCTTTATTAGTAAAATAGTAACATTACAATTTTCCATAAAAACGTTCCCAACTCTAGCAACATTTTCAGTCTAACCAGCGTTTTTGAAAGAACTCAGCTCTCTCCATAAATGCGACAACTAGTTAAAGTGTAAAGCACAAACGTTTTGGTATACTCTACTTGTTGTGCTGTTCGTATTTGAAAAAAGTAAAGCGCATTCAAAAAAGTTTACACAAGAGTAGCGTTTTGCTGTTCGTACTTCAAGTTTTGACATTTAAGGCTAATATTTTCGGAAGTAGATAAGTCAAACATTAAAATATATACCTTCCTAAATATTATGACTTGAATATTAAAATGTCAGCAAATGTATAATGTTTATTGTTTATGATTCCTTACAATTCTGAAATTGGCCTTAATATATTCTAAGAGAGCCATGGGCGTCGTTTGGGAGGGGCAAGGGGGGCAGTTGCCCCCCCTGGCTTTTACGACTTAATCAACAACGCGTAAGATATGCATTACGAACAACAATCTCATAGATATAATATTCAGGCTAATATAGTTGAAGAATATTATAGGTTGAATATATTTATTGCATATCTGAGTTCCGCTTTTCCGAAGACTTTGTTAGTTTTTCCTTAAGCCTGTTACATCCCAAAAACATAAAAAATACTTTTTTCACTACCGATAAGAAAATGAAAGTGGTGGAAAAATTTGAAATCGACAATTTTGAAGCTGAATACCAAACTGGAATAAGAAAGAGCTTCTGCACACAATGAGCTCTCCATTAATAATATAGCGTCCAAATATTGGGAATTTTATCCAGACATACAAAGTGGTTTAAAAAATATTTATAACTCTTCCACCAACGACAGAATTAATCGAAAGAACGTTTGGAACGCTAAGGCATGTTAAAACATGGCTGCGGTCTATTCGATCAGTGCGAAGTCATGGTAGGGGAAGCAAAAGCGATACTAGCGCAAGCTGCGGATAATTCGAGTATTTTAGGGTGATATTTTGTAATTTTGGCGTATCAAATACACGTATACATTTTACTTTTTACTAAAAAAAAAAAGGTAAAAATAATAAAATGAACAACCGGAGTTGCTATGTTGCAAATGATACTAGCAAAAAGACTGTAAATTATATTATATAATTATATACAAAATGACCATCATATTGGAAAATATATTTTTTAATATGTTTTTCAATAAAAAAGGGTTTTCATTTAAAAATAAAAAATAAGTTGCGATTTTCTGTTATTTCTGGAAAAGCTGTAAGTAAGCCATGACGTCACAGAAAAATTAAATCCATCATAAGAAAATTCTCTTTTATTTTTCATTTCCTTTGTTTTCCAACAAATAAGCAATTTAAATTTTTTAAAAATTTTGCCCCCCCCTATAGAATTGTGTAACGACGCCCATGAAGAGAGCTTATAATTGTAATAATGTCAAAATGACTTTCAAATACTAACCTAAGATATTTAGACAAATCAGCATTTATGATTTATAATTATTATGACAGCTTACAACAAAAATTAAAATCACATACGAATAGCAAAATCGTCTAGCATTAGAGAATACCATAATTACATGCTTGTTGTTTTGGTCATCGAACTTTCGAACTTTGTTGAGAAGTCCGCTTGGCGCTTTCGTTGATATGCATTTTCGGCTGAAAGTTATAAAATAACCCCCTTTGACTTGTTCTAGTTTAAACACACTTCTCATTTATAAACTTTTAACATGTTTTTAAAGTTTTTTGAATTTTATATATATTTTAGTATTCTCCAAAATGATGTGACAAATATTTTTTTTAAAAACGGGCATTTTTAAATGTATCTATTATTTTTAGAATAACTTTTTGTCTCTGAATTTGGGCATTTTTATAGATGACTTCTTTATACTTTGAATAACCTATTCTCTAGCTTCTTGAGCAATGTCGGTGGAACAACTTGAATTTTCTGATCCAGTATGTGCATATTATAATTCTGTACCATCTGTGAATAAGTGGGTAAGTCAATAAATTAAAGTTTTTTCGTATGGCAATTTTAAACATTTTGATGAAATATAAATTTTAAGCTGAGCTTCGTTTTGTTAATTATGCAACCAATAATGTAAATAATTATGACCTGTTAAATTATATTATTTACTGGAAAAAATCTAACTACTTACTTATTTATTTACTCCAAATTTGAGTGTTGTTGAGTTCTTATTCCAGTGCAAATAAACGGGACAAAAGTTTATGAATATTTTTATTTATCTATTTATGAAAAGCAAGGTGAACTTAATCCAAATAACATGTATTTTGATTGGAAAAGAAAACTTAAATAACTACTGATCATCTGGATCAACCTCTTCCAAATCCGGGGATAGCTGTAGTTACCGGTTTTGACACAAAAAAATCGAGAAGTTCAACTATTCACGGCGTTTTATTATTTCACAGTCTTGGTAATTTAAAATGTTTAGTTTTTATAAAGTACATACTTATTCAATGCATAGTGGCGCATAACGAGGTTCATTCAAGCTCAGCTAATTTTAAAAATGCAAGCTACCAATAGAGACTTCGTTTATTTAAATTCAAAAAGATAAACAAATAGGAAATATATATTTTTTTCAATAAGTACAACAATATTAATTCTTATTTATTCAATAAAAATGTTTTCTTATCGGTTACCACGCTCAAAAAGTGTAACTTAAATTAATATCAAAGAAAAAACTTGAATTAATATAAAAAAAAAATACTGCATAAATAAAATAAATAAATAATTATAATTGCATAAGTTGATAAAAAATGCTATGCAATAGCTTTACCGCGGCAGTCCCGGAGTGGCACACGTATTTTTTTCTTTGTCTAGGAGAATACAATATAGCATTAATTTTTTATATTTAATCTCAAAGTTTAAAATGTATGAATAATTTGCATTAGGTATTGTATTACATAATATTATTTTAACTTACTTGTATAACTTACTTGAAGACGGACCAAGTTAAGAAGTGAATAAAATAGGAATTGCTTCCAGCTTTAAATTCGTCTTTTCCGGCAGAATTCATAACAAATTAATATTATAAAATGTGTCCAATATATTTTATATTTACAATTTATGTTAATTTTATCAACTTCAACCTTCTGTAATTCTAGGATTCGAATACAAATTTCCATTGCTTCAGTTTGTAGGAAGCCTGCGTAAAAATTACTAATAATATTTTACAATATAGGTGTACCACCCATGTGTTTTATTTACTTACCTTTGAAACGACGTGAAACTTCTCCAAATTTGTTTTAGGGCAAACAAACATTGAATAATAATTTTTAGACTTACAACTAACAAAATTCGTTAAAAAACATTCTAGACACTCTAAAAACTTTAAAAATATGCCCTGGGAATATAAAATCACACAAAATGTACAAACAAAACTGACAGTTCCCAACTGCTTGTTGACAGTTGTGAGTAAATGGCGCTGCTATTTAAAATAGACGAATCACATCAAAGACCAACAAGAAAGAGAAAGTAATAAAACGGTTCATATTAGCTTCAAACCCATCCAGAGCGTTACTTATCTATTATTCATTTGTTTATCTGAGTTGAAAATATAATTAAATGCTTAAATAGTTTTAAATTTTTTTATTTGTTACAATAATAAGCACGTAAATATTCAATTTCACTCTGTATTTTTTTAAATTATCCTTTGCCCTACGTTTATCACTATTATGTGAAGTGTAAACATTTTGTATGTCTTTATCGTACGTGTTAGTAAACAATTTGCAAGAACATTCGAAGTAGAAAAAATAACAACCAAGTTTTCTTAACAAAATGTTGACAAATATTATGGAAACATAGACATTTCGCACAGATTACCATGTAAGTAAATATAAATATTTATTTTAAGATTCCAATAAATTGGGTTCCAATTGACAGATCATTCACCCTATCCACCAGAAATTGCTCCTAATGACTACATCACTACAGACTGTTCCCGAAACTAACAGGTTCTCGAGTAACACTCTCGTAATTATTTTGAGAGAACGTTAAATTGCCAAACAACCGGCTGAATTTTAGTTTTTTTTGCATCAACTTAGTTGTAACTGCAGGTCTCTAATTAGTCTTTATCTGCCCATTATATAAAAAAGCGCTAGCAAAGCCAGTTACTCCAAAAAAGGAGAAGAACACGCGAAAAATCCAAAGAAACCCAAAGTTCTAACTCACAATATCTCGCATATAAAAAAGGGAAAGAAGGGGAATCACTATATTTCAATGCAATCTAGTAAGGAAGTACGTGACACACGATTTAGCTCTTATAACTCTCATACCTTGACGCAGACCAAACAAAAAAATAGCAGAAAAATCAGGAGGATATCTGACAAGAGGAAGACCATGGGAGTCTACTTCAGAAACAAAAAAATTAAATTCTAATGCATAAAAAAATAAAATACGTCAGGCTACAATTGGAGAACGATAAAACTTGACGAAATTCTCAGAAGAGCAAAGAAATCAAAAAAGGAATTCATCTTCGCTGGAGACGGGAACGCCAAGTCAACAAAACGGGACTCCCCAATTACCGATAAAAGAGGTGAATACCACAATAACAGTAGCACTCCCAACTTCGAGAGGGGTTTTTCAAAATCTTTCATAGACGTGACTCTATCCATCACCGATCTAGCTAGAAACATTAAGAAATGGGAATTCATGGAACTCTGTCATAAAAAGAGGTACTAACACCATAGCACATAACAGAAATTCGGAATGGGCCACTTTGATTACAATAGACCTTAAAATTATCTTTAATACCATGTCGTGGCCAAATATATTGGAAAGACTGGAGTAGATACACATCTACAAATATCTGAGGAACCTAATAAAAGACTACCTCATGGACAGACTCATTATAATTGAAAAAGGAGAGGAAATGGAAGCAACCGCGGGCGTATCACAAGACTCAAGGCTTACTTTGTGGAACGTGTTGTACGACTGAATGGCCAGATGAAGTCAAAGCCATTGTCAACGCTAACAACCTCGCAATCATTGCCTACGCAAATGCTGCATCACTATTAACAGATAGAGTGAGACTATCGAGAAATGGATGAAATAAAATAGCCTTGACTTAGCACCCGAAAAGATAGAAGTGTTCTAGTCAGATGGGAGGTGTACAGATAGAACCCAAAAAGTCCCTAAAATACCTTGGGGTCGTCATAAACCAGCAAGGGATGTTTGACGATCACGTGATAAGCATAATCAAAAAGTAGACGCTAGATCTATAGTATTAGGCTGACTCATGCCTAATATCGAAAGCCCCATTAGCTGAAAAAGAGAAATCCAATATGCCAGGGGATCATAAATATAAAAAATATAAGAACTTACTGACAAGCGCACAACGCAAGGCAATTATAAGAACCATTTGCGCATGTAGGACAATATCCAGCAAAGCCGCATAAGTGATAGAAAGCTTTGTACCATTTCATTTAAAAATTAATGAAAGAGCGCGCCTACACAGAAGAGATGACGCCTACAAAGGCCCCGCAAATAATAAAGAGAGGGAAATATTGATAAATTTGTGGCAGAACGAATAGGAGAGGACAGAAGAAACGGCACAGTGGACAAAGATATTCCTTCCAAGAATAAGAGAATGGGTCAACTGGTCCTTCCCCAAAACGGATTATTACATGACGCAGGCGCTTAGAGGATACGGATCGTTTAAATCATATACGAATAGGAAAAACAACAGATGATGATGCATTTATTGCAGCGAGTCAGATACTGTGCCGCATACACTGCATAAGTGTGTAAGATGACGGAAATGGAACAGCAACTGGGAACTACCATAACTGGGGAAAATAATAGAATGTAAAGAGAGTTGAGAGAAAATACGTAGTAGTAGAACGGTAATGGAAGAAAAAGAAGACAGAGAGCACCACAGAGATGAATAATTGGACCTATTATGGTATGCTAGCAGCAGTTCCTGAATGGTGGAGGCAAATAAAGGTGTAGTTTTTAGTGGTAACAACTGTCCGTAAATCCCACACTACACACTACTCTAAACACTATCCAAAGGTGTCCATAAAGAATTTTCTCCACCTCCTAAAAAATATGCTTCACCAATATAGTATTTAGGAATGGCGCAGCACTGTCACGAGCTTTTTGGTCCTGGAGTCCCAAAGAAACGTCCATTCACATGTAGAAAAAAAATAAAAAAGGAAAAACAAAGAATTCCTTAATAGCATGGTTGAGCGTTTGTAACAACTGGTTAAAAACTTAATAATAATGATACTTTCCCTAATTCACTCCCGTACGAAAGAATTTTAACCCCAAAAGCTGAGCTTGTCCGGTGAAAGGGCGGCTAATATTATTTGCCGTGGCACCCCAGGGCCAATAAGAGATGATTGATGGTACCATATGACTTACAGGTCAGGGAAAAATCCGGAAAAAAAACACGCTCGTTAACAAAATATTTGTATGACTGTCAAATGAGAGTAATGCTCTTGCAAGCATTTTTTATTCAGTAGTTCTACCCCATTCGCCATAAATTAGACTATTTTGGCATTTTTTTTTTAAAACCTTGAGTAAATAAAAGGCTGAATTTGACAGATCACACGACAGTTCTCACCACCGGGACATAGTACATGTTTTTCACCCCTTCCCTTGTACTTAATTATAAATAGCAAGCGAAAACACGACGTGTCACTTTTTGCAGTTAAATGAGGGGCTATTGGGGGAAGGGACGCCGAGGCTTCAAAAATGTTCGAAGTATTTTTATAACTGGTTTTGGAAAGAGCGGAGGGAATAATAATTAAAAATGAACAGTAATAAACGATTTTTATTTAGAAAATAAGCAAGCATTACGGTTTAGTAGTAGTTTAGTACATTATTTGAAAATGTGTCCAAAATTTTGATAAAGACTTAAATGATAATTGACGTAATACACAACTTATGATAGAAAAATTTTTACTGGATTATATAGTTTGGACTTATTAACCATTATAGCATTGGATAATTATGATAAACTAATAGTAATTCAAAATTTAGAACAAAAATGGAAAAATTATCATTCCCATGTAAAATACTTATTGGTCTGAAAACAGAACCAACCGACAATTTTAAAATAAGTATGTTAAAATAATTAAGAATGTCGACGCTTGCCTCTGATACATAGTTCACTTCACAAAACGTTTACTTTGTATAAATAAGTAGCTTAACACTGTAACTACTAGAGCGGCCTTGCGGCCTTCGGACTTAGCTCTTGCTCAACTCTCCTCTGTCGACTACCTGTAACGTGTGGCCCATTGTGCATCCTCCTTAGAAGATAGGTACCTCCTAGCTCGTGAGCCAGCCTACAGATTTAATGTAGTTGACAACGTCGCCAAAAAGTGCTTCTCTTATATCGGCCGGTGTTAGGCGATACTCGCCAAACACAAATCTTCTAATAAATGAGAGTGTCGAGCAATCGTAAAGGATATGCTCGATGGTATCATCTTCTTGTTCGCACCCTCTGCAGAATGCGGATTCTAACAGCCCCATGATATGGAGATGCTTTCGTACTTGGCAATGACCAGTCAGAATGCCTGTGACTAGGCGCAGGTTCTATCTAGTCCTAGTCAAATATTTGTTTGCTGCAGCGTTGTCAGGATAACTTAAGAGCTCCCTGGCAACTATGCATTTTCTTGTTTCATCTCATCTTTCCTTGAATTTCACAAGGGAATGTTTTTTGATTAGGTCTGTCACTGCCAATTTTGTCAGGCCAATAGAAGGGCCAGGTCCAAAAAGTATTTGGTTGGCTGCTTTCTTGGCTAATGAATCAGCAAGAAGGTTTCCTTTCGATGTGGCATGACCTTTAATCCATTTTAAGGTGACCACGTTGTTGATGCATACTTTGGCCAAAGCTTCGTGACATTCTAATACTAACCCTTAATAAATTCATGGTCTGTTCAGAGTGAGTAGTGCTTGTCTGCTATCTGTATAGATGAGCATGTTCCTTCCAGTGATATTGTTTTTGGTTATTTCTTTTGCTGCTATAAGAATCCCCGTTAGCTCTGTTTGAACTGCACTGGCACTATTGCTCACAGCCCATTTTATATTTTGGTTTAAGAATCTGGAGTATATTCCACATCCTGAGCCTTGTTTTGTTTTAGAACCGTCGGTATAGATATGAATCGTACCTGCCACTTCCGGCTCTTCTGTTTGTTCTATTATAACTTTATATGGCTTATGAAAGATATATTTCGGCGAGATGGAGTCCGTATTCGCTTGAAGCAGTGGGAGCGTATCCAGCGCCTCCTGCTAAAAGTGACGTCTCGCCTCACCAGATCCTACATCAGGTTCTATTCCGACCGTGCGTCGTCAGAGCAACCTCCTTGATGTAAATATCAAGGAGAGTGAGACTAAAAATGACTTCCATCGCTCTAGTCGGTGTTGTTTTCATGGCTTCTGTTATGTTGAGACATGCTGTTCTTTGAATTTGTTCTAGTCTACGGATAGCTGATAATTTTTGGGTTTTTGGTACCCAGACAACTGCACCGTATGTTAACATAGGTCTTATGATAGTCGTGTAAGTCCATGCGACGACTCTGGGGGAGAAACCTTAGGTGCGCCCCACTGTTCGACGGCATTGTTCACAAGCAATGTATGCTCTTTTAACTCTGTTTTCTAAATGCGAGTTCCATGTTAACTTGCTGTTAAAGGTGAGACCTAGGTACTTCACCTCTGTTGCAAAGTTTAGTTTTGTATTTAGGAGTCCTGGAGGTTTTAATTCCATTTTCATCCTTTTCCTTGTGAAAAGGACCATTTGTGTCTTCTTATGATTGATAGACAGTGAATGGTCCTTGCACCACTTTTCTATAATTACTTTCCTATTTGTATACAGATATAAGGAAAGTATAGGAATCATGATTTTTTTAGAGCTACTTGCATTCTTTCGCAGAGTATGCTCTCAAAATTAACTGTTTGCAGAATGACCAGATCATCTGCATATGCTATTGTGTAGTGACTGTCACTTTTAAGGCGGCTGATGAGGGTGTCGAGGACCATATTCCACAGTAGAGGTAATAGCACCCCTCCATGTGGACATCCCCTCGCAACCAAGCCTCTTATATTCACATCTTCTACACTTATGTTTACTGCTCGCTTTGAGAGCATGTTATGTATCCACCCACTAACCATTTGTGGAACATTCCTATTGGTTAGTGAGTATATTATGTTTGGGAAGGTGGTTTTATCAAAAGCACTATGTCCTCTGTCAAAGATAGATTCTCCATTTAAATCAAAATCTAAGTGAGATTCAATTTTTTTTTTGAAAATACTAACATGTAGTATCCTCTAATAATTCTTAACCTAGTTGTTTGGTTTATTTTAGGTACGTAACCTTTAATTGAATATACCTATAGTTTATTGCTTTTAAAATGTTTGTGAATTGTTTAGATGTTTACTAATAATAATAATAATAATAATAATAATAATAATAATAATAATAATAATAAGAATTATTCAATTTCATTTTAATTTCAATAATTCAAATAATAGTTTAAATGAATTAATTTAAACTTAACAATCAATAGACTTTTTTGTTTTCAGTCCGGAATATTGTCACGAAGTCCTCTTTTTGTACCAGTTTCGTTCTTGAAAAAATAACAAAACATATAAAAAATATATGATTTATTTAAAGTCAAACACACCTCATTAATTTTTACAATGTTGTTAAAAATGTTTTGGTACACTTACCACATTTCGAAGGCTCTGAGCACGTGACACTGCTCCCTAAAGAATATTAAATTATACAAAAAATAGCTTAGTGGAGTCTCTTTTCGAGTCCACTTTCTTCACTGTCGAGTTTACAACTAATCTTCTTGTTTTCTTTCCATACCCAATTTTTTTAATAATGCCGACTTGCAAAATTTTCATAGTTTAACCAAACTTACGTGGTTGATGACCTGACATTATATTTTCATCATTTTAATTGAGAAATATAATTTCGTAAATAATTATTTCCTACGTAAATTAGTAACTCAGCAGTATTTTGTAATCGTTTTTAAATTTGTTTAATTAGGTATGTTTTGACTAAATAAAATGCTGAATTAAAATTAAAATGATTTTGTTTAATTTACTTCAAAAAACTAAGAAAAATTATTATTATTTTTGGGATTTGTGACAATATGATGCCTCTGATAACTGTTGGGAGGGAATGGAGTAGTAAAACCAGTAAGTATTTTTGGTGTAGCATTTTTTGTTTTTATGTAAATTTATTGTGACCTTCCAAACAACGTCTTTTAATTTAACAAGCATCTTTATTTATTGATGCATCTCTGTGTATAGGATAGACATTTATTTTAGGGAGAGTACTTAGTAGTATTATACGATACATTTATACCACGGTACTTTTGATTAAAAAATCCAAACTGAGCCACCCAATTCCTGTTCTAAAACTGTCGTTGAATAAATATTGAATGATTAGGGCGGACAATCCTGTATATGTACTTATATTTATCAAGTGGGTACCCGAGGTAGAAAATGCGACATTAAAAAAATTTAAAGTCCGGTACCAACAGTTATCACATCTTTTGTCACATGTACATAAATCAAGAGAGGTTTTGTTGGCTTGTAAACGCCAGTAATTTGTTTGAATAACACGCGTTCACCGTTTACAGGTAGAATTTACACGTAAAAATTCTCAAAAAGCCGAATACATAAATCAACATAAGTCAAAACTAGTTATGAATATTTTGAGTAGAGGAAATCCAAACTATCATAAATATCGTTAGCAGTGTAAATAAATATACAGGAAGAACCAGATTTTCTGAAATGTTTATTCTTACTTTGTAAATAAATCAGTACCTCATATGTAATACGACAGTGCAGTTTTATAAAAGATATTGATATGAAAATCAGTTTTGTAATAAAAAAAAAAATTAACTCGCCCTATAAACCTGACTAACAAATCTTAATCTCAGGGTCCATAGTTTCTACATTTACAATAATTTACAAAAATCTGACCTTTTCAAAGACGTACTTGATGTCGAGGGGCCACTCAACGTTTGGTGGTTTATAAATTTAATTTAGATACTAAAAAAAAAAAAAAAATTAAATTTAACAAGTTTGTATTTTCTAAAAGTTTCTTTTTTGTACTCGCCGGATTCGAATGCAACCTATCTGCATCTCTCTGTTTACTTTCCTTTTCCCTCTGTACCCTCTAAATCTGCTTCTCTACTGGTGCTCTACCTGGCACCTTCTTCTTAAATGATTTGAATAAAATGTACCTTACCAGAGACAACCCAGCGAGAGGTGTAACTCAATGTATTTTTTTTTGTTCGGTAAAAGTTGTTTGGGCGATTGTAACCACAACCAGTCTATGATGGCGCCACTAATAAATAGCGGGAAAATTTAAAAATGTTTTAGGGCGGGAAATTTAAACATAGACTCAGAAATAGTTTTTCTATACAAATTTACAGGAGAAACAAAAACTATTGTTTCACTATATATTAAAAATATAAAAGCTTCCAATAACATCAAATTTTTTATCATATAAATAATCATTTTAATATAAGCAGTGAACATAGTTTTTATTACTCTTGTAAATTTCGATAAAAAAATTGAAAATTCTATTGATTATTAAATATTTAAACTTGGAAAAATAATACACCAACCTTTTTTTCTATAAATTATATTTTTGTAAGGTACAGAAAACAAACTAAAATTGCTACGTTTAGAAAGTACCTCGTATCATTTTGTGACAAATTACAAAGAAAGTCACAGTTGTTATATATTCATAATATATAATGTAACAAATATTTTATAAAGTATAGAGAGTATATCGATACCTTTTTGCCAGACTATAAGTGCCATTTGAACAAATGTCGCTTACGTTAGTCTGACAAAAAGGTATTAATATGTTATGACTGTTTATTTTAATAGCAACCATGGAAACGAAACAAACACACACATACACTCACACAATTGTATAAGGCCCAAGTCAAGTAAGTTCCCATCCTGTAAACTGGATCAAAACCTGCTACACCCCCTTGCTAACTCCTCTTATGGTCATCAATTTCAATAGATTTATATGCCATGCCTTCTAAAAGGGAATGAAGGATGACATACTATCATCATTTAAACAGGACGTTGCTGAAGGCTTACCCCTGTTATGTCGTCTGTTTGTGTATCTTGTGCGTGTGCATTCCTGTTGTGTCCCCAGTCATGTAAAAGTTTTCCTAGTATCCTAATTTGGTGACTAGGTAGACCTTCTCCAACTAGTCATCTAATCTATTCGATTTGCTCTGCAGCAGGAGGTACTTTTTAAACATAGCAAATAATAATATTAATAATAAACACTATTTAAAGATGAATACATTTTTGTAATTTTTTTGTCGTTGTCCCTTACCAGGGTATACCTATTTTCCATACTCCCTTAATTATAGATTACCTTACGATGTTTGAATGAATATAACATTTTACCCTTGAAAAATCTAATTTCGAATTTAATTCTTTTTCAATTTTATTTGAAACAATTGGTATATTATAATTTATTATCAAGGAAATCTTCTAATAAAGTCATAGCAGATCCTACTTAAACTACTGGTTGTTCTGCAGGATAAATTAACTTTTCTTGAGATAGATATCTCTAAAATCCAAAATCGACCTGATGTCCCCAAATGTATTTTCCAATGCATCCTGATTTAAAATTCTGCCCTTTTGTGATTTAATTTTTTTTTTAGTTTAAGGTAGTTCACTCGTAAAACGGCTTTTCTTAGGAATTAAATAAAATTGAAATATAAGGTTAATGAAAGTGTCTTTTATGTACCTAAAAAAAAATAAAAATTTTTGACCGTCTGTAAAACGAGATATTAACAATCAAAATGTGCATAATTAACACTCTTGAAGCCCTGTCATGCACACAATCATTGCATTTATTTCAAGATATCTCGAAAACGGTTCTTACCGTATTTTTTAAAAACTAATGTAATGTAAATCAAGAAGTTATAAAATTTTCTAAATAAACTCTAAATTTTTTTACCGTTTTGATAAAGAAATATAGATTTTTAAAATAAAAATGTTCTTAAAGCAGTCGACGCATAGTGGCGTATTGTGATTACAACTTGGCAACGTTGTAATCGATACACTCAACGCCCGCTAATTCAAATGTCTGTTAGATCAGTGCTTCCCAACCTTTTTATTGCCGCGGACAGGTCAAGTTTATCACTTTATCGAGGCCTTCTGGGAAGGGACGTTGTTTATACTTTAGGTTAATATGATTTAACAATTTAAATTTAATTGTATTCAAACATGTCTTCAAAATTAAATAAATATGCAAAAGATGAATATAATTTTATTTAAACATGCCTTCAAAATAAAATACAGTTACACAAACAAAAATGACTATAAAGTAATTTAAAATTTTAACTAGTATGAGGAAGTCATAAAAAAATACAAATAAAAGTAATGATTTTTTGTAATATTGATGATATCGTAAGAGCGTTCATGACAGCAAGAAATGTATTTAAAGCAGTTTGACCAAACCCTGAATGGACAGCACCTTTAAATAAATAAAAATATATTAATTATAATAAAAAAAAAAAAATTATAAACATAACAAATACTTATGTATTTTTTTTTAAATTTACCTAGAACTGCTTTAGTGTTGACATCTGAATGCTTAACTTCACTTTTTATTGCATGAACTTTGTCCGTAGGTACTATAGTTTCAATATTACATTCATTACATTTAACATTTAAAATTGAATAAAGGCCCTTTCGTGTTTCAATTGTAATATTTTCAAGAGAAAGAACTCTTTCACACCTGCAACATTTTAAGTGTTTTCCCAACTCCTGTAATTCCACGATGCGTCGACCACTTCACAGGTTATTTTCCACGTTTGGGGTTTCCTTTCTCAATTTTTTAGCATTATTCATAGCCAAAATTGATTTTTTGCGTTTGTTGAGGACGTTTTGCTTAACAAATTTTCCTTTATCTCGCAATTAATTGATCCTGACAATGAAACATTTTGATATTTACATTAATTTCACTTTGACGTTTCACAAAATATTTGCGACGTTGCCGGATGGATTTTACGCGATATAATAACATATTTGTATATAGGATCACTTATGTTGTGTGTACAGTCTGTTACAAAAATAACCTTTTTTTAGATTTAAGAATCTCGAACGGTTGGTATTCACTATAGGGCGATATTTTTGTGTACGACTGTCGCGAGTGAACTACCTTAAATGACTCTACAATCTTCTAATAGCCACTAGAGTGGTTATTAGAGGTAGGTGTATGTAAAAAATAGCTAATATCTAATCATTTCAAAAGTCCTTTGCCAATACTACATGTGCAGAGATTTTTTACTCAGCATACATTTTACTTCTTTTCTAGTAGGTGGGAACTTTGTGCTGCCATTAAAGAGGTCGAGGCATTCATCTACTTACTTAATGAACAAAAGTAGCTGTAACAATGGATCTCTGTTCCAATTCACCTAAAATAATTATAGCCATTTTGTAATATGTTGTACAGTGATTTTCTTAATAAATTAAAAATTACTTACCTCTAGAAAGAAACGTGTTCAAAAACGCGAATTTGGTTCTAGAAATTGCTTCATGCAAAAAGTAATATGCGAAAATAAACATTCCCCCTCAAAGAAAATTATATAAACAACAAAATCAGATTCAAAGAAATAAATTAAAATTAAATTAATTTTAATAAAATGCGCATGTTCATAACAACATTCATAACATTGTCAGTTGTCAGTTCTAATCTATACGTTGACGTCAAAAAACCAGCAACTTCAGCGACCTTTAAGATTGGTGTTAGTTTTATTGGAGAGAGATAAATATATGTAAAGATCAATGTAAAAGAGAAAGAAAGTCATATAGGTAATTTAAATGGACCACCGAACAAATTTTCCTATTAAGTTACATGTCTTTGTTGTCTCTGGCCTTACTTTCCTTTTTAATCATTTTATTATCTAAATACGGGGTGGTTTGACGGAAGAGTGACTTTTGAGAGGTTGACAACATTTTTGCTACGGTGTTTATAATGGTAGTTTACTCAATGCTTCTGATGTCATCTGTCAAAACTTTACATAGATCTGACAGGTAGATTAGTTTCAATACTCATATAAAGAGAACTGTTTTGTTCCATCACGACAATGCGTCTGCCCATTCGCATGCTATTCTTGCAGAAAAATTAGCCGAACTGCGTCACGATTTATTGCTTCATCCGCCATATTCACCTGATCTAGCTCCCTCCAATTACTTTCTGTTCCAAAACTAAAAAAATGGCTTGGTAAAAAGCGATTTCAGACAAATGAAGAGGTGATGGCAGAGACAAACGCGTATCTTGCGGAACTTCGGAAAGATTATTTTTTGGATGGTTTGCAAAAATCGGAATCTCGCTCGGTTAAGTGTGTAGAGTTAAAAATAGTTTATTTATGTTGATAAATAAAATATTGTTTTTACAGTAAAGTAACTTTTTCATTGAAAAGTCACTTTTCCGTCAAACCACCCTCGTATATTTATTTCCAATCAACACCTTTTCCCTTCAAACTTCAAATTTACATTTCTCTTTAAAAATTTCCATCTTAAAAACTATCATGACAATTCTCTCAAAATATTGACATCCTAATTATTAAAAAGAATTCTACAATTTTCAGTACCAACCTTACCCATCAAACGTTGATTTACAGATTTACAAATTTACAAATTTTGAAAACCAAAAATATATTTAATTTTGAATCAAATATATTAAAATCCCCCAAATTGTGTATTTAATAAATTTATTCCCAAAATAAATTTTCAAATAGGAAATTTCTCAAATCGTCAAAAATAATTAACTCAAAACAAATTTTCTTTTCTTATTTAATCCAAATTATCGCTATCTGTCAGCACTCCAATAACTATCCCAATAAATTCAACATATTTAACATCAACAGTCTAATTAATGAAAATTTAAAACTCTAATAAATTAACTGTTTCAACTACAAATTACAACTAAAATTATATAATGAAATTAAATGTCTAACCTGACATACTCAAAACTTCACATTTCATATCAAATGTATACCAAAATGTATCCCATCTCCCTAAATTTGTGTTCAAATTTTTTTACAACTTTATAGTAGTTTGTTCAATAGTTCTTCTATTTCTGTCCTTTTCTTAGTAGGTATTCATAATCAACTTTATTTATAATTAATTACTTACAATACAATACAATACAATACATTTTCACACTTTCTTCACACTATTTCTCTTTATAATTCTATTTACTTCATTATTACATAATAATATCATTTATTTTTATATTTATTATAAACATCATCATAACTTATCTTCATACATAATATAATATACTTCATAATACACATATTTCATTTATTCTCCTACTTAAACCGTTTTCTTTTATAACCTTTTTACTTTACACTCGAGCAATTCCTTTTTCAAAATAATCTCTTCTTGAACACACATTCTTTTCTTCTTTCATATTCTATTTTTCTTAAATTTTCTATTTCTTCTTTATTTGAATACTTTAATTTTTTTAATTGTTTAAATATCTTCTTCTATTTTTGTTTTTAATTTTCCCTAATTTATTTAACTATCAAATTGTTAAACATTTCCATTTCCAATTCAGTTTCCATATTCTAGCCTTATTTTGATTTTAAAGTTTTTTCGTCCACCTATTTAATTTTATGACTTCTCTTTGTCCTTAGTCCTTACTCTCTCCTTATCTGATAATCTCCTATTTTTTAATCTTTGCTTTCATCTTCGTTTTCTTCTGCCTAATATTTTTACTTTTGTTTGGCAATAAATTTATTTTCAATACTTTTATATTTTTCATTCTTATTTACATTTTGTAAGAAAGATAGGAACAACTTTCTTTATCTTCTTAATAACTTTTTTTTTAAATAATTCTTTTCCATTTATTTTTCTTTTACCTTCTGTTATCCTGTTTAATTTGTTTTTAATTTTCTTTTTCTATTTTGTTTAAAAATACTATTTCTACTTCTATTCCTATTCGTCTATTTTTTGCGTAAATGTTTAGCTTAAATTTTTTGTTCATCTTTTAAAAGTTTTTCTTAATCTTCTAACATTTCTTGTTAATTTTTTAATTTTAAATCTCCTTTATTTTGTTCTATCTTTTTTCATTTCTTGCAATTTTTTTTGATATTCTTTATCTTCTCTCATTTGTTTTTGACATTCTTCTTTTTCTTTTATTGTATCTTTTTTACAAATACCAATTAACATTTGGAACATTTCTTTTATATTCTTCTTAGTTTTATTTACCATTTTTACTAATTTTCTATCTATTTCTTTAACCTCTTTATTAATTTTCTCTTCATCCACTCAATTTTATTATCTTTAACTTCTTTAGACTGTTTCTCTTTCAACCCATCCTTCTCTTCGATAACTGTTTCTTTATTTCCACTTGTTCCTCATCACCTTGTCCTATTTTATTAATTTTTTCATCGTGTTCACCTTTTTCATTGAATATTTTCCCTCCTAGTAAATCCATATTATACTTTATTTTACACTATTTTATTTATGAGAAATTTATTTATATTTATTTATTTATACAGTGTGTACTTAAGTTGGAACCATAGACATCATATTATCTAAGATAGAGTCGCCCTACACACTGTATACTCAATACACCTTCTGTCCGCATGTTTTACCAGACGGGGAAAGGGGAATCGTACGTCGCACATTGACGTAGTGTTTCGGGAGGGTTTACATATATTTTTAGTAAAAATTATTTGATGACCATTTCAATAACCTATGGGTCTTCGGAATCAAAGCTAAATTTAAAGAAAACATATTCAATTTATACAGGGCATTCAAAAGTCATTTTATATTTTTTCTTATAGAATAAAATAGTAAGGTAGCTCAAAGTGGAAGAACATTTTTGTTAGTATTTTATTATATATATTTTTTTAAATACATGAAGAGCAAATAGCAAGTAAAAATATAAAGCCATTTATTATTATTTTTACATGGATACTGTTTGAAAACCTTTATTACAGGTCGAAAAAAGAATAATTATATTGCCGGACTACCTTTTTTTATGAAATAAAAAGCAATTAAAAACAGAACAATTTTATTTCAGATACATAAATATACAAATATGATCTTTCTATTACATACCATTTGGGTTGCATGTCACGACATCTATTTTTAAAATTATTTGTGTAATTATATTTAGGACAGTAATCAGCAATGATTTTATAATATCTGGACAAGGCTAAAACACATTAGCTTAAGATTATCAAGCGATACTTTATTTCTAATTTGTCCGAATAAAAAAGACACTAAAGGAAGCTTCTTTTGTGACATTTCGAATGTCATTTTACTATCAATGGTTACTCCTACAAACACTCTTGGTGAAGAATCTGCTCAATAGATTTATTTAGTGTTATAAGATAACTGATATTTTGTAAAGCATATTTTGGAATAAAAGACAAAATAGCTATTTGTGTATTAAGAACAGAAAGTAGCACCTTTGACAGTTGAGACAGAAAGTCTGTCGAAGAGAAAAGATTTATTTTATATTTCTTCAAAAGGAGGAAAAATACAATATCTCAGTTATGTAACCATCATTTTCAGTATTTGTGTTTTTCCAACTGACCATTATTTTGTAATTGAGATGAAAAACCGTACGAGTCGCAGATATGTACGGTTTTTCACCTAATTTCACGGGTATAATCAGCTGTACTACATTAACAGCTAGGTATCTAGTACAGTTTTTAAGCTCAATGCGCTAGTTCAGTGTGATGTCATTTTGGTTCGACTGACATTTAATTCCAACCAAACTTTTAACAAAAACGTCAATAAATTTGACATATACGTTTTTACTATTTTTATTTTATTTCAAAATATTGTTTACAGGTCATAAAAAATAGTTTAAAGGGATATAATTGGTAACTAAACGATTGTATATTTGATACATGCTATCTACTTACTTTAGGAATATATTTATAAAAGTGAAAAAAACGATATAATTTAGGTAAACAAAACGAACAAAACGCACTCCAAAAATCTACTGTCACTTTAATTGTCAGTGGAACCATAATTACATCATCACTGAACTAGCGCATCGATGAAGAGACAAATTTTAAACGAAATGGCTTATTTTGAAATGTCAAATTTGAGACTTGTACGGTTTTCGAACTCACTGGTTCAATTGCAGAACACTGTTTGCAGTGAATCTTTTTCTTTAAGGATTTTACTATAAAACCAGAAATATAAGCAACTACATCTTGAATGTATTCGCTCAGAAAATATATAGATAGGTAATCATGGTCACGAAGCTCATTTGTAAATTCCAAATTTTCTTTAGTGTCTGATTCGTAACATTTTAAATTTAACGCAATTTGGCTACTAGTGTTGCTACAATCGAAGATGCTGGTGCCATCTAAAGCAATTGCATTGGCAGTTTTATTTGACTTTACCTTATTATGAATTAATAATTTTTTATAACAATTTTGAAACAATCTCCATGTGAGATTGTTATTAAAGCATCTATTACGAACTGCACTAAAAAAAAGTATTTTTTTTTCTTCATTTTTTGCCTCTTCAACTACCTCTCCCAAAATTCTGTAAAATGTGATGATTACTGTATAATTTTAAAGCTTACATATAATAAAAATACCCATAATAAATACTGTACTTACTTGATAGGTATAGCATTATGTTTTAAGATGTGTCTACCACTTAAATTTTCATAAATATCTGCCATACAAAAATGGTCAGAACATATACTAAGGCTTCTTTAATTTTCATAATGTTTTCCTCCACCAAGCATAGATTTTGCAGCCAAATTCTACGTTGAATAATTTCTCTAGGAAACCTGATCAAAAAATATAGAACATTATTATTTAAATAAACAATGCTAGTGCTAAATGCCTTTACACTGTTAAATAAATTAAGCCTTACCTATTCCCTGTATATGCCTACGTCTATGCTAACATAATCTTATTTATGAAATGGCCGAATAACATTCTTATTCTGCGTATTTCGGCACACTATACATTTCCTCTCCATCGTAAAAGTCCTTAATAAAAAGTTCAGGGTTTAAATTATTCTCGAAAACTACAAAAAACCACAAAAATCAAAATAAAACTTGATCTGTCACTTTGACAACATCAGCAAAATGTCTTAGGTTGCCAAAGTTAAATGATTTATACCAAAATGTTTAATATTCCCATATGATACACATGTAAAAATAGATACTTAAAAGTCTTAAGTGATTGGAATTAATAAAAAACTCATATTGATGCTTTCAATTCTTAATTTACTTTTTTTATTAGATTGTATTAAAGGTAATAGTAACTTTTTACATAAAAATTTAATGTTTGATATTTGATGAAAGAGATCTGACAACATAGGAAGAGCGTACCGTCAAAAAAAAGTTGCGGACAAGTGTAATGTATACAAGGCGTATCTATTATCCGATATCTTTGGTTGGAACCAGTCCTGCATGACCTAAAACTTAAAAAACAGTCATCAGATATCAAATTTTTTAAGCCGTATACGAGGTTTGTCAAAAAATATGAATTTTGCTAAAAAGTAAAGTACGTTTATTTTTGTTAAAATCGAAAATCTTCAAAAAGAAAAGTTGATTAGAATTGAAAATTACATTCAAATATGCAATAACACCGATCTATCTGAAGAATCAGATTTTTCTAGATTTTGCATTGATCCACCTAATTACGGTAATCCATAATTTTTCTCGGTAAGTGCATACAAAGCTGATGAAAAATTTTTAATTAAAAGCTAAATAGATAGATAGATGGATAGATAGATAGATCGGTGTAATTGCATATTTGAATGTAATTTTCAATTCTAATCAACTTTTCTTAATGAAAATTTTCTATTTTGTCAAAAATAAACGTACTTTACTGTTGAGCAAAATTTATATTTTTTGATAAACCTCGTATACGGCTTGAAAAATTTGATATTTGATGACTGTATTTTAAGTTTTTGATCTTGCAAGACTTTTTATCAAGAATAACTTTTTTCCTAAAATCAATAATAAATGTTTTTTCCATATGGTTCCAACTTAAGTAGACACATTGTATATTTAAACTGTGCTATCGATATCTTTCCAGGGATATACTACACCATGTATTAGGGTCTTCGCAAAAGTTAGCCAAACATAGCACTATGTTCAATAAAGTTTCGAGGTAAACAACGCCATGTGCACATAGCATTTTTAACTCTCATATTAAATTCTCTAAAATTTCTATGAGAACATAGAAATGTTGGAGGTATATGACACCATGTTGTTAAAAGCAACATTACAAACAAATTAAAAAAACAAAAAAATAGGTTTTATTAGTTAGATTAGTAAGGGCCGATTCCATCGTTGTGTTAAACGATGTTTAAATTACTAAGAAAATATGAAAATGACATTGATAATGTAAAAATGCTATTTTAAATTTCGCATTATTTTGAATAATAAAATACTGCTTCATTTAATTATTGTGTAGTAGGCCAAAATACCAAAATACTACCTCAACGAGGCAACCTTGTATGTTCCCTTTGTGTCTTTAAGTGACGATGCGCATACTTAACTTGGAGCCAATGTAACTTTTTGTTACTATAAACAAATGAAAATCCATCAATTATCAGTATTATTTACAAGTGTATTGTGCAAATTTTTAAAGCTCCAACATTAATCAATCTTAAATTCAAAGCTAACTACTCAGATGTATGTCTTAAAAAAAAAACAATCAGTTTAATTCCTAGCTTTAAGCTATTTAAATGAATGATTAGTCAAAATATTCTTACTCAAAAAAGTAGCATACTTTGTTGTTTTCGACAACAGTAGATACATCGCTAGGCAGCAATTTCTAATGAAATGAAATAGATAAATAGCCTTAGAAAAAGAAATACTGTTAGATATAGCCGATCGGTAGGTTGATTCTTGTTAACAGAGACAGAGGTGTAAATTTTAGATTGCTTTGTAAAACAAATCATTAATCATTATTGCTTCGTTTAAATTGTTAAGGCGATAATAATTTTTTATCCATTTTTAGTACGTATTAAATTTTGAAGAAGGATTTTTTAAATATATTTAACTAAACGAAAATAAAAATTCTCAAAATCAAAAATATGATTTATAATAAAATAAAATTAAATCAAAACAAAAATAGAAAAATGTTGATCATATATGTAGATGATTATCCACAAGCAAAATTAAACTTAATACAAAAGAAACTCAATGGTTGTAGGTACTGGAAAAGCTAATTTTCCTAAAAGTGATAATTAACAAGAAGAGGCGAGGTAACAAATAATTATCAGATGAAAAAGAGGAAATTTTGTGATCAGTTCGGTAACATTAGCACGGTATTTAACATCGAGGGTCCCGTAAAAGTGAACAAAGGTAAACTTAAAGGCTTCAGTGACCCTCAGTATGCAAAAACGTGACTTAGGATGTTGATAAATGATGGAAAAGGTAGAAATTCCTAAAGTTCCACTTAATGATACGAGCAATCGGGGACGTGAAACCAATAAGGCTTTTATTTTAGCAGATGAAGAAAAAGATGAAAATGGTCACTATGGAGGGTAACGTAAGTGGAAACCCTTATTGGGAATGTAATTGATGTTTCCATTGGAGTTAGTAAAATATGATCTCGGATCATAACGATGTAAGGGTCACAGCTGTTAAGATACACAAAGTTGATGTAACCTTGTGTGTGGTCACCATGTGTGAGGAAGGCAGGAAAATAAAGAAAACTGAAAGACAATCGAAAATAAGAAGGAAGCAACTCAACATGTCAAGTCTTTTAAGTAACTGCGTAATTTAACTACTATTATATGGAACAAATTGGTTATTAATACGCATACGCAAATGATTAAGGCGGCTGTTTAAAACTGACCTTTTCAGAGTTCTGAGCCTTTACATATCTAAGACAGTTCGCTCGCTAGGCGAATATCAGGTCAAAGCGCTGAATCATAGAAACCTGTTTATGTGTTTCTATTATTCAGCGCTTTGACCGATGCCAGTTTTTATTCAAATTCCGATATATCTTTATTTTTTTGTATAGTTGGCACGAAACTATTATAAAAAATGCAAATAATATTATTTAAAAACAACAACAAATAATAAGGAGATTATTGATTTGAGAACACCTACTACATTTTGGTTTTGTGCATAATTTTTTAATGTATCTACTTTCGTATTCTATTTTTAAAACATACGATCTACAAATATTGGATAAAATATTTATACAAGCCAAATGGTAGTTTGTGCAATAACAGTGGATAGGTAAGATGACCAAATTACACGGAGACGAAGTTTAAGCACGACGCCACATAGGAGTGCGATACGAGCAAACCACTCGAATTGTATAGTATATTTTTTTCAATCAATCACTGAAGAAAATCTACATTTTAAAATGTAATTTATAGGTTATTAACATAAGATAACAATTTTAAATGTATTTAACACAAATATTTGAATTTCTAGATTTTACTTAGTTATATAATAAAATAAACATAAAAAAAGAATTTGGCTTCAACCCGGATTTGAACCACGGACCTTTTGTACAGGAAGCTATGAGTTACACTTTCACGCCGATATCTTACAATTGATTTCCCCTAAACATTTATAACTAAATTGGTTTTTGGTAATTTTATTTCAATTTACTAAATATTTTCAAACTGAAATAACTTTATTGCTATATAGTAACTTAAACTACAGTTCTGTAGTATGAAATCAACAAAAAAGTATTACCACAACGCAGAAAAAAAAAATAAAAATTTGTCAGAGTATGATCGCTGTTTTAAGGATTCTGCTTTTATTTTTTATTCGATTAGAATTTTCTTTTAAGAATTCTCTAGAGAAATATTTCTTTACAATTTGTATTGAAAACATATTTTTTTTGTTCTATCTGAGTGTTTAATTTTAGTTTCAGTTTTTTCATCAAGAAATAATAATATGTTCACCAAATCCTTAAAACAGTGATCATACTCAGACTTTTTTTATTTACTATTATTTAGTTACTATATAGCAACAAAAAAAATATCACGTATAATACCTTAAATATTAAGAACTTGGTGATAAAATATATAAAACCTACGAATTTTATCTCATTACCGCAGCAATGGCTCTTAAGATAAGAAAAATATGAATTACAAAAAATCTGGTTTTAAAAGGTATTTAAAATATTTCAGGATTATTTTGAACGTGGCAACGTTGTGAAAGTTATTCCAAATTTTAGGTTTATTTACATCTTCAAAAACAGTGGAAAAAGTGGTAAATAAATTAGTTTTTGAGTGGTAACATGGTTATTAGTGGAGCCCGATTACCTGTAAGTGAAATCAACTTAGTTACTTTGGATTTACAAAGAATTTGACTTTTCACGTGGCCCATAATTGCTGAAATTAACCTTTGCACCTTAAATTTAATACACTGTCACGTTCTCATGTTGCCATCAATTCAGTTTAACAATCAACATTAAAGAAAAATTTCGAGTCGATATTGATAATTTTATTTCTTTACATGAATAAGTAAACTGGTTAGTACGATTATGAGTCTAATGGAAAATGTACCAGAGGATCAAAGGAAATTATTCCAACTTTTGTTAATGGCCAACCAGATGCAAACAGAGGAAATAAAAAAAGAACTAAAAAGTGAAATTAAAAATGTTACCGAAACATTATTTATTGAATTAAAAGATGCTCGTAAAGAAATAGCTCTGCTTAAAGACGAAAACAGAAAATTGGAAAGAAATTTAAAAAGAAATAATATTATTATTTTTGGAATAAAAACAGAAGGAAATGAAATTATAATTGAAAAAACTGTTAGTATCCTTAATAATAATCTAGGGTGCAATATAAAAGTAGAACATTTGAACAACATATACAAACTAGGAAAGGGCCCAAACATTCCAATATTAGTAGAATTTATTTCATATCTCACAAAAAAAACGTTATTTGCAAATATAGAGAAACTCAAGCAACTCAAAGATAAAGGATTATCTATCTGCGACGATTTATCTAAAGAAGATAGAGAAGATAAAAAAATTCTGAGAATTCATCTGCAAGATGCTCTAAATAAAAAATGTAATGCTAAAATAAGAGGACTGCAGCTTCTAATTAATGGAAAATCTTTTACTGTGGAAGAATTGGAAAAAGGACATATAAAAACAGGCGAAGAAGAAAGTGATAGTGAAAGTAACTCGAACAGCGAAGAAGAAGATGAAAGTGAAAATTTAGAAGCGATAACAGATTCTAAGAGTGCAGAATCTAATAAACGAAAAAAGGATAACATAAGCCCTAAAAATACAAGAAGTAAGAAGAAAAAGTAAAACTATAAACTATAAAAAAATTTTTTTTTTTTGTTCTTTTTTGGCTATTTATGAACTTTGGACCTAATCTTTTTACTATTTTTAATTTTATTTCTTTTTTCCTTACTATTGGAAACTTTAACTATTAATATATTTTCTAAATTATTAATAAATAAAATTTCATTTATAAACTGTAAACAATGGATCCGTTTATCTTACAATATGAAAATGAACCTATAGAGGCACAAAACATACTTCAATTAAATCAATTCAAAAACTATGTTAACTTAAAATATTTCACATGAATATTAGAAGCGTGGAAAAAAATATCGATGAATTGTTTATAGTATTAGACCGTTTAACTGTAAAATTTGATCTGATAGTATTAACTGAAACATATCAGCTACTTGACCCCAACTTACACCAAATCCCTAACTACGATATTTTATATAATGAAGGAAACTTAAACAAAAATGATGGAATATTGATATTTATTAAATCTCATTTAAAATATACTTCATCTAATATTTTTATCGGGGATGTAAAATGTTTAAAAATACAAATAATGTCATTCAAAAATACCATAGATATTACTGCCGTGTATCGATCACCATCCATCTCTCCAGTAATTTTTAATTTAGAATTGTTAAATTATTTAAATCATTTTCATCGCAGTGATATAAATATTATCGTAGGAGATTTAAACATGAATATTTTAGACAGTAGCGACTGTATCGAAGAATATAAAAATATATTAAGTTCTCAGGGCTTTATATCATATATCAATGAATACACACGTTTACCAAGTAAAACTTGTTTGGACCAATTTTGGATACAAACTAGGGCTAACTCAGAAACTGGAAATATAAAATCATTTATATTTAGGTACCATATAACAGACCACTGCCCAATAGGCCTCACATTTAGCACAGATAAAGTAAGTATCAAAGAGCCTTCACAAAATATTAAACGATATATTAATTATAAAAATTTAAAGCAAGAATTAATAAATGAATCTTGGAATGAACTTTATAATGAAATGAATCCAGATATCATGTGTGAAAACTTTATAGCTAAACTAAAATCTTTTATAAATAAAAATACAAACATAGTCTTAATAAAAACGAAAGATATTTATAAAAAAAAATGGCTGACACCAAGTTTGCTAAAAAGTATTAAAAAGAAGCAGACAATGTACAAATATAGCTTAAAACATCCAGATAATATAGAATTAAAAGAACAATACAAAAACTATAATAATCGATTAAATAATATAATTAAAAAAGTCAAGAGAACATATTTTTCTCGACAAATTGAAACTAATAAAAATACATCTAAAGCCGTTTGGGAATGCGTAAAAGATATTTGCGGTAAACAAAAGCAAAATAAAAACATTGAAGAAATTAAGCTTTTAGACGGAAAAACGGTAAAAAAAACGGATGAAATTGTAAATCACTTTAATACTTACTTTAGTACAATTGGAGAAAATTTAGCTGACAGAATACCAGATCTGAATAATTATGAAGATAATTTAGATTTTTTGGTCTTAGAAATAATAAATAATCTAAAAAATAAAAAATCTCCAGGTTTGGATGAAATTCGTGCAGATACTTTAAAACAAATTGCTTACGAAATTGTTGAACCATTGACCTTTCTAATAAATAAATGTTTAGATACAGGGTGTTTTCCTAAGATTTTAAAATGTGCTATAGTCAAACCGCTATTTAAAAATGGAAATAAAAATGAATTAGGAAATTATCGACCAATATCGCTATTATCAACTATTTCAAAAATAATTGAAAAAATTTTAAAAATACGCCTTTGCAAATTTCTAAACAAATTTCGTATATTATCTGATCGTCAATTTGGTTTCAGGGAGGGTCGATCAACTGAGGATGCCATTTATAAACTAACATCAACAATTTATAACTCTTTGGATAAAAAAGTACCCATTTTATGTATATTTCTAGATCTCTCCAAAGCCTTCGACACTGTGTGTCATGTGAAATTATTAGAAAAATTGCAAAAGTATGGAGTTAGGGGTAAATCATATAACATTTTTGAAAGTTATTTATCAAATAGGCAGCAGCTTGTTCAAATTGGAGATACTAGAAGTGATTCACAAACAGTAACTGTTGGAGTTCCTCAGGGAACCGTGTTAGGCCCGATCCTTTTTTCTGTATACATAAATAGCCTTCTCAATTTGGAATCACTTGGCCAAATTTTTAGCTTCGCGGATGATACGGCTGTCATATACACTTCGTCTTCTTGGGATAACCTAAAACAAAAAGTTGAAAGTGACTTTCCAAGAATAGCAAATTGGCTTCAATATAATAAACTTACAATAAACTATACAAAAACAAACTACTTACCGTTTAGCTCCTATACTAGTGGTCTTCCTTCCATGGGATCTTTAAAAGTAGGCCTAGGTATAGAAATCCCTGAATCCTCTTCAGTAAAATATCTTGGAATTCTTATAGATAGGCATATGAGGTGGGATTTACATACCAAGCAACTTATTAAAAAAATAAGAGGATTATTGCCCAAATTCAGGTATTTAAAAGATTTTTTAAATGTTCATGCTCTAAAAACAATGTATTTCTCTTTGGTACAGTCGTTATTAGTCTATGGTATTATAGGTTGGGGAGGAATACACGATAACTTTCTGAATGATGTTCATGTGGTGCAAAAATGGATTATCTATAACAAAGATATTCAATATTCTAGTAACTCCTTGTACAATGAATTAAAAGTTTTTGATTTAAGACAATTATATTTTTTTAAAATTCTTCAATTTATAAAAACAAAAAAAATTGTTTTGACATCACATGAACATCAGTATAATACACGACGAGTAGAATCTGTTTATTTTCCTCGTAGTGAAAAATCTATAGGACAACGTACATGCAATTATCTTGCACCAAGAATGTATATTTTAGTCCCAGAAGAGATACGAAATATACCGTCTTATAATGTATTCAAAAAACATCTAAGAAACTGGATTCTTCAAGAAGACCGAGAAGAATTTACTAATGTTATAAATAATTACCTATCGTAAACTATTCATTATCCATACTTTTAATAACTGCACTGATTTTCCGATTAATTTCTTTAATTTCCTAAAATTTGTAATTTACTCACCCAATAATAGGACTTGTTCTTCTGATTACGACCTATTTCTCGATTATGTCCTCTATCTCGATTATATCCTCTATCTCGATTACGACCTTTCTCTTGAGTGTAACTAATTCCCGATTTTGACCCTTTTCCAAGTATTACATTATATAAATAATTTAATTTAATTTTTAACATTTTGTCTAAGATACAAAGAAACTGATCCATTGGGCTTATTCATTATTCATTATTTATTAGGTCATATTATTATAGAATTAAATTTTGATTAAATTTTTTAGTAATACCTACCACGTACAAGCTGTCCATAACAGCTTCTGTGTAGTTCATGTTTATTTTGCTTATCTTTAAATGACATTTTTTTATACATTGTATTTGTTTTATGTGAATAAACAACATTATTATTATTATTATTATTATTATTATGTTCGGTTTGTTCTGAGATTAATATTTATAGTTTTGTAAATGTACTTACCAAAATATACACAAAATTAATTAGGAATATAAAAAATATAACAAATTAAAGTTTATATACACACAAATCGAAGCACAAAAACTCAGGAAACTCAAAAATCGAAGCACAAAACTCAAAAAACTCAAAATGGCTAAATAAATGCAACAAATACAAATAAGTAGCACTACGCTACTGAATTCAACTTGTATGAGCGGTGATGAGCGGCAGGCGGCTTCGATCACGTTTAAATCTGTCTGACTACGCCTACAAACTCAAATTAGTTTCTGCACATTATGACGAAGTGTGCTCTTCACAAAAAATCGAGCTCTACCTTACCTATTTACTTACCTTACTTAAATAATGAATAGAAAAAATTATGGTCTTTTATAACTTTCTTTTATACTTTTCATTTACAAATGAAACTTTACGCAATCAACTCACAAAACAAATAAAACTTCTTTTATCCATCTACAAAATTATTTTCAAACTATGTACCTACGTACCAAGCGCCTAAGCACAAAATTCGTACTTCCGACAAATTCTTTAACAACTATTTTGTCCACCAATGCAGCCACTTATTCACAAAATAATTTTCAAACGATTTGGTTACAGATAGATCGTAAGTTTTGAGCAAAAAGTCAAAGTTGCATTTTTTAATTATCTGTATAATTGAAATATACATTCATTCATCTTCTTAAATGATCAAAACTATATTCCAAATTCAATGTGTGTATACATTGTTTCGAACCGGTAGAGTCACGTGATATTCGACCTATTTACGATTGTCTAAACAAAAATGTTGGCAAAGTAGGGTTTTCCTCATATATTATTTGAAATTTTGGCTTTTATATTAGTTATTGATTTTCTACGTTATTAAATTGATTATAGAATTGATTTCAACGTGATTGTATTTGGTTATCCTTGAAAAATCATATTAAATTTTTCTATAATTCTTTAAACTTTTATTTTTATTGTTCTCAAAGTTGCATTATTTATATTGGCATCAGCAACTGATCTGTTTTTTTTTTTAAATGACTACCAAATCTTAGCTCTTTATCTTTTATGGTTTAAAATTTATTTTTAACAAAAATTAAATGCAATTAAACTCTCGCCTTAAGAAATTTTAACGACTGAAAATATTAAAACTGTCGTTTTTCTTATGTAAGTACTACAAAAATGAAAAAGAAAGATCCTGAGGTATGGTTCCGATTCTATTCCGGTTCCAGTTCAATTTCAGTTCTATTTCTTCTATGTTTGCCTAGCTTATTAATAAATACGCTTTAATAAAAAATATTTTGTAGCACAAAAGCAAATAAATTACATGTAATAAACACTGTATTGCAAATTGAAGACAATAATTATCTTGGTTCTCACTGAAACACTTTGATTTTAATCAAGAGAATGGAATCTGCATTACTAAATACGATAATTTCTTAACATGACATTGAACTTGATTGCCACTTTAGAAACCACCTGAGATTCAGGAGATTTCGGTTTATTTTCAATACGTCTTACAACCGTTACATTCGATATTTTATATCGGATCCGCTTATACATCTTAATTTTCGCATTTCGGTTTTATGAACGTACCAAAAAAAACGCTAGGATTTTAGTGAACCAGTCTGAATTACGTTTAATCGGATGGTTTATTGCCAAAAAACAACCGTAAAAAGTATGTACGCAACATTTTTATATTGCAGAAAGTTAATATTGACCGTAAATTTTCGGAAGTCGAAAAATTAAGACATCTTATTTTCTGCTTAAAAAAAATTCGTATGCGATCATAAAATCTTGGAAATTTTTGCCGTAATCAGATTTTAACGCGTTTTGTCGCTTAAAGTCATTTAAAGTATGTCTAAATTTGATGTTTCTCCATTTATGCTTGTATTGTAAATTAATAAATAATTTGTTACAAATACAGGGTGTTTCATAATATATGCCCAGTACTTCAGGACGTGATAGCTTGTTTAAAAATATGAAAAAACGTTTTTATTAACTTACCCTCTAAAATGCACCATTTTCGAGATACATGGTGTTGAAATTGAAAATAAAAAAATTCTACGCCACTGGAAAAAGTACGGTTTTGAGACTCTCATTTGAACTGCCAATGTTTTCTACACAAAAAAGGTACTCTTTTAATGTTGAAATACATGGTCATACATACTTGATGAAACAAAATTTGATTTTTATCGAAAACGGTCGACTTTAGAGCGTATGACCAAGAGTACCTTTTTTGTGTATAAAACATTGATGGTTCAAATGAGCGTCTCAAAACCGTACTTTTTTCAGTGGCGTAGAATTTTTTTTTTAATTTCAACACCCTGTATCTCAAAATGGTGCATTTTAGAGGGTAAGTTAATAGAAACGTTTTTTCATATTTTTGGACGAGCTGGCACATCCTGAAGTCCTGCGCATATATTATGAAACACCCTGTATATCGGATAGAATTCGTTTTGTTTATATCAGTGGTATAAACTTAACAAACCTATCAAATTTTGAACATATCTATAATTTATGCTTTATATAAATGATATTCCAAATGCTTTTAACAACCGTAAAAAAACAAGCAAGGGTGGTTTCTCTATTGGTTTATTTGTGCAGTGAGCACCCAATTACATTTCATGAAAACACATTATTTTAAAATAAATAAATATTAATTCAATTTTAATAATTTTATTCTTTCCATACGTGTGAATATTTATTTTTGGGTACACCACTGCGCTCTGCCTACTCGCCTTTTCATAGCGCTCTTTTATAAGTGAGCCCGAAGGAGTGAGAAGCGTTCTTGAAAGTTTTTAGCTAAAAAGAGATGACGCACGTTAAGATATCCCTGAAACGTAGTGAAACAATCATAAAATCACTGAAATCAGCTTAATTTGCGCAACGCACACAGTGACGTCATAAAGTAGGGCGGGGCACACTAACTTTCCAATCATTATTATAAAATAAAGAGGAGATGCTATGATACTAAAAGTGTTCGCACAGTTTTACGTCATATTATGTCAAACTCGAGCAAGTGGAGTTAGTCAGTTTTAGTGAGAATAAATACCATCTTTTTTTTTTAATAGCATGATATAAAAACATTTTCATTCAATTAATCTTTAAATATAAAATTATTAACGTCAAATTAATCAAAATACGACTCAAAGTGCGTTCACTTGTTATATCACAAAATAGTGTTTATTTCCTTTCTACATTATTTTATCTCGATGTTTCCAATTAAGCTATCAAACTCTAAATTTCACCATATAACCACCAATTTTAATTGTGTTATTTAAAAATCGTGTTTAAATAAAACTGCAAATTTAATAAATCGGAAGTATGTCTTTCAATTCAATGATTGTTAACGAAATACGTCTACAAGCTCAAGGTAAAATATTTACTATTATTTTTGAGGTTATGTTTATATTTTGTTTTCTTCCAATTTCTACAAAATAGTCATGTGTTTTATACCCAGCTCTAAAACAGGAAACTGCGTAAATGGATACAATGTCATCGGTACTCTCTTATAGAAAAACCATCAAAATTAAGCGATGACTGAGTTCCATCAAAAAATAGGCTCTTATGGCAATAATATAAACTATTTAACTTTAAACAGATCTTAGATTGCAGTTGCCAGCCAAGAAAAATCATTGTACATTATACCAGAAGGTATTTCACAATTATGACAATTTTAATATATATTTTATTCGAAGAGGAATAATTTCTTGACCCTAGTACAATTTTGTATAAATAATTATTTTATTTTGTAGGTTGTCCCAAAACTAACAAATCATGTATATTAAAAAACAGTTTTAATAGTTAGATTATTAGTAACCAATACATATCAACTTAAAAATTTTAAGCAAAAAACAAGCTCTATAAGGGACAAAGTCTATTGAGTTTGAAAAAAAGATGGGTTCATATTAAAAAACATTATAAATTAAAAACGAAAAACAAAAAGCGGTAACATGAAATTTTTAGCAAACATCAAGCTCTATAAGGAGGAGAAGCGCTTTGATTTAAAAAAAATCTGATTAAAAATGAGGGTTTATTGGGAGTTAAAATTAAAAAAAAATCATAAATCAAAAATGAAAAGCGAATTCAACATGAAATTTTTAGTAAAAATCAAGCTCTATAAGGAGATGAGGCCTATTGTTTGTGAAAATAATTTGAACAAACTTTGTTAAACTGTAAAGAGTATAATTTAGAATGCCACGCATTATATATCTTCATTCTAGTTTGTATCTGGGTAATGTTATGTATTGCGATGGGACTGATCTGATAAAATAAACATTTTAGTTGACTTGGTTTATTTGCCAATCAAAGTTATTTAAAAAATATTTTATTTGACATGTCTGAGAAATTGTGATATTAACAATAAATACTGAAAAACGGTAGGTAAAGTTTCATATAATATTTTTTACACAAAAATCAATGTCAAGCTTTCTACATAAGCTAATATATATTTAAAAATATATGAAGAGTCCATGGAAGAAAGGAAGAAAGGCGAAATGTCACATATTTATTATTTTTGACCTAAAGACGGCAACATGATGGTTATTAGTAGTATAATTATGTTCCGTATTCAAAAAGGCAAGAAACGCGAAGCCTCACAGCTTAAACTGTACATGAAAAGTACAGGGAAGAAACGCGAAAGGTCCATGCAAAAAGTCGAAAAAGGTGTAATGTCCATACGAGTAACACGTGGCTGAGGTATGCTGCACTGGTTTTGTTGTGAAAACGTTTAATTTTCGATTTAATTTTTTGGGCGAAACACGGTTTTATTTACTTCACTATTGAAATTGACTCTTCAGTATATGTGGTGTGTGTGTTTTTTTTTAATAAAGCATACAGACAAGTTTTGTGACGGACAGCGAAAGTGATGATGCGAATATTCGTCCAAAAGCAGTTAAGAAAAGAAAAATTACAAGCCGAATTAATGAACTGATGAAGCGAATAAGAGAACAGAGTCACGAAATAGGAGATGATTGTCAGTGCAAATGATTAAAGTGTTTTACGGTCGTAAATGAAAGAAACCAATTAAATATCATTGAACATTTTAACAGTTTGGTGTATAATGAGCAAAACAATTATCCGGCAGGACTAATTACCTTAATTCCCGTGAAAGAGACTTAAAAATATTCAAAAAAGTTTAAAATTATAGGAAGTGCACCAATAGGTAAGCGCATTGTCGCAGGAGAGCCTTAATGAAGTTCTTGAACATATAAGTAGTTTTATATACAGAGAAATCCACTAGAGTAGAAAAAAAAACTGATAAACTCTACCTACCAGAACACTTAAACATTAAGAAAATATACGATATTTACAAAACCATAAAACATTTTTAATAAACATTTTAACATTAGTTTCGATTATTCCTGTTCTGACACCTGCAGTACCTGCGACAACTTCACAGCTGAGCTGAAGGTACTGCAAAAGAAACTGAATCTAGGAAATGACTCATCTGCTCAAAAGAAGATTAAAGATCAAATTAAAAAAATTCTTTGCAAAACAAAATACACATAGCTAAAGCTGAGGTTTTCTAGCAGAGAAAAAGGAAAGCTCGGAAAACGGCCATGAGTAGTGTTGAAATTAAAGCTATTGCTATGGATTTTGAAAAAAATCTGCCCATTCCTAATATTCCGATTAACCACGTATGTTATAAGAGACAATTTACTTTAAATTCATGTATTGTCAACAGAAAGTGCTATATTTTACTCTTATCCCGAAATCATAGGAAGCAAAGGCACAAATGAGGTGGTATCTTTTCACTAGTAATACCACTAGAGGTCAAAAAATTTCCTGATATTAATTTGACCTCGCGTGGTATTCGGTAAGAAAATTCCATGCCGAATTATGGTTTAAAATTAAATATTTTAAAAATTTATTTTTCGTTTCTCAACAATGCAAATTATTTTCTCCAAGTCACCAGTGAAACATAAAAGGTGTTGTCGTCTTGATTGCTGAGTTGTCATGGTAACTAAGTGAGACCCTAACCTCGAATATAATTTCAGTTTTGAAGTTGTCAAGCGGCCCGACATAAAAAAATGTTTCGCTGCAATTATTTAGGCCTTCAAATTGCTTATTTCTACTCATTGTAGTTGCATGGGAATACCATTTGAATATAGAAAATAGTATATTCTTTAATTTTACGTAAGTTCTGAATAACTACAAGTGGTAGAAAATTGTTTTTCTGCGTTTTTATTAACATGCGTTATGAGCGCTTTAAAATGGTATGAAATTCATAACCAGCGTCAGCAAGCATCAATCGTAGGAGGCTGTGATCATTGTATTTTGACAGTTCAAAACATTAAATAACTCGCGTTTTGTTGCGATAAAGAATATCGAACAGCAAGTAAAACCAACAAAATTACCTATTTGTTTAAAAATGAATCGATTTGAAAATCATACGCTATGCAAAATATGCGTGAAATTGTCTGATGTAATGATCAATCATTGCACCATGACTTACTTACTCGGATTAATAGAGGATTGTGGCTCCAACTTGAAAAACGAAAATTTGTTCCGAATTGTCCACGAATATTTGCACCTAAACTACGCAAAATTCAAAGTGCTGAATGGGAAAAAGGTGAATAAATTAGTGTCTAAATATTATATATATTTTATTAGACATAGACACATAATTCAAAGCATCCAAAGTCCTGCATTTTCGCCATTAAGAAGAAAAGAAGTGGCCGAAGAATATAGAAAACACCTTAGCATTGTAACTAAAATGTATCAAAACTAAACCTATTATGTGAACAAATAAAAACCAGTCTGTCAAAAATGGTCTGTTATTGTAAACGTCAAAAAATTTCCAGTATAATTCGCTGTTGGGTACCCCACGAGAAAAAAATTTCCACTAAAATACCTCCGTTGCCATGGTGATCTGTCAAAAACACGTATTTTGATTGGTTCAAAATTACAGGTGTGGAATTTTCTTCATAATTTTATCTTTATTCAGCTTGATGCTAGAGTTCGTTACCTCCACATATTTTGTGATTCATGTAGAGGTCAAAATAAAAACTTTACCGTGTTTCGCTACCTTCATTATGTTGTTAATGTTACGAAAAGACTAGACACAATTGAAGTAACGTTTTCAATACGAGGTCACTCCTATATATGGAGTCTGATCGAGATATGGGCGTGATCAATCAGAAAATTAGAGCTGAACTTCCGAAAGACTGGCACAGGGCAATTAGATCTTCCAGAGTGAAACCAAAACCATTCATTGTCATAGAAGTCGACCAATCACTTATACGGAACTTGTCTCAAATGTTGGACCGTAGTTACTTTAATAAATCTTCATATAAATCAAGACCAATCAGAGAGCTGAACATATCAAATTGCCATCCACAATTTTAGAGCACAGAGATCCTATAATGGGCAATAAATTTCGTTGATTATCCGGAAGCAGACTCCTGATGTGTTACAACTACCAGAAAGAGAGAGAGAGAGAGTTTATCTTACCACCAAAGTTATACACAGGTAAATGTGTTTTTAAAACCATTCTGGGTTGTCCTTCTTTGAAGCATTTTATTTTCTTTTACAGGTCCAAGAAAAATATCGCTGGAAAAATATAGATCCATCTCAGTCAGTTTTGCACCTCTGAAAATGCCAGATTGTTTTATAAAGGATTACCTCATAGTCAACAAAGAAAAATTGACAGGAGATTGTTTAAAAAAATAATGTCAAAGGCCATTTTCCATTATACTTATATGAGACATTTCGATTTTTTCCGTGTTTATAAGTTTTTTCATTTAATAAAGCAATTTTTTATAAATGGGATTTTGTTGAAAAGTCTTTCCATCACATAATATAATACAAACTAGTGTATATATAATAAGTAAGCATAAAAAGATCCTAAATTAATTAAACCATACTAAGCTAGTAAGGGCTTTCAATTTAAAAATTTTATTTTCTCAAAACAATATTCGACGGACATTTCGCATTTCTTCCGTGGACTCTTCATATATTATAACGCTTTCGTTTTTATATCATTTCCATCGTATAGGTATCATTTGGATCATTAGTACTTTCAAGCATAATATTATCTGATTTGGATCATTTTTGGTTTCGATCTTTTCTCACTTTCGTTATTTTGTCATTCGAACTTTTTTCACTAACTTCAATTTTATATTATATTTAATTGATCAAGTTTATTTTTTTATAACTATTAAATTATGTAAAGTGAAAAATATATTTTAATTTATAAAAATTGGAATAATAAATTGTTTTTAGAATAAATGTATTTTAAAAGAATGCTCTTTTAGATCTGATATAATTCAGAAAAAAATAATTTAGGTCACATGAAATTTAAACCCATTGGTTGTTAGAAAAACTGTTCTTAGATAAATTTTTTTAGACCCATTTACCGGAAACAGTAAAATACGAGATAACACCTTGCATTCAATATATTTAATACTTTCTGAACTTCTTTATAGTCCTTAAAACAATTAAGTAAAAAAGAGGAAAAAATGGACTCCCGAAGTTACCGGCTGTTAAGAGCATTTTAATGATTAATTCTGGAACCGAATGATTTTATAACCTTTCAAACTACCTTAAAGACCTTACAAACGACGCGTGTCTGCCCCTGTTCGCCCCAATTTACCTGCACCAACCCATCCTCACCCAATAAATTTTAAAATACCAATGGTAGTTTCAACAAAAGACATAAAGTTAAACCAACAATAGGAATACAATAACAACTGTCGTTACAATTGATACGGAAAACAGTTGTTTTGAAAACTATACCTCTTCCATATGGCGCTTGGGGATAATAATTTTTTTCCACCCCTGTTGCATGTCAACACTTGATAAATTATACTTTCGTTTTGGATACGCCAAATTAACTGACAATGTTTCTGTTTTTGTAAACATATTAATTCTTTAGTGAAATGTTGTTATAGTTAGCCGATTTTTATAATTATTGGTAGTGTTATATTGAATTTATTTTAAAATTGTCATTATTTTTTTTTTACTATATTTTAGGTACCTTATTTTCGAGAATTGTGTTTTGTTCCATTACTATGACAGCCTTAAAAAATGCATTGTCCTCGATCTCTTATTATACGTAGAAGTAGTGTGTTTCAAAATAATCTAAGCAGGGACAGTGGTTGAAATGGTACAAAAAACAGAACACATAATAAATATTATACAGGGTTGGGCAAAATTAGCGGAGCATCTGATTTGTGGCTCAATTAATGACGCCTGGGGATTTTCATCATCTGTCATATTTATCAAGATATGATGAAATTTTAAATAAATCACCTTGTATTTATATTTTTTATCAGATAGATCTGTTCTTTCTGAATCCATCAATGTGGAGTTTGAAGGGTTGTGAGTTGATAATAAAATAGAAAATAAACATTTATTTCATAAAAAATAATAATTACTTTACATCAATCTAAAGTTACATTTTCCTACCTGCGTCAAACGCGAGCGCAAAACGCCTGCGGTATATGCACAGTCGCTGTTTTACACACTTTATTTAATGTTGCGGAACACGCACAGTAGGGAAACGGTCGATTTAAACCATACAAGAGCAGTGTTGGCAGTGTTACGCCTGCGTCCTACGCAGTGCGTGTTACGCAACTAGGAAAACGTAGCTTAAGAACACAAATCTTTCAAAGTAAAGCTACGTTTTTCTAGCTGCGTCAAACGTGAGTGCAAAACGCTTGCAGTATACCCAGTGTGCTTTCCCTGAATACTGTTTTCCAACTTGGCGCAATCGGTTGAAATTAAAACGTTTAATAGTATTAAAAATGGATAGTAATATTAATAATATCACGAGAAAAGAGTTCTAGATCTCATCACGATGTAGCTACGAGAGAAAGAAGAAGAAATATTTATAATAACGTAGCTAAAATGAGTTTTTTAAAACCAGGAAATTAGAAGTTACTTATTACTAACCACTAGTTCATCTTCAGCTGCAGAAAATCTTGATTGAGATTCTTTACCATATTCAACTAAAAAACAAATTGCTTCCGTACGACGTTGCGTGATTGACTGCTCTCGAGGCACAGCGCACAGCTGACGTTTCACGCAAGCGGACTCCGTTCAATGCTACGGAACACGCGCTGTAGGAAAACGGTTCGATTTAAAACATACAGAAGCAATGTTGGTCGCTGTGCGAGATACGCAAGTAGGAAAACGTGGCTAAAAGTCTTCGAAATGAAAACTACCAACTGCCTGATAATATCCCAGTTTATTAAGGCATTTTGATATTTTTTATTTTGTCTTCCAATTCTTCCAGCGAATGTGGCAGGTCCTTATAAATTACTGATTTCAAATGGCCCCAAAGAAAAAATCCATTAGGCATAAATCCGATGACCGTTCCGGCCACTCAATGTCCTCTTCGACCCACCAATGTCTGCGGAAATATTGTGTTCAGTTACTGCCTCACTCTAGCATCGAAATATGGAAATATATCAGAAAGTTCCAAGTGATTTTTATGATTTGGAAATAACTGAACTAACTGTCGAATTATCTGATTTTAAAGAAGTTGTTTTTCTCATGAAGAATGGTCCAATAATTCTTCCTTTAACCATACCACTCCAAACATTTACCTTTTCTGGATATTGGGTGTGACCTTCTTTCATCCAGTGCATAATATGATTAGACCAATACCAGCAATTATGTTTATTTTTAAATCTGCTGGAAACCATAATAAAGTCAAAACTAGTTTCGCAATGCAAAAACTGCCAGCTATTTGGTCATACGCCCAACTTTTGCAAAAAAAATCAAGATGTGTAAATTGCGTAGAAAACATCATACGAAGGATTGTGTAAAAAGTCCAGAACAACAACCGTATAGTGTGTAAACTGCCTAATGGAACATCCTGCTAACTACAGAGGATGTGAGGTAGCTAAAACCTTTCAGATAAGAGCTAGAAGAATTAAATAAACCCCAAACATATAACAAAACCACCAATGGACAAAAGAGATATTAGAATAGCCACTTGGAATGCCAATGGTATTCTCCAAAAACAAACTGATATCCAAGTTTTCTTGGACGTAAAAAAAATAGTTATATGTCTGATTTCTGAGATCCACCTTACAAGAGAGTCATACATTAAATTCAGAGGATATATAACTTCTATCACACTATCCATCCATCAAATGCAGCAAGAGAAGGGAGTGCGTTAATTATTAAAAATAACATTTTCCACTATGAGGAACTAAGCATCTAAGAACCAGAAAATCAGGTAACCATTAGCATTAAGGGGGGCAAAATTGCAATAGCTATAATCTATTGCCCACCAAAATACAACCAGAAAAAAGAAAATTATCTCAATGTACTCAAAAAACTAGGTAACAAATTTATAATCGGTGGAGATTACTACTCCAAAAACATCAACCGGGGTTCAAGATTAACCACAGTCAAAGGAAAAGAATTGCACCGAGCCGCATCAGAACTTGGTTGTACATGCCAATCTTCTGAAAAACCTACCTATTGGCCCACCGACCCAAATAAGATTCCAGACCTTTTGGATTTCTTTATTCTGAGGAAAATTTCACCAAACTATAAAAAAGTAGAGGTAAACTTTGACATGGATTCAGACCATTCTGCAGTAATCCTTACTCTAAGTGATAATGTTATTCAAAAAGAAGCCAAACTGACCCTAGCAAATCGGAAAAGTAATTGGGAAGGTTTTTACTTAACAAAATATGTTTTTTAAATATGACACTCAAATTGATAATACCTACATACCTAGCAAACACACATACGTACATAAGACGTACTATGTATGTACTGATGATACGTACGTACAATATATACTGTACGAAGTACGTACATTTTCTAAACGATGGTACGTACGTAGAGAAACGAGCTATCGACTTTGCGTCTTAATCCGTTAGCCGACAGATACGACGATTATTACCGATTCTCGATCTTTATGTTTTACATTATATGACAACGGTGTCGAGGTCATGTCTTTTTTCCTTGTACACAAGCTCGTAACTTGTCTCATATGTAATGTTCGGACATAAACATAACTAAAGTTAAAAACTGAGACAGTATTAAGTCTCCTGAACCATGAACCGTTACTTTAACTAAATTATAACCCTATAGACTCAACTAAAAAGGATAATTAGCAATATGTCAAGCTTGTATTTATATTATTATCTTGTGGTCATTTTTTTTTATTTCAAAACAAGGCTCGTTTATCCCTGATGTATCCTAATATATTTTAGGTTTTGCTAATCGAGCATTAGTGCAATCTTTGATAAAAAAATTGAAATATGCATTGATTAATTAAACAAAATAACGGGACATTCTGATGATGCCAAGAATTTAAGTATTCAACATTTTGAAATTCTGCATTCCAATTTGTTTTAACAAACAATCAAACATTCCAACTTTAGATTTACCAAAATTTCAGAAAATATCAAACCATCTGCTTTTCACTCTAATCCCTAATTACCATAAACATAGAATTTCTAATTGTAAATGTAAATTTATTTATTTATTATAATGTAGACTGCTCGGGCACGTGACATAAGTCCCATAAACAAGTGAATGCTCAATAAATAATTAAATTTTGCCAAAATAAAAACTGAATTCGTTCATCGGAATATGTCGCATTAGTGTATTCGATGAGTAAAATGTTAATTTATGTTTCCATGTCAGCTGCTTATGAAAATGTAGCAGTAGTAGTTACTACTTTCTCTAGGATGTTCTAAATAAATCGATCGAGCTGGCAGTATTGCCACAATGCACGATTTGATATATTGTAGCTTTAAGCTATATGTCAGGTGTCAGCGATATTGATTTCTTAAGGGTATATTTATTTTTATTACGAACACAGATAGAAAAATAACTTTATCGTAGTTTCTCAATTAGTTAATTAATCAAAATCAAAATAAACAAAAACATTAGAATATAAAACGTTTTAGAAATATTGATTTTCTCATGGATGACTTTAAAGCTAGAAGAAATTCTTTTATTCAATTCTCAACCTGGTCCAATACCTAATACAAATATTCTTACATATTAAATTTAGTAATTAATAAAAAAAGTAAATCCTATGTATCCTCCTTGACAAAGTAAAATAAATCTTATGGTTTACTGGAAAGAAAACATGTTTTCCGAAAAGCAACAATGAGGATACCAAAAGCTCTGCTTAGCTCAATTTAGTAAAAATACTCGTAATTTTATACAAAACAAAAGTTATAAATATTTTATAATTCCTTTTGAGGAAGATTTAGGAATTATTTTACCTCCTACTGAGTCTAGTGAAAAAAAGAGTCTAGAAAAGATTTATCTTTTAAATAAGTCACTATCTCATAAAACGTAACTCACAATAATGGGCGTGTTTAGTGAAATTTAAAAATATTTTGTTCTAAAATCTAGCACAAAGTCTAATCTAAAAATATTTTTTTGAAATTTTTCTCTTTATAAATTTTCCTACAAGAGTTATTTAAAATTAAAAAAAATCAAACAAATTTGAAACGCGCGCTACAATGATTTTTAAACAGCATCATAATGAAACCTAAAATCTGATTGGCTAATTTATAACCTTGCAAACATTAGTCGATATGTGTTTACCTTGTTGCCGCTTTCGCAAAACTATCAGAATTAAAAAAAAAACACTTAAATGATTTGCATAATTTTAAAGAAATTGTTTTTTAAATACATCTATTAGCTTTTGTTAAATACATATATTAATAATAGAAACATATCTGAACATAATATATAATTCAAAAGTTTAATAAATTACGTTTTTGTACATATTGTAGGTAATTTATCTATACATTCCTGTTTAAAAAGAATACAATAAATAACAGGCAAGCTTTATTATAATCATTTAAGTAATTAATAACATTTATATATGGAATGCAAATACAATTCAAATTTTCAATCTTTTTTTGGCAGGGTCAGTTAAAGAACCTTTTAGGTGGTATATTTATGAGGCACATCTTCTTTTATTGTCAAATTTTTACCCATAATTTTGAGATGGATTCAGTTTTGTGCATCTTCTTCCACCTTAAAAATAATGCAAACTAAATAGTACCCTCAGAATCAGTGTTAAGAAAAAAGGTAGGTATGTAAGTTTCATCATTTTATATCACATTGGAAACAAAAACAATTTAAGATTATCTTTAATAACATCAAAATAACTACAAAAGCACGATGTCTAGATTTTGAGAAACTTTTATAAACATTTTATCAGATCGACTGTTTTTTTTACTTCTCATAGGGACCAATTACTTAACCAGATATTTTTAATGTAACGCAAAATTAAACAAATGTTTATTTTGACACACTTTTTAAAAGCAATTTCAATGTTTCCCACAATCGATTTGAGGTTAGAAATTTTGACATTTTTGTATCATGAGAAAAGAAAACATATTTTTTTAATCCGATTTTAGAAAGACATAATTATCATAAATGTCACTATTAGAAAAAGATAACGATCAACTGTATGTGTTATGATATCACAGATTTTTAGTGACCAATATAAATAGGCACTTCATTATGACGCGGTAAATGGCGCAAAAATAGTGTTTTAAATAATTGATTTAAAAATGAACCTTTTAAAGTACTATAACTTTAATATTTATTATCTATTTAAAGAATATATTGCATGAAAAAAAAAGTTTTTTATGCTTAAACAGTTAATAGCATTATATTTGTTAAATTCGTTTAAACTAATCAAGCCCATTATAATATACCGCGTTTTAACAGTATCCGTATCTCACCTGACCAAATTGTCATGACAGCGGTTGGCGATAATGAAAGTAAAAATAAAAACAATGAAAATAGCTTATAGGAGAGGCAGACTCCCAAATATTGTTCCTACCTGTTTGAGATCCATGGGAATTAGCAAATCTTCGATTATTGGGTACTGTGGACCTTCCAGACCCCTTTTAGCGTAGAAATATTAGGTTTTAAAAGTAAAATCCGTCATAACAAGCTGAAAATTTGTATACGCATTCAGAATACTGACCAAAATGATGTGCTAAAATTCCCTGCTTCTCCGACGCCTGCGTTTTGAGATATACCCTTGCCCACCCTCTCCCGCGCATGTTTGTTCTTGACGGCGGATACCTCATACATGCTGTAAATTAGCCCCTACGTCCCACAACTTATGAAGATGCAAGTAATTCATATGTATTACATATTGAAAGGAACTATGGAAAATCTTGCGTAACAGTATTTGTGGGTTGCGGAGGAGAGACAAGCACAAATATTGAAGAATCAAAACGTCGATCTGCAGGTAAATCATGTGCAGACTTTAATGTTGAAATTCACTTACCAATTTTGACTGGAAAAGATGATTTTTCTTTGTAATTCAGAAAACAAAACACTTCTTATAGATTTCTTGACAGAGAAGCTACGGGCCAACCAAATGGAAGCAGAAGCAGACCCAGATACACTGATCGTTGAAATAATGATCAGTTTGTCTTCAAATAAGCATACCGTTACTGTTGTACTACGGACACGGATATTTTAACAATATTGATAACAGAATCCGATACTAAAAACTAAATATACTAAAACGTGAAAGTCTACAAAGGGCCAACACATACTATAATATTGCGGAAACCCGGCAAAATATGGACCCTTTAAAAGATGTATTACTTTTTGCACACGCAATGAAAATGGAATAATAACCTCTAGAACTCCTAAACACAAAGCTAAACTGTACAACAGAGGTGAAGTACCTAGGTCTGACCTTTGACAGCAAATTAACATGGAACTCACACTTAGAAAACAATGCCGCCGAACCATGGGGCGCACCTGGTATTTCTCCTACAGAGTCGTCGCATGGACTTACACGGCCATCAAAAGACGTATGCTAACATACGGTGCAGTTGTCTGGGTATCGAAAACCCAAAAATTGACAGCTATTCGCAAACTAGAACAAATTCAAAGAACAGCATGTCTCAACATAACAGGAGCCATGAAAACCACACCGACCAGAGTCATAGAAAACATTCTTAGCCTAATATTAGTCTGATATTTACATCAAGGAGGTTTCTCTGATGACAATGACATACCTCTGCTCGGTTGGAATAGAACCTGAGGTAGGATCTGGTGAGGCGAGATGCCGTTTTTTTTTCAGGAGGCAAGCGATACGCTCTTACTGCTTCAAGCGAACATGGACTTTATCTCACCGAGATATATCTTGCATATGCCATATAAAGTTATAACAGAACAAATAGAAGAGCCGGAAGTGACAAATAAGATTCATATCTACACCGACGGTTCTAAAACAAAACAAGGCTTATGATGTGGAATATAATCCAAATACTTAAACCTAAACATAAAATGGGCGGTGAGCAGTAGTGCCAGTGTAGTTCAAACCAAGCTCACGGGGATTTTCATAGTAGCAAAAGCTACTTACAATTTTTTTACTGAATTTCTAGGTCAAATCGTCCGTCCTGGACTAAACATATCAACAAAACTAAGAGTAGGTCAAGAGTTATTGTACAAAAAATGCATATAAAAATTAGTGGTGTGTCTAGGGCCGTGCTTGAGCCGCCCCTGCAAAAACTACCTAGTTTATTTATGTTTGTAAAAAAGGTATTTATAATATTGGATTGGCGCCATAAAAATGGTGTGCCACCCGTCCTTATGGGTTCACCATGCCACTGATAAAAATACACGTTAGTTTGGAAATGTATTTATTAAATTTAATGATAATTAAAAAAATTATTTTTTTAAGTAAACAATTAAAAAATTAACAATTAAAAATAAACAGTTGACAATAATTATTATACATATTTTATAAAATATTTAATTTAGTGAATGTTCAACATGTCCTCCTCCTTCTTGAATACAAAAATATTAATAAAAGAGGTAGTTTTTGCAGGGGCTCAAACGTGACCATTTTAAAAAAAATCGTATACTTATTTTTTGTACCCCAACTGCCTTCGCCTCACGGTAGCAATTGGCAAAATCTGGCTGCCTTCATGTGGAAGACTAGTAGTTTCTTTTTCTCTGAATTGTCCGGAGTGTTTTGTTCTACATGGTCGGATGAACCTCCACTTCATTTGTTAAAATTTAATCATATTTTACACTGGGTTTACGGAATTTCGGTGTGGTTTTTCTATTTTCAATTGTCCAAGCTGCAAGCTATGGTGGAGGCTTGGGACTGGTCTGTTGCTGTCCTTTATTAATTTAGTTCACTTTTCATGTTTCTTCTAAAGTTTTTGACGAGTAAGTGTAAAAGTTATTGTTTTTATTCAATTTTTAGTAATGTTAGAGTTGATTATATTGTTACAGCTCCGTTTTTTCTCTTTTATAGAGTCTCTGATGATGGCTTAAGAGGGGGAAAGCGCGAAGACAAATTTTTATAGAGTTTTATTGAATAAAACTCAATTTTACACACTTTAAATATTCTCTCGATTCATTTCTTATTACCCAGTGTGTACACACCACTCAACCTCTTCATGAAAATTATACCATCAATAAACTGCTATAAGAGTAAAAGAACTGCACTTACAAAAAAAATTAAGGCAATAGAGTTCTAAAAATAACTGATTGGGTTATTATTATTTGATGAAAAATGGAATAAAAAAGTGTTGATAAAATGCTAAAAAATCGATATCCTATAAATAAACCCAGTGATATATTTGACAGTATTGACACTGACAGCAAAGAATGCTTACCCAAGAAGCCAAACCAAAGCAAGGGAACTTAATACAGTGGGAAACGTATGAAAATTAATTAGTTTTTGTTGTTTGGTTCATAAGAATTAAATACATACTAAAGTAACAATGACAGACAGACAATTCGTACTATGTTCATTATGTCAAATAGATTATTTTAATAACGAAATAAGTACTGTAGGTACAATAATACACAATAGCGAAAGCAGATTACCTAGTCATTCTACAAATTGGGAATTTTGAGAACAATTATGGAACAGTGGTGCCAAGACCATTCACTGTATCAATCCCAAGAAGACAGAAATAATTCTTATCACAAGGAAAAGGATGAAAATGGAATTAAAACCTACACCTAAACCTAAATACGAAACAAAACTTTGCAACAAAGGTGAAGTACCTGGGAGCACCTTTGATAACAAGTTAACATGGAATTCACACTTCAAAAAAGCATACATTACTTATAAACAATTCCAGTGAACCGTGAGGCGCACCTGCGGTTTCTCCCCCACAGTCGTCACATTGACTTACATGGCTATCATGCTAACATACGGTGCAGTTGTCTGGGTACCGAAAATCCAAAAATTAACAGCTATCCGCAATATAGAATACAATAGAACAAATTCAAATAACAGCATGTCTCAATATAACAGGAGCCATGAAAACCACACCAACCAGAGACATGGAAGTCGTTCTTAGTCTCACTCTCCTTAATATTTACATCAAAGAGGTTGCTCTGATAACAATGACACTCTTCTGCACGGTTGGAATAGAACTTGATGTATGATCTGGTTAGGCGAGACGTCGCTTTTGGCAAAAGGCACTCGATGCACTCCCACTGCTTCAGGCGAACATGAACTTCATCTCTCCGTGATATATATTACATAAGCCATATGAAGTTATAACAGAACAAATAGAAGAGCCGGAAGTGGCAGGTACAATTTATGTCTACACCGACGGTTCTAAAACAAAACAATGCTCAGGATGTGAAATATACTCCAATTACTTAAACCTCAACATAAAGCAATAGTGCTAATGTAGTTCATGGAGCTCATGGAGATTCTCATAGCAGCAAAAAAATCATCAGAAACAATATCACTGGTAGGAACATGCTTATCTATACAGATAGCAGACGAACACTACTTACCCTGAACAGACTACGAATTTACTCAGGGTTAGTACTAAAATGCCACGAAGATTTGGCAAGAGTATCCATCCAACAAAGTGGTCACCTTAAGATGCCACATTAAAAGGTAGCCTTATTGCTGATTTACCATCCAAGAAGGCGGCCAAACAAATCCTTTTTGGACCTGACCCTTCTATTGGACTAACAACATCGGTAGTGACAGACCTAATTAAAGAATATTCCCTTGTGAAATTGAAGGAAAGATGGGATGAAACAAGAAACTGCTGAATTACCAGGGAGCTTGTAAGTTATCCTGACAACACTACAACAAACAAATACTTGACTACGACTAGACAAAATCTGCGTCTGATCACAGGCATTCTGACTGGTCATTGCCAAGTACGGAAGCATCTCCACATAATGGGGCTGTCAGAATCCGCACTCTGCAGGGGGTGCGAACAAAAAGATGAGATCATTGCATTGAACATATCCTCTACGATTGTCAGTCGCTCTCATTTATTAAAAGATTTGTTTTCGGCGAGTATTGGCTAACACCGGCCGATATAAGAGAAGCACCTTTTGGCGACGTTGTCAACTACATTAAATGTGTAGGCTGGCTTACGAGCTAGGAGATGCCTATCGTTTTAGGAGGATACACAATGGGCCTAGTGAGGCGTAAGTGCCGTGGGGTATAGCACCCTCTACACGTTACATATCTAGAAGTACTGTAAGTAGCTGTAAATGCATTTCGATTGTATTCTGATAGCAGCGACTTGGTTCCTCGAAGTGAGTTTCTCATATATTTTAATTATTGTTTTGTATTATTGTTTATTTACTGTTTTAATTTCAATGGTTTGAAAAACAAAAAAATAACATATTTAAATAAAAAACATTAACAGCCAGATGCAAAATCGTTCAATAAAATTTACGAATAAAGCAATGTCTTTTTTGTTTTCATGTAATACAAATTTTAAAACTTTCTAATTTCTAATTACTACTTAGTTAAATACAACTACTTAAAGAGTACCGCAATTTTCACAAAACGCTAATAATAATATACCAAACGTTGCTCTGGTTGCTCTACATAAATTGACAGCTATATTTGACGTTAAACCACCTCTAAAACACTGAGAAAACTTGGCAGTTTTTTGTCCACGAATCGCCCATTTAGTTTTGCTTCTTGGGTAGGTATTCTTTGCTGACAGTCATGCGTTTTGTGATGTAACCAGATCACGTGGAATACGGGTATTGTTGACGACCTTGTACTTTGCACATATAGATAGACAAATTTATTAATGCATAAGGTAATCTTTCTACAGGGTGATTCGGGAGGAGGTCCGATTTTCATTTGTTTCAGAGATAATTAACTTTTTTTTTAAATGTCAAATTGCAGTTTATAAATGCGCAAATAAGTGTATCGAAGTGGGAGATGGTGTTTTCGAAAATTTTTTCAAATTAAGGCTATTTGTTTATTTTTGTAATGTAATTTGTAATATATTTTTGTTTTCTTTTAAATTACAATTCATCAAAATATCTCGAAAACATATAAAAATCGGAGTTGAACATATTACCTTATTTTGCTTATTTTGGCTTCCTCGACATGTACTTAAAATATTGCCACTTCCTCACGAATCATCCATATCAAAAATTTCTTATAAATTTATTAAAGCAAAAATTTCTGATCATAATCACTGAAATGTTTTATGGAAAAAACTAAGATACTTAAATCAAAACTCTGACTTTTTAAAAATCAACAAATCGATAGATTTAATTTTCGCATTAAATTGAATCCGTATCCACTTAATTTTTTAATCGTTTTTAATAGCTACATGACGAAAAGTATTTTATTGACTGAAATCAGATATCCGCAGATCGCGAAGAAGAATCAATAAGTCGTTGATAAGGATCTGAGGATTTAATTGCATAAAAAGTATACCAAACTTGTTTTGAAACGCCTGGCACTTCTTACACTAGTTGCGTTAGTTTATGTGAATTTTACAACGAATCATTTAAGAACTATAAAATAATTATGAAGTCAGCGGCGTAGGTACAATCGGACGGTGAGAAAATTATTCTTTCTTTTTCATATCCTTCTACATTTACAGGCGTCAGATTGGGATCTGTTCCATTTAGTTTTACCCACTATTCTTTCAAATGTTTCATTTTTATTTCATTTTCGTTAGCATACGTTGATATTCATAATTTAATAGTAATATGAATGTTCATTTTTGTGTCTGTATCAATATTTTTGTGTCTTAGTAATGTTTTAATTAGGGAAGGCCCATTTAACTCTCATATGTGAAATGGGAGCCACAGTTTCTAATCAGTTTCAAATAATGAAGCTTAACATAATTAAATCTACTAAATCTAAATTATTAATACAGAAAACTATTTGTAACATAATTAAGGAAATTAATATGTTCATGAATAACTAAGAAATTGACATTTCAAGAATACAAACAAAAAGAAGCTGCCAGAACATTCTTTATGCGCCCAGTTTCCACAACTTCTGCAGCGATACCACATTTCTCTACATTTCCAGGTTTCCAAACAAATCGTACATAGAGTTTCTTCTTCTGAGTATTCTGACACATCGCCGCAAATCAAAGTTTCGTTTACTTCTTCACTAGATGATTCTTCATCTTCATTCCTGAATAATTATTTTTGCTCTTTTACCTCTTTGTTTTTTGGTTGTGGTCGGTCTTCGTTCAACATCTTTCGTACACTTTTCTTTAGTATATTTTCCTTTGGCACACTTGTCTTTATTACAGTTTCCTTTGCTTTTTCTAATTCATTTTAGTTTTACTCCCTCCTTCAGTGCGTATCTTCTTTTATTTTTCGAGTACAGTTTTCATTGGTGAGCCTGTTAAAATTTCAGAATGCTGTTTATTTTTTAGTATCTGGGGTTGTGACATTGGGTTTACAATGGACACAATAGTAGCAGAGTCAGAAAGTGTTTTGTCATTAGCAATAACAGTTTCACGTTGTTGGTTATCACTTAATGAGCACGGAGTTGTGATAGGTCTGACGAAAACTGGCTGCTGAATAACAAGCTGTTTTAGAGTTGTATTTGATGGAGACCAAATCAAAGTAGGGCTAACAGTACCTGCCTGCTGAATTACTTGTTTCTTTGGTGTGGATGTAGCTTGCTGTTAAATGACTAGTGGTCATTGTGCATCATTTACAATGGATGGACTTGTAGCACGGTTGACATTATCTGGGTGCTCAATAACTGGCTGCTGAGGTGTACCATTTGATGTGGATTGAATCGTTTCAGGATTGACATTAGATGGCTACTGAATGATAAGCTGCTGCTGGGTACTATGTGATACAGTAACATTTGAATCCACAGGATTGGCTTCCTCGTCAGTTTCACTAGTAATAAAATAATCATCACTAAAAATTGCAGGGTTCCTAGGGAATATTCCCGTTGCTTTAAAGCCTGAAACTCGTTTTTCTAAACACGCTACTCTCATATAGGCTTTGTTGAAGAGTCCTGCAATGTCATAAGGAGTAGTTTTTGTAAAATTTTTCGATTTCATATACATATCAAATTCTTTATTATAAGCTATTTTAAGAGGGGTGATGAATGTGGTGGAATGGTAAGCATTACAACATGGTCATCTTTTGCCAATTCCCAAGCTTCTAGAGTGCAGTGACTATTGTGATTATCCAACACCAGCAATACGGGTCTGTCAGCTGTGGTTTAGTTTGTTTTATGAAATTTCTTAGCCATAAAAGGAATATATTTTGATTTGTTCAACCATTATGAGAACATGTGTAAAAAACTCCTGCTTGTCTATCTCTTTCTAGCTGTAGTGAGTGGCGTTGTCATGGAAAAATGAAAAGAGGTGGGATTAAAGAGCCTGCAGCGTTCATACCACATATTACTGTAACGGTTTTACCTCTTTCCCATGATGTAACAGCTCCAACGCGTTTTTGGGAGCTATCATGATCTCAGTTTCTTGGACATTAGTCACACCAGTCTCGTCTATGTTGTAAATCCTTTCTGGTTCAAAGTTATGTTTCGTCATCAGTTTCTCCAAATTGTCAAAGAAACGTGTTACTTCAGTCTTGTTAAGTCCAAGTATTTTATTGATACTCGTTGCTTCGGGCTTTATAATAATACTAAGATTAGGATGTCGCTGCAAAAAACCAGACAGCCAATCTTTGCCGCAATTTTATTGACTTTATTAAACCTTTCGGACAACACCTAACCGCTCAGCTAAGGTGTAACACGTTTTACGATATTGCTCTTTTGTAAGTCCATAAAATTTGTTTGACATTTTACGGAGATAATCAGCCAGAACCCTTTCTTGATTACATGTGAACACAGGATGTCTCTCCAACTTCGGGGATATTTATATTTAGGATCATTAGCTTTAGCTAATTTGTATCTTTTCTTTAAGGTGCTGTAAGGAATACCAGTTTCTTGAGATACTTTATATACCGAACTGCCTCCTCTTCTAAGGGTTGCGATTGCATTTTCTAATGAATTTACAGTCCAAGAAGCTTTCGTAGTAATACGATCTCTTTTACGCGGCATCTAAAATAGAAATAAAAATACCTAGTTCATGCTTTATTATTATACTTCCTAGGTATTAACAAGTTATTATTCTTTCTACTGGTATGTCTTGTAACGGTTGAAACCGTTTTCGTTATTTAGACCCAAACATTGTAACGGTTGGAACCGTTTTCGTTATTTTGACGCAAACATCTCTACCCTAATGTCATTTGTCGTTTATGCCTTGTGTCATAATTCATTTCGATTTATATCTGTCAACGAGGAAGTTGATTTGAATTTTTAATTATCTTTTATCTTGGACATCCGATGTACTAATTGTCTATTAATATTCTTAATGACCGTCTGATTTTATAAGGTAAGCTTTTATACCGATATTTTGTTGAAAATATATATTTTGTATAAGAATTTCTAATTAAAATGTCAAATTTGAAACATAACCTCAACATGAAAACACAAGAATCACATGTTTTATATAATTTTATCTATTATTTTGTTAGGAAAGAGATAATATGCTTTACTATATTTAAATATGTTAAATAAGATTTTCCTTTTCATATTAATTTTAGTCTCTGTGAAACTATTCACTTAATAGTTTAATTGTAAAAAGCATTTTATCTGTTTTCTATGTAAACTTCCTAGTTCCTTTCTTGATATTTTTACCTTTTTCCTTGTAGCCTGGCTGTATCTAGACGGTTCTGTAGGAGTTATATCTAAAGAGATTATTTAGATGTTTAGAAGTATAGAAACTTAGAAGTTTAGTTCCAGCTACAGAAGTTTATTTCAAGTATATCAAGAGGTTTAGTTCGAGTCATATAAAGAAGTTTATGAGATTTAAGTTTACCTATGAAGATTTATACTTAAGAGTTGGTAATATTCGAAGTATATTATACGAATCCCCTTGAAGAATAAATTTATAATATCCGACTGCTAATTTATTTAAAAAAAAAACATTTAGTAATCACAAACCACGTTTTCAATAGCCTCAAATTTGTAAGGGATTTTCTCGCCACAGAGAAAACGTTTCCTTACGAATGACACTGGTTACGGGCGGTTCTCGAGCGCCAGATTTTTGGTTATGGTTTACTCCACAAAATCTCGAAACGGCGTCGAAAGTACTCGGGTAGCTACAGATGGAGATGAAAAATTCCAGGGGTTAAAGGTCACTTAGACACAGGTAATGGTAGGCCACAAGTAACGGGCTTTAATCGTTGCTTGGGCTTGTACAGAATTTATCACTAGCTGAAATACAAGGAGGAAATAAAGTATGGAATTAGTAACCAATAATACGGCAAGTTAACATTGACACATGTATTGTGAATAAATATTTACACATTAAGAATAAAAAATTTTAATATTTTAACGCCCACCCTCGTTGCGATGACAGTCAATATAACCCTGAACAAAAAAAAAAAACAAAAAAAAACGGACGGTTTTGAATTCCGACTAAACTTGACTATTTAGTCGGTAATTAAACTAAAACATAATTTTCCATTTCGGTAAGGGAACATTCTAAGACCGGTCGTAGCAAAAATTAACTATTTAACTGTCGCACCAGGAATTAAACTAAAATATACTTTACTATTTCGGTAAGGAAAAATTATCTATACGGTCGCAAAGAGTGCGAGGAGACAGGGTCGTGAAAGAACTAGTTGTAGTAAATATTCGGAAATAAAAAAAAATAATTTATACCCGGGGTAGCCTATTATTCCAGAATGAGACAACAAGATATATCCCGCTCGCGGCTGGTTACGTTGATATTATTATTTTCCTGCTCCCACTAATGCTAACTCTCTGTAGTTTCCAATTTGATATTAGCAAAGCGTATTGGAACGCGTTTAATAGTCCACACTCTAAATGGTTCCTCAGTGTAATATTGCAGTAGATTGCAGTGTTCGTATGAAAAAGTATTTTAAGAAAAAACGATAACACACATTATTGTATCAATATGCTTAATTTTAATATAGCGTTAATATTAAACTAACCATTTCAAATTTTTCTAACAGTTTATAGGTACTTATAAAAAAATTACTATTAAAACATTGTAGGTTAGTTAAAAAAATCGGAGTACATTTTAAACTACATATATCGTCAATTAGACAATTCGTTCTGGAAATTTATTTTGAAATCTTATTTAAAATCCATCAAATTATTTACAGATTCCTCATTATATTGCAATTACTAAAAGAAGAGTATAATCAAAATAATTTGGACCGGATATTAAATAATACTTACGGTACAAATATTGGTTACCAATAATAGAGACATATAGCGAAATACTTTAATATGAGTTTATTACCATAATATGTTTACAAATGCAGATAATAAACCCCCACTGAGAATTGTAGAGAGTTGTATACAGGGTGTTTTCAAAGTTGAGTCATTTATTTTAACTGCTTGTAGAACTCGTCAGAAGAAGTCCATATACCAAAAATCACCTAAATAAAAGTTGTATATTAAAACAAATAAAAAGGAATTTCAAAATTTTAAAACTAAAACAAATACAAACTCTTTATCCGCATATTTTAATATTCCTGACCACTGCCAAGTAAAAACTTATCGTTGTTTGTTTACTACGACAATTTTACTTATGTAGGTATGGCTATTTTTTATGGTTTTAAGAACGATTTTCGGTTAGTTATTGGTATCAAGCGTTTAGTTCGTATCACATTAATTTTTTTGATATTTTGTACGGAAAAATGGCCCACGTTTATGGAAACAATGAACTAGTGGACATATTACTAACATACGGAGAGGTCCAACAAAATGCAGCCGCAGCATGTCACCTTTACGCGGAAAGGTTTCCATTAAGAAATCATCCGGCTCCACAGATGTTTGTAAATTTAATTATTCGACTTCATGAGACAGGATACTTGAAAGAACAACGAGGGGATAACGCTGGAAGACCTGCTCCACCTGAAATGGTAGAAATTGAGGAAAATATTTTGGAAATGGTGGAAGATGACCCAACAATAAGTGCCAGTGCCATAGCAACTCAAGTGTGGAAAACAATACGACAGGAACAATATTATCCTTATCATTATCAACGGGTACAAGCATTAAAACCTGAAGATCATCCTAGAAGAGTTGAATTTTGCCAGTGGTTTTTACAACAGTTTGACAGAAATGAAGATTTTACGAAAATAATTTTAGCTACAGACTAGATTTTCTTCGACACCATCTGCCAGAATTATTACAAGATGTTCCACTGAATGTTAGGCGGGATATGTGGTTCCTACATGACGGAGCTCCACCGCATTTCAGAAGAGGAGTTCGTGAATATTTGAATGAACAGTTTCCGAATAGATGGATAGGGAGGAATGGACCCGTTCCTTGGCCTACACGCTGCCCGCACCTAACGCCTTGTGATTTTTTTCTGTGTGGTTATTTAAAACAGTTGGTGTATTATGATGAAGAAGTAAATACTGTGGAAGAAATTCAAGACCGCATTGTAAATGCTTGTGATGGTATTCGCGGACATCCGGATTTTATTTTTGAGGCCTGTCAGGAGTCGTGGGTACGCCGAGCAAGACTATGCATTAATCGGACAAATGGTGACAATTTTTAACAATTTTTGTAAAAATGGAATATATTTTACCGATAATGAATGTTTTAAATTAAAAAAAAAACTATAATTCCCTTATTATGCAACTTTTATTTAGGTGATTTTTGGTATATCGACTTCTTTTGACGAGTTCTACAAGCTGTTAAAATAAATGACTCAACTTTGAAAACACCCTGTATAACGTGCAAAAATACATAATTTATGTAAAAGTAAAATGAAAAGAAGGAAAGAGATTAATAGCTTGTTGCTCCGTCTTACTTTAAGGGCGGGTTGTACAAAGAATGCTGTAAACTCTGTTTATCTAACAGGAGTTTAATTTTTTCAACTGGTTATATTCAACGTACAAGTGTCATTTTTAAATCTCTGTTTAACAATAACCGATGATTATACAATGAGGTTGACAGTTTAAACTAAAATTACATTTTAACTGCGTATTCTACAACTATAAACATTCTTTGCTTCGAATTTTAGATTAAAATTAATGGTTCTTTCACACTTTCTTTTGCTACTATTTCTTGATTTAAAATTTGTTTAGCTTGTTTGTTTGTACTTTGTTTTAGAAAAGTTCATAAATAAAAATACAAAAAAAAATATGTTGACCCAATAAAACGAGCCTTCACTGACAAAAGGCGCCACTTTAATTCCCTTCTGAAAATTATTGAAAAATAATAAAATTTTACAAACGCGTCATGTTAGGGCAATTTTTAATTGTCTTTATTGCTCTGGCGCGTGATTTTAACGATCAGATAGTCGAGCCAATTTCAGCACACTGTACATTGCGAAAATATCGTATACATATAATAGTTATAAGATTAGTGTCATATAGCACCATTTGTGTTCAAATATCACCTTTTTATGCTAATTGAATATGTTGCAAAAACGAACATTTTATGTATAGACTTTTTCATTTCAAGATCATTACTGGAAGATGCTGAAATATGTTTGGTAAACAACACATTTTTTTTTGTTCATAAATAATTTGATCATACCCGTGATAGTCCTTATTTAGCCACAAACATCAGACTCTTATGTTTCAAAAAGACCAACATAGCATAGGTCTTGATTTAAAAGTATGGTTTATTTGAAACTTGAAAACAAGCAATAATTGTATACTTCAAAATTAAAATATTTTAATTCAAACTACAAATATTTTTTTTGAGGCCTCAGCAGCCTGGACTCTTCAGCTGTGTATAGGATTATCAAACGTCTGGAAAAGTCCGGACATGCTCGGGATTTAGGCTTTTTGTCCGGAATACACCGAGAAATATAAATTGTCTAAAATTTTTAGGAAAATCATCAAACATTTTAAGGTACAACCTATACTTAAAATACCGTATAAACAGTTCTCTTAACCATTTAAATTAATTTTACTTTAATTTTTTTATATTTAATTTTTTATGTAAACATTTAAGAGACGGTTGTTGTCTTGTGTAGTTGTTTTTGTATATGCCCTTTATATTATATAATGTTTTATGTTTAATTACACGAACTATTTTTGTTTTTAGTTCCTAACGGTAAGTACTTTTTTAAATAATACGTATAGTAATTATTTCATTATTTTATCCAGATTTTTAAAAAAATGTCTGGAATTTTCATTAGTAATATCAGGAAATTGTATGTGTAGGCTTTGTTACTGTTTTCCAGTGCCCCTTTAAGAGCAGCACTTTTAATTAGAACCCAGTGAAGGGAGTGGGAAATTCCACCTCCTCTTTACAATTTTAGAATTTTTAATTAATTAATTCAATTAGAAAAAATCCCGGCCAACTGTGTGATTCAAGCACCGGACCCTTAGGTTCAGAAATCCAATCTCTAACCACTGAGCAACCTTCGTGAGCAACCCACCCTCTAACCACAAATCTGATGTTTATTTTAATATATTGACCGATGTCCATGTTTTTTATAAGAGACCACCAAATAATTTGGGAAATCTTTGTAAGGGGACATGATGAAATATTCACAATTTTTTAAAAAAACTCTATGGTTTTAGGACTGCTAGGACAATAAAATACAGTTTTTTTTGGAAGCTACCAAATATGGGCACAATACTGACAGCAAATCAGGGCTGCCATAATAAAAATGACAAATCGTATTGAATTTTTTTTTAAAACGATCTAAATGACCAGCTTTTAAAACGGATTATATGTTTTTTATAAAAATGTTCATCTAAATAAAAAAAAACTGGTGCTTTAAATTCATAAACTATAAAGGAACTTTTATAGAAAAATTTGAAAGCACATTCTTATAGGAACAAATGGGCACATTTGAGAAATAAAGCAAAAGTGAAATAAAAATGATGTTCTTGTGGTTTTATTCTTATTAAGCTATATTACTAAAAAGTCTTATTCATCTTACTCTCCGAATTACAATCAATAAACGTGCCACACATTTCAATGAGATAAATTATGTGACTAATTCATCACGTGACTTAAATGACAACTGTCGTGGATAAAATAGGCCATTTTATTCGAAAAATGTCAATTGTATATGCTATTTAAAAAAAACTACCAAATGGTACTGAAAATGATACTAAATTGACTATTTTTAACAAAAATGTACTAAAAATACCGTAACATTGACGCACTAAAAAAGTTGAAGAAATAGGTACTTAATTTAGTACTGAATCACTTAGTCCCGAAGCGAATATAACCTGGGGTCTATTTCATAAAACTACTTTGCAAATTTTCATTTTGCACTTTGCAAATTTACGAGTACTAAATATTTGTGTTTCATAAAATAACATCGTTAATTTTGCAGATTATTAATTTTTCATTTTCAATTTTCGAATTTCTTTTTCAATTTTACTTTTTAATTCATCAAATTTCTCTTTTATGAAACATAAATTTAGTAAAATATGAAAAGTGCAAAGTGTAAAGTTGCAAAGTAGTTTTATGAAAGAGGCCTCTGGTCATGCATTGTCCAATATGATTGATGGATATTCAAAAAAAGTTAGTCGAATTTGCAAATATTGTAATACGGACTTAACCTTAGACTAGATAATAGACTTAACAACTAGTAGTGGAAGATCTGAAGCCAGAGCTGAAGTAAAAAAAAAATGATGACATTGTCCTGGATGTCCAATTTAAATAAATTATATTTTGACAAGAAACATTCGACCGAAAATTCTTATTCATTAAAATAATTTTAACCTATTTAGTGACACATAATTCTGGGCAACATATACTTACCTTCTCCAAAAGGCTCTGAGAGAGGTGGAGGCCAAAACACCAAACAATAACAATGCTTTGGAAAAATACTCGAACACTATACAAAGCACAATAAACAATGCATATAAGAAATCATGCCTTCTGAGGCAGGTCCAACACAATCAGACGAATACCGCATGGTTGTGTCACGAGTTGGATCACCTCAGAAGATGACCAGGAAATGTTTTAATAAGGCAAGAACAGCAAAACTCAAAGAGGACTGGGACACTTCAAAATATTTCCTCAGAGAATACAAAAAAATTGTTAGACAAAAACAGAGAGATGCATGGAGAACCTACTGCAAAGAAATCGAAGCGAGGCTTTAGAAAGCTTTCTCAAAAGATCTACACCACAGTATTGGTGTGCTAACCAAAGAGGATAGCATGAAAACTGCAAACATCGAAGATATCATCAAACTTCTACTGTCAACACACTTCCCTGACTTGGTCATCACAGACGTGGCTGACTGGACAAAAGAAGAATATAACCCATCTATCTGCGATTGACAAATTGCCAAAAAGTTTGTAGAAGATGACAAAATTAGATAGACAATATCTAGATTCTCTCCATATATATCGCCATAACCTGACGGTATCTATCCAGCTCTACTTCAGTGGGTTCTGAAAGAACTTACACCACACCTGTTATATATATTTAGATTCTTGTTGGCTATAAGGTATACCCTCCAAAAATGGAGGTAAAAGTAATCTTTATACTCAAAACCTAGAAGGATGGATTTACACTGTCTCAGAAACATTCCAACCAATTACTACACCCAAATCAAATTAACACGCATAAACCCCAGACAGATCTACTGATTCAGCCCTTCACCTAGTTGCTGGCAGGATAGAGAGATCACTGGACAATAAAGAGTGGACCTTGGGTGTTTTCATATACATAGTGGTTTTGATGAGACGACCTTTCCCAAGATAAAACACTCAATAAACAACATAAATATTTCACAAATGGTTAGTGGGTAGATACATAACATGCTTTCAAAGCGAGCAGTAAAAGTGTAGAAAATGGTCTTCGACATCTTCATCAGTCGCCTTAATAAAGACAGTCATTACACAATAGCGTATGCAGATGACCTGGTTATCCTACAGACAAGGAATTTTGATAACATACTCTGCGAAAGAATGCAAATGGCTAACTAAATTATAGTGGTGAAAGGACCATTCACTGTCTATCAATCCCAAGAAGACAGAAATGGTCCTTTATACAAGAAAAAGGCTGAAAATGAAATTAAAACCTCCTAAACACAAAATTAAACTTTGCAACAGCAGTGTAAGTACCTAGGTACTTTGACAAGTTACCACGGAACTCATACCAAGAAAACAGAGTAACAATGCCGTTGAACCGTGGGGCGTACCTGGGATCTCTCCCCCAGGCCATCATAAGATCTATGCTAATATACTCAAAAAATGACAGCTGTTCACAATCTAGAACAAATTAAAAACACAGCATGTCTCAAGCTACTAGCCTTTGATGACATCTATTAATTATACTCATCTATTATGCAGTTTACACCATTTTGCATGATGTGGCTACCTATCGAGTAGAAATTAAATTAATAACTTTCCTTTGGGTTCCAATTTTATTTATCCAAAAATATAATTATATTGAGTTTAAACTAAACCCACGCGGATGATCATAACAGCAAAATAAATTATCAATAACAATATTACTGGAAGGTGGAAGGAACAGCTCGCCTATATAGTTATCAGACAAGCACTACATAGTACTCTATAGAATGTCACAAAGCTTTGGATGAAGTATCCATCTACTGTATGGTCATTGCCAAGTACAAGCATCTCCATGGCATAGAGATGTCAGAATCCGCGCTCTGAAGATGAGGCTATTGAGCATATCCTCCATGATTGCCCAATGCTCCCATTGACTAAAAGATTTGTGTTCAACGAGTTTTGGCTAAAACAGACAGATAAGAGATACACGCCTCGGCGACGTTGCCATTTACATCAGATGTGTAGGCTGGCTGACGAGCTAATGGGAGCAATATGTTAATCAGCGTGAGCTGAAGTTCACATTTTCAACTTCCTTTGATTATAATTATTGTACACTTATATTGCAACTCAATGAAAGAAGATAATTTATTACATACACATAACTTCATTTTTATAAGTTAGTAAATTTTAATAAATTTTATTGAATTTTCTCGCAATCGGCGGAATAATTACATTTGATAACTACTTTCACAATGTTTTAAAAACTATTTTAATCGATTGATAAATACCTTGAAATAATACTTATTTCATCAAGATACTGTTTTATTTATAACATTAATTTGAACACATAAAACTATTCCTTAAATACTTAAAAGTACAACCGAAGAACAGTAGAACACTTAAAGTGATGTTTCCACATTTTTAATGTTAAAAAAATCGATGGGAAAGTTTACTTTAATTTAAGTTTAATTGGATAATTTAGTAGAGAAATAAAATTCAAAGCCAGTTCTTTAATCCAATTGGAACATACTTTATAAATTCTTGCGTATTAGCAACTTTATGGGGTTTTAATATATTCCGTATACTAAGTGGCGACTTATGATCATTGATAATTATCGAACAAAAAAATATTGTTGGTAATAAACTAATCAATTTTGTCAGGATAGTCTAGGAAAATAAGTAGCTAAATAGTGAGAGAATTTTAGTTTATTGGATTTCGAGTTTGATAATTGGGATGCAGGAATTTTATTGGATGAAATATTGAGATGAAATTATGGACCATTAAAAATTAAATCATTTAAAATTCTATTTAAAAGTCTTAAAATCAATAAAAAATAATGTTTCTATTAAAAACATTTAATCATAACGTGTATATAAAAAAGTTGGAAAAACTAAATCTAATGAAACATATGTCTACCAAAAACTAAATTATAATTACAATATTTACATAAAATTCAAAATTATTACTACATAGATTTGAAAGAAAGGATAAAATAACGTAATTTAATAAATATCCAAATATTATAAAGTTTTCAAATAAACTCACTTGAGTTTATAATTAAAAATCTTCAAAATAGCCCATATTTGATTGGTTATATCAATTTTTCAAATAAGTTTCTGTTGATGAAACAAAAGAGGTAAGGGAGAGGAGGGTAATGATACGCACATAAGTAATATTTGTTCTAAATCAGTTGTTTTAATCAATGAGGACTAATATAATATTTTAAAAAAATAGATAAAACCAAGTTTTGTGCTTTGCGTATAATAAGCCTCCACGGCGGATAATGGTACGCATTTCTTCGGGTAATGATATGCAAATAAAAACTTATTATAAAAATATTATTTATTGGAAAAAACTACAAAATATCAAAAATTACGAAGAGTAAACTAGAAACAAAAACATAAAACATTTTTCTCAAGTTAAATTAAAATTTCGCAACAAGGTCCTTTTTTGCAGAAGATTTTTGACGGCACAAGTCGCATTCATAGTTAATGGCAGAGTCCCCCTCACTGCATTCGGCATGTATCCACAACCCACAACGAACACATCTATACCAAATTTCTCCATCTTTTCCGAATTCTCCACACAACAAGCATTGCTCCTTCTCGATTGAATCCACATGCATGTCGACAATGTCATCCAGTTCATCATCATTAACAAGATCTTTTTCGTCAATTTCATCGTCCTCGGAAGTTTCAGAGTCTAATTCTATATTTCTTTTGTTTTTTGTTTTTTGTTTTTTGCGCAATACTACTTTCGCTTTAATATTTTTATTCCGTCTTTCTCGAGCAGTACTTTTATTATTTTTTCTTTGTTGTTTTTCTTCGAGAACTAATTTCATTGCTGTAGTCGTTAATATCTCTGACTTTCCCTCGGTACCTTTTTTAGTTTTACCTTTGCCAGAATATGACGGCAATGGCGACAATTCTGTAATGCTAACTTTTTCTATTGCTAAAGCACTTGTTGGCTTTAATTTTTCTTTGAGAGACAATTGAGGTATGGCTGGAATGTGTGAAGTTGACGGGCCGGGATCAAAATTATTTATAGAATCTAAATCATCGGATACATTAGGTAGATATTGGCTGGCAGCTTCAAAATCCTCTTTTGTAAATTTATCTGGATTAAAGGGGTAGATTCCAGATGAGTTAAAACCTGAAATATCCTTTTCCATAGTCGCAATTTTAACGTAAGCATTTTTGAATATTTCAGCCAAATCTGGGAAAGTTATTTTCTCTTGCTTCCCTGTTTTTAAAAAATTATCGCACTCCTTATTAAAAGTGCATTTAAATGCTCCAAAAAATAATGTAACGATAGGCTGTAAGCGGTGGGACGTATGTGGCGGTATTGACAACATCACGATTCCATTATCTTTGCAATACTTATAAATCTAAAGAGATATATGGCTATAATGGTTGTCAAGTAACAACAGAACAGGATTTGCTGGACTTGAATTTACATTCCATTTAAAATGCTGTAACCACTGAAGGAAACATTTTTCGTCGCTCCAGCCATTATCGGTAACTGCATAAATGTCCTCGACTGGTCCATTTTTCGTCAATGTAGGTGACATCCGTTTCCTAAGAAATATAGGGAGCGGTGGGATAGAGTTACCAGAAGCACTCATTGCGCATATGGCGCATATGATGTTCCCAAGATATTTTTGATCCAAACTGTTTAACGCCTCTTGGTCCCAGTTGCTTAGTAGGTATCTATATAGTTGAGATGCCTGTCTCGTCAACATTAAACATTCTGTTTGGTACAAATTTATATTTTTCTAATAGAATTGCCAAGTTTGAAAAAAAAAATTCCAACAGATTCTTCATTAAAAGCAGCTATTCTATTAACACTTGTTCCTTCAGGTTTTCTCAGGCTGATTTGTGGGTTTCTCCTGAGAAATAATTTCAAGCAATCCTTGTCTACTTCTTGACGAATTTTATTAAAATTATGTTTTATACCATTGGCCTCCGCATATTGAAAGGCGATTTTTCGTAACTCCGCCGAGTCAATTCATGAAATAATTTAGCTAACTTAAGAACGTGATTTGCCATTTGAGTCTCAGTCTCAGCTGAGAATGTAGAACGTCTTCCTAATCTTGGACCAGACTTCTCATTCCTTTTTCTGCGAGCTCTCAGAGTTGCCTCGTGAATGTCGAATGACCTGGACACTTCTCGGATCTTTCTGCCAGAATCAATTGCATTAAGAGTTTTCTGTAAAGTCTCCTCGGTCCAACCAGCGATATTCGTTTTTCTCACGTACTTGTTAGGCATCTGAAATAACATTCTAATTAGATCCAAAAAACAAGTACTAATTTAATTTTGTTGTAGAAATTGGTATTTGACATGAATCTAGCCGATTGCGGCGATATTCAACGATTGCCTGGACGAGGAGAGGGATGCGTACGATTACCCGATGCGTATGATTACCCAATGCGTATGATTACCCGCCCCTCCCCTACTACATGAAAATGTTTTACTATGTAAGACGTACCATTTCTTTTTTTTAGTAAAATAAATCATATGAAACTAAAACGAAAACAAATATATTTAACCTAAAACCCAAATTTTGTACTCTGTAATATGTAATATGTAAGAAAGAAATTATTAAAACATAAAGTTAGTGAAACAGTGTAGTAACGCAAAAGACAGCATACATGGATAAATGCGCAATTCTTGCTACGCATAACTGCACAGTACGCAACCTAGAAAAAAACAATTGATCTGTTATAGACATACAGAAGTTCTAGTTATTAAAGGTACTCTAATTGAACAATACCAAAATAAAACCAAAAATATAATATACCCATATTTTTAGAGAAACTAACAATTTTTTTCTTTGTTTGTTCGATTGTGTTACCTAGTAAGGAAACTTGAACCTTCACCTGTTATTGTAGAGTGGATAACTAAAAATATAGATGGAACATGAGTATATTAACCTGTCAAACGATTGAAAAATCTGATAATAGCCAGATATTGAAGTTTGGTATATATTAATATTAACGCATGTTATGCTCTGTCAAATAATCAAAACGGTACCCTTGGGGCGAATTCAAATACGCCTACTAAATTCGAACACCCCCTTCTTCTTGAAGTTTTTCTCAAACGAATTAAATATGTCCAGTTCAGTAGAATATTTTTAACGGTGTTTCAAATGTCAACAGTCAGATGAGTGATTTAGTGTTGGTAAATAAGCACGTGGCTAATTTTACAATTTTATAATTGTTTGGATGGGTTACATACAAACACCTCTAACTTTGTTCCTATTTGGTATATTAGTTTAAAAGTTCGTAGAAATGTTATTTGATATTCTCTTGATATAACATGAATTGTTATTGTCATACTTTTGGTTTTATTAAATAAATAGTATAAGTTATACAAAACAAAAAATAAAATTACTTACAGCGGGGTGAATTCGAATTTATAAGAAGCGGCTAGACACCAAACATTATGGAAAGAATACATAATTCACTCTGGAAAAAACGTTATAAGCTCTACGAGAAAATAAGAAGTCTTACAGGCGTGCTTATCAGGTATTCCATGTTCCCATAGCAATGCTCGGTAATACAATTAAGAACAAACATCCCTTACTTCCTGAAGATCTTACAACATTAAGCCAAGATGATGAGCTAATGCTTTGTTCTGGAATTCAAATAGCTGTAAAATAAGGCTTTGCTCTTACAAGAATAAACATCCGGAAGATGGTGATGCATAGTGATGCCGCGAGACGAGAGATTCTCGTCTCTCGTCTCGTCTTGTCTCGTCTCGTCTCAAACGAGACGAGAGAGACATTTTCCCTCGAAAACAGATTCGAGACGAGACGAGAGAGTGTCATCTCTCGACAAGAATTTCTCGTTTCTCTCGAGCTCTCTCGGGCTCTCTCGAACAAATTTCTCTCTGCTTATTTAAAATTTTCAATTGCTTATCGTAACTTAAAATTTTAACATATTAGATTTCGACAGTAAATGTCAGTATCTTTTATAAATTTAAGTATTTTTTTGCTGTTAGAGGGGATTTAACACTGCAGAAATGACAATTTTTTGTAGCTCGTACTTTGTTCTTATATAGACATGTTCTGGGCCTTTACTAATAAATAACATTCTTGATAACTCTCGTATTAACAATCATTGTTTATTACTATGGAAACGTTTCTTGTATTTACTAAAATAAATAAATTAAGAATACCAAAGGTGATTTAAAAACCGCTTATTAAAAAATTATCTTCTAACATTATCTAACATTTCTAGGATTATTGCGGCACACGAAGATTATCTAGAATGTAATTTTTGTAAAAACAAAACAAAATTAAAACTGTTTGCTTGGACGTAAATATAATCAAAATATCTTTCAAATGAGGTAATTCAATACTTTACTTTCCATTAGAAAATTTAAGGATAGTAACGCCCTCTATTTTACGTCTCAAGTAAAATGCATCTTATTATAACAAAAATAGCATAATGTTTCTCTAATTTCCCATCGGTTTTGTTTTATGTCTCTATCTTCTTGCATTTTGAAAACATACTACAACATGCTTTCATTTGACATCGAAGGATTTCATTAGAAAAATTCTAACTTCCAATTTATTAACCTTTTCCCCCCCTCCCCAACTGACTTACAAGACAAAGTATTTTCTTTTTTAGTTAACGCCTAATTTGGGCCACTTATTACTTTAAATTTCAATTGTAAAACGACTGTGACAGACGGACAGACAGAGAGACATAAGTGTTTCTTATTGCCAAATTTGGATACTAATGCGCAATTTACTTGAAAAATTCTTTGTTTTTGTCTTAAAAATTTTACCGTTTTTCATGTTTCGTCTTTTTCAAATTTAAATTTGATATTGTTTTATCACGAGAGAAACGAGACGAGACAAGACGAGAGAAAGGCGCTCTCGAGCGAGAGAAGCGCCTTCTCGTCGAGACGAGAGAACAGTTTTCTCTCTCCCTACGAGACGAGACGAGAGAGGCCACTCTTTCGTCTCGTCTTGTCTCGCGGCATCACTAGTGATGCAATATCTTGATGCCCAGGGTAAAAGAAGTAACTGCTTTAAGGAGAAGATGCCAGGACTATATATATATATATATATTTCAAAAACTTACCCCAAGGATGTGTCATTGACTAAACTTTGATTTTGTTTTTTTTTACGCGTTGTAGTGTGTTTTTTCTTTCCATTATTAGATGTAAGTATTTTGTTCCTTATTAAAATAAAGCATTTTGTATTGTTTTTTTGTTTCTAGAATTAGGTTTGTTTTACTTCCTTGATAAAAATAACCGTGTTACATATTATAGTAAATATAAACATTTATTATTTTACTATAAATAAAGCATTTTTTGATAAAAATTTAATACCTTTTTCTACCTTTTTTTTTTAGTTATAAAACTTTTAAAAAATACTTAATTTATTTCAATTTACACTTATTTGGATCTAAAATAATAATTGTATGTCAATTAAAGCTTTGTTCGGATTCGCCCCACCCATAGGGGTTAATTCGAACAACATGTTCGGATTTGCCCCACCCATATGGGTTGATTCGCACAAAATTTAACAATTAAAAAAAACTATTTTTTAAATGATTTATTTTGTCTTGTATCTCTAAAGGAAGGATCGATAACGATATATTTTAATTTTTTATAAAAATTTAATGGTACACAAGAGCACAATTAAAAAAAAAACTCAAAATGCGTTCTAATTCAGCAAAAGTTACGGTACACTATAAAGTAACGACCTCTGGCGGATTTTTTTTACTATATTATAAGGGGTTTGATAAAAGTTGAAACAATAAAAACAGTTTTCCACGCTGGTTCAAAATGAGATAAAAAATTATGTTGGAATATTCTAGGTATGAATACTTTTCTGAATTTGACCGCGCTATTTATTATAGAGACTTAATTTTGATCAACAAAACCTTAAAACGGAATAAATCGACAATTATCACTTGCTTTTTAATACTAGTAACTATTAAAAAGTCGTAAATATTTTATGTACCCTGATCTGATAAACTAATATGATTGTGCAAGTGCCAATTTGATTTCATGAGAGGAGTCCGGTCATAATCGGAGAAGACTGGACAAAACAACTCTATGCGTGTGTGTGTATTTAATGAACAACACAATACTTGCACTTAATGAGAAGAGTCGTCTCGCGGAAAGTAAATATTAGTTTAAATAAAATATATGTAAATAAACCGTCGTCTTATGTTTGTTGGATATTCTGCAAACTCTCGGGGCATTATTAGTTCCTCTAATTAGTAACTTAATTAGATATGAATTTGTATTTATCTTCCTATTGATAATTATTAAAAACAATAATGAGTTTGGATGTTAGATTTGATTTTATGACAAGCACCCAAAAGATATTGTGAAAGCTGGACCTTTAGTTCTCAAAAAAAAAGAACGGAATAAAATGAAAGCATAATTAGCCTTTTTCCTGGGAAGATTTAAAAAAGATCCACTAGAGGCAGCACCGGTGGGGGGTACATATGTTTCGAATTCTCTATTGACAACAACGTCAAACGTACGTTTTATTATTATTAGAATAAATAAATATTGTGATAAATAAAATTAAAAAACAAATTGTCATGCCTACAAAACATTGTGCATTTGCAAATTGTACGTCTGACAATCGTTACAAGCAAAATGGTGTAAAATTTGTGCCTTTTATAAAACCACAAGTTGACAAAAAAAGTGTTTGAAGTGGATACATTTATCACGAAGGGCAGATTTAACAGCTGAAAAAATAAAAAACATACTTTAATTTGTACAAGACATTTTATTAATTCAAATGGACCAACAATAGAAAACCCAAATCCATTGCCAGCTACGGTTTCAAAGGTTATTTAAAGAGGTTATATTTTATATCAGTCTACATATTATTATCATTATTGATAGTAAATAATGAACTTAAACTTCTTTTTAATTGTGTATGAAATATAAAAGACAGCAACGATGTATTGAAGAGGACTCAATAAGAACTGGAAAAAAAAAAGATCAAAAACTTATCTGTTCTACTGTTACTGATGTTGAATCACTACAAATTAGTAATAAAAATGCTAATAGTAATCAAGAATCCCAATTAAATAATGATTTAGCCTATGATCTTGCACTTTTGTAACTTTCAATTTCGCTCATTTTCCGTTCATTTCCATTATAAATCTATACGTTTAACATTGTTGTTAATAGAAAATTAAAAACATGTACCCCCCACCGGTGCTGCCCCTAGCGGATAATTTTTAAATGTTCCCAGGAGAAAGGCTAATTAAAAAGCAAAGGTATTTTCCTACGACCAGTTAGGAAAGTGACACCTATCGCACTATTTAGTTTTATCGGAAGTGCCCTATATCACACGCGTATGGATATATCTACTTTCCACCCGTGTGTTAATATGATTCTTCTTTTTGCATAAGCTGTCAAATTATGTTAGACGTCCAATTTCTATTTCGATTGTTGTAATGTTCATTTTAATAGTAAAATCGATTTGATGATTAAATTGTTAACATTAATTTTTAACAGATTAATCAAATAATTTTACCACACACTCAACACTCAAGGCGACTCGACTCATTCTGCCTGGGGAGGTGTTACTTTGCTACCGCAATAGTTCTGCACCCCTCGCTCTTGACTGCCGCTGTTATTACAAAGAGTAATCACACAAAAATTTGTTTACTTGTTAACATGCTTTTTTCTGGTTCATATACATATGTAGATAAGTCAAACGACCTAACCGTAATAGTGCAGATCGTATAGTGTCTAACTTTTTTAACTTGAACTATTTCGTGACGATGGTTCAATTCCCGATGAATTATCTTTTTTATTTTTTTTTATTTTGAAAAAATATAAAAATTGTTTATTTATTTAAATTAAAAGTTATTTATCATAATATAACCCCTACAATTAGTCATTTCGCTTCATATTTAGTACTATTTTAATTACTGTTCAAAAAAAATTTTGAGTAGAGAACTGGGTAATCATTAATAAAAAAAAGTTTTTGTTCACGGTTGTTCAATTAATTTGATTAAAAAACTAAATAAACTAATAAAAACCATTAATGATGTAACGAGGGTGTCATAGTTTATAACCCTTGATGTTCTTTACAATTTAAGTGATTAAAGCTCAGTACTATGGGTCGTAAGTGGGGCCACTTGGATATAATAACTCTGTAATAAGAATAGGACGCCATCATATTTAAATCTGCATATCTTTACGTATAAAGTAATTGATGAAAATGTGGAAAAAATTACTATTAAATTTGAATGATAAATATAGGATATCGGGTCCGTACCTATAAGATTAGGAACGTCGGATTTTTGAAAAAAATTTTAAATACTAAAAAGTACCCATCCCATATTAGTAAGTAAATTAAAAAAAAATCGAAATACTCACAATTTTATGAGAAAAAATTAATTAAAATTTACAATATTTTGGCGTTTATAAACTTACATTCCGTCATTTTCATACAGTGTTGCCAAGGGTGTCAATTAGTAAGAAGATAAAATAAATTTAGGTATTTGAACTTATTTCACCAACTGATTTTCTTTTTCGCGCGAATTTCGAAACGTCGGCCGGACACGCTCTTTTTCCATATGGACCATAAGAGCACGCTACGCTCGTCCCACCCACTTCCAAACCTCTACACTAATCATCCATTCCAATAACTCTTCATCAGTTGTATTATAAACGCTCGTAACATCTATTATGTTATTAAATTCCATTGTAAAATTTTTATGTAAATAAAAACAGTAATTATTACTTGAAAAATTTAAAAGCCACACCACGAAAATTTAAAAGTAAAAAATCACAGTTACGTATATATCTCTTTTCATATCTTATATTTCATGTCCCATAGTTCTGTAAATAATTCATACATGTTTGATGTCAATAATATGGCAAATAAGCTATAAAATTACAATTTTCGATTAAATTTTTCTTAAGAATTCGCGAGTTTCCATACATTTTTAACTTACTATATTAAGCAAGTACTTTTTAGTGCTTCAAATTAGCTCTGAACTCTTATCTATCTGTAAAGCCTAGACACATACAACCTTGAGAAACTTTGATAATATGGCAACGTTGCAAACTCAAGTACCCCATGTGTCATGTGTCAACAAAGGTAATTCGGTGAATTATTTTGTTCATTTTATGTTTTGTGGAAGTAAATGGTTAAACAGGCAATGCAATGCATTTAAATAGAATATAAATTGAATTAGCAAATGAAATGAAACATAATTTTCCATAGTTATCTAATTTCAGTTAAAAATGTAACCAAAGTAAGTTACTTCAATTACACTATTATTAAAACTTTGAAATTGTCATCTCTGTATAGTATAATAAAATCAAAATAACCTGTACCTAAAATTACAATTTTTAATTTATTTTTCTCAAAATTTTGTGGATTTTCCGCAATTTTTTTTTAGGACTTATTATATAAAATAAGTACTTTTTATTGTTACATTTTTTTTTAAATTATGACACATCTAATCTTATATAGACCCCTTTCTATAATGTTCTAAGGAAAATTGGTAATATACGCCGAAACTCGAACGGCGGATGTTATTAGTGAAATTTTACAGAAAGTTTCTAGACACTTTGAAACACACTATACATAACAATTTTGGGTCCGCTGACACAAAAATTATTTTTTTTTACCTTAGACTCCTTAAAATTTGTTGTCGGGTCTCCACCATAAAATAGAGTAAAATAAACCATTTTAACTGATTTCTTGTTGTAGAAACGGCTAAATATCAATATTAGACAATTCATAGGGCAATAAACCATACCAAATTTTTCATAAAAGATTAAATTTTCTTATTTTTCATATTTAAGTTTGTTAGAAAAACAAACACAGTAAATTATTTTCAATGACAATTGACGTTTCTAGTTTCTATTAATGCGGTGTTGCCAAATCGAGTAAGAAAACGTATACGACAGGAAATAGTTCGGTTAATGAAAGTTGGTTCCAGCGTTGTTCAAAAATTACATAGTGCCTGGCCGGCAGGTGAACTTGGACATTCGTCGTTTTATTTAATTTCATAATGTGCGTTAATTACGGCATGTCGGAACTTATCTACTGTTTGTAAAAAATACGTTTATTTTCAATTTGAGCTGTATCCAGGGCCATTGGAGTCCATGCCGGTCGAAAATTTAACCCATACCTGGCTAGGTATGGGTTAAAATTTTCTACCAGAAGTCGTTGCTTCGTCTTATTATTGTATATTTTCTTATTATTAGATGCCCACGACAATGACACGTTCGTTAAAAGTTGGGATCCAACTTCACTGTCCAGACGCTAGTGATGATTGGCGGAATTTTGTTTATTCGAAAAAGTCTAGTTCGAAAACACTATTTTTCGAAAAATTTTATTCCCAAGATTGTTCTTTTCGAAAAAGTGTAGCTTGAAAATACTTTTGTTAATATTTGTATAATTTTTCTTATTTTATGTATATTTTTATTGCGAAGAAACTCGCGATGACTCCAGGCCATATAGGTTAGGTAAATTAGTTGAAATTTGTTTAATTTTTCTTATTTTATGAATATTTCTTGAGAAGCAACCCGTGGTGACTCCAGGCCGCACAGGTTAGGTAAATTAGTTAAAAAAAATTTAATTTTTCTTATTTTATGTATATTTTTTTGCGAAGCAACTCGTGATGACTCGTAGCCGCACAGGTTAGATAAATTAGTTAATATTTGTTTAATTTTTCTTATTTTATGTAATTACGCCGATAAGGACGAGAAAGAAGATACTGAAATTTTTTAAATCGTGAGTTTTATACAATTTTTCTGATACTGAAGTCAATTTGTTAGCCTGATACAACACAGGGCATAGGTAAAATTGACTATTGACATGTAATAATTGATATGGCAACATTGTATTTTAAATTATTAAATTAAATTATTAAATTATTAGTCTCTTCGACTCCAAGTTCAAAATGAAAAGTAAAAATTTAAAATGTCTCTCCACTGACAGACACAGAATAGGGCAATCCAACGTCCTGTCAGAATGTACAAAAATGGCCGATGCTTGGCAAAAACAACAAAGTTTCTTGACCTGACTTTTTCATTAGTATTTGACTGTTATTAAAAATCATACAATTAGTATTCATATATTCAAAATAAATATTAAATTATGGCGTTTTTCAACTAAACACATCGAAAAAAAACTCTAAAAACTCAAAAAAATAATACAAACTTAGACTAATAACATCACTAGATGTGTTTTCGTCAAGGGAAGCACGTACTTTTGTTATTTTTCCCAAGAGCCACCATTTAAAGTCACGTAATTTGGATTGCCTAATTGTCATCGAAGGATAGAGATGGGGCAATAGAGGTATTTAAAAAATAACGGCATGAAAAACATACCGGTACATGATATAAGAAGCACTGCACAATCCTATATAGAAAGTCTAGAATCCTTGCTATTCTTATTTTTTCCATATTTTACTTGTGTTTCGAATTTCAACAACAAAATTTTCATTACCTACGTGGTAAATGGTAAAACAACAAAAAATTAACCACTACAGACGTTCATTCATATCTAAGATTTTTCTTATAAACTCAACGAATAAATAAATGACCTCTTTCTGTAAATAAAATTGCCAATCATTACTTTATTCCGAGTTCAAGGTATAGAGAAAAAGTCAAAGAAAGTGTTACGAGTCGTTTAATCCGTACGCGATGGTATTGAAGCGACCGCGCGAATTCTACATACTTTCTAATTTAATAAGCATATAATTTGCCGATGATGCACGACCAATGGGAAAGTAGTTCACAGCCAAGAAAATTGTTCATTGGCCAACTGAAAAAATATCTTTAATTACACCACACCTTCTCGGTGTATTTATTTACATGTGTGTGTATGTTATTATTAAGTGCGTGACGTAGGTATTTGTGATTACAATTTACAATGTTGGAGATAATGAATAATGAGAATAATGAGATGGTTTTGCAAAAAAATATAAATCACAGTTTACTAGGATGGAAGCCCAGAATGTAAAGATTGTTAATCGATATTTCTATTAAATACCTAAATATTATAAAACAATAAAAAATCAACATTATTATTTTCTAAAGAGGACTAGACTGTCATTGCGTCAACTGAAAATAACTGAAATATTTCTATAATTTTTTTAATTTAATAACTCGACCAAATAGGTAGAACAAGGCATTTTTAAAAGAATAGCTGTTAATTCACCACAAATAAAATGAAAATAATTATTATTAAATAAATAAATAAATAACAAGATAGAAAAATCTTTACATAAAAAGGTACCTAATATACAAAACAAAATAAAAAATTAAGCTAAAGTTACCTGATTTACAAAACTAATATTCTCGGATAACGCAGTCTAGTCAAAACATTCAATAACTGCGGTTGTGGTTTTATACGGCTGTTGTCTAGAATAACGTGTTATTCGGTTGTATCTTAAAAACTCATAAATAACCAAATAGGTAAATATCACATTTTCTAATATCAGAAGTGGGATACCATGGAATTCTATTCGGAAATTACATCAGCTTAGAATATCAAGTGGCTATGTACATCAAGCTTATGGCCGAGTTTTAACATTAATGAGGCAAGTTCGTATGATGGAAAACTTTTTCCAACACATTACTATTATTTTCCCTTCATTATGTTCTAATTTAACAGTTTTCCACCACACAAACTTGCCTCGTTACTGTTAAAACTCTGTCTAACATGTACGTTACGGATAACGTAAACGTTCAATCATAGCACCATTTAAGATGCTTGTTGATATAGATACCCAGGTATTTGATTGAATCAGTTTGTTTTATTTCTTCATGAACTCTATTGATTTTAATTAAAGGTAGATTTTTATTGAGTCCTGCAACTGTTGGTAAAAAAGCAATGTTTTCGAGATGTTTAATCTTAGACAATTTGCATCCAACCATTGTTTGACATCATTTAGTGCTTGTTGTGAATTTTCCCAAGCCTCATCCCATGTATTCCCTGTACAATTTAAGACCGTATCATCAGCATAAGATATGAGGCCACATTCTTTATAAGAGAGTAAATCGTTTATAAAAATTAAAAATAAAGTAGGTTCAAGGAAAGTGCCTTGTGGAACACCTGTTATAACTTTTTCTTTCCACTTAATTCACAGCCAACACGTACTTGCTGTGGTCTATCTGTCAAGTAATTACAAAAAAGTTTTAAAACATTACCGCGAAAACCTATGTTATCTAATTTTCCAAGTAATTTTTGGTGTGAAACTGTATCAAATGCTTTCTGAAGTACTAAAAAACCGCAATATTCTTTTTATTTTCATTAAAGTTGGCTAGTATATCTGATATAAGTATTTGTAAAGGTAGTTCTGTTCCAATCCCTTTTTGGAACCCGTATTGTTTTTCTGAGATTATTTTATGTTTATTTAGAAATCACCATACTCTTTTATTTAAACATACAGTGTGTCCACTTAAGTTGGAACCATATGGAAAACATTTTTATTATTGATTTTAGGAAAAAAAGTTATTCTTGATAAAAAGTCCTGCATGACCCAAAACTTAAAATACAGTCATCAGATATCAAATTTTTCAAGCCGTATACGAGGTTTGTCAAAAAATATGAATTTTGCTCAAGAGTAAAGTACGTTTATTTTTTTACAAAATCGAAAATTTTCATTAAGAAATTTGCTAAATTCTTCACAAACATCAACAAAAGGAAAGCGTATCATGTTTATAGTAGCTAACGTAATTTATAACGTTTTCAGATATTTACAATCAATGTGTAGAGTTTATAAAAAATAAGAAAATCTGTTTTTTCAGATAGATCTGTGTAATTGCATATTTGCATGTAATATTTACTCTTGAGCAAAATTCATATTTTTTGACAAACCTCGTATACGGCTTGAAAAATTTGATATGTGATGACTGTATTTTAGGTTTTGGGTCATGCAGGACTTTTTATCAAGAATAACTTTTTTTCCTAAAATCAATAATAAAAATGTTTTCCATATGGTTCCAACTTAAGTATATCGAATATCTTTGAGAAATTGTTTATTAGTAAAATTGAGCGATAATTTGTCATTTCGCCTCTCCTATTAGATTTATAAATTGATATGACATAACTCTCTATAAACTGAATTGGAATATTTGTCGTTAGAAATACACTCCGCACAAAAATTAACGCATCATTTCAAAGGACCAGGCAGCCGGCTTATGGAGAAATGGGTTCCGGTTAATATGCCTAAATTTTTGGTATGTTGAAGATATCGACTTCCTGAACAATAGTGTCTATGGGCACAACTCAATCATATGGCTAGTTTTCAAAATACAGGATGATGAAGTTGAAAAATGGCCATTTTTAAAACGTATTAAAATGTAATTTTCTCAATATATTAAGGATTTTTTGCTGTAATAGTATTCTGATAACATCAGATAATATTGCTTTGTGTAGAAAAAGTATTATTTGATACAGGGTGATTCAAAAATTACCAAAAAAATTTTTGATGTTGTGTATTCTACTTTACAGTGAGAATATAAAAATATTAATATTTGGTCTGAATTACCTTTAGTTGGACTTATTATAAGAAGGTATACAAACATTTTAAACAGGGTGAGTCAAAAAGTTGATCGACTCTGCAGGTTATTTTTAATACAATTTTATATATTTTGTAATACAAGTCAGTAGTCGACATTGAACCATTTTCAAAAATATATAATTTATAAATTAAATACAGAGTGATTCAAAAGGTATATAAGGTGTCTTTGATTTAAGTTTGTTAGTCCTCTATAGAAGTTTTGGGAAGTTACTATGATCAGTTTTTTTATATCGACTTTGTCATGACAAGCCTGTCACAATGTATACGCTTATACCTGAGCTCATAAATATGTTTTTATTTTATTTAATCATTTCGGATTAATGTCATTCTAACGTTATTTATTTAAGGAAATATAAATAATATGTAACATATAAACAAACAATGTATTAATATTATTAGTAAGCCAAATATCCGAAGATGAAAATATTATTAGTGAGCCAAATATCCGAAGACGCATATATTATTATGTTTTTTATGTACATAATATTATCTGCAATCAATTCGAATAAGTTACTTATATAGGTTGTAATTTAATGAGAGATACATATATACATAAATACTTAAGGAACGAATATACTAACAAAAATAACTACATGTGTAGAATTTAATCCAAGTCAAGAAAGAAGAAACAAAAACGAAATGAACTAAAGTTAGGTAGGTACTGAAAATATTTAATTTTCTACAATTTCTGGACCATGATCAATATTGTCTGGTAACATCCTTTCAGCTGCATCAGTAATTTCATTTAAGAGTTGAATAGATGGATATCTCATATTTTGTTCATATCTAGCATAACCCAAAACCATAATACACTGGCCACATGAGCACATGTTCCTAAAGTTCTAATTCCCGACTTGCATATGGACGGTTAAGAGAACGTAATCCACCTTGCAACATGTTCGAAAGAGTTCCGTTTTCGTTAAGATGATACTGACATATTCGTACATAGTCCGGGACAACTATATTTGAAACAATAAATATATTTACCTTACACTCAATAGAGAGCCTCCGAATATTTTCATTGGCATTACATATCATGCAAGCGTTGGATTTAGCTAGAAAAAGTACGTTGATTCTGAGACAATTGGGATTATTTTGCATGGCTCTGATGTCTACCAATATAAGTTGAAAACAATTAAAACATACTCTACTATCTTCATCAATATTCAAAGGTGGTCTTGCTGTAAAATGTTTTCTTCGTCATAGAGACGATTCATTTGTCGTCTATTATAATTTCTGTTACACACATAACAGTTTGCTCTATTTGCAAAAGCCATAATTAACACTTAAAACACTTAAACATAAAGTTTAACCAACGTAAAAATTATTAATAAGAAACTGAACGAAATATTATATTAAATTATATTATATTTATTATATTACTTTTTACAATTTATTAGACAATAGAAACATCTAAACAAAACATTTGTTAATAAGAAAAACACCAGAATATTTTGTGCTAAGAAATTATTTTTGACAGATATGTCAAAATAAGTAACAAGTTTTCACATCCTACCATGATCGTTCATTGCAGTTAGGTTTTTCAGTATAAATTCATGGTATTTCGAATGACTATTAAAGTCATAGTTTTTAAAAATGAAAGAAAATTGAAATAAGAAAGTTAAGCTCTTTTTATCCTTAGTCTACGATACAGGGATATACAAGGAAATACAGGGTGACTCAAAAGGTATATAAGGTAGAAAATTACGAAAATTGGTTTTTTCTGCGAATCATCCTGTAATTTAATATTTCCTCCGTTAATTTCTCTAATTTTTTCTTATTGTCTTTGATTTGAGTTTGTTAGTCCCCTATAGAAGTTTTGCGAAGAAAATTCAGAATTATAAAAATCGGTAATCCAAATTGTCTCAGAATTAACGTACTTTTTTCAGCTAAATCCAATACTCGCATGATATGAGTGTAGATATTTATTATTTCTTAGTTGTCCCTGACTATGTACGAATGTGACAGCATTGTCTTAACAAAGACGGAACTATTTTGAACATGTTGCATGGTGGGTTAGGTTCTCTTAACCGTCGATATATAAGAAATGATCTACTTTAATTTCTTCCGAGTCTTCGAACAGCTGCTAATAGTAATCACAATCACGGTCTAAACTGTGAAGCAATAGATAATTTTACAGAAAACGAATTTAAATCATATCAAAGAATTCAAAAAATAATTTCAACGAATTGTTGCAATTTTTTTGAACAAGATGGAAATATAACAAGAAAATACTTGACAAGTTTTTTCCTAAAAATTAAACATGGTGTATCAGATAATTTTTTAAAGTTATATACCAATATCCTTCTCGACAAGCATCAACTAGTTTAGTTATGAACAGGGGCGGCTCGTGACCAAAATTTTGGGGGTTCACAGTAGCAGAATATAGATCCCGGTACAGATATAGGTACAAAACTGTCAGTGTTTCAGGAAGGTATATTATAAACTTTCTAAGACACTGAAAGTTTTTTCATACATCTGTACTGATAACTATATTCTGTCACTGTGAACACCCCCACGAGCCGCCACTGGTTATGAATAAGATGCGGTTATGTCTAATGAAAAAACAATAATATTTGCGTCTTCGGATATTTGGCTTAGTAATACATTGTTTGTTTATATGTTACATATTATTTATATTTCCTTAAACAAATAACGTTAGAATGACATAAATCCTGAATGATTAAATAAAATAAAAACATATTTATGAGCTCAGGTATAAGCGTATACATTGTGACAGGCTTGTCATCACAAAGTCGATATAAAAAAACTGATCATAGTAACTTCCCAAAACTTCTATAGGGGACTAACAAACTCAAATCAAAGACAATAAGAAAAAATTAGAGAAATTAACGAAGGAAATATTAAATTACAGGGTGATTCGCAGAAAAAATCAATTTTCGTAATTTTCTACCTTATATACCTTTTGAATCACCCTGTATTTAATTTATAAATTATATATTATTGAAAATGGTCCAATGTCAACTACTGACTTGTATTACAAAATATATAAAATTGTATTAAAAATAACCTGCAGAGTCGATCAACGTTTTGACTCACCCTGTATAAAATGTTTTTATACCTTCTTATAATAAGTCCAACTAAAGGTAATTCAGACCAAATATTAATATTTTTATATTCTCACTGTAAAGTAGAATACACAACATCAAAATTTTTTTTGGTAATTTTTGAATCACCCTTTATCAAATAATACTTTTTCTACACAAAGCAATATTATCTGATGTTATCAGAATACTATTACAGCAAAAAATCCTTAATATATTGAGAAAATTACATTTTAATACGTTTTAAAAATGGCAATTTTTCAACGTCATCATCCTGTATTTTGAAAACTAGCCATATGATTGAGTTGTGCCCATGGACACTATTGTTCAGGAAGTCGATATCTTCAACATACCAAAAATTTAGGCATATTAACCGGAACCCACTTCTCCATAAGCCGGCTGCCTGGTCGTTTCGTACAAAACATAAAATTTTTATAAATATAAATATAAATTAAGAACTATTTGTATACAATAATGGCAAAAAAATAAAACTTAATAAGGAACCAAATAAATTTTTTCGATTTTTTACAAATTTAAAAAAATAATTTAGGTACAATCGATAAATAAAACAAAATTAATACCTTGTATTACCACCCCTTGCTCTGAGTACTCCCAGACATCGTCGTGGCATACTTAAAATCAGGCTTTGCATCAATTGTTCCGGCAAATTGTCCCATTCCTCGGTTATAGCATTTTGAAGTTGATTTAAGGTGTTAGGAACAATTGGTAGATTTCGTACTTGTGATAAATTGTCCCAGACATGCTCTATTGAATTTATTTCAGGACTTCGAGCTGGCCAATCCAATGTGGGAATACCAACTTCGTTAAGGTACTGACTAACAATTAAAGCTGTGTGCGGGCGAGTCTTGTCTTGCATAAAAACAAAATTGTCACCAATGAAGGGACCGTAAGGTACAACATAGGGTTTAAGAAGGTCCGGTACATATTTTGCAGCTGTTAAATTTTCTTCCACAACTGGTACTAACTCTGTACGAGCTGCAAAAGAAATTCCTCCCCACATCATAACAGAGCCACCACCAAAAGGTTCCGTTTCTCTTATGTTACACTGAAAGTATCGTTCGCCATATAACCTGTAGACTGGAATTCGTCTATCAGATGAAAACAGGCTGAATCTAGATTCATCAGAAAACAGAACATTGGACCAATCGTCTATATCCCAATTCACATGATTTTTGGCAAACTCCAACCGTGCAACATGATGCTCCCTGGTAAGAAATTAACACAAGTCGGCCACCCTGGCTCTAATTCCTCCTTCCTGAAGATGATTTCTTATTGTTTGCACAGAAATTCTTGTGTTGCGGGCAACGGTTAGTTCATTTTGGAGCATTCCCGCTGTACAGTGTCTAGTTCGAAGAGCGGTTAATGTAAAAAATCGGGTGTCTGCTGCTGCTCTGCTGCTGTGGTAACCCTTGGACGACCTTGGTCAGGCTTTCTGTCGTATTATCCTGTTTCTTTAAACTGGGCAGCTACCCTGTTGATTGTTGAACATCAAAAGCATTTGCAATATAACGTTGACTACGTCTTTCTTCAATTAATGTAATGATTCTAACCACTTCGTCATGTCCCAAATTTCTTCTCTGGCGGTCGTCAGGATTATTCATTTCAATTATTTTTTAAATTCCACAAAAACCAAGTTAACTTTACTAAATATTGAAAGCAACTAATCGCGAAAGTTGGTTGCAATTACACAGTATTAGTATTTATTTTACAAAAAAAATTACACCTAAAAACTCATCCTTTTTAATAACGATGCTCTTGACAAAGAATACCGAGTGGACGCGAAGTGAGAATTCGGGTGAGATCAATAGGAATATCGATGAAGAGAGAAATTTGGAAAAGGGTTTTTGGTTTGGTGGTTTTCAATTTAAATTATTAAGTGCTTTTACAATTTCTATATCGAGTAGGGTTGCCACCTGTCCTTTTTTGAAAAGGACAGTACTTTTTCAAGCAAAATGTCCTTGCGACTTTTTAAAGCTTAAAATCTCCTTTTTTACGGCATATGTCCTGTTTTACTCTTTGATATCTTTGAAACTACCTAGATGGTGCGGGTCGCACTATAAAAAAGTTTCAGAATAACTTACCAGGAAAAGATTGGGCATATTCTCTTTTGCGTAGATATAAAGATGATGTGTCCCATAAATTGGCAGCAAACGATCTCGAGCCGACGTATCACAGCAAGTTTTCACAGATTATTTCGCAAATTTGCAAACAACCCGTTCCGACCGTGCACACCATGGCTGGATGGATGCACAAACCTTTGGTGATTTGTTTCCTCGTTATCGGGTTTTTCCGACCTTTCAAAATCAATCGCTTGGAGGGGCGTTCTAACCAGATAGAAAACTGCTAATAGGCTTTCGGCTTCCATAGACAAAAAAGACTTTCCATACTTGCTAAACACGACCTTGCTAGAGATAGATAAGAAAAACGCCAATGGCGCCTTAAAAAAAGACTATTCGATCCTGAGTCTGTCTTGCGAAAAATTCTATTAGCAAACCTCGAAGAAGAACCTGATCAAGCTATCAATAATGTCCTGGTTAAATATTTGCAACAGCAAAGATTTGCAGCTGTACAAAGCAGACGAAATGTAAGGAGGCAAAAGCTTGTAGTCGAACCCGGAAAGAGTGTGTCTGCGCCTGTCGAAGAAGACTCAGATAGCCAATCCAGTCCCACTGAATCACTAATCAACGGTGATTCCGACAACGAACCAATGGAAGATATCGAGGAAGAAGTAGATTATCTGACTCCAAACGAAAATAACGTAGAAAAAGGGAAGTTTTTACTGGTGAAAGTAATAGGGGTTTCAAGGAAGAAAACCAACTATAGATACGTTGCCATGATCCAGAATATTTCCGAAGACGAAATTGAAGTATTAGGCATGAAGTCTCTAGTAGAGGGGAAAAAGATTTTTTAAACTGTGGAGGATGATTTATTCTCAATTGATTTTTTCAACATAATAGCAGTGTTGCCAGATCCCGAAATGAAACATTTCGACGGCCAAGAAGCATTTTTTTTCAAGAATCTAGTGCACTTTAATGAAATGTCATCTACCTGCTTCTATTTTTTCTGTAACTACATGTGTTTTCTGTGTTCTGTTTTATCATTGTTTTGTCCCTTTAATCTTTGTCAATAAAACTTTATTATTTGCCAATAAAACTTTATTATTATACAAAAATCAAATTTAGAGATTGATCAATTTCACCCCTATCATGAAATTATACTATAACTTTTTTCCGACCAAATAAAATTTCGTCAGGGTTAAATTGATTATATTCCTAGGGTTTGTACGTTGTTTCTATGCATTTAATAACACGTGATCAATTTGACCCCACTGTAGGTATAAAATTGATTAGTTGGTATTTTCATTATAAAGGCAAAACTTTTAAATATTTTTGGATTTTATTATATATAAATGTTTTATATATTGTAACTACACTTTCGTGTGTAAAATTCGTTGCCATTATTGAGTTTAGAATAAAAATACACTTAAAAAAAATTGATCAATTTCACCCCATTTTACGCTAATAATAATTTTTCTGTTATTGATATATTTTTTTTGTAACTTTTCATTTTTTGACCTGCCCTAAATTAAAGTTAATTATAAGTAAAATATTCTGTTCATTATTGTAATCGTCTATTAAACTTTTTCGTGTACCGTCTACGTCGAAAACCATCTAAACAACCAAAAACAGTTTTCACTTTCGAGAAATGTCTTCGGCACACGTAAATTTCCTACCGGTAAGACCATATGTCGTTGTCTAACGACCCGGCACGCGTTAGCCCATCCTTAATTAGCCTTATGCATTACAAATGGGCCTTTACCTATCTGGAATTATTTTTTTTATGTAACCATAGACACGCTCTGCTTGTTTGACGCTTCGGTGGACAGTCTAATGACGCTTAAATGAATATTTGGATCTTTTCTGTTATAATTTCGGTATGGTTCATTGAATTTGTCGAAGGTGTTGAGCTAGAAGGAACGCGCCAATTCCGATTCAGATTTTATGAGTTAGAAAAGAGATTTTTTATGTTCTAAAGCCATTGTACTTTTGTAGTGCATTCATCCAAGACTCAAATATTTTGAACCTTTTGTCGTAAGCATCTCGAGACTTTTCTGGCAAAATCTGAATGGCTGCTTCTTCCGTTTCCATAAGGAACGTAATTTTCATCGGTTTCCTCTATTTTCTATACGTTGTTTTCTTCAAAAAACTTTTCTTTTCTGCAGGGAAAACTGACAAATGTCAAAATTTATTTATAACAATGTATCATGCCCGTGACAACCAAACAAACACCCTACTTGTAAAAAGTCACTATCAAGTCATTCTGACATTTACAAGATACTTAAACGCAAGTAGCTTTGATTTGATAACAAAACTTATTAATTGTTATCTCATAAAAAAACGATTTCTTCCACTTGTTTGATGGATAAAATATTGTATGCCACTCGTGTGTTATGTTTCCAAAGTCACTTGATAATTTATATATAAATCTTTCTCGTGTGATTTATTTTCAACATAACACACTATACAATGTTTTATCCAATAAACAAATGGAAGAAACCGTTTTTTATGAGATAATAATTAATAAGTTTTGTGATCAAATCAAAGCTACTTGCGTCTCAGTACCCTATAAATGTCAGAATGACTTGACAGTGACTTTTTTGAATTTTGGTCAAAGTAGGGTGTTTGTTTGGTTGCCACGGGCATGATACATTGTTATAAATAAATTTTGAAATTTGTCAGTTTTCCCTGCAAAAAAGGAAAGTTTTTTGAAGAAAACAACGTATAAACCGTTAGCGTCTTCCTTTAATTTTAATATCAATGTGAATTCTGCTTGTAATAATAATAAATAGAATACTACTTTAAATATGTGAGTTATATAATCCATAACTCACTAGTGAGTTATATAACCAATAACTCACTAGTGAGTTATGGATAGTTTACTTGTCTAAAATGACATCAATAATGACAGTCATAACTGTCATGTGTTGGATAAATATTAAAAATAATTTCCAGCAATTTTTAGTTATCAGTTTCGTTATTAAAAAAATCATAGATTTGTAGGATAAGCGATTCCTTAGACATCCTTTCTTATTTAAACACTTAGTATAGGTACATTGATATATATAGGTATATTTGTATCGATTCTCCGTTATAACAATAAGTTTACCGTGTCATAATTAAATTGTTCTAAAACACTATATACTTAACTCACTAGAGTTAAGAAAAATAACATATCTTCATTATAATTTAAATTTCATCACCATAGCCATATAATTATATACATCGCTATTTTTATGCTTATTTTTGACAACTCAATTGGTTATGAATGAACTGTCGAAAAGCCGAAAACCTCTAATTACAGGTAGTCCCACGTTTGGAAAATTAAATGAAATCATAAGCTGGAGCTGTCATTTAGACCCTACTATTTAAACAGAAATATTAATTAGTTTGTTATGTTATTCTGTTACGAAAAGAGATATATCTATCAAGAATATATTAAATAGAATATATTAAAATGATCAAAAAAGGTTGACAGCTGTGTGCACGTAGTTTAGATTCAAAAGGAAAGACTTGTATTTCGTGCAAATTTTTTTTAATTATTAAATGCAAAGCGATGGTGCCATCATTAGTGCTTATTGTCCACAAACAAGCATATCACCAAGTTCTTAGTCATCCTCGCTCCAAAATTAAATATTTCTGGAGATTCACAACTTGCTAAATCATAATTATTACTGTTAGTAATATTTTAAAAATTTAAATTGATTTATAGATTCATTTTTATTAATATTGTTTAACCGACTGTTTCCATGTGACAGTGGTGATAAGCGACACTTAAAGACGTCTTTATGTGTCGCTAACTAACAAAACGATGACTTACACTGATTAGCTTCTGAAATCTCCTAAAAATAAAAATATTAGTACTAATAAATTTGTTTATAGAATTGTCGCTCCCTGGCAGCATTCAGTGTCAGCCACATAATGTTTTCCAATACCCTTTACACAAGACCATGTGAAAACTACAGAGTTAGCATTAGACTCGCAGGAAACACATAATATCAGCGTTGCCAGTTTACACTAGGCAGCAAAACAACAATTTCCTTAACGATGTATCTGTTGCGACAGTGTGGTCATTTTGCAATATACTCGTATGACAAAAAAGGAAGATGGCGTTTATCTCAAAATAGTAAAATTGCAATTCAATTCAAGGAATTGCTTTCTAATATTCCATAATAAATTAAACTTAAATAGACACAGAAATTAAATATTTAAGTAAAATACTGATTTGTTGTATACTTGGCAACGTATCCTATAAGATAGAGGTTAGTATTTTTTTTAATATTATGTAAATTTATTTTGAAGCTGACACCTTATTTTGTAACTGTTTTTTAGTATTTTTTCAATAAAAAATATTTTTTGTTATGATTATTTCTTAAGGCTAATTTGAAGATGACGGTAATGAATATAATTTAGATACGATGTGATTGAATCTATTAGCATTATTATTTTTGAACTGTCTCTTATTTTTTTTAGAACTGAATTATTATAAGCTAATTCAACTATTTATAATATGTGAAGACATTAAGGTTTTTTTCCTATCGATAAAACACTACTGTACGATACGCTTTGTCAAATATTGACCGTCAAATTAACCTTTGATGCACAGTTATCATGTTGTAGTAAAATTAAAATAATTATTGTATTTGCTAAGCGTAAAGAATCTAATATTTATATGCTTGTAAAATCAAATATATTTTCAATTTCTCATTAAGCCGTGAAATATTATTCACACCTCTGCCAAATAGTTAAAATTTAGTTAGTACTGAGTAACCGTTATCCATACAGTATGTCTCAAAAATATGAAATAAAATAATTTTTAAGTTGCTGGCGATTGTTGATTATCAAAATTATCACTATCATACTTTGAATTTTGTACTGATGGGAAACATTTTTTTAATACTATATTACTAATTATTGGAAAATTATAGGAACGTAGATTAATAAGATATATTGAAAGTCTAAATAAAATAGAATTGGAAATAAATATCATAACAAAATTTTTGAATTAAGAAGAAAATTGTTATCTTGAGAATATTGTAACTAAATATATTTTGTGGCAAATGAAACTAAATGTAATAAGTTAAATTAAAGATGGAAATTGCTCTGTTTCTGTTTCTCAGTAACTTCATTTTATAGTTATTATAGAACTTCTTCAAATAGGTTCTAATAAAAAATTTCAGATATTAAAAGAATAAATTACAGATACAAAAATTGTAACACATAATATATTAAAATAGGTAAAAACATGTTGTCAAAATAAATAAGAAAGAAGAATGTATTGTCAACATATATCTATTACTATAGAAAATTTAAAGCAATATAAAAACTACAACAGTAATATCTAAATTAAGCATAAAAAAGAGTTACAATTTAGTATACTCTATAGTCTATACAAAGTTAATTTGAACAGCTAAATAAAAGGCTCATGTACCGGGCCTGATAAATTTACTAGTTAATAACATAACATATACAACCTCGCATATAAAATTGATGATTAGACCTCGCATGAATTTCTCTCACTACTGTATGTCGCAGTATCTAGTCGAACAAATAATATTGCATGGACACACAAGCAAAATATGAAGCTCAAAAAATGTCGTGTCCACTGCAAACACCGTTGTTTGCATTTTCGGGTGAGAATTGTCTGTGCTGTGGCTTGAGTAAAGAATTATAAAATTTGTTTATTCTGCGTTCTTGGGAATTTTAGTGAGTGGCTTGCATTTGTGTCGTGTTTTTCTAAATTGGTTTCTTGTGGTCATTATTTAATGAAGATGGCGTTGTGGATCGGTTGAAGATAATTCTATGGCAGAGCCGTCAGAATTTTTAAATAAAGACTTGCACCCTCAAACCTTAGACTTATTTTAAATATTTACACTTGCTTGAAAAGTGAAATGCGTGGGGCCTCACAAAACTAAATTTTAAAAAGGATTTGTGAACAGACTAAACTTCCTGTACTACAATTTATACTATTGTTAGAGAAGGAGATGTCATTAATCATTCCGTAAAACAAAAAAGAGATAATCAAAAGCTTAAGAAGGTTAATAATGCTGACAAAGAGGTTATACGCCAAGTTGTACATAAGTTTTACCAAGAAACCAAGATTCCAACTGTAAAAATAATTCGTAACAAGTTACGGGGATTATCCCGATTATGAATATAAATCTCTAGACACATTGCGTAATATTTTGCTAAGTTGTGGCTTTAAGTACAAAAAATTGAATAAAATGAAGTCATCTCGCATCGTAACATGGCGACAGGAGTATTTACGAAAAGTTAAGCAATATCGCCAATCAAAAAGAAAGATAGTGTACCTTGATGAAACTTGGTTCGACACACATGATCTTGTTAAATATGGTTGGGTAGATAAAGGTAATAAGTGCCTTCAAAAGGGACCTTGTTCACGAGGTAAACGAGTTATTATTTACACGCAGGCAGTAATAAGGGTTTTGTTCCTAATGCTCTTCTATTATCAGCTAAAAATATAAAACAGTCATCTGCTGACTATCATGAAGAGCCAGTCTCTTTGAAAAGTGGTTTAATGAACAACTGCTGCCAAATCTTTCCCCAAATTCTGTTATTGTTTTGGATAATGCACCTTATCATTTCCGTCTACATAAAATTCCCAATAGCAGCACAGAGAAGGAAGACATTCTCAAATTTATGGAAAGTAAAAATATGGAAATTCCTACAAAGGCTATCAAAAAAGTGTTATTGGAAGCTATAAAAAAGGAAAACTTTCAAAAAGAATATGTAATCGACAAGATATGTGAAGCCCATGGTCATACTATTCTACGTCTTCCTTCTTATTACTGCGAATTCAATCCGATCTAGATGATTTGGGCTACTGTTAAAAAAAACCTGAGAACATATAATCAATCTTCAACTGACAGTGCTTTGGTAATAGGAAATATACGAACGGTTATTAATGAAGTAGACGATAGTGGTAAATGGATGAAATGTGCCCAGCATGTCATAGAAAAGGAGAATGAATATTTTAATTTACCTTCCATTGACCCCCATTATTACAACCTTAAATTCAGATTCAAGCTCTGAAAATTCAGATAATGACTCTTAACTTTTATTAAATTCTCATGGCAGGACAAACTGGCGTTTTTTGGCATTACTTTATAATAAAAAAAATATTCGTGTAGGTATTTATATGAAAAATAAAATTAATTTTGAAAAAAATTATATCAAGCCGCTCATGCTATACAAAGAAGCCGCCGACGGTCGGTAGATATTTAATTTTTATGCCGTTCAAATGACTTCGTATAGACCAGTGTTTTTTAAATATTAAATATTTGACGGAGCCCTAAACAAACGGTCCTCAAAGCAAAATCATATCCTTTCTACACTGAAGGGCAATGACTTTAGATCCATACTAGACCAGAGAACTTGAAGGTAACTAGACATGACTAGACCATAAGAAACCTATATGGAAAACTATAAAAGCACATCTTCAAGCCAAGTATGGGTCTCGTTTAATAGTTTCTGAAGGTTCTAACAGATTTGATGTTCCTGTGCTGTGTTTTACGGGGTTTCTCAAGTTGACTCCGAAGATGAAGAACAGGAGGATTCTATGACCATTTTACAATAGGGGTACGATGAAGAAGATATTGGAGATAAAGAAGATAAAACGAAGACGAGGATGAAGGTCCTCCCCCCCCCCAAGAGAGATAGAAATTGACTCAATGTTACATAATGTTGTAATGTTCTATGTTAGTTCACTTTTTACGTTGTTTTCTGTTAATGGTTGTGATTTATAAAACCATTCCACTATCTTAAAGACACTCATACATGCAGAAACATGGTCATAGCAACATATTTTCTCATCAATATGGTCTAGATATTCTTTAATTAAGTGTGAGGGACCTGGTCAGAGCGCCCTCTACTATATATTCTAAAATGAGTATTTGTGCTATTTAGATATCCAATTCTCAATATAAGTACATAATGGTGCTTATTTCGGCCAATAAGTTGACTGGGAATGGCGAGAAATTAAAAGATTCATTAGTCGACAGTTCTCGTAAAACTTCAGATTTCACGTTCAATTTTGAAATTGCTTTAACATTTGAAGAAAAATAGATAAAATAGTAAACTAATATAAATTATTGAAGGGAATTTAATTATCTACAATCCTATGGTCGGCATTTATTTTTTGAGTGCATCGTTAAAGAGTTATCCGGTCAAAAAGAGCAAAATATGTGAGGCAAAAATTGAATGGTCATGACGCTAGAATGCATAGTTTCCGAGATATTAAAGAAAACCGAAAAATGAGACCTTTAGATTCTCCCCCCCCCCCCCCCCCCCGGCTCAAAGGCTTCGGGAGGGGACTTTTGATATTGTGTTCCATGTATTTATCTCTATACCTTTTTATGAGTATTCGTTGCTTGAACTATCCAGATCGGAATCAAAAGTGATTGAAGATCAGTTTAAATAACAGTGTAAAAATTAAGTTAACAAGAAAAATTTGACAATGTTAAATGACAATTATAAGTTAGAATTAACTGAATAAATAGTGATTATTACTGAACTAAACTAACGATATATAAATTAAATAGAATTAGGTGTACTTTAATTTAGTTGTTATGATTCTTAGAGTTTTAAATAAAGGTTTATAATTACAATTTAAGTGAACCTGATTATTGAGGCAGTTAGCAGAATTCATAAACATCTCACAAAGGATATCTATATCCTCCAGTAGGTCCATTTTCTTAAAGTTGTTGACTGGAACACTGTGTAAAATTTTGCCATTTGATGTGGGAGAGACGTTATGGTCATTAAATTAGATTTTTTAGGTTTAGAGAGGTGTTCCTTAATCCGTGTCTCTAAAAGTCTAATGGTTCTGCCATTGTAGATAGGTCGCAAGTATTTTTTTTTTGGGCTCCTCTGACTATGTCTCCGAATAACACTGAAGCCTATTGGCTTATTGTGTTTTACCCCATGTTAGTTCATAGCACCCACTCTGTCACCTTTGTACCTTGTACAAGTTTGTACAGATCCTTGGGTGAGTGGGTTCTATACATTGTTGGATCAACCTGGGGTTGTCCAAAAAGAGCCTGTCTTTTGCGATCTAGAGCGTCGCATTCGCACAGTATGTGTTTGGCCGTTTCTGGTTTCTTGTGACATAGTCGGCACATGAGTTCCCCATTGTACATGCCAATTTTGTTCTAGTGTCCCTGGGGCGTGCCCAGTCATAAACCCTGTTATTACTTTTAACTGGTTCCTATTCATAAAGAGTAGTTCTGCAGTCTTTTTGAGACATGGTCTGCCTATGAAGGCTTTTCCATCTGCCTATTTTGGGGTGCTTCCCCAATAGTTAATATGTTGTTCCCGAATCCAGTCGTTTATGAAACCCGGACTGTACTTTTTGGTACTCCTTTTTGCAAGTTTGTCAGCCTTTTCGTTGCGTTCGATCCCTTGGTGACCTGGCACCCAAAATAGTTTTACTCTATTTCAGTCTGCCAGTATTCTTAGTTCTTCAATGCATTCCCATAGCAGCCTCGACGTAACTTTCTGACTCGATATGGCCTTAAGTGCCGCTTGGCTGTCTGACATTATTTGAATATGCTGATTTTCGACAGCTCTTTCATTGTTCGTTTTTACACATTGCAAAATTGCGTATACCTCGGCCTGAAATACCGAAGAATGTATTTATATAGCATAACTATGGTTAGTATCAGGGTTTTTGGAGAATACTCCCGCCACAGTGCCTTCCACAGTCTTAGACCCGTCTGTATACCAGGTTTGTTCCTGTCGTTAGGCATTGGGCTCCCTTATGGTGATCTCCGCTCTTTCCTGTATTAAAACCTCAAATGGAGTATTAAAAGAGTACCTCTTGGTTATGTGGTCTGCTCTCATGTCTAGCACGTCTCCTTGAGATACTCATGTGACCCGGCCTAGTGTCAAGATTTCCCAGTGTATTCCCTAATCTGTAAGCATCTAATCTTGCCTCCCCTTGCATCACATAGTGAAGAGGTGGGAGTCCTATTAGTGCTTCTATTGCAGCTGTGGGGGTTGTTTCCATTGCCCCCGTTATTTCGAGGCAGGCAAGTCTTTGTACCTTGCTTAGCCCCGTTATTGCTTTCCTTTGCTGTGTCTTTGCCCACCACACCAAAGCTGCGTATGTTATTATCGGTCTCATCACCATGTTATAAAGCCAATATACCATGTCTGGTTTTAACCCCCATTTTTTTTTTAAAGGATCGCCGTGCCATCATTAACGAGGTTTTCGCTTTCCTTGTGGTTTTTTCTAGATGCTGGTTCCAGGTAAGTCTCGAATCAATCATAACCCCGAGATATTTTACCTCTCCCTCGCAAGTGTTACATTGCAATTGGTAAATACTACTCTTGGACAACTTGTCAATCTAGTCGTGAGTTTTAGAAAGTAATGATTTAATGGTGTTTTGGGCAGGGGCGGCTCGAAACCAAAATTTCACAGTAGCAGAATATAGATACCGGTACAGGTATAGGTAAAAAACTGTCAGTGTTTTAGAAAGGTATATTATAAACTTTCTAAAACACTGAAAGTTTTTTCATACATCAGTACTGATACCTATATTTTGTTACTGTGAACACACCCACAAGCCGCCACTGGTTTTGGGCTTTAAAAGATATTTTAAGGCTATTGACGTTATTCTGTAATATTTTAGGTAAATCAGTAGAGATGCATTCAAAATAAGGTAAAGATCTATAAATTACCGTGTCGTTAATAGATATATTAGGAAATGTTAGGTTCCTTTTATTCTGGATAAAACTCTATTGATCATATTATTTACTGGTGAGAACCCGTTGTTTGAAGTTAGTTTCTGCTTTACATTTTTTCTCTGAAAGAAGGATGTTGATGAGTCTGTACATGCCAAGAGAAAGCTGACATTTTATTTTGAAAAGGGTTATTTTAATTGAATGTTATTAAGTGGTCAGTTTGGGTCGGTTTCCTGAATATTGAAAAATCGATACAATTATTATTTTTAGCAAGTGTTAAATCGAGAAAATGTATGCAATTATTAAACTTCAGCTCTACTGTGAATTTAATTAAAGGAAGCAGTTCTGCATCATTCGAATTACATGAGATGAGAGCCAGTACGTCATCAACATAACGAAATCAGTGTAAAATATTGTTAATTTTTTTGTTATCATTGAAAACTTTGTTAACTTCTAAATCGTCTAGGAAAAGGTCAGCTAATAAGAAAGATAGGGGCAATCCATTGCACCAGACGGTTTGAAAAAGTTTTTATTATTATTTATTATTATAATATTAAGATCGTAAATATTTATATTTTAAATCATACTAACCATGTATTAGGGCTGAAAAACCTATGTGTATTTGGAATAAAAAGTGATGAAATAAATAAATAATATTAAATTGATTTTCAAGCAGTGAAACGATTCTGATAGTAACTGTTATATAAATCATTATTTTTTATGGTTTTTACTTTGATTTTAAATTTTGTAAGATCATTTATTGCCGCTTAAGTATTTTCTAAAAATGTACACATGAAATTCGAAGAAGAATGAAAATAAAAAAATACACTTTACAGTTAATTACACTTAGGTGGTCATAATTCCTTTTGAAAACACCATTACGTTGTTGGTTAGATTGACTTACGCACTTACGTGATGAACGTCATCCTAACCCGTCTAAAAATGCGCCATTCAATGAGCTCGAGATGAAAACGGACCTAATCAATGTTGCAACAATGAGTCGCGTACGCTGTTGAATAATTGATTTATTTTATTGTTTGGCGAAATTGCAAGGATCGACGCGGGATGCTAATTTGCCTTAACACTAATTCCATTTCACGGTCGCTTTATGCGAAATCGGATGATAATATCCGGCAATTTCCTATTTTTATTTAAAGAAAATTGTTGAAAGTTGATGGAAAAAGGAAGAAAAGGGGTGTTGTAGTTGTTATAGAACGACACAGCAGTTTTATATACAAAAACATCCAGGCAGAAATTAAAACTCAAAATACAAAATAATTACCCCTTAATATCATGAAGGTTATACTCTATTGTTACGTTTTAAAAGTAGCTCCTGGAGCGGAGTAGAGCTAGTAGATTTTTTAGTCACGTGATCATCAAGCAAATCGAGTTTATGTGGAATAAAATAATGGCTATGTATTGTATTTGCCATTTCCGGTTTCCATTAAAATAACAAACTTAAACCTTTCTCTCGTCTCGTGGTTTTTTTGCAAGTTGCAAGGTAAAGTTAATCTTTTGGCTTTAATTAGAAAATAAACCATGTTCTAATTTCTATCTGAGATTTTTGATAAATATTTTTGCTCTTAATAAACAAACACGTAAATAATATGAAAAAGAGTAACCTACGACATAAGAGACAACAAACGACTGTCTGTACATCTCAGAGAAGTACATCTACAACTTCGACTTCAACTTTAATTGCTTTTTTATTTTGTCAATTGTCACAGAAATTACATTTACTCCTAAAGCTCTAAAATTTAATTCGGAGTAGATATATCTTCCTGGACTTACCAGCTCTGCATTAAAAGACCACAGAGCAGATCCCATCGAGAAACCACAGATGTATTAAAAGAACGGCTTAGAGCAAAAAGAGTAAAACGAGGTACTTTTCAAACGCAGCATAAGTAATCCTCCAGGAGACTCTCTCTTCTGTCTAAAAAGAGCATATCCTTACCTAAAGTTGCAGATATGGAATACCATTTTGTTTTGTATATAAAGAAAAAACATTGAATATAGCCAAATTTATGGAAAAGACACTTTAGACAATTATACACCAAAACGTAAAAGCAAATGTGTAATTAAGACAATTTTACTAAAAAAGTTTGAAAAAAAAATACAAAATGCTCATTTAAGAAAAGGTAGTGCAACTATGGAATACCTTAAATATCTTAGAAATATTCAAGTAAATTATACTTCCTAACTCACATGTAGGAACTAGAGTCAAAAGAGCATACATTGCTAATGAACAATGCCGCCGAACCATGGGGCGCACCTGGGGTTTCTCCCCCAGAGTCTTCGCATGGACTTACATAGCCATCATAAGACCTATGCTAATACACAGCGCAGTTATCTGGGTACCAAATACCCAAAAAATTACAGCTATCAGCAAACTATAACAAAATCGAAGAACAGCATGTCTCAACGTAACAGGAACCATCAAAACCACACCGAAAAGAGCCATGTAAGTCATTTAGTTTCACTTCCTTTGATATTTACATTAGGGAAATTGCTCTGATGACAATGACATGAATCCACACGGTTGGAATAGAACCTGATGAAGGCCTAAACATAAAATGGACTGTGAGCAGTAGTGCCAGTGCAGTTCAAACCGAACTCACGGGGATTCTCATAGCAGCAAAATAAATCACCAGAAATAATATCACTGAAGAAACATGCTCATCTATACAGTTAGCAGACAAGCACTACTCGCCTTAGACAGACCACAAATTTTTTCAGGATTAGTACTAGAATGTCACGAAACTTTGGCCGAACTATCCATCAACAATGTTATTCAACTTAAGATGGATCAAAGGTCTGGCCACATCGGAAGGTAACCGTCTTGCAAATTCACTTGTCAAGAAGGCAGCCAACCAAATACTTTTTGGACCTGGCCCAACGTTCCATATACAGGCTTCTTTTGCATTTTCATTCTAAAGGCCTAGATGAAATACATATCTGCCATTTCCGTATTTTTTAAAAAAATTTCGTTGTCATGAAGTTAACAGCATTTTTACACCTTACTATTTACAATTTAACCTTTAATGTATAAGCACAATTACAACTTTAAAAGAAAGTAATAAAATCAAGATAATATCCATAATAAAGCCAAAGCCTACTAGACCATTTTAAAAATTTTACTTTCGTTTAGCAAAAAACGAAAAATCTAATTTTATTCCTTTTCGCGGTAACGGTTGCATATACAAATAATACCGGCCAAGTGCGAGTCAGATTCGCACATGAAGGGTTCCGCACCATCGTAAGATTTAATACTATGTAGGTACTTTTTAAATACTTTATTAAGATCTAATAAAAAACCCTAGTAGGAGAGCCTCTTTAATTTTTAGTTTTATTATTTATAGTGGCAACAGACATACACAGTCTGTGAAAATTTCACCTGTCTACCTATTTCGGATCATGAGATACACCCCGCAGACAGACGAACGGACAGCGGAGGCTTAGTAGTAAGAGGGTCCCGTTGGTTACCCTTCGGGTACGGAACCCTAAAAACTAGAAACGTATAGCCATATGGAATATGTTCCTAAATACCATTAAATTATTTTAACTAGCTTTATCAACGCCGCGCAAATCACATCAAAACGTAGTTCAGGATATCACATTTTTCCCAAAGAGACAAGAACGATAAATGCAACATATGCCGACTCACAAGTTTTTCTATTTTTTTTGTAAAATCGCATATTTTACAGGTATGTATAATTAATAATAACTTTTTTACAGAACATGTGTTTGAGCATAACTAAGCTCTTGGGGTAATATGTGAATCTGTTACCAAAAATTAGAATAGCAATATACCTAATATGAAATGGTGTGGTGTTCGTAATTTGAAACCCACCGGTAAAGTATTACCACCTGTTTCTATTTTAATGGAAATACGTCCTGATGTGTATCCACTGTTTACCATACATATTCCGTATTAGGTACAAAAATACAACTTTCTATAGAATATTTTTTTGGGACTCATGTATAATAGATTTTAAGTTAAAAATAATAATTTATGGTTCTTAAAAGTGTAAGGAAACTACACAAAAAACAAGGGGCGTAACAAACACGTTCTTAATTGAATATGTACAAAAAATAAAACGGTATTTCATATTTGGCTCACTTCCGCTACAAGAGACCTTGTATTTTAGAATCTACCATTGGCGCATCACTAAAAGAATATCACCTTGTAGATTCTCACAACTATTGTCATGTCCAATGATGTAAACTCTATAGCTAATCTATATTCCAAATTGGAGCTAAATATCTCAAAAACTGCAGGATCGATATAAAAAAACACAACAAATCTTGACATTTCAACAACCTTTAGTTTGGTAACGAAGTGTGCGGATTTTTAGACATCAAATAATCCATAGAATCACCTCCTTCCGTATGTACATGATATTTAGCAACACCTGTATATTATAATTTAATAATTTTCTACAATAATTATTTATTTAAACATAAAATACCCAGTTACATATTACAAAAGTATTCTATACACTGTTGGATTTATTGTTATTAATTATCACCTTCAGCTTCTTCCTCGACAAAACCAACTTGTTCGTTTTCATCGACATTGTTTCTAAGCAGTAAATGTCTATTTTAATGAAACAATAATAATAATGGTGAAAAATTACTAATTGTTTTAGAATGGAATAACTATAAAATATAAATACTTTATGTACTTTAAAATTTTCTATTTACGATAGTAGCAATACACCAGGAACGTATAATTTAAAATGAAAGAAGGATGGCAGTTAGGATCTTTTAAGTAAGACACCTGAATAATAAATTTCTGCTGCATAAGTAAGTTAAATAAACTACCAAGAACAAGTGATCGAAATATAAATCTACTTCAAGCAGACACCAATTCACAGTAGCGTACAATTGGAAGGAAGCAGAAGTAGTTTTAATAAATCATAAGATATTCCTGTTATTTTGTATGCTTGTTATGAAATTAATAATTCTTCTTGTTGGATAATATTGTTAAATATAAAAGCATTTTTGTTATCATATGAAACACAGGGTTAACCTTGGTATACGTCTATTAACTATATCATTAGAAGGATGTGTTAAAGACTTTTCAGCGTTCATCACAGCACAAAGCATTTTAGTAGTGTGAAAAATTAAGGGATCTGGAATATGAATTGTTGGAATATCCACCTTATATGCCAGATTTGACTTTATCAAATGATATTCACAGATGTCAAAAAACCCAGTTACAAAACTATAGGGACCGTGCGTGAAATATACTGCCGAAGTTAGCCCTCTCTAGTATTTAATTTTATAATTAAATGGGGTAAACACTGCAAGTAAATAATAGAAGATATTTTTTAAAATCTTAAATATAGATAACGGCCCATAACAAACAATCGTGTACATGGTCAAAATGATATATAGGTAATGTACAAAAAAAATAAAATCTGGATATGTATATAAACGTTGAGATTTAAATGGCTAAGTGACAATAAATAAGATTAAGAATAATAAAAATATTATTTTTAGCTTGATATTAGTTGAAATGTCATTCATTCACCTTAAACGTTTATGAGACATAATTATATAGATTGCTCACTCATCTGTTAATAAGATTTCGAAAAGCGGGTTGCAATGCGCATTGTTATTTGTCTTTCCCAGTGCCCACTGAATACAGCCGTTCTAGCCCAAATATGTTTTTTTTTTGAATTAGCATTTAAATATTTAGAAAAAGAAAATAATTTAATTTTTATTTTAGGACACGATATAATCTTAAGTATTTTGAAAGTTGAGTTTCCCTGTAGGTAAATTAATATTAAGAGATCTAAACAATTTTTATAACAGATAGATGTAAATAATTTTAGACCACTCTCGTTTCAGAAATAACACTATATAAAACACATAATTACAATATGTAATACGACTTTGAAAAGGTAATGTAATCAACTTCATATCATTTGGTAAGATATGTTATTGGACACATTTATTTTTCTGAGTAATATTTAATGGTAATGTTACTAACATTTTATTATCAATAGATTTTTAATAATTTAAAGTTCTTTGCAATCTCTTTTGACAGTAATTGCAATGTTCTAATCATAGTTTATTTATTTTAGTGATAAATAAGAATTAGTTAATAAATAGTAAATAGGACCATGATATTTTGTCAAATTGGACATTCTAATTTCATAGTGTGCTCTGTGGAAATTCATGAAATTTCTTTACTAACGAATCAAATCCACGTTTCCGAAGTAATGTGTTTTTACATTGATGGATGCAACAAGTTTTTTGGATCAAGATATTACGAAAATAATTCTAATTTATTTAATTTAATAATTACTAAACAATAAATGACAAACTTTAATAAATCGCCACCATAAAGTTCGCATTTTTGTCACCAGTTGGCGTTAAAGTCATGACACATGGTCTCTATTAGTAGGTACGCAAAACTTATATTATGTTTTATTTTGAATGTTTTCAAAAATACATTGTCTTGTTTCTAGACAGGATAAGTATTCAAATAACTACCTAAAGCCGACCCTGATCCTCTTGCCGTTACAAAGTTGCCGCTTCGTCTACGTTTCAATACTGCAGGACAGAGACAAACGCACTCCTTCAAAAAGTTACCACAGAAATCGTTGCGCGCCGGCTGACTTATAGAAAAAAATTTCCAAATAGACCGCCAGAATGTACTAGAGCAGGGCTGGCTTTATATAAATAGCGCAACTTTGTCGTTACATATTAAGTTTGTAAAGTAAAGATAAATTGTAAAAAATTAATTAAAATTATAAGTTATAATAGTGCCTAAGTAATAAATAAATTAATTAGTACGTTATAAATAAATTATTAATAATAAATAAACTACTTTTTTAATTAAACGATAGTTACATTGGTGTTAGACGTGAAACTGTAAGTAAATAGTGCACAAAAATGGCTGAGTTACGTCGATAGTGAAAAGAACGTGAATTGAAGACGACAGGGAAGAAATCAGAGCTGGCAGAATGGCTTAAAGAAGCACTAGAAAATAAAGGTTTGGATTTCGGAAACGTGTATGTTTTCTGATGATTTATTTTCTGCTATAAGTTCTTTAATTTTTTCAATTTTTCCGGTTTGGAAAGTAAGATCTCTTCCTTAAAACCCGATATTTCTTCTGATGTTTCCTCTATAAAAAATGATATTTCCTCCTTAGAAACTAAGGTTTCTTCTGACATTTCTTCCTTAGACAATAGATAAATTTTCTTCCGATATGTCTTCTTTAAAAGATGAAATTTCTTCCGACTTGGAAAGTAAAATGTCTTCTATGGAAAATAAATTTTTGTCTAGTATTTCTTCCTTAGAAGAAAAGGTGTCTTCTGAAATGTCTTCTCTAAAAAATTAAATTTCTGCTGATGTGAAAAATAAGATGACTTCCGTTGAGGAGAAAATAATGTCTTCCATTAAGGAGAAAATAATATAAATGGAAAATAGGATCGAACAAATTGAACACGTAGACCAGGCCAAGGACGGTGAAATAAAGTGCCATGAGAAGTATAGCTACACCATTTCGGATCCAAAATCGCGCATTTTTTATGGAAATTAAGATGGGAATTTCTAAGGTCCGAAAAGGCATTTTTGTCACTAGATTTAGTATTTTTTTTTTAAATCTAGTAACTTTTTGTAGGTTGGTAGCACTGCTTTTATCATTCGATTTTATGTTGGTAACACTGTTTGTTACTAGATTTTCAAAATCTAGTAACTTTTCCTGGCCACCTGTCACGTGTCGTGTCATGCTGTCATCCATCTGCTATATGGACATATCTCTCATTTAGCATCTCACTATACACGATCATTATTGGATATCACAGCAACCCACCATACGCCATTTTAATGAGAAAAGCAGTGCTACCAACCTACAAACAGTTACTAGATTTTCAAAAGTTACTAAATCTAGTGACAAAAATGCCTTTTCGGACCTTAGAAATTCCCATGTTAATGTCCATAAGAAATGCGCGATTTTGGCCCTGGAGTGGCGTAGCTATACTTCTGCCACGAGGTAGAGTCAAGGTTGAAATTGGAAGAAGCTGTAAACTCTGCTTGTGTTAAAGCCCCAATTTTCGACGGGAAGATGTCATGGACCAATTACCTTAAACAGTTCAAAACAGCTGCCAGAGAAAACAAATATCTTGAACGAAAGAAGGCAGTATTTGACCATCGCCCTTGAAGGAGACGCTTTAGATGTCCTTCAGACTATACAGAGACATATGATTTTAAACAATTTAAAAGGAAAATGAACATCCGATACGACCACGAACACTTGGAACATTTGTATCAATCACAACTAAAGAATTGCAAATAGAAACGAGACGAGACTCTTTAAAAATACAAAGTAGATATTGTCAGATTGGTACGGTTTGCTTACCCATCAGCTCCAGAAAACATGATGGAATGTTTGGCAGTCCAAACATTTGTTGATGAACTCCGTGACCACGAGATGCAGAAAACATTCTGATTAGCTCCTCACAAAACATTGGTCGATGGCTTGTACGCTGCTCTAGTGTATGAGGTAGCTATGCAGGCTTCTGGAGGATACAGTAAAGTGAGGACTATAAAAGAAGAAAACGTGGAAGATAAACTCGACCAACTAGTTAACATAATGAAGAGCTTTGCTGACAAAAAGATGAAGACGAAGACTATCAGGTGCTGGAATTGCAGTGAACTGGGATATATACGCAGTTCGTGCAAACTCCTTAGGGTCCCAACAAATGAAGACAACACGTCGCAGGAAAACTAGAGTAGGTCAGCCTATAGTGGACAGATTCGACCCGAAAAACTCTCTCATACTGATAACCTCTTGGAAATGTTGCGATTATAGTGTGTACGTAGGCAAAATAAATGGTAAAAAGTATAAACTGTTGGTGGATACTGGAGCAACTAGGACTATTAGAACCTTATGCCAGCCCATGGGTCTCTCCGGTTTTTAATAAATAAACTATTTTTTAAATCATTAAACTTTCGTTTCACTATTCATCAAATAAAGGTCTGCTAAGAATATTATTGTTGAAGCAACCTTTTAAATTTAATCCCTTTTTTATTTAGTTTTTACTTTTTGTTTTAGTTCCAGCCATTAAATTAGTTTTATAAATAATTTATTGAAGTGTTATCTATTAATTTCAATTCTAAATTAATTATACTGATCATAGGCCCATTTCTCCGTATATGGGTCGATCTTTTCACCTCTAAGTAAAGTTACATGTAAGTTTACTTGACAGATTAACAAACAATAGCCCTATAGTTTAATTAGCAAGTAGTTACTTTCAACTTTACTCAGAGGTGAAAAGACTGGTTCTATGTCTCATACACTCGCCTATAATAACGCAACCAAAGTAACCTAAGTCTTTTTATATTAACCGCGACTATGAAGACTACCACGACCTTTACCAAACGACATAATTTAACATAAATTTTAAAGAAAGCACAAACCTAACCTCATTTAAAGTTTTGACAAGTATGACAGTATTGACACTGGTGTTGTCATGACTACTTTAATTTGTTTAGAAGAAATAACGTCAAACTAACATGATCTATTATAATTGTGGACGAAATGTTCTAAATTTAAAACGTAAAAGTCCACTGAATATTAATAATAATAGTATGCAGATACTGTTTGTTTAGTCGCGCTAGTGTTAGTTACTTCGATGCGCTAAGTAAGCAAATTAATTATAAGCAAAACTGGTACAGTACAGGTTAGAAGAAAAAAGCGGAGACTTACTCTAAAGCATTTCCCTGTAACGTTACTGTCACGTTCGAATCATTTATTAAATTTTATCTCTGAGTTGTCTTCTTTCAAGGGAATACGGGTCAGTCAGTTGTTTTTTCTTTGTGGTTAATAGTCAATTTATGACATCGTTTTATATATTAATTACTATAAATTATGTTAGGTTGCAGTTAAACAGCCTGGATTTTATCTTAAGACGTTCGTTCACTAGTTTTTATTTTGAAGAAACGGTCTTGAAGAAGTAACAATGGAATGAAGCTATTATGATAAGTGAGAAGTATATAGATTTTTTACATATATTATTCGTTGCTGTGTTCTGTTATTTTTTGGTATTATCATAATATTGTAGATAATGTAGATAACTATTCGTTCCATATAACAAATAATGTAGGTAAGAAAATCCTGTATACAAATAAGTCTATTGAAAAACAAAATTATAGCCATGTTACGTGATTTTCTTCTTTTATTTCCTACCAATTATGGCCATGTGAATAAAAATCGATTAGAATAATATAAAATTGGTGTATACTGTAAATATTGTATAATTTAAAATATAGTTTATTTATTTAACACAGTTTATAAATAATTTATTTACCCTACGTACTAATTAATTTATTTATACTTAAGCACTAATTTATTTAACAATTAACTTATACTAATTTATATTACATTTACTTTATTGATGTTCCCACAGCTATGACTCGACTTCAACTGACTGACTTCCTGTGCAACACAGCCCATTTATACATAAATTGGTGTATGCACTAGATTATGCTTAATTCTACCGTTTATTAGTCAGGCGTCTCCGGCAATTTGTCGAATTTGCTTCTATTCCCGAATAAATAATCTATACCGGCTTTGTGTGACCATGGGCGTCCTTATATTTGGGTAAAGGGGTATCCCCTTTATCAAATATTCCTGATTTTAAGGATAGGTGGGGTTGTAAAAAGGCTCAAACAAAACAGATTAGTCGGAAATGGCTCACATTATAATACGTTTTATTTAATGAACGTCAGAATACTCATTCAGTGAAAATTAAACATGATTTAGCCGTTTCATTAAAAGTCTACTTTCTAACATTTTTACTGATCATTTTTGAAATATGAAAGCATTACGAATAGTGAGACCTGACAAGTCACAGTATATTAAAAAATTTAACAGTAGTTGGTCAGTTTTAAACTGATCATACAGGGTGATTCATTAAGAATGGATAATCTCTAAATTACAGATAGTAAACACCGAAATATAAAGATTTATCCCAACATCCCTTGTAAAAATATTACTGTTTTAGGAGAAATATAGAAATATAGAATAAAACAGGGAAGCAAGGAGAGAGCCTTGTGGTAATCCTGATGTTATACACATGAAGTTTTTTCTCGCGTTACTCTTTGGTAGCAGTAAGTTAAATAAAACACCAAGAAGTTCACTATAGTGTCAAACACTTTATAAAAGGTTCATGGGAAAAATATTATTTTAAAATTTCCTAATTATAAGTTTTAACAGCATGAACATAAAATTTGATATTTTTAGGTTTTCTGACATAAGAAATACGAATTTATAACTTATATTGTGACCTCTCATAGGGGGCGCTAGAGCACCCTGTTACTTCAGTAAATTATTTCTTCTTTGCCAGTTGAATAATGGTTAATAGTTATTTATGCAACAAGTGCAAAAAAAGTGTTTATTGCACGCGACGTATACAATATTTTTTCTACGTTCATGCAAAAACAAAAAAATGTTTTATTTAGGTGACACTAAGTGCAGAAGAATAAAAAGCGTAATTTAATAGCAAAATATTCAATAACTAATAATTAGCATCGATTAACATTGAAAAAGTACTATAAATATGTAAAGAAAAATAATTTAACCAAAACTTTAGAAACAACTGTGTTATGAACAATAATTAAGATTAAACTTTGTTTTTGCTACTAATATTAAAAGTAAATGTACAATTTGTACAATTTTCAATATATATATTTTTTAAAACGTAATACAATCTCACAGAAAATGAAAATGGACTAAATATTTGGCGTCGATTTGAATATTTATGTTTGTTCTGATCATAAAACGCTGTAGTAAAATGACAGATGAGTGCAATAAAATTTTTATTGCACTAGTACAATAAAGAACCAGTTTTTTCACTAAATATAGTTCAATAAAGTTTTGTTTTTTGCATGAATGTAGAAAAAATAAATTAAAAATCTTGAAGCCCGTTTAATGTTACATCAAAAATGTATTCATTTTTAAATTGTCTAACTTCTTCGGTTTTTTGCTATTTGCGCTCTAAAAAATATCTATGTTTTCCTATTAAATTTTAATTTTTACTTTCCTGTTTGGTACAGATAAGGAAAGTATAGGCATCATAATTTTTTCGACCATGAGATTTCGACATTTCGACGAATTTTTATTTTTATTCGTTTTGACTATTTTAGCGATGATGTCTGTATGTGTGTCTGTATATTAGATACAAATGGTGTGCTGATTAGATTTTGTGCATAGTCGGAACATCTGGAGGGGTACTTTAAGGGGGGTCGTTTTTCTATTTATTTACGCTTAGAGAAAAAAATTCTTTGAATAAGAGTTGCTTGTTATGTTATTCTCTATAATTTTTGTTTTACACATAATTTTTCCTTAAATGGTCCGTATTCAAGAAATTTAACAGTCAAGAAAATTATTCAAATAAAAGTTGCTTTAATGTCATTCTCTATAACTATGGTCCTTTACATAATTTTCTTTAAAAGTGACCGTATTCAAGATATTTAAGAAAAAGTGCAAATTTTGAAGATAATTCAAAAACGAATAAAAATAAAACACCAAATTTTGGGCATAGTCAAAACATCTGGAGGGAGGTGACCTTTATAGGGGGTTGTATTTCTACTTTATGGAATATATCTATTATTTAGTCTTGGATAAGAAAATTCTTTAAATAAAAGTTGCTTGGAATGTTATTTTCTATTATTTATGTCCTATACATAGTTTTTCTAAAATGGTCCGTATTCGAAAAATTTAACAAAAAGTACAAAATTTTAATTTTTAAAAAAAAATTTCAATTGTTTGCAATATCATTCTCTATAATTTTTGTTCTATACATTATACAGTATTTTCGTTGGCAATTAATATACAGTGTGTTTCATAAAGTTGAATCCATATGGAAATTTTTATATATTACGATTGGAAAAAAACGTAGGGCATTGACCCCTGCTTTTTAAAAAACTTAAAATAGCCCTTATTAAAGTTGGCTAGGTATCTATCAAATTCGGTATTTTTTTAATGCCAGAAGCCAATTTTTATATGGGCTATTTTAGGTTTTTAAATAAACAGAGGTGATTGCCCTACGTCGTTTTTTTTAATCGTAATATTAAAAAAATTCCATATGAATCCAACTGTACGGCACATATTGGATATAACAAATGTTTCGAATATGTGGAGAATAATAATATATGTATTTAGTTTACAGGCGTGATACAATAGGTTGTACAAAACAACCGGAAAAAACATGTAAAAACTAGACAGAAAAGTCATGTGTTGGACACATCAGATTTTTTTAAATTATAGGGTAAGGGAAGTGACATTAAAAAAGACAGTAATTAATAATGAAAATCACTAACAACAACATTGATATTGAATAAAAATGAGATGCTATGACGATGCTAAAGTTTCCACACCTTTGCATTAGACTTTTACGTCATATGTCAAACTCGAGATAGTGAATCTAGTTAGGTTCGGTGAAAATAAATGCCATTTTTGTTAAATAGCATCATTTAAATGATATAAAATCATTTTCATTTCGTCTGTTTTCAAATATAAAAATATTAACTTCAAAGATATCAAAGTAACACTCACGTCGCCATTTTCATTACACTTTTCCGTCAATCGAATTGCGTCCATTTGTCGTAACGCAAAATAGTGTTTATGTAGTCTCTTCTTTATTCTATCTCGAAGAACAACACAAATAGCAAACAAAATTTTAAATTAAATGTTCAAAATGACCACCAGATACCTCTCAATACATTTTGCAGTGCGCTTTCTTAAAGACCTTTGAATATTAAGCAAAAGGTATTGAGAAATTTTAAAATAATATTTTCCTAAACCACCAACATTTTTATGAGGCATGCTGGGCTAAATTTTTACATTCTGATGTTTACTATCTGTAATTCAGAGAATGTCCATTATTAATGAATCACTCTGTATATTATGATGCATGCCAGGCCCGTAAACAAATCAAACATGAAAAATGATTCATTAAAAATGACTGGTGAGAATTCGCATCTAGTTTAAGGTTAGGATTCATAGGAAATGTATTAGCATTTAAGTATATCTGAAGTTATGTTTTGCGAATATATATCTACTTCTAGTGGATCAAAGGAATAATCTAGTTGTTGGTCGTCATGCTCCAATAATATATAGTTTGAAATATAGATTGAAACAAGTAGGCGACCAAGGAGAGAGCCTTGTGACACTCTCGATGTTACATACATGAAATTAAATGATTTTTGTCGCGTTACTCTTTGCTAGCAGTTAGTTAAATAAAATTTTCAAGAGTAAGTAAGTAAGAGCAATGTTATAGTACAGAATCTCTTTCGAAAACCTGACTGTTTAGTGATTACAATATTATGAGAATGTCGACAAAATACTTATGGGCCAAAGGTCGCTGAATGTTTTTGGCTTGCTTGATTTTGGCAAAGACTTGATTAGGAAATACTTCCAACTTGTCAGGAAAGTAGCCAACTTCAAAACATCAATTTACAGTGTAATATTATTTTTTTCCGAGGCACTTCCGAGTGCCTCGGTGACTTACAGGTCAGGAAAACCCGGAAAACTTCACCCACCATCATCGAAACGGTAGCGCATGGCGATGTATAATCTGGATGTCATATCAACAGAAATTAAGTTTCTGCTAATACGGCACACATAAAATCATATAACGAACCATGCAATTTAATTAAAAATTCACATGGTCTGCTATAGGATTCAAAGTCGCATTGTTTCTTAACCACAAACTTGTCTGTAAATGCATATAAGCGCGTAAGACCGCTACGCTACCGATCCAAGCCTATATTTTAATAAAAATAGGTAGTAGTTTTATAAATAAAAATTTTGAAATTTGGCGCAACAACTATAACTATAATATACTACATCACGTTCTCGGTTATCTTTGATCGTATCTCGATAAATAAATTTATTCAAAAAAAAAAAAAACCTGAAGCTTACTTAAGAACCAGCATTTCTTTAATTCATAAGTTTATTTAATCTAAAGGCAATAATTCCTCAAAAACGTTTTTACATGGATTAAGTTTTTCGTCGATCAGTACTTAGTACATGCTTGTAAAACAACTCGCTGCTTCTAAACATAAATTTCCAATAAACACCGACACTCACCAGTAAAGGATTTTCATATTTGTCAACTTTTTTCCGCGCCTAAGTAAAAGAGACAGGCTGTCGAATGACTACTTGGTATTGAGTACCAACGCGCGAATAAGAATGATCAGAAAAATCGGATATAGCAAATTTAATGCTTAATGTGTTAAACACGCAGCCATTTCTTGTTTTCATTAGTTTGATATATGATATAATGACGATGAATAGTCAGGATATTAGACAACCAGCATGTATTTTCAAATACAAGAAAAATATTTTTGCTTATTGCGTAGAAAAATTATAATTTGTGAAGGCATCAACAATTTTATTAGTTTTCAAATAAATGAAATTTAATGGTAAAAAAAATATTTCTTTCTCCTCTATTACTATCTGAAGTATGCTTAAACACAAGAATGTCTAATGAAAATATCTTTTTGGAAACAAAATTGAAAGTTATCAGCGTAGGTTTTAAAAATTTACATTGCGAGATTTACAACTTACTGATGAAAACCAAAACCATCCCAAAATGTGACTTGACAGAACATGTCGTACCAAAAATGCTAAAAATCGATCACAGCCTTCTCTTGCGCAAAATTTTCTTTTTTTAAATTTCACTTAACCAAACGATTTTGGATATAGGTAAGTTGGATTACATCTTATTTTTATCCCAGGAATCTATATAGTTATGTATCATAATATACATAAATCAAGCGAAATTAAATCCTATTTATAAACAATACCCACGAAAGATTGTGAAGATCAGAAGGTATGTGTTAATATGTAACGCTAAAATATCCCTTTGTGCCATCTGTCAAATTGTCAATTGTCATCTTTCAAAAAAATATAGGTTAAGAAAAAAGGAATCCGAAGTTTTTATTGGCAATAAAATAAATTATATTACAAGATTATGGGCCCAGACAGTCAAACAATGTAAATATTCATAAAAGGGCATAATATTTATCAGGAGCAAAACCAAGTACATATTATATAAAATAACAGCATCATGGCAAGTACAAAGTTTTTTCACATAGATTCCCTAAATCGACGTAATTATTATAATTGGAAGTTCAGAATGGAAACAATATTAGCAGAACAATCGGTTCTAGAGGTAATAAAACAGCCAACAAATGTTTTAACTTTGGACACTGCAGAATGGGCAAAGTTTATGAAAAGTAACGATAAAGCCAAATCGTTAATAGTTCAATATGTAGAAGATTCATAATTAGAAATGCTAAGAGAGAAAGAATCGGCATTCGATATGTTGACCGCATTAGAAAAGGCATACGGAAAAAAGGGTCTGCTGTGGCAAATGTTTTTAAAGTAGCAATTATTATCAATGCGATTAAGAGAAGGTGATTCACTAGATAAGCTTTTATCAGAATTTGAGGATGTATTGCAAAAGTTAAAAGCAACAGGGGTTAAACTTAAAGAGCAGGATATTGTTTGCAATGTATTATTGACTTTACCCAAATCGTTTGAAACTGTGGTGACAGTTATTGAGAACCTACCTCAAGAAACTTTAACATATGAAATAGTAAAAGGTAAATTAAGAGCTGAAGTTGAAAAAAGAAGTACATTAACTGGAAAAAGAAGAGAAACAGTTTTCATACATCAAACAGCTTTTGTATCTGAGGGTTGTTACCGATGTGGCATGAAAGGACATTATAAAAGAGATTGTCGAGCGAATTTAGAACAAAGAATGACAAGGCGAAGACCATTTATTTACAAAGGAGGACGAAATGAGAATAACGTTTAATAGTCTAAATTATTCACATTTAATCCAAGGGAATTACAGGCAAGATTATAACAGCAATCAAAGTCTTAGAGGAGGTAGTAAAAGTTGGACATTTAGAAGAAGTCAACAAAGGGGAAATCAGAATGAGGCAGTATTGTTAAATGAACAGGAACATCAAGAAATATCAAATGAAGAGCAATATAATGAGTACGTAACTTTTATAGGTGAAGTAGGAATAAATGAGGTAAGAAAAGTAGGGAATAATATTCAGTTTTATATTGACAGTGGCATGGTGAACAAAAGGAAATATTTTTCAGATTAAATATTTTTAGAAAAAACTATCAAGATATCAAGATTTCTGTAGCTAAATAAAAATAATAATTACATAGAAGCTGTAGGCATAGGCATTGTTTAGTATGATAAAAGACAAAAAGGTTTTAATTATACCAGATTTAAAAAAAATACTTTCTGTTAAACGATTAGAGGAATATAATATCAAAGTTGTATTTGAATTTGGTACAGTAAAATTTAATGAGGAAAATAAAGGCTTAATAGGTATAGGTGAGAGAAACAACTTATATGAGATTAGTTTTTAACTGATTATACGGGGACAAGTTGGCGTTGCCATGGATAAGAATGACATCTCTGATGGGCATGTGTCGTCTTTTGTTTCGATAAACGGCTTTTGCCGACCGTAATAACTAACTGTAGTAATCCACATTCACTGTGCGTTGATTGTATAGAAAATCAATCAGTAAAATTTCCCTAGAGTAAATCATTGCAAGGAATTTTCCTGCTGAGAGATGAGTATTGGCCTTCATTGGGCAACCTTCATTGGACAACTTTCATTCTTTCTTCTCCACTCATTACTTGTCATTTTCGACTCGAGGAGGGGGATGTAGTGATGTACTTACGTCACATGTCACGATGCGCTTCAAAAAGGCCCACAATTCTAGATAAAACCAATTCAGAAGCCTTTCAGCGATCACCGACCTAACCTGTTTTTGGTTACCAGTTGACAACCTCGGAACCCATCGAGCTGAAAACAAGTTGATCGGTAATAATGGATTGAATAGTTCCATAGCTAAATATGCGTCCCGATCCTAGTATTCAACATAAATAAAGCCACGTAAAAGGTAATCGATTAGTTTTTATTGTAATCATCCCCTTAAGTACCCAACCCCTGAGAAATAATCAACATCGCCTTATTATAGGTCAGATACACTTAAAATATTTTTTTATCATGTTTTAATTCAAAACCCTCTACTTGTGTATCAACTGGAAAAGAAAATCATTGCAGACCCAGACGTTTTAATTAAGACAGTCTTTCATTGTAAATTGTAACTACAATTTATGGCAGATTTTTATATTTGAGGAATTAATAGACAAAGAACTATAATGTTCTTCAGTATTGCGTGGTAATTTTCACTAATTCGTTTAATAATAAAGTTTATTTTGCTTCTTATCTTTAATAGCCACTGTTGATTTTATTGATTGGTTAATAAATTTAAGAAGTCTCAAATACCTATCAATTTGATATTACATTACGTTACCGAAAAAAACCTGTTTCATATTGATCGAACTAATGGAAAATCACCGAATAGGTACTGTATTAATGTCAGGAACCGTCTTCCTTTCGAAAAGAAGAATTATTCAACTCATTATCACAAAAATCTGACTAGGAATTTGTAATATTTAAAAAAAGCCGAAATTAATAAATCTGAGTCATTACCAATATTTATCACTATCATAAGATTTATATTACATCCATTTGCATATCTAAACATTAAAATTATAATTTTTTAGGAATACTGGTGAAAAAACAAGTCATCAGTCATAATTTATCTTTGGATTCTGTTTAGAAATGTGCAATATGAAAAATTTATTTGATTTGACCGTTAGAAAAGCTGTTTTATAAAATCATTCAAAATGTATTCGATTTTTTTTATAGAATTATAGAAAGGCAATTTAAATAATTCCGCTATAATTAGTAATTAGATTTGATTATGTTTGTGTTTGTGTACTCAGAGTTATTGGAAATTATTTAAGCAACAAGTCTTCTGGCGGAACATTTATTAAGTATTATTATTAGTAAGCACGCTTGACAGTTAGTATCCTAACATTATTTGTATTTATTTAAAAATAGTTTATTTTTCATTTATAGAGCTAAACAGACTATGTAAATTACTTCCTAAATGCTTTTTCAATTGGTACTTTTATTGAGGAATTAATGATTTTGCTGAGTTCATCAGTTTATTATAATATTGTAATTATATTTTCTGGATCTTTATCTAATTTTTATATTACATTCTGCTTCTAATGTTTCGTCTTCCACGATTATGTTGATGTCTTGTGGTAATTATCTCTTCTTCTCCAAGGGGGGCGTCGATCCCCTCATACTTTGCGTTTAGAGCTCCTTTGTCGTATCTTACAGAGGTTTGGGCGCCTCAAAAAAGCTTCGCCCTAGCTGCCCTTTGGCCCACGCTACTCCAGTGTTCTTTTCTTGCTTCTATCGCCATATTTTTGTTATCTTACATAAGAACTTTACCGTCTTTGTTTTTTTTATGGTAATTATTGTAGTTATATTCTTAAGATTTTCACCAGGAATATTCTTTTTTGTTCTTTATTGTTTAAATATGGGTAGATTCCACATACAGTGATTTATGATTATGAAGCTTGTCCTACAAAAGTTTTTTATATAATGGGCCATGTTCACATGTGAGATATGCTCTTTTATAAATTATATTGTAACAGTCACTGTACAAGTTATTTTAAATAATCAGTTTATTAAAAAAGCCAAAAGTTTTTAAAGTAACACCATTTATAATTTAAAATTTGAAATGTGTACTTCATCGGGAATAAACCGATCAGATTTGTGTCGAAATTTTATTTTTATACGGAACCAAGCCAACGAACAAACCAACACATTACAAGGTTCTTTCGTTTGCTGTTGGTGCAGTGTACACCAGTGTTAATAACACCACTTTATTTACCTAGTTTACCTCCCTCCTTATTTTTTATACACATATCGAGTTTAATTCACTCATGCTAAATAGCTGGTGGATAACATATCCACCAGTAGACACCACATCACCAACAGGAAGGTATAGTGATTTTTACACCGGGCCAAACGAAATATTTGATGTAGTTCATTCCTACATCAATGGGACGAACGAAAGAACCTAATATGTCGAAGTGAACGTACATTTTAGTGACACTTGAAAATTGACACCACTTAATCTAACATTCGTTGTTGCCGTCCCATTCTAAACCAAGATATGAATACTGTATTTTTTAAACAATACTCAGTTTATAAGTGCTGAAGTTGAGAACGTTAAGTCAGAAAGGTATATAACACTTTATTTATAAGTTGTTTTAATAGTAGTTACAGTTTATATGGAGCAATACACCTTATAGTAAAAGCATATTTACCTCAAATAAACATTTTACCTTTACCGTGTTGTTATATTTTAGGATGCCCTCATTTATATGTATAAGAAAAATATATTTTTCCTATAATATATTAGTGTACATGTACATGTACAAACAAGGGGCAATCTCTAATTTGAGCAAGAGGGCGACGTTCAAAGTTGCGCTGTAGGTAATATTTCTATAACTAGAAGTAAAAGTATAAATATTATGTATTGTTTGAGAAATAGCAAATTTGTTATTGGATAAAACGAATTAATTCATTTTAGACTTTGGCTCTTGGAAATTAATACTAAATAACATCTAAAACTATTTAGAAGGGTAGTGCAAAATTATTTACTGTATTACTGTTTTTATTTGGCTGAGGATTACCTACTCAGAATTTCAGAATTTATTATTTGTTAAAGGACATAAATATAATGTATAAAAATAATACAAGGTATTGAGACAACAATGAAAAAGAAACCGTAGAAAGAGCAAGTCACCTAGGCAGTAGTTGCCTGTCTTGCTAAATGCTCGTTCCTCATGTTTCTGTATATTACCTGCAGAGAGAAAATAGCAAGAACTGAGTTGATACCTATATGAGAGAAACAAGGAATGGTGGATCAGGAAAAAAATATTTTTGTTGTGTATAATGATAAAAATAGATATGACGAAAGCAGCAAAAGGTAAGCAGAGCAAAAAATAATATTTTTATATTTATTTACATATATTTACAGAATAGGTTGTGCCATATATGAAATTATTTTATGTTATTTTATAACTTCCAGAAACGTAATTTAATTTTTTTTTATATAATCTTTAATTTTAATTTTAAACAGCTTTAATTTATTAATTTGTTTCAGGTGCAATGGGATTATATTGAAGAGCCTAGACCCAAAGGATAAAAACGATCGTTGCGTTAAGGTAAGGACATCATTGTTGATGCGAGTATTTTTATAAATTAAATGTTTTCGATTTATATGCATTCTTAAAATACATTGATAAATAAAACGCAATTGAACCTTTAGGATGTGTGTTTCACTATACAATTTTTGAGTAGAGAAAAGTTTGGGTTTATTGAAAATGATTTTTAGTAAGATATTTTGAATGGTTTGTAGAATGTTCAGGGTTCTTTTAAAAGCGCCGCCCCAAGCAACTATACAATATCTCAAAGTAGATTCAACTAAAGAGTTGTAAAGAATAACTAGATTTTTTCTGGAGAGGATTTCTCTTAGTACGTAGAATTTATGGACTAATGCCTCTAACCGTTTACTGACATGGATTATATGCTCAGTCCAACGTATATATTGATCTAGCATAACTCCCAAGTATTTAATAGAAGTTACTTTTTCAATAGAAGGACATTGGCATATATTATTTTTACAGCTAAAAGAGTGAAGTTTTATAACGATGTTACTAGGTTGGTTAATAATTGTTAGGCTAAATGTTATAAATTTGGTTTTTTGACGATTAATGTAAGATTAATATGATTTAACCACAAGTTTATTTTCCTTAAATCTGATTATGCAGAAATCTTATTAAAGCAGTGTCATTGGCATAACATATGAGGTCTCCGGCGAAGTTTTTTATCTTGGTAATATTATTTATATACACAAGGAAAAGTATTGGGCCCTGTGGTACTCCCGTTATAATGGACTGATAATATTACCAATTTTAACTCGTTGAGTTCTATTGGACAGGTAGTTAGACACTAGATCAAGAGCAAAACCTCTACTACCATAAAAATTTAACTTAATTAATAAAATTTGGTGAGAGACAGTGTCAAAGGCCTTGGCCAAGTCGAGGAATACCGTTAGGCATGTCAGAGACCTATCCAAGGCACCGAGAGTTTTTTCTAGAAAATCCACAACAGCATTGTCTCTGTAATGAAAGAAGTCAATTAGTATATTTTTTAGAGAGCATGTCATTGTAAATAATTATAATTTCAGTACATTTGTGTGTATGAATAACTACTTTTTGTAAATGTACATAAAACTTTTTCTGTTACAACTATTATCAAATGTCTAGTATTTACATAAATAAATCTACAATAACATTGCTAAATTGAAATAATAAAAACAAAAATATGTTTGTATTTTATGAAATAATTTGGAACATAGAAAAGTAATAAAAATTGAAAAAATAAAAAATAGGAAACCATAAAAATGTACTCTTGAAAATACTAAAAAAATCATCACTTTATTAAATATTTTAATATTTTTAGATCTGTGAAGCAAGTATATGGAGATAATGCGAGTTTCCATAAATAACTTAAAATAAGGAGATATTTGCACAGTAAACGGAATAATTACACCTGAACATAAAGTATTTGGATTGTTTCTCCCTCATTTAAAGTAAATAATGAAGTAGAAATTACAGAAGTTGTATTTGATAATGAATCTTAGGAGGACATTTTAATTTGTGCAACTGCATTCTAGAAGGAGGCTATTTTTAAATGTTTAATTGCAGGATATTTTTAGGGCTTGTATATATTTTTTTAATATTTGTAAATAAAGTGTTTTTTACTTCGTTTATCTTATTCAGGTACTTTTATTTTTTAATAATAGGTTAATAAATAAAATTTTCACAGATTTTACATTTTTGTTTGTATACAATTATTATAATCTCTGAAATTATACAGTTTAGTAAATTATTATTTAGTTTTAAAAAGTAAATTTACTTGCTTACAATTGTTGCTGCATCCGGTGTAGTTTTATTAAATAGAGACGAAAAACACCTCTAATATAAGGTTATTTTCTTTGCCAGTCAACTTTTTAGAAGACATTTTTTCATGTTTTCAATTTTTTTTGCAGAATCAGTGAGCTAGCTCTTGTGTGGTGAATAACAAGAACTGTGGAGACATTTGCGTGGTACTACCCACTTCATAACATGTAAAGGTTTATCAATGGTTTAAAAAATTAACAGTTTTCAAAATCATCTGGTATCTAAAATAAATCATCGTTATTACAATGGTAGATACGTCTAATAAATTACAATAGAGAGGTATTGCAAATTTATGTAACGTCAGCCACTAATAGTGACAACGTAATTAGAGACAAATAAATTCCATGCTAAAATGAGACTTATTGCAAACCTGAAATTTTGACATTAGAGTCCTTGTCTTTATACATATTTCTAACATTATTTTAAAAATTTTAAATTACAGTTCATCTTTTTTGTTGTTTATAATAGTACATAATATGAAAGAGGCATTAGAAATTACCATTTTAGAAGGTTTAGATGAAGATATTAAATATTAAAAAATTTAGAACTGATACGAATGTTGGCGAGCGCACCCGAAAATTATAAAGTCCTTAAACATCCACAATTAAGGAGAGGCACAATTTTTATTGAAGTCAGTTCTAGAATGTAAGTGATCTGCGCATGCTCAGATGTCAAAATAAGAACGGCACTAATAGTGACTGACCTTAAGTGAACTTGCAATAACTCTCTAATAAAACATTTTCAGCGTGTTCGTGTGTCCACCGTGGCTCAACATAATTTTCGTTTCAGATTTCTAGCAACACTAATAAATATTTTTAATAATGAATATGAATCATTAGTAAATCATTATCACATCTTTTGTACTCATAATATTTATAAAAACGTATAAAATTAAACAAATAAAAATGTTCAAATTCCAAAAAATACACTTACTCACTTTTCTTTCAAAAAATGGTATGAAATCAACTCCAAAAATTATTATATCATGACTTTAACTACCAGAATAATTTATAGCAATTTTTATGTAGCTATCCACATATGCTAATCTAGATTTGTGCTTATTCCTATTTAATATCTATTTCGTTTTAGTAATTGAGTATTGACATCGGAGTTTTCTGCTGTAACAAATGCGAATCGCTAAAAAGTACAGATAAAAACACGGTATCAGTTAGAAATTGTACTATAAAAATAATTCAGATCAATGTTGGCGCTGCACAACTGGCGTCCGATGATGTTCTTCTGTTAATCTAATTAATATACCGGTTGATAATAGTTGTTCTTATCGAAAAATAATTTGCTTGGAACTGAAAGAATTTTTACTCGCGACTGATCCGTTTGCTTGTTTGATTTTTTAAATGAAAAACATGAAACGATTTGTAAGTACCGAGCACAAATTAGCTTTGAGTTTACCTATACATAAAATCTTAAATATAGATACGTCAATACAGGTTGTCCGGAAATGACGAACAAAAAGTTTAAGGGCTGATTATACTCGAACAAATATTACTAAAATTAATATAGCGTTTTTTTTTAAAACTCAAAAATAGCAAAATTACGGGGTGTCTAAAAAATATGTTCTTATAATTTTTTCTAGTTTGATGATTGAATTTAAAATTGGTACACTTATTAGTAATATTGTTTTGTAGTGTTGAACCTAATTTAACATAAATCCCTTAATGCCAAAATGTCTTAGCAGCCCATGACCTTAAGAAAAAGTTCTAAAACTTTTTTGCCCAAAGTTATTAATAAATCTTGGAAACTTACAAGTCAAAAGCATTAAAAAAGCTTTATAACATACCCTTCTGTTCCACTACGATAAAATGAACAGTTTCTAAGAAAATTGCCGTTTAATATATCCATGCAATAAATTAATTCCGATTAATTTTAGCATATTTTTATTTATCAAAGAATGCCCTGGTGTTTTCTTGAAACAAATAATTTATGCAATGAATTATGACAGATAATTTTCTAATTTTTGTTTGTGAAGTTGCGGTGTTAATAATTGCATTTCCGAATAGAAGAATACCAAGTCGAGATTTTTTAGTAAGTACTCTTGGTGAGATAAATCTTAACTTTACGATGTAGGTCGTCAAAGAAATACGGAAACCCCTACAGCAGAAGTTCGTGTTCTAAATTATTTTTTTTTTGTGAAAAAATACTACATAAGGGGCGTTTATTAATATCACAATCTGATCAAGAGTTGATCAATAAGTAATTTTGTTATAACTTAACTAGGATTGCAATCAGAAAAACTAGAGTTCTACTCGTTAGAGTCTGATAACTGCACAATGTTTTGCTTTGTTATTAACACAATCACTTAGTTAACTCAAAAGGTTTCACTCTCTTGAGTCTTCTTGTCAGGTTCGTATTGTCAAGAAGCTAGATCTCATCAACATTCACCTGTTGGTGGAACCGTTCTTCGTCACTTTTTCTAGCGAATCTGATGATAGTCTTGTCAAAAGTGTCTATCTGAAGGTCTCGATGTTTCTAATGTACCAAGGAGCATCAATCATATTCCTCAATACTTTATTCTGGAATATCTGGATTATTAGAACATTACTGTCTTGCTTTTAATGTAATACCTAGATTTTTTGCCGAGTTAGCTTAAGCGACATGGGCATTATTTAAACTAATACTAATAGATTTGGTTTCGTTAAGTTTATTACGCATCTCTTGGTCCAATTATTTATTTGATTAACTGATTTTTGTAGTATATTTGCAGCCTCTTCGTGATATTTATATATTGCTAGGATGCCAGTATCATCTGCAAATGTAGCGACTGTGTCTTGTTCTAGTTGGAGTATGTCACAAGTGTATAACAGATACAAAGTGGGTTCCAGGACGCTTCCCTGTGGTACTCCCGCTTTAATTTATTTCAATTCAGAGTGTTTTATCTTTTTTTACTCTAAATAATCTATTTGAAATGTATGAATCCAGTAGCTCTCAGTATGGCTGTGGAAGTAGCATATTTAGTTTCTGTTTTAAGCCATCATGCCATATGTTATCAAAAGCCTGCGCAACATTGAGGAAGATGACTGAACAAACTTCTTTTCAACCGCATTTGAGATTCTATGAGCCTGATCTATAGTTGACTGGTTGTCTCGACTAAAGCCGACCTGATAATCTGGAATTAGTTTCCTTTCTTCAATGATGGGTTTCAGTCTTTTCATTAGTATTTTTTCAAATAGTTTCGATATTATAGGCAATAGACATATTGTCCTACATGACGAAACTTCGTTTAGAGAATTTCCTAGTTTGGGGATTATACCCTAATAGCACAGTATTGTTTTAAGGTGGGTCCACATTGCTCCTGTTCGTGCTCACGCTCGTGCTCGTGATCGCGCTAATGCTGTTTCCAGAACGCTGCTTTTTGTGTTTCTTCTGTTTGTCAAGATCGTTCTATCCGCGAGCAAAAGTGTCCACATTGTAGTTCTGTGTTTGCGCTCTTGCGGTTCCGACATAAATGATCAATTATTATTAACGGCGACTGCCAGTGCGTTAATTAGTGACAAAAAGACGGTGTTGGATGTCAAATATTTTTAAAAGTAGATCCAAATACAGTGGAAGTAATCTTCTTCATGATTTGCAAACATATGGGATGTTTTTTAATAATTTTTGTCGCAGGAGTAGTACCGATTTTAAAACACTAATTAATTTAGTTCGCCCAAATATTTAAAGAAAGAATACCACCATTTTTTTTTATTATTTAGATTATAAAATTTATATTGTCGATCCCACAAAACAGGATAAGTTTCGTAAAACCTAATTAGCTTCAAAATGTTTTCTTCAGTCCACTCCATATTGCACAGCGCTTGCTCGTACGATCGTTTTTAACTGAACTTGAAAGCGAACAGTAAAAACAAAAAAATCACCAAACCGCCGTCAACTGTGCTCGCGCGCGCAATATGCACCCCTTTGAAGTACCGCTAGAACAGAAGTAAATATTGGAAATGCTTTTGCCAGTTCTCCCACTTTATACACATAAATTGACAGGTTGGCAGCGGATCTCACCGAAGTGGACGCGATACATTGGCGTACAAAATTATTTTATAGATGTTAATAACAATTTCGAGTAAATAGTTTAATAAATTGTGAATAGCTGTTGAAATTTTGTAAAATTATGATTTGAATATTATAATACATGTTTAATAATTATTTATAATCCATAAATACATGCGATTGTCCGGTTCCGCCGATAACAATTTAAAATTACTTATTCTATGAAACGACACTGGCAGGTAAACATTACTGCGAAATTCTCGGAGCCGCCCGACGTGGTTTGACGTTTACCCCCTCTCTACCTACCAAAAGACTTTTCAACTTTTACTTTCTCTATACCTGAACGAACAGTCAAAACAGGTGTTTTGGGTGATTACAAGCACGAAGAACGCTGCAAACAGCTCAAACGCGACGAATATGATTTTTGTTTCATTCGTGCTGTTTGCTCCGTTTGTTGTGTTCGTTCGCACTGTTCGCGAGCAATGTGGACCCACCTTTACACGAACGTTCCAGAAACATGCACTTGGGACATTAGAAACGTCTCTGTCATGTTTCTTATCCTCCCTCATACGTACCTGGGATGTTTCTGGCAATGACCATGTCATCATTTGTAACGTATTAGAGACGATTTACAGAGACGTTTGTGGAACATCCTGCGATGTTGCTCAAACGTCTTAGGTAAGTTTTTTATACTATTGCTGGAACATTCCAGAAATGACCTGAACGTTTTTTTAGTAGGATAATCAATTCTATTACTTTTTTTCATAAATTTATTTGAAAAAAAGAAATTTTGACACAAAAATAAAAAATGTTAATTATTACTTTTTGATACATTGCGTCTATTTCTTTCCGGAGCCCTTCACAACCAGTCACCTATTTTAGTTTCCATTTCCTTTTTGTTTACCAAATCAAGGTATCTGAAAATTTTTCAATTAAATGACAATATAAACAATTTATATAAAGTTAAAATAATTACCCATAATGGCTTTAGCTATTTTTAACTTAGCGTTTTCTTTTTTTCCAATGAAAGAAAACAACTTACACAACTCGTTCCTTGAGGGGAGCTATGCATCTTCTAATAAATTCACACACATTATTGCTACCTAAAAGAGTTATTTTTAAATTTAATAAATAAAGAAATAATGACTAGAATGTATAAAAGCCACGTTTTGTTAAAGGAGATTAAGTTACCTTCTTCATTTTGGCTTGAATATCTTGTACTTAAAACGATTGTTCCAGCATTTGCCAAGCCTGCGTAAACTTCGAATTGGAAATTATTTTTCATGTAGCTTTACGTATAAACTATACACGTCAATCCGGCCGCCTATTATCACTTTTAGTTTATTTATTACTTTTAAACTTTTCCAAACTATTATAAGCAAGGCGAAACATCTTTTCAGTTTTAACTGTCAATACTAATGAACTGTCTGTCATATGTCAATATTGTCATTAGATACGGTAGACGTGTTTGGTTAATACTCCGCGAGCAAAATATGAGGTCTATTCCTTTGCATTGAAAATATCGTTCCATCTATTCAATGGGCTATGTTCACATGTGAGATATGCTGTTTTATAAATTATATTGTAATAGTTAGTCGCTATACAAGTTATTCTAAATAGTCAGTTCGTTAAAAAAGCCAAAAGTTTTTAAATTAAGCCCAATTGAAATTTAAAATTTGAAATTATACGTAATCAGGAATAGACCAATCATCTTGTGTCGAAGTTTTTTTTGTTATACAAAACCAAGCCAATGAACAAACCGATACACAGAATGTCGAAGTGAACGCACATCTAAGTGACATTAAAATTGACACCACCTAACCTTAGTTTTTGTTTTGGTTTAATTTTATTATTAATATGGATCAGCTGGATTTATAGAAGTTGAATCAAGTGTTTTACCCATTGTAAACGAAAATATGATTACCGAGATGATTACTGCATTTTTTAACAATACTCAGTTTACAAAAGTCAGAAAGGTAAGACTTTGTTTTAATAGTAGGTAGTTACAGTTTATATGGAGCCAATACACCTTATAGTAAAACATATTTATCTCAGGTTTTATTTTTAGATCTGCCAAGCAAGAATATGGGGATAATTTCTTTTTCCATAAGAGAGAAGGAGACAAATTACACCTAAACATAAAGTACGGCAAAAATCTTCTGATGTGGTTGTTGTAATTAACAAAAATGAAATTTTTAGTGCACAATGCTTAAGATATGCTGCATGTCAAGGTTTGTAATATTTATTATGCTTTTTTGTTTTTATATCACATATAATAAACAGTGTATAAGGCCTTTTATTCCTATAAATATTTTTTTCTAATTTTGACATATAGACATTTTTTGTAATCGCAGCAAGTGTTAAAATAATCTAGAAATAGATTTTGTTAGTGAACCTAGTAATAATTATGATACCAAAGAATGCTGCAGAGCACCTATGAAATTTTGAGTTAAAAAATATGCCATATTTTTAGGCTACCCTTTTCAAAAATTTTATGCTCCTCGTTTTTTGCAAAACTTAAAATGCTCTGATAGCCTTCGAACGAAGTCAGCAAAGCACCTCTGTTTTATAAAGTTTTTTCTGTAATAACAGCAACACCATATATTTATGCACTTGAAATATTATATTTTTAAAAAATACATGGTGCTTGCTAACCTTCGAAAGAAGCCAGCAGAGCAATTCGGTTTTTTAAAGCTTTTTTCTAAAAACCACACCCCATTTTTAGAATATTTTTAGACTCTTGAAATATTGTAAAACTTTACTAAAAAAATTGCTATTTTTAAATAATACAGGGTGCTTTGTTGGAAAAAAGTCAGCAGGACACTTCAGTTTTTTAATTTTTTTTTTTATATATAAAAACAACTACTTATGACACATGTTTAGACTGTTTTAAAATCCTAAAAATGTGGTAAGTATATTTGTTTTCAGAAAAAAAACTTTGAAGTCAGCAAGGAATTGCGAATTTTTTTAAAAATGCCAAATTTCGAATATTTTATAATATTGTAGGAGCCAAAAAACGTGGTGTGGTTTAAAAAAAAAACTGGGGTGCTCTGCTGGATTCGTTTGAAGCTAACAAAGCATCCCGTAATTTTTTATTTTTTAATACTCAATAGCCTAAAAAAATGTACTTTTAAAAATAGCAGTTTTTTTCGAAAAGCTCTATAATATTTCAAAAATGTGAAAATGTGGTGAGATTGTTTTTTTTTAAGTTTTGAAAATCCGAGGTTCTTTACTAGATTTGTTCAGAGCTAGTAAAGCTCTGCTCGTCTTGTTACATAAAATAAGGCATTTTGTAGCTGGTTATATAGTTATTTTGTAACTGCATATCTAACTCTTTTATTTTCTTCAGGTGGTTGTAAACATGTGGCTTCATAGAAGAAGTGAGGAACCATCTGTAACATCTACTCAGTGTTATTGGAAAGGCTCTAATTTATCAAAATGCGTAAATATTGATGTACACTTGGCTAGATTGTTAAAGAAACCTCTTCATCCACTACAGGAAAATAAATCAGTACTTTTATATTCTTAGGATTCGTATATATATTTTTTATTTGTAAATAAATTGTTTTTTACTTCATTTTTCTCATTTTTTATTAAAAGGTTAATAAATAAAATTTTCACAGATTTTTATATTTTTGTTTGTAAATAATAATTGAAAAGTTTTTATTAAAAATCACCAATGTTAATAATAATAACTTAAGTCAATATTATTCTTTCTGCTTTTTTAAAGCTACTATCAATAAAGGTATTACTTTAGCTTGACCTATGATCAATTTTTAATTTTGTGATATGTTTCGTTTGACAGAAAAAAAATTATAACCTTTTGTCATTGGTTGTTTTTACTTAGATTTTCATAAAAAATAAACGGAACTGCAAACATGTTTTACTATCGTAATAACGAATAGCAACATAAATTATTTTTTTTACATTTATTACTGTTGTCATTTTCATAAAGGATTGATAAGAAGGCACACTTTCTGGTTTTTTGAAAAAGGTAGCAAGAATTGTGATATTTTTAAATTTATCACCAGTGATACCACATGTAGTTACCCGATTTATTGGAATATATAGACTTTGCTACCACATTCAACTGAACGTGGTTGTTTTTAATATTTATCACTGTGACATAGGCGTTTTTGTTAAAATGTTTCATTTTAAACTGCTGTAAATAGGTGCCTTTGTTTTGGTAGTTTTAGTCCCAAAAAAATCTATGCATATACAGGTACTCATTCCTCTTTGATTTGCTCGAAAAGTTAAATTTTTATCAAAAATTACATTGGCTGTTTAAAAACTCATTATAATCCCTGAAATGTGATAATTAGGTAAATTAAATTAAAAAACAAACAAAAAAGTTTATTAAATTAATATTTACTCTTACAAAATAGGTTCTTGTAAGTTAGCAAGCAATTATGCAGATATTACTAAGCAAATGTACTTGCTTAAAATTCACACACGAATGTGGTTTTAACATGTTAAATTAACTAACCCTTCTTATAACTCTTTTCACATGTATTCTTAGAAATGCTATTCTTTTACTTAATTGTACATCTTCTGGAGAACTTTTTTCATTCTGTGATACACTAGGTGTGGCTTTACTAAAGTGCATCCCATGTTTTGAAGTAGCTGAATATTCTGAAACCCCTATCTGCCATTATATGGGATCCAGGAACCAGTTTGTTTAAATACCCACATTTTTCTATTATTTTTTTATCACTATTTCTTCCACAAAATGATGAATAAATTCGGTATCTTCAAAACTTTCAGGAGATTCTGCATTTTCTTCCAGAAGGGTTTTTAGGTTATACACCTAAGAATTTATAGTAGCCTCATTTTCAATTTCCTGAAGGGGACAATTCGCAGAAATTGCTGCTACATCTTGATAATCCGGTGTATTTTTATTAAAAAGTTCACGAGAAACATCGCTAGTAGAAGGTTGATTTTCTTCTTTCCAAATTTCTAGGAACACTAATAAATATTTTTGAAGATGAATGTGAATCATTATCACATTCTGGAACAAAACACTTTTTCGTAGTCATAATATTTATAAAAAGTACAAAATTAAACACTCAAATTCCAAATAAATTCTTGATCGAGACACTATGACAGATGCCATACACAGTGCTGCCATTTTGCCATTTTCTGAATTATTAAGTGACTTTTAAAACAATGAAACTTTAAATATAGTAAAAGTTTAAACAGAAATAATACTTTCAAAAAACATTTGATATTATATATTTAAAAGATATTTGTTTAACGATGTTTTAGAAGTCTAAAAGTAAGAAGGAGTACACAAACGAACGTACATCACTTCTCGTAAACCTTCTAGCCGGCAACGTTGTGCGCTAGCTCCTATTGGTCTATTCCCGGTGACGTCATACATTTTAAAAAAATTCATAACTCCGGCAAATGAATAGATAAAAAAAAATAAAAAAAATTAAAAAAATGTAGTTTTATTTTCAACTCTATTATTCATAAAAAAAATTTCATAATTTTTGAACATGCCCCATTTGTTTAAATGGAACGATATTTTCATAAGTACTGTAGCTCAGAGCTACACTTTCAATGCAAAGAAATAGATTTCATCACGAGGGCTTCTGTCAATAGTGTATTTTTTCGCGGAGAATTAACCGAACTCTACTAGTGAGTCAGAAGGAAGGGTATATTTATCTCTGTCGTATTTGTTCTGCACTCTAATTTGAAGGAAGTAAATGAAGATAAATTTGACCTGTAGCAGTTATCTTGTGAAATAAAAATATTGTTCAAAATGTTCAAATTTAATATTGGAGTTTGATATTATTGTAGATTTCTGGTGACTGCATTAATTTTATAATTTATTGTTACATCAAAATAATATTTAAAACGAAAATAGAATACCTATACATAATTACGATGTTTCTAAAACGTTCTTGAGAAATCATTCCAGAAACGTTTCTTTAGAGACATCGTAGGGACGTACCATTTATGTCAGAAACATAGAAACATACATGGAACCCAAATGGGATGTTTCTGGCAGATCGGTGTTATTAGGGTAGTGACTTCAGCCACAATCTAGGGACATACCTTAATTTGAATAAGGCATTAAACAGGTATGTAAGTTTAATTATGGCTTTCTTCGGAAGTTGTTTAAAAATTTCTCCTGAAATTAAATCAAAGCTGTCTTAGGATTAAGTTTTGTTTTTATATCTTTTGCAATTTCCATTAGAGAGGTTGGTCTGGTAATTGAATCATCTCTCCCGGGAAGATCCTAGTTCGGTAATCCTTCTTCTTTATTTGGTTGAAAGGTAGTTTGTATATGCTCTGCGAATCTATTGACTTTTTGTATGTTATTTTATCCCAGCTGTCATTTGTATTCCTGATTGGAGCGTTTTGCACATTGGGCCGTTTCAATCGCTTTGTGGCTTTCCATAGAGAATAATCAGTGGATTTATCGTTTGTCAACTCACTAAGGTACTCACAAATAGATTCATTTTACTTGCTGGGTGGTATTGTTAAGTTTGATTTTATCTGATGGAGCTCTGGTCTAATGCCATTTCCTCCTTATTTTTCTTTTTGCAGAGATTAGGTCCCTTATTTCTTTAGAATCTGAATTCAATTGAAAATAATCCTGAAATATGTGTGACGTTAATTGCTGTTTAAGAAATACCTCAGTACATAAAGTTTTAAAAGAGCCAATGCATCATCCTTGCCATTTACAAAAGGCTTAATCCCTCCTTCCTGAAGATCCTTTATCTCGTAAGAATATGTGCAACACAATAATTATAAATCTTCATAATAGTGATCGAAGCTGGGTTTGGATATGATGGCCCTAAAAATTTTCATAATAAACATTACTAATCAGATGAGAATCCTCACGTGATAATATAACGCGGATTTTAAAGTTTACGGTTGATGTGTGGGCGAGTATTGTAGGAGACCACTTAATTGGACCCAATTTCTTGCCACAATGGCTTAATGGTGAGATTTACTTGGATTTTTGAAGAATTCGTTTGCTATTTTATTAGAAAATGTACATCCCAAGATAGATAAACAATGTGGTTGCTTCGATCCACCTCATTTTACTTTAGCAGCAAGATAATTCCTTAACGAATGTTTTCCTGGCAGATAGATAGGGCACGGTGGATTTATGCCGTGGGCTCACAGATCACCTACTTTAAACCCAATGGATTTTTTCTGAGGGTATCTTAAATCCCCTTTATGCAAAACTTTTTTTCGTTCTTACAAGGTAATTTGAAAATGTCTTTATCTTAAAATTTCTGGAAATTAATATTATAATTTCCTCTTTAAATATAAAAATATATAATAATTTAATAACTACATGAATAACACCGTGAATACTTGCAATTCGATTTTTGTAAACAAAATTGGTCTGATAGTTGTTCCTCGAATTCCTTAAAATTATTAATGTCCATGATCTTTGTTATATACAACAACAATGCATCACCTGCTTATTGAGATCTAATCATCTCTCTAAGATCTTCTATATTTTTTTTTCTATATTTATTCTTAAGTATTTCTAACATTATTTTTGGGTAATTTACTTCAACAAATTTTATTGTCCCATCCACAATAATGAGAGATTGTTTTTGATAAAACCCTTTCCATGGCATTTATTTTCCTCCAATACTCCAACTTCTGTTTGTTTCTCTTTCTTACCTTCTTGATCTTTTAATCTGATATTCTCATGTTTATTTCCATATCTTTATTTATTTTATCTTCAGTTTGTATTTGTTTATTTGCATATCTTTATTTATTTTATCTTCAGTTTGTATTTGTTTATTATTATATATTTCTTTGAGTCCTTTGATTTTCTGTTTTATTTTGTCTTGGTCCTTTCCGATTTCTTCTTTTAATGTTTCTGTTTTATTTTCTATTTTCGTATCGTGGAACTTCTCAATTTTTTCTTATATCATTTCTTATTTAATTTTCTCATCTGTATAGTTTTCTAGATCCTTTTTTATTTTCCTATTTACCTATTTGTTATACATTGAAATGATATGGGGTATTGCCAAGAATTATTATAACCGGCATATTGATAGGGATGGCAACTCAAGTCAAAATTGTTTAAGTATGTAGAGAGAAACACTACAGACTGTAACCTTCCAAATCTGGTATAATTGTACCAGTCATACTGAAAAAATTATTAAAATGTTGGGACCGTGAAGTAGTATCCATGGTAATCCCATTTTTTAAACCCACAGGGACCGAAAGCAGTTTCAAATTTCACTTCATTTGGTATAATAAACTTATTATATTGTTCAACATCTACTAATGAAATGGTTGATGATTTTAATAACGAAAATAGTTCCAAAGTCATTTTGTGTTATAATTTAAATCATTTACATATAAAACGTCTCGCCAAAAATGAATTCGATTCTTCGTTAGGTCAACATGCCATTTATTTATTCGGTAAAATAAAAAAATATTCTTAATTCTTGTGTACAAAATATCAACACAGATAAAAGAGATAAGCTGAGGTTGTCTAAAAGCGATTTATTCAAATTGACACTCAACCTTTCTAGCCGGGTCACAGCGATGGACATTTTTTATATTAATTTTAAGTTAATGCCGTGCTTGTCGATGCATTACGAGCTTATAGGAAAGATTACTGACAATTTAATTCGGTTTTATTATAATAATTATGAATCTTTATGGTTATTGACTTTTAACATAATATATTTAAGGATTTTGATGGTTTTCCGTTAGATTTGTCGGCAAAAATAAATTCTGAAAAATGGCCTGCGAATTGTGTGAATATCAGATACGATTTTTTTTAAATTTTAATTTATAATATCTGTGAATGTTTGCTAAAACAAGACAAATCAATTTTGAAAAATATTGAGTAATGTTTTAGCACATTGAAATTCTTTATACTCAAACCAGAGTAGTTCAAAATATTGAAAATACGATATTGATCATTTCTGTAGAAAAAATTTATATTAAATTCATAATACAAAAATATAAATATTTTGTTACTAGTAACTAAAAACTATAAGTTACCTTTGAAATTCCGTAGATAATACTTTAAAGATTTGAGAACGAGCCTGAAACGGCGATTGGCCCGAATTAGCACATCAAATTGCCGTCTAAGAATCTCGACAAAACAAAGATGTCTGGGTTCGAATCCCACGGTGACAAGCTTTTTTTTTTTAATTTCCAAGTATACGTTTTCACTTTTGGGGTTCGAGGATGGTCTTAATAATTTTTGAGATTTGTTTTCGAATTTTCAAATTATTCTACTTATTTCAGATAATTCTGACCTTTTGGATTTCGATTTGCAATCTACGATATATTAAATTCACAATTTTCTACAAAAAAAAATAATAATAATAATAATAATAATAAACAAGAAATAGAGGTTATGTTATATTTTATTCGGTTCGCTAAATTGTTCGCCCAAAACTACCATTTTTTGGAACGCTTTTTGTCGACTATATCCTGTCCAGTGTTAATTTCCCATTAAAAAGCTTATAAACTTGTTGTTTTGATAAACACTATGAATAAAAACTCTCTAAATTTTCTCCAAAGAGGAAAAATCTGACCTCATTAGCGATTTGAAGTACAACAGTACTCGTTAAACCCGACTCATCGTCAATAATGAATATTTCTATAAATTTACGTCAACAACGCAATTATTTTGAGAGGATAAATGTTCTCTTTGATAATATAATAATATAATCCTTTCAACGGTTGGCGAATCGAATTTTTGCAATTACACATCTTTCGAGAATTGAAAATTACTAGAGGAAGAGATTTCGCTTAAGACTCTGCCAACAAGACCATTATTGTCCGGACACGATTCTCTCGCTTGACAATCGTTATCCAGGTGTCCAGTGCCGTAGGGATTTTTTTTGATCGACCATAAATAAAATAAAAATATTCAACTAAGTACTATAATTTAACAATCAAGATTAGGGATTTTTTAAAAGAGTTGGACTGTCAATTATATAATCTATAATATTATTATTTATTGAAACTTGGATAAAAAATAAAATAAGGCAAATATTACATTCTTTTTCCTACAATATTACATGAATTAAATATTTGTTACAAAAAACGTGACAGAAATAGCTCTTTAACAGAGAAAGACGAAACCATTTCGTGGAGACATGATTATTTAAAATAGCGGACGCAAGCAACCAGTATAAACAGGTATTTTATTAAGATAAAACATGGATTAATGCTGGACATGTTCGAGTCAAAGAAAACAAAAGACTACCATGCAGAAATGGATGGCCCTATTAATAAAAATTGATTTCAGAACAAAAAAAAATCCAGCCAACTTCGTTATTGCTATGGATGCTATGGATATTGCATCCTATGACAGTCGATTAAAGGACCCAGCAAACACACATTAATGGCCCAACACTGGAACAATAAATGTGAACAGTACTTGAAGTGTCGGCACAGCATTTGTGTCAGACCACACTGCCGGCATCTCTGCACCAGGCATACAATTCCCCGTCACTGGAAATGCTGGAAAAGTGCTTTAGAAGATTATTAACAATTTAGTACTGGAAAAGTACTCTTAAGATATTTTGTATTTTTGATTTACGGTAAACTAAGAAATATTCACACAAACTCTGTTTTTACGTTATTATATCGATATTCGCTATAATATAGCAAAAAATTATTTACGTAAACCAATCTTAACTTGACTTATAGGTTTTTAGGTTTGATTAATATTTGAATAATAAGCATAATAAAAAAAAAAATTATTAAAAAAAAACATGAAAATCAAATATTTAAAAAATATATGAACTAGTTAGGACTATCGGGCTGCTACATAATTCAAGATAGCAATGCACCCTAGGTTCGAGAGCTCACCGCAAACCACACCTGCCTTGACCAACGGGTTTATAATTTTCGCCTTTTTACTACTTTATGTTTATTGAGTAACCTCGAACTCTGCGGCGCTGTGCTTACAGGCCTGCTGAATTTTTATACAATCGCTTCCCCAAAAATGTCACGGCATGGCACTGCTCGAACTCCTTCGAAGCCTCAGTCGCTCATATCTGCCTCGCCTATAATCTTATAGATCAAAGTCGCCACCTTGACCCACCAAGCAGGTGTCATTTTACCTAATGCCTCGCCTGACTTTAGGTTCCCACCAACCTCTTTTGCCTCGCCCTAAACTTATTCTTTAAATTTTATTCATTACGGTCCATTTTAAAAAAATCATGTACATGACATTTGAAGAATTTTCTTCTTCAATAATAAATAACAAAACTTTTTCTTGTAGTAAGAAAACGACCACCTATAAATTGTCTCTGAAAAGAAATGACTGGGTTATTTCGATCTGTCGACATAAAATATGGAAGTTTTGGTAGTTTGCTATACAAGTATTTGGAATATGCAAATCCAAGAGGGGAGCTAATTATGGTACAATTATTAAAAGAAACGTTCTCACCCATATCTCCCGATGATTTCGCAGAAGAATTCCTAGTTGCCATGGTGATGGAATATTCACCTTCCACGATGTTGCCTGGTACAGTTTTTAAAGTCGATACGGCCACCACAGCTAAGGAAACAAATACAGAATTTCGGTGGGAATGCATCAAATTCAATAAAGTTTCGTTAAATACCTTATATTGATTCATAACATTTTTAAGTATCAGGAACTACTAAGTCGCCAGCTCTTGTAGTTAACCCTGTTGTTCGAGAAAAGACTCACAAACCCCGTAAGTCGTACTTCTCGGCAAATTTTTTCTTGTCTGCAGCTTGTTACGGGTTTAAACTAATTAGTGTATTTATTTGATACACCATAGTTTGCTATTATAATTTACTGCCTTCATAATGATTATTAGAAGCGATAATTAAAAATGCATCACTTACTTCTCATATAATAAAACACAATAGCAGCCAATTAAATAATTAATATAAAAGTCCATTATTTTATTTGTTTATATTCCAAATCATTTCTTTCTATTTTTTCTATTACTTCTTCTTCTTATACCTTTTCTTCGGTTAGGCCTCTACTGACAAGCCTGTTTAGATCACCAACTAATTCTTCTTTTAGTTAAGGTCTGTTTCAGTAGTGACAAATATTTATCTGGTCATTCTGCTTTTGGGTTAGCAACTTGTAGCATGTGCTATTATTTTCGTCCTCTACTTCGGATTTTTGCACTCAACAAAGCAAATGAATCATCTCTCTAAGGAAAGAAATTATATTCAGAAGTCTGAAATCACATTCTGTGGATTATTAAATTTATTTCCTTACCTATTTACATTATCTTAAAGGCCAACCAACACCACGTGGCCACCTTATCTTGGGCTGGTATTTGTTACCTAAAAAATTGGTTATATACTGTTTTACATTGGACTAAATTAATCTAAGATAGACCTGCTTACCTAATCGCTTAATCGCTGCTACTGCATTGGTTTCATAAGGTACATTCACCTCAGGGTATATGTTATCACCACCATTCTGCATGGACCACTGGGACATAAGTAAGACCGTTCCTATTTAACTTCGCTCTTCATTTTTCGCACTTTATTCTACACTCTTCTTCACTTTTCGGTTACCTACCTTGAGGCTTTGGGCTTTGCTTTATTACCAAGGAAGTACCACTATTGTGCTCCGAACGCTTTGCATGTTACATACTATTATTTTATTTTCTATAATAAAAAAGGCTGCTATTCTTAATTAGATGGATGTGTATCATTGATAAAAGCTGTAAACGATTGGTACCAATTGGAAGAATAATAATAATATTGTGCATGAATTTTAAGGCATTTCTTTATATTTAAGTTATCACTAATTGCTTTAAATTGCTTTAATTGCTGTAAATTCACAGTAACCAAAATTAAACCAACACAGTTTCCTGGATACTGCTTATTATTGTTATTCCACGACCCTCTCTCCGACGTTAATTTAAAGTTCAGAACTAGTCGAGGTACAACTGTTAGGAGCAATAATACACTCAGCACAACCTCCTAACAAGCTATCCTAACTTCGTCACTTGAAGATCGTATGCTGTTGCGTTCTAAATTGGCGAAAACGGCTAAGAAAAAAATTACACAAGACAGCTAACAAAATTTTGAAAAATTACATTAATATATAGAAAAACTCTGAATGGACACCAGAAACGAAATCAAAATACCAAGAACCCAAGGACAAAGAATTAGAGTGACATGAAACCGAAAATACTAAATGGACACTAGAAAAAAAGCAAAATATCAAGTGCAGACAGACAAAGAATTCGAAAGACATGAAAATGAAAACCCTGAATGGGCACTTGAATCAGCATTAACAGAACGGCTCTTAGACAGATTTTTATAGACGAAAAATTCATACCTGGCTCCTTAGAGTTGCCAACTACTTTTTGAAGGTAGGATTACAAACACTAAGAGACAAGCATTTCCTCTCGTAAGTGTACTTGCAGTGTTTTTGAGATATGAAACTAAAGTCTATAGGCAATGCAACGGGGGATTGGAAGGCAAGGGTAAAAAAAGATTTCCATTGAGAAATCGGCAATGATAATTTGTGAAGAAAAGACCATGAATAGAAATTGACTCAAAACGATAGACTTTTGTAAGAAAAGAAAACAAAATACCAAGAACCTGAGGACAAAGAATTCGAACGATATAAAAACAAAAATAATGAATGGACATCATAAAAAACAAAATACTAAGGACAGACGGACAAAAAATTCAAAGACATGAAAACGAAAACACTGAATGGACACCAGAAAAGAAAGCAAAATATTAAGAATAATATAAGGAACGTTCTTACGAGTATCTCCCAAAGATTCCGCAGAAGAATTCCTAGGTGCCATGGTGATAAAACATCCATCTACTACGACGTTTCCTAGTACAGGTTATGATAACGATACGGCCATAGCAGCTAAGGGGACAAACATAAAATTTCTGCGTGGATACATAAACTTCAATAAAGTTTCGTTCGATTCCTGTTGTTGACTCATAACACTTCGGAGCATCAGGGCCTAATGTTACCAGCTATTGTAGTTTATCCACCGTTGTTTGACTTACAAACCCCGTAAGTTGTACTTCTCGCCAAATTGTACCTCGGCACCTCGTCAATTAAAGATCGTTTGCTGTTGTCTTCTAAGTTGGTAACGCTCAGAGAAAACTGGTTTTAGAAAATCGCTTTTTCAAAATCTGCAAAAAAAATTTATTATTAACACAATTCTAATGAATTACAATATTATAATATGGATTTTTTTTATTGATAAATTGATGAATTTTAATATGGGAACATGAATCCTTAAATAGCGTAGTTACTAAGATACAGGGACATAATATATATCAATTTAATAAAAAAATATATAAAAAATAAATTTAAGAAATGGTAATAAAAATAAAAGTATAACTAGTAATCATAATGCAATGCAATGCCCTCATTGATTAATTAATAAACTAAATTTTAAGAATGCGTCCTTATTTCCAATGAATCAGTATTGTAAATGTTTACAGCATTGTAAGTAAAACAATGGTGAAACAATGAATCTGGGGAGTCTTAGAGTGTTTGGATATCTTAAGTTTACTGTATGTACATCTCCTTGATATAGCAATTTGTCCTTTAAATACGCAGGTTGAGAAGTCAACAAAATGCGAATGAAGATTAAAGCAGACATTTGTAATTTAAATAAATTTTCTATTTTGAGCCATTCTAATTGTTTTATTTTAGATGAAACTCTATCGTACTTTTTTAATCTAAAAATGAATCTGCAACATGAATATTGGATTTTTTCTAACCTATATTTCGAAAATTGATCTAAACAAGAATAAAATAAAACCAAGCCATAATTTAAAATCGATAAAACTAAACTCTCACAAAGACGTTTCCGTAAGGGAAAACTGAAAATTTCTCGGTTCCTGTATAATTGACGAATAACTAAATAAGATTTCTTTACCAACAATGAAATATGCTCTTCAGAACGTAACTTGCAATCAAAGATAATGCCAAAGACTTTTGGCGCTACTAACAACTTTCAAAGGTTGGTTTTCAATGACCAGTTTAATATTTTTTAAGCAACTTGCATTAGCAGTTTTTGCAGAGCACTTATTACCATTTAGTTTTAGATTGTGAGCTTTAGAATACTTGGCCACTTCGTTTAAGTATCTGTTTATGTAGTCAGAAATACAAGTGAAGTTTTTTTAGATCAAATGAGCAGTATAGTTGAGTGTCATCAGCAAAAGTTTGAATTTTAATGTAATTTATAACCGAATTTATGTCGGCAGTGTAAATTAGAAAAAGTAAGGGACCCAGTACATAGCCTTGAGAAACTCCAGAGGTTACACATGAAAAATTTGATAAACTATTATCAAGAACTACTTTTTGATGTCGATTACTTAAGTTAAATTTAAAGAATCTCAAGGAAGTATCATCAATACCATAATACGTCGTATTGGTGGTGAAAAGACATTAATTGGAGAGAATGGGTAAATAAGTTTGTAACTTTTAGGTTAAAACAACTTTCAATTTAAATCTTAAGTTATTTATGTACTAAATATGATAAAAATTTGGTACAAACGAAAACACGTCCTTCATTTTAGGACTCATTTAAAAACAGAAGAAAAAGAAATGTATGTTGCTTAAAAATGCTTTACCACTGAAAGAGATATATGTATTTTCACCCAGCTTCTTTCAGTTTGTAGGATTTTAAGGTTATAATTACAAAATCGCTTATCTCTGTTCATCACTGTATTTTTCAGAGTTATTTTATTTATGTGATATAATTAACTCATTTTGCCTAAAAATGTGGCTTAGCTTTTTTCACTACCAATACGACGAATAGTTTAGTTTAGCGCACAATAAATAAGTCGTTAAGAGTATCAAATGCTTTCGAAAAGTCTAATTGTGTTAATGCTGTAGTCATCCATACATCAAGGGATTTTATTATGTGGTCACTGAAACTTAATAAAAGGGTAGTTAAACTAAATCTCTTTCTGAAGCCAGACTGAGTATTACCAATAATACCATTTGTAAAAATATACTCGTACACTTACTTACTAATAGTTTTTTCAAGAATTTTTGAGAAGTTTGGAAGAATACTTATAGAACATAGATCGCTAAAACTTTCAAGATTTCGAATTTTAGGTAAGGGTTTCACTAAAGCAAATTTCCAAATATCAGGGAAATAAACCTCAGAAAAGATGATGATACCAGTAGTTATAGTGAAGACAGACTTTAACGATCCACCCTTGTATAAATTAAAATTTGTAATAAAATCGTTGAGCAAATAAAAATTTACACTAATAAATAGATAAAAAATCCAGACACAATAATTAACATCTTATAAGAATCTTAAATGATACAAAATGGAAAACTAAGTATTTCCTGTTCGTGTTATGAATATTCAATAGAGTCGTTGATTTATCGATAACAAGCGGCGCAACGTAAAATTTCTTTGGCGATGATTTGATCTTCTACTCTGTGTGTAATTAAAAAACATTTTTATCGGCTCAGCTTTTTGATGTTAACGTTTTTAAAGAAGACAGACTTAAAAATGTATGGAACAAAAGAACAGTATTAAAAATATGATCTGTGGACAAGATAAAGCTTTATTCGCTATATATCTACGAGGGTTATTCGACAAGTTGTTAAAAACTCAGAGAGATTGTGTCACTAAATCAAATATAGTGACAATTTTTCTTTTTAGTCGAGTCAATGTGCATGCACTACAAGAGATACACAGTTTTACTACCTACTCTATTTTGAAGAACATAATTCTTTTGTTATTGTTGAAATATGATTTAGTATCATCACTATTATTGTGTGAATGCAGATTAAGTCAGATAGTTATATTTAGTTTTGTTAGTGGTATTACTGTACGTTTGACAGAATATTGACTTATGTCAGATGGTGACGTTCGTTGTTGGTGTTCGTTTGTTGTAAGACATAAATGAAAATATGTGTGTTGATTAAAATTGAAAGAAGTTAGAAAGTATTATTTAAACTATACCCAGCTAGCACAAAAATATCCCATCTACGTTAATAAGATGCAATTTTAGGCTCTTTAAGCTCGCATGCAATGTACTTTTAATGTAACACTAATATCCCTGTAACCGCCGAATGTCCGCAACGGCAAGACTTTTATAGCACGTCTAGCAGAGGTTACAAAGTGAAGTTCGAAAAACATCACACTAGCACTTTTACGGTACTTACACTGAAAGTTGCTCTGAAACGTTTTATAGATGTTATAATGTGAATTAGTTCTACAGCATTATACAGTGTGTCCACGGAAGGGCTTAACTATACTTGTGAAAATATTTATTTTAAATTAAAAAAGTAATTCTTCATCATTTATTTTGCTTGTTAAATAAATACGATTCACATTGAGAAATTATGAAAAATAACTTTTTTGTACAACTGTCAAAAAAACTTATTTCTGCATCTCTACTGATGCGTAAATGTTTACTTTTTTTCACCGTGAAAAAAAGTCGGAAAAATCCGCCAACAGTCGAACGGGCTATTTTTTTAAGACCATTTTAGACCGTCTGAAAAACACATTTCAAAATACCTTTTTTGTCTTGCAAACGCTTTAAAATATTTTTTTTCTACCTTAAAACTTTAAAATGTGTCCTCTAATTTCGATGTTGAAAAAATTTGAACTACATAATTTTGATTAATTTCTTGTTATAGAAACTGCTAAATAATAATACTAGACCATCCATAAAGCAATAAACCATTCCAAATTTTTTCGTAAAGTTTATTTTCTTAATTTGCGACCAGGTTAAAGTTCGCCAAAATGATATAATTTTCATGAACCCAATGACAATTGACAGTGTGACATGTGTCTAAAAGAAATACAATGTTGCCATATCAATTATTACATAGCAATGGTCATTTTTACCTATGCCCTGTGTTGTACCAGGCCAACCAATTGACTTCAGTATAAAAAAAAACGATTTAAAAAATACCCATATCAAGATCATCTTCCTCACTCTCATCGACAAAATACTCTTCGACGTCAATATTGATATTGGCAATTTCAGAAATTAATACGCCTTCTAGGCGGAAAATATGCAAAACCTGAAAGCAAGTAACCATTTATCTATGGCCGTCTGTTTACGCTATGTTCATGTTGTGTTGAAGATTGGATTTCACTTTAGTTTGCTTTTTAGAGTGTTAAGTCGTTTTCATTAGTTTGTTTTTAAATATTTTGTGTTTTTTTTTAAGTTTTGTTAGTGAAATGTTGCTGAAAACACTATCCTCGTCATCTGGGAAACCGAAAACAAGGACTAGACATAATACAGATTGTAGTGTTTATGGCTGTCATTCTAGGAAAGGTGCCAACAGAAATGTACATTTGTATTGTTGGGTTATGGTTAAGATAGTAACTCTTTTAGAACAAGAGGAAAAACTTGATAAAAGAAAGGCCTGGGAGCGGGTTTTATTAATGGGAAAACCTGTAACAGAAAATATGCGGGTGTGTTCAAAGCATTTCATAAAGGAAGAGTATTGTTCAAAAGGTAAATATATAATATAGACATAATACAAACCAAGGTATTTATTACTAATTTTGAATTGTTTTTTATAAATCGTGTAGGTACTTATACTTAATATGTTTTATACATCTAACCTTGTATTACAAAAAACTAGGAAATTCGTTTTGGACAAAATCATTATTCTTAAATTTAACCTTAGTTTTTAACAAAGGTAACATTATAAATTTTTTTTTTTTTAACACTTTATTATACAAAAAATTTTACAGTATTGTACACTAAAATTAACTAAAAGAATATCTAAAATAAAACTAATAATTAATTATGTTCTTTTTAGATGTAAATTATAACAGCCAAATTTAAAAAGTATGCTGTTTCATCGCTAAATTTGGCCAAGAGAAAGGTTTATCTTGAAGAAAGTGCTGGGAGCTCTCAGGATCGTGGGCAAAGTAGTGTAAAGAGGCAAAAAATTAATGACGCTATGAATGAAAGTGTTAGTGATTCACAAAATATTGGTGATGTACCTCTGTGTGATCATGAGGAGGTTTTAAACATTGAAATGGTACCACTACCGTATGAAAAGCTGATGCTTGAACAAAAGGTAGCTTTACAAAGTTTGTTAGCTTTAGGTGAAGAGCCAAAACAAAAGTTTGTTGATAAAAATATGCAAATATCAAGTGGGGATCTTCACATAACATTTACATCAACCATAAAAGAAAATAAGCATTTAAACACTTTTACTGGCATACCTTCTTTTAAACTTTTAAATGCTTGTACAATAAAAGTATTCCGATACAAAGCAACGAAAATTATCAGTAAATGGCATAATTATTTTTGTTTTTATGAAACTAAAAATGACTTCAAAATTTAACTTTTTTTCTTTTTTTATTTCAAACATCGCCTTCTTCATGTAAAGTGGTTTTTGTTGACTATGTGGATAACCTATCAAACATTTTGAAATCGAGCATTTACTGGCCAACATATGAAGAATGCCATGGTTTTCATCTTCCTGGCATAAACCTTCTTTATTTTTAACTTTATCCTTGTAGCATAACGTTTCTAGAAGTGGCATTACTTCGTACTGTTCCTGAACAGTTTTTTTATGTGTCCAGTAGCATTTTACATCCGTATTAAATAGTTGTTCCAAAGTAGTAACACTAGATCTAAAAATATACAAATATATTTTAAATGAATTTAAAATGAACTCCGAATCAAATCTCAGTATATTATATTATGTTTTAGGTACAATCTATTAATAATTACCCGGTACACTTGAATAAAACTGCATGTTTACAAGTTCCAGATAAACCGGCCTTACAGGTGCATGTAAACTCGCTGATCCCCAGAATATTATTTTTTTTTAAAATAAATTTCCCATTTATTTCATGAGGGTTGCTTTTGATTGCACTGGTTTGTAGGCACAGAGCTAATATTTTAACATATTCCTCATTTTTGGATGTTGTGCCAATTAAAATTATGTGGTTTGCATTTAGTAACTGCTCACCTTCTGTAATGCATCTACTCTCTGCATTAGCACTAAGATATCCAAAAATTGAAGCTAAAGTGAGGAAAAATTCACGTTCGTCACTTATTTTTATAGAATAAAATAAATTTAAAACACGATCTCTTCTAACAAAAACTTCAAACAAAGTGTAACTAATAACATTATGAGATCGCTTTAAAGTCCAAAAATACATAGGTAAGTACATTTTAATAGCCAAGGCAGGTAGAAATACCAGAAAATAATATAACGTAAACAACAGGATTACTCACTTTCCTCCATGTTTGTTTACATACGGAAGCGCCTTCATCGGTAATCGAAATTACAAATACAATAAGAAGACGAAGCAACGACTTCTTGGAGGGTAGCGGTCATAGAAAAATAAAAATAGAAGGTTTGAATAAATGGCGGGACTTGTTTCCTTGTTGGTAGTTGAATCGTAAGCGCTTAGCGCGCTACTAACACTAAAGTCAAACCCGTTTTACACCCATAAAAAAATATGTTTTTAAAAATAATGACTTACCCCTTTAAATATCACTTTAAATATCACTTTAATATAATGTGTGATCAAATACAGGGATAATCGTTAATAAATATAAAGATAAAGCTGAATTGAAATATTATGAGATAGTGTAAATCTGGCTTTGAAAATAAATTAGGTTATGTTGCCATAAATATGTCACCATAATATTTTTATTTTCAAATGTGATATTTGTGTAGAATCGATAAATAATAGCATTTCTGTTTTTATTTTGTCTATAATTATCAATAATTCGTCAATTTAAATAAACATATATAAGAAATCAATTTAATTACGAGTATTAAGGCATCGAAAATAAAAGAATAGGTGGTCCTGAGGTTAGCATTCTTGCCTTCCAAACGGAAGACTTTTCTTCTTTTTTTGTTTTTCGTTTATTTTATTTTAAAAATTATTAAAAGTAATAAATTATTTTAAAATTACTTATTTTGTCCTAATAACCTAAAATATTTTTTTACTCAAGTGGATTGTCCACATCGCACATCTTCGTGCGATATGGCCATCATATCCACTCTTGTTACACAAGCTACTATTATTTATGCTATAATGTATCATAAATTCATGACAATTTATTAGAAGAGGATAAATTATATTTTTAAATAAAAAGATTTGAATTTTCTAGATATTGAATAAAAAAGATATCGACCTACTTGTTTAACTATTATTAAAGGAAATGATATTCAAATTAAAAAATATGCTCAAGTTTATATTGTTGCACTTATTTTTAGATAAGTTTGTCTTACTTTGTTGTTTTAAGTAAAACAACCAATGTTTGTATTGAAATTTCTTTAAATTTTACAAATTTTATGCTTGATTATGGATTTCCAAGTTAGGTAAGCAGATTTTATAAAAAATAATTAATGTTTTATAGCAAGATACTCGTTGCTGTATACTAGAGAACATCTCAACTTTTCTTCTGGGTTTGTACTTGAACTGATGGTTAGATTTCCAGATACATTCAAGCCTGTTGAATGAACTGCTTGAATTTGATGTTTTTTTTATAAAGACGTACCATGTACTTAGACTATAGATTTACTTTTTTATAAAATTTCAAGTGTTATATCATTTGTAGTATTTACTTTTGCTTCAAAAATATCTAGATTGTCATCGGGTACAAAGGAAACCTAAAATATAATATTTTTGAAATGTATTTTTAGTTGGATTAAGTATATTATTACCCAGAAGTTTTTTTCTTTGTTTTTATTGTAATCTGAAGCAAAGACAATGGTTTTAAAAATAGTTTTCTATTTTATAGAAGACCCTTACCAAATCTACTCAAATGTATAAATAATAATTATTTATAAAATAAATTCTCTAAGTCAAAAAACAACCACCAAAAACATGACAAATGAAAAGAAAAAGTGACAAGTGACAATTGACATAACTATAAACGATCCTTATTCAGATTGTGACGTTCATAGTACTAATCGTGTATATTTTTTTAAGCAAATTACTTTATTATGTTGTGTTAACATAACAGGTAGGTTAACTAAATAAGTAACAAATAGAAGTTTTGCGAGGTTTTAATTTCCCTCAACAACTTCTCGTGAACGTTGCATCTACGTTGTATAGTAATATTATTACGTTCCCTTAAAGCAACATCGCCAAAAGGCTTGGCAACGTTTAGTGCTAGCTGGGTATACCATATAAATTAACATCATAGCAGAGGTCTGTGGTTAGAAAATAGACGAAAAGTTAAAGGATTATTAAGAATAAGAAAGATTACTGAAGAAACGTTACAATACAAAGAGAAAACCGAAATACCGCCGAAAAGAAGGAAGTTTTTATTTTACAAATGTACAATATGATAAATGAAAGTTCAGATTCAACTTATTCTTGGAAATGAAAAACTGCAATGAAATTATTAAATATGATGCAAGACCCGCTGGAATAAATTGAAAGTCAGGGCTAAAAATTACACAACTCGAATTAATAATACCTATCTGAAGAGTCGGCAAGAGAAATGATAAAAAGCTAGATGAAACTTACCTGGTGAAAAATGGTGCAGTCAAGTTATTAAATAAAAGAAAATTGTTGGACTTAAAGAGGAAGATATCACGAATTGGTGCGTACGTGATGTTTCTTAGGTTTTTGCAGCAAATATAGTTAGCTTGTACCGCATCTGCGGCGAAATAAGATTGTTATATGTAGGATAGATAATACACATTTCTTAAATGCATGGGTAGAGAGAGATGCGATTGTTATTTGTAGGATAGATAATATGCATTTTTTGAATGAGTGAGTTTCTTACAAATGAGTTGAACAGAGGCGGTTTGCAAAATGTTATGTTTAAATTTATGATTATGTACTGAAATTTAAACAATGTTACAATAATGATAGTGACATTGGAAGCGAAACTGAATAATATGCAAACTTATAAATATTCGAATTAACCTTCATGCAGGCGCATGTATCTCTCAGATACATAGTAATTTTCTTTTCTTTTGTACTACTGCGTTTAAAGAGCAAGACCTTTCCGCTCCTACCTACCTTCCTGGTTTCAGTGGTACTATCTATATTATGTTATGTTGAGAATGGGGTGTTAATACACTGCGACCTAAAAGATCTATTGTGCCCCCTTCTGTCGCCAATGCACTAAGGAAATATCTCAATGCCTATAACGACCCTTCCAATCCTATTTTCTCAAGGAAGTGTAGGATTTGAAGTGGCTTCAAGTTAGGTAAATCTCCCTCTTCTATTTGATATCCTCCTAGATATAGTGCCCTTGGATTCTGGAGTGCTACACATTCAGTTAGGATGTGAATGGAGGTGTCGTCCTCCTCCTCACAGAATCTGCACTCACTATCCTCTACTACTCTCAGTTTACTTAGGTGTCCTTTTAGTCGGCAATGCCCGATAAGGATCCCTGTTACAATACGTAGCCTGTTCTTGCTCAGGCAGATGCAGGCTTCCGATCTTTTCTGGTTATATTTACCCAGAAGTATCTTGGCCTGTCTCATCCCCAAGAGATTGTTTCAATTATCGGTTCTTCTACTGCCCAATTTTTTTTTTAACTCTCCTTATATTAAATTACTGCTGATACCGCAGAACGGATCAGGGCTTACAAAGGGTGTTTGAGCCTCTTTCCTTGCAAGTCTATTTGCAATCTCGTTACCCTGCACCTCGTTATGTCCCAGGACCCAAGTGAGAGTAACTCTATTTTTCTCGCCTAGCTCATTCAATTGTTCTAGGCATCTCCAGACCATTTTTGAGCTGATTACGTAAGAGCTCAGCACTTTGATGGCTTCTTGACTATCGGACATGATGATAATCTCTTGTCTATGATAGTTTCTCTCGATGGTAAACTGGATATACTTCTCGATGTCATGAATTTCCGCCTGGAAGTTGCTTGGATATTTTCCCAAGCTTTCGGAGTGCTTGGTTCTCGGCCCATACACTCCTATTCCAGTTCCTTTTATGGTTTTATGGTCCGTATACCACTGAATGGTACGTCTTTCAGTTGCAAGCGCGATGGATTCTTGGCTCCATTCTTTCTTGCAGCCCAGCTCTGTGGTTTTGAAGTTTTTCATAAAACTGTACTTCTTTAGCATTTCATCCTGGGGTATGTCCCAGGTATCTTTAGTCCTGAAGCAAGTATACTTTCGTCTGATTACCCCGTCCCTGATCATTCTATGTCGTGCCCTTTTTTCCACATTCTCTATCATCAAATGTAGAGGGCTGAGGTTTAATATCACCTCCATTGCGGCCGTAGGACAGGTTCTCATTGCACCAGTAATACAAACACAGGATAGTCTTTGTACTTTTGATATATTAGCTCTCGTAGTAGCTAAACTAGTTCTGTTACTTCAGGATATAGCCTCGTAAGTGATGATTGGTTTCACTATTGCAGGGTACATCCATCGCAGTATGTTTGGGTTACATCCCCATCGTTTACCTGTACTGTTTCTGCACACCATTAGAACTTTTGTGGCCTTATTTACTAATTCCTTCTCATGTGTGTTCCAGAGAAGTTTGTTGTCCAGGGTTAGGCCTAGATATTTGACTTCATTTTTCCATTCTATATCTATTCCGTTTAATTTAACGGTTTTGAGATTAAGTTTTCTTTTCCTTTAAAAGGCTACTAGTGTTGTTTTTGTAGGGTTTATACTAAGTCATACTTCACGGCACCATCTTTTGGTATGTTCTAGTCCTCGTTGGACTATATCACACAGGATATTACTAAACTTGCCACTAGCACATATGACTATGTCGTCGGCATAACCTTGACAGGGTATGCCGAGGTCAGTCAATCTGCATAGAAGTTCGTCTCCACATTAGTGGGGATAGAACTCCTCCTTAAGAACATCCTCTGGTTGTGCAGATGGAGATGTTGTCCTGCCCTATCTGTGTCTCTGCAGTTCTCGTAGATAACAGCTGAGCCATCCATCTGGATGTGATGTGGTACTATCTAACAGTGTGCCATGTGACTTCCAAGTGGTCAGCCGTTTTGAGATATTGATATTTTTTATCTCACAGTTACACACGACAGTTTATGTAAGTTTTTTTTTTTAATTCATATTTTTTTAGTTCATTTACGGTTTTTGAATGCTTGCTGCTAATGTATAAATATGTTTGTAATATATTTTTATTTTATCATTCTATATGATAAAATATAATGTATCTGAGAGATACATGCGCCTATGATGTTGTATTTATGTATTAATTTTTTTGTAGGCATTAAAATGGCATCAGAAAAAACAAATACGACCTAAATAACGAAAATATTTGTGAAGAGTTGAGAAATCTACTGGTAATGATGTTTAATTTATTTTATACCAAAATATGGTAATGCATATATGAGATACATGAGTGCCTGTTCATGTAACTTTGTGAGCGCGCCTGCCGGGAGGTTAAATTAAGTACATTTCTGGAATTCACTGTTTCATTTCCATCTTTACTGCATTCCATTTTGTTTTTTGAACAATATCTTATTTTATTAATCAATAATTCTAAAAACTGTATTAAAATATAATAAACACATAATATAGCATAAAATTTATTCATTAATAAATAACGCAAAACCATAAAAGCGTTTATTTAATATTTAAAAAAGTTTTTACACTTACGGTGAACCCTGTTCTTGTCAATTTAATATTACTTATAAAACAAACTGTTGTTAATTATTGTTGATGGAAAATATACGAAAAAGCGTTGTTTCTTTTACAGAACCAATTATCAATAATAAAAATGCCCTGTTAATATTGTCATTTTAATACGAAGGTGCTAAAAAAGGGTCGAAAACGATGATGATAATAAAGATGTTTTAAACGCATCATATACGGTAAATAGCTGGTTTCATGTTTACCAATCCAGCTGCATAACAACGCCGTTATTTTCTAACAAGTTTCTCCTTAACTCGAAAGTGGCCGAGTCGTCCATGATATCGAGGTAATTATTTCATTAAAATAAAATCGGCAGGAACTCTTTTACAATTTACAATTACAACAAAAGAAAAGAAACCTGCTATTAGTGCGTTTAGTTTGTAATTACCTGTTTTGTAGATATTTATTGCAGGCACCTATAAAAATACGTAGGTCGCACTAAAAGTTTTTTGCATTCATTTTTTAAATATTGTTGTATTTCAATAATTTTTTGAATTTAAGTACATAAAGTTCCTAATTATAAACGGTGCTATTTAATATATTTGATACCTCTCAGGAAAATCATGCGTTAGATACATAATATTTTTAATATTTTTGTCAACAAATAAACTAGAGCTATTGACATTAATAAATATTCATCTGGTAGCTATTTTGAATTTTGAGAACATAGCCATTGACCTCTATTCATCGTGGATTTTGGATCATTCAACGCCACTCATTACTCAAACTTAATTCCATTACTATTAACAGACACAACAGAGACGTGTAACTTAATAGGAAAAATTGTTCGGTGGTCCATTTAAATTACATACACTATTGGACAAAAGTGAAGTAACTTTTATGATAAAATCAAATATTTTATTATTTAAAATAACACGATCAACCGTGAGAATCAAAATTTATGTAGTTTAAGTGGTCATAATAGGCTGCTATGATAGGTGAAATGGGATTGTTTGCAAATGTCAAATAAGTTAGTATGTAATAATTTATTTCAACAATACCCTTTATTATCGCGACAAAAGTATAACAACTTTTATGAAAAAATTTTGTATTTCATTTAACAACTGAAAAATCACAAATATGGTTGAAGGGTTAAAACAAAATAAGAACAAATTCTTAATAATTAATAGGATATCCATTATTAGATATAACTTTTTGGCAACGGCGCGGCATTGATGAAATTAAGTTTTGGATAGTAATATCCGGCATATTAATCCAAACTTCATTAATTTTATCAATTAAGGACTCTTTATTTGGGAATCTTGTAGTCCGAATACGACGTTCACCCTCTTCCCAAAGGTTCTCAATGGGGTTGAGGTCTGGTGATTGGGCCGGCCACCTAAGAACCTGGACATTGTTCTCCTGAAACCATTCCTGAACAAGGCGAGACGAATGTTTCGGATCGTTGTCCTGTTGGAATATAAATTGCAAAGGCATCTCCCGCTGAGCATAGGGAAACATAACGTTTTGGAGTATGTCTCTGTAGACGAAGCGATCCATAATTCCGTCTATAAAATGTAGTGGGCCTACTCTGCTCCACGAAAAACAACCCCATACAAATACACTACCTTGTCCGTGCTTTATTGTTGGCGTAACATACTTTGGGTGAAATCTCATATTAACCGGACGCCTGACACGCTTCATTCCATCAGAATTAAAAATTTTATAACGACTTTCGTCGCCAAGCAATACTTTTCCCCAATCTTCCACTGTCCAGTTCATATGTTGTTGCTCAAATTCAAGTCTGGCACGGCGATTTCTTTCAGAAACCAACGGTTTCTTGGCAGGACGTCTGCTGTAAAGTTTCGCCTCAACTAATCGTCGTTGAACAGTCCTCGCACTGACTTCCAGTTCGGGAATTTCAGCATTTATCCTTGGTCCTGACAACCACGGATCTCTTTGAGAAATTCTTTTGATTCTCCTATCCATCCAAAATGTAGTTTTCCTGGGCCTTCCTGATTTCGGCATTTTTTCTACATGTCCTCTTTCATTATAACGTTAAATTATTTTTGAGACACTATATTTGGGCAAGTCGAACTGTTTGGAAATCGCAATCTTACTCTTCCCTTCTAAAAAGGCGTTTACGATCATTTCTTGTACCTCCGTACAGATTCGTTTTCCTTTTGGCATATTTAATTCTGTAAATATTAGAGCTGTTCAGCTTAATTGAATTGAAAAACGTAATTTTAGAACTTTACCTGTATCATAAACCCTTTTCCTGTAAACCAAATCAAAGAGTTGCTATACTTTTGTCGCGATAATAAAAGGTCTAGTTGAAATAAATTATTACATACTAACTTATTTGACATTTGCAAACAATCCCATGTCACATATGACTGCAGCCTACTATGACCACTTAAATTAAATTATTTTTAATTTCCATGGTTGCTCATTTTATTTTAAATAATTAAATATTTTATTTTACTATAAAAGTTGCTTCACTTTTGTCCAATAGTGTATATGACTTTCTTTCTCTTTTACAATGATCTTTACATATATTTATCTCCCTCTAATAAAACTAACACCAATCTATGAGGTCGCTGATGTTGCTGGTATCGATTAAAACTGACAACTGACAATGTTATGAATGTTGTTATGAACGTGTGCACAACAGATACACAAACAAATGAAATAACAGGGGTAAGCCTTTAGCAATGTCCTGTTTAAATGATCATAGTATGTCTTCCTTCATTCCCTTTTAGAAGGCATGGAATATAAATCTATTGATCTTGATGACCCTAAGAGGAGTTAGCAGGGGGTGTACAGAATGGGTCTAGTAGGTTTCGATCCAGTTAACAGGATGGCAACTTACTCGACTCGGGCCTTATACATTTGTGTTGAGTGCATGTGTTTGTTTGTTTCGTTTCCATGGTTTCTATTAAAATAAACAATCATAACATATCGATACCTTTTTGTCAGACTAACGTAAGCGACATTGGTGTAAATGGCACTTATGATAGTCTGGCAAAAAGGTATCGATATACTCTATACTTTATAAAATATTTGTTACATTAGTTATTAAATATATTATGAATATATAACAACTGTTACTTTCTTTGTAATTTGTCACAAAATGAAACGAGGTACTTTCTAAACGAAGCAATTGTAGTTTGTTTTTCTGTACCTTACAAAAATATAATTTATAGAAAAAGAGTTTGGTGTATTATTTTTCCAAGTTTAAATATTTAATAATCAATAGAATTTTCAAGTTTTTTTAGCAAAATTTACAAGAGTAATAAAAACTATGTTCACTGCTTATATTATACTGATTAAAACTTCCTTTATTAAAATGATTATTTATATGATAAAAGATTTGATATTATTGGAAGCTTTTATATTTTTTAATATACAGTGAAACAATAGTTTTTGTTTATCCTGTAAATTTGCATAGAAAAACTATTTATTTCTGAATCCATGTTTGAATTTCCCGCCCTAAAACATTTTTAATTTTCCCGCTATTTACTAGTGGCGCCATCGTAGACTGGTTGTGGTTACAATCGCCCAAATAACTTTTACCGAACAAAAAAAAAATACATTGAATTTCACGTCTCGCTGGATTGTCTCAGCTATTAAGAAGAACTATCTCATGTCTTTCAAAGCATACGATTCAAAAGTTAATGTTACTTTCAAGGAGTTTTTTTACCAAAGATTTAAAGATGTGGTTTTGGCTTTGGCTATGGGTTTTAGACTATTTAACAATTTTAACATTATTAATACCACTCTCCTTATAATTTACCCCCTTACGAGTGAATTTAAATCCCAGAAGCCTACTTACCGAATACTATTATTGTTATTTGCTTTGGAGCTCCTGGGCGACTTAGGTAGGTATAGATGATTGATGACAGGGGCGGCTCGTGCCTTAACACACAGGTGGTGCCAGGCTAGTGCCGCAGGTGCCCCATTGGAGCCAAAACATTTTTGGGTGCTATGTCCAAATTTTAATCGCACTAAAATAAATCCTGTTACATTTTAAATACATATGTCCTAGCGAATTGTTCCACTATTCCTGAGATTTTTTAACATTAACTCTATCATTAACATACGCTTATCTCAACCAATTTTCTGCATGTTCTGATGGTTATTTTTGTAACACCGCAAAAGAGTCTGGGCCAATAGAGCCGTTGAGCCTCCTCTACGGGCTAGTAAATTTGCCTCTTGTTTGCCATTATTTCCTCTGTGGCCTAGCACCCAAGCTATAGTCTAGAATAAAAAGGAATGCAGTAATTAAATTTACTAAACGTAATACAGGTTCAAGAGGGATACATTTTATTTATACCTTATCTTTCCATGCTTATTTGTAGTTAAAATGAAAATTTTAATACATCTGATCGGCATAATAAAAGTGGTCTTTAGGTTTAATCATGTTTCCATGATTTTTACTGTAATAAAAATTCTTTTGACATATAAGTCAGACTTTATTTATTTATAGCCGCGTCGTATGTATTTTAATTGATTTTGAATTTTGTATTAGTATATATTATAATTTTATAGTTTTTTGCTCCGTGCGTGACAGCAGCGCCAATTCATTTATGTACTAATGGACTATTTTTGCATATACTGACAATATAATTTTTATATTCAATAAAAATCATTAATAAAATATAGACAGGCAACGGGAAAAGTATAGGAAGTATAAAAAGTTGCCTAAGTCTAATAAGTTGTCTTAACCTATTCTGTCAAAATAAAAAAATACCATTAAATAATAGCGTGAAGTTAAAATGTATAAACAGAAGGATTGTTATTTATATTTTCATTTTTGTTCGAAAGAAAACAGAATGAATGATTAAAACTGGTTTCCTATCAGTAAGTTACAAAATTGCATTCCGGCCACATACAATAATTTAAGTCGGAAATCTAATTCTTGCTGAACATTTAAGACTAAATGAATGTTGAATAACATCGTTAAATGATAATTTATTGTTTATTTAAAATATTTTAAATTTCTGATGTCTACTATTTCCAGTATTACTATTATTCCAAAAATGAAGATAATTTTTCTTCTTATTGTACACTTATCCATTTATTTCTTTGATTTAATTTCCACTTTGCTACTAAAAATTTTTATAATTTACATTTTTTTTGCTAGTATTTTTACAATTTTCAACACAGCAACACCGGTTGCTTATTGTATTGTTTTTTGAAAAAAAAAAAGTAAAAAAAAAAAATACAAAATATCACCGTAAAATGCACGAATTATCTGCAGCTAGCGCTAGTATCGCTTTTGCTTTCCCTACCATGACTTCGCACTGAGCAAATATAAAAATGGCAAGTGCATTAGAAAATATTGCAAGCACAAGTATGGTTAAACGACCTTCTTTAGAGGAAATATCGTACTTAACACGTTCGCGGACAATTTTGAAAAGTATGTTGTGTCTAAAATGTCATGTCATTCTTTTTATTAAGCTGTTTTGTGTAGTAAATCCGTTTTATGAGGCTAAAATATTTTTAGGGTTATTTTAAAATAAAAACAATCATTTTTGTGAATTATTTCATTGACAGTTATAACTGTCATTTGCATTTGCAATGTCTAAATATATCCATTTAAAAATTACGGTTATAACCGTTTATGAAAACTAGAAGGAAAATTTGGTTGGAATGCAAGCATATAAAAAAACTAAGAAATATAAATTCAAATAGTTACAGAAACTTATCTAAACCGATTAACAAAAACTAGATAGTACAATTATATTTGTCAGCACTATTTTCATAATGTGGAACGGTAGAAATGTAGAAATGTCTCCTTAGAGTGAATTTTTTTGTAAATATAATATGAATTCCAAACTGAAACGTCCACCAGATGGAAAATGACTTTCTGATACCATCGAATTGTTTTACGAGGCGAAGAAAAATATTGAACCATTTGATTACAACGGTCTACTCCCAGCATATTTTCGTTGTAGCCAGCAATTGATCTGGGCTTTATTTTCTGTTGGCCAAATTTGTTACGAACCTCTATTAGTTCAGGATTGTTTGCAGTTGATATAAAAAGTACCTCTTTCTTATCTTTCCATTTTGAGACATATGCATCTCCAGATTTGCTCTCCTTTTTTAGGCTTAGAATCAACTACTGCCTTTGGATTGCCTTTTCTGTTTTTACGAAGCATTCTAAGTGTGTGCGTCTTAAAATTTTTATTTTTTTGTAAATTATACAACTTTTTTCATTCAAAATTTAATCTAGGAAGTATGTATATTCCATTTTATAAGCTGTGACTTTATTTATATTATAGAAACTTGGTTTATAAATTACGGCTATGGAATAAAACGTTATATATATTCAGACTATAAAGTTAGTCTGTTTTGACTACCCAGATCTGTTAGGGCTTCCAAACAGTCACATACAAGCTTTAAATGTACCTGCATGGAACTACGTACCTTTAATTATCTAATTATATCAAAATGATTTTTTCATTTACCTACCTTATGTCTTATTAACTCTATTGCGCAGTGATGCCTCTATTTGCTTATAACACTTAGTTTCTTAAGTTATTTGTCTGTTACTGTCTTTTTTTACCATTGTAAATTTGTACTTTTATTACATGCCTGACGATGAACAAATTTTACGGCAACTAGTTGCTCTTAAAATTTGAATATATTTGTGGTGAAGACTGAGTTTTATTTTCCTTTCACAAATACTTATTTCTTTATCTAGGTAGAGAATTAACCGATAGTGTATAGAGGTATTTGAAGATTTGAGAACAAGCTTGAAACGGCGTCTGGCCCGAATTAGCACATCAATTTGTTGTCTAGGAATCTTGACAGTCAATGTCGTCAATATCTTGTAAGGGCATTTGTGTACAGAACAAAGAAATTTGGATTCGTATCACGGCGACGACAGGCTTTTTTCAAATCTCCAAGTATTTTTTTTTTCACCTTTGGGGTTCGGGGATGGTTTGTATAATTCGTAGAGAGATTTTTGAGATTTGTTTCCGAATTTTCAAATTATTTAGAGAATTAATAGATTTACTGCCGAGGCTAGCATTTTATTGCCAAGGCAAACCTGAGGCAATAAAACTAGCCACAGCACTCTGCCATATTAAATATATGTTTTTGCATAAAATTTTCGTCTATAGACATATTTGATTACTTTCTCTGGTTATAGATATTTAAATTACAGATTTTATTAAAAAATTACAAATATTATGTTTTATCAATATCTCCTGTATGGTTTTCTAGCCAACTGAATTACGCCATCCACATCTACATCTTATTTACACAAAATATAACTATCTAAAATCAACAAACTATCATGTAGACTCGTGCTGTTAAAAATACCCACTTAATATCTCATGCTACATAGGTAGGTACTACTTGAAATTACCAATATTTTAAGTACGCTCTTCAATCTTTACCAGTGCATGTTTTGCTTAAATTTGAATAAAGATGACATCTATTGCCAGACATTAAAGAGTTTGTTCATAAATATTTATAAACTGCTGCGTATCTATAGTATGTATGTGTTACTTGCTACTGCAAATAAAGTTTAAACGTTTTTTTTTGTTTTCAAATGAGTGCTTCGATGACAGTTACGTTTTGTTTGTTATAAATTATAGGTCTTTTGTTTTTAACGTGCTACTTGGAATAGTCCCTCTTTAACATTTGAATGTTTCAAATGTTGGGAAATCCTAAATGATGCTTTAATTTGCCAGTTCTTTTAGAGTTTCACATATATATGGGTTTAAGATTTGAATCTTTAAAATTATTTATATAGGGCATAATCTGTGCTCCTGAGCAATTTGATGAATATTTGACAACCGTTTGTCATTTTTACTTTCCTATCTGTATACAGATAGATATAAGGAAAGTATAGGAATCATGATTTTTTTCGACCTCGAGTTTTCGACGGATTTTTACGTTTTGAGGTCCCCTGAATCCGTTTTGACTATTTTCGCGATGATGTCTGTGTGTGTGTGTGTGTGTGTGTGTGTGTGTGTGTGTGTGTGTGTGTGTGTGTGTGTGTGTGTGTGTGTGTGTGTGTCTGTGTGTGTGTGTGTCTGTATAACGCATAACTCATGAACCGATACACAGAAAAACACCAAATTTTAAACTTAAGCTTTGTTTCAGCGTTCAATGAGCTGATTAGATTTTGGGCAGTGTCGGAACATCTGGGGGGGTACTTTATAGGTGGTCATTTTTATATTTTATGGAATATATCTGTTATTTACGTTTGGAGAAGAAAATTCTTCAAATAAAAGTTACTTCTAATATAATTATCTATAATTTTTGTTTTAAAAATTATATTGGTGTCATAAGTTGGAATATTGTAAATAAATAGTGAGTAAAAATGGCTAAATAACTGAGTGATTTAAAAGTGAGCAAGTTACATCACGAATTAGAGGAGACGACAGGAACGAAACCAGAGTTGGCAGAAAGAAGTAATAGAAAGTGAGTTTGGATCCGGAAACGAATCTATTTTCTGATAATGCATTTGCTATAATTTCTTCTTTCTTCAATTCCTTCCGATATGGAAAGTAAGATAATATCTTCTATGAAAACTAAAATCTCTTCTAAGATTTCTTCCTTAGAAAATAAAGTTTTGTCTGATATTTCTTCTTTAGAAGAAAAGGTGTTATCTGAAATGTCTTCTACGGAAATTAAAGGCTTGTCTTATATCTCTTCTATAAGAAACGAAATGTCTTTCTAAAAAATAAAATTTCTGCTTATGTAAAAAGTAAGATTTCCTTTAATGAGTAAAAAATAATATTTTCAGTGGAGGAAATGGAACACATAGAAGAGAAAAATGATGATGAAATCAAGCCATGAGGTGAAGTCAAAGCTAAAATTGAAAGGAATTGTAAATTATCTCCGTATTAAAGCCCCAAGTTTCGACGGGAGGATGTCATGGACCAACTATCCTAAACAGTTCAAAATAGCTGCGAAGGCGAACGAATAGTCTGATAAGGCAGTAAATTTGTCCATCGCCCTTCGATGAGAAGCTTTAGATTTTCTTCATACTATACCTGTAAAAGAAACAGGTGACTACGAACTAAACATGCGATATGGCCAAGAACACTTGAAACATTTGTTCCAATCACAGTTAAAGAAACGCAAACAGAAATGAGACAAAACCCTTCAATAATACAAAGTAGATATTGCTAAAAAAATGCGGAACAACTAATTGACGTGTTTTGCATTTTGGTCAAAAACTGGTTATTTGTCCAAAAACACAAAGCTATAAGAATGGGAATATAACGAAACATCGAGAAAAATAATAATCATAGGGTTTGTTTAAAATTTAAATCTTTTATGTTCTAGCCACTACCACAGAATGATATTTAATATATTTTCAATGTAATCAAAGTTTACAATCTTGTTAATATCTTTACACTTTTCTGTAATGCAATTTCTTGGTTCTTCCAAATTTGACATATTCCCAACTAAAACACCAATTTTTTGGAAAAAATATGGATTTTGGGTTGACCACCTCCTCTGTAAATTACCATATATCCAAAAATATGAAACTAAGACTTATTAGAGAAAAAACTTTGTTAAGGATATCTTTATTATTTAGATTATATTGGTATCATTGATAAAATTTCACTAGTCTTGGAGAATCTACTGGAAGACGCTCATGAAAACATTGCAGCTTGCATGCTTAGTGGTGTATTTACCTAGGGCCATGGAGAGCATGACCCAAGACAGCATTCTACTTTGGGGTACATAAATTGTGTTTTAAAAATGAAAATGTGAGAGGAAGCTAGAGCAAGAATTGACTATACTGGCGCAATGTGTTGTGGCTACAGGATATTTAGTTTAGGATGGTTTTTCGTTCCGTCAAGAGATAGATAAATATGGACCTACAAATAACGAAAATTTTACGATGCTACTAGAAGAAATTTCCGAATTTCTGGCAAAACATATACAAAATTTTTGTCATTACCGGGAAAAGTAACACATCATATTTGTCTTTTGCGACGTTCGAAAAACATAATAAAACTTATGGCAGCTAAAATCACAACAACAATAATGGAACAAATTTAAATGGCTAAATACTTTTCTTTTAGAGTAGATTCAACCCCTGATATTACAATTAATGTAGATCAATTTTCTTTAATTGTGAGATTTGTTCAAGATAATGCAGAACCAGTTGAACGATTTGTTTCTCTCAAATAGTGGTCACAAAGTAGAACAAACATGTCTTCTGCTTTGTGACCTACTAGTCGTAGTAGTCACTTTCAAAACGCTAAATTATATCAATATTGCATATTTCAAAGGTCAATCTAGTAATATGCTAGCAATATGTCTAGACAGTATAATGACCTATAGGTTAGGATCAAAGAAAAATGTCATTATGCAAATTACGTACCATGGGCCGCACATTCGTTAAACTTAATGGGATCTACAGCAGTTAAATGTTACCTAGAAGCTACAAAATTTTTCGGGTTGCTGCAAATCTATACGTATTTTTTTAATGCATCAACGGAATAAATAAAAGGAATGAGTGTTGCGAAGGAGAATTGTTATTACAAGGACGTGATCATTTTTGGGTTAATATCTTCTTCCCAATATGCGACCAATTGTAGGAAGAGTTAATCTTTAACGACTATACAGACCACGCTGTAAAACAAAAAGACGGGGTTTCTGTTATTTTAAAATGTTTTTAATCGTCCCCAAATTTTATTGACTGGCACCAGAAGATGAAACAGTGTTTCCGAAGCACATTTAGTGCCTCACTCCATTTTTTTGCGGAAACGGCATTGTCGCTTCTCTTTGGTTGTTATTCTCAAGTGTAGGTCTTTTTTAGAATTAGTTGGCTTCTGCCAAACAAATTTTTTTGTTGGGTCATTACATTTTCTTTCATGGCTTCAATATTTCCAACTTTACTATTAGACGACCGACCACTGTTTTTCGATTGACCTATCAGTCTCTCTAAATAACTACACAGAATATGTCAAAACAGTGTAGAAACCTCTGGAGTCAGGCACTAATTAAGATAGTCCCTTTTAGAATCTGAAAAAACTCCAAAATTATTTAAGCAAATACAGAAAAGTACAACTAAGAACGTGTTTACTTTCGGCATTATTTAGGTAATAAACTATTTCGTTTTAGATAGCAAAATAGCTAGCTTTTGGAAAATATCAATTTGGACTTAACATTATAGATGTAATTAACATTAAAGCTCATCGGTTACTTTATAAGCGATTGTTGGAAAATAGCTATTTTCTTTTAAGATTTTATTAAAATTTTTATTAAATGTTTTGTCTCTTTACCATCATTCTTGAAATAAGAATATCGATGCATTGTATGTCAATAAAAAATATAAGTACTGCAATTCGCATAATCCAGATAATTAATAGCGTATGCTTAGCAGGTCTCGGACGACAGGCGTTTCGATCTTAATTACTACCTTCAGTGCGGACCTATAAGAGCTAATGAGTTTTCTCTGGAAAACATCTTCGACACGGCAGTTAATTAAATAAATCAATCACGGAACAATATTTTCCGGTTCGATGACGAACAAGGCGCATCGAAATGTCGAGAATCCCTATTAAAGAGCTATTATGGAATTGTAATATAATTAAAAATTATTATCAACTCTTAGTCCGATCTATAAAACAGGAAACAAATATGTTTAGGTTTCGCATATGTCACAATAACGTGTTGATTTTTTTTAGTGTCTCGCTTATTGAAGGAATGTCAGTATCCTGTTGAAAACACTACTGCATATTAAAGATAATAAGCGATTTTTCTGAATACATTTATAACATCGATTATCGATAAAGGTAAATTCCACGACATGACTGTTAAAGTTGAGGCCTACTGAAAGCAAATTTTCTTTTAAAACGAACTATACTGTCAACATTCCATTGGTCTACGGAAAAAATCTTAATTTATTAAACAAATAAATTATTTTATATTAGGTAGCTACAAATACATTAGTGTCTCAAAATAATGTACGTATTAATATATATTAAATCATTGTCTTGAAATAAACACTTTTTAATAAACTTAACAAAATTATTGAAATTCATATTTAAATTGATAAATTAATCAACAAAACAACCCTCGAATTTTGAAATTTCTCGCGTGCTGGCCCATCAGGATACTGGGAGTTTCCCAGGCGCCGTGGACCTCTATGCAGTTGTCTCCAAGGGCCCTTTATGAGTGAGGCTACTCAAATCAATTTGCTAATTACCAACGGAATGCTAAAAGTTATGTCTAAAGAAGTTCGCCAAACTGAAATATTATCCACATCAATGGATACTACGATGGATATTTTATATTATGATCACTGTGCAATTTTTCTGAGATATATTAAATCCAATAAAGTTTTGGAAAGAGCTATTGCTTTAAAACACTAGTTAAAATTACTAGTGGGGCATACCTTTATGAAGTGTTAAAACAAGTTTTGAGGGCAACAACATTCCAATAGAGAACTGTATCTTAGGTACATTCGTTGGAGCTTCTCATATGAGTGGGCAATATAAAGAAGTTTCTGCAAAATTGAAACAAAAATCACATTTTAAATTTACTTCTCTTTCTTTTGACTTACTACAAAAAGCTCATATATTTTTCAAAAAATCCTACCTGAGACTCAATATCTATGAAAAAGCAAGTAATTCTAAAAGTCATGATCATCCAAAGTTTAACACTGTTGGTACCACAAATATATTGTTGCTTTGGTTTTTGGTAAATCAATTATTCAACTATACTACTGATAACATAAACGTATAGCTTCTATCATAAAACTGAAACTCTGACGTCAGGATCATCAACTTATATGGCTCGCTTGAACCTTCTAGAACCTTCTCGAATCATCCCTGATGTTTCTTGACGCGGAATGACATTTCTAGACTCTTATTTCTTTTTTTACTCGTACTTTTACTTATGACTACCACAGCACACTATCGGTAACATTGTACTTCTTTTATTCGTACGTTTTTTATAACAGCCGCAGGCTACTACAGAGTGTAGGGTAACATTGCTTCCTTTTCTCTAATTATTCGTCCCGAATAACATGATTACTGACACCTGGTTGGAGCTAACGGGGTGGATCTAAACCACGGTATAGCGCAAATTTTTCAATATGAACTACCTTGGGTTTACTTCCCGCTGACAACTAAATGCGGTAGATCAGGTCGTTGATTTTCTTGAAGACGGTGTAGGGGCTTTTCCAGTACCGGTACAGTTTTTGACAAAGTCCTTTTCGACGCTTGGGATGGTCCAGCCATACTGGACCACCTCTCTCAAAATGTATCCCCGTGGCATGCATGTCGATTCTAGTTTTTGCTTTAACGCTGTTGAATTTCAAACGGCAGTTGACCCAATAAAATTTTTTCCGAAGTCGTGCCGGTGTCCTTTTAGTTCTAAAATGTCCTTCTGAACGACTGATATAAAGCTCCTCTAACACACTCCTGGCAGGTGATTTGGGCAGTACTAATTGGAGGATTATATGCACTCCATCGGGACTTTTCCACTTTCGGTTCAATAGGGGAATATAGGGAATATAGGGAATATAGGGAATATAGGGAATATAGGGAATATAGGGAATATAGGGAATATAGGGAATATAGGGAATATAGGGAATATAGGGAATATAGGGAATATAGGGAATATAGGGAATATAGGGAATATAGGGAATATAGGGAATATAGGGAATATAGGGAATATAGGGAATATAGGGAATATAGGGAATATAGGGAATATAGGGAATATATGGAATATAGGGAATGTAGGGAATATAGGGAATATAGGGAATATAGGGAATATAGGGAATATAGGGAATATAGGGAATATAGGGAATATAGGGAATATAGGGAATATAGGGAATATAGGGAATATAGGGAATATAGGGAATATAGGGAATATAGGGAATATAGGGAATATAGGGAATATAGGGAATATAGGGAATATAGGGAATATAGGGAATATATGGAATATAGGGGATATAGGGAATATAGGGAATATAGGGAATATAGGGAATATAGGGAATATAGGGAATATAGGGAATATATGGAATATAGGAAATATAGGGAATATAGGGAATATAGGGAATATAGGGAATATAGGGAATATAGGGAATATAGGGAATATAGGGAATATAGGGAATATAGGGAATATAGGGAATATAGGGAATATAGGGAATATAGGGAATATAGGGAATATAGGGAATATAGGGTATATAGGGAATATAGGGAATCTCACTTAGTCCAGTATCCTTTAATAGCTCCACTGTATTTGGATATCTATTGTCAAGTAGGTCTTACTTTATTTTTTATTTATTTCTCGGACAACATTCAAGTCATTGTCTTTCTGTTGTCCCTTTCTCAGGCTTTCAAGGGTCATTCTCTGGCTAAATAGAAGACTAACTTCTTTAACCCGTTTCTCTCGTTCTTCGAACCTTTTACGTTACCGGCATTGTCTTTCTAAACAGGGTCGCCTGGAGAGTTTGTCTGCGTTGCTATGGAGGCGCCCTCTTCGATGCAATACTTCCTAGTTATTGCTAGAAAGCCGGCTAGTTGTGGGTAACCGGGTTCTCCTGGAAGCTTATCTGCTGTAATTATTTCTTGTTGGACTTCGTATAGGGCTTCGGGAGATTGACCTATGTAACTTTTTGTCCTCATTCCCCGATTCTCGATTTATACAGCGAGTCCTGCTTCTACAGGTCCTTTGAAGCTGTTCGATTGTTCTGCAATTGAAGCGTCTTCTATTTTAATTTTGGCTCTTTCGTTGCATATTTTGGAAGTCTAAGATTTTTAAGAGAGTAGGTTGGGGAATAGTATTAGTGTTGGCCTCTTCAATTTCCTGGAATCGAATTTCTCTCACTTTTGCGAGAGAAGATCTAGATATGAGTTGTTCTGCTTCATATTCTTGGGCTCCATCAGCGTCTTGTGGTGTTGTAGCCCAAGATCTTGTAGTCCATCAATGATTGCCTGTATGCCGTTTTGTTCTTGGAAGTCTTTGGGCTCCTGTGGATAGGCCAGATGAATCAATATTTTTATATCGACCTCGAATTCCTGTAGACTCTTATTATGTTTCTAACATTGGAATACCCCTTTCAAATACTGCTGGCCATACATTGTCTCCAAGACTTGGACAAGAGCCGAATAATTAGTTTCCCTGAGGAAAGTAACTGTAAAACGGTTGCAGCCTGTCCTCATAGCGATACTATCAATGAAGCAGCCATCTATTTTTCGGCCTAGCTATTGGCTTCGGTTGTAGCTTCAAATTGGAGTCGATACGTTTCCCATATTGTCTGACCATCAAACGTGGTTGTTTTAAATTATTTTTTAAATTCTCTTGTTGTGCTAAGAGATCTATTCGACTGTTAAGGACAGCGTCTCCTAGGAATTTCTGAACAAAATTATGTCAATTTAGATTCAATCAAGGAGGTGCTGTTACCTACCGACTAGAGATTAAATTAGTGCAAATTATTACAGAAATCTTTAAGTAACTATAAATATCGACCGACTAGCTATTAGGGGATATTGTATTATAAACCGGTTTTTAGTAGACTGAGTTCGAAGGATCATAATAATAGTCCTGAACATAAAATCTATTTTTCAATAATTGCCGGGATTTTACCAAATAAAAAAAATTATTTCGCGATTGTGAAAACGGTCCAATCGTTTTATATGCCATTTATAATATTATAAAAATGTTAACTCTAGGACTCATTTTGGAGTATGAGCATACTTTATTTCAATACTTTTATTGTACTGTTTCATAAAGTATTACCTACCTATTACATTTTATTTTTATCGAAAATTGACTTTGTTTCCTGGACCAAAGTGAAGAATGTAGGTAGGTATCCAGATGGTAACAACAAAAACGATATCTTGCCTCACATTAAATATAAATATTTCCTAAAACAAATAATTTGGTTTATATACGGGTAGTAATACGAGGGATGTTTATAATTTCAAGTCACGAATATAGAGTCGTTTCAAAATATATTGCCACAATAATTGCGTCACATTGAGTCGGAGTGGGACGCTTGACGTGTCGCAATTCGCAATATATTTTAAAACTATTCTACCTAATTAATAAATTGTGATTTTGAAGTATCGAATGAAAACTATATTCTCATTGGTTAAAGATGGAAGTTTTTTCATTTGAATGTTCAAGAATATTAATTGTGATTAATTGGTTAAATACCGAAGTTATCTGTTATCTGATGTTGGTACTAACCTAATGTTTTTGGGTAATTTTGACTGTCATTTCCTGGAATTTCCAGGCCCGCATAAATATTTATCCTATTAAAGTACAAAAACCCTACAATAGATATTATGAGTAGGTATTTAACATTCATTTATCTTATCTTATCTTAGGTAGTTATTTCCTAGAAACATTTCCCTGATTGTCAATAACACATTACCGTATATCTGTGCCAATATGACGTCACGACTTTTAATATACTTAATGAAGGCTGGGGGAAGGAGTTAGGAGTCTATAAATTTACAAACAAGCTTACTGGTATTTAGTTTTCAAAATTACATCACACGTTTCTGAAGTGTTTTATTGTGCTGTTTGTTTTTAATAAGTGTTATTTTCTTTAATAGAAAATTGATTTATTTGTGCCAAGTGTCCTAGTGAGTTTCATTGTACATTTTAATCAGTTTTGACATGTTTTTTCAAAGAAAGTGAGTTATAAATTTCAAATCTACACGTTTTGAAAAATATACAATATTTAAATATTCTGAGTGTACCAAATTCCAAGTAAAGGTTGAACTTAGGTCCTATTACATTTTTTTTTATTATTTGTTTGACATGGAGGTTAAAATAATTCTACACGGCACCTTTGAGATGAAATAAAAGGGGGTTATTTTACATGATTGGTTTTTATTGAAAATAAAAAATTTATTAATTTTCAATAGTAAGGTGACCTAAGTTAGACCTTTATTTTTAATTTGGCCAAAAATTTGATTTTTAAACACTACATATTCGGAAAACTGTCGATTTAACTTTTGGTCTACACATACACTTTTAATACACAGGGATGCCCCGTCCTTAAGCTGACCTACCTCTTGTTTGAAGTTTTCATGAATTTGTATTCATAATTTCGACCTCTGTTTTTATACGCATCTCCTACTTCTATTTTCCCTCGTCTTTTCTGCGCTTTTTCATTTTATCTTTTTCTTTCTTCTTGTGCCTTTCCTTTTCCTCTTCTTCTCCCTTCCTGCGCCTTTCCTTCTCCTCTTCTTCTTCTTCTTTCTTTATTTTTCTCATCTTTTTCCTTCCTGTGTCTTTCTTTCTCCATAACTTCTTCCTTTCTGCGCCTTTCCTTCTCCTCTTTCATCTTCAAAAACTAAACTGGGGGACCTGAAGTGTCCATGCCTGTTTCGTACCCAGTGGATCTAGTGTTTGGTTGACAGCTTCTTTTCAGTCGAGTGTGAAGAATTTATTACAGACCGGCAAGGTTAATGTAGATCCTTATTGACATCTGCGATGTACTTATCTAGGTTATCTGTTACCTCACTCAGAATAATTGGAGGAGACTAGGCTTTCTTATAATTCGTTTAGCTCTGCTACAGTTTATCTTTGATCTCCAGTGAAAAACCTTTCATGCGTGCAGAGAGGTTTTGGTTTTTTAGCTTCTTTTAAATGGTGCACCAGTATTCTTTGTTTGGTTCGGCCGTAGTGGGAACCGTCATTGGCTATCCAGTTCCTTTCAATGCAGATTTGGAAATTATAGAAATGAAAAAATAAAAATTACACCCTCATATCCCAAACTGAAAACAAATCGAAGAAAAACAGAAACTGCTAAGAAAAAAGAAAGAAAAAATGCGTGCACCACCAGGATTCGAACCCGGGCCTTGAACATGTTTTTAGAAAAGAAAAATTCTAAAACAATATTATAGGTATATGTTATTGATATTCTAATGAGTATTTTGGATTTCCAGGAGCTTATTTAAATTATCTGTTAGTTCTTATAGCAAATTTGACTTATTATTAACGACCATACCAAAAATTACTATGTTGTTTTTACTTACTTTTCTCCCAACAAAATTAATTTTATCTTCAAGTATCCCACTAACTTCTGGGTCATCAATCAATCAATATTATTAGTAATGCCAATTATATTTGTTTGCAATGAATTAGTGTATAGCCCGTATATTATTTATCCAGTGGACTATCTCCGGAAATTTAGATAGATAGTTATGATTTAAAAAAGTACTTGTAGATCTTTGTTTGCACATTAAAACCTGCATAAAAGCCTAATTTCATTTTGCCTTTGAATAAATACAAATCCATACATGTCGACTTTACAAATAAAGCAAAAACTGTTCATGAGCTCAAAATTTGCATAAACTAAATAAAAATATGGTATAGATTTTAACGGCGACACTGTATATAAGTCAAAATTAAAGATATTTAGCTGCAATTCTTTAAAAAAAAATTGTTCAGGTTTTAGATGCAAATTTCTAGATTCTCATTTTTTATTGCAATCGTAAATCATTTACAACACAGTTAATTTACTTTCAGAAATACCGCTTCAAGAACCGACTCGTCTACCTGATTTTCTACCAACGTACACATTCTAATTCTAATTCCTGTCTTGTAACTTCCAGGTCTAATTAGTTACTACTTACATCTTCGATTTGGCAAAAAACTTGTTAAAGAAATGTGTTCAGTAAATAAAACGATGATTTTGTGTAAATTTGTTTAATTGCTCTTTGAAAAATGCTTTACACTTGTGTAGTTGGTATTCAGTTGGCTGATATCGGTCGGAATACCTTTATAAAGTGATGGGAATCGGATTGTTCCAATATACCAGGGTTGTTTGAAAAATGTATTATTATACCCAATTTAAAACAATATATCAATTTTATTTGTCAACAATCTAATATAAATTATATATATTTTATTAAAGTATTCATTCTGATAAGGAAGAGCTTTATTATTAGACAAATAGGAATAAATAGTAAGTTAAGAAACAAAATTACTATGAGATACGAGTTCAATAACGAAACTTTTCCTCTTGCATCTTTTTAAATAAAGTTTCTTTGAGCAAAAAAATAGCTTGAGTGAGTTGACACAGCTACTACAAAAAACCTTTACGTACATGTCACAAAAATTGATACATTTTGAACATTTTGAATGGAGGCACTTCACCCGGTTAACATTCGTCGTCGTACCACTTTATTCTTTACCCCATCTCTGGCACTCGCACTCGTCCTCTTCAGAAAGACTTTCACCATATTCCTGTTGATGGAGACCCTTTTCCTCACTAGCTTCCTCTTTTTCTTCTTTGGTTTAATGTTTGTTTTCATAGGCTTCTGTCTTGTTATCGCCTGAATTGATAGCCTGGCACATTTTCTTTTTTAGATGTGCTCTGGTGATGTCAAAACGGCTGCTACCTGTTTCGCTCGCTTCCTAACCTTTTTATAACTTGGTATGGAATTCAATTTGTCTGACATGGTCCTTGGGGTATCGTTTTCTCGAATTGCCTCTTAGACTTTACTCGTATCTTCTTGTTGATGCTCTCCTTGAACCTCGTCTACTAATGGCTCAGTAGCTCTCTATTACTGGACGGATGATAAGGTAGTTGCGTCAATAGGTATGTCAGTAATGGTTGCGTTTGTCGTTGCAGTCCCGAAAGTTAGAAAAGCGTAGTCGGGTATAGCTTCTGAATTCAAAGGACAGATGTCTATTGCCCAAAACGCCTGGCCAACTGTTGCTGATTTTGACCAGGCACATGACAACAATTCTTCAAACTGAAGCCTCGATATTTTCGCTTTCGGATTCCTATACAAATGCGTTGCGTGCGTTATGCGTTATGGTTTTAAAAAATGCTCTATGCAATGGCTGGAGAAATTGTGTAGTATGACTTGGCAAATAGAAGAGGACCACGTCATGTTCTTCCGCATACCTAAACATTCATTTATGAAGAAAACAGATCTTAGAATTGTTCTTTCTTATTCTTCTCTTTAAATATACAGGGCGGTGGTATAAAAAAGCCCTCCGCGTTCCATCATGCTATTAAGGTAATCATGTCATTCTTGGATCCCCTGTGGGCTATGACGTATCCAAGTTTCTGTTTATTGTTCAGTTAAATATATAACTGGGCATATTTTTGTATTACTATTGCTTCCAAAGTAGCTTCCAAGAGATTGAAATAAAAAGTCACTTTTGATTTATTCATGCCCTGACATCTTTCTAGTAAAATGCTTTCAGCTTTCCTGATACTCAAATCCGGGTTCCGTTTCAAAAACAGTTTAAGCTAGTCATAGCTTTTTTGAAAGTATGCTTGATTTTAAGCTGCTCTGCTGGCTTTTAACCCTTTCTTCGATGCAGTCTCGAGTAGGTGTAAAATCATGTTTCTGCAATTTCTAAATATGCCATTTCAGCTTTTTTCAGCATTTTTTAGTTTTCTTTACAAAGTGCAGACGAAGGCGTCAGATCTTTCTTCTCAAAGATCTTTTTAGTTAAGCGTCTTTTTAAAATCAACAGTCGGGTCATGTAATTCCGACTAGCCTCTCTAAGGCCCATCATGCCGTTTGTGACTGCATTGATAGCTGATCTTGGTTCCATTTACCCCTCTGCACCGTGCCCTTACGTCGATAATGACCCCGCATTTTCCTAAAATATCGTAGATTTTTTAGCATACCTGTCTATTCTACGGGACAGATTGTACACGAATTATATCTACCGGAAAGTTACTATGCCATCTTTCCCAATATTATGGGAGATATGACATAGGTAATTGTCGCTAAATATAATATGAATCTGGCAACTTAGCCAACTTGATTATTACCTCGACAATTTTCATGTCCACCTTGAACTGCCGCCGACTGACAGCAACGTCGCCGAGCTACACTGTTGTCGCGAAAATGTAAATGTGTTGTCATCTCACCCGGTGGCATATTTACACATCCTCCCATATGACAGCACCGGAGTGCTGAAATCTGTTCGCCTTTGTAACCTACAAGTACGCTACAGAAGCTCATTGATTTAGGCACCAATGCATGAGGCCTCTCTTATTGCTGGAATCAGTAAGCAAGCTTATCTGCATTCTATGAAACAATGGCTGTACTTAAACTGCCTTTAAACGATCGTGTACTAAAATGCCGTTAATAGACATGATGTCATTCAAATGACGCATTTAAAGTATTTTGGGATTAAAAAAAAAATATATACAAGAAGAAAACAAAGCAACGACTTCTCTTAGAGTGGCGGCTTGCCGCCACCAAAAAATTTTAACCCATACCTGGCTACGCCTACCGGCAGACGCCAACGGCCTGGGCACAGCTAAAATTGAAAAAAAAAGTCTCACATAACATAAAATTTGTATGGGTGTCTAAATCAATGAGCTTTTGTAGCGTACTTGTAGGCTACAAAGGCGAACAGATTTCAGCACTCCGGTGCCGTCATATAGGAGGGTGTGTAAATATGCCACCCGGTGTACCATCTCTCCCGGAATTACCCTATTAATAATAATGAAACTTTATTCCATAAAACTGATGTAATTCATCAAGTGAGTTATGACCATTACCGCAAGTTGAATACTATACTTTATCTACGACTATAACAATAAATACTAAGATACAAGTTTCGAGAAAGAATTATATAATTGACTAGATGATAAAAACGTTTGAATCTTTGTAAAAGCTAATACCCGCTAATACGTTCTGGCATAAATGTTTCTGCCTTTTTAGCTATATGTTTCTCTGATTAACGTTTAAGAAACGCACGTCATTTTGAATAATTCTCTATATTAATTCGATTATTTATGTTGAGTGTGCTTTTTACAAGGAGTAGAAATTCCATAGAGACGATGCTTTATATTTATTGCTAAGTTCATTAAAATATGCCAAAAGTACATTTTCTGTAAACGAGTTACACCAATCTTGAAAAGTATACACCTTTATACTTTTTTTTTGATTTTTCTGGTAATAAATTCTGTATTGCATTATTATTTTTCTTATTTCTGGAGGTATACATAATAACTTATCTCCACTATCTAAATTCATCTTTTTTTAGCACTATTATTAGAAATTGATTTGAAAACGTCAAAATTATCTTGTTAAAATTTCGAATGACATTACTCCCCTCAATGTAATAATTGAGTGTTCCGCCTACTGAGAGGCGTTGACAATTTAATAATTTTAAAATCTTTTAATTATTATTCATTCCTTTCCAGTTGTTAAAAAATCTTTCTAACATTTTACGCCAATAGAACATTTATCGACATTAAAATTTCCAAGAATTTACTGCGCACACTATTTATATACCGAATTATCGTAGGAGCCCAGCGTTATAATAACTCACTATTATAACTCACGCTATTTGTTTATTGATACTAATAATTGCTCAAAAGCACTTGAATAATTAATATATAAATTAATAGGAGTAGATAAATAACATTTTACAATTCTTGTGTAGAAAAGACGAAGTTCAGATCATACATGCAACAAAGTGCACTGTAACCTGATCTTTCACTTAACCCGTAAGATATAGAGATAAAATGAGAAGAAAAAAATGTGTACAGTAGTAGACTGCTTATGTAAGTTTAGAAGATAAGTATTTTTCTTCTTTTTCTTTTGCTTTTCGTTTTCTTTCTTCTTTTTTCTTTTCCTTTTTTTTGCTATTTTCTTTTTCTGTAGTGTCTGATTGGTTCTAATTATTCAGTGTATTTAGATCTATGCAGAATTGAGATGTAGTTTAAGGTTCTTCATAAACAAGAAGAGAGAGATAATACATATTTATTGTCCAAGTAAAAATACTTAATGACAAACATAATATTGTTATACCTACAAAGCATAAATAAATAGTCTTTAAAATATAAAAAAACATTATTATAAATTAAAATTAATATACTCTAAAATAAAACACATTATATCAGTGTCTCGTTATTATAAAATTATGCAATGTAATAATAAGGCCTAGTTAACATAAATCTCCTGACCAACTTTCTAAAACAATTTTATTTTTCACTTGTATATTATTTGTTTATTTTACCTTAGATACGGTTGATATAAATACACTCATAACGCCATAGGGCGTTATGAACGGGCGTTATGGATCATAACGCCCGCTCATTGTACGAGGAGAAATGAAGCAAAAGCTAGAACGAAATTATTTATTTGGGAAAATTGTCATACTAGTACAAGCGACAACTAAACAAACAACAAAAAACTAAGTCTTACCTAATTAAAATTAAAAGTGCAATTTTCGAATTTTTCGGAAAAATTATGTCAACGTGATATTTGAATTTAAAATACGTGTCGATATTTAAACCTAAAAAGTCTGTGGCTTTTATCTGTCCCAAAATTTGCAGTGCACCATGGTTTAAAAGATTTACTAATATTTGTACGAAGAAAATTGACGTCTTTATTATGCCACAAGTATTGTCAGCAAATAGAGTAAAACTTCCTGAGATATTTAACTTACCTAAATGATTTGTATATAAAAAAAATCGGTTGAGTCCAAAAACGGAACCTTGAGGGACACCCCATTTTATGTAGCTTGTTTACAAGTCGGACTGTTTGCGACGTAAAAGGTAGAATTTCATTCATCTCAAGACCACATCTCTTATACCCTAAACTTCAAGCTTTCGCAGCAGTACTCCTTGGTTGACACAGTCACAAAATACTGCAGCTACGTCATCGATGAAGTTATACTTGTATAGGCTAATTCCAAACAAGAAAAATCAGCATCTGATACGTTTTTATTATGTTTAAAACCGAATTGATTTATGTCCAGTATATTATTTTGGTCTAGATATCTAACTAGTCAAGTTTTGTCAAGTTTTTCAATAAATTTTCCAATGTTGGAATTAGAGATATGGGCCTAAAATTAGACGGCTAAGTCAATTCTCCTTCATTATATAAGGGAACCACAACACTCCTTTTAAGAAAAGGAAGAGAAGTTCCTTTAGGAAAACTTTTATTTATAAAAATGGATGAAACGTCTTATGCAGAGGTAGGTAAGTTTTGAAATATTTTTACTAACATTTCATCATATCCTGATGCAGTTTTATTGTTTATGCCATCACAAACTTTTAATATTTCTGAGGAATTTGTTTCTCTTAAGAAAAATGAGGATTTATTAGGTGAAGATTTTACAAACTCTAATGGTTCAATGGTTCTATTTAGATTTGTTGTTAGATTTTCAGCGATATTGCAATAAAATGTATTGAAATAGTTAGGATTTATATTTGCATTGCATAATTTATGGGTACTTTTACTCTCAATTACTTAATAATAGAGCAAGTTTCCCTTACCTTATTATTTAAGCCCTCAATTCTTGTATATCTAGCTTTAGCTTTTCTAATAAGTGTTCTATACAAAGTTCTGTAGCGATAAGAGACTGGGGATGATTTAGTAAAGATTATATTATTATCTACGCTTTTTTCAAACATCCTATGTACAACAGTAAATGGTTCTTATAATAAATGGATTATTTTTCATTATCCCTGTTGAAGGCTATTTATAAGATTGATCGGTGGTTTAATATAATTATCAGCTCATTATTTTGTAAGTACGAACGAACGGTAAAAATGTCAAATGACTTAAAATCGGGTCAATTAGTAGGCCAATCAAGATTCGTGCAAATTTAGATTATCTGTACTGGTAATTAATTTTCTTCTCTTAATTTATTTATGTCACTTAAAGATTTTAAGTTATCGAAATCGTTAATCTGGTATATATTAAAGAAATTTTTGAAGTTAAGTACCAAATTATTCTTGCTTTAATTTTATATATATATATATATATATATATATATATATATATATATATATATATATATATATATACTCCAACACATAGTCCAACCTTATACACACAAATAATTTTACAAAATTAACGAATACATTTTATTATATCAAAAAACACATTCGATCTACCAAATTTCGTGTAAAAATACAGGGTGTCCCAATAGTGTGTGGAAGTTCGATATATCCTATATTATAGAAAATATCAAAAAATGTTATTTACAAAAGTTGTAGATAATATTAATCTGCACATTTCAAAATTATTTTCGATTATACAGAGTGATCCATAACGTCAGAATTGATCAAACCTATATTTTTTAAATGTATGAGGTTATACTGGGTATTTTGGAAGTTTAAACCAATTTTATATGAAAATCGTACTAGGTTCAACCCTCTGTATATTTCAAAAGAAACAATCGAACAACAAAATTTTTCGATCAATCATTTTTAATGATAGTCTACTTTTGTAAGAATATACTAATTTTTTCTTAGCGCAACAGACGTGTACAGGGTGAGTCAAAACTCAGATACATGATTTTCTCAATTTTTTTAAATGTAACACCCTGTATTTTATTTCACTACTAAAAAGTACTCTAATTATACGTTCGTTTGAGTTAAATAAACACAACAGTTTAGCGAGATTCTTGGATGAAATGTTAAAAAGGGTTGATTATAACTAAATTCATAATGTAATTTGATTTAAACTCCTGTTAAATTTTACATACTAGTTACTAGTTAATCTGTTTATATTTTTAAGGTACCTGGTACAATTTTTATCAACCGAATTTATTTTTTGGGACCTTTACAACTTTATATAAAATGCAATGAAAACGCTAACAGAACTCCAAATTTTTTTGTGCATTAGGTCAAGTGGGCTTTGTCAAAAGTTTAATTTCACGTTTATTGTTCACAAGTATTTAGATTTATTGATTTAACTAATTTTAAAATGAATTTTGAAACGAATGAACTGACAGATATGATTTTAGTGCTAGGGACTAGTGATGAAAATTGCTTGTTGGCAACTAGAATTTATAAGCAAAAATATCCTAATCGCCGACAACCTCGTAAAAAAATTTTTAAAAATCTGTTGGAAAGATTCAAACGTACAGGTAATGTTGCATATCAAAAAAATTAACTTTAAATGAACAAAATGAACTCAGTATTCTACTTAGTGTGAAAATCCAAACACCAGTACACGCATCATGGAAAATGAAACGGGAATAAGTAAATCATCTGTCAATAGGATATATACTATTAAAGAATAAAGTACATCCATACCATATCCAACGTCATCAGGAGCTTCTTGAAAACGATTTTTAAAAAAGAATAGCTTTTTGTGAATGGGCAATAGAGAGCATTAATAACGAAAATAATTTTTTTGATTGTGTACTTTTTGGGGATGAATCAACATTTCACAAAAACGGTTTCGTCAATAGACACAGTTTTCATTACACTATTCCACCACCAATCCTTACGAGTTAATGACACATAGCCAAATACGATGGTCTATTAACGTTTGGGGTGGTATATTAGGGGACTATGTCATAGGACCACATTTCTTTCATGGTCGTGTAACTCCCGAGGTCCACTTAGACTTTCTGCAGAATCATTTACTACCACTACTATTGGAAAATGTTCCACTAAATATAAGACGCCGAATGTGGATATTACATGATGGAGCTCTTGTATATCATGCTCCACCAGTTCGCAACTTTCTGAACCATAATTTTGAAAACAGGTGGATTGGAAGAGATGGTCCAGTTATGTGGCCTCCCAGGTCCCCTGACCTCACTAAAGTAGATTTTTTTGTGGGGTTTCGTAAAAAACGAGGTTTATAAAAATAGTCCATTAACTAGCGAGGAAATGAAGGAAAGAATAAGAAAAGTGTTCGCGAGCATAGATGTACAATGTTTGAAAAACGTTCAAAGATCATTTGAAGCTAGATTACAACATTGTATTGCAGTTGGAGGGAGTCACTTTGAGCAGCTTTTATAATAGCTTTTTTTTTTCATTTTTTAATATACTTATGTTGCATTCTAAAAAAAATTAAAATAACTTATTTTTGGCTCATATTTTTTTCATTCAAATATAAAATATCTTCTAAACTGTTGTGTTTAGGGATAGGGACAAACGAATGTATAATTAAAGTACTTTTAGTAGAGATATGAAATACAGGGTGAACCTAACCTTAAAAGTAAAGAAAGTAAATTCAGTTGATAATTTGTAGCTAGGTACCTTAAAAATATAAACTAATTAAATAGTACAAGTATATTTTAACAGGAGTTTAAATCAAACTACATTGTGAAATTAGTTATAATTAACCCTTCTTAACATTTCCTCTTAAGAATCTCTAAACTGTTGTATTTAGGGATAGGCAATATTTAACTCAAACGAACGTATAATTAGAGTACTTTTTAGTAGTTTTATGAAATACAGGGTGTTACATTTAAAAAAATTTAGAAAATCATGTATCTGAGTTTTGACTCACCCTGTTGCGCTAGGGAAAAATTAGTATATTCTTATAAAAGCAGACTATCATTAAAAACATAGGTTTGATTAATTCTGAAGTTATGGATCACTCTGTATAATCGAAAATAATTTTGAAATGTGGAGATTAATATTATCTCCAACTTTTGTAAATAACATTTCTATAATATAGGATATATCGAACTTCCACACACTATTGGGACACCCTGTATATAGGACAATCAAAACAATATCTAGAAAACAGAATACGTATCTACTAAAATATTTTAAATCATTATGTTTCGCTTTCGTTAATTTCTGTATTATTTTGGATCTTTATCACATCCTCCGAAACTGGCTGGAAATTCATATTGATTCAAATTATTCAATTATTTACAAAAATTAACATGTTAGAGTCCAGTTTTATACATATTATAATTTTGAAATTGACAAAATTTTTGTTCTATATATATCTTCTGACTTGAGTTTGTAGATTTTCTCTAGCTGCCATCGTTTTTTTAATTGAATTATACATTTCTGTACCCATTTGTAGTGACATGTTTAAAACAATAAATGTAATTTACAACACTTAGGATTGAGCAGGATTATAATTACAATAAATATCCGTTATATATTTATTTGAAAATCGAATATATTTACATTTTGCTTAGTTATAACAAACTAACGTGACATTGTCTTGAATTCATTATTATCTTATAAATAGACACTATAAAAAGAAGAAGAAAACGATGGAACAACACTAGCCACAAGACTACACTAGCACCTTGCACCCTGTGGGTAATAATCGATAACTGTAAATACTGTAACCAATACCTATAGATAATTTATCAGCCATAGACATCTTGGAGGTCTTTTGTCATTTTTTTAATAAATCTGCATTTACTGTGGCTTCGGGCACGAGGGAAAATTAATTGTCAAAGACTTAACAGTGCGTCCAACTGATCACATCATAAATGTTGCCAACTTGGGTCTTTAATTTGCAGGGACGGACTGATGCAGTGATTTAAAATTAATTAGGATGATTAATAATTCTATTCTTGAATAGGATGAAGTAGACATTTTAAGAAAAAAATGATACAGAGTAACTAAATTCTGGCTACATCTTGTAACGGTTGGAACGGTAATTTCGTTATTTCAACACAATCACCTCAAATGTCATTTGTCGTCTATGCCTTGTGTCAAAAGTTTCCATTTTTCATTTGATTTGAATATATTAAATAAATCACATTTATTTTAATTTATCTTGGTCATCCGATGTACTATATGATTTTTGTTTATCGTAGAATCCATCTGATTTTCTAAGGTAAGTTTTAATAATACAAGGAATTCTTAAATAAATTGTCAAGTTTTAAACATAACCTCAATATCATCAATGAATAATACAAGATTAATTTTATATCAATTATATACTATTTTTTTGAAATAAGATATTATGCTTTACTATATTTAAATATATTAATAAGATTTTTCCTTTTCATATTAATTTTAGTCTCTGTGAAATTATTCATTTAATAGTTTGAAATTATTCATTTACTAGTTAAAGCATTTTATCTAAATCCTTTTTAAACTTCCTTTCTCCTATGATAACATTTGAATCCTTTTTAGCTCATGGCTATATCTAGACGGTTTTTGATTCATCTCTAGACGTGATTTGGATTTATCTCTAGACTTTTTTTTTATTCATTTCTAGATGTTTTTATTCTCATCGCTAGACAGTTTCGAGTTCAAGTTTTTATACTGAAGATCATTCTCACGTTTCATCCCAAGTTAGTTGAGTTTGAATACCATATATAAGAAGATCATTCACATTGCAGAATTATGCAGAATTACGAATAAGGATCCCGAATCCTTCTGTGAAAGTTGCCTGATGATATAATAATAACAATAATAATAATAATAATAATAATATTTATTAATTTGAAAGTTACCATCAACATACAATAAATATTGATACATATAATAATAAATATATGAAACCCACAGAAGATCAAGCCTGTGTATGGGTATAAACAAATTTTATTAAAATGACAATATAAAAAAAATGTAATACTATATATACAGGGTGTTTCAAAAAGATTGGTCATAAATTCTACCACGTATTCTTGGGTCAAAAATAGGTTGATTAAACCGTACTTACCTATATACAAAAGTGCACCCAAAAATAGTTATATAATTTTTTTAAAGTTGCTCTTAAACCGTTTGACATTTTTTCATGAAATTTTATATAACGTGTTGGAATACCATGACTAACAAAATCGAGGTAGAGGCAATATATTTTTTTTATTTTTGTAGGATTTTGGAGTGTCACCGCCCCTTTCTCTACTCAACTTTTTTGTAATATAAAATTTTATTAAAAATCGAACGCTACTCAAATGCAACATCTATTTGAAAACTTTTTTGTCTCCTAGTATTTGTTTGTAAAATGTTTGGTTTAGACGATACAGCCACTTAAAATGACATCTTAAAAATATTCAATGTAAATTAAACGTATGTAAAAATATCAAAATTCGATTTTCATTGTTAAAACTATGTAGTAAGTGTATAGAGGAGGAGAATGTAATTTTGAACACCTGGTAAATTAATTTTTTTTTATTTTGATGACATTAGTTTGTAATTTAAAAATAAACTTGATTTTGATATTTTTCATACGTAGAATTTCCATTGAATATTTTTAAGTTGTCATTTCAAATGGCTGTATCGTCTAAACTAAACTTTTTAGAAACAAATACTATGATACAAAAAAGTTTCCAAATGGATGTTGCATTCCAGTGGCGTTTTATTTGTAATTAAATTTTATACTACAAAAAAGTTGAGTGGAGAAAAGGGCGGGACCCCCTCCAAAAACCTATAAAAATAAAAAAAAAAATATTGCCTCTTCCTTGGTATTATTAGTCATCGTACTCTTACACGTCATATAAAATTTTATGAAAAAATAACAAACAATTTAAGAGCAATGCTAAAAAAGTTCATTTAAATTTTTATCTTATACACCCTGTAACTATTTTTGGGTGCACTTTTGTATATAGGTAAGTACGGTTTAATCGACCTATTTTTGACCCAAGAATATGTGTTATAATTTATGACCAATCTTTTTGAAACACCCTGTATAATACTTATAACTATATTTATAAAGTGCATAATATCAGACACAAACTATGGTGAATTTCCAACAAGAGTATTAATTAAAATTAATTAAAATAAAGAATATGTACCAAAATAAGGCAATTGCATAATAAAGAAATGTTAACTACGTGTGAATTTGATGTCTTGGAATAAATAAGTTTTTAGAATTTATATTTTTGAGTTCGTTTGGGATTAAATTATAGAATTTTGGGCCATATACCTTGAGATAACCTGTTTCACATTCCGAATATCACAAAACTTATCAAAAGATAAGTGCTTACCAAATAAATCATCTTAATTTTGAATTTAGTAAAACTTATGTGAATTAAAATTTGCTAACTACCTTATCTTAAGCATGGCAGTATTATTTGTTAGTGGTTAGTGATTTTTTATATTTGTATCACTAATCTAGAGTCAACTATAGTAAGCTTTAAATATAGTGGTGCCCAACTTCGTTTTCAAAGGTATTTCACAGAGGTTAACTCACATACTTTGATTTTCTTTTACTATACGGAGAATGGTCGCACTGCGCAGCTTTCTGAGTGCCTTTTAAAAGGAGATAGAAAACTCCGTCATTTTGAACCCTTATTACGTGTTGCCTACATCTTGGCGCAATATTTTTATTAGGTGCGTTTTAATCATCCGCTTCTGCTTCGGAATTGTCGGTTTTCTTGTTTTAATCTGACAGGTTAGAACGACTGAACCGACAATTCCGGAAGCAGAAGCGGATGATTAAAACGCACCTGATATTTTGCTTGCTGCTGTCAGTGTCAGTGAATATTATTTTTGGAGTCACAGTTTATTGCTAAAGAATCAGTTAGCTCACTCGGACCAGTTGAAAGTTCCAAAATAACATCCACTCCAGGGATACAAATTCAGGATACGCAGAAGACTGCTGTTTTATTATAGGCGGTTGTCATATATTGTATTATCTGAGTTGTGCAGTGTATAAACTGGAACATTGAGATAAAAAGTGCCGATGCAGAGTGAGCGATCTGATTCTTTAGCAATAAACTGTGTCATAGGGTTCAAAATGGCCGCGCCCTATGTTGGGCGTGTCGGACCTCTCTCTTGCCCCGTATAGTAATCAAAGTATGTGGGTTAACTAAACTAACTGCATGTCTTGTACTTTTACTAATACTTTCTTACCTCTTATTTTAACCTTTTCTATAAATCTGCATATCGTATCGTCAAGTTTTATATAATATCTGCATTTTGTACTAGGTTCAGTGTTTATTTATAGATATTTTGTTAGTGATATATCTAAACATTCATTCTACAGTATAGTATAGTATATGATTTTTACCTAAAGTTGATTTTTGTGCCTATCGAGTAAACATTTTTTTTTGTGATAAAATTTGTGGCTTCATTTTATTAAATATATTGCTTTTTACATTTTTTTTCTGACTGATATCCTCTTTATTAAAATGATTTCCAAACATTTAAAAACTAATGAGTTAACCCATGAAATTTTAATCAGAGGGGTAGACTTGCCTTCTACTGTAGAACAAAAAAGAAAGGTTTTGAGTGGTTTGTTATCTCAAGAGTCATACAATAGAAGGTTTTCAGAGAAAAATAATCCTTATAACCATGAAGATGATATCACAGAAATGAAACTGTCAATTAAAGAAGTCAATACAGAAATAGAAAATTTTACTGGTAATAAATCTGATCCAGCTTTTAAACGAATTAATTCTAGATTAGTTCACTTGTCTAATAGGGTAGCTAATTTAAAAGTAGACTCTGATGAAGAAGCTACAGCTCAAAACAAAATAAAAACAAAACTAATCATGTTATAAGCTGATTTATCAGAAAAAATTAATAATAATTCTTCTAGTTTTAACTCTAGTACTGTATCTACAGAACAAGTTAGTTGTCCTTCATATACAAGTGTAGATGTTCATAAATAGGGTGTAGTCTATGATAATAACAATTCGTTGTTTGATTTTTTGGAACATGTTGAAATGTTAAGATTGTCTAGAGGTCTTTCGAAACAACAAGTGTTTCAACGTAGCTGTGATCTTTTAAAAGGTGATGTTCTATTTTGGTATATGAATAATTGTTCTAAATTCACTGACTGGGATCACCTTGTAGAACAATTAAAATTACATTTCTTACCTTGTGACTATCAATATAATTTAGAATTAGAGATTCAAAATTAAAAACATCTTAATTCTGAAAGTACAACATTATACATTTTTTTTATGGAAAAACTTTTTAAAATATTAACTATCTTGCCAGATGAATGTAGAAGAATAAATATCATTAAAAGAAATCTTTTACCTACATTTATTTTTCAGTTAGCATTGCAAGACCCTAAGACTATTGATGAATTCTCTATTTTATGTAAGAAGCTAGAAGATGCTCAAAGTTTATCTCCAAATTTTAAATATCCCCATGTAAATAATACTGCTGCTTTTTGTAGTAATAATTTTTCAACTAATACTTACCAGTACCGTAGTAACAATAGTCAATTAAATAAGAGTAGATTAGCTAATTTTTCTTGTTACAACTATGGTAAAGTTGGACATACTTATTCAACATGTTTTTCTAAACGGAATATCTTTTGTTATCGCTGTAGGTACAAAAATAAAACTGTAGTGTACTTTACACCTTTACTTATTTACATCAAGTGGATACTATATATACAGATCTGTCTAAAGCATTTGATGGTGCCTGTCACAAGTTGCTAGCTTAGAAACATTCTTAAGTTGACTTCTATCAGAAATGGAATAACTCTTACTTAACATAATGCTCTTAGTTTTGATTTATAATTTAATCTCTTGTGACATATCAGTGACGTACAGTGTTCCTCAAGATTCCCATATTAGTCTCGTTCTATTTACATTATTTATAAACGACATTACAAATTGCTTCTTAAACAGTCGCTGTCTTTCGTTAACGACCTAAAGTTTTTTAGTATAAAGATAACTATGCCTTACAAGGTTTCACTAAATGGTGCTAAATCAATTGTTTCTCTCTTAACGTTAGCAAATGTGCTACTACCCGTTTTACAAGATCCTCAACGTAATCAAGAATATTTATAAAGTATGTGATGTTGTATTACATGTTGCCTCATCCATTGCGATAATATTGTTTTTGAGCCAATGTATGTATGTTTATTTGCTTTGTTGGCGTTGTTTACTTTATCTGTTTACTTTTTATTGAGAATGTAATTTTTCTAACTCATGGATTTTTATTGTACTCTTAGCTAATACTTCTGACATTTAGAATATAGGAAAACTATGTAAAGTTAACCTGATTTTACTTTTTTGGTGTCAAAGTTACCCAGGAGCTTTCCTAGTTTGACAATTCGCTAAAATACATAGGGTGTCGAAATTACCCCATGTACGGAATAACTTCCAACCCAAAAATAATTTTTTGTGGTTGAAAGCCATGACACCAAGTGATATAACAGCATAAGAGTCAACGTTTTCTGGTTGACATATTTTGGTGGGCGAGGCTAAATATGTCAAAAACCTGTCGAAGTTCTCCTGGTTTGCGGTACTTCTTGTAACAAAAATAAATATAATACTATTTTTCATTCTTTCAAACAATGATTATTTAAAAGAAATTCATTTAAATATTGACAGAAGTAAGTTAGTAAATAGGAAAATATTGTTAAACGCCGACAATATTTTAGCGGCTGTTAAAATATGAAGTAATCGTTATAAAACATAATAGAGCCCCTTATCGGTTAACTCCACCTCTGCATACTCCGTCAGATTGGCCAACATGGATTCTTATCTTTTTCTTTTTATGAATTGGCGACGAACCGTTAGCGTAATTGATATTCATCTGTTTTGAAAATATTTCAATGCTCGCTAATGCCATGTTACTTTTGTATTTGGCATGGCGAGTATTGTTCATTTCCGAATCTAAACGGTACACGAATTTGAAATGGTCGTCGGCAATTATGACTAGTTGATGAAGAAGTTGAATGATTCAAACCAGAGTCTATCTAAATGCGGATGGTGAAAATCTTAAACGCGAGTCATCTGTGATAAAATCTATGTGTTCTAAAAAAAAATGGCGAAAAAAAGAAGATATACAGAAAATGCTGTAGAATCACGATAATATCCTGTAATATAATAAATTTGCAAAAATAGGATATTTTATCTGTCATATGTGATTCCTCCGGCTGTAACAAGATATTCGCCGGCTTCAGCTAAATAACCAATTAGCCAACGAATAACACGTTACATGGTGATCCACAATTATTGTAATGGCGACAATTGGGGTATTAACCGCGGATAGTTCTAGTCTAGTTTCGATAAATTAAAAGTTCTTAAAAGGGGTGCTAGTATATTTTGCCACGAAATATCCCCCTGCTGATAACAAGCCACCAAAATACCAAATTTGGCTGTTACACAGGATAAAAGTTAAACAAATACCACTAGGGAAAAACAGGCTAAAATAAAAATAACAAGCTTGGTTGGTTTCAATAGTTCAAATGAATGTTCTGTTCTACCTTCTAGATTAATCTTATCTCAACAATTTTATTTTACCCCTTATGTATACTTGAATTAGGATATCCAAATATTTCACACTAAAATAATACTTATTGAATAGCCAGCTACCCATGAGTTCAGACGTAATAGGTCACTTATAATTACATATTCATAAACACGATGGTATATACTAAATCTAACTGGTTAATAGGACATGATCCCTGTGATCCTTGAATAAATAGTTAGAAACAAACTTAGCTCGCCACTCTGATTTTCTCGAGTAGATTATTTGCTGAAGACTGTTTAAATTGTGGGGATAAACTCTCTAAACTCTTTCCACACCGTAGTTGCAATAGAACAGGGACAAAAACTGCTCTAGATTTATCTAACCAGCCCAGAAACAAACAGCTACCAGCAGGAGCTTCGGGGCTCCACACAAAAATAGGAAAGTAAAAGAAACCCTATAAAGGACCAGGCACCTTTCTTATGGAAAAATGGCTATCCGTCAAATTTTTTGAAACGTTGATATGTTGTAGAACTCTATGCTCTGACAAAAAGTGTCCATTGGCCCAAACCGATCCTATGACTAGTTTTCGAGGTAGAGGGTGTTAAACTTCGAAAATGCCACTTTTTGGTAACCAGATTTCTCACAAAAGACTTATTTTATTCGCGTTTTTTGTAAAAAATATGATTTGTAGAATATTAGGCATTAATATTTTATAGTAAGTTACTGTAGAAATTGGTTAATTACAGGGTAGTTCGGAAATAAGTAACACGGTTTTTTTTTTAAAGTTTTTTTCTTTATGACAGCTTTAAAAGTACGTAAAAATATAATTCCACAATGCAAATATAGTTTAAGTAATTGCTTCTTGTTGATGAATCATATTTTATACAGGGTGACTTATAAATATGATTACAAAGGGTATTTATTCGTTTCAGCTTTAACGAGTCACCCTGTATAAACGATGAATCCTGATTTTTTTTTATTAGATTAAATACATGTACAACCTGTCACCCTATGACATACAGGGTGTTAAACCGATTGCAAAAACTTTAAAAATTAGCAAAGTAGTTTTTTGTGCAACACCCTGTATTTAAAAAATTTCTCCGTCAACTTTGTAAATTGTTACATTTTTAAATTAAGAAAAGTTTAGTTATTAACTGAGCAAAATTTTGTTGTAATTCTATGACCAGTTTTTCTAAAATATTAATCCAAAGTTACTATAGTTAAACGATTTTTTAATATATATTTTGCACATCATCAAATATAATTAAATACATTATTTAAGAATACTGGATGATGCTAATATATATGTGTATACAGACAGCATAAAAGATGTATAGAAACAAAAAAAATATAGACAGAATTAGAGATTGAAGTATCAAAGGAATATTAAGGTTATGTGATGGTTCCTTGCAATAACAATTGGTGATAGTTATATGAAAAAAATATATTCAAGGTTTATTTTTAAATAACACATGAAAATGTTAATAATTTAAAAGCAGGGTCTGCTATCAATTAATTTTTACGAGAACAGTAAAAAAAACTAATAATGAAGTATCTATAAGGTGCAACAAAAATATATTTGACCTAATATTAGTTCAGAACCATTATCTAGATCTTCCTCAATTATCATATTTTTGATATTCTCAATATATTTAAACAAACGTGCAGATGGATGCTTAATATTTGCTTGATGTAGTAAAAGTCATGTAAATTGGCAGCATGATATTCTAGGATCGACTGGAGGCAAAACTTAAAAATTTACTTTAAATGACGGTTTCTTGCCTCCACTACCCATCTCGTACTTGAAATCAGACGTGATTAATTAGCAGCAATATTTGTGTACTGATTTTCGTTGTGATTTAGAAAAGAAAGAATGTGAACAATAAGTAAAAGATCATTAAAAAGAAGAACCGAATAACTAAAACCTCTATCAAGTTCTTATAATGTCATTTTGGAATTCTCTGCATAATACCTATTGGAATTCTCTACGTAATATGCATCATTATTCTTTGAATTAAAAAAGAAAGGGCCATTATTTGTTAATATGTATACTTTTGGCGAGACGATTAGTTCAGGTTTAAATATGTTCTTTTTTATGTAAACAATAAGATTGTCGCAAAATTCGAAAATTACTAATTTTCTCAATTTTGTTATATGTGCAATTTATATAAAGAATAGCTTTAGGAAGATTTGGAATAGAAATATACAATTGATTGGCGAATGCAGTATATGGGGCAAAATTCTGGAAAAATGATAATTTACCTAGTTATATAATTTTACTGGTCATTTTCTGAATGCAATAATTAAATATTATTTGTAAAAAGGTATGGGATATACCAAGCCTCAATTTAAAAAGAATTGTGAAAAGTTGTTTTTCTTTTGTCGAATTGATGTCGCGAAATAGATGTTAGTGTCTTAAGACGTTCCTTTAAGAAGCTGTTAACATCTTCCCAATTACTTTTTTTTTGTCGTGAATTAGCAACAGATCTCGGCGATTGTTTATGTAAGACAAAGAGCGATTTAGCATCGATGCTGCATTGTATAACCACCTGTACATCGTTCGTAAGATTTAATGACTCAATTAGTGACGTCGTAATAAATCAAATCGTCTCAAGTATAAACAATCGCCGAGTATTATAGCTGACAATAAGGCCTGTATATTTGATTTTGCTAAGTCTGTATACACATATACATATTAGCATCTTTATCTTTGTCGTGTATAAGCAGGCAGGGTTAGGTTTGGCACATACCACTGCGGCTTCTTGGGTCTATTGTATTCTCCTGCTTTCCCCGTATTCAGGTACTATCGTTGGAATAGTCCTGTGCCTTTGGTAAGTTTTACTAGGTTCTTGGGGCGTTTTTTCTGGTTTTAGACCGAAAAGAGTAAATAGCCGCCTAGCGGGAGCTTCGCATTCCAAGATAACATGATACGAGGTCTCTTCCTCTTCCATGCAGTCTACACGTGGTAGAATCATTGAGTAATCCCATCACATGAAGGTGTTTTAGCAAGCAGTGCCCCGTTAGTAATCCCACGACGGTTAATATCTGAGGCCTTGCAAGCTGTAGTACCTCAGCGGCCATGCGTGGGTTTAGTCCCATTAACATGAAGCTACTTCTGTGTCCTCTTATCTGTTGTCAGCGAATTTGGTGTTTAGTGAATATCCATCTGTTCACTACCTGTCAGGCAGAGGTTTTGCTTAGCCCAAATACAGGTTCGGGTCCTGTAAATGGTAGATCTGATTCCTCTTTGGCGAGTACGTCAGCTTTTTCATTTCCATGGATACCTTGGTGTCCCGGTACCCACGCTAGTTTGAGATTGTTGCGGGTTGCAAGATTATTAAGTATTCCAAGGCAGTTCCAGACCAGCAAAATAGATATTAAAAAATCGTTTAATTATAGTAAGTTTGGATTAATATTTTCAAAAAACTGGTCATAGAATTAAAACAAAATTTTGCTCAGTTAAATACTGAACTTTTCTTAATTTAAAAATGTATTAATTTACAAAGTTGACGAAGAAACTTTTAAAATACAGGGTGTTGCACAAAAAACTACTTTGCCAATTTTTAAAGTTTCTGCAATCGGTTTAACACCATGTATGACATAGGGTGACAAGTCGTACATGTACTTAATGTAATAAAGAAAATTCAGGATACATCGTTTATACAGGGTGACTCGTTAAAGCTGAAAAACAATATATACCCTCTGTAATCAGATTTATGAGTCACCCTGTATAAAATGGGATTTATCAACCAGAACCAATTACTTGCACTATATTTGCATTGTGAAATTATATTTTTTCGTTCATTTAACGCTGTCATAAAAAAAAAGATTTAAGAAAAAAACTGTATTACTTATTTCCGAACTACCCTGTATTTAACCAGTTTCCACAGTAACTTACTTTAAAAAATGAAAGGTAAATAATCTATAAATCATGTTTTCTACAAAAAGCGCGAATAAAATAGGTCATTTATGAGAAATCTGGTTACAAAAAAGTGGCATTTTTGAAGTTTAACACCCTGTAACTCGAAAACTAGTCATAGGATCGGTTTGGGCCAATGGACACTTTTTGTCAGAGCATCGAGTTCTACAACATATCAACGTTTCAGAAAATTTGACGGAAAGCCATTTTTCCATAAGAAAGGTGCCTGGTCCTTTAAATAAAATAATCATCCAGCCTTAGTAGAATTCCCCACTTGACAATTCACTGTTGGGTTCTAATTAACAGTGCTGTTCCTAAAGTGGCGTTGGAAAACAGTAACAAAGCATACACAGAACACGAGGCTAATGGCCTTAGTAGTCGATGTTGATGACACCAAATTATAAAAAAAAAACATAATCATCACTAGGTCATGGCAAACTAACCCTAGAATTTATTCAATATAAATGCCACGTTTCAATACTATGAAATTACTAGCTCACTGTAATAAATGTTGGCAATAAAAACAACAGCATCCGTTGAAAATAAACAAACAAAAACATATGTATTTACCCACTAATTCCTATTGAAAACCACTCGAATATCACTGGGGCGCTCTTATATGGAATTACGAACAGGTGTTGAAGCGAAAAAAATCCATTTACAGGTACAACTTGAAGGAATTTACCAAAACACGTGGTTCAACGGCTCAATCAACAATTCTCTAACTTATTTCAATTAATTTACTGTACAATCCCTCTTCGTCTGGTAAAGATTACCCTCCACAGTAAATTAAAATTATTTCACAGTCACAACAACCCGAATTGCCTTCAAAAATTAAGGCTGTGATCACACAGCGTTAGACAAATACAAAAATAAATTCCGTAAGGACCGCAACATAAAATACACCAAAATGTATAGCTTATTGCCTTATGGCCATTCAAATCGTTACATATCAAGGCCATACCAAAAGAAGTGAGAATTTTGTTGTTGTTTACTTGGAAATTTGCATAAATTTGTTGTTTTCTGTATTGGTCTTTTTTTGCACAGCCCCATACAGGCTTTAATACTTTAATACTTGTGTGTACAATATGGTTAATTGAATTTTTTTTCCTATTAGCCAATAATTTTGTTTTGTATTTTATATTCAGCTCCTTCTTTTTCTTTTTATATGTTCTTTCTACCTCAGCTTGGCATCTAGGTTCATTCCTAGGTATCTACATCTGTAATGTGTGAAAGATGGGTTACTCCACGGCACCTATATACCTAGGCTCATTTTATATCCTCCTAAGATGATAGGCACCTACAGATTTAATGTAGTTGACAACGTTGCCAAGAAGTGCTTCTCTTATATCGGCCGATGTGCCGAAACTCGCCGAAAACAAATCTTCTAATAAATGAGACCGTCGGGTTATCGTAGAGGATTTGCTCGATAGTCTCATCTTCCTGTTCGTACCGCCTGCAGAATGCGGATTCTGACAACCCCATGATATTGAGATGCTGTTACCAAGCATAGATTCTGTCTAGTCATAGTCCAGTATTTGTTTGCTATAGTGTTATCAGGATAACTTAAAAGCTCCCTGGCAACTATGCAGTTTCTTGTTTTATCCCATCTTTCCTTGAATTTCACAAGGGATTGTTCTTTAATTAGGTCTGTTACTACCAATCAGCAAGACGGTTACTTTTCTATGTGGCGTGACCTTTGATCCATCTTAAGATGACCATATTATTGATAGATACTTCGGCCAAAGCTTCGTTACATTCTAGTTCTAACCCTGAGATACCTATGTATGGACAAGTTCCTTTCAGTGATATTGTTTCTGGTGATTTCTTTTGCTGTTATGAGAATTCCGTGAGCTCTGTTTGAACTACACTGCCACTATTGCTCCCAGCCCATTTCATGTTTAGGTTTAAGGATCTGGAGTATATTCCACAACCTGGGCCTTGTTTTGTTTAAGAACCGTCACGTGTCGGTGTAGACATGAATCGTACCTGCCTCTTCCGATTCTTTATTCCTAGGTATTTTGAGTTTTTTTAGTGTTACTGAGTTGAAATTTTTATTTGTGAAGTCGACATGGCTCGATTTTTTTTTTATTTTTCTTGATCCTCCAGCTCCTATTCCAAGATGCTATTTCATCACTTGCTCTTTGAAGTTTAATTGTGGTTTCTCCAGTGGTACGCCATGGTATTATCGGCAAATGTGGCTATATTAGTACCATCTATTTACGAAATGTCGCTGTTTCTTGTCCCAGACTGCTTAAATTATTGGTGTCACATTAATAATAAGTAATTTGGTTCCTAAACTTTTACAATAACGTCCTGTTGAATATTGTCCACCCTTTTTAGGAATTTTGACTCACTGTAAAAAAATCACATTACTCCCTAAATGCATAAATAACTAATGCTGTTTTACAAATAATAATCAGCATACTATACAAGTATAATGTTAACACAATATCAAAATTTAACGATTATTCTCAAACATCTAATAATATATTAACTATGGTATATTATCTGGTATAATAACACATTTGATCTTAATGAACGTGTTATTATTCGGATATGTTATTATCCAATTATAAAAAAAGAAAAAAAGACGTTTTGTCAATTGGACCATGATACTAAATTTAAGAATTTTATTCCACATTAGATCTACGAATTATAGAACATAATAATGCCGATAGTCTTCTGTTTGAGTTTTGATAAATATTTACATTCTATGAAGCGTTAACTGAATCAAGCTTGCAGAATACATTGTTTTTTAGTTTATATTGTCCTTGAAAGATTTAATCCTTGTAAATTGTTATGTGAAACCACTAAATTTAAGTCTAGACATAACTGACGAAAAAAAAAAAACAAAATAAAAACGAAAAAAATTGTTAAATCCGAGTATCAAAAATCGGTATAAGCTAGTAAAAATCCTTGCCAATAATTCAAACATCGCTTCAGTTGAAATCAACAAAAATTTCCTAAAGACATTGATTGACATGCAGCAAAGTAGCCGGCTGTTCAATGACTGTAACTATAATTTAATTAAACAAACATTGTGGCTATCCAAATTGGCTTGTCTAGCATTCAGATATCTCTAGTAGCTACAAGTTATAGAAATAATCACGTCGACGGTCGACTTATTTAATATTAATGCTAACGTTGCATTTTATACAAAGATGAAAAATAGATGTTAAAAAAAAAAAAAAAAAAAAAAAAAACGGAAATACGTCTGGAAAATTTCATGCCAACTCTGAAGTACCTCAAGGATCTAATTTGGGACTTCTTTTATTTATGTTATTTACAAACGACCTGCCTTCGGTGTTAAAATACCTATTTAGAATGTTTACTTTTTGTAGATAATCTAAAAATGTTTAAGAAAATATAAGAGACTGTGTTTTTGCAAAAAGATGTTAATAATACAGTTGAATGGAGTTATGATAATAAATTGTTTTTTTATTATAAAAAAATATTGTATTTTAACAATAACCCGTCTAAAAGAATTTACAAATGGATGAAGAGGTTACAGAGAGGAGAACTGAAGTCAAAGATTTAGGTGTTACGTACAACAACAGTATTTCACTCACAAGTAACATATTAAGTATGGTTAGATCTGCTAATTGTTTATTAGGACATGTAATAAGACAAACGCGTGCATTTAATAACATCAATACAATTAAACTGCTCTATTTTAGCTTGGTGAGGCCTAAACTTGAAGTTGCCCTAATAATTTGGTTAGGAAAGTACACAACAACCTTATCAGAAATTGAAAACACTTATTCATTATTTAAAAATCTGATGTGTCCAACACATGACTTTCCTATCTAGTTGTTATAGGCTTTTCCGGTTATTTTGTACAACCTATTGCAGCATCTCTATAAATGTTTAGAGGATAAATAAATATATACATTGTCCACATACATCTACCTCGAAACATTTTTTTATAGATATTCATGGAAAACGAAAATACTGAAAAATTTAAATTTCCTACAATTTTTTCATTACGGTCCATTTTAGAAAAATCATGTATAAACAAAAATTATAGAGATCGATATTGCAAACAACTTTTATTTTAAAAACTTTCATAAAAATCAGAATTTTGCACATTTTGTCAAATTTCTCGAATACGGACCATTTCAGGAAATTTTTACATAAAACAAAAATTATAGATAATTATATTAGAAGTAACTTTTATTTGAAGAATTTTCTTCTCCGAACGTAAATAACAGATATATTTTATAAAATATAAAAATGACCACCTATAAAGTACCCCCCCAGATGTTCCGACTCTGCCCAAAATCTAATCAGCTCATTGGACGTTGAAACAAAGCTTAAGTTTAAAATTTGGTGTTTTTCTATGTATCGGTTCATGAGTTATACACACACACACACACACACAAACACACAAACACACACACACACACACACACACACACACACACACACACACACACACACACACACACACACACACACACACACACACACACACACACACACACACACACACACACACACACACACACACACACACACACACACACACACACACACACACACACACACACACACACACACACACACACACACACACACACACACACACACACACACACACACACACACACACACACACACACACACACACACACACACACACACACACACACACACACACACACACACACACACACACACACACACACACACACACACACACACACACACACACACACACACACACACACACACACACACACACACACACACACACACACACATACACACACACACACACACACACACACAAACACAAACACACACACACACACACACACACACACACACACACACACACACACACACACACACACACACACACACACACACACACACACACACACACACACACACACACACACACACACACACACACACACACACACACACACACACACACACACACACACACACACACACACACACACACACACACACACACACACACACACACACACACACACACACACACACACACACACACACACACACACACACACACACACACACACACACACACACACACACACACACACACACACACACACACACACACACACACACACACACACACACACACACACACACACACACACACAGACATCATCGCGAAAATAGTCAAAACGGATTCAGGGGACCTCAAAACGTAAAAATCCGTCGAAAACTCGAGGTCGAAAAAAATCATGATTCCTATACTTTCCTTATATCTGTATACAGATAGGAAAGTAAAAATTAACATAGGTTGCCTGAATATAATCTGGATTAAGAGAAGAATTTACAATGTTGGCTTTAGAACAAAGGCGCTGTCTGACAGTCATAATGTTCCTGTATAAAATAATAATAAAATAAATAGTCCGGAAATATTGCTATTATTACCATTCGATGTATCTTCCGCCGTACTAGGTATACAATATTATTGAATGTCCATATATAAATAGCAACCGCTAGAACTCCTCTTGCAACCATGTTGAGACTCGCTAATAATGTTAATGAATTGTCACAACTTGATTGGACTCTACCACAATCAATGTTTTTCAGAATGATCTTCAATCATGTTCCAAATGTCTACATGTAATTATAACAATAATAATATTAATAATAAATATAAAAAATTAAAATAAAATACTGTTATAATAATGTAAACTGCTACTCCTACAATTCTGATAATAATTTTAAGCAATTATGTTTCCATTGATTATTTTTAATTTATTTTTTCTGTCAATATTATCCATGTACTTAAGCTAAATTAGCTGTATGGATTAATAAATAAATAAATAAATAAAATCACAAAATCGAACACAAATTATGGACCAAAAGTTTTATTTTTAGTTTTCAGTTGAGATTGATAATATAGTACAAATTATCCGCGATCCCGATGTATTTATAGGCTCAGGGAATAAACCCCCCTTCTTGGTCTAATTGCCAAAACATCGCAGATACAACCGGCCAATAGACGATTTTGTAAGGCATTGTCGCGATAGACTTTCGATCTAGGTTTTTAAATGATGAGATAAAACGTATCAAAATATTTTTATTTCTTCACTAGTTCCGACGTGAAATAGCGTTTTAAAGTTAATGTTGTTCTGTTTATTTCCTGTTATATTTGTTAAATACATTTTTAACTCCAAGTAGTATACCCAATGATAATATTTTTATATTATTATTTAACCAATAAATTATTACTAATAAATATTTAAATTAGTATTTTTTTATCGTCGCTTGCCACCTCTTTGACTGGCCGGCCGTGTGCCCTCCACCCGTTGCACCCTCGGATCGGAATGCCCCTTTTTTGGTAATACGGTCCTTCCTTGAGCCCAAAATTCATTTTTGAGTATAAAAAATTCACACAATGCTAAGTCCAGTGATATGCAGAGTACGAAACGATATACAATTTCTTAAATAAAAATTGTAGAATGCTCGGGTCAAAAACAATCAAACTGCCTATTTTTTGCTTAATATGAGCATAAATGTATGTCTCAGTGATGTATGGAAGTTTCCTTTTTTTGTTTATATTGTGATCATACCTCGTATTTATTTACCAATACGTAATAATATAGACTATTATTAGAAAAGTGATAAATCACGAGGTACAACAAAACTGTTAAAGAAAGTGTTTTTTGATGATCAAAAGGATATTTATTACGTTAAAGACGATATATCATATGAAGAAAATTATTTATGACCAATTTGTGAATGGTCAAAGGTGGATTTAAGTGAAAAAATGCTTTTAAAAATCTTTTATGAAGAGTGTGAATTGTTTGTTATTGAAACTCTTTTAATCGTATATAATTTCCTTTTATTATTGTAAAAGTTATAAACACCTTCGTCTTTTGTTTATTCAAGATATTTTAGATTCGTAATATTCAAAATGTTACTTTGCTTAGACAGGATACGTAGAACAAATTTTGTTAAGCCTTTTATTTTATGTTTTAGTGTTAATACCATTATATACCAAACGGCGAAATATGTGTGTTTTTCAAAGGCGCCAATATTTTTTGGAATCAACCAAAACACATTATCCATCTTCGGAAGACCTACTGTTCTCTCATTAGTAACCAAAAAACTGATAGAAAGTCTTAATTTAATATTAAGCATTAATTATATTCGGTGAAAGGACTGATATTGTTCTTTTTTGCCCTAAGGATATAAATATAAGATACAGGTCAATACATAAAATATCTTCAATTCTAAAAAGGTTCGTTCATATTGTTTTTGTCATTAGATAAGGATTTATTTTTAAATACATTTTTTGTTTCAAAAGTATTATCAATTTTTATATTTTGAAAAAAAATCCTACAATTAATCCAGGCTTCAAAAAGGTATAGAGGGAAATGTTTGGAACATAAATTTTGACTTCGCAGAACATAAATTTTGACTTCGCAACTTTGTTTGGGCTAGTTAGGAGGTGAACATATCAGAAGTCCCCGCCTTAGCCTTTGAGCCAGGGGGAGAGAGGGTCTGAAGTTCCCATTTTTCGAAGTTTCGCTTATATCTCGGAAACTATGCATCCTAGCGACCACTCAATATAAAATGAAAGCTTATTAAATTTGCTAGAAGTTCTATTGTCAAGTTTTTAAATATCTTGTATAGTATTCGATAAATCAGCTCTCGAAAGTCTGTAATTTTGGACTCTTCAACGATGCACCTAAATAACTGCTGACCATAGGATTGTAGAGAATTAAATTTCCTTCAATAATATAAGTTTACTATTTTATCCATTTTCTTTCAAATGTTAAAGCAATTTCAAAGCGTGAAATCTGAAGTTTTGCGACAACTGTCGACTAATGAATCTTTCAATATCTTATAATTCCCAGTCAACGTATTAGTATTAAATAGCACAGATAATCATTTTAGAATATATAGTTGTGGGCCCTCTGGCCAGGCTTTTCATAATTAAAGAATATCTAGAGCATTTTAATGGGAAAATATGTTGCTATAACCATGGTTCTGCATGTATGTCTTTAGAACAGTGGTGGTTTTATAAATCACAACCATTAACTGAAAACAACGTTTATTGACATAGAAAAGTGAATTAACATAAATCATTACAACAATATGTCACATTGAGTCAAGTTCTTGCAAAAAAGCAAACCTTAAATGTTCCAGAGCATGCCAAAATTGCAAGGGGAATTGCCTGAATGGGGTCCCTTAAGTTGACTTCGAAGATGAAGAAGAATAGGATGATTTAGTGACCATTTTCCAACAAGAGTCCGATGGAGAAGATATTAAAGATAAAGAAGAAAAAAGAAGACGATGATGAAGGTCCTTCCCACCCCAAGAGAGCAAATTATGAGATATTCGCATTGAAACAATGCATAAGTAATGAATGTATATAGAGTTATAATAAAACTGGGCCAAGAACTGTTCCTTGTGATACTCCAGTCACAACTTGTTGACCCTGACTTAGCTCGTTCTCAATTTATTGTAATTGACAGTATTGAAGACTGTGGCTAAGTCTAAAAATATACCTATTACATTTGTCTTGTGGAGCGAGAGGACAGAACAAAAATGGAAAATAATAAATAAGGTTACCGGATATAAGAATAGTAATAATAGTCCGTCAGATAGTGACAGGTTTAGGTACCATTTTCGCATACAAGCCTCGAAGAGGGTTGAAAACTACATCGATTTTAAGTAGAATGAAAATAGAATTTTCCGTGTGTTATCCCCAAGAGCCACTCGTAAATTTTCTTTTACTCTACTCAACATCGGAATACTTTTCAACCCTCATCGAGGCTTGTATGCGAAAATGGGGCACCTACATCGGTAACTATCTGACGGTCTATAAGTTTCAACTTTCCTCGAATTGCGATGCGAAAATTAACCCTCAAAATTTTTACCAAAACAACTTTAAAGGAAATTTTAAAAATCTGCTTGAATTTAAAGAAGTAGATGAATATAATATAGTTGAAATTATTCTTAAAATTAAAAACGAAGCTTGTGGAACCGATGGAATTAATGTCACATTAATTAGATTTCTTTGTCCCTACCTAATTCCCCATATAACTTACATTATAAATTTTTATCTAAAAAAATCTGTTTTTCCAAATATATGGAAAGAGGGACTAGTTCTTCCTATTCCAAAAGTCACTTCCCCTGAAAACTTAAATGATCTTCGTCCCATACCTATTCTGCCTACACTTTCAGAGGTTTTGAAGAGAGTTGTAAAGGAACAATTTCGAGATCACATTGGTAAATATAAAATTGTACCACCCACACAATCGGGATTTAGATCGGGATATAGCTGTGGTACGGCCATATTAAATATAACGGATGACTTTCTGAAGGAGTTCGACTCCAGAAATGTTGGTTTATTAATTCTGCTTGATTATAGTAAAGCATTCTACATGATTAATCAAAAATTGGTTTTATCCATTTTACATTTTATTGGCCTAGGACCAACCGCAATAACATTTCTTAGAAATTATCTGTATTATCTGTAGTATTATATCATGGTGTATCGTCTAGCGTAGAGCAAGTTGGACGAGGAGTAGCTCAAGGTTCAATCCTAGGCCCTCTTTCTTATACAATATATACAAACAATTTGTGTTCGGTTTTACAATATTGCAAAGCTTATTTGCATGCTGACGATACGCAGTTATATATGTTATTTAACAAAAACGATGAATCAGGGTGCATTCAGAAAATAAATACTTATCTAAATGCATTGCTGAAAGTATCTACTCAACATAATTTGGTGATTAATTCAGACAAATCAGCTGTTATGTTTTTTGAATCTGCTTCATCTAACTTGTCTATAAAAATTATCGATGTGGCTCTACCAACTGTTTAAAAAGCAAAAAATTTGGGATAATGCTAGACAATCGACTGAAATTCACTGATCATGTTTCTTATGTTCTAAAAAGAGCCTTTTTAAACTAAAAACTTTATATCATAGCAGACATTTATTTGACAAAAAAACTGAAGATACAACTCTGTGACTCTCTCGTTCTAAGTAATGCAAATTATTGTGATTTTGTATATGGACCTTGTCTTTCAGTAACAGATTCACATAGGTTACAAAAACTACAAAATGCCTGCCTTCGACTTATATATGGAATTAAAAAATTTGATAGAATTTTCCATACACTAGCAAATGCCAGATGGTTAAATATGTTAAATAGGAGAAAACTTCATTCATTAACCCGGTTTCACAAAATTTTAATTAAAAAAAGTCCTTCATATCTTTGGAATAAAATTATTTATCGTTCTGATGTTCATAGTAGAAATACACGAAATAAAATTCTATTGAGATTCCAAAACACCAAACACAACAATTTAAAAACTCGTTTTCATATACCAGATAGCAAAGGAGTATAATATTATTCCTGTTTCCCTAATTAATATATCCATAGCATCATTTAAAACAAAATGTTTAAAATATTATATGGATGACCAATGCACAAATTTGTAAGTTTGTAATTTGATTTTGTTTGGTTTATATAAGGCTACATAAATGACTAGGATCCATCAGCACCACTCGTCGTTATTACCTTTCCTTAAAACAATGAAAGTCTTTTGTTTCTTGATGACCAGCGATGCAAATGGCCCATGGTACCTTTTTTGTTTGTTTTAGTCTTGTTTATTATATACATGTGTTACACCCTATTAGATTAGATTAGATTAGATTAGATTACATTTGCAGGCCTTTGAGGAAGAACAGCTTGAGCTGATCTTAGGACCTTTTGACCATATTTATTTCTGGTACTTTATTTTTTTTTAAATTGTATTTTATTTTTTTTTAATATTGTATTTTAAATGGTCAATAAATATTATTATTATTATTAATGACCTTACCAGAGTGGGGTATCTAGAGACACATCTAAGGGCAATTAACCTGCAGCTGGCTATCCCTAGATCCCCTCTGTGACAAGCAGCAGGTTTTTGATGAGTCAATTTCATGACCTTGATGAGCTGGTAAGAAGGCTGTCTATAGACACCTCTCAACGACGACCAGTCCCTCAAAGGTCCTATATGTCTCCGCAGGATGCACAATGAACATCGTGGGGCTTAAGTACTGTGGAGCAATCTACCTTTTCTCTCCCCCCCCCCCACCTTACAGATACAAAGATACAGATACCTAATACACGTAATTGTCAACTAGACAATAGATAATAATCTTAAAACATTTGTACTCTTCGTGCTAAAATCAAAGAGTTTGTTACCGTTGTAACTTTAATCATTTGCCTCATGTTCAGTTCATTCTAATTGTATTTTAAATTTATAGGATAGATCAAGCATCATCCCTTGTGGGCTTCTGTGTACGGTTAACTTTTAACTCCATTTGCTTTAACATTAATTTGTATTGTTTAATAATGAAGTAGGTGAAATTTTCATTTAATTGCCCACGTAAAACTCGAATAATCACGGAAGCACAGTTAGAATACCTTGAATGGTAGATAATGTTTTATTCAATAATCCACAATAATTGTTCAAATTCGCTTTTAGATCTTATTTAACAAATTATGATTAAAGTCATTAAATACCATTAGCACCTAATAGAAGCAGTCATGGCGTTTTAGGTGTTAACGACCTTAATATTTTACTTCGAAGTTTATGACTCCGGATTTTTATTATCATGAATTGTTTTTATAATTAATCAAATAAATAGTCTGGGGATATGAACTCAAAAAATATTCATTGTCTATTTATCGAACTGAAAACAAAGAGTTAGTCTTGAAGGTACGCTTCTGGGACCAGTTTTGTTCATTTAGTAACTAAACTACTTATTCTCATAGAAACACACTCTTTTCTTCCTCAACTTTTGTTTTATCAACTAACCTTTTTTGGAATTTTCATAAAGAGGAAATTAAAGACCTTAGACAAAAAATATAATGCCTAAAAATGTTGATATTTATTGAATCGAGAAAATTCATTATACCACGCACTTTTTATACAGTATAAAAACTAACGCTTAGACATGCTAAAAGTATAGAGCAAAGACAGAGTAACCCTTTACCTAGAAGATTTTTACATCTAGAATTATGACCTACAATGTGATATAAAAAGAAGAAACTTTGTAGGAAAAAGTCCATTTTTAGTGTTTATTTGATATCTTAATAGCAATGCTTTTGATATTACTTCATATCTTGATTCTTAAATTCTTTTTTTTTGCTTCCCTTTGTCGTTTAATGCGATAATTCGAGTTTAGCAAGATGACTTGCTCTGACCCTTGTACTATTAAAATACATTAAAAGACCTAAACAGTTATCGAACCTTCTGAATGCGTCTCTGAAATTAAAATTATTGTATTAAAAAATAATTTGTGTGGGTTAGTTTTCAGTGTTCAATAAGTTTGAATGGGTTTTATTAAATTAATGACTTGTTATACATCACGTTTACACTGATTCACTAATGACTTAATGGGTTTTTATTAGTTAACCGTAAATAATAGATTCTGTTTGCGTAAGATTTATGAGCCACCTAAGATGAATATTACTTCCAAATTAAATTGTAATAAAAACATTTCTCTTTAAGTAAAATGCTCATGCAAAATTTTGCATGTCGATTCTAGCTATTACTTTATCGTTGTTGACTTTAAGTTGTTCTCGAGCGAATTCGTATGTAGACCTTTTTCTGCCATTGCATAAATCACGTTTACTTCCGTCGGCAATTGACCCAATAAAATATTTCCCAAACTCGTGCCAGTGTTCTTTTAGTATCAAAATAAACGGCTGCTATTAAGCTAATTCAACACACTTCTGACATGTGATTTCGACAGTACCAATTGGCATACTATAGCTCTGTCCCAACATCTCACAAAACCGTAATATTACGGTCATCGTCATGCGCAGTAAATAAAAACCTATCAATAAAGCCCAAAGTCGAACGGTTTTTATTTACTGCGCATGGCGATGACCGTAATATTACGGTTTTGTGAGATGTTGGGACAAAGCTTATATGTACTCCATCGGGACTCTCCCACTTCCGTTGCAATAGGCCATCGTGAAGAGACAGATAATCCCACTGAGTCTAGTACCCGTTAATAGCTCCACTACATTTGACTATCTCTTGCCAAGTAGGTTTGACTTTGTTGGTGAGCCATTCACGGACAACCCTTAATTCATTGTCTTTCTTCTGCCCCTTTCTCAGGCTTTCAATTGCAATTTCCTCTTCGTCACCTTTTGGCTTGATAGTGGTTGCCCAAAGAATAACTTCTTTAACCGGTTCCTACCGTTCTTCGAGCCTTTTACTTTCTAAACAGGGTCGCCTGGAGAGAATGTCTGCCTTGCTATGGAGACGCCCTCTTCGATGTACTACTTCGTGGTTATTGCTGGAAATCTGGTTAGGTGTGGGTGATCGACTTCTTCGGGACGCATATCTGCTATAATTATTTTTTGTTGGACTTAGTGACGGGCTTCGGGAGATTGATCTATGAGAATTTCTGGCCTAATTCCCAATTCTAGATTTATAATACAAGGCCTGCTTCTACAGGTTCTTTGAAGGTGCTCGATTCTTCCTCAATTCAAGCATCCTCTGCTTTCATTTTGGCTGTTTCGTTGGATATTTTGCAGGATTTTATAATATTTGTAAGAGAGTAGGTTGTGGAAAAGTATTAGTATTTCCTGGAATCCAATTTCTCTCTTTTGCGCAAAAAGATATAAATTTGAGATGAGTTTTTCTGCAATCAGTTTCTCCTTCAGCGTCTTGTGGTGTTATTGCCGAAGACCTTGCTACATTTTTACATCTTGAAGTCCATCAATGAATGCCTTTATGCCGAATTGTTTTTGCAAATCTTTGGGCACCCGTGGATAGGCCAGATGAATCAATGTTTTTATAAAGGCCTCGAATTCCTGTAGTCTTTCATTATGGTTCTGACAACGAACCTTCAGCTGACTTTGGAATACCCATTTCAGATACTGCTGGCCATATCTTGTCTCCAAGGCTTGGACGAGAGATGAATAAATGGGTTCCCCTTGGGGATGTAACTGTAAAACGGTTGCTGCCTTTCCTCGCAGCGATACTATCAATGAAGTTGCAGCTTCAGATTAGAGTCGATATGTTTCCCTTATTTCTAACTCAACTAGTTCAGTTCTAATTTGCCTTTCCAACTCTATTCTAGCCGTTTCTTGTTGTTCTGAATTAGTTTTTAAATTCTCTTGTTCGACTGGCCTGCCTCTTGCTTGAAGTTTTTTTTTTAATTTGCAGCAAGCCATTCATAACTTCCATCTTTGTTTTAGTACACATCTCTTCCTTGTCTTTTTCTTCGTCCTTCCTGCGCCTTTCCTTTTCCTCTTCTCGCCTTTTCCTTTCCTCCTCTTTCTTCCTTCGACTCCCTTTCTTTTCCTCTTCTTCTTCCTTCCTGCGCCTTTCCTTTTCCTATTCTCGCCTTTCCCTTTCCTCCTCTTCTTTCTTCTTGCGCTTTTCCTTTTCCTCTTCTTCTTTCTTCCTACGTCTCTCCCTTTCCTCATTCTCCTCTTTCCTGCGCCTTTCCTTCTCCTCTTCCATTTTTAAAAACCATGATGGGAGGGGCCTGAAGTATCCATATCTATTTGGTATGCATTAAATGTAGTATTTACCATGAATAGAATACTTAGGTAACTTTTGTTTTGTATCCCACTATTACCACCAATGTTACACTAGTTTTTGGCAATTCAACTGTGCAACTATACACTTCATCGTACAACGTCTACCATAAAAATGTGCAATGACGTCAGGATCATCGACTCCTTTAAACCTTCTCGACCCTTCTTGAACCGTCCAGATGTTTCTTATTACGGATTGACATTTCTAGACTGTTCTCTCTTTTCTTTTTTCCTACTTTTATTTATGACAACCGCAGCATACTACAGGGTGATGGGTGACATAGCACTTCTTGTGCTCATATGTTTCCTACTGCAGTATGCTGGGGTAACATTTTATTATTTAAAAGATCGAATTTTGATTGATGACATATCTGATTTCGTCATTTCTGCTACTGTATCTTTTTATTTTTCATGCGATTTTCCTAAAATGTTTCATTTCAGCTGCCGTTACTTTGATTTCCTGGTTTGATGTCAAGCGCCATGTTTCACTAACATAGAACCACTATTCGGTTGTGTATTCTGGTCTCTTGGTTATTATAAATATTTCTTCCTTTCCGAGCAGTCTACTGTTAATTTGTTAGTGTTGATTTTTTTGTTCTTTTCAGTTTCTTCATGGTAGTTTTTCCATTGTTGCTAAGTAGTCTATCACTGTAACTTCCTCTGCGCAATTGATATTTTCTTAGCCATATTTTCTTTTAATTTTGATTGCCTTTATATTTATATTTATTTCCATTTCTTAGTGTTTTCATCTATTTCTTTATCGATCTTCGTATATTTTTCTTTCCTTCTGCCATAAACTAGACTCTGGAGCTGTACTAGTCTTAGGTTTTATATTCAATTGTTATTTTGGGTATTCCCACATCTTTTTTCTGGGTACTGTAAGTCTATATCAAAAATTTTGATTTTTCGTAATTCGTTTCTTTTTTCGATTACCTTTCTTATAATACTAATATAATCTTGGGTTTGTGTGCCTTTTCTAAAAGAAACTTGTTCTTCTTTTTTGTTTTTTAGCTAGTTTCAAATATCCTTTTGTATGTTTTAAAGATTATTAATACCAGGCATATTGCTCTAAAGTTTTCATATCTTTCTCCTTTTCTGCCCATGCTCGTCTGATTATATTTTCTAATACTTTCCTCTTAAATATAATATTTAAGGAAAATTAAAATTATGCACTCATGGACAAGTACGTATCCAGCTTTATTTAAAGTAGGGTTAGGTTAAAAGATCTCAAATGAATTCAAATTAAAAAATCCATGACCATATTATTACATTAAAATATGCAAACCGCCCAGCTGGATTACCGAATTTAAGCTCAATTGATTTTTTTGTTAAATTACCTTTAATTATATTTTTCTGCAGTAATTAACCGTTAATAAAACATTAATTTCATCATTTGACTAATCCATGTCTCGTTGGCAGTACAAAACGGGTAGAATAAAAGGCAGCGTGACATAAAAATTCTAGAGGTGTTTAAAGAAGTTTTATAGTGATTTTAATTACCCGTTCTTATGATGTTTGCGTTACTTCTCTATTAGCATTTATTGCGTACCTTATTGAATGGTAGAATTTATGTGCGTTGCTTTGCTACAAAAGCGAAGATAAATAAAGACAGTTATGTGAAAAATTATAGCAATAAATGCGATATTATCTGTTTCGGTTTTTACTAAACGGTGATTGATTCTGTATGTGTTAATAATTTACATGGTTCGATGGCTTCAAGTAGTTTTTCTTTTGTAATGATGGATTTATACGGATTGAGAACAAAGAAAATATACTTTATATCTAATACACATTGTGTTTTTATTATTATTCCAGATATTCCCATATATAGCGCTAAAGAAAGATTTATGATGGATTAAAAATCTGAAATTGACAATTTTTTACATTATGATAAATTATAAAAAAATGGCAACTCAGGAAGTTTTTTCTATTTTTATAAATTTTGTACGGATACAAGTAAAGATATTAACGATAAAATTTATGCTCTTTTAAACGTTTTACAAAACTACAATCTTGATTTTTTAAATAGATTTATTTAAAGCTGGTAATATTTTTTGCTAATATTTTAATTTTTTTTTTATTATTTTTATTTTGCCGCTGGTGAATGGATGTTCCTTTTGGACTCTAGAACCTTTTGGCTGGTGACAGTGCTGCCTAAATCCCTTGACAGTATATTAACAGTAGCTAAAGACCTATCAGTAGTTACAAATGTTCTTTTGGCTAGTTGGTTGTTACACTTCCTTGAACCAGTACGTGTACCAGCAGACTGGATAGAAAAGTAAAATAGCTGCTTAGGTTATTTACTAGCCTGCTAGCGTTTCCCCATTAGACATTAGAGTAAAATTTACTGTCCATGATACAATAAAAAGAAGGGATGATATTACGTCGATTAATACTGCGTCATGGTGACGTATAGTGATGGGAATGCATGGCTTTTACGAATTTGAGTAATCTGCTGATGGCCAATCAGATATTCCACACCACACCAGAATACGTTATGCGCGAACTAGACGAGATTTCGTCGGCTAATTATCATACCTTTTTACTTTCCTATCTGTATACAGATATAAGGAAAGTATAGGAATCATGATTTTTTTCGACCTCAAGTTTTCGACGGATTTTTACGTTTTGAGGTCCCCTGAATCCGTGTTGACTATTTTCGCGATGATGTCTCTGTGTGTGTGTGTGTGTGTGTGTGTGTGTGTGTGTGTGTGTGTGTGTGTGTGTGTGTGTGTGTGTGTGTGTGTGTGTGTGTGTGTGTGTGTGTGTGTGTGTCTGTGTGTGTGTGTGTGTGTGTGTATGTGTGTGTGTGTGTGTGTGTGTGTGTGTGTGTGTGTGTGTGTGTGTGTGTGTGTGTGTGTGTGTGTGTGTGTGTGTGTGTGTGTGTCTGTAGGTCGCATAACTCATGAACCGATACACAGAAAAACACCAAATTTTAAACTTAAGCTTTGTTTCAGCTACCAATGAGCTGATTAGATTTTGGGCAGAGTCGGAACATTTGGGGGGGTACTTTATTGGTGGTCATTTTTATATTTTATGGAATATATTCGTTATTTACGTTTGGGGAAGAAAATTCTTTAAATAAAAGTTACTTACAATATTATTATCTATAATTTTTGTTCTATGTCAAATTTTCCTGAAATGGTCCGTATTCGAGAAATTTGACAAAATGTGCAAAATTTTGATTTTTAAGAAAATTGTTTGCGATATCGATCTCTATAATTTTTGTTTTTAAATGACTTTTCTAAAATGGACCGTAATGGAAAAATTGGAGAAAAAGTGCTAAATTAAAATTTTTCAGTATTTTCGTTTTCAATGAATATCTATAGAAAAATGTTTCGAGGTAGATGTATGTGGAAAATGTATATATTTAGTTTATCCTCTAAACATTTTTAGAGATGCTGCAATAGGTTAACTAGATAGGAAAGTCATGTGTTGGACACATCATATTTTTTTGTATTATGACTCACCTCTATACACACCGAATATAAACAGCTCTGCACCAGCCCGTGCCTGTAAATAATTATAATTTTATTTAATAAACACGTGGAACAATGAACAATATTTTTATCAACCGATTGCCGGTAGAAAAGAGGTGGTCGGAAGGAGAAACAATTAAATTAGTTGAACATAAATAAGGGGAACATAAATATCCATAGGACATTATATAACCCTTATATTCCTTATATTGGCAATAATCAAATGCGATTAGTAGCGCTACAGAAAATTGTTGATAAAATGGAAATTGATTGCTTGTAGTATGTGATGCTAGGGCTGAAATTACAAATTTGCGAAGCACGTATAGAATTATAAAAAATTGAGAAATTAATTTAATCTGGAATGGGCAAAGGATGATTCGTCCATGAAATAGTTTAAAGCTATACTTTTCTCAAAACTGCCACTAGTAACTAGTATTGAAGAAAATAGTGTTGTGTGTAAACACCTACTAATCTTGGACTTGGATAGTTCACTGATAGACTAGCTACTTATACCAATTGATACTATAAGTAGCTATACTAACGAAAATGTCCCTTAACCAACAAACTGTCAAAATAACCGGTCTTGGTACCTAAATTATTTCTTTAAAATTATTTATGTGCGTGCCAAAGTTGCCTATTCCTTTTCGTCTTCGGTGCCCACTGTCTAGTGCTTTGAGCTCCATTTACTCACTTTTATTCAATTCAAAACAACCGGTCCAATGATACTTGACTCGCTGTAGAATTGTTCAATGCATCGTGTATCATCGTAATTATTCGGAAAATTTCGTAGTTGCCGGACCTTCGAATGCGCGAATTTAAAAATTAAAACAATTATAAACTGTTCTGGCTTACATTTTGTGTAAAATAAGAATAACAATAGTCATGTAATAAACGCTTTTTTTAAATATAAACCGTTTGAGGTATTACGAAATAAATGAGACAAGATAAGACAAATCTTTAATATGGGAATTCACAGAACAACAATACATAGGTATATTTTGCTTTCAACGACCACGTTACAAAAAATTGTGGGCGGTGATGGCACAATATTTTTTAGAACATTTCTAAAACACATATTTAAAAATAATTATATCTTTAATAAATTCCCAATGAAATACATACATAAAATACAAGTATCACATATTAAAAACATAATAAGTCAAAATATTTGAATACAAAAACAAATATACAAACTTAAACATAATTGACAATTTAAATGTACTAACTTCATAATACCATCAGATTATTAATTGCTCCATTTTCACTGAACGTATCATTAATACTTAATATTATTTTAGTGCAGTGTAGGGGCAAACCACTAGGAAAATGTACACTAGTACACATTGTGCCCTAAAGAGTACAGTAATAGTTCACGTAGTACATGAAAATTAAAATTAGGTTGATGAGCTAAAATAAAAGGTATCCTATAGGTCTCAGATATAAAAATTAGGTTTATAACCTAAAAGTAAAAAAAGATCATTTACTTATTCCTCAAAAACATTTTTTTCTCCGGGCTAGCATCGCTGGATTGTTGAGAAATCCTTACAATTAGTGAAAAATATTACAAAATAGTACATAAATAGTGCACATAATACAAATTGTTTGTTAAAATCACCCATTATTGATTCTCCGTCCAACTACATAAATTTTAATATACTATTTAAGATTCCATTTGTAGAATTTCATTTATTAGCCCATTGTCTTAGAGAAGACAAACCAGAAAGTGGAAAATATAATTGCTGTTTTATATACAGATATGCCTTTTTGCTTAATATCGCAAGGTAAAAGCAGATACAGCTTCTTCAAATGTCCAGTCAACACATTTCTTTTTTTTTATTATCATTATCATTTGGTTTGGTTTTTTGTTTCAATAGTCTCTTCAAGCATAATATATTTCAGTTAACACTTTCAACGACACTGTTTTCGCTTTCAGTTGCGCTGCTTTCGTTAACTTCTAAATGTGTGGAAATTTTAGTACATTCTTTTAAACAATCATACAGCCTATTTTTCTGTTCTTTTCAAGATTCTACTTTTCTTTTATTTCTTTTTTAAACTTCTATCATCTTCACTTTAATCATTCCCAAGTAAAGTAGAGACTGCCGTTTTCTTTAATCGTCTCCTCACTGGCAAAGCCAATTACCCAATAATTCATTATTATTTTATAAGCATTGTCGATAAAATGGAAACAATAAATCTGGCTTGTTGTGGGAATCCATTTATCGACTCTACGGGATTTCCGAATCCACTCCTGTTCTATTTCAGGTGAAACAAAATCTTTCCAGAATGGAAAAACATGATACATTATATCTGGGTTATCTAATTTTGTTTTTACACGGCTGTTGTTACAATTTACTGAACATATTCGAACCCTAAATCAATAACTCTATAATTAGTTAATTCGAACTAATTGTTTACCTTCTCTAATTTTTCTCTTAAGTTCTATATGTACGTGGGAGGGGAGGTGTATGGCCCTATTCTTCACCAGGAGGCTGCCTTCTTCAAAAAGAAGATCATGGGGAAGTTTCATCTCCCTTCCAGTAATCATCATGGATAGAGTATAACTGGTCGTTTCATGTTCAGAACTTTGGTAGGCTAGCAGAAATAGAGAAATTAAAGTGTCCCATTCCTTTTGATTATCAGAGACAAACATTGAAAGATACTGGCATATCGTTCTATTGTGTCATTCTACCATTCCGTCGGACTGTGGGTGGAGAGGCGTAGTGCGTGTTTTCCTGATGCCTTACAGTTGCACCAATTCTTGCCATAATTAGGATTCAAAATTTCGTCCTTGGTCAGAATGCAATTCCAGGGGTATTCCGAGACGCCTTTCTTTTTTCTCATCTTCTTCCTTTGTACGCCTTCCTTTTTTCTCCTCTTCTTCCTTCTTACGCCTTTCTTTTTCTCTTTTCACCTTACTCGCTCCTCTTCTATCTTTAAAAACCATGCTGGTGGGCCTGAAGTATCCATATCTGTTTCGTGCATAGTGAATCTATTATTTACCATAAAGATAATACTTGGGTAACTTTTATTTTATATCCCACCACTGTCATCAATGCTACACTGGTTTTTTTTAGCAGAACTATTACCTTTTTTGTCGTCTGTTCAATTTATTCTGTAGTTTCTCAATTTTTTCTTTAATTCATTCACCACTTTTTTTTCTAGCTCAAATAAACGTTTCCATTCTTTAGTTAATTCTTCATTTAAACTAACAACCATTATGTTCTAATTTCTTCAACAAATTATAAATATTGCAAGGAATTCTTACTAAATGATAAAAGTTGTGTTTGTCTACGATTTGGAATTACATTTTTCGAATATTACCCCTTCTTCTTTTACTCGCACCTTTACTTATGACAACCGCAGCACGCTACAGGGTGCTGCGTAACAATACTCTTTATAAAAACACTTTAAAAAAGTCCAGTCAATAAACAAGCTACAAAAACAATCCAAAAAATACTAAAAACCGTGTATAAACGTATAAGCAAACAAGAATTTATAAATATCTGGTCCGGCAATAACGCAACATAATAAATCGTACATACTAGATGGGATTGGCCTCTGCTAATAGAAGATCTGTTTCAACAACGATCAGAAACCAGTCACTGACACCAGGATCCTGCGAGGTAGAAAATTTGGTGGTCCCAATAATCTACTGCGCGTAATCCTGGTGTCAATGACTGGTTTCTGATCATTGTTAGAACAGACCTAGAGTCAAGTATTCTTAAACCGATCTTCGTATACTATTATTTCAAAATGACTTATGTGCATGCTATTCCTTAAAATTATTCGTTTTCGGTGCCATTTTCTATGCTTAAAGATAAACCTGTGTCATGTTAGCAAGTAGCCAGCCAGCAATAAATTCAGGTGGACGCCAAAACGCCAGCGGTCATACTAAATTTTTAACATCTAATTATTTTAAGTTCCGACAAAAAGAATATATTTAATCATAATTTGTTGCATTATAATTATTATAACCCTTTCATAAAATTATAATAAGGGATGTAGAGAGGGCTAAAGCTTTTATTACTAGCACAAAATTTGTGTTTGTCAAAAATTTATTTAGGTCATTGGATAGATAATAAAAAAACAAAAAACTTTTTCAAATACCATTTTAAATGCTATATGGGTAATAAGATATTTAGAGAGCTTTGAAATTTCAAAGTTTTTATTGCTGAACCAAAATTTGTTTTTTTTGAAAATTCATTCAGGCCATTCGAAAGATAATAAAAAAACAAACAACTTTTCTGAATACCATTTTAAATGCTATATGGGTAATAAGATATTTAGAGAGCTTTGAAATTTCAAAGTTTTTATTGCTGAACCAAAATTTGTTTTTTTCGAAAATTCATTCAGGCCATTCGAAAGATAATAAAAAAACAAACAACTTTTTCAAATACCATTTTAAATGCTATATGGGTAATAAGAGATTTAGAGAGCTTTAAAATTTCAAAGTTTTTATTGCTGAACCAAAATTTGTTTTTTTTGAAAATTCATTAAGGCCATTCAAAAGATAATAAAAAAACAAACAACTTTTTTAAATACCATTTTAAATGCTATATGGGTAATAAGATATTTAGAGAGCTTTGAAATTTCAAAGTTTTTATTGCTGAACCAAAATTTGTTTTTTTCGAAAATTCATTCAGGCCATTCGAAAGATAATAAAAAAACCAACAACTTTTTCAAATACCATTTTAAATGCTATATGGGTAATAAGAGATTTAGAGAGCTTTAAAATTTCAAAGTTTTTATTGCTGAACCAAAATTTGTTTTTTTTGAAAATTCATTAAGGCCATTCAAAAGATAATAAAAAAACAAACAACTTTTTTAAATACCATTTTAAATGCTATATGGGTAATAAGATATTTAGAGAGCTTTGAAATTTCAAAGTTTTTATTGCTGAACCAAAATTTGTTTTTTTTGAAAATTCATTCAGGCCATTCGAAAGATAATAAAAAAACAAACAACTTTTTCAAATACCATTTTAAATGCTATATGGGTAATAAGACATTTAGAGAGCTTTCAAAGTTTTTATTGCTGAACCAAAATTTGTTTTTTTTTGAAAATTCATTTAAGCCATTCGAAAGATAATAAAAAAACAAACAACTTTTTCAAATACTATTTTAAATGCTATATGGGTAAACAGAGATTTAGAGGGCTTCGAAATTTCAAAGTTTTTATTGCTGAACCAAAATTTGTTTTTATTTAAAATTCGTTTAAGCCATTCGAAAGATAATAAAAAAACAAACAACTTTTTCAAATACCATTTTAAATGCTATATGGGTAATAAGATATTTAGAGAGCTTTGAAATTTCAAAGTTTTTATTGCTGAACCAAAATTTGTTTTTTTTGAAAATTCATTCAGGCCATTCGAAAGATAATAAAAAAACAAACAATTTTTTTAAATACCATTTTAAATGCTATATGGGTAATAAGATATTTAGAGAGCTTTGAAATTTCAAAGTTTTTATTGCTGAACCAAAATTTGTTTTTTTGAAAATTCATTCAGGCCATTCGAAAGATAATAAAAAAACAAACAACTTTTTCAAATACCATTTTAAATGCTATATGGGTAATAAGACATTTAGAGAGCTTTCAAAGTTTTTATTGCTGAACCAAAATTTGTTTTTTTTTGAAAATTCATTTAAGCCATTCGAAAGATAATAAAAAAACAAACAACTTTTTCAAATACTATTTTAAATGCTATATGGGTAAACAGAGATTTAGAGGGCTTCGAAATTTCAAAGTTTTTATTGCTGAACCAAAATTTGTTTTTATTTAAAATTCGTTTAAGCCATTCGAAAGATAATAAAAAAACAAACAACTTTTTCAAATACCATTTTAAATGCTATATGGGTAATAAGATATTTAGAGAGCTTTGAAATTTCAAAGTTTTTATTGCTGAACCAAAATTTGTTTTTTTTGAAAATTCATTCAGGCCATTCGAAAGATAATAAAAAAACAAACAATTTTTTTAAATACCATTTTAAATGCTATATGGGTAATAAGATATTTAGAGAGCTTTGAAATTTCAAAGTTTTTATTGCTGAACCAAAATTTGTTTTTTTTGAAAATTCATTCAGGCCATTCGAAAGATAATAAAAAAACAAACAACTTTTTCAAATACCATTTTAAATGCTATATGGGTAATAAGACATTTAGAGAGCTTTCAAAGTTTTTATTGCTGAACCAAAATGTGTTTTTTTTTGAAAATTCATTTAAGCCATTCGAAAGATAATAAAAAAACAAACAACTTTTTCAAATACTATTTTAAATGCTATATGGGTAAACAGAGATTTAGAGGGCTTCGAAATTTCAAAGTTTTTATTGCTGAACCAAAATTTGTTTTTATTTAAAATTCGTTTAAGCCATTCGAAAGATAATAAAAAAACAAACAACTTTTTCAAATACCATTTTAAATGCTATATGGGTAATAAGATATTTAGAGAGCTTTGAAATTTCAAAGTTTTTATTGCTGAACCAAAATTTGTTTTTTTTGAAAATTCATTCAGGCCATTCGAAAGATAATAAAAAAACAAACAATTTTTTTAAATACCATTTTAAATGCTATATGGGTAATAAGATATTTAGAGAGCTTTGAAATTTCAAAGTTTTTATTGCTGAACCAAAATTTGTTTTTTTTGAAAATTCATTCAGGCCATTCGAAAGATAATAAAAAAACAAACAACTTTTTCAAATACCATTTTAAATGCTATATGGGTAATAAGACATTTAGAGAGCTTTCAAAGTTTTTATTGCTGAACCAAAATTTGTTTTTTTTTGAAAATTCATTTAAGCCATTCGAAAGATAATAAAAAAACAAACAACTTTTTCAAATACTATTTTAAATGCTATATGGGTAAACAGAGATTTAGAGGGCTTCGAAATTTCAAAGTTTTTATTGCTGAACCAAAATTTGTTTTTATTTAAAATTCGTTTAAGCCATTCGAAAGATAATAAAAAAACAAACAACTTTTTCAAATACCATTTTAAATGCTATATGGGTAATAAGATATTTAGAGAGCTTTGAAATTTCAAAGTTTTTATTGCTGAACCAAAATTTGTTTTTTTTGAAAATTCATTCAGGCCATTCGAAAGATAATAAAAAATCAAACAACTTTTTCAAATACCATTTTAAATGCTATATGGGTAATAAGAGATTTAGAGAGCTTTGAAATTTCAAAGTTTTTATTGCTGAACCAAAATTTGTTTTTTTTGAAAATTCATTCAGGCCATTCGAAAGATAATAAAAAAACAAACAATTTTTTTAAATACCATTTTAAATGCTATATGTGTAATAAGACATTTAGAGAGCTTTCAAAGTTTTTATTGCTGAACCAAAATTTTGAAAATTCATTTAAGCCATCGAAAGATAATAAAAAAACAAACAACTTTTTCAAATACCATTTTAAATGCTATATGGGTAAACAGAGATTTAGAGGGCTTCGAAATTTCAAAGTTTTTATTGCTGAACCAAAATTTGTTTTTTTTTGAAAATTCGTTTAAGCCATTCGAAAGATAATAAAAAAACAAACAACTTTTTTAAATACCATTTTAAATGCTATATGGGTAATAAGATATTTAGAGAGCTTTGAAATTTCAAAGTTTTTATTGCTGAACCAAAATTTGTTTTTTTTGAAAATTCATTCAGGCCATTCGAAAGATAATAAAAAAACAAACAACTTTTTCAAATACCATTTTAAATGCTATATGGGTAATAAGACATTTAGAGAGCTTTCAAAGTTTTTATTGCTGATCCAAAATTTGTTTTTTTTGAAAATTCATTTAAGCCATTCGAAAGATAATAAAAAAACAAACAACTTTTTCAAATACCATTTTAAATGCTATATGGGTAAAAAGAGATTTAGAGCAGAGCTTCGAAATTTCAAAGTTCTTATTGCTGAACCAAAATTTGTTGTTTTTTTGAAAATTCATTTAAGCCATTCGAAAGATAATAAGAAAACAAACAACTTTTTTAAATACCATTTTAAATGCTATATGGGTAATAAGACATTTAGAGAGCTTTCAAAATTTTTATTGCTGAACCAAAATTTGTTTTTTTTGAAAATTCATTTAAGCCATTAGAAAGATAATAAAAAAACAAACAACTTTTTCAAATACCATTTTAAATGCTATATGGGTAAAAAGAGATTTAGAGAGCTTCGAAATTTCAAAGTTTTTATTGTTGAACCAAAATTTGTTTTTTTTTGAAAATTCATTTAAGCCATTCGAAAGATAATAAGAAAACAAACAACTTTTTTAAATACCATTTTAAATGCTATATGGGTAATAAGAGATTTAGTGAGCTTTGAAATTTCAAAGTTTTTATTGCTGAACCAAAATTTGTTTTTTTCGAAAATTCATTCAGGTCATTCGAAAGATAATAAAAAATCAAACAACTTTTTTAAATACCATTTTAAATGCTATATGGGTAATAAGAGATTTAGAGAGCTTTCAAAGTTTTTATTGCTGATCCAAAATTTGTTTTTTTTGAAAATTCATTTAAGCCATTCGAAAGATAATAAAAAAACAAACAACTTTTTCAAATACCATTTTAAATGCTATATGGGTAATAAGATATTTAGAGAGCTTTGAAATTTCTAAGTTTTTATTGCTGAACCAAAATTTGTTTTTTTTTGAAAATTCATTCAAGCCATTCGTAAGATAATAAAAAAACAAACAACTTTTTCAAATACCATTTTAAATGCTATATGGGTAATAAGAGATTTAGAGAGCTTTGAAATTTCAAAGTTTTTATTGCTGAACCAAAATTTGTTTTTTTTGAAAATTCATTTAAGCCATTCGAAAGATAATAAAAAAACAAACAACTTTTTCAAATACCATTTTAAATGCTATATGGGTAATAAGATATTTAGAGAGCTTTGAAATTTCAAAGTTTTTATTGCTGAACCAAAATTTGTTTTTTTTGAAAATTCATTCAGGCCATTCGAAAGATAATAAAAAAACAAACAATTTTTTTAAATACCATTTTAAATGCTATATGGGTAATAAGATATTTAGAGAGCTTTGAAATTTCAAAGTTTTTATTGCTGAACCAAAATTTGTTTTTTTTGAAAATTCATTCAGGCCATTCGAAAGATAATAAAAAAACAAACAACTTTTTCAAATACCATTTTAAATGCTATATGGGTAATAAGACATTTAGAGAGCTTTCAAAGTTTTTATTGCTGAACCAAAATTTGTTTTTTTTTGAAAATTCATTTAAGCCATTCGAAAGATAATAAAAAAACAAACAACTTTTTCAAATACCATTTTAAATGCTATATGGGTAAAAAGAGATTTAGAGGGCTTCGAAATTTCAAAGTTTTTATTGCTGAACCAAAATTTGTTTTTTTTTGAAAATTCATTCAGGCCATTCGAAAGATAATAAAAAAACAAACAATTTTTTAAAATACCATTTTAAATGCTATATGGGTAATAAGACATTTAGAGAGCTTTCAAAGTTTTTATTGCTGAACCAAAATTTGTTTTTTTTGAAAATTCATTTAAGCCATTCGAAAGATAATAAAAAAACAAACAACTTTTTCAAATACCATTTTAAATGCTATATGGGTAATAAGATATTTAGAGAGCTTTGAAATTTCTAAGTTTTTATTGCTGAACCAAAATTTGTTTTTTTTTGAAAATTCATTTAAGCCATTCGAAAGATAATAAAAAAACAAACAACTTTTTCAAATACCATTTTAAATGCTATATGGGTAATAAGATATTTAGAGAGCTTTGAAATTTCAAAGTTTTTATTGCTGAACCAAAATTTGTTTTTTTTGAAAATTCATTCAGGCCATTCGAAAGATAATAAAAAAACAAACAATTTTTTTAAATACCATTTTAAATGCTATATGGGTAATAAGATATTTAGAGAGCTTTGAAATTTCAAAGTTTTTATTGCTGAACCAAAATTTGTTTTTTTTGAAAATTCATTCAGGCCATTCGAAAGATAATAAAAAAACAAACAACTTTTTCAAATACCATTTTAAATGCTATATGGGTAATAAGACATTTAGAGAGCTTTCAAAGTTTTTATTGCTGAACCAAAATTTGTTTTTTTTTGAAAATTCATTTAAGCCATTCGAAAGATAATAAAAAAACAAACAACTTTTTCAAATACTATTTTAAATGCTATATGGGTAAACAGAGATTTAGAGGGCTTCGAAATTTCAAAGTTTTTATTGCTGAACCAAAATTTGTTTTTATTTAAAATTCGTTTAAGCCATTCGAAAGATAATAAAAAAACAAACAACTTTTTCAAATACCATTTTAAATGCTATATGGGTAATAAGATATTTAGAGAGCTTTGAAATTTCAAAGTTTTTATTGCTGAACCAAAATTTGTTTTTTTTGAAAATTCATTCAGGCCATTCAAAAGATAATAAAAAATCAAACAACTTTTTCAAATACCATTTTAAATGCTATATGGGTAATAAGAGATTTAGAGAGCTTTGAAATTTCAAAGTTTTTATTGCTGAACCAAAATTTGTTTTTTTTGAAAATTCATTCAGGCCATTCGAAAGATAATAAAAAAACAAACAATTTTTTTAAATACCATTTTAAATGCTATATGGGTAATAAGACATTTAGAGAGCTTTCAAAGTTTTTATTGCTGAACCAAAATTTTGAAAATTCATTTAAGCCATTCGAAAGATAATAAAAAAACAAACAACTTTTTCAAATACCATTTTAAATGCTATATGGGTAAACAGAGATTTAGAGGGCTTCGAAATTTCAAAGTTTTTATTGCTGAACCAAAATTTGTTTTTTTTTGAAAATTCGTTTAAGCCATTCGAAAGATAATAAAAAAACAAACAACTTTTTTAAATACCATTTTAAATGCTATATGGGTAATAAGATATTTAGAGAGCTTTGAAATTTCAAAGTTTTTATTGCTGAACCAAAATTTGTTTTTTTTGAAAATTCATTCAGGCCATTCGAAAGATAATAAAAAAACAAACAACTTTTTCAAATACCATTTTAAATGCTATATGGGTAATAAGACATTTAGAGAGCTTTCAAAGTTTTTATTGCTGATCCAAAATTTGTTTTTTTTGAAAATTCATTTAAGCCATTCGAAAGATAATAAAAAAACAAACAACTTTTTCAAATACCATTTTAAATGCTATATGGGTAAAAAAAGATTTAGAGCAGAGCTTCGAAATTTCAAAGTTCTTATTGCTGAACCAAAATTTGTTGTTTTTTTGAAAATTCATTTAAGCCATTCGAAAGATAATAAGAAAACAAACAACTTTTTTAAATACCATTTTAAATGCTATATGGGTAATAAGACATTTAGAGAGCTTTCAAAATTTTTATTGCTGAACCAAAATTTGTTTTTTTTGAAAATTCATTTAAGCCATTAGAAAGATAATAAAAAAACAAACAACTTTTTCAAATACCATTTTAAATGCTATATGGGTAAAAAGAGATTTAGAGAGCTTCGAAATTTCAAAGTTTTTATTGTTGAACCAAAATTTGTTTTTTTTTGAAAATTCATTTAAGCCATTCGAAAGATAATAAGAAAACAAACAACTTTTTTAAATACCATTTTAAATGCTATATGGGTAATAAGAGATTTAGTGAGCTTTGAAATTTCAAAGTTTTTATTGCTGAACCAAAATTTGTTTTTTTCGAAAATTCATTCAGGTCATTCGAAAGATAATAAAAAATCAAACAACTTTTTTAAATACCATTTTAAATGCTATATGGGTAATAAGAGATTTAGAGAGCTTTCAAAGTTTTTATTGCTGATCCAAAATTTGTTTTTTTTGAAAATTCATTTAAGCCATTCGAAAGATAATAAAAAAACAAACAACTTTTTCAAATACCATTTTAAATGCTATATGGGTAATAAGATATTTAGAGAGCTTTGAAATTTCAAAGTTTTTATTGCTGAACCAAAATTTGTTTTTTTTGAAAATTCATTCAGGCCATTCGAAAGATAATAAAAAAACAAACAACTTTTTCAAATACCATTTTAAATGCTATATGGGTAATAAGACATTTAGAGAGCTTTCAAAGTTTTTATTGCTGAACCAAAATTTGTTTTTTTTTGAAAATTCATTTAAGCCATTCGAAAGATAATAAAAAAACAAACAACTTTTTCAAATACCATTTTAAATGCTATATGGGTAAAAAGAGATTTAGAGGGCTTCGAAATTTCAAAGTTTTTATTGCTGAACCAAAATTTGTTTTTTTTTGAAAATTCATTCAGGCCATTCGAAAGATAATAAAAAAACAAACAATTTTTTAAAATACCATTTTAAATGCTATATGGGTAATAAGACATTTAGAGAGCTTTCAAAGTTTTTATTGCTGAACCAAAATTTGTTTTTTTTGAAAATTCATTTAAGCCATTCGAAAGATAATAAAAAAACAAACAACTTTTTCAAATACCATTTTAAATGCTATATGGGTAATAAGATATTTAGAGAGCTTTGAAATTTCTAAGTTTTTATTGCTGAACCAAAATTTGTTTTTTTTTGAAAATTCATTCAAGCCATTCGTAAGATAATAAAAAAACAAACAACTTTTTCAAATACCATTTTAAATGCTATATGGGTAATAAGAGATTTAGAGAGCTTTGAAATTTCAAAGTTTTTATTGCTGAACCAAAATTTGTTTTTTTTGAAAATTCATTTAAGCCATTCGAAAGATAATAAAAAAACAAACAACTTTTTCAAATACCATTTTAAATGCTATATGGGTAATAAGATATTTAGAGAGCTTTCAAAGTTTTTATTGCTGAACCAAAATTTGTTTTTTTTTGAAAATTCATTTAAGCCATTCGAAAGATAATAAAAAAACAAACAACTTTTTCAAATACTATTTTAAATGCTATATGGGTAAACAGAGATTTAGAGGGCTTCGAAATTTCAAAGTTTTTATTGCTGAACCAAAATTTGTTTTTATTTAAAATTCGTTTAAGCCATTCGAAAGATAATAAAAAAACAAACAACTTTTTCAAATACCATTTTAAATGCTATATGGGTAATAAGATATTTAGAGAGCTTTGAAATTTCAAAGTTTTTATTGCTGAACCAAAATTTGTTTTTTTTGAAAATTCATTCAGGCCATTCAAAAGATAATAAAAAATCAAACAACTTTTTCAAATACCATTTTAAATGCTATATGGGTAATAAGAGATTTAGAGAGCTTTGAAATTTCAAAGTTTTTATTGCTGAACCAAAATTTGTTTTTTTTGAAAATTCATTCAGGCCATTCGAAAGATAATAAAAAAACAAACAATTTTTTTAAATACCATTTTAAATGCTATATGGGTAATAAGACATTTAGAGAGCTTTCAAAGTTTTTATTGCTGAACCAAAATTTTGAAAATTCATTTAAGCCATTCGAAAGATAATAAAAAAACAAACAACTTTTTCAAATACCATTTTAAATGCTATATGGGTAAACAGAGATTTAGAGGGCTTCGAAATTTCAAAGTTTTTATTGCTGAACCAAAATTTGTTTTTTTTGAAAATTCGTTTAAGCCATTCGAAAGATAATAAAAAAACAAACAACTTTTTCAAATACCATTTTATATGCTATATGGGTAATAACACATTTAGAGAGCTTTCAAAATTTTTATTGCTGAATCAAAATTTGTTTTTTTTGAAAATTCATTTAAGCCATTCGAAAGATAATAAAAAAACAAACAACTTTTTAAAATACCATTTTAAATGCTATATGGGTAATAAGATATTTAGAGAGCTTTGAAATTTCAAAGTTTTTATTGCTGAACCAAAATTTGTTTTTTTTGAAAATTCATTTAAGCCATTCGAAAGATAATAAAAAAACAAACAACTTTTTCAAATTCCATTTTAAATGCTATATGGGTAATAAGATATTTAGAGAGCTTTGAAATTTCAAAGTTTTTATTGCTGAACCAAAATTTGTTTTTTTTGAAAATTCATTCAGGCCATTCGAAAGATAATAAAAAAACAAACAATTTTTTTAAATACCATTTTAAATGCTATATGGGTAATAAGATATTTAGAGAGCTTTGAAATTTCAAAGTTTTTATTGCTGAACCAAAATTTGTTTTTTTTGAAAATTCATTCAGGCCATTCGAAAGATAATAAAAAAACAAACAACTTTTTCAAATACCATTTTAAATGCTATATGGGTAATAAGACATTTAGAGAGCTTTCAAAGTTTTTATTGCTGATCCAAAATTTGTTTTTTTTGAAAATTCATTTAAGCCATTCGAAAGATAATAAAAAAACAAACAACTTTTTCAAATACCATTTTAAATGCTATATGGGTAAAAAGAGATTTAGAGCAGAGCTTCGAAATTTCAAAGTTCTTATTGCTGAACCAAAATTTGTTGTTTTTTTGAAAATTCATTTAAGCCATTCGAAAGATAATAAGAAAACAAACAACTTTTTTAAATACCATTTTAAATGCTATATGGGTAATAAGACATTTAGAGAGCTTTCAAAATTTTTATTGCTGAACCAAAATTTGTTTTTTTTGAAAATTCATTTAAGCCATTAGAAAGATAATAAAAAAACAAACAACTTTTTCAAATACCATTTTAAATGCTATATGGGTAAAAAGAGATTTAGAGAGCTTCGAAATTTCAAAGTTTTTATTGTTGAACCAAAATTTGTTTTTTTTTGAAAATTCATTTAAGCCATTCGAAAGATAATAAGAAAACAAACAACTTTTTTAAATACCATTTTAAATGCTATATGGGTAATAAGAGATTTAGTGAGCTTTGAAATTTCAAAGTTTTTATTGCTGAACCAAAATTTGTTTTTTTCGAAAATTCATTCAGGTCATTCGAAAGATAATAAAAAATCAAACAACTTTTTCAAATACCATTTTAAATGCTATATGGGTAATAAGAGATTTAGAGAGCTTTCAAAGTTTTTATTGCTGATCCAAAATTTGTTTTTTTTGAAAATTCATTTAAGCCATTCGAAAGATAATAAAAAAACAAACAACTTTTTCAAATACCATTTTAAATGCTATACGGGTAAAAAGAGATTTAGAGGGCTTCGAAATTTCAAAGTTTTTATTGCTGAACCAAAATTTGTTTTTTTTTGAAAATTCATTCAGGCCATTCGAAAGATAATAAAAAAACAAACAATTTTTTAAAATACCATTTTAAATGCTATATGGGTAATAAGACATTTAGAGAGCTTTCAAAGTTTTTATTGCTGAACCAAAATTTGTTTTTTTTGAAAATTCATTTAAGCCATTCGAAAGATAATAAAAAAACAAACAACTTTTTCAAATACCATTTTAAATGCTATATGGGTAATAAGATATTTAGAGAGCTTTGAAATTTCAAAGTTTTTATTGCTGAACCAAAATTTGTTTTTTTTGAAAATTCATTTAAGCCATTCGAAAGATAATAAAAAAACAAACAACTTTTTCAAATTCCATTTTAAATGCTATATGGGTAATAAGATATTTAGAGAGCTTTGAAATTTCAAAGTTTTTATTGCTGAACCAAAATTTGTTTTTTTTGAAAATTCATTCAGGCCATTCGAAAGATAATAAAAAAACAAACAATTTTTTTAAATACCATTTTAAATGCTATATGGGTAATAAGATATTTAGAGAGCTTTGAAATTTCAAAGTTTTTATTGCTGAACCAAAATTTGTTTTTTTTGAAAATTCATTCAGGCCATTCGAAAGATAATAAAAAATCAAACAACTTTTTCAAATACCATTTTAAATGCTATATGGGTAATAAGAGATTTAGAGAGCTTTGAAATTTCAAAGTTTTTATTGCTGAACCAAAATTTGTTTTTTTTGAAAATTCATTCAGGCCATTCGAAAGATAATAAAAAAACAAACAATTTTTTTAAATACCATTTTAAATGCTATATGGGTAATAAGACATTTAGAGAGCTTTCAAAGTTTTTATTGCTGAACCAAAATTTTGAAAATTCATTTAAGCCATTCGAAAGATAATAAAAAAACAAACAACTTTTTCAAATACCATTTTAAATGCTATATGGGTAAACAGAGATTTAGAGGGCTTCGAAATTTCAAAGTTTTTATTGCTGAACCAAAATTTGTTTTTTTTTGAAAATTCGTTTAAGCCATTCGAAAGATAATAAAAAAACAAACAACTTTTTCAAATACCATTTTAAATGCTATATGGGTAATAAGATATTTAGAGAGCTTTGAAATTTCAAAGTTTTTATTGCTGAACCAAAATTTGTTTTTTTTGAAAATTCATTCAGGCCATTCGAAAGATAATAAAAAAACAAACAACTTTTTCAAATACCATTTTAAATGCTATATGGGTAATAAGATATTTAGAGAGCTTTGAAATTTCAAAGTTTTTATTGCTGAACCAAAATTTGTTTTTTTCGAAAATTCATTCAGGCCATTCGAAAGATAATAAAAAAACAAACAATTTTTTTAAATACCATTTTAAATGCTATATGGGTAATAAGATATTTAGAGAGCTTTGAAATTTCAAAGTTTTTATTGCTGAACCAAAATTTGTTTTTTTGAAAATTCATTCAGGCCATTCGAAAGATAATAAAAAAACAAACAACTTTTTCAAATACCATTTTAAATGCTATATGGGTAATAAGAGATTTAGAGAGCTTTAAAATTTCAAAGTTTTTATTGCTGAACCAAAATTTGTTTTTTTTGAAAATTCATTAAGGCCATTCAAAAGATAATAAAAAAACAAACAACTTTTTTAAATACCATTTTAAATGCTATATGGGTAATAAGATATTTAGAGAGCTTTGAAATTTCAAAGTTTTTATTGCTGAACCAAAATTTTTTTTTTTCGAAAATTCATTCAGGCCATTCGAAAGATAATAAAAAAACCAACAACTTTTTCAAATACCATTTTAAATGCTATATGGGTAATAAGAGATTTAGAGAGCTTTAAAATTTCAAAGTTTTTATTGCTGAACCAAAATTTGTTTTTTTTGAAAATTCATTAAGGCCATTCAAAAGATAATAAAAAAACAAACAACTTTTTTAAATACCATTTTAAATGCTATATGGGTAATAAGATATTTAGAGAGCTTTGAAATTTCAAAGTTTTTATTGCTGAACCAAAATTTGTTTTTTTTGAAAATTCATTCAGGCCATTCGAAAGATAATAAAAAAACAAACAACTTTTTCAAATACCATTTTAAATGCTATATGGGTAATAAGACATTTAGAGAGCTTTCAAAGTTTTTATTGCTGAACCAAAATTTGTTTTTTTTTGAAAATTCATTTAAGCCATTCGAAAGATAATAAAAAAACAAACAACTTTTTCAAATACTATTTTAAATGCTATATGGGTAAACAGAGATTTAGAGGGCTTCGAAATTTCAAAGTTTTTATTGCTGAACCAAAATTTGTTTTTATTTAAAATTCGTTTAAGCCATTCGAAAGATAATAAAAAAACAAACAACTTTTTCAAATACCATTTTAAATGCTATATGGGTAATAAGATATTTAGAGAGCTTTGAAATTTCAAAGTTTTTATTGCTGAACCAAAATTTGTTTTTTTTGAAAATTCATTCAGGCCATTCGAAAGATAATAAAAAAACAAACAATTTTTTTAAATACCATTTTAAATGCTATATGGGTAATAAGATATTTAGAGAGCTTTGAAATTTCAAAGTTTTTATTGCTGAACCAAAATTTGTTTTTTTGAAAATTCATTCAGGCCATTCGAAAGATAATAAAAAAACAAACAACTTTTTCAAATACCATTTTAAATGCTATATGGGTAATAAGACATTTAGAGAGCTTTCAAAGTTTTTATTGCTGAACCAAAATTTGTTTTTTTTTGAAAATTCATTTAAGCCATTCGAAAGATAATAAAAAAACAAACAACTTTTTCAAATACTATTTTAAATGCTATATGGGTAAACAGAGATTTAGAGGGCTTCGAAATTTCAAAGTTTTTATTGCTGAACCAAAATTTGTTTTTATTTAAAATTCGTTTAAGCCATTCGAAAGATAATAAAAAAACAAACAACTTTTTCAAATACCATTTTAAATGCTATATGGGTAATAAGATATTTAGAGAGCTTTGAAATTTCAAAGTTTTTATTGCTGAACCAAAATTTGTTTTTTTTGAAAATTCATTCAGGCCATTCGAAAGATAATAAAAAAACAAACAATTTTTTTAAATACCATTTTAAATGCTATATGGGTAATAAGATATTTAGAGAGCTTTGAAATTTCAAAGTTTTTATTGCTGAACCAAAATTTGTTTTTTTTGAAAATTCATTCAGGCCATTCGAAAGATAATAAAAAAACAAACAACTTTTTCAAATACCATTTTAAATGCTATATGGGTAATAAGACATTTAGAGAGCTTTCAAAGTTTTTATTGCTGAACCAAAATGTGTTTTTTTTTGAAAATTCATTTAAGCCATTCGAAAGATAATAAAAAAACAAACAACTTTTTCAAATACTATTTTAAATGCTATATGGGTAAACAGAGATTTAGAGGGCTTCGAAATTTCAAAGTTTTTATTGCTGAACCAAAATTTGTTTTTATTTAAAATTCGTTTAAGCCATTCGAAAGATAATAAAAAAACAAACAACTTTTTCAAATACCATTTTAAATGCTATATGGGTAATAAGATATTTAGAGAGCTTTGAAATTTCAAAGTTTTTATTGCTGAACCAAAATTTGTTTTTTTTGAAAATTCATTCAGGCCATTCGAAAGATAATAAAAAAACAAACAATTTTTTTAAATACCATTTTAAATGCTATATGGGTAATAAGATATTTAGAGAGCTTTGAAATTTCAAAGTTTTTATTGCTGAACCAAAATTTGTTTTTTTTGAAAATTCATTCAGGCCATTCGAAAGATAATAAAAAAACAAACAACTTTTTCAAATACCATTTTAAATGCTATATGGGTAATAAGACATTTAGAGAGCTTTCAAAGTTTTTATTGCTGAACCAAAATTTGTTTTTTTTTGAAAATTCATTTAAGCCATTCGAAAGATAATAAAAAAACAAACAACTTTTTCAAATACTATTTTAAATGCTATATGGGTAAACAGAGATTTAGAGGGCTTCGAAATTTCAAAGTTTTTATTGCTGAACCAAAATTTGTTTTTATTTAAAATTCGTTTAAGCCATTCGAAAGATAATAAAAAAACAAACAACTTTTTCAAATACCATTTTAAATGCTATATGGGTAATAAGATATTTAGAGAGCTTTGAAATTTCAAAGTTTTTATTGCTGAACCAAAATTTGTTTTTTTTGAAAATTCATTCAGGCCATTCGAAAGATAATAAAAAATCAAACAACTTTTTCAAATACCATTTTAAATGCTATATGGGTAATAAGAGATTTAGAGAGCTTTGAAATTTCAAAGTTTTTATTGCTGAACCAAAATTTGTTTTTTTTGAAAATTCATTCAGGCCATTCGAAAGATAATAAAAAAACAAACAATTTTTTTAAATACCATTTTAAATGCTATATGTGTAATAAGACATTTAGAGAGCTTTCAAAGTTTTTATTGCTGAACCAAAATTTTGAAAATTCATTTAAGCCATCGAAAGATAATAAAAAAACAAACAACTTTTTCAAATACCATTTTAAATGCTATATGGGTAAACAGAGATTTAGAGGGCTTCGAAATTTCAAAGTTTTTATTGCTGAACCAAAATTTGTTTTTTTTTGAAAATTCGTTTAAGCCATTCGAAAGATAATAAAAAAACAAACAACTTTTTTAAATACCATTTTAAATGCTATATGGGTAATAAGATATTTAGAGAGCTTTGAAATTTCAAAGTTTTTATTGCTGAACCAAAATTTGTTTTTTTTGAAAATTCATTCAGGCCATTCGAAAGATAATAAAAAAACAAACAACTTTTTCAAATACCATTTTAAATGCTATATGGGTAGTAAGACATTTAGAGAGCTTTCAAAGTTTTTATTGCTGATCCAAAATTTGTTTTTTTTGAAAATTCATTTAAGCCATTCGAAAGATAATAAAAAAACAAACAACTTTTTCAAATACCATTTTAAATGCTATATGGGTAAAAAGAGATTTAGAGCAGAGCTTCGAAATTTCAAAGTTCTTATTGCTGAACCAAAATTTGTTGTTTTTTTGAAAATTCATTTAAGCCATTCGAAAGATAATAAGAAAACAAACAACTTTTTTAAATACCATTTTAAATGCTATATGGGTAATAAGACATTTAGAGAGCTTTCAAAATTTTTATTGCTGAACCAAAATTTGTTTTTTTTGAAAATTCATTTAAGCCATTAGAAAGATAATAAAAAAACAAACAACTTTTTCAAATACCATTTTAAATGCTATATGGGTAAAAAGAGATTTAGAGAGCTTCGAAATTTCAAAGTTTTTATTGTTGAACCAAAATTTGTTTTTTTTTGAAAATTCATTTAAGCCATTCGAAAGATAATAAGAAAACAAACAACTTTTTTAAATACCATTTTAAATGCTATATGGGTAATAAGAGATTTAGTGAGCTTTGAAATTTCAAAGTTTTTATTGCTGAACCAAAATTTGTTTTTTTCGAAAATTCATTCAGGTCATTCGAAAGATAATAAAAAATCAAACAACTTTTTTAAATACCATTTTAAATGCTATATGGGTAATAAGAGATTTAGAGAGCTTTCAAAGTTTTTATTGCTGATCCAAAATTTGTTTTTTTTGAAAATTCATTTAAGCCATTCGAAAGATAATAAAAAAACAAACAACTTTTTCAAATACCATTTTAAATGCTATATGGGTAATAAGATATTTAGAGAGCTTTGAAATTTCTAAGTTTTTATTGCTGAACCAAAATTTGTTTTTTTTTGAAAATTCATTCAAGCCATTCGTAAGATAATAAAAAAACAAACAACTTTTTCAAATACCATTTTAAATGCTATATGGGTAATAAGAGATTTAGAGAGCTTTGAAATTTCAAAGTTTTTATTGCTGAACCAAAATTTGTTTTTTTTGAAAATTCATTTAAGCCATTCGAAAGATAATAAAAAAACAAACAACTTTTTCAAATACCATTTTAAATGCTATATGGGTAATAAGATATTTAGAGAGCTTTGAAATTTCAAAGTTTTTATTGCTGAACCAAAATTTGTTTTTTTTGAAAATTCATTCAGGCCATTCGAAAGATAATAAAAAAACAAACAATTTTTTTAAATACCATTTTAAATGCTATATGGGTAATAAGATATTTAGAGAGCTTTGAAATTTCAAAGTTTTTATTGCTGAACCAAAATTTGTTTTTTTTGAAAATTCATTCAGGCCATTCGAAAGATAATAAAAAAACAAACAACTTTTTCAAATACCATTTTAAATGCTATATGGGTAATAAGACATTTAGAGAGCTTTCAAAGTTTTTATTGCTGAACCAAAATTTGTTTTTTTTTGAAAATTCATTTAAGCCATTCGAAAGATAATAAAAAAACAAACAACTTTTTCAAATACCATTTTAAATGCTATATGGGTAAAAAGAGATTTAGAGGGCTTCGAAATTTCAAAGTTTTTATTGCTGAACCAAAATTTGTTTTTTTTTGAAAATTCATTCAGGCCATTCGAAAGATAATAAAAAAACAAACAATTTTTTAAAATACCATTTTAAATGCTATATGGGTAATAAGACATTTAGAGAGCTTTCAAAGTTTTTATTGCTGAACCAAAATTTGTTTTTTTTGAAAATTCATTTAAGCCATTCGAAAGATAATAAAAAAACAAACAACTTTTTCAAATACCATTTTAAATGCTATATGGGTAATAAGATATTTAGAGAGCTTTGAAATTTCTAAGTTTTTATTGCTGAACCAAAATTTGTTTTTTTTTGAAAATTCATTTAAGCCATTCGAAAGATAATAAAAAAACAAACAACTTTTTCAAATACCATTTTAAATGCTATATGGGTAATAAGATATTTAGAGAGCTTTGAAATTTCAAAGTTTTTATTGCTGAACCAAAATTTGTTTTTTTTGAATCTTCAATCTTTTTTTATCCGAAGAAAATTGCTCTAACATTTTGAAAAATGTCTTTAAAGATCCCACATATGAATTCTATATATGTTTTATTCATGGTATACTGGAGTTCTTTAATCATACTGCTTTAAAAATGAAGGCACAACAACCCACTACAGTCCAAATTTTTGCTTGGTACCAAGATCTGGAAATAAAATTAGAAGAAAGGCAAAAACAAAGATTTGTACCACTTGGCTCAGCAATTTTTAAACAAAAATGAAGATATTGATTCTCAAAAGCTGCTTCTTGTTATTGATAATTTTTACCAAAACTATTTGACATGTCTGAGTTTATGGGAGCACAATTTTCACAAAATAAAAAATTTGATTTCTCACTATTAAAGAGAGAACTTGAATGGCCTTCTATAAATACTGCTGCAGGAATAATTAATAGTCAGTTTACCAGCAATATACCTATTAATATTGATGTTTTATTCTATGAAGTGACTCAAGTTAACAACATTTTGGGAAAAATTAAAGTAGATTTAGATAAATTATTTATACCTGCAGAGAAATGGAAAGCCATTTCTGATGCAACAGAAGTTAATAGCTTATTAAACATAAAAAAGATGGTGGAGTTTACATTACGTCTGCCTGGAACATCGGCTGCAGTGTAAAGGATTTTTTCTTAAATGAATAATATTTGGAGACCAGAGAGGTAGGCTTGATTTTTCAACTGTTAAATCTTTTTATAATAATATAAAAATTCGGAAAGACTTTTTAAAAAAGGTCATATGATCTGAAAAATATAAGTGGTTTATAGATAAAAATGTGGAAACAGGTGAAACATCTGCTTTCTGATCTCTAAATCAATTAGGAGTATAAGTTTGCCAAGTTTGGTTTTTGTTTTATTTTGTCGTTATTTACTTTTATCCATTTACTGTTGTTCTGGAGAAATAAAGTTTCAGCTTAATCTGTGTTTTTTTTTGTGTCCGTCCGTTATTTTCTAAAAAAAAAAAAAAAAAAAAAATATGGCAACCCTAAACATCAAGCCTTACTGATATAATTCATAATTAAAGCGTATGCCCCAATGTGGTTTAATATTAAACTAAATTGCAGTTCCACTATTGGGAGTTTGAATGTATATAAAACGATTGAACTATCACGGTATTTAAGAGACGATTTAAAAAGTATATAAAAAACTAAAATTAAATTATGAAATTTCAACTAAAGCTAACCATGACAGAACCTGGACATAATTTTTCAATTTTTCATTGAAATTGTTTTCACCTTCTGGGTTCTAGATTAATTTTAATTATTTAGTGGAGGTAATATTGGGATTTATTTGGGTATTTCCAAGGAATTTATAATTCATATAAATCGCTCAAATTTTTGCTGAAAACAGTATTCTAAATAACGGCAAGTAAGAACATTATAATAAAGAATTAAGCTGCATAATTGTGTTGTAAACATTTCAGTATCATTTTACATGTAAAAAATATTTTAGCTGTGTCATCTTTCAGAAGCTAGCGATCACCTACCGTACAGCCACCTGTTTGGAAGCAATAAATAAGTTAATAAATTCGATTTGATCTGGCAAGCGGCACGTATCTAACCGGTTTGGTATTGAAATTAATAAAGTTCAAGCAAAGCTTGGACTCACTTGGTCATTTCCCAACGAGGTTGTAGGTAATCATTTTGAATATTAATTAAACAGACAATTGAAAAACTAATCAAGAAAAATTATCGCCTTGAATAATATCAGGTTGATTTACATTTTTTATTTTGGTCAGAGGTCGAATCTTAAATATAAGGCCTCTAGGAGATTCATTATGTATGACAGAAATATGTATTCGAAATAATTTTGTTACCCGGATAGCTAGATGACCTGATTTTAAATACATTAATTTTTCATCGTTCAAAAAAAAATCGTAAAAAAAGAATCGTGACCAGACAAATAATCTCTTTAGGGTGTTTAATTAAAAATAAGAAATATGTTAATTGATGGAAATACTAAGGGTCAAATAATCACTGATCCGAAAATGTCTTTTTCGAATGTTGATGGGTATTAAAAATTAAAATATGATTTCCATTTTTTGCTATTGTTATAAAAGCTTTTAGGCTATTGACCAGAAAATTCCAATTTGATATTTTCCTTTTTGTATAAAAAATAATCTTGTAACATTTTCCTCGTTGCTTATGTTGAAAAATAATTAAAATATTTTCCTAATATTTATTTATACCAACCCCTCAGACTATGGTTTTAATTTAATGTGTTCTTATGTTGCTAGGAAATAGTTTTTTATGACTTTGATGTATTATATTTTAATTAAGACTGTTAGAATATGTTTCCTTTAATAAAACTCATATAGAATCTATAGTTTCAATTAAAAGGAAAGTAAAGTAAAATCACAACAGGTTATGAGCCCAGGTTTTCCACACACATAACATTTTTTGGAAAAGTTTTTATTTTGTGATTTTTTGTTTCTTGAAAATGAAGAAGAAAATCTGGGTGAGGAAAATTATGAACAACTTGTTGAAGAAGAAAAAAATAAAATTAAAAATCAATACCAAAATCATTTGGTTTGTATAATCTAAAAACTGAGAAATGCATTTTTAAGAATGAAACTAATACCTTATTTTTGGCTATTTACGTAGATGACGGTCTTCTTTTTGGTAGTAATGAAGAAGAGATTGACTTTATAATTGAAAAACTAAATGAAGAATTTGAGATGACTGTTTGTACACATCCAATAGATTATTTAGGCATAGAAATAAAAAAACAAAGTGATGGAATAATTCTAAGTCAAAAGAAATATCTTAACAGTATTTTAGATAAATTTGTTTTCAATAAATCTAAACCTACATACACCCCTATGATTTATAACCCTGTACCTAAAAGGAAAAATTGCAATACGTTATCCCTACAGAGAATCAATTGGAAGTCTACTATATATATCTAATAAAACCAGGCCTGATATATCATATTCAGTGAATTACTCTGGTAGATATATGGAGAAACCCACTGACTTTGATGTAAATATTGTTACAAGAATTTTGAAGTATCTCAACACCAGTAAACACTTAGGATTAAAATATTTTAAACATGCAAGTAAAACGGATCTAATCGCATATTGCGACTCAGATTTTGCAGGAGATCCTGAAACACGGAAAAGTACCACTGGTTATGTTATCATGTTCTGCAATGGTCCTGTGGCATGGTGTTCAACAAAACAACCTATAGTAGCTCTTTTAAGCATAGAGGTAGAGTACATAGCAGCAGCTAACTGCGTGAAGATACTCCAATACATCAAGAGTTTATTAAATGAATTGACGGATAATGGTATACAGAATGTGTACTTAAACATAGACAATCTACATTCTATTGGTCGGAATATACATTCTATTGGTCGGCGCGTTATGAGCTTTTCGCATCTCAAGCCAGACAGCTTTTTGATTAAATTAACACCTAAACCCCGTTTAGATATTTGTGTCGCTTACGAGGTTTTCGTAGCTCAGCGACGATATAGAATCTATAGTTTCAATGAAAAGGAAAGTAAAGTAAAATGACAACAGCTTATACAGGGTGACACTTGTAACCAATTGCTTTCAGGAAAAGAGTATAATTTGCTATCCTGTACATCTAATGCCAAATGGATTCCAAATTCTGAAAGAGTGACCTTATTTACATAAAAACTGTATTTTTGTTTTATTTTTATTTCAATCCGTTTTGAAGAATTTTGAATAAATACACAGGCTGATAAATAAAAAGGCTGCTAATTACAAGGGTTGCTCTCTTTCCGTTGAACCTATTAAAGTTAAACACGGTTTATTTACAAAACAACATTTATTTATAATTTTTCAAAGTATTCTACTTCACAGCCAATAAATTTTTGCATCCGAAAAAACATTCCTGAAAACAGTTTGTCCAATCTTCGGGTCTACATTTTTAAAGATATCAACGGCTTTTTTGGCCGATGTAAAACGTAAACCACGTAATGTATCCTTTACCCTCGGAAAATACGAAGTCATTAGGTGCTAAGTCTGAACTATACGGCGAATGACCTATTATTTTGGGCAGTTAAATCATCATTTGTTCGAGCAGCAGTATGAGCCCGAGCGTTATTTTAATGCAAGACGTTTTTCGCCAACCTTTTGGAGAAGTTGTTTGAGGAAGAAGAAGATGTTAGGGTCACTATCAACTCTCGAAACAGACATAAAAAAGTGCATATAGATTGTGTTTTCATACCCCCCAATAATTTAGGGAATACTTTAGACCACGGATTCCCAAATTATTTTGGGCAAGAGACCCCTTCTCCAAAATGAACTGATACCTCAGACCCCCGTATATAGCCAAATTACTTTAAAAATCCTATCTCTTGTTTTTTCCTATTGATACAAAATACTTACCAATTTAAAAACTTTGCTGTTGGTTAACACATTGGGTGGCACGTCAGGCATATCTGCCTGACGTCGGGCATATCTGCCCGACATTGATGTTTCCATTCCGGCCACGTCGCACAGTGGTTCCTTTTTGCCAAGACGTGGAAAAAATTATTTTGTGACCGAATACTGCAGAAAAACCATCAAAAATAATTTTTTGTTACACTAAATAAAATTTCAATACGTATTTTGTTTGGTTTAACTGGACAATTTTGTTATGACTGCATTATGCTAGGATATCATTTATTTTATATTAAAACTTAAAAATGTATAAAGAACGAGTTCAACGGACAATCCCTCAGAAGGTAACGGTATAGGCGTAGACTCAAATTTCGCGACTTTTTAGAAGAATAGGTTACTTGAAAGATACCAGAAAGGCAAAAGGAGTAAGACAACTTGCAATATTCAAATTCACTTTTTTACATTTAATCAACATTTTCGAGGAAAATGAACTTGTAACCATAAGGTATAAACTAACCAATACAACAAAAATAGAGATACATATAAGTTTATTGACATTAAAAAAAGTAACGAATTTACCAAAAATCAATTATAAATATGCATAATTACCTATTTAAACCTACTCTGAATCCAAACTGTCAAAAAAGGTTTAGCTTTTATTAATTTTGGGGGATACAAGCAACTCAAGAGCCTGCGGTGAAAGAGCTTTGTTGCCTCTGTGGGGCAATTTTCGCAAACTAGATATATATGGATCTGAAGAAACAAGGAGGCAATTAAAGATGTCCTCTAAACTGTTTTTCCTTGAAGATTTTCTCAAAAACTGCTTGCGAAACTTCTTTATATCTTTATTTCTCGCTTTCTGTGCTTCTTCACATAGCTGACCTATGCGTATCAATAAATGTTGAATGATTTCTGCACCATGAATAAATACCTTATGTAACGTGGTGGGCATTGGATACCATGGGTATAATTGAATAAACAACTGAGCTGTGTCTAAGCAAAAAGTTTAAAATTTTTCAACATTTATGTCATAACCGGATGAAAAAGTCTCTAAAATTATATGAAATTTTTTAGTTAAACACAGATCAACTTTTGTAATTTTTGAAACAATTTCTGCATTGTCGAAAAACCTGGCTTAGTTTTATCGACAATTAGACCTAAGCTTGAAAGCAACAATGCCAGAATTCGTTTTTTTGTCTCGGCCACAGATTGCTTGTCTTCAGGGCTTCTAGCCTGCCATTTTTGAATGTTCATTTTATAAGCCACGTGCAATAGGTTTTCAAAAAAACGAATCCAAGCATGTAACGTGGATAGTCCGTATGCTAAATGATTATCAACAATAGGTCTAGTAACAACTTGGCTTATATCAATAAAATCTTTGGAAGATGATCCGCAAAAATAACATGTTTGGGAGGACTTATTGGCAATTTAAACGTTTGTTACCTTTAGGTCGATCATGAAAAAGTGCATTTTAAAATTTACTCTGTATACTTTATTTTTTAAATAATGCAGAAATGCCTTAGAAATGATATATCTCCTGAAAATTAAACAATATTTGAACCAGTGACGTAGCCACGGGGGTGTTTTGAGAGTCAGAACCCCCCCTCCCCCCATAGAGGATCCTCACGTCACCATTTCCGCTATAGTATTGGCGCTGATCGCTATTGACTGTTTGTTTTTATTCACTTTCTTGATGGAACCCCCCATAGTGCTCAAAAACCCCTCACATGAAAAATGGCTGGCTACGCCACTGATTTCCAAAAATATAACTTTAAATATGGCAAAAATAACCATTTCTACAGAAATCGTGCACTATAAAATTTAAAAAAATCGCCAAAACACGTCAACTGAGAAAAGAACTGAAGTTTTTAAAGGCACCGTTAGATGTCTAATAATTTGCGCAGGACCAAAGTGTTATACAATAATTTTAGGTGCTTTTTAAACTTTTGGCCGACATTGTAGAAAGCAATAAGAAGTGGATAATTATGAAAATTCATGGCAAGCTGACATCTGTCAGAAAATTAAATATTAGGTCGGTTGGACAAAACAGTTACAGGCAAACAAGAGAAGGACAAACCAGAATTTTTCCAAATTTTTCCAAATTCTTACACTACCAGGTACATAAACATCCAGGTAGAAAAAAATTACCTAATTGTAAAAAAAATGCAAAAAGTTTAATTACATGCACATTTAAGTATTACACTAGTTTTTCAAATAATAATATTTAAAAGGTGGGAAACGGACGGAACATAAACAAAAACAATTTTAAATCTTTGTAAAAAGAGAAGGTTTTCAAAAAAAAATTACTGTATTTCAAAACGTAAAAAAATAAGAAGGAAATACCACAGTACATTCTTATTATGCTAATTAAAAATACATACCTTCATTAATAATATCCATAACCACAAAATGTTAGTTCTTGCACACCTTAACCAAAAAAATTCTTCAATTTTAACAATTCTTCAGAATTTTAACTGAATTAATATGTCCAGTTAAAGGTGTTGTGAAAAAATATGCGTTTGTTTTACTGTCTTCAGTCTATCCTTCTTCTGTTCATATGGGGGAAATTTGGATGATTGATCTCTTTAAATTATTTCTTTCTTTTTTAAATTTAAAGTAATTTCCCTAATTAAGTGTGCTCATATACTAACCTAATAATATCTATTTGTACTAAAATGCATAAATAATGCATATTCGGGATCACAGACTTTAATACATGTCGGATTTATTACGAGTACCTATGTTCTTTTCGATACCAAACTGATCCCCAAGCGACTAATATCTCGGCGATTTCTGAATATACAAGCCGCATGCCTGGTTCTTTACTCAATAATTAAAGTATTTTCCAGCAGATTATAAAAAAAAAGTGTTTACTTTTTACCCATTTATTATTTTTTGTACAGAAGGTAAACAAAAATTTGTGAATGATCTCCACTGGAAGATGAAATTGTCTTTAATTTTAAATTGGGATGACATAGTAACGTAACAATAACCGAGGCAGTCATCGACTAAAAAAATGGTGTGAAATTTTATATATAAAAGTGGAAGATTTTTTTAGAGTACGGTACCATCAATTTTTCTAATAAGAATAAACTATTGAGTCACTAAAATTTACTTGAATTTAATGGCTACACTTAGTTTAAAATGCTAGAAATCGTGAAAATTTAAAAAATGATCGGTCGGTTGTTTTTGTCATTAAAATTCGCTATAATTTTGAAGGATGAGTGGGCATTTTTTTTTTGTTCACACCGTTGAATCATTAAGAAGTCTTGTTAGATCTATAGAAAAATTAATGATGTTTGGCAGGCTTTAATTACGGTTGATATCGAGCTATTAACTATTAATAATAGTAATATTAATACGGTACTCCTGAGTGTTTCGAATTCTCACAGTCGATTTGTGAGAATTTAGAGAGATCGTTATTAATGTGACATTTTTCCATTGAAAATGTCATTTTAGGCTTCGATTAATGTTAAATAAGTATTTCGAGTGTCTAGAGAATTCTAAGCAATGATTTGTTGTTTCTACGAGAGGTCATCTGGAATTTAAATATGGTATATTTTATAACGCATATTCAACAGAATAAGGTTTGATATACACCCATAATTTTATTCCTTCGGTTATCGTGGATTTTTAATCTTCAAAGACACCTCGAATCGACTAACTCCGGAAGTAAACAATTACTAAAAAATATTTTTAATTTTCCCCATCAAACAATGAATTTCCGGGATATTGCGGACTTTTTGCTGTAATTGAAGGGAAAATTAAAACGAATAAAAGATAAAACCTACTTTTGGTCTTTCGATAGTGGCTCACCATTATGCTGGTTGATGATGGTCTTGTAAAGGGTAAGTGATTTCCATGATTCTTATTTTGTTAGAAAGGGGCTACTTTAGGCCGGTCGCATACTTATACCATATTTGTTTTCGACATGTTGGCGACATGTTGGAAACACGTCGCTTTATTCAAATGTAGAAAACAAAAGTTTGTATTTCGCACATTACAGTTCATCAAATTTCTAGAGGCTTTCGACGGCTAGACAGAGAAAGCACTACTGACAGGCATCCCGACGGATTTACGCAATGAAAGTACACTCTGCGCATCAAGTATTTCACTATTTCATTCAGACGTAAATGTCAGATGTAAATTTCGCTAAAACATTTCTTTTATTTTCGTTTGTTTTTTGCTCATTACAGTTTAATAGAACCTAAGTATGGAGTTTAATAACAAATTAAGAGGCCGCGTGATTAACAGTCAATCTCGCGAAATAATAGCCAATGTTATAGAGTTTATGAGAAGAGAAGGAAACTTTAATTCACCTTCAATACCATTTAAAAATGTAAATGATCGTGTTGCTGCAGCCACAGGAGTATCTAAAAACACTGTCGTCCGCATTTCTGGAGAGAAAAAAAGAATCGATAACCGTGAGATATCGGAATTTTCATCACCAAGAAAAACCATTAAAAAACCAAAAACAGTTAATGATATAGATGAAGCTGCACAAGAATCAAATTTTATTTTTTTATTATTAGATAGCTATTTTTGTTTCTGAGTTGTGTTCATTTACAGGCTCAATTTTTTTCTGTTTCTCCTTTTTGATTTTATATGGGGTTTCAAGTTGTTTTTGACTTATTTCGACGTAAATGACAACAACACACTTTTTTAATAAAGCAAACAAGTGTTAAGAGGTATATGTAGGTGTAAACTACAATTACAAAAAATTGATATGAAACCCATGAAACCACCAACAAAAATGTAAAGCTAGCTTCCGTACTAGAACATGGTGTCATTCGTCGAGATAATTTATCGTTTTGTTTAATAGACCAAGAAATGTAAATATTCCCCTGTTATTTTTTATAAAATTATAAGAGAAATAAATTTTTTTCTAAATAGTATAGTTTATTATTTTGTAGAAAAACAAAATTTCGAAAATTTTAGTAATGTTTCAGAAACAACCGTTATTAATAATAGGTACCATTTTCCTTAATAAGGTAGAAATAAAATATAAACTATTTCCACGATTTACAAAGGCCTACAAAAAAATTATAGGTATTTTCCGCTATCCTATAAAATTTATATTTTCTGACTCAATTTCAAAAGGTTGAAGAAATTCCAACACACCTTTTATGGCATAATAATTATTTTCAATTCTACATACTATCTTTAGATGCTTTTAAAAACGTTCTAAGAAAATCCAATCAGACCAATTTAATCCCTAAACTATTCCACACTTTTAAAATTTAATTACCTAAAAATATTAAAAACTATTTAAAATAACTTGTTTAGCAGACTGTACAATAGCTATCTTAGTCACACGTAGCGCGTTCTCTGTCTGGGCGTCGAACACCTCTAGAAATTTGATGAACTGTAATACATCATGTCACGGATGAAGATGTCGCTAATAATATTGCGAATGAGAAAGAAGAAAAAAGCTCAAAAATATTGAGCTCATCCATATAGTACAGCCAATCTTTATCGAAGTATATTTGAAAGCTGTACTGGTGAAGAAATGGTTAAAGATCCAGCAAAATTTAAATCATATTATAGAATGTCTCAAGAGACATATACATTACTTTTGAGCAAAGTTGGACCTTCTATTAAGAAATCGGATACCAAATTTTGGGAAGCTATAACGTCAAAGGAAAAATTTATCATTACATTGAGATAAGTTAATCAAGTTTTATTTTTATGTATTACATAGTTTGCAAAAAGTCATAATCATTTGTACTTTGAGATGCTAAGGGTGTGCTTATGTGACTTGAAGAGTACATAGATTGTGGTTGAGAGTTGTTTGACAGTACTGAATGCGGGCGAAATGTGCTGCTGCTTGAAGTATAATGCATATCTTGCGTATTTGTGGGAAAAATATTATTTGTTGGTGATCTGTAAAGTATTTCACCGGTATTTTGTAAAGTTTTCCATTTGAACTCATGTGTTTAGGCGTTTGTCATTTGACGCAGATCAGGCAAAAGACTTTTAAGAAATAGCAAGTCAGCATCTTCTGTTGTTTCCGATTGGCATCGTTTTTTAGAAGTAATCAACGACACATTTCTCCAGTGGATCACCTTCCTTGCGTTTCGTAGTAGAAACCTTATTAAGAGTTTTGGGGGCTAACAAGAATTCATTTATAGCGTATTCTTCAACTACATTATTATTTTCAGAATTTTCATGCTGCAGTTCGAATTCAGAAGGCTCCGTTTCGCGAACTTCTTCGTGAATCGAAGAAGATATTTCCTCATTTGTGTATATGCGAGATGGAATACTAACTTTTTGTTATCTAGATTTAGTAAACGGTGTGAGAAAAGCTAAATAGTCTGCTAAATAATATTTTTTCTTTGCCTGTGCTGATGCTCCACTTGGTGGTTTTTGCCTCAAATATCGTTTATTAGCAGACCTTAAATTTTTCCATTTTTCCTTACATGCAGCACCTGAAAATAAACGTTTGTTTTAGATACTTGGCAACCGAAATGAGTTTCAAGCAGTTATCTTTCCAATTTATGAGAGGAGACTCTACAATTGGACAACTAGTTGAAGAAGTTTGCAACAGCATTTGGTCGAATTTGCAAAAAGAATATATGCCAGTGAATTACAATGGATTGCAAAAGCTGAACGCTTCGAGGAACTTTGGAATTTACCTAATTGTATTGGTAGCTTGACGGTAAACATATTAGAATCAATTGCCCAAGGTAATGGGGATCTGCCTTTTATAATTATAAAAATTATTGTTTATTACCATTATTGGCTATAGCGGATGCAGATAGCAATTTTATTGCAATTGATGTTGGCGACTGCGGCAGATACGGTGATGGTGCAGTGTTTAGAAATTCAAGCATTGGACGAAACTTTAAAGCAGGTACACTTAATATTCCACCACCGTATCCTTTGCCCAAAGAACCACATAAACCGGCCTCTTACTATTTGGTCGAAGATGCTGCCTTTCCATTTTCTAAACATTTATTAAAGCCCTATCCGTCAAGGAACTTAACAAATCCGAAAAGAATCTTTAACTATAGATTGTCACGAGCCCGTCGAAGTGTGGAATGTGCGTTTGGCATAATAGTGTCAAAATTTAAAATACTGGAAAGACCAATTTTATGCTCACCCAATAAAGTCGATAAAATTGTAAAGGCAATTTGTGTATTACACAATTTTGTGAGAAGAAAAGATGCAAAAATGTCAGAACCAACTTTCGCAACGGACGAGTTATTACATAATATTAATGATAACATACAATAAGTAGTACCCAATTTTCACCCTCAAAATCAGCGAGGCACAGATCAGGCGATAGTATTACGAGACAAATTATGTTCGTATACAGGGTGGCTCACGCTCAACGGGACGGAGCTTTATGGGAAAACGACCAAAGATATAAAAAATTCGTTTGGGAGGAATACGTAGGTTACAGACGGCTACAATTTAAAATTTGTTAGATGTATACAGGATGTCCCACATAAGAGAAAATATACAAAGTTATATTATTTTTAATGGAACACCCTGTTTTTTATTTTAGAATTAAAAACTACATCAAAAATAATGTCAGTTAACTAAAGGTTCCCTATTACTACACGTCTGCGACATGTCGAAAACAAATATCGTATAAGTATGAGACCGGCCTCAGGATTGGTCCCATATAAATTTACTTAAGATCTAAAAATTGGGTCTATGAGAAAATCACCAAACTCTTCATTTTTTTATGTTTATTCAGCGATAATTCTTTACCACCTTGTACGACTGTTTTTTATTAAAGTGGGGATACCTCCGGGGTGGTCCCATATAAATTTGGTCAAGATCTGGTGGTGGAATCTATAAGAAAATTAACAACTCTATATGTAATGTCATCTACACGATTTTGAATTTCGTTTTTTTAAATAATTTTTATAACTTGTAGAAGACACTTTCATTATATTATTTTTATTATATTATATAGCTGAATTTAATAAAAATGTCTACAATATATTTGGAATGTCTTCTGTTTTTGTATAGATGTATAGTTCAAACGGTACTACTGGTCAAAAAGGCACTATCGAATTGCCTGTCTGGTCATGTGCCTGGCACATAGCCTTTATTTAGCAGTCATTATTAATATGGTTAACGGCCTGCAATTTCCCGTTAACTTTCCATCAATAGGCCATTCATTGCCAATATATTTATTTCTAGATATTACAGGGAAAATGGAGGCCTATTAGCTTATTTAATGGCTAAGTGACTTTGGCCCGACTGTGGCCTTTTAATTCTAAAAGTTAAATGACCATCATTACAATTGGAGGTTAATAGTTATTGGGCATTTTATTTCCCTACACAAAATATATGTCAAGTTCCATCACCTGGTTAGTCCAAAAAGTTCAATTTCGAGGATTCTACACAATAATTAAATAATTTTGACTTTAGGTATTTAAATAGTTTAGTAATATTTATTATCATTACTATGATCAGAAAGCATGGTCCTGATTAGAAGAGGTACAATGAACAATAAAATAAAATATAAAACATAAGAAGACTTTACGAATAATATATTCTGGGTGTCCCAAAATTGCTGGGATATAAAACTACCATGTATTTTAAAAGTCAAAATAAGTCGATTAAACCCAATTTGTTTATACAGGATGTTAGTATCTTCGACCAACAACGCTCTAGCCCAGGGAGCTTCCGGTAATTGATGAATTTTGATATATGAACATGAACCCTTAAACGGATTACTTACCGAGATACAGGGTGTTAAAAGTTTAAAATCAAAACTCAAAATTTTTCATAAATCAAAAACAAATTTAAATATATATATTTTTTTAGTTGATCTACCAAGACCTTGTCAAATACACGAAGTATTAAAAATTTGACACGTGCTTACTAGATTAGAATTTAGAAATTTTGAGTAGTTACAAATTGTCCAAATACTTACATAGTTTAATTTAGAAGTGATTTTCTGCAATAACGTTCATTTTAGCTTCATAGAAGGTAATTACTTTTTTGACTAAAACTGAACAGATAATTAAAAAAAAATAAATGTTCCATTGGGGTTAAAAATAGGGGAATAAAAGTTGCCACTAGCCTATAGCGCGCCACTGAAATTTTTCAAAAGTTAGGTTATACTTTTTTAAAGAGTATATTGGTCGCTAAATATGAAAAAATATTTGAAGGCATTTTTTATTTATGGCAAATTTTTAATTTTGGTTTCAAACTTTTACCACCCGGTATTTCGGTAACTAAGTCCTTTAAGGGTTCAAGTTTTTGCAAGGGTCAAAAATAAAGATGATGAGTAAGCCTTTTTACTGGCTCTTGGTCCCAGAAATGTTGGAATATCTTACATATTAAAAAGTAGGTATGTCAAATCCCACAGTTTGGCGTTAGCATTGATTATACTTGAAATTTCACGAAGCTTTGAGTCGAAAAGACACTGCTCTTCAGAATATTACAAGATAAAGGATTAGAGAATTGGTCCCTGTTTATATAAACGACTTGCTTACTTACCCAAAAGTATGCTCTGAACATTTACATATTTGGAAATAATGGCGAATACAATCTCCGGATTTTTTTTCTACGTATTTTTATTTAGAAAAAATGAGGAAAAGCTACTTGTTCTTATAAAATTGCATTTATTAAACACATAACTTCGTTGATATAACATTAGGCATCCATCAGAATATCAAGTATCATCAGGTCCTGGCAGAGCTAAGTAGTCAAAATAAGGTGACACTAGCCTGGATGCCAGGCCACGAGAGATATGAGGGCAATGAAAAGACCGACGGACTAGTCCGAGAAGGCTCAGATAAAACCATAATAGGCCCCGAACCCTTCTGTGGAATTGTTAAGGCATTGTGCAAGGCATCCATCAAACAATGGATGCCAAAAGAGTTTTAGGAACGGTGGAATAACTATCCAAGGACCATCGGCCAAATTTACGAAAAACCTACTCGATCAGAAACGTCAAATCGTTGGGAATTAGGATAACAGTAGGTCTTCTTACAAGACACTGTCGCCTAAGAAGGCACATGACAGTCATCAATCCAGCAGAAGAAGCAACATTATGCAGCTTCTATGAAGATAAAGAGGAAACATCAATCCACGTCCTGTGCCAGTGTAAAAGCCTGGTTAGATTAAGGTTTATAACAATAGGCAAAACAAAGCCAGATGCAAGGAACTATATGCGAGAACCACTGTCAAAGATACTAAGTCTAATAAAAAAAAAAGTCCCACAGGCCACAACAGATCTAAAAATGTCGCTGTGGATCTGATCTAATCTAACATCAGGTCCAAAACGTGCAATGGCATCTTTATTGCTTTAAATCAATTAAATTATTTATTCATCAGAAAGGATTTGAAGATTTTAACATTAAAAGTCAGACAAAATGAGTGTTTCTACATTTCCTTCGACGAAATCAACTGTGATTTACTATTACCTTATATATAGGTATGTATTGAGAACCTTAAAAGTAATGAATAATAATTATTGAAGAAATTGACTTTTTTTACTTACAGCTTAAGATTTTAGCATTAATTTAATTTTAGCTCTTAAACATTATTTTCTTATGGTTTATAAGTAATCTATACTATAGCTAAACTGTGTATTTATGTTTTGATCACGCAAGTTACCATAAGAACTTAAATCAGAACTAAACGTTGATTAATCTAAGCTTACACACATTATTATTTTAGATGAAGGAACTCCTTTACTCACCATCAATTGAAACCTGTCCAATTAAATTCCTCCGAACGAGTAACGTCTACTTTTTTCTTCTCAAAAACCTTACAATACATCCTATTTTTGTTCGAGTCTAATAAAGTGGACTACACCAATTCAACCTGTTTGATAATGATAAATCGGTTCTGCGCAAATGATCATTGCTCCTTGGTGTATCCAGTCATTACTCGCTACTGAATAAATCAAATGTTACAATGACGATACCACACATTTTCGTAATTATCAATTAGATTTGATTTAACACCAACTGCTTTTAATGTATGGTTGGATCTAGTAATAAGGTGAATATATACAGGGTGGTTTGAAGGTGGATTGTAACTAGGGTTGCTAGATTTACGAAAGTAAAAAGCTTGACAACCGTGGACGACAGAGCATCAGGTTCAAATACCAAGCATTTTTATATAATTAGGTACATTAATTATGACAATTTCTTAAAAAAAAGTACTCGCCTCTTATTTTTCGTAAAACGAGGATCCTTCAGCCGATATTTAACTAAAAAAAGCTCTTCAACTTATATTTTCGATAAATCCAGTTCCTCCTTTTCCTTTACGAGTCTCAATATTAAAAAGCGTGGCATTTGCATAAAAAGAGTGGCATTTTTATCAAAAGCGAGACATTTTCGTACTGTGGAGTTGAGTGCACAAGCAAGTCATGAAGCGTGGAAAATACGCCAAAAGCGTGACGTCTGGCAACCCTAGTTGTAACATGAATACAAAATGTGGTCAGTAATATCATCAGTAAGACAGATTTGAGCATATTATGGTGAACAAATTTGAAAAAGCTAATTTACTAGAAAATAAAAAATTTTGAGGACTACAATTATTTTTAAACTTGTAATAAATGTTTTCTATATTAATAAATTATGTGTGTGAAGATAGCTTAAGAAGCTTACTTTCTACTTAGCTACAAACAACTTTATAGTTTTAGTTAAAGCACAACATTATTATGGAGGTTCTTACTGTCACGTAAATTAATCAATTAGTCATCAATATAGGTTTGGTTTATATAAATTACAATATCTACTTCATAGCCAGAGCCGGCGGAAGGGCCGAGCGAGCCGGGCGGTTGCCCGGGGCGCCTATCGCAAGGGGCGCACTATCGACCAAAATTAAGACATGATACACTATAAAGTACGTGACAAAAAAGACATAAGGAGTAAAAAAGTTATAAAAAAAAACAAAAAAGTCCAAAACTTACATCGACTAAGCTTAGTTGTACGTTCTTTTTGTGATTACGAACAAACATATCCAGTGAATTCATTATTTTAAAGAGCTTAAAAGATTATGATAACAGGGGGCAAGATGATAGTGTTGAATGTTGAAGAAATTATAAAATTTGATAAAAATGTCGATTGTTTTTAAACGGATGACATGGGACACGTCGCCTGTCAACTAAAATTTGCGTTCTTTTTACAACTTAGCTTAGATCAGAATCTAACTCTTTTAATTAGTCAAGTATACCTGTAAAAAGAAAACGACTATTGCCAAGTGCATTAGAACGCGATTCTGTATTGTACTGTTCGGACAAATGGCGTACGCTACCGAGCTTATTAGATCAAGGAAGTTGGTCCCCCAATAATAGTTTTGAAAACAATATATTGCACTACAATGCACTATTGATGCACTAATATGCAACCACTAATTATTTTTTTGCACCACCTTCCTTGAGATACTACAGCTATTTCTGAGTGGGGGAGGGGCAAATGAATGCTACCCCCCACGTATAATTTTTATGACTTACTGTAATTCAACAATTTGCCTTTATAATGCACCACTAATAAAACTTGTTGCTTCCCCTTCCTTTAGCTGCTTCATTACCGTGAAGTGAAAAAAAAAATATTGCACCGGTATTCGCTCCGTGCGAAGTCATAGAAAGGGAAGCAAAAGCGATACTAGCGCTAGCTGCGGATAATTCGTGCATTTTAGGGCGATATTTTGTAATTTTGGCATATCAAATATACGTATACATTTTACTTTTTTTCAAAAAAGTAGGTAAAAACAATACAATAGGTAACCGGAGTTGCTGTGTTGAAATTGTACAAATAGTAGCAAAAAAAAAAACAGTGAAACTTTTATAGAAAATTTTAGTAGCAAAGTGGAAATTAAATCAGAAATAAATGGATAGGTGTACAATAAGAAGAAAAATTACCTTTATTTTTGTAATAATAACAGTAATGGTGGAAATAGTAGACATCAGAAACTTGAAAGGTTTTAAATAAACAATAAATTATCATTTTACGATGTTCTTTAATATCCCTTTATTCTTAAATGTTCATTCAGCAAGGACTAGATTTCAAGATTTCTGCCTTTGATTATTATATGTGGATCGAATGCAATTTTGTGACTTACTGATGGGAAACCAGATTTAATCATTCATTCTATGTTTTCTTTCCAACAAAAATGAAAATATAAATGACGATCCTTTTTTTTATACATTTTAACTTCAGGCTATTATTAAATGTTATTTTTTTATTTTGACAACAGGCTAATTCTTCAATGACAACTTATTAGACTTAGGCAACTTCTCATACATTTTCCAGTAAATACTGTTGCCTGCCTATATTTTATTATTCATTTTTATTGATTATACATAATTTTCTTTAATTTAAGAGATAAAAATATATAATAATAATAAATTAATGTTTTACTTGTTTTACAAATCCATATACTTTTATTAAAACTAACATATATACTCTTTAATTACGAATTTTATTAAAAATTGCATTTGTCAGTATACGCAGAAATAGTCCATTAGTATCAAAACGAATTGGCGCTGCTGTCGCGCACGGAGCGAATACATCCATATGCACCACCAATAAATCTTTTTATTTAATTTTGACACATTAAAAAGACTATCAATTCCATAACAACAATAACAAATAAAGTTTTATTCACTAGCAACTAAAAGAGTGAGTTAATTTTTTTTTAAGTCACCAGTGACTTTAGCACTCTTTAGGCATGTGTGCATATATTATGCAAAGCCAACATAATAAACAATGGAACCAGTCTAAAAGTTTTATTATAAAAATCAACTTGTAACAATAATTATGGAAACAATGAAAACAATAATACTTAATGGAAACTACAATGGAAACTATCTTTGCATAATTATTTTTTATAATCAAAATAAAAGTTACAGTTATTTAAATTATTAAATTGGAGCTTCATTTCGTTGTTTAATGGAATATAGTTAATTGCTCTGAAACATTAGAAACTACGTTTGAATGGATGGATCCATTGTTAGAATCGATGTTTGTACCGATGGCGATGGGTTCATTGTTTAAATTGGAAATTTGTAATGTATTCTCCGATATATTATATTTATTATTGGCTACTGTCCCAGCTTTTTCAGATGCACCTACTGCAACTTCATTACCCAATATTTTTCTTAAAATTTCTATTTTATTTCTTGTAGACTGTTCAATATATCCTTCTGCAACTGAGTCAGAACGCCATCCTCCATGTCTTTTTAATATCGATAAATCGGCGCCTGCTTCCGCCAGCAAAGAGGCAGAGGATCGTCTAAAACTGTGTCCAGTATAGTCTCCCGCATTTTCTAAGCCAAGAAACTCTGCTATCTTCTGAGGTATTTTGGAAAATGTGTTGAAACCTACAGGCTGTACCGTGCATTTTTCATTTTTATAGTTTAGGAATAGTCATGTATGTGGTACATTTTGCGGGCGCAATTTCTTATATTTCTGAAACACATCAATTGCATTGATATTATTGCTTCCATTGACAATAGTGAATATTCTTTCTTTGTAAGTTTTAGTGTCGGGAATTTTCACCACTAATACACTTCCTCTGTCGTCAACATTATTAGTGGAAATCGCTACCAGTTCGCAAATTCTGCAGTCTCCTGAAACTCCCATTATCAAAACTACTTTAAGCAGTAAATACTTGTCATCAGAAGCAGTATCTAAATATTTTTCGACGTCTTCTCTGCTAAATACATTTGATTTCTTTGGTCTATATCCCACTGATTGGTTCTTTAAAAATGCTTTCATTTGGTGAAATCTGAGAAAGTAACCTTTTATTAACTCAAACGTCTATTTTTTAATATAATTTAAAAACCTACTTGCTTGTGTCCACATTTTCTTTAACGGACAACATCTTCTTAAGTTGCGAATATTAGGACCATAATGACGAAGACTTCACATTTTTTGATTTTTCAGATATGTATGCCATTATTATCTTCTCGTTAACTCCTTTAACCTGCTTTTTGTTTCGCCATTGTCAAAAAAGCATATACTCCTTCTCGTACAATGATTTAGATTTATTGGGTACTATTTTTGCTAAAGCCTCATTTGCTGCATTTAACACTTCTTCTGGAACAAGTTCTTCGTTCACAAAATCTAAGGTATCCATTTTTCCAAAATTTTAAACGAAAATTAACTCTTTTGCTGATGTTTTATATCGTAGATTTTAGTCAATAACAGTTATTCAACTAACTATAAACAAAGTCTAAATAAATAAGCCCTGACAACGCCTAACAACCAGACTTAATATAAATTGCACCGACTACTTGTCAATTACATTGCCATAAATGGTTGTTAAATACAAAATTAAATTTAAAAAACACCTATATTTTGATCTAAAAATGTCAAAATTGCCTAGCTCACTTGGTGTATACATATCTATTAGACCCTCTCCCTTCAGTAGTTACAGCAATTTCTTTACCATGAATTTATCACCGAAAGATTTTGTGAAAAATAATGATGCACTCATCTGCACCACCAATAAAACTTTTTGCACCCTCTCCCTTTAGTAGTTATAGCTGTTTCTTTTCCGTACAGTTAGCCTCATTCAATAGTTGCAAAAAAAATATTACACCGATAACCACTCCTGCTGCACTCATACGCATCATTAATAAAACTTTTTGCACCCCAGCCTTTCAATGGTTACAGCAATTTCTTTACCGTGAAGCTAGACCCCAAGGATGTTTCCTTTAGTAGTTACAACTGTTTCTTTACCGTGAAGTTAGCCCACCAATGATGGGAGGGGGTACAAAAATATGTATTAATGGTGCATATGAGTGCATTACAAGGGCTAATTGATGCAATACAGTGTAAATTAAAAAAATTACTGGTGGGGGAAGGGGTAGTATTAATTTGTCCCCTATCCGCCAAATAAAAATAGCTGTAGTTTCTCAAGGTAGTGCAAAAAAATAATGACTGGTACATATTGGTGTATCACTAGTGCATTCTAGTTCAATAGTATTTTTTTAATATCTTTAGGGGCCAACTACACTTACCTCTTATTATTGTCCCCTTAATCACTGAATCTAAACATGTGTAATTCGTTTTTCTGGGGAACTTTAAAGAGCAAAGTATACTCTACTCCTGTGAATACAGAAAATGAATATCGAGGTAGAATTCAAAATACCGCAGAAACGAAAATGATTGACAAATGCAGAAAAACGTACAGAGTTTTTTTGCGTAGAATCAATCTGTGCATTTAAGAAAATGGAGATACATTAAAAAAAATATTAATTAATTTAAGACTAGTTATCACTATTAACTCTATATGCCATGTTCATTTATCTTAAACAAAATTGATTTTTTCCCAATTTAAGATTATTAATGTTCTATACATATATTTTCCTCTTTATTAACATATGTTTAAATTTTTATTACAACATAAAATAAAATTTAGTCACATTGTTTTATTTTATGCTCGTACGAATCATTAGTTTTATTTCCTCTTAAAAATGGCGTTCAAAGGTTAAGCCGAAACGTCAAGAAACTAAAAAATATTTTTTCTACACCCACGTGGATATAATCTATTATACGCATATAATACAGAACAAAATAGTAGACAATTGCGTTTTGCTGAACGGATATAATTTCATATCCATTCTAGAGGACACTGTTGGGATATTGTACGTTCCCGCAAGTAGGAAGAGTTTATATCCTAACCAGTAGGCAGAGAAAAATAGACTGTATGTCTTTTAAAATTGTTCTATTAAACAATAGTTAAAAAAAATGAATAAAAAATAATAAAACGGTTAAGAAAAAACGATTTAGACCAAATCACTTATCCAAACTACATCTAGGGATGACGTGAGAGCTCTCCTTATTTCCGGTATCCAAGGGATGATCCAGGCTTTTTTCCTACTACAGGTTTTTATTCTAATTTTACTGATAAGAACGTTATGCAGCAAAAATTTAAAGTTTACTGGTACTCTATACGGTTTATTTCCCTTTTCCCTTTTCAAAGGTCTTTTCATTGTACGAATCTACAATCGTGATTCGGTCTCAAAATACGCGTAAATATATTTGAACCTACTAATAGGCAACTCAAATTACACGTGACTAAATGAAGTTGTTTAATAAATTACCCCTCAAAATGACAAATAAAAATTTGAAATGATTAGGATTCAACAGATATAAAATTTCCAATCACAGTTCATATTTGGTAACGGGGATACTATTATTACTTTAAATTTAAATATAATGAGCGATTCTTATAAAAAATCGTCTATATAGTATATTTTAATAAAATTATCTAAAACCAATCTACTTATCAGTATTAAAAAAAATTAAATCTAAATTTTATTTTATAGTGCTCATTTCTATTTCGTGCGATATGACAATCATATCCACTCTTGTTTGATGAAATACTACAAATATTTAAAACATTTTCTTTTATTTGTTGAAACCAGCATGTAAACATAATAAAAAAAAGTAAAAGCAGGGATTTTTTAAATTTTTTTGCCATTAAAAAATCAAAAATGTGTCCTTACCTCACTATATGGTTTACCTTCCTACTTGTATTAGTTTCTAGACTTCCTCTATAGATGTTGAAAACATAACAATCGCCTACAAATTCAATACACGCTCCTGCGGGCGACTATTCACTATTAAATCACTCTGTATATATAACAAGAACTATTTCTGTCTCTAGAGCGCAATTTACCTGTGCCAACACCTACTAATTTTCATTTCTTGTAGAACTTTATTATTGATAACAAAAATGAGAAGACCACACTGTAATTATTAGTGATTAATGCTATCATTTATTTTCTTTATTGGTATTAGTTCCGAAGGTACCCATGATAGCACCATGTAGTATAGTTTGTAAAAAAAATCATACCTACATGATTATTAGTGATTTGTATTATATAGTGAGGTTCAGGATACTTGATATAAATTGTAAAGAAAGAAATTGTAAAGAAATAATTGTACATTTTTCTAAAAACAGCTTTATTAAAAAAATATTGCACAAAATGAGATTCATTTGTATAAATATACATAAGGAACACATTTAAATCCACAAAACATCTCCCAGAAGCTATAATTACAAAATAAAAAACAAAACATAATTTTACAAAAATTTCCATTTATCTACACACGCATAATTTTTTTCAATAAATAAAATAATTTTTAATCAATAACAGCCATAATAAATTGTGTATATACTGACAACTAAAATGTAACTAATTTTTAAAAAATTGCACATTCCCTGTCACCTGTATTTCATCTTTTTTAAACCTTATACACTAAGAAAAATATTGCACATAGTAAACACAGTTGGAAGTAGCTGTCGATCAATGTCTTGCTACAAAAAATATTTAATAATTCATTTATTTAAAATATTTTGAATACATATTAACTGTTTAGACAGAATATTTCTGTATAAGGGAGAATTGGGTAATAGTGCGCAGCGGTTAATCGTGCGCACCCAGATATTTCAAATTTCGCGGGTTATCCGGAGCGCTCGACCAGCGCTGCTCTCTCCTACGCGATGGCTCAATTCCTGGCACGATCATTGGTGACGTCAGTTTGCATACCACCGCCGTGAGATAGACTTATCGATTTTTCAACGGATCTTTATAACTTATCGGCATCAGAAAATAAGGCGGTGACTGCACAATTTTTTTCAATCGTTTGAAATGAGATGTCTTCTTATAATCTAGTATTTTTTGAATGCTTTGGCACATTTGAATGATAAGTAAATAAATAAATTTTTGTCGTATCATGGATGTATAAAACATAAAGGTGTAATCGTGCGCATAAATGCGCACGATTCCCCCTCATGTTATTAAATAGTAAGCAGGCATAGTAAGTTTATTTATTGTTTCCAGATGCCTAGAAGTTACACACGTAAGACTGTCATCCTGTCCTACACGGTCGAAAGCCTGCAAAATGCGCTGGATGCCATAAGAAACGATGGAAGAAAAATTAGGGAAGTGGGCAAATCTTTTAACATACCAGAATCTACCCTCAGAAAAAAGCTGCTAGAAAATGATCTGACACCACCTCGATTGGGCCGCAAGACTGTATTCTCAAAAGAAATAGAGCGTGAGTTAAAAGAATATGTTTTGTTATTTTTAAAACTATTTTTTGGACTGACACCTGATGGGCTAAGAAGGCTAGCATTTAGGTATGCAGAACAACATAATATTGTCCATAACTTTAATCGAGAAAAGGGAGTAGCTGGAAAGGCATGGCTTTATGGGTTCTTAAAAATATTTCCTGATGTAAAACTAAGACAGCCTGAGGGTACTAGCTTAAATCGGATTACATCCTTTAATAAAGAATCTGTAAAATTATTTTATTCCAATCTTGAAATCCTCATGCAGAAGTTTAAATTTGAACCAAACAGAATATTCAACATGGACGAAACAGGTATTACAACTATTCAAGCCAAATTTCCAAAGGTATACGGTGCCAAGTGAGCAAAAAAAGTGGGCTCCGCTACATCCGGTGAAAGGGGAAGGACCATAACTGGCGTTTTCTGTATGGGTGCTTCAGGGAATTACATCCCGCCTATGATTATTTATCACTGCAAAAGAATGCAAACAACTCTTCAAAAAAACGGACCCTTAGGTGCTGTCTATAAATGTTCGAAAAATGGTTGGATTAATTCTGAGTTGTTTTTTGAGTGGTTATCTCATTTTGCAAAACATACAAAGCCCACTGCAACTGACCCCATCCTTTTGGTTCTAGATAACCATTTAAGTCATATTTCGATTTCGGCTTATAATTTCTGTAGGGAAAATAATATTCATATGATATCCCTTCCACCCGACACCTCAGACCATCTGCAGCCATTAGATTTAACATTTTTTAGTCCACTAAAGAACGCTCTTTATAGAGAATACGATCTTTACTTATCCTCTTCTGGTCATCAAAAAATAACAGAATATGACGTCGCTGAATTATTAAACAGGGCATTTATGAAAGTCGCCACAATAGAGGAAGCCGTTTCAGGATTTCGCACTTTAGGAATTAATCCATTAAATCCGGATAAATTTAATGAGGATGATTTTGCACCTTCCAAGCATGTACCCAACTGCACTATAGAAGATTCTAACGAGGATGGTCCTACCAGAGCAAAGGCTAACGTTGCATTGCCTACTGAAACTGGATCAGAAGCTAATGTTTCATTGGATCAAATGCTTTAGTTAATTACGAACATCCTCAGCCAAGTACATCGAAAGAGAACTCTTTTCTAACCATGGCTCCTATACCAACCAAAAAGGTCACCAAACGAGTTAAAAGGAATAATCGAAAGAAACTATGTTCGAAATACTTACAAGCACACCTGTCCTGGAAGAATTAGAAATAGCCCAAGAAAAGAAAAGGTTAAGAGAAGAAAACCTAAAGAAGAAGGAGAAAGACAAAACACTCAAAAAAAAAGAAGAAAAGAAAGAAGATGTTTTGATGAAGAAACAGAAACACAAGAGAGAGAAAAAAAAAGTAAAGGCCAACAAAAAATGAAGAGAGAGGCAACACCTGAGACATCTGATGACTCATTGGAGGAGGATTTGTCCGACATATGCGACGACGGCGAGTTAGACGATATTAACTTAAGCTTACCACCTTCTCCAGTAACACCTTCCAAACCTAACGAGATATGTTTGATATGTGGAGAAATTGGCAAGAATGGGGAAATATGGTACCGCTTCTTGGAACCATGCAGACTGTACAGGTGTAGACACTCCTGAAAATTACAAATGTGACTTTTGCTTACATTAAACTTAATATTTTGTAACTAGTTTTAATTTGATTTTTTTTATAACTAAGATTTATTGCGCACGATTACCTAACCCGTGCGCATCATTGCTAGCCGGGGTGGGTAACTGTGCGCAAATGCAACTTTTCACTTTTGTAAATGTCACTCTTTTGTAGTAATATTTTCTTCAAATATTATTTCCCATATATAAATTAGAATAAGTGAGGCATCTCATACCGTTTTTTAAATTAAATTGTATATCATAGTCTCACCACAAATAAAATTTCCGCTTAAGTGCGCACCATTTCCCAACTCTCCCCTAAATCTTTTTCCTCGGGCATTATTGGTCTCCTATACCCCTTAAATACTTTTAACAAAAACATAGAAAAATGGGGGTTAGTGAAAGTTTTTGTGAAAGGTTTTTCCCGTCTGTCATAAGGGTGATAATTTGTTATAAGATCTAAAGTGAAAATGGAATTCCATTACAATACACTTTCATAAAAAGTGTCATTATACCCTGGGTCTATATGTAAACAAAGGGATTTACAAGAAAATATAACACGGTAAAATATTTTTATTTGTAGCAAAAGTTATTGATGACAGCATATATTTGGATTAAATGTTGAGATATTTATTTAAATATAGGTAAAATTGGTACTATTCTACTTAAATTAAAAAAAGGCAATTCAAGAACATAGTAATTGTTATTTTCTTTGACAAAATGATCAATAACGAAATGATAACTTTTCGTCAATGTCTAATGGTATAATTCAGAATGTAAACTTCGTGAGAAAATCGTATATCTAGCGTAAAATTTTTAATTTCAACGATCTTAGATGGTTTTACATTTAAATATTTTTTTTTGACAATATTTATCCACCGTGGCAGTATAAATATTCTAAAATTACTTAATTGTAATGACTTTATTGTTAATTTCAATTATAGAATGATGTGGAGCATAACCAAATATTTTTCAAATAAAAGAAATTTAATGGCAGCATTAAAAATGCGATCTTGAAGAAATTAAATAAATAATTATTATTATTGTTAAGCAATGCTCTTCCTATGGATTTTTTAATGGTTATTTCAATATCAAGTGTGCGAAGTCAGTGCCTCTTTAATGATAGTGTCAATTTAATCCTAAAATACTGATTTCGTCACGAAGTACAAAAAATGTTTTTGGCCAAATACAACAAAATTTAATACATTTCGATTTATTGTAGTAAATTTCATGTAAAAAATTGAATCGATATGACCATGAACACAAATTTTGTATGTATACAGGGTGTCCCATTAGTGCACAATTGCCCAATATTTCAATTTGTATTATGGACACGAAAAAAATTTTTAAAGGATTTTAAAAAGACATAATATAAAAAAAAATTAATATACAGCGTATTACGTTTCTGCCTGGCAAATAAATATATTTTTTTAAACAGAACACCCTGTATTTTAATTCAATTTTAGAATGGTCTGATAATACTGTACTTAATCCTAGACTTTTTTTTTAAATATTACAGGGTTGCCAAGCAATTAATTTTTTTGTAAACATAGAGAATGATGTAGACCCCAAAATAAATTATCATAATTTAGGTAGGTTAGCAATGAGTTCCAAATTGTTTAAAATTTGAACTCATAAGTTATCAAGCTAACGAATAGTGTTAATAGAACTGGTTTATTTTATACAGAGTGTCTTGAAACATGTCTTAAATATGGATAATTTAACAATTATTCTTAAATATACAAGATGCTTCATAAACGAGGGGCAGACCAAACTTATACCTACTTTTTTAAAGCAAAACATCCTGTAGTAGTTACATATTTAATTAAGGAGTTTGGAATTAAAGAGGTATAAGTACAGTTTTTTAATTATTGAGATATTGAAGTCTAAAGTAAAATGTTGTTGATCAACTACACGACTTCTGGTCATTAGTGTGAAAGAAAGGCGCTAGAAATATATGTGTTGTATGTAAATATTTGAAATTAGTTAAATATGTGACAAAAACGCAAAAATATTAGAAAAAATGCACTTATACCCTTTTAATTTTAACTTAAATTTATTAACCAGGGCGAATACAAAATAGAAATATTTAGAAAGGTAGGTTATTTTTAATAAAAAAAATATTCTTATTATTTTTCATAGTCCGATTTAATGACGATTAAATAGTTGTCATCATTTGGCTCTTTTCCTTTAACTGGAGTTGAAGATCCATGGTGCTCTAAAATAGACTCGTTTAAAGGATTATTAAGTTGTATTTATAAGCGCGCCACTGGGAATACGTCACGATATTATGTGTCTCGAGAATATTGAGAGCTTTAAATTTTTGTTTATTTCAACACCCTTTTTTTACATGTTAATAGATGACTTTATTTATTATAAATTTACTTGTATCTATTCTCTCCCAAATACTTTAAATTTACAAATTTGTAATGAACAAAGTACACTTATACCTCTTCAATTCCACACCCCTCAATTGTTTTCACATCGTCAGACAATTTTAATTGACTTTATTCATTTGCTATGTTGTATACAAAACTCAGAGTTACGATTTTCTCAATTTTTTAAAAGGAATACCCTGTATGTTCTACCACCAATTAATTACATTAATTTTTTTTTCTTATACCAAAACACATTTTTGTGATGTCAGGAGAACAAAAAAGCATTAATTATTTTTGAAAAATGGATGACCAAAAATTTTAGGCGTTTGATCTTTTGTTTCTAATCATCCTAAAGTTTTACCTGCAATTATCTAGATGTTTTAAACTCTGCAACCTAGAGCTACTGATGATAATAAGAACACAAAAAATTTTTATTTTCAGAAGAATTGGATTGTTTTATTTGTAGTTTTATAACTGACCAAGGTTTCTAAAGCCAATTATGATTGGAAAAATGTTACTTTTTTATAATAAAACAATCAAAATCTTGAGAAAAAATGCGTTTGGATATAGACAATAACAAACAAAATAAAAAAAATTATTTATAAATTGGTAGTATAACGTACAGGGTATTGCATTTGAAAAAAAATTAAAATATCGTAATCTTGCATTTTGACGCACCCTATATACATAACAACAAATAAATGAAAATAGAAAACATTGTAGAAATTTTAAGTCTAGTAAATTGTTTAACGATGTGAAAACAACTAAATCTATTATCTAGATTGTTTATTCTAAAAAATATAAGTTTTGTTCTCCCCTGGTTTATGGACTACACTGTATTTTTAAGAACAATTGTAAATTATTGTCCTATAACTTTTGTATTAAAAATTTCTCTGTATCTCCAATAAAATAGCTATCGATAATATAAGCACACCTGGTATATTTTTAATTGGTAAATCTGTTCCTATCATAGGATAGGTAAATTTTTAAAGAATTTTATGCTTAAATAATATACAGGGAGTTCCATTTGAATAACTTGAATAAATTGTAATAATTGCTAACCTTCCTAAATTATGATAATTTTATTTGGGGTCTGCATCATTCTGAAATTTCACAAAATAATTAATTGCTTGGCAACGTCTGTAATATTTTTCAAAACTATTTTAACGATGAATACAGTATTATTAGACAAACGAAAATAAAATACAGTTTTCCATTTAAAAAATAAATATTATTTGTCAGGCAAAAACCTAACATCCTGTATATCCAAAAATATTTTTAAAATATGCCTCTTTAAATTTCATATAACTCTTATTTGAAACGTGTTTGTGTATCTAACACAAATTGATTTATTGAGCAAATATGCCTTATGAGATATCCTGTATAAGTAATCGTTTTGAAGTTTGATCTGTCAAACAATTACTTGAGTTTTACCGATTTCCGATAATTTAATGACTCATTTGAATCATTTAAGACGGATTACGAACTGGAAAAGTGATAATTATTACACTCGATCTGAGATGAAAGATATTGAAAATGCTGTTCATTTCAAATATGTTATAAAATCCAAAATATTGTACAAAAAATATAAAATCGTTGAAAGTTTACAAAAAAAAATATTTAAATTCTTTACTATTGCTGGATTAGAATATTCTATAAATTAAATTCCATGTTTCTACTTGACATCAGATAAATATGAAAGTTCTCAATTTGAAAACGAAGAATATTTCCTTTTTTCGCAAGGCTCTTGAAATCAAAATTATGTTAAAATTGTAAATAGCTAAGATAGTCAAATTATATTATGTGTTGGTACAGCCGAAACTTAGTTGTTTAGTCGTCTGTCCAATATACAAATTAAGTTTCTACAATAATTAACCTTATATATGAGGTTTGATTTTAATAATAAAAATTTAAAATCGTTAAAAAATATTCGTTAAAATGGGTAGGTATTTTTTTATGAATTAAATACCTATAACAAGTAGAAAATAACAATTTTGTTCATATATTTTTCCACTATTATTTTTTTAAATATCTCAACATTATGTTATTGATCCAAATTTTAATTAATCTACGTTATATCAAATTTATGGATTGTTAAGATTTTATTTTTTATTTTAAAAATCCAAGATCGTGTCGTTTTTAAAGAGATTAGCACCAAAAATTAAGGTTCTTAAATTAAATATCCAAATATAATTCTCATACTTTTGATTTTACATTCTTTAGAATCATTCTACACTACTGATAAAAATATTTGTTCGAGTCTAACAAATTGATTATGGTTAAAATCAAATATTATAATAAAATAAATAAAATAAAGACATTAATCTAAAGATATCACTTTAATTTAGAAACTTTGCTAAGAATTAATCCAAAAAATATCAAACGAAACATTTTGTAACAACATTACTTTTAAGATTTTTTATTATTTTAAGATTTTTGTATTACAGGCCTGAGCATGGCCCTATACATCCGAAACTAGGTGCACCTGCATTTATGTAATTACAATAAATTTATTTATTTTGAGATTTTGTTCTTACATTCGAAAAATTATGTTCGCCTCAATCTAATTTCCAATTATTTATAAAAACACAAATTTATTAGTTTTTAAAACGAAATAATTTTTCAATAATTTTGATGAGTGTATATACCCCAATAGTGTGTGGAATTTCGATATATCCTATATTATAGAAAATATCAAACAATGTTATTTACAAAAGTTGTAGATAATATTAATCTGCACATTTGAAAATTATTTTCGATTATACAGAGTGATCCATAACTTCATAATTGATCAAATCTCTGTTTTTTTAAATGGACCACACTGTATTTAATTGTAAATTTGAATTCCCCTGACTTTGCAATTCAAGAAAACACCAACATGTATGAGGTTATATTTAGTATTTTGGAAGTTTAAACCAATTTTATATGAAAATCGTATTAGGTTCAACCCTCTGTATATTTCAAAAGAAACAATCGAACATCAAAATTTTTTGATGAGTCATTTTTAATGATAGTCTACTTTTATAATAATGTACCAATTTTTTCCTAGCGCAACAGACGTGTACAGGGTGAGTCAAAACTCAGATACATGATTTTCTCAATTTTTTTATATGTAACACCCTGTATTTCCTATCACTACTAAAAAGTACTCTAATTATGCGTTCTTTTGAGTTAAATATAAATGTTAAAAATGGTTAATTATAACTAAATTCACAATATAACTCCTGTTAAAATATACTGTTTAATCAGTTTATATTTTTAAGGTACCTAGTACAATTTTTTATCAACTGAAATTATTTTTTGGGACCTTTACAACTTTTTATATAAAATGCAATGAAAACGCTAACAGAACTTCAAATTTTTTTTGTGCATTAGGTCAAGTGGGCTTTGAAATTCATGTCAAAAGAATAATTAGACAGTTCCGAATTGTTTGAATAAAAAAATAAAATTACGTTTAGTGTTCACAAGTATTTAAATTTATTGACTAATTTAAAAATGAATTTTGAAACGAATGAATTGACTGATACGATTTTAGTGCTAGGGGCTAGTGATGAAAATTGCTTGTTGGCAACTAGAATTTATAAGCAAAAATATCCTGATCGCCGACAACCTCGTAAAGAAATTTTTGAAAATCTGTTGGAAAGATTCGAACGTACAGGTAATGTAACATATCAAAAAAATGATAGAGAAAAACGAACTTAAAATGAACAAAATGAACAAAATGAACTCAGTATTCTACTTAGTGTTACCGAAAATCCAAACACCAGTACACGCATCATGGAAAATGAAACGGGAATAAGTAAATCATCTGTCAATAGGATACTATTAAAAAATAAAGTACATTCATACCATATCCAACGTCATCAGGAACTTCTTGAAAACGATTTTCAAAAAAGAATAGCTTTTTGTGAATGGGCATTAATAATGAAAATGATTTTTTTGATTTTGTACTTTTCGGGGATGAATCAATATTTCACAAACACGGTTTCGTCAATAGACACAATTTTCATTAATATTCCACCACCAATCCTTATGAGTTAATGACGCATAGCCAAACAAGATGGTCTATTAACGTTTGGGGTGGTATATTAGAGGACTATGTCATAGGACCACATTTCTTTCATGGTCGTGTAACTGCCGAGGTCTACTTAGACTTTCTGCAGAATCATCTACTACTACTATTGGAACATGTTCCACTAAATATAAGACGCCGAATGTGGAGATTACATGATGGAGCTCCTGTACATCATGCTCAACCAGTTCGCAACTTTCTGAACCCTAATTTTGAAAACAGGTGGATTGGAAGAGATGGTCCAGTTATGTGGCCTCTCAGGTCCCCTGACCTCACTAAAGTAGATTTTTTTGTGGGGTTTCGTAAAAAACGAGGTTTATAAAAGTAGTCCATTAACTAGCGAGGAAATGGAGGAAAGAAAAAGACAAGTGTTCGCGAGCATAGATGTACAATGTTTGAAAAATGTTCAAAGATCATTTGAAGCTAGATTAAAACATTGTATTGCAGTTGGAGGGAGTAACTTTGAGCAGCTTTTATAATAGCTTTTTTTTCATTTTTTAATATACTAATGTTGCATTCTAAAAAAATAAAATAACTTATTTTTGGCTCATATTTTTTTCATTCAAATATAAAATATCTTCTAAACTGTTTAGGGATAGGTACAAACGAACGTATAATTAAAGTACTTTTAGTAGAGATATAAAATACAGGGTAAACCTAACCTTAAAAGTAAAGAAAGTAAGTTCAGTTGATAATAAATTGTAGCTAGGTACCTTAAAAATATAAACTGATTAAACAGTATATTCTAACAGGAGTTTAAATCAAATTACATTGTGAATTTAGTTATAATTAACCCTTTTTAATATTTCATCTAAGAATCTCCCTAAACTGTTGTGTTTAGGGATAGGCAATATTTAACTTAAACGAACGTATAATTAGAGTACTTTTTAGTAGTGATATGAAATACAGGGTGTTACATTTAAAAAAATTGAGAAAATCATGTATCTGAGTTTTGACTCACCCTGTAAACGTCTGTTGCGCTAGGAAAAAATTAGTATATTTTTATAAAAGTAGACTATCATTAAAAACGACTTATCAAAAAATTTTGATGTTCAATTGTTTCTTTTGAAATATACAGAGGGTTGAACCTAGTACCTAACCTAACCTAACCTAACCTCATACATGTTGGTATTTTCTTGAAGGACAAAGTTAGGGGAATTCAAATTTACAGTTAAATACAGGGTGGTCCATTTAAAAAAAAAAAACATAGGTTTGATCAATTCTGAAGTTATGGATCGAACATAATTTTGAAATGTGCAGATTAATATTATCTACAACTTTTGTAAAAAACATTGTTTGATATTTTCTATAATATAGGATATATCGAACTTCCACACACTATTGGGACACTCTGTATATTCTCAACATAATCACAACATTCAATTTACAATATACAAAAAAAAAAGTTTATTTTGTAAACACCTGATTGTAGGTATTTTAAATTTTTAGGAGTTCGAAACATGTATAACAAAACATTGACATCGTGTGTTCAAAAAATTCAGTATAACCTCAAATTACAGAATTATTTATATTTAATATAACACCAATAATTTTTCATGTCATGAAATGGTCAGCCATTTCATGAAATGGCTAAATTCTCAAACGACTACGACAAAAAATATAAACTTTTAAACAAATTTAAAACCTAAAAATATCAACAGTCAAAATATTGCACAAAAATTATTATCTATCAACTAATATTGCACAGTGATTTTTCCCGACCTGATAGGAATAACGAATACGTTAATTTCCAATAAATAAAATAAATAAATAAAATACAATATAAATAATTTAACGATAATGTTCTATAAGAATTTTCTAGCACTCGTCTCTTTAATTTGTTGTATGCTAGTTCCATCAAAAATCTATGACGGTCTAGTATGGAACGCCGTTTTACTTTTTATTCCTAAATTTTAATTCAGTCATTTTTAAACACAGAACAATTTTAATCATCTCATTTTTATGTTTGTCTAATTTTTTCAGTACTATTAAAATATTTGTTCAAAAAAAATTGTCTATTTAAATATTTGATGAATAAAATTGTATCTTGATAAAATTGTGTAAGTTAAAAATATTTAATAGTCATATTTAAAGCTTTTAATTTATATGATGCAATTAAAATTATCAACCGTCATTTTAATTCGTGTAACATTTTAATTCAACTAACATAAAAATAATAAATATTTTTAGTTAAAGAATTAAAATGATTGTTGAAAATTTTAATTCCGCATTGTTTTGGATTAGGTAACTATATGTTCGCAAAGAAAATAGCAACAATCATTTTGAATACCTTATTTCAAATGTTTGTTATTTTTTTGTTGCCTGAATTAAAAGGTTACACGAATTAAAATGACTGTTCATAATTTTAAATGTATCATATATATTAAATGATTTAAATATGACTATCAAATATTTTTGACTTACACAATTTTATCAAGATGCAATTTTATTCATTAAACATTTAAATTGCCAAAGTTTTTTGAACAAATAATTTAACAGAACTAAAAAAAAATAGACAAACATTAAAATGTGTTGAATAAAATTGTTATTTATTTAAAAAATAAATAACCAAAACAATTCAAAAACTTACCTAAATATTTCAACATTAATTTAAATACATTTTTATTTTAAAAATGTTTGATTTAATCTAGTGGCCTATTTAAAATATTAATTGAAAAAAATTAGAATGTATAAGTTGTCTATTGAATAAAAATGCAACTTTCTAAATCAACCCGACTAAAGATTTCCATTGTTTACCTTTTACACATGTAATTTAAATGTAGGTTCTAAAATTATCAACAATCATTTTATTTCATGTATCATAATAATTCAACGAACAAAGAAATAAACAAACATTTTAAATAAGGTATTTAGATGATTGTCTACAATTTTAATGCCTACATTAAAATGATTGTTATTTATTTGTTTGTTAAATTAAAATGTTAGTCGAATTAAAATGACACTCGATTTAAAATGATTGTTGATAATTTTTATTCCAAATTAATACGATTGTTGATAATTTTAATTGGTCGCTGTAGTCAGCGGGCGCTACGAGAACTAATAAAATATGTAACCAAAATACGTTGAGAGTTTCCAAAACCATTATATACAGATCTTTCTGCATCTAGTAATGTTCAATGAATTCTCTGTTTCACAGCAGCAGCAACATTCGAATCCATTATCGAAATCACGAATCCACTAGTTTTTTTACGTTCAAACTGATACAAGCACAAATTCTATTTTTAACTAGAACTTAGATGATAACATTTTAGAGCGACTAAAAATCTAAAAAATATTTTCTACCAACAACTTCTGCACAAAACAAACCATAAACATTGTAAGACATATGACATTACATACATCATACATGACGTTTGACGTTGCTGTAAACCTTGTTGCCAAATTACATATTTTATTAGTTCTCGTAGCGACCGCTGACTACAGCGACTAATTAAAATTATCAACAATCATATTAATTCGAAACAAAAATTATTAACAATTATTTTAAATCGAGTGTCATTTTAATTCGACTAACATTTTAATTCAACAAACAAATAAATAACAATCATTTTAATGTAGTCATTAAAATTGTAGCCAAAAATCTAAATACCATATTTAAAATGGTTGTTTATTTTTTGTTGGTTTAATTAAAATGTTACATGAATTAAAATGACTGTTGATAATTTTAATTGTATCATATAAATTAAAAGTTTTAAATATGACTATCAAATATTTTTGACTCGCGCATTTTATCAAGATACAATTTTATTCACCAAACATTTTAAATAGCCAAAGTTTTTTAAACAAACAATTTAATAGAACTAAAAAACTTAAACAAATATAAAAATGGGTTGAATAAAATTGTTCTATGTTTAAAAATGACCAATTGAATCTTTAAGAATAAAAAGTAAAACGGCGTTCCATAGTCTAGTGAACCTTGTAAAAACAAAATATTATTGTATATGTTAGTGATCCAAATATAAAAAGGTAACTGGTTTGTAATTAGCTACTGTGTGTGAGTGAATATTTTCGGAACGAGCAGAGCGAGGTCCCGCAACATGAACAAGTTACATAAAATGGCATTTCATAACGTGTTACATATAATATTTTTTTATAATTTTTTGTAGATTATTTATATTTATTATTTATTGTGTTTTGGTTAGAAATTACTGACATCTAGGCAACCAATATTATTTCTTTCTTGTAATGTAAGTTGCATATCGATGGTCTCAAATCCATACCTCGTAAGTCCGAAATTTCTAATTTTCACTTTTTCCCATCTAGATATAAAAAATTAATTTGGAACAAAATTTTAAAAATAGAAAAATAACCACGTTCACAGGTTATTCATATTTATTTACTTACAATTAATTGGCTTTATTAAGCGACAAGACAGTTTAATCTTCTTCCTCTAAAATATTTAATTTGGATATACGAGGTATTGAAATGAGACCGTCGACATGTATCATTTTATAGATAGAATATAATATAAATTATTTATTCTCAACGACTTGTAGTGGTTTATATGGTTTATTAAAGTTATTTAGTATTAAAAAAAAATGGGTTATTTTGTCGTGTTCTATGTTTTAATTATTTTGCGCTGATTTAGAATAGAAAATAAGGACAACATTACTACTGGGTCGTAAGTTTAACCAAATTCTATTTTTATAAGTCAACCTGCCCTTCTTTGATACAAACTTCCAATAATAATGTATATTATTGATTTTTAAAACAAAAACGTTCATAATTATTTGCTGCGATTACCAAAAATATCACTGTATGTGTCAAAATTAGAAAAAAATAGTCTTGTTTAATTTATTAAACTGTATACGAAAACATCATTCCTGATATTTTTACTTAGTAAATAATTTGACAGTAAGTAAGGAACTGTTCAAGAAAGAAAATTTATATAGTTTCCATGTGCGATTTTACCGTGAAGGTGGATGCCACTCTTTCTCGGGGTAGATATTAGTGAACTCAAAAAACTGAAGATACCGTTAGCTTAATGTATTCTTAGAAAACAATGTTGTATGAAGTTTTAAAAAAAATAATTTTTTGACTTATTCGCGATTGAAAAGGTTGATTTTTCATTCAAAAAATATGCCGAAGAAGGCAGCAGAGCACCTACGATATTTTCAAACCTATGACATATTTTTAGGCTATTTTGATACTATTTTTATACCATATTCAAACATTTTATGCTCCTTGTGTTTTGCAAAAATCAAGGTGCTCTGCTAGCTTCTAACGAAGACACCAGAGCGCCTCTGTTTTTAAAGCTTTTTTCTAAAATCAACCTTTTTAGATTCTTAAAATATTATAAAACTTTACCAAAAAAAAAAAAATACTATTTTTATTATTGTTGTTTATAAAATCAGCAGAGCACCTTTGTTTATTAATTTCTTCTTCAAAAAACAACTACTTATGTCAAATTTGTATGCTATTTTTATGCTATTTTTAGGTTATTTTTATTCTATTTTTAGGCTATTTTTAAGCTATTTTTGGGCTCTCAAAATATTATAAAACTATTCGAAAAAAAAAAATAGAATTTTTAAAAAATCTATTGCTAAAAAGAATCTAGCAGAACACACAGAAAAAAATAATCATATACCAAGAAAAGCTTTACACTTAGAAGATTAAATTTGTTTGAAATAAAGCAGAGTTTGCTTCAAATAATATTTCTCGATACAATAATAAAATAAATGTTGAGTGAAGTATAGGCATAATCTTGTATTTTAAGAGTCATAATAATTAATCTGAGAATAAATTATTTCATTCGAATATAGAATTGTGAATTTATCCAAGAAGGCCTTACTTTTATTATGCTCTTAAAACCGACAATTGCGTACTTGATTCAATGTTATAAAAGGATTCGATTCAAAGTATTTAAATTTCAGAACAAGAATTAAACAATTCGAATCAAAAACCTATGTACTTCAGAAAAGATTAGCTAGTACAAATTCACTGCACGGTGTTGCCAGCTCAAACTTATTTTAAAATGCAACCCCTGCACTGATACGGAAGATATATGACTGGCACATGTTGAGATGTGATACTTCGGATTATTCGGAAGTCAGAGACACAACGAATTTATGGAGAATCTGGCAAATTGGTATTAGCACGTGTTCATCCTTTGTCCATTTTCTAACATGTTTGCATCGTATCGTTAGGGTTGCGTTTTACTTTTTGTTAGAAATTTTTTGTGATTTAATTAATAAGTGTACGAATAAATTAAATTGAAATGGAACATTTGTTAAATGAATGGGGTCTCAGCGACCTGATACCAATATTTAAATGTAAGTATATTTAGTTCATTTCTTGTTAGGTATTATTATATTAAGTAAATTTATAATCATAAAAACACGAAACAAACTGGAAGAGATGTAAAAAAATGTATGATGCTGGATGACGACTTTTTGGAAATACGACTTCTGCCTTGCCAAGGCAAGAGGTCGTATCTACGAAAATTCTGATTTCAAGATTCTTACAAATTTATTAAGCTTACATTTTATTTTATTATAACATAAAATAATAAAGGCCTATTTGCATTAGAAAATATTTACTATAATTATAAGAAAAGGTTAGTAAAATATGTAAAAAAACTTATTTGCGAAGTCTAAAAGGACGTATTTATCTACCCACCCAGATTTACTAAAAATTATCTTTTTGTAGATACGACCTCTTATCTTAGTAGGAAAAACTTTTATGTTCCATTAAGGTTTTGAAGTTATAATTTTTTTTTTTTTAATTATAGGCCTCTGAGGACAGAGAAATTTGGTATATTAACTAAAAACCATTTTGATAAATGTTTTTCGGTGGATAGGTACCAGTGAGAACCCAATTAAAAAGCAAGAACAGTGTGATCTTATTTCAAGATTTTGATTTTTTGAATGAAACTATCCTATAATTTAACCAAAATCAATATATTTATGTCAAAGATTATATTATTATTGTAACAAATTTAGTTGTATTGGATTTAAGAACAAGTTATTATTGAATATAAATAAAGTATATTTAAAACAAGTGTAAGACTATTTCATTTGAGATGTACATAATACTGCAATTGAGCAATAGATATTCTTCATTTAATTTATCGGGACGGTGGTGTAGCGGTCAATCGCGCTTATATTCATTTATAGGCAAGTTTAGGAGTCTGAGACTGCTGGGTTTCGAATCCCAGACCAGACCATGTGGATTTTTAATTAAATTGCATGGTTCGGTTTAGGATTTGATGTGTGGCGTATTAATAGAAATTCAATTTTTGTTGATATGACATACAGATTAAAAAAATTCGCCATACATTACCGTCTCGATGATGGTGGGTGAGGTTTTCCGAATTTTCCTCACCTGTAAGTTAAATGGCACCATCAATCATCTTTAAGTCGCCCCGGAGCGCCACGGCAAATAATAATAATAGCCGTCCCTTCCCCTACACAAGTCGTTCAGTCGACTTCAGGGGTTGAAATTCACTCGTAAGGGGGTGAATTAGGGAGAGTATTATTATTATTATTATATTATTATTATAATTAGAGGTATTTTGGATTCTAATCTTGAAACAAGGCTTATTAGCTATTGTTGAACAAGTATTACTAGAATTTCAAATCGTGACGAGTTTTACTTGCGGATATACAAACACAACAAAGCATTGAAATAAGACCATTCATCTTGAATATAGTACACCTTTTTTTCTGTGCACCTAGGTTTTCAAAGTTTTGTTTTGTTTTTTCCTAATAACAACTATGCCGCATTTTTAGGTTATATTTTGGCTCTTAATATGTTATAAAGCTTTTCGATAAAAAATTCTATTTTTTATATACGGTGTGCGTTGCTAACTGCAAACGAAGCCTGTGGGGCACCTTGGGTTTTTAAAGGGTTCTTCTAAAAGCAACTGTGCCACTTTTTTGTGGCTCTTGAAATTATATAAAATATAAAAAGTTGCTATTTTTAAAAAATACGTGGATCTTTGCTAGCTTTTAAGAAACTCAGCAAAGCACCCTGTTTCTCGCGAAAAAATATCTAGGTTAGATTTTGTAAAAAAATATTATATCATTCCTGTAATAGCAGTAAGTAATTTCTACTTTTAAATATAAATATATCGTACTATAATTATTACAATAAAGTATACGATGAAACAATTTTTTATAATTTTTTTTTACTATCTATTTAAATTATTGCTTGGGACGAAAATTCCTATAATAAAAACATGCTACTTATACCTATTGGCCGAAAGTTCTTGTCAAAATCTAATCGCTCTCTGATAAACAAATCATTAAAAAAATATTTAGAATAAGCAATACATACTAGATCCTTCCTAAACATTGACTATTTAAAAAATTTAATATTTATAATCTATTAAAGAACGCAATCTTTTATTTGAAAATTTTCCATGACAACCGAAAATTGTGTACGATATGTTAATTAATTAAATATTTGGCAAATTAATACGATACAGCTAGGTATTTATTCTTAAAATATTTTAATAAAAAAAAGTTTGTTGATTTAGATGGAATTTATATTCAAATCGATACAAAAACAAACTGAAACGCAAAAATTTTGGAATTTTATTAAAAATAAATTAAGTTGTCACATTAATGAGATTAAAGATTGTTTTTTCTTTATATTTCTAGGAGTTCACAATATATCACGGAAATTAAAATATTGTTGACCCCATTTGCCGGTTTTTGTGAATTTAAATGTTAAAACAATTTGATACTTTCTAGTTTTTTGTTTTTTTCTAGAAAATTAAATTGGTCGATTTTTCTGAATAAAATATTACGAAGGCTAAACAGAATGTAGTTAATATTCACAGTACAGTTACAACTGTATACAGGGTAGGGTGTTCAGTAAAGAATGGACCAAATTTCAGATATGTAGTTAGTTTCGACAAAAATAAGTTAAGTCAATTGAAGACCTTTGCGTAATAAGGATACAAGCCACATTGTAAGTTTCGAGAAAATGGAGTTTTAAATTTGTTTTAAATCTGTAAAATATACAAGATAAAAAAAATTATTATAAATGTAAAAGTGACTAGTAGTATCCTTATTAATAGATGTTTTGAGCTAAAACGGTTACTTTACAACAAATTGTGGCTTGCATCCTTTTCACACCAAGGGCTTCAATTTACCTTATTAAAATTTTTCTTGCCTAATAAGTTACAGGGTAGACAAAATATTTTTACGATAATTAAATATTTATTGAGTAATTATACCTAAATTTTGTTAAAGTAATTTTTTTGGGTGATACAAACCAATACCAACTTTTTTGTTACATTACAAGTACAGGACGTTCTAAATTGGCGTGCCAATATGGTATTTACTTCAGATTTTTTTAAGAATTGACAAAAATAAATAATTATTATGAAAAAGCATTCAATTTGCTTTAATTTTTCTAAAAAATGCATCATTTCAAGGAAAACTTAATTTGAAATAGTTTTGTTTAGTTTGAAAAACAATACATAAATAATTATAACAAATTTACTCGGAACTTTATTAAAATTTTAGTAGATACTGAAACAACGCGAAAATATGAGAACATAAATGATAAAGCATATTATTCAAAAATAACAAATTTACAAAAGTTAACTATTTTAATCTAATAGCAATAGCACTAGCAAAAGTAAAAAATTAATTTCAAGCCGGAATTTTTTCATTTAATTTAATTATTTAAAATTAATTCTGATGCCTTGGTAGGATTCCCCACACGACCATTCACTGTTGGATTTTAATTAACAGTGCTGTTCATAAAGTAGCACTGGGAAACAGTAACAAAGCCTACACAGAACACGAGGCGAAATAACCTTAGCAGTTGAAGCCGATGACACACAAAAAAACTGCCATTTGCTTTAATGCATTTTCTATATCTTTTCAAGAAAAGACCACTTACTTTCTTTATGTAAACGGCAGTGCCGTCAAAATTTCTAAATTTCTGATGTGGTAAATTACTTGATGTCTCATTTTTATATGCAGGGTGTTGAAGTTAGAAATCCCAAATTCTTTAAAATGGACACCAAAAATCACCCTTAAATATTTTTGGAAGTAATTTACTCATTCTGAATACATATACATACTTAACTACTGTAAAAAAAATATTGTCACTCACAGGGTGATTTATGATTTACCGAAAAAAAAATACCACCGTCAAATTTTATTTGATATTGTATAGTTCTCGATGTACCTACTCATTCGAAATTCTTATTGGTAAAATTAGATCTTATAACTAGTTTTCCAAATCTAAATTATTATAAATTTTAAACAATAAATATATAATGACATAGATAGATAATATGTTCAAGAGGAATAGCGTATATTATATATTTTTCCTCCTACTCCTATAGAAAGTACACTCTTTCCTCGCTCACATCAGGGAGGAAACTCATACTTCCAACCTTAGGTAGGAAAAGTACTTTTTCTTCCTAGGGAGGAAAATACTCTTCCTCCCCCTCAGTTTTAGTATGTTGTGAATGAAATGAAACTTGTGAATTTCTAGAATATCTTGTTTATCCTTTATTCTGGTAAAAATTAAACATGAATGTTACTTTAACGTTAGGTTTTTTCAATAAAAATTTCAATTTCAAGATTCTTAGATATGTTTTTTGGGTTAAGAATAAGAAAATCATAGATGCTCCGGCTCACTGACAGTAAACATGGCGATTTTAAATTCAGGATTCTTAGATACGTATTTTGATTTAAAACTAAAATCATCATAGTATGTTGTGACTCAACTGACAGTAGTTAACGATGCGATTGACTTTAGGGTGCAAAGTCGCGTTACGTTTATTGAATATAATTGAATTTTTGAAAAATGGAGAACGATTCAAGTGATCTTAAATTTTCAAATACATCACCTAATATTAATAAATAAGCCAACATAGCATCATTAACATCACTGCCACAAAAATCTAAAGACAGGTATGAAAAACAATGTAACCAATATAAGACAAATAATTATTCAGAAAATGTTTTACTAGCATATTTTTCAAGAAAAATCATTAAAAGCTTCAACACATTGGTTCAAATACAATGCCGGATACAAACCAAATAAAGCCTAAAACTTTTACAAGAAAAAAAAAATAAATTTTTAATGGAATGTTTCTTATTTATGAAGGCAAGATATAAAATCTCATGCAAAATAATTTAGCCATTGACATAAAATATTCATACCTTCTTGTTATTGAAATTTCTGAAGCATGTCGATGTGATGAGCTTATTAGTGTGGATGATATTGAAGATAAAGACAATATTTTAGTAATAAATATTCCTGCTTCAAAAACGAATAAACAACGAATTGTCGTAATAAATACAGGCAACGGCCCAAATTTTGTTCAAATTGTTAAAAAATATATCTGTCAACGTTTTGAAACTGAATATAAACGATTGTTTGCATGCTTTACAGCAGGCAAATGCATAAATCAAGTGGTTGGTAAGAATAATGTATCCAAAGTACCACAAAAAATTGCAGAATATCTCAAGCTTCCAAATGTCGAATATTACATAGGGCACAGTTTCAGAAGAACTCCAGCAACTCTTTTAGTAAACGCTGGTGGATATATTTTAGCTTTAAAACAGCACGGCAGTTGGAAATCAACCAATATCGCAGAAGGTTATGTAGAACAATCTTACGCAAAAAAAAGAAAAAATTCTGATCAAATTATGAGAAATAATGTAGAATCTGAACTTGACCATAACCAGACAAGCACATCTAGAAGTTACCTCCATTACAATGTGCTCAGCAAAAATACTTCAAATACTGACCCAGCAAACATTTTGGTTTAATTTGACGTCGAGACTACCTAAAAAATAAGTAATAAATTTGGTCGCAAAATTAGATTTAACCATATTTAAGGAAAATTTACGTTAGCTCGACGTGGATTCGACATAAGTGGAGAACAAGACGATGTTGAAATTTGCTTTTATTGACCAAAATAGGTAGAATTACGCCTAAATCCACATTGTAGTAGCCTAAGTATGTTTAGTTACTAATACTTCTCTTAGGAAATTTGACGAATGACTCCAAGTCCACAAAAAGATAAATTTTATACTTATTTGGTGTTTTTATCTATAAAAATAGAAATATTGTAGGAAGTGACCAACACAACAACTAAAACATATACTTAATTTACAGCAAAGATTGAAAATAAATAAATGTCGGTAATATATGTAATGCAATTACGACTAATCAATTGGTTACGTTTGTTGATATTGATGCGAAGGAAATTTTGTCGTACATGTTAACAGTTCTACTTTGAAAAATAACAATGCCCTTTCAAAATACTCTTTAATAAAAAAAATATAAGAAGAAATATTATGATGTAAAAAAATTATAATAATATTATGAGCTAAAACCATGTTGTGTATTACTTTAGAAAATCAATAATGCTTTTTTTCTAAGTTAATTTAAAAAATTTAAATTTGGAATCGTACTTCAATTTAAGAAAATATGGCGTATTGTGTTAATTCGTCTTAAAAGTTAATACGACTATGAAAATCTACGTATTTTACAAATAGCTTTTGACTAAGTTGAATTAACTTAAAATTGACGACATGTTAGTTAACTTTACCTATTCAAAGAATTAATAACTTATAAGTTTTATCAAAAATTTACCTGTAGGTACTTTTAAGCAGATATGTGTGAGGACGAGGTAGATTTCTTGGTATAATTTACGTAAATTTATACATAAATTAGAACCATTTGGTAAATTTAAAGTGCAGGTTTATTTTTCTAGTCAATTTTACGTAATAATTACCTCAATAAGTAGATTTGACTTTTACCAAATCGAGTTATAGTTAATAATATCGAAAATGTTTGCTTGCTCCTATTCAAACACAATTTTTTTCCAATGGTGTTTATGTACGTGCTGCTCAAAAATGCACATTCAATATTAACATAAATAATTCTAAAACATAGATAAATACTTGTGTTTGGTCAAACTAACTAATATGGCGTATTTCACTGTTTGATAAAAAGTTATGTCGCGGCATTGTATAAAAATAGCAAATTTTATCACACAAACATTTGATGCTTGTATGTGAGACTAATCCTAACAGTGCTACTATATTTGACAACTACCTACTAGATTTAACATTAACAAATTCAGAAATTATGGAGTAATCCATACATTTGCAGTACTAATTTTAAATTAAGTTTTTCCAAAAATGATGAATAATAGTATATCTTTTTTAAAGTAAACTGATTGCTTTTTCAAAAATGGCCATTCTTAAAAAAATCTGAAGTAAATACATTATTGGCACGCCAGTATAGAACGCCCTGTAGATATAATGCAATATACAAGCTGGTATTCGTTTGTATTGAATTATCGTTAAAATATTGGACAAAAATTATTTTCTCCGCCCTGTAACTAATTTAGCAAGATAATTTAACTTAAATTAACTTATTGTTGTCCAAACTAACTATATCTGAAATTTGGCTCATTATTTACCCAACACCCTTTTATATTATATTATCAATAAATACACTGCTCAACAATTGAACTGATTCTAATTGCCTAGAAATTATAATAATTTTAAAATGTTTAAATAAATTTAAACATATATAATAATTTCACAGTACACTCACTATCTATCCATAGCTGGAATTTTTTGGTTCCAACAATGGCCCCTAATATTGCAACAATTGACTCAAAAATTGGAGAAACCATCCCTCATCATTGTATCAATAATTTGATATTGAGTCTTCAAAATAAAATAAAATTATTAAAAAAGATAAGCTGAGGTCGTGCTAACACGATATTATTACTCTGTAACGTTGTAAATTTCTCAATAAAATAATTTTATAAGTTCTTATTTTTTCCACTCCTACCTTATTTTTAAATTACCTATATTTTCCATTGAAGATTAGTTTCGTTTTCTGTTTTTGGTTACATCATTCGATTAAGTTTATTTCAAATATTTACACATTAAAATTTAAAATATCCATTTCAATTCTGTGGTTTAAAAAGTAATAAGTCGATATTACACATTTTTTGAGAATGGCGCTGAAAAATTTTGGGACACGATCTTTTTAGGAGATTTGGTCCTGTAAAAATTAAAAAATATGTAGACATATTTTGTTTTAACTGTTTTATGTAACAAACTTTGACTGTTTATTTTTAATTATGAAGTTTTGTCTTTCGGGGTTACCCTTGTATTATTATATACTTATGTTTTTGTACCTTATTTTTATTACTTTACAACGTATATAGACTTATATCCTTTTAACTGCCTAAAATATACTCTTCTAAACGAATCTTGACTAAAAACTCAATTTACGTAAAAAACGACTTATGACCTTTTAAGCGCTGGCCACAGAATTGTTGAGCAGTGTATTTTATGTAGTACAGTTAAAAAGTATTTACTCAAATATTAACGTAATTAAAAAAGTACTGAAGCAATTTTAATTTTAAAAAGCTTACTAATTAGATACTTCCAGTATTTTATTTTTCCATACTGGTAATGAGTATGAGCCACCTTTTATCAATGACTTATTTAGAATTTGAAAAAGTTAGCATAATCACCAATTTTTGATATATTAATAAAACGTTTTACAGAAAATTACTATTTTTAATAGGATCAATACCTTGCAAAAGCAATGCAAAAATATTTTCTAATTAAAATTAACTATTTTGAAAAAAAAAAAATTAAAAAATCAACACAAAGTTGGTAAACATCAGCTTATTTTAATAACAACTGAATAATTTCTTTATAGTACAATTTATTACAAAATTTTGATATTCTGCTTTAGTTTGTTATTTTTTTTTAATTGATGTCATTGGCTTTGATAACTGAGGGCATTAACCTCTTGAGTGGTAGTGGGGGAATTCTATCTAGGCATTAGAATGCATTTTTAATTAATTATATTGGAAAAATTCTAGCCCTGGTCGAAATCGAATCGCAGACCGACAGATTCACACTTACCTTACATAAAAATTTTAAATAAAAAATTGCTAAAAAAAAATTAAAAATTAACATTTTTGCCTAAAAATTACGAACATTTATAATATATTTTAATGACCTTGCCAATATTTTAATTATCGTTTAATTTAAAATTACATACTTTTATATTTTCATTTATTTTTATTAATTATTTTTGTTTTAAAAAACTAAATAAATTAATATTTTCTAAATTAATAAAACAATGTTAAATAATCACAAAATAATAAAATCATTTTTCTTTCTGAGCACGTTGAAAAAGTATAGTAAAAATTTTGTTCTTAAATAATATAATATGTTAAAAAGTGACGAATCTATTTTGAAGAAAATTGTTATTTTTAGCCATATTTGTCATCTGTTTCTACCGCACTGCAAAAATAAAATATTTAATTTCGAATACATTAGGCCCACTAGTATATCTTTGTTAATATTTTCTATTATTTATTTATTTTTGTTTTCAAAACTGCATGAAATTAAATTTTATAAATTAATAAAATCGAAATGAAATAATCATATAAAACCATAAAATTATTTTTCTTTCCAGGCACATTGAAAAGGTATAGTAAAAACTGAGTTTATAAATAAAATATTAAATATTTTAAAAGTGACGAATCCATTTTAAAGAAAATTATTATTTTTAGCCATATTATAGAACTAAATAAACGATTTACCTTAAATGTCAGCAGTTTCCACCGCACTTAAAAATAAAATAACTAATAAAATAGGCCCACCACTACATCATTAATTTATTGTTTTTTTTTTAATAAGGTGCTATAAAATTCTGTATAGAACATTATCTACAATTTATCAAAAAATATCACTAATCTCTTTGCAACAGCTCATGTAACGCAGCAATATACGTCTGAGCCATTTGCAACGTTTCGAACTTCGACAACTTCCTATCGTTCCCTAAAGAGGGTACCACGTCCCTCAACCTATCAAAAGCGTCATTTAAACTATTCATGCGTCTTCGCTCCCTAGCATTAGCAGCTAACCTCCGCTTTTTCATGACCTCCATCCCCGTCGGAGGCGGCTGGCTAGTACCCCGTCTAGTATTATCTTTTTTGTACTTACTGTCTCCATAGTAGTCCTGCTTGTCGTAACTGCTCTGACTCTCCATGCCTTGAGATTTGTACTTGTAATCGTACTTATTATAAAGATTGTTGTTCTCTCCATAGTAACTGTTCCTGCTACTCCAATCCTGTCGATAGTAGTTTGGAGTGTAAGGTTGGGACGACATACCTGGATCAGATGCTGTCGATAAAGGGCTCGAAACCGTCAAAGCGTAGTGACTATCTGGGGTTGATACCCTCGGAGATGAACAGCCTTCTGATGATGACTCTGGTTGATGATGATGATGATGCAGGTACATAATGTAGAAATTTTCATAGCTGAGCTTGTGGTACACACCAATTGCAAACCACTCTTCTAAACGAAGCTGTAATAAGTTGAACTGACAGTCATAATTAAAATAATTACCGTAGATTGCGTATCTAGCTGTAAACTCTATGTATCACTTTCATCTTACAGGTAATATTAACTTTATTGCTGATTATTGATCTAGTCTCGAGACCATGAGTTAATAATGAGGGCAGGAATGTACCTATAACTGTCGATGATTGGTGGATGCAGATGTAATTGTCACATAATAGTTTTAACGACCTTACAGGCGTTGACACCGCAATCACAACACGTCAATGTCTTATTAAAACTGTCGCGTGCCGAACCTTGCGTCGTCCTCTTATTTACATATTTCGCGAGAGCAACGGCGCGTGGTATGACGAAGAAGTCGAGGCAGATCTGTGTGTTGATGTTAACGAATGATGACTGGACCCGGAGTGGAGTGTGTTTAGCGTTAAATCAAAGAAGTGGTAGCCGATGTGTAATGGCCTCGCTCTTCAGTGTTCCTCAGCCACTGTCGAGGTGACGACGGAAGATCTTTCGTGCGAGATGGTCAATGACAAGGACGTTCTTGTAGGGTTCTCGAGGTGATGCGGCGATCGGGTTCGATTGGACGAGGCGATGATTAGAGATGATTTTTTTATCGAGATGCGATGATTGCAGCTTCTGTATGGGCTTTGTTGAACTAATGAATTCGATTATTTGGTATTTCACTTGTTAAAATATATTTATTATGGAACGTTTTTGAAATTAGGTGCAAACACAAAATTGGTTGCATTTACTGATGTAAACTATCACAAAAAAAAATATATTAAAAATAGTTAGAAATTATATTATCGCGAATATGCAGCAAACAATAATTTTCAACTTCACCCGCCTTTACAAAATAAAATTCCGCATATAACCGTTTTTCTTTATAGAAAAAATCTCTGTTAAAACTGAATCATGGTAAATTTTGTCAGAAACGTGTAACTCAATGTAGTTTTTTTTTGTTCAGCAAAAGTTGTTTGAGCGTAATCGCAATTATTAAATAATGACACACCAGTCAATTTTCTTCTTTTCTTAGCGCCTCTTACTTCTATATGTATCCAGTCATAATTAGCGGGAAAATTGAGAAATGTAGGCGTTAAATTCAAACATAAATTCAGAAATAAATCGTAACAAAAACTATTGTTTCACTATATATTAAAAAATGTTAAATCTTCCAATAACATACATTTTTCACACAAATCGTCCTCTGAAAACTTTTATAATTTCAAAAAAGACAATTTTCCACTAATGTACAATTTAATTTGCAGTATCGACTGGACATTTTTAGGAGCCTTTAATAATGCAAAAGAAGCTTGTACATACTTTTATGGAAAATTATACAATATTCTTGATAAATGTTGTCCCAATTATTCCTGCAAGCATCAAAACAAATATCCAGCATGGTTTAATAGAGAAATAATAAATCAGTTAAGCGTCAAAACTATTTTGTGAAAAAAATACAAACGAGAAAATGATTTAAAAGCCTGTGAAGACTTTAAACGCATAAAAGCTGCTTTAACATTATAAATAGACATTTCTTACAAAGCATATATTAAGAAGAGTAAACAAGAGATATTTAGTAATCCAAATAAATTTAGGGCCTTTATAAATAGTAAGAAATCTCAATCCAAATTCCCTCAATTAATGTCTTACGATAACAATTCACTAAAAATTCCATTAGATATTCTTAATGGATTTGCTGAGTTCTTCAAACAGTCATATATTAAAAAAAAAGACTTGTATTTCGTGCAAAACTTTTTAATTAATAAATGCAAAGTGCTTTCGGCATTTTGCCATCATCAGTGCTTATTGTCCACAAACATATCCAACAAGTTCTTAGTCATCCTCGCTCCCAAAATTAGATATGTCAGGATTTTCACAACTTGCTAAATCATAATTATTACTGTAACCTACCGCACCCAGGTACCTTAATAATTTATTAATTCCATCTATTAAATATAATATTGCATTCTTATTAAATATCAAAATGCTTCATTTAACGAAAAATCTCCCAGATAATTAAATCTTATTTACGACACCTAATAAATAATAGATATAACCACGTCCGTAATATATCCACGTGTCTCTGAGAACCAGACCAAATAAAACACCATAAAACTTATTTCCTTCACGAAGTAATTATCGTTAAAGCGCTTAACTCGCTTATCTTGCTAGTTTCACTGATTTCGACAATATTTCGATACACGAAACTTTCAAGGCACATAATAAATAACCCACCCCCTGCACCCACAGTATTTCTATGAGAACTAAAGACATAGATACGTCACAAAGCCATTAAAACTTTTATTATAAAAAGCCAGACAAAAATGAGCTCGGATCATTCATTTTCAATTATTTGATGTGCAAGCATTCATTTATTATTTGTATCCAGTATATACATATATATATATATATATATATATATATATATATATATATATATATATATATATATATATATATATATATATATATATATATATATATATATTTCAAGTTCAGTGATCAGTACCTTTCTTAAAACGCTCTTCCTGAACGTCGTCTATCCTACAATACCTCCTACCCAAGAAGGTGTCAACGTCTCGGCGCCCAACTTCCTGCCGTCCTATTCCCTACGTCTCGAACGCTGTCACATTCCTCACCATCTAAGTCTTTTCTACCGTACACTCATTTCGACGCTCAACGTCCCACGCCTTATTTCCGACGCTGGCCGTCCATAAATATTTCCTTTATAATGTCACGTCCCGCATCTCCTACATAATTCTACCGTATATCTGTCCCAATACAGTACCGTATTAAATAGCTTCCCTTTCATCACGACGCTAGACGCCTAGACGCCAGGCGCCTCGACGCTTAACGTTGCGACTTCTCTAAATCGACGCCGTCACAACGCTAGATGAAATTAGTACATAATCTAATGTCTGTATTTTCAGTGGTGAGTCAAAAGATTTATGTACCTTTCTTTGAGATACCACCCCGGTTTCGTTTAAGGGCAGGCTTGACATTTGCTGTAAAATATTATCAATAAACCACATGGCCTTCAGGTCATACACCCCGAAAGACAGGATAGACATCTATTTTCGATGGGTGAAATTTTGAGTATTTTAATAGAAATTATAAAAATCAATATTAAGAAATATACAGTGTTGTATTAAGTTATTTCAATAGAAATTATAACAATCAATATAAAAAAATATACAGGGTTATAATAAGTCATGTCAATAGAAATTATAAAAATTAATATTTTGGAAATATACAAGGTTGTGCTATCTTGGATAAATTGTACAAACCAAGATGGTAAAATTTAATAGTAAGTTAACCAACTGGCGAATACACTGTTCGTTAGCTCAAGGAGGGACACATATACGCTAAGCAACCCGTTCTACAAGGTTTGAAATAAAGTATATGTGAAATCAACATAGTAAGGTAATCAACTGGCGAATTGGCGCTGTTTGTTACTTCCGTTGGTCATCACCTCTATACTCATCGTAATATTTACCTAAGAGGGTGCAACCTGTATATATCTACAATAGAATCAAATCAACATCAACTCAATAGTTAACCAACTGGCGAATTGGCGCTGTTCGTTAACTCCGTTGGTCATCAACCTAAATCAGAATATAAACAACACTATAGTTAATCAACTGGCGAATTGACGCTGTTCGTTAACTCAACCTAAATAAAATATATTATATTGATAACAAATGAATATGGGCTGCGTTTAAACGGGACTCAAGTGAGATCTCAGTAAATAGTAACAATTGTAATATAATCTCTAATTATTGCATCACATTTAAAGTATGAAAAATAAAAATAGTTTAAATATTAATTTGTATGTTTTATTTATCAATTTGCACCAAACTTTGCATCGAATTCTGGTTTACCTTAATTTACATTATCACAACGTGGGTATATAAATTATCAATTAATTAACTAGACGATCACTTTTACTACTAGAGGAAAAAAGGCCAATTACAGTAAGCACAGAATTTAAAGTAAACTAAACTTGTGAGGTAAATAATAACATTTCAAAGAGAGTAAAGTAAAATAAAGAATAAAAGCAAAATAAAGAAGAAGGGCAGGGGGTGGGCCGTTACATTACTATTAGTAATATTTTCAAATTTAAATTTCTTTATACATTTATTTTTATTAATATTGTTTATTTATTTAATATTGGTTAACAATATTAATAAAAATTAATGTATAAAGAAATTTAAATAACAAATATTAAACGCCTCGGAGGTTGAAAATCTTCTAGCGTCGCAGAAGGTTATGCAGAAAGCTCACCAAGTTTCCAAAAGGGCCTATCGAATAAAATATTAAACTTCAATGACGCTGTCGCTGGTCCTTTAACTAGTCAGCAGCTGTCACCAGTAAAGCCATCCAAAATGACCTCTTCCAGCCAAGTTCCCATCGCCACGGTTGCAACAATTAGTGCTGACAGAGCAGTGGAAAACCGAAATCTACATTTTAGCCTCTGCAATTAATTTGCAGAATGCTACAAATTGCACGTTCAATATTAATATTAAGAATAATTAATTTGTTGATATGTATTTAATAATAAATGTTTCTTCATGTTAACTTTTGGGTTTTTTCTGCACGCTAGTAGAAAAAATAGTTTACCTTACACGTGCGTAAAGTGACATTTTCGCACGACATTTCTGCAATCGCGTGCGGAAAAGTATCACTTTCGGCACTTATTAAGCAAACTACTATTATGTCTAGAAAACTTCCCATTGCCTGTAAATATGTTAACACTTCTGGCAAATCATAGCATTTTAATAATTAAGTTTATTCTAGACACCAAAATAGAGACAGTTATCTGGATTCCCGTTTTATACATTCGATATTGATATTCTAATAATTTTATTAATTAATATAATTATTCTGTGACTAATGGACCATGTCCGAGGCTATATTTTTTTCACACGCATACACAGTAAATGTTTAAGTATGATAAACCGTACCATAAGTTCCAAGCAGTGGCCCGGATTAGCAGATTTAATATTATTTATTGTATATCAATATCTACTGAATAATAATAATAATAACTGTTGCCGATAATATTAATTTTAGTTTTTAAATACCAGTTTGTGAAATATCGCCCGAACATTTCGTAAAATTTATTGATATAACTACTAAAATGAACTTAAAATGGAGGTCGTTAAATCTGATTATATTAATGTCAAATCCAAATCATATAACTATTAAATATCAATGGAAATTAATATTTGTACAGAATATACTACAATACATATTATAGGTTATGGTATATTTTAATTTAGAAATTAAATAATTAAATAATTGTTCTGGCCAATTTTCACGTAAACCCAGCTCTAACTTTAGTAGTGATAATTTTTTTAACTACATTATTTTAATGAAAATGAATCCAACATTTTATATAACATATCTAATTACAATGTTAGCTGTAAGAGTACTAGATGACCATGAATCTTATTACTCTTCAAAAAACAGAACAAAAATAACAATTTAAAGCTTCTTTCAAAATCATTAACTTTCTAGTGATGCGGGCATTTTTTTTGCAAGAGTTCTAGTCTCTTTGGTAATTTCTCCCAAAATTATGTGACATGTTATTCTAATTTACTTACTTTATAGGAATAGCACTGCCTTTTAATAAATGTCTGCCTTTTGTAGGTATATTTTTATTTCGCGCAATGTTAGTGATTTTAGAATGCATGATATTGGTATTACTGTATTTAGCTGACACTTGACAGTTGTCATTTTGACACAAAGCGTTTCTAATTCTTTTAGTTAATATGCTTTATGATCTCGGATCAACAGGGTATTTTAACGTTATGTTATATGTTAATAATTACGGTTATGTTGTATATTCCGTATCGGTTATTTTATGAAAACAAAACAGCCATCCGACTTAATAGTGTTTAATTTTATGATCCCTCTCGTAAATTAAAATTCAGACATACAAAGGCTTCTTTAATTTTAAGAAGACCTACCAAACAAATTTTGCAGTTAAATGCACCACTTTGCTAGTGCTAAAAAATACTTTAATAATGTTGACGAAATTAAACCCTATTTCCTATATATGAGCAAGGCCATGGTAACATAATTTTACTAATGGATTTACCGCATGTAAACAAAGCGTATAAGTATTATATCCGATATCTTTGAGGGTAAAGAAATGGTTATTGAAAGTACGAAAGTTACTAATGTAACTATTGCAACCGACATAACTAATGTAACTAGTGTAACTAGTGTAACTAATGTAACTAATGTAACTAATGTAACTAATGTAACTAATGTAACTAATGTAACTAATGTAACTAATGTAACTAATGTAACTAATGTAACTAATGTAACTAATGTAACTAATGTAACTAATGTAACTAATATAACTAATGTAACTAATGTAACTAATGTAACTAATGTAACTAACGTAACTAATGTAACTAATGTAACTAACGTAACTAATGTAACAAATGTAACTAATGTAACTAATGTAACTAATGTAACTAATGTAACTAATGTAACTAATGTAACTAATATAACTAATGTAACTAATGTAACTAATGTAACTAATGTAACTAATGTAACTAATGTAACTAATGTAACTAATGTAACTAATGTAACTAATGTAACTAATGTAACTAATGTAACTAATGTAACTAATGTAACTAATGTAACTAATGTAACTAATGTAACTAATGTAACTAATGTAACTAATGTAACTAATGTAACTAATGTAACTAATGTAACTAATGTAACTAATGTAACTAATGTAACTAATGTAACTAATGTAACTAATGTAACTAATGTAACTAATGTAACTAATGTAACTAATGTAACTAATGTAACTAATGTAACTAATGTAACTAATGTAACTAATGTAACTAATGTAAATAATGTAACTAATGTAACTAATGTAACTAATGTAACTAATGTAACTAATGTACCTAATGTACCTAATGTAACTAATGTAACTAATGTAACTAATGTAACTAATGTAACTAATGTAACTAATGTAACTAATGTAACTAATGTAACTAATGTAACTAATGTAACTAATGTAACTAATGTAACTAATGTAACTAATGTAACTAATGTAACTAATGTAACTAATGTAACTAATGTAACTAATGTAACTAATGTAACTAATGTAACTAATGTAACTAATGTAACTAATGTAACTAATGTAACTAATGTAACTAATGTAACTAATGTAACTAATGTAACTAATGTAACTAATGTAACTAATGTAACTAATGTAACTAATGTAACTAATGTAACTAATGTAACTAATGTAACTAATGTAACTAATGTAACTAATGTAACTAATGTAACTAATGTAACTAATGTAACTAATGTAACTAATGTAACTAATGTAACTAATGTAACTAATGTAACTAATGTAACTAATGTAACTAATGTAACTAATGTAACTAATGTAACTAATGTAACTAATGTAACTAATGTAACTAATGTAACTAATGTAGCTAATGTAACTAATGTAACTAATGTAACTAATGTAACTGATGTAACTAATCTAATTAATGTATTTATTGTAACTAATGTAATTAAGGTAACTAATGTAACTAGGTAAATAATGTAACTAATGTAAATCTATGTAATAAAATAAAAACATTCGATGTAGCAGGATTAAGTTGAGGTAAAATGAAGCATATATGCTAGTAGAAGACTATACCTTATCCACTATTATGTTTTACTAGATTTATAAAGAACCACGATACACAGATAACGGTAAGTTCCTGCGCATATTTATTTTATCCTTGTCACATGATATGATGTCACGTGGCATAAAAATCCGACGAATTTACATAGATAAATGCAACTAACGAGACATTTTCGATAATAAAAAATTGTAACATTACTTCATTGTTAAAGGTTGTGGTTTTTATGAAGTAAAAGTAGAAAATTTATTGTATAAAAACAAATATTATACAAATTTTTTGAACATTTAGTTGATTTATTATTGCAACTTATACAAGAATAAAATATGTACACGCAAAGACACTTTATCTTACGTAAGTTCATAACAAAGAACGTCAAACAATAATGCACAATTTGAACAAACCAGATTCGAGTAAAACCACTGCATATGGTGTCTGATTAAGTAACTATTACTCAGAATATTTAGGAGAAGAATCTTTTTGAAAAATACAAATACTAATATCGTGATCCAAGTACCAGTTTTTTGGGTCTTCTGGGGAAGGCTTTGTGTAGATAAGCTCTTGTTTAGAAATATTAGCTACTTCAATTACTTTTAAAATTCCAATTGCTTTATCCCGCTGTCTTATGGTGAGTTTACACATGAATGGATTTATTGGCGACAATAAAAACTGGCACGCCAGTAAATTGAATTAACATGTGTAAACATCAACTTGCATGCAAGTTTTATTATTGCATGTAGAGACCAAAAAAAGTCTGCATCCTTCTGAAATTACTGGCGTCAGTGTTGAAAAATTCCTATCGAAATTCAAAACTTGCAAGTGTAAACAAGTGCTTGCACGTCGGACGTCGGCATCTACTCGCCAGTTTTAGTTTGGTTTCGGGTTTTGTTGATTGTGGTTGTAGTTTATCTAGTTTATTATGGCTAAAAAAGTGGCCAGCAGAACTGACAATCAAATTTTTTGAAGGGTATTAATCTTACCCGTGTTTATGGGATGTGCATAACAGTTCTTATAAAAACAAAGATGGTCGTGAAAACGCCTATCAAGAACTTTCCGAATTAATGGATATTGAAGGCTTTGGAATTGCTAAAGTAAAAGCAAAAATACGTTCTATAAGAAATTAGTATGCCTTGGAATTAACAAAACTTAAGAAGTGCCAACATTCGGGAGCAGGTGCGGATGAAGTGTATAAACCAAAAGTTTCATGGTTTTCAGTAACGGACAGAATTTTGAAACAGGTTGTGCAGATAAGAGAAACTCAGGCAACACAAATTAATGTAAGTTTTATTTACATTCTATTGAATTTATATTTATTATTTTCATTTGCCAAGGGACAGCTCCATCACCCATAAACCAATCAGCCAACTTATTTCTGATCTCTGTAGCTGTTTTAGAATAAATGCGGCTGTCGGCGGCTGATCTTAAATCTCTGAGACCTTGACTGAATTTCTTGTCTCCAGGTACCTTCTATTATTGTACCATTCTCAAAATCTTCATCGTCTACACTGTGTAGGGTTATATATCCATCAGATGTTTTACGCAACCAGTTGTGTAACGCACAAGCGGTTTTAACAGGAATGTCAGCTTTTTCGGGAGATGATAACGCAATTGGTTTTTCAAATATACGAAACTGGGACACAAGCAATCCAAATGCGTTTTCTACGATACGCCGAGCACACGAAAGTCTATAATTAAAAAATATATATTTTTGTATTAGGGGACCATGGTGTGAATAAGGTTTTAGTAAATATTCTTTAAGGGGAAAAGCATCGTCACCTACAAATACTGTATTTAGGGGAAGCTTCAGTAAATTATCCTCTATTGCACTCTTCAGACTGCTTTTCGCAAATACCCCTCCATCAGATGCCCTTCCGTTTGCACCTACATAAATATATTCAAAACAGTATTGGTCATCAACTAATGCAAGCAGTATAATACTGACTTTGTAGTTGTAAAATTCTGAGCCTGAATGAAAAGGACTTCGTAATATAACATGCTTTCCGTCTAAATTTGGAAAATTTCACCGTGTTGAAAATCCTTGATTAATCTTCTTCCATTTTTGTTCAGAGCTTGGCACCTGGAAATTATATATAAAATTATTTTTTTTATTTTTACAAAAAAAGCGGGTATTTATTTATTTTATTCTAGGAAATTAAATCGGAATCACTGTCTGAATCACAATCAGCACTTGATGCTGGTCTAGAAAATACGCAGTCAGCAACTATCGACATAGTGCCGTGTCTTTCTCGAATGAGTTATCCATGGCCAAAGTGCCGTCTTGCTCGAAGGAGTCATCCGTGGACAGAAAACCAATCGCTCAAAAATTAAACTCGACCTTCACAGCTCCAAAGAGAGTTCGAAAAAGGACAAGTAGCACCGATAAGACTATACACGGGCTACAAGAAATCACACAAAAATTAGATTAAACATCTAATAGAGAAGACGACAATGAGTTTGATTGTTTCGGCAAGTCGGTGGCTTCTTCGTTGAAAAGGCTACCAGAACCAATCGCTTGGGAATCGATGGAGTACATCCAAATGTATCTTGTTCGGCGACGATTATTACATACCCAGCAGCCCCAGCAATTATCATGACCTTATTTATCTTCCTCATCAAGTACTTATGAAAATGCTGGTGACCCATGCTCAAACCTTTCTTACGATGACGATAATGCTTAGCAGGGCCAGTTACAGTTTTACAACAATAGTACTGATACAGATCCGCTTTCACAGGCAATGAATGCATCACTTGATGACGACGATTATTAATATTATTTTTTTAATTATTGTTAATATCTATTATTTCATAAATTAAAAACTTTTAACCTCTATCTTTCTCCTGTATATTATTATGTATTTTCTTACCTTAATAAAATCTTTTAACGCATCATAAATGGCTTGGTAAACTTCTGGGATAAAATTTGAAATTGTACATTTTGGGTCACGATACAAATATTGCAATAGAGCGAAAGAGTCTCCTGTTGCAAGATACCTTAATGTCACTTCCAATTTTAATCGTGTTGTTAACGCATCTGATATCCATTTTTATAATACGTGGCGTCACACAATCCAGAAGAGTATCAAAATGTTACTTTGTCATTCGAAGATAGTTTTTATAGCTTGCAGGATCCTCTGCTGCGAGTTTTCCCAGAAGTTTTGCAGAAGCACCCAAATTAGGTCAACGACCAATGCATGGTTTAACTCAAACACGGCCTTTTCGTTGGTTGCGTTTCTTTTTCTGTAATTCTTTTATCTTTTTTACTATTGAAAGTTTAGCGACTATTTTACAGGCTTCAGAAAGTTCACTCGACATAGTGCGTACCGTAAAAAACACTTTAAAAAATGAAAATGGCGTGCCAGTTACGTTGGGTTTTAAACAATGTGTAAACCTTTACTGGCATGCAAATAGAACTGGTGCGACCACTGGCGCCACTAAATCCATGCATGTGCAAACGCAGCATTATTTTAGCTGATCTCAGATTACGTTCTTCGCGTTGCCTTTTCTGGATTGCTGTGGGAAATTTGGGAATATTTAGTGTGGGCCCAGCACCAGGTTTCGAAGATCGCCTATTTACGGACATGTATCCCAACAATCTCTGCTGCAGAGGCACTTCGAAACAGGAAACTTTAAAGTTTACAGAGCAAATAAGAGATGCAAAAACATCTAGTTATAATATATGTTCATGAGATTAATGTTTATGCAATCTAATCAGCATTTTACAATTGAATCAAATTTCTCATTATTCAAATAAAAGCTCCTACACATCTTTTTTTAAATTTATTGTCCCTTCTCAACGACATGCTACAATTCACTGCTCATCCAAATCAGCATTGTTTTAAAATCGAAAATATTTTATGTCCGTTCCCTTCGTAACTTTGCTATAATTTTTACAAGTAACCACCGCACAAATAGACATTTTATAGTTTTTTTTTATAGTCACAATAAATTGCTGAAGAAATCACCACACTTTAATATAAACCATTTAAAACATCCAAAATGGGAAACAAAATCAAAACACTTTAATCTCTTCAAATAGGTAGGTACTTTAAAAATAAACATCACGTAAGCAAAATACTTTTAACTCTTATTTAAAATTCCAAAAAATGTACGCGCATCATTATTTCGTATCATTATATCTTTATAATTAGAAATAATACTGTATTAATAAATAATTCTTATATCTTTAATCAAATACGGTTTGCTTTATGCCACATTAAGTCATGCCCAGAAAGTTCGAAATTCGGCCGAATTACCCATGAAACATCATGCCGTCATTATGACGTGATTTTTTGGTGTGCGTTACGTCATTTGATGACGTGAAAATAACGTTATGGTAACGTGAGAATGTTACAGCGAAATGTTGTCATTCCATATCGTCATTTTGACGAATCGATATCACGTTAAAGTAACGTGTATATCGGGTGTCCTAGACTAGACAAATTGACGTCATTATCATGAATCTACCTAACGTCAAAGTGACGTCTATATTGGCTGTCCCAAGGTTGGATGGAATTATTAAAAATACTAAGCAGATGAAAGTTATTTATTTAATCCAAAAAACACATGAAAAATATATTATAAAAAATAAATTACGCTGGTAAATAAAAAAGTCATAAGCAAGAAACCAAAAGAAATAAAATGACAAAAGAATATTAGAGGAACTGACACAACATACCTAAAATTGTAGATTTGATTTTTACGATTTCATCATCTTCAGTATTATCGAATGACAGCTTTCTAGTTGGCACCTGTTTTCTTTTATAAGGTACTTTACCAGCCTAGGAATGTAGATCTGAGCTAACTTCGACTTTTTTTAATTTGGTACATCACTTATCATTATCATCTAAAATAAAAAAACTATTAAAATACCACTGAAAATTCTTGAAGATAGGAAGTAAATTGTATATCTAGTTGTAAAAACTACCTTCTTAGAGGTATACATATAGTCTGAGTTTTTAATAAAAGTTAATAAAAAAAAAAGATCATATATTCTGTGAGATGATAAAAGGTATGTAAATCAAGTGACCCCCTACAAATCTTTTATTTTTAAATAAACTATTAAAAAAATACCCTGAAAGAACTCATATTCAAAAAATAAAAGTACAACATTACTCACCAGTCTTATATTATAGTATATTACTTTATATATTTCTTTATAAAGGCGGCCAAAAGACTTGTTTTTTACGCAGCGTTAGCCATTTTCTGCTCACCGTCATCATCCGGTTATTCAAACTCAACAATGCAATACATCTGTAAAATACCAAATTCGGTTTAATATACTTTTTCTAAAACATCTTATTAAATAAAGTACAATTTAAAAATGTTCACAAGGTGACGACTGTCATTCACGAGAATCATAAAGATGGAGGAAACAGGAAACAACAATGACAATATGACATTGCCAGAAATATATGAAAAAATAACGTAATTATGAAAAATTCTAAGTGACGCCTATTCTATGTCATCAATGCGACGTCAAATACACGTTACTGATTAGGATATTGTATTCGGATAAATTAATACTAAAAAATTACGTCATAATGACGTCTGTATTGACGTCTAATTAACGTTGCAAAAACGACGTCAAAGTAACGTGATTAATTGGGATAGTGACGTTTCTGACGAGTAAACCTAAAAAATCACATCATATGTGTATCGTGATAAAGAACATATATAATATCTAGAATTACATGGTTGATATTAAAAAAAAACAAACAATTATTGTATATCGTAAGCAAAGAAACAAAATTCTGGTTCGGACCCGGCCATTACTCTTTTAATAAGCGTGAGTACCAAAGAAAAATACCAATAATTATGAGTTTATTATAGCCAGGAACTACCAAATTTTTATTACCCGAATATCTCCACCCATAAATTAACGCATTTTATTGTCAATAAAAAATCGCACTTTACATTTGATCACAGTGTAATTCTGCGTTAACTATAAATTAATATGATATACTATATCGTTACTGTCATGAAGATAGTATACGCATGTATAAGCGGAGTTAACAGTAAAAAAATTATTTTCAATGCAAGGGCGTATCTGAAATGCTGTAATATCTGTTTTTCTAATTAATTCTTAAGACTTTCGTACTTTTACGACATATCCTCTATTTTTTGTTATTAATCTTCATAAAGAATAAACACACAAATATGTGGCTCAAGTCAAAAAAAGTGAATGTAAAACTAAATGATTTAAAACATATACTGCATTTTCTATTCTTGTCACCTGTCAAATAATCTTTAATTCTATATTTTTTTAAATTTTCTTCTTAACGCCTTTGGTTTATCATTTCAAACGCCTATTTCCGATTTTCAAAAACATTAATTTATTTTCTCCATTTTGAACACACTCACTGAATAGCCAACAAACATTTTAATCTAGGAAAATAATGGCCTAAAATTATAATGAAGACCTTTTAACTTTTACCTACCGGCATATATAGGTCAGTACGGCCCACAGTCAGAACATAGTCATTTTGCCATCAATAAGAGTTACAGGGTTTTTAACATCCTAGAGTCACGCTGCTGTCATATAGTTAAAAGGCCTTTAAAGTTACCTAACTGTTAAAACTTTGATGACTGACTGCAGGCCCAATATTGACTATTTTTAATATATCAGAAGTTTATTGGAAAATAAAAGTCTAGTTTTAGGAAAACGATGATTGCTGATCATTTCAATAATGATTATAATTAAATAAATAATTGAAACGTTGGCAATTAATATAGTATTTCTTAAATTAGACTTTCAGTTTACCACAAACTTTGAATTTAAAATCAGATTGCGTTTTTGACATGCTTCTTAACTTTCGTGTTAATTATTTAAGAAGGTACATACATAATACATACATAATAATGACAAAAGATTGTAACAAACAACTTTTTTTTTAAATAGACATTAAATTATACTTATTTAATATTTATTTATTTATTTATTTATTGGTATTCTCTGTTCTCTACTCCCTGTGTGATCGCCTGCAGACTCTCCACTTGAGTGGCAGTAAATTACACCTGAAAATCATAAAGCTCATATACATACCTATAAAACTAATTTGAAGTAATGACATACCATTACTCCTATTTCGAATCCAGGAAAATAAAATAATATATAAAAAATATTGATATCAACTCTGCGTCTTTTATGGTAAAACCTGAATAAAAAAAAGGGTTAAGTAATATGTAAGAGTTAATTTTAGTATTACTGCAAAACAGAAACTATTTTATTACTAACTTTCTTTTTTCCTGAGATGAAATCTAAACACTCACGTTAAAAAAAAAGGGAAAACTTAAAACAAAATGACATTTATAAAAAAAATGTCTAAACATTCCTATTTTTTACAGCATACGATCTTGTATATATAAATATCCAGCCACTTAAAAAAAAATTCCAAAAGGTTATAAACGGTTGAAAGATACACTTTTTTCATCTATTAATTTCCAACTTTTTGTTTCCCTTAGCCAAAACTCATTTGCATTTTGTAGATATCATTTAAATTTATATGAGCTCTTAAAAATCACAAATTGACTGTCCCCCAACGCAAGGCCTTCAGCAATTAATGATTTATGGCCCACAAACCATGAAAATATAATGTCTTTTCAGCCAACATGGTCATCTTCCCATCAATGGTGGCAAAATGTTTTTCTACGAAAACTAAATCGTTGAACTTACATATAATAGACATTTTCTTCAACAAAGACTTGTAGTTGATCCCTGATGATAATTTTAATAACTTTATCGATAGGTTTATAGATCGACAGTTTTCGGGGCTCAAACCACCAACTTGCTATCCATACTATCAAAATTTGGATAGTGTGGATAGCAAGTTTTAGTTTTTTTTTGTTTTTTTTTTTTTTCCTAAAAAAAAGGAAAAATATTATTGTTTTATTATTTCACAGTCTTGGTAATTTAAAATGTTTAGTTTTTAAATAGTATATACTAATTCAAAGCATAGTGGCGCATAACGAGGTTCATTCATTTTTATGTTGACCGGCAATTAAACCCCGGAAAAAGTGTCTGCCTTTTTGGAATTATTTTTTTTTATATTTAATTAAGACGCTATTAAAATTTCAGCTTGTACCAAACACTTCAAATCATATTTAAAAAAAATCAACTTTGGGGTTGATTTATTAATTATAAACCCTCTCAAAAGTGTCTGCCTAAATTACTAGTATTTTTAGAATTACCTAAACTTTCAATTGTTGTTTGTTGGCCTCTGAATCAAACACTTTTTTTCTGTCATATTTTACGACCCCTTTCTATTATGCGCAGTACCTGGTGTCCCGGGGTGGGTCTAGCCAACACAGGTATATCTGCTTTTCCATCCAAATGATTTCAAATTACAAAATTTCAAAGTGCATCAAACACTTAATGGAATGTGTGTTACTAGCTCTTGGACTATAATTTCTTGTCCAAAAAAATATGAAGCAGGCGTTGTTGAGGAAGTATCAAGAAATTTCAATATTGTTGACTTAATAAAAATTTAGGCTTACGAATAAAATTTACGGTTTATGTTAATAGGAAAATCAGTAATACCAGTTACAGAACATATTTTACAAACACCAACGGCGTGCAATAAGAGGGCTAAAATTAAAAACAATTTATACAGGGTGTTTCTAAAATAGCATTATTAACTTCTCAGGCATATAGTACACATATAAACAAGTCAAAAAGTTTTTCTTTTCTGCATTATTTTCTAAAATAAGGCAAAAATTGCAAACTGTTAACAGAATGGAGCAAATTTTTTTTCAAAATATCATGATTTGCTTAGTAACCCCGTAATGTTTCCGATCTTAGTAGTTAGCATCAGTTAGAGGAAGACCAACAAAGGAATTTCTAACATCCAGCGGAAGATCCAAACGAAGAAAAACTAAAGAATTTCGTAGTCCATTTAGTCCACAAGAATTGGAATATTCAACGCAAGTAAGTCTGCGTTCTACTGGCCAACTAGATGCAACTAAGCTTGTCAAAGGAGCCGCCCATAGTACTTCTACTTAGAGCATCAAAATATTAAAGAAGTTTTAAGGTTATAACTAAAACTCCTTTAACAAGTGAAGGAGCTCTTTCAATATTAATTGAGTGTAAGCTTTCAAAAAGCCAGTACCAAGGTATACGATTAATAAGTTTGGAACAAAACTACAAGCTCTATCCTTCTTATAAGAAAGTATTGGAAGCAAAAAATTTGTATTATCCTCCTCGGAGTTCCATAAAAGTTACGGAAAGTAGCGCTAAAGTCGAATTACAGCAATTAAAACAATTTTTCCCAGAAGCCTTAGAAATGCTTATAGCCAGCGGTTCTCAAGATCAATGAGGAATTATCAGAGATGTAGATAGTGACTCTGAAACTGAAACCGAGTAACTGAAACTGTTAGTAGTGATTCAGAATAATTATTGTGTTCAATTAATTCCATAGATGTTGGGCTTGTTAAAGATCCCTACCTTCGGTTGGAACACCAAGGGATTCGGCTAAATTTCTTGTATTTGGGGATAGCGTGCTCACCAAGGCTACTTATTATAAATGCGCTGACGTTAAATAAATTAATAAATAATAACTTTCTAGAATTATATATACTGTTACCCAATATTTTGTTCGTGTCAATTTTTATCAATATCATTACTTTTATTACCTATTTAGCTTGTATAAATAATTTCTAAAACAATTATAGGAACGTTTAAAAACTTCTTAAATGGTCTTTCGAAATTCTGAGCTGTTCTATTTGAATTTTCTATGCTCTATGATTCACGCCCTTATCACGAACTCCTTGAAGCTCTGAACGAAAAAATTAACTATATTATATTGCGACTGAAAAAAAAATCAGATCTATACGCCACTGTCTCAGAAATGCACAAGAAGCTTGTACATAAAATATGTATTTAATCATGGTGTTTGTTTTGCTAAAATATCTAGATCGTAAAAATTCGATTTGAAAGCTTAAACATCTCAATTAACTAAGGCCACACCTGTTTTTTCAACGCTTGGTATATACTGGATATCACTAAGAAGATTACGGAAAATATTTCTGCCGAAAGATGGTAGGTAGTAGCCATAGATATATAACCAAGACAGATAGGATTATTTACAAAATTTTTGAAGAATGAACGTTGGTGTCCGCGGTAGAAACCCAATAATCTGATTGAACGTTGATGCCAAGTTTACGTGCTTTTAACTATAGATATATATGTTATTCACAATAGCGGAAATCGCTCATTGCCCGAATTTTTTGTCCACAACGCGTTATGGGTATAGTAGTTTACCCACGATGCGATTAGAAACGTTATTTCCGGACAATGGGTAAAGTTAATTAACCAGATCGCGTTGTGAGTAAACTGTGTTACCCACGACACGAAATAATGGTTCGTGAGCTTTTGTTTTGCATTGTAGAGCTTTTGTTTGCCCACGTCGCGTTGTGGCTATTGTGTTTTACTCATAACGCATTTTAAATAATATAAAGAATATAAATTAAAAAAAAAAAACATTTATTTAAACGCATACAACATAAATTATTTAAAAAAACACACAAAGAAAACAAAAAAGAACATTTAAACGACACAAAAACTAGAAATAATAAAGAAAGGAGCTTAAAAATAAATATTACTTATTTTTACAAGAATAACTTTTATGACATTTTGAATTACATTTTATATTTAATTTTACGCACCTACATGCCTTCGTTTGACATCCTTTCAGGCAATTACATCGGACAAACCCTTGCTTAGAACCAGAAGACAACTTTGCTTCTTCACGCACGTTTACAGAAGAGCCTGAAGGGATCTCAGATATTGATAAAAATACTGAAGGCGATAATTGAAACTCATTTCGGCTGTATAATCGTTTTAATTTCCCATTTTTGGTGCCAAGAATGTACAAATCTTGATCAGTCTTATCCATAATAATTGCTAATATATTTCGAGGAGCTAGACGTCCACGATCTACCTCTGGTATGTTTATTAAAACATTGTCACCTATATTGACAACTGGTAATTTCCATTGCGATTGGGTAAGCATTTTATCAGCTTGTTTTTCAAGCCCCTGTTTGCAACCCCTTCTCTCTGTATCAGCTGCTTTTTTATTGCAACAAAGTTTGCATAATGGCAAATCCAAATCAGCACCACATTCCGTATGAAATGGTTCATTGCATTCAATGCACACATTTTGTGGGACGTACATGCTATCACAAACAAAACATTTAGTCATACTGACATTTTCCTTCTCCAATCTTCTGTCGTTTCTATAATTTTCTGTTTCGGTATCTAGTTCCGTTTCAATTTCTAATTCGGTTTCGATTTCTAGTTCCGATTCACCAATTTCAGAATTATATTTCTCAGATACTGTATTTGCTTTTTCTAAAGAAAGTTTCATCAATTTCAGATGCTCTTCAAGTTGTTCTTCAGTTTCAATCCCATTTACGACAGAGGTATCTAAGCACGTATCCAATAGTCCATTTCTTTGTGGAGTTCCAAACATGGCTTCATAAGGTGTTCGCTTTATACCTGTATGGAAACTGCGATTCTTCGTACTCTGAATAATACGAAGTCCTTTTGCCCAGTTTTGACACTTGTTATCAGACATCCAGGCTACAAGGCTATCACGAACGTCCTGATTTGCTCGTTCAACGGAACCCTGGCTCTGGGAATGTCGAGGTTTACCGTGGACTAATTTGATAGCGGACCAACTTGCTGCTAACTTTTCAATGACCTGAAAGTTACTCAGATGAAACACAGCCTTTGTACAAAGCCATTACACTTACTTGGTTACAGAATTCTCTTCCATTGTCACTATGTAAAATATTTGGTGCTCCAAACAAACAAAAGATATCAAGAATAACATCTGCCACTTCATCTGCTGTTTTTGTTTTAAGTGGTCGCAGCACCACATATTTAGTTAGATGATCTTGGTAATTGAGAATAAATTTATATTCTCCATCAGGCTCACTTTGCATGTCAATAAGGTCGACCTATAAAAAAATTGTTAACTGACAATGTAAAGAGATATAGTGGAGAAATTACCTGGCAACGTGAATTCATTTCACTCATAATTATAGGTTTCACAACTAATCCTTTACGTTTTGCTTTTTTTTTCAAAGCACAGGATTGACACAGGTTTAAATATATGGAAATTACCTCTCTAGTAATATTGCAGTATTTCTTTTTTAATTCATTTTCCATTGCCTTTTCTCTTTTATGTCCTATTTGTAAATGTGCTGTATGTATTACGTCATACATTTCACTTGCTGCACAGTAAAAAATTAAACCTGATTGTTTTCCTAAACATTCTTTGTTAACTAGTTTATCTTTTTCACCAACTGTTAATAAATCATATCGTTTTATTCTACGATACTGTTTTGATGATAATTCAAGTCCGTTTCGTTTTCTTTGTAGAGCCTCTTTGGTTTCGTGTACAATTTCTAAATAACGTTCATCTGATAATAACAACGACCTGTCCTTCTTCTCTAACATTAATTCCCGTAATATTTGTTCAAATTTACCTTTCATCTTGAAGTATTTGCGAAAACCACAACACACGACAATTTACTAGTGGTTACTGAGTATTATTTGACTACAAACGTCAGATAGTCTGTTGACAGCGTGACTTTAACGCGTTCTGAGTAAATCGCAATACCCCGAACGCGACGTGGACAAATGAAATTCTCTATAATGCAAAACAAAAGCGCGCGAATCATTATTTCGTGTCGTGGGTAGCATAGTTTACTCACAACGCGATCTGGTTAATTAACTTTACCCATTGTCCGGAAAGAATGCTTCTAATCGCATCGTGGGTAAACTAGTATACCCATAACGCGTTGTGGACGAAAAATTCGGGCAATGAGCGATTTCGGCTATTGCGAATAACATATATAACCAAGACAGATTACACAATTTCTGAAGTCAACCCGGATGATCCTCGACGGAAATACAATATTTGGATAAAATTAAAATATTGATGCCAAGTTTGCGATGTTTTTAACTGTAGTAATGTAATTACGTTTGCTTATAGTACTGTTAGGTCTTTAAATTGTCAAAAAAAAAATAACGTCTGACAACAGCGGAACTATTGTAGACCATAATTGTATTAGGGTCGTATTTTGTTTCATTCATAAAATTCCTTCGATACAGTACTAGTCCAGGAGCTAGTGAATATTTTAAGTACTTGTTTTCCCGGTCCGTGTATATTTAAATAATCTTTTCCCAGTGAACTGTGTATTTAAAATGGAACGCCAAAAGTTAGCCAGATTGAATTCGCGAATTACGTCACATCGATACAAGTGAGATTGTGTACAAAGTGCCTTTGCAGGTCTATTTTGCCCATTTCATGTATTTGTTTTTAAATCATGTTAAATTACTATTTTTGAAACTCAACAAGAAGAAAATCCAATTAACTCTTCCGTTGTGTATATATAAGATAAATTAACTATAGTTTTATTAGTAAAGTATTAACACTAAAATTTTCCATAAAAACGACCCCATCTCAAGCAACTTATTTGAGAAATACGTTTTTTACATTGTTAATGTAATTTACAGAAAATAGCTAGGTATGTATTTGTTTTTAAATAATTTGACAATTTATGAAAAAAGGGAGTAAAAGTAGAATGACCAGTGGCCAGTAGGTCAGTCAGTACAATGTATCGTATATTTCTATTATAACATAACTAAAATATCTACATCTTTTAATCATAAGGGCACAAGTTAAAAACCATTTTAATATGTGCATTAGAATGAAGTAATAATAACTTAAAGAGACGAGGTCTTAAAGTAATAGCTGGTACAGCATGTTTTTTAAACCTTTCCTAGTTCCTGCTAGAATGTAATCACTTTCTATGAAATGTGCTCTAAAAACGGCATATATAGCAGTCAGTGTTTCAGTCTTAGGTTTTCTTCCTAAAGCCCTCATCCAAGCTGCATACCTATTGAAAAATAATTTAAAAAAAACATATTATGTAACTATATAGTTTTCGGTTCTGGGTGCCCTAAAAGAGGACACTTAGCCGATAATTTGGCTCATATAGCTAAAACTCAACAGTCACACTTCGAACCAGGATGTATTGCTATCCTTTTAAGTAAAAAATAACTAAAAATAACTAACCTGAAAAATGAAAGCGTCTAACTTTACACCAAAAAAACCATACACTTTTTCCCATTGTTGCAAGCACCCGATGACGATTGGGTAAATATCAACTAGAAGCATGTACTTAATGGTTATGAAGCTTATTTTAACACAAAAAGAACAAAGCACTAGTCGAAAAGCAGCAATCAAATATAAATAGACCACAATATTAAAATTCAAATTAAAAACTATAACTATAAAAGACAAATACTCTAAAAGCGCAAAAGATCAGAACCAAATAAAATGAATAACCATATTAACCTAAAAATCACACTAAAATTGCAAAAAATATTACTGTAAAATCATGAGATTACATCAATAATGCATATGCGTCTGAGTATCGCAAATGTCAAAAGTACAGCGTTTCCATGAAAATTTATCTGTTTTTAGCAGTATTATAGGACCATTTCTACCACGCGTATCCAATGATATTGGCGTTCCACAGTTCACTGTATTTTCCTCACACCTCTAGTATAAATGATTTGACATAACGAAACTAACAATAATTATACCTAATGTCTAGTAATAAGTGTTTCGTGAATTCTAAATAAAACATTTATTATATAAAAGTGTAAAAGGAAATGTAATTTATTTCCCTATTTTCTTCTGTAATATCTTTAATTATTATGTTTAATTTCTATAAATAAACCAAATGGTTAGATGAAACATTGTGATATATAATTTTATTTATGTGTCTTATGCGTACACTTTAATATACAAAACACCTGGAACATTCTTTAAATAATTGTGGTCGTAGAAATAATTGTGTACATAACTCATTTGAAAGTGTATTTTATGCACTTGCCAAATATATTATCCATACTCACAGATTAATCAGACTATTTTTTTACTTAACTTCAGTACATCTCTTACTACTAAAACTATTTTTATCAATGGAAAAAAAAGGCCGTGTTCTCGTATGTTTTGACGCATTTTCGGCCTCAGCCCATCGGATCCCCCCTCTAAATATATATTTATGAATTTTGCTTAGAATTGCTAATCCTACAATTCTCTATCCGTGCTTGCTGACTGGGAAAATAAATACCGAAAATCGTCGCTGTCTCCTGGACTATAGAGTAGATGATGATGAGGACTTCACAACAAATACACTTTTATGAACGGCTAGTTGCGGATGTGGTAGTAGCTAACCAAAATATGTCAACAGATAACTTATAATAAATTATTTAATAATGTTAATAAAATGCTATTTTCCTCATTTACCCAATCATTCTTAATAATTACTTTATAGCATAATATATTTATATGCAAACCGTTAATGATTATTTCAACGAGACATTCCGAAAATTAATATTGTAATTTATTCATTACATAAAACGGTCTGTAAGTAGCTAAATTTGACAAAAATTAGTCAACAATTTACGGATAAAACAAGTAATTAAAAAACACGTAAAAATTATGAAAGAAACAACCAACAAATCACTATTGAGTTAACAGTAAATTACCTTAAACCGAAGCTTCTGAAATCTGACTTGAATAAACATCACAGCATGAGCTTTAACCACATTTTAAAAGTTCAAAGATTAATATACAGAGGCGGCTTTTCTGAAAAGTATCTAAAAAATAACGCGATTTAATAATAATAATTTTATTATTGCTTTACAGAGATTTTCATTAAAATAAAAAAAATCATTTATTATAAGCAAAGAGCTAAGCTCAATTTAGCGGCATTGAAACAAAACAAAAGAGAAAAATCTTAAATTAGCGACCGTTTCCCTTGTGAAAACAACTACTCCCTTGGCTAATACCGCAACGAGCATTCATTATATCAGAAAGAAAATAGCAGATATAGAAACTAATTTTCAAAACTCTAGCTTTAATTTTGCTTCCTAAATGGAACGTGTCATTCTTCGACCGGTTTCGAAATTATTTGGACTCATCAGTTTCTCTCTAAGAATGATTGTTGGGTTAACTTCACTCGTATACATTAAACTTGGTTGAGAAAGTAAACGTAGTCAACTAGTAAAAAATGGTAACGTCATCTCCACTCAAGAGGCAAAATCAAAGATCGTTTTGGTACTTAGTTATCCAGAACAAGAATCTTAGTCAGTTGTTCTACCCATTTGAAACGAAAAAAACAAAATTGAAAAATATTAAAAAACATTAAAAAACATTGCTTGATTTTTCCTCCAGTTGATATAGTTTTTATTGGCTTTCGAGTTAGGATTTTTTAAGTATTTGAATCCCCCTTCATTTTTTAAAGCTAATAAAGCTAGATTTTTACTAAAAATTTCAAGTTGATATCGTTTTTGGATATTTTTTTTTTTTAAATTTCAACATTCCTAACTCCCCATTTTGCCGGAATGTAGTACGTCAACGGATATACAAAAACCAACTGTAAAATGCATGTATAAATAATAGTTTTAAAAGCATATCCTTTATTATATTTTCATAAAATGTACTAAGCATATCTTTAAAATAATGTGCGCAATAGCAAGTATTTACAAGGAATATGATTCTATGTTTAATGGGTATAACTAGTATTTTAAATAATCTTATTTTGTTATTAGTAAATATATAAAAATGTAAACCACTTTGTAAAAAAATTCCATTAGTATCTAAATAATCCAGAATCCGAACCTGCCTAGGTGAATTTACATTCCTGTAAATAAATAATTATAATAAACAAAAATTAATTGTTCTCCTTGATAGTCCCCGTAGAGGTGTCAATATGCCCTATGAATTATACAAGATGGAACCCATGGAACTGCTTATATCTTTATTCATATTTATGGTCAAATATTTGAGAGAAGCTGCAAAAAGATTAATAAGGTAGTCATATCCTCGACGAAAATTATTGTTTTCTTTAAAAAAACATATATTATTATTAGATATTGGAATGATGCACCGTTATTGTTTTTTGGTTCTAAATAGCTGAAGAAGAGTTGTAGGAGATGTAGGTATGCATTTATTTTGAGAAAAAATACCAACTATCTTTTAACATTCTGTCAGTAGATAATAATTCATGTTTTTCTTTTACTTATTATAGGAATTTTGTGTAGTTGAAAAAGACTGTATGCATACATGTATGATATTCACTATTCACTTCCATTTATTTATTATAAGTGGTAAACCGCAGGTGGTAACTGTTTTTAGTTTCTTACAAAAACTACAATTAGAAAACATGGATAAATGAGCCAAGAAAATTAAATTTGATGAAAGGAAAACTCAAACAGGAAGGTATTCAATATTTTTTTTATAAAGACAGTACCTACTTATTTTTAAGATACATTTATTGTAAGGAATATTTTGATATTTCCATCATTGCCTTATTAATAAGAGGGTGAAAATAACTTAAATTTTTCTAAATGAAACCATCACCGAATCATATAATTCTAGCTGAAATACAATAGCCTCCGTTAGCATTTCGCAGACAATACTTAGAGAATAAAACAGTAGTAAAATATAGATCATATAATATGTTCATATAACAAATAAAATATTATCTATTAAAATAGAAAATCTTACAAATGGACGCTTTTGTTGATACCCGATATGTCTTAATAGACCCATTTTAAACAATAATAATTGTTAAGCCCGACATCATTATTTCCTGCATACTCCGAGATACTAAGATTTATAGACTATGATACAAATATATACACAGATGGAATCAAAAATAAAATCGGATGTGATTTTACAATTTTTGTTTCAAACACAGATTCGTATTTCAGATATAGCCTCAATATTTATGGACGAAGCTCTAGCAATAAAAAAAAGCACTAGAATGGGTTAAAAGAAATTCAATTTGGGAAGCTATAATATTGTTACGCAGCACCCTGCAGTAGCCTGCGGCTATTATAAGAAACGTATAGATAGAAAAAGAAGTGGAATGTTACTCATCACCCTACAGTGTGCTGCGGTCGTCATAAGTAAAAGTACAAGTAAAAGAAGATAGAATAGTCCAGATATGTATGGAAATGTCATAACCCGTCAAGAATATTCTAGACGACAGTTCGAGAAGGTTCGAAAAGGCAAACTATATAAGGATGATCCTGACGTCAGTTTTCAGTTTTATGATAGATGTTACATGTTAATGTTATCAGTTGTATTGTTATTGTTAAAGTTGAGTTGAAATAAATTGTGATGCCAAAAACCTGCGTAACAATATAATATAGTATGTGACTCTCGGTATTAAAAGCTCTACTAGAATGTCCATTAAAACATTATAAGAGTGAAATCAAATTTAGAATTAAAAAATCTATTAAAATTGCCGAAATAAAAAACGAAAAATTACAATTCGTTTGGGTATTGTAGGAAATGAAAGAGTAAATGAGGCTGCCAAACAAGCATATAGTATTATTATTGAAAATATCCTGAAGTTACTAACAATGAGTGCTTTCTTTTATGTCATCTGGGTTACTCCCCGAGCAGTACTAGGGCTATTCCTGACTAACTGAACATTGTTTTTTAACGGTACTTGTTGATCTGGAGCACCAGTTTTCCCTTGTCCTCTCCAAGCACTTGCTCGATAGCGAATTCACAGAATTCTTGTCTAGTCAATGGTAGACCGTTATCAGTAGTTCCTTTTTGACGTCATAGGGTTTCATATACCAGGAACAAAGAAAGCTCCCTATGAGATCTTGTGTAAACTGAAAAAGGATATCGATTTTATTATCGATTCAAATTAATTTTCGCGCGTCTGTCATTTGTCACCTATTTTTGTTTATTTATTTTAACTGTTTTTAGATATTATCATTATAATAGTATTTTTGAGTTTCATTTAGTACTAGTTTAAGTTTAGTTTCCGTGCTTTCGTTATAAAAATAATGTGTTTAAGACTAATTTGTTGGAAATGCTCACCTAGATATCTGGATATAACACAAATGTCTAGAACTGTTTGTTAACTGAACGCAGGACATCTTTTATAATGAGGTTTAAAGTAAATTTCAGGTACGTAATGTTTATTTATTATTGATAAACTTTTAAAAATCTAAGTACAGATTGTTACACAGGTTTTTGGTATCGCAATTTATTTCAACTCAACTTTCAATTATACAACTAATAACATTAAGAGGGAAAGCCCACTCACGCGACATGTCGCGCGCGACGTGCCGCATGCGATTTTTAACAGGCGACAAGCAGTGACACAGACGTTCAGTATCAAAATAGAGGTGGAAGAAGTAGTAACGGTGTTGTTTTATTCTGTTCGTCGGTGGAAAAAATTTGAAACGACGTAGGTACTGGGTTCATCAATTATTTATAGATCCTTATGTAAAAGGCGCATTTCATTTATTACATAAGGATTTACGTCAAATATTTCAGAATGAGAGTAGTGTCATTTGACGAACTGCTAGCGCAGATTCCCGAACAAATATTTTTTTCGCTATTTTATTTTAATTAACTGTTCGATATTTGAGGTCGCTCTTAAATATCGGATATAAATTCATCTATATCAATACAACTGTCGGACATTTTTTCACTGGAACTCTCAAAAAGTTAACAGAAAACTCCAATTCTCAACTGGCGTTTCGCACGCGACTTGACGTTTGTATGAGTGATGCTTCATATGAGTCCATGATAACGCTGGCCGCGTGCGGCAGGAAAATCGCGGGTTTGTCATTTCTAATTTTCAGCAGCGTGCGACCACGCGACAGATCCGCGTTAATGGGCTTTGAGTCATTTAGAAACATCTTAAGTATTGCCGCGCGCGATGCCTCGCGATCAGTCGCTCGCGACGTGTCGCATGAGTGGGCTTTCCTTCTTACATTTAACGTCTATCATAAAACTGAAAACTGACGTCAAGATGATCCTTATATAGCTTGCTTGACCCTTCTCGAACCTTCTCGAACTGTCGTCTAGAATATTCTTGATGGGTAATGACATTTCCAGACATTTCTGGGCTATTCTATCTTCTTTTACCTGTACTTTTAATTATGACGACCCAGCACACTGTAGGGCGATGAGTAACATTCCACTTCTTTTTCTATCTGTACGTTTCCTATAATAGTCGCAGGCTACTGCAGGATGCTGCGTAACATTGCTCCCTCCACTAGTTATTCACCCCAAATAACTTGATTACTGGGACTAGGTTGGAGGGATCTGGACCATGATATGGCGCTAACTTTTCAACGTGAACTATCTTGGGTTTACTTCCCGCTGACAACTGAATGCGGTAGTTCAGGTCGTTAATTTTTTTGAGGACGGTGTAGGGGCCTTCCCAGTTCCATGGCAGTTTCTGTGCTTGGGACAGTACAGCCATACTGGGTCACCTCTCTCAAAATATGTCCCTGTGGCACGCCTGTCGATTCTAGCTTCTCTTTATCGCTGTTGGCTTTCAGTCCTTCCCAAGCGAATCCGTAAACCTTTGTCCTGCCATTGCATATATCACATTTTTTACACCAATCCGCTACATCCCGTCGGCAATTGACCCATTAAAATCTTTTCCGAACTCGTGCCAGTGTTCTTTTAGTACCAAAATATCCTCTAGAACGGCTACGATGAAGCAACACACTTCTGACATGTGATTTCGGCAGTACCACCTGGCGGACTACATGTCCTCCATCAGGGCTTTTCCACTTCCGATACAATAGGCCATCGTAAAGATATAGGGAATCCCACTGAGTCCAGTACCCTTTAATAGCTCCACTGTATTTGGCTATCTCTTGCCAAGTAGGTGTAACTTTATTTTTGAGCCATTCTCGAACAACTTTCAAATTATTGTCTTTCTTCTAACCCTTTCTCAGGCTTTCAAGGGTGATTTCTTCTTCATCGCCCTCTGGTTTGATAGTGGTTGCCCGAAGGGTAACTTTATCAACTGGTTCCTCCCGTTCTCCGAGCCCCTTACTATACCGGCATTCTCGTTTTAAACAGAGTCGCCTGGAAAGAATGTTAGAGTTGCTATGAAGACGGCTTCTACGATGCTCCACTTCCTGATTATTGCTAGAAAGCCGGCTCGATGTGGGTGATTGGCTTCTTCGGGACGCATAGTTCTAATTTGTCTTTCGAACTCTAATCTAGCCTTTTCTTGTTGTTTTAAATTCTCTCGTAATTGTTCTAAATTAGTTTTTAAATGCTCTTGCTGCTGTATTAAATTAGTTTATAAATGCTCTTGTTGTTGCTCTAATAGATCTACTCTAATTTTAAGATGACCAACCTCTTGCTTGAAGGTTTCCTGAATTTGTAGCAAACCGTTTATAATTCCTACCTCAGATTTCCTACGCCTTTCTTTTTCCTCCTCTTCGTCCTTCCTACGCTTTTCCTTTTCCTCTTCTTCTGTCTTCCTACGCCTTTCCTTTTCCTCCTTCCTACGCCTTTCCTTTTCCGCCTCTTTTTCCTTCCTACGCCTTTCTTTTTCCTCTTCTCGCCTTTCTCTCTCCTCTTCCATCTTCAAAAACCATGCTGGTGGGCCTGAAGTATCCATGCCTGCTTCGTACTCAGTGGATCTAGTATTTACCATGAACTTTTACTTTATATCCCACCGCTGTCACCAATGTTACACAGGTTTTTGGTATCGCAATTTATTTCAACTCAACTTTAACAACAATTATACAACTGATAATATTAACATGTAACATCTATCATAAAACTGAAAACTGACGTTAGGATCATCCTTATAGGGGCGTTTGATTTGAAACTCGATCGAGCGAGCGTCGCGGAGACCGAGAAGTAATGACGTCACAATAGAGTATTGAATCAAATGAAATAAAACAGAGTAAAAAACATAACCTCGCCTTTTTGTGATTCTTATTTCTGGTTTGTGTGTCAAAATCACAGGTCAAAATAGTGAGCAAAAAGTAAATAAAATGGACAAACTTTTAATAATAAGGGGTAATGCCCTGAAATGCAGCATATACCACAAATGCCCGCTTCGCTCTCATACTCCATGCCTGTTATTACTGGTGATTAGATCTGGACAGAGAAAATGTATTTTCCAAACACACATTTTGTGTTTTTTATGACAAATAATTTTATCTATAAGACAAAAGCGACTAAGTAATTTGTTGACTATTTGTCTGGTCTTTAATTTTGAGATTAAAATTTGTTTGTAAGTTAGTTAAAAAGAGCTAGGTAGAGACAAAGACAAATTTCTCTTCTCGATCCATCTGCTCTGAGAACATCGAGCTCGCTCTATGTTCTCGCTCCAAAGCAAAACAAACACTTTAGGGATCTCTCGGAGTGTCAATTTAAACACGTTTGCAGCGCTCGGAGATCTCCGATGATCAAATCAAACGCACCATAGATAGCTTGCTTGACCCTTCATGAACCTTCTCGAACTGTCGTCTAGAATATTGTTGACGGGTAATGACATTTCCAGACATTTCTAGGCTATTCTATCTTCTTTTACTTGTACTTTTACGTATGACGACCGCATCACACTGTAGGGCGATGGGTAACATTCCACTTCTTTTTCTATCTGTACGTTTCCTATAATAGCCGCAGGCTACTGCGGGGTGCTGCGTAACAATATAAACCGAAATAAAACTGTCACAATGCAGAATGTAGTTTGATTTTAAAGATAAAATGTTGCAAAGTGTCAATAATGTGAATTTGTAGCAAAAAACAACATTTTAGGACTTACGCATGGAAAATAATGAAAACATACGTTTTGATTTTGAAATGCAACCTTTTGAAACCAAATAGTGCTATTGGTTTTTAGCCAATTTCATTTTAAATATACACACTATCACACACTGTAAGAAATAAACAAATTTGATGCTCACAAATAAAAATAAATTCGAATGATAATTATAATTATTGTCAAAGCTTGACAGTCAGGTTTCTTTGATCGACAGGTCACCAGTGGATATAATCTCAGGGATCGATGCTAGGCCCTGTAGGTCTTTTTATGCGGACAGGACCAAAATTTATGCTAATCCACTGCTGGAATATGACTTACTACAATTTGGTTAAACTTACAACATAATTTTAATGTTGTTTTTGTCCTTATTTTCCATTCTAAATCTGCACAAAATAATTAAAATACCATGCACCTCAAAATAAACCCACTTTCTTGAAATCTAAATAACTTTAACAAGCAATTTAAACACATTACAAGTCGTTGAAAATATTTTTGATTATTTGTCAATAAAAGAATGAAATTAGTTATATACAACTAACAATACAAGAAAGTAGTAATATTGGTTGCCTAAACGTCAATAATTTTTTACCCAAACAATTTTATAAATAATCTAGTCAAAATTAGAAAAAATATTGTATGTAACACGTTACAAAATGCCGTTTTATGTAACTCGTTCCCGTTGGGGCACCTCGCCTACTCGTGCTGCAGATCTCGTTACTTCGTAACTGATTTCAAAAATAAGGTATTAACGAAACAAAATTAAATATTATTTGTAAGTTATTTTTGGTTATCATATTATAAAAAAAATGTTTCTAAAATATTGTTATTAAATAAATTTGAAGACGCATTGACTGTTATTAGCCTCCTCCGAAAAGTTAACAACTTAATGTACGAACTAATTAACATATTCAAGATATTTTTCTTGTGCTGACATTGCATTGACACCTTCCATTTATAAAGTATAGATAGTGCTATAAAAACCATTATATACCAAAACCATAAATTTAACAATAACTAAGTCGGAATGTAAATTTCCAATTTTTATGGAAATTTGAAACAACTACATCAATCGTGCCATCGATTACGAGGGTTATACTGAAATTATTTTTGACTTCTTATTATTTGTATATTATGTTTTGTATTTGGTTGCCATAAACGGTCGTTATAGATTCTAATGCAAAGTAATTTATTTACCTCTGTATATAAGCAAAAGTTACATTCATTTTCAAAAAGCAAATGTTATTAAGCTACCAAAATAATGTATTTATAATCATTTTTAAAGTTTGGAATATTAAACGAGGTTACTACATTTCAAAGCTCATTTTTTGAAAATTACAATTAATAAATGCCAAGGCATCTGGGCGGTAGCGTAGCGATCTCACGCGCTTATATTCATTTATAGTCAAGTTTGTGGTCAAATCCTACAACAGACCACGTGGATTTTTAATTAAATTGCATGGTTCTTTATATGATTTAATGTGTGCCGTACTAGCAGAAATTTAATTTATGTTGATATAATATTATAGAAGCAAAAATATATTTAAAAAAAAAATAATATATAATATACTTTAATAAAAAAAATTGTATGCACCACGTATGTTATCATCATATATTTATTATCATATTCTTATCATCATCTTTCATAATGTTATTTGATAATGTTCTTCGGTAATGTTCTTTGATAATATTATTTGATGCTTTTTTAATAATGCTTTTTGATTGTTCTTTGATAATGTTTATTGATAATGTTCATTGATAAAGTTCATTTATAAAGTTCATTTATAATGTTCATTGATAAAGTACTTTGGTATATTCTTTGATAATGTTCTTTGGGAATGTTCTTTAAGACTGTTCTTTGAGAATGTTCTTTGAGAATGTTCTTTAATAATGTTATTTGATAATTTTATTTGATAATGTTCATTGATAATATTCATTGATAAAGTTCTTTGGTATGTTCTTTGATAATGTTCTTTGAGAATGTTCTTTGAGAATGTGCTTTGGGAAATGATCTTTGAGAATGTTCTTTAATAATGTTATTTGATAATGTTCATTGATAAAGTTATTTGGTATGTTCTTTAATAATGTTCTTTGAGAACGTTCTTTGAAAATGTTCTTTGAGAATGTGCTTTGGGAATGATCTTTGAGAATGTTCTTTGATAATGTCATTTGAAATGTTCTATGATAACTGTATTTAATATTAATCTTTGATTTTTGTTATTCTTTGAAAATGTTCTTTTATAATATTCTTTGATAATGATCTTTCTTTAATAGTGATCTTTCTTTAATAGTGTTCTTCAACAAGGTTTGATAATTTTATTTGGTCTTTGATAATTTTCTATGTTCTTTGATAATATTCTTTAATAATGTTTTTTGATAACGTTCTTCAATAATGGTATTTGATAATGTTCTGTGATAATGTTCTCTGATAATCTTTTCTGATAATCTTCTTTAATAATGTCCTATAATATTTTTCTTTGATAATGTTCTTTAATAATTAATTTTTATTGTGTTCTTTGATTATTCTTTTAGGTAATGTTCTTTGACGATAATTTTATTGATGATGATCTATGATAATTAGGTTTTAATACTTAATATTTTTTGAAAATGTTATTTCTCATTGTTCTTCGATATTCATTTTTTTAATTTTTTTGTGTGTGTTAAATTACAATAATTAGAGTGTGTTTCAGTTTAAGAAAACATAGGCATTGATTTCCCTTGAAATTATCATCACCTGATCTTCGTCTTTTTTCTTTTATTGTTCCATTATGAGTGCTTCTTTTTTCTATGTTTGTAAATATGAAAGAAAAATAAATACCTTTAATATTGTTATCAAGCGTCCCTTTCAACCTCTGGCTGTATCCTGTGACTCTCCAGGCGTCAATCAGCTATATAGCATTCTGAAATCTGTAATGTGTGGAGGGTGGATTACCCCCACGGCACTTAGGCCTCATTAGGTCCATTGTGCATCCTCCTGAGAAGATAGGCACCTCCTAGCTCGTAAGCCAGCCTACAGATTTAATGTAGTTGATGGATACGTCGGCCAAAGCTAACAACAACTAGGAAATTTAAAAAAAAAACTAATACATACTAATACATAGAATAATGATAACATGTATACTAAAAAATAAAATCATGGTAATAAATTAACAATTACAGTAGTTGTTTGAAATGAAACCCTCCAGCTTCTACGCATTTTTGTTGCCGAATCGTTAAGTGCCTTATTGATTTTCGGATAGTCAAGGGATCGTTTCTAATAACATTAGAGCAAAGGATAATTCTATCAATTAATTGTTGTCGGTCATTAATATTTTGTGAATAAACTAATTCTTTCAATCGTCCCCAAATATAGTAATCTACGGGGTTAAAATCTGGGGATCTTGGAGGCCATGAAATAGGACCTGCACGTCTTATCCATCTGTTGCCAAAAACATTATTTAGATGGTTTCTTACCGCAACTAAAAAATGAGGCGATGCTCCATCATGTTGGAAATACATCCCTCGGATACCTACGTTGGCAAGTAAATTAGGCAAAGTATTTTGCAAAAAGTCTAAGTAAACGTGTCCTCTTAAAGAACCATCAAAAAAGTGAGGTCCTATAAATTGGTTATTTATCACACCAATCCACACGTTCACGGAAAACCTTAGCTGAGACCGAAACTCTCGAACAGCATGGGGATTGTCTACTGCCCACACATGTAAATTACGGGAATTATTTATCCCATCCCTTGTAAACTGTGCTTCATCTGTAAACAATGTTCTATACAGTACTGGTCTATGATTTGCAATCCACCTACAAAATTCCAACCTATGGATTTCATCTCCAGGGTGTAGCCGCTAAACTAATTGAATATGATATGGGTGTAAATTATTTTTTCGTAAGACTCTAGTCACTTTTGATTGGGTAACATAAAGTTGTCGACTTACTTTCCTGGTGATTATTGTGGGGTTCGCAATAACAGCATCAAGAATATTATCTTCCTGCTCATGATCTACATTTCGTTATGTATTTGCTTAAGGGAATGTGCCATGTTCTCGAAAATAATTAAAAACTGATGCAAATGTTGAATGACAGGGAACTCGACGATCAGGAAATCTTCTATGATATTCTCTTGCTACAGCTCTGCCATTACCATTACAGAATCCATACATAAAAATTATATCTGCATATTCTGCATTTGAAAACTTATGGGGCATTTGGAATAACAACACCAAAAACAAAAATTCTAACACTATTGTAAAATAGATAAAACAAAGCGAAATATTATTTTACACGTATAAATAATGGTTGCAAATGACAAATAAATAAGAACAAACAAACGTCAAACTATCACAACCTACCTTGACACATAGTTACCTACCATGTATTTATAATAAAAATAAAACCACATAATATCTTAGTTGCAAGAATAAAATGTGCAGTTTTTATTAGAGGTTAATAAATAGCATTTATAATTATTAATTAATAAGTGTGAATTTATTGTTCGTTATTCTTATTCGCTACAATTTATTTACAAAAAAATAGGCCGATTTCTATTTAAAATTTAAAAATGAACTGGAAATTGTCGAAAATGAATTTAACGATGTAGTAAGCTCACTAAAGGCTTATGTTTGGCTCGTTTAGTTCAAATGCATACAATTATCAATGTTTTCTTTATGTTATAACATAATTTATGTGACCCCTTAAGGTGATTTTTCAGTTTTACCCAAAATCGAACCTTAATAAAAAAAAGGTGACAAAAATGTCACATACACAGTTTTGATTGTCTATCTATGTACTTTAAAAATATCTTATTATAATTTAAAAAAATCTTATACAGGGCGAACTTTTTGATATGAATCGTCGAGATTAATTTTTCCTAAGCCAATCCTGGAATTTTTAACTTTTGATGATATGAATTAAATGCTAGACACCAGTGTAATGCTCCACCAAAAAATTAAAGAAATCTAGTGATCCTTGTAGATTTTACGGCCATATAAAGTTTTGTCAAAATTCACAAAACACCCCGTCTATTAATAACGAAGGGGAGTTGCCACTTTTTAATGCTCATATGATATACCCCTTAAGGGACTCTACATAAGGTTCCTCATGACTCACCCTGTATAACATTAATAGCCATTAATGCTTAAAAAACGAAAAAAAATAAGAAGAAGTTGTAGAAGAAAAAATAAGAAGCTTGCATTGCAGCCTTCACGGTCTATTGCAGTGGTTCCCAACGGCAGTACCGCCCACCTCTATTCGATAAAGAGAGCAAATTTAGGGAAATAACTGTCGCAACCTGGAAAATACTCAAGTACTTGATGGAAATTTTTTTTGAAATGTTCGGTAGGCCAAAAAAAGGTTGGCAAATTATGGTTCATTGTAACTATTTTCTTCAATTTTGTCGTGCTTTTTGTAGTATTTTATTATCTCAAGGTAGTTTAATATTTCATCTCTTTCTTAGTAACAACTCACTTTTTTCCTCTCAGATATCTTTACAGTACTATGTTCACGGTTCTGTGTAGCCCTTTTTACCGACCTTATTTTTTGAGCTCAGTAAATATTTTATTATTGATTGTAGATATATTAGATTTTTGTTTACCCATCAAGATATCGTCAATTATAACCCTTCCTAAGTACTTTTTCATTCTTCAGTTTAAGTTTTTTCACTTAAGATATTCCATAAATTATCAGTCAATGGGAGATACATAATATAACGAACCAACGAATGGTCCTTCGAGCCGGATTTTCAAGAAAGTAATCCACGTCACTTCAAGAAGACAAAACTTCAATTTAAAAAAGCAAGACATCAAGGAACGCCTTTAGAATGCAACCTACGTTAACGAGCATTTTCTCTTTTCAGGCGTTACTTACTTCTCTCACTGTATCAAAATGCTATTCTTTCCCGCTTCATAATTGAATTTGCAGGTGCTGCATCCTTTATGTTGTAATACGACTTCTCCTTTTATGTATAATTTTAATTGTTTTACCTTTATAAGTTATTGTGTTCTTTACCTTTCTTATAATAAAACCTTTAGGTTTTTTGTTTATCAATTTTCTTTTAATCATTTCTCGGGAAATAGATTTTATTCATTGTCTAATATTTATGTCTTAATTTGCAAAAAAAAGTTTAAAGAATTTAAACCTGACCCTCGTAAGAAGCGCCGTTATATTTATGAAGTTTGTTACTTTGACGGCAAAAAAACTTTAAAAAATTCCTATTATCTGAGGTCTTTCTTTCTGTTTAATCGAGATCCTGTACAATAAATTAACAGATAAAGTTGTACGAGAAGACATTCGAAGCCGATATTTTGCTAAAACAGCGTTTTAATTGATTCAAAGAATCTTTAGGATTGTGTAATTTCAGAAAATTGATACCTCTATAGACACACACACACGTTTTACGGTAAAGTGGAGAAACTTGAATTTTTTTATTTTGCTTTTACGCTACTAAAGTATTTCTAAAGTGAGCAGGTTGTGGACGTTGTGGTCAATTTATTAACACGTTTTTCGGCGTGAAAACGGTTCCTGATTTAACACATTTTTTTTTAAAAAGAGGGTTTGTTGTTTACTTTATAGAAGCTGGGATAAACAAATCGATTTCTGTCGCGATTGAATACTAATAAGTATTTATATCGTATATGTAACAGGGCTTAAGAGCAAACCGGAACCTTGAAAATGTATAATTCCATCTGAGCCTTTATTTACAGTCCGATTTTTGTAAAATTTTCAGGATATGCCAATAATAACAAAACTTATGGTGGAGAGTCCTTGAAATTTTTGTAAACCTTCGAAAAGTATTTATTTTGAAAATGTTTAAATGGAATTTAAAAAAAAAACATTTCAGCGCCATTCTTTATAAAATCTTTGAAAATGTACTGCTTGTTTTAATAAATATCTATCACAGAAAACAGCTTTTTAACTTAATCGTCTTTGTAGAGTGCTGCCTTATCGTTGCACAATTTTAAAGCTTTCAATATTCTCAAGGCACATAGTATCGCGACGTATTCCTAGTGGCGCACAATTAAATTTTATATTAGAAAATCCTTAAAACATTTTTACTATCGCGAGAGGTCCCGTTTGCTCTTACAGGTACTTTCACAACAAGAATAAATAATAACCAGAAGGATATCTCCGATCACGTGACCTTCAAGCACACCTACACCGATATTCTACACCGAAACTTTCAGTGCAGTAGCGACCGGCCCGGGTGGTATCGAAATCGTGAATTTATAATTATTATTATTCTGTTGTTTCTGTTATTTTGCTTAAATATTTTTATGATTGACTATTTTCTGATTTTGTTGTGCTTTAATGACAGTGTGAGTTATGGAAGAAGACAAAAAAAGCTGGATTTGTTTGTAGTTGCACATTCATTTTACAGATTTCCCTAAAATATTGAAAGGTAATATAAATAAAGTATAATATATAAGTCAAATACAGGGTGTTTTAAATTAGCTGTTACTTCGGGATATTTTCTGTATCTGTAATCTGAGGGAGGGTGGGTTGCCCCACAGTACTTAGGGTATATCTTAATAATAGTATATTATGCAACGATCATGTATCAATAGCCATTAAATAAGAGTTGCATACCCTATTTTTTCTACGACCAAGAACCAGTTCTTCAATCGAAAATAGATTAATTTAAAAAATTAAAATGCTTTTAATCCCTCAAAACCTTAGATAATCTAATTTGTTATGACTACTTGTTAAGACAACTAAATAATAAATATTTTTTTATTTTCCAAAAGTGTTTCGGATATTTTTCCGCTATAGCCGTTGGACTTTCTCTTTTTATATGATAGCAATTTTGGGTATTCTCTCACATATCAGTTTTATGTTTAATATTCAGTTGTGTTTTTAAAATGGAGTAACGAGTATTTCAATTTGGTTGAGAGTTGTTCAAAGCAGCACATTTTTAGAAAAGGATGATACTTCCTTTGTTAGCTTCCAGTATAAATGTTGACTATACATTTTATACCTTTAATTTCGAGTAGTGTACATGGAACATTATCGTTGCTGGACATCTTTTTTCAAATTTAAAATACCTAGATATTTCAAAATCGAAGATCTAAACTCACACAGAACATAAATCTTCCAGAAACTGTCAAAAACTATTTGGGAAAAATAACTGGATGCTTACATGATTATTACAAAATATAGTTTTCTATAGATCAATTTTTCAGTTTCATAATGAAAAACCAGTGCTATAATGAATATCATTATGAAACTGAACATTTAATTAACAAATGATAGTAAATGGTTTGGGCGCGAGTAATATACAAAAATACCTTTGTTTAATAATCAAAATGTTTCTTTTTTTAACCTACAAAACTAAATTATCCCTAATATTTTCTTGTTATGATACATTTTAGGTAATTTTCAGAATTTAAAACCAAATCCAGGTAGTAAACTGAATTATCTTTAATAATTACTTGTTATGATACACTTTAGGTAATTTTTGGCATTTCTATATTTAATCTCCAATATCTTTCTGGAATTACTCTAATTATACCCTTATTATTTATAAATACCTCAATGTAATAATTGCTTGTTATGATGCACTTTAGGTAATTTTCAGCATTTCCATATTTAATCTCTAATATCTTTCTGGAATTACTCTAATTATACCCTTATTATTCATACGTACCTTAATGTTTATTTTATTAAATCAATAAAAATAATAATCTATTTTGTTATTAAACTTTATTGTAGTAAAATTCTTAAGACCAAAATTTTTAATGAATATACCAATTAGAAAAACTTGAAAATTTATAATTATCGTGCCCAAATGTCCGGTTTCGATCTCAAAGTGTAGGTAATTTTAGTTAATTTAATGTCTAACTTTACTTATTAAATTCACATTTAAATTCAAAAATATATGTTTTAGTGCATATTTTGACTGTTTTTTTGTGCATATTTGCATCCATATTTGCATCCATATTTGCATCCATATTTTGTTTTTAAGTGCTTATCTCCTGAGCTTCATTAGTTATCCCAAAATTTATACTATATCCCAGAGAATGGAAGCCTGAAGCTATCAGGTTAAATAAAATAAAAAATAAGTGTAATTCTTTTTTCAGAGCGAAATCTTGGCTCTTAGCGTGTTATTGATCAGATTTATTATACAAAGAAGACACTCTTCACAAGAGCTATATAATTTGTGATATTCATTTTTCTCCGCGGATGTTCCAAGAAGGAAAGAGACAAATACTGCGAAAAGATGCTGTTCCACACAAATTCGTTTCAAGTGGCATCATTGACTTCTAGCACTGAAACATCTCAAGTGCCATGTACGAGTATTTTATATCAGCTTTTGGAACCATCAGCTTCAACCATTGGCAACTCCTCCGATAAGGTAGAATCGATTCAGCGGTCTCCAATACGTTTTCCTTCACGGAGTGTCCAAACATCAGAGGAACTAACTTTTCTAAGCCCAAGAAAGGAAAAACTAAGGGAGATCAATAATGCCCTGAAATTTGAGAACAAAGCGTTGAAAAGAGACAACCAGGTCCTTCTTAATAAATGTAACAATCTTGAAAAGAAGATTGAAGAAAAATTGGAAGACACGATCACTCTCGAACAGTACAAAACTTGTACGTATTCACTGTGTCCATCCAAAGAACTTGCAGAATTTAGATTACCCAAAGCATGAAATCAGCTAAAGGTCGAAGGTATTCGAACGAATTTAAATTTAAGGAGGTCCTTTCGCCACACCTCTCGCCTTAAATGTAAAAAAAAAGTTATTAGATTATGACTACAATTAATTTTTTTCTAATAGTTGAAGTCCTTATTTATCTAATACTGAACTTTTAACTATACCTTACCTTGCAAATTTTTGAGAATTTTTTTTTTAATGTGAGTATTTGTACAGTGCTTCACGAGAAAGTAAGTCCTCAAAAACAATTCTCGAATTATACTATTATTTATTGATTAGATGGAGTAGAAAAAAACTAAAAATAAGGTTTTTGAAATATTTAGATTTTGTTTTATACAATAAAATATATACAGTATGGTTCAAATGAAAGGAATAAATTCATTATAATGGAAGTAAATGGTTTTTCGAAAAAATGCTCGGACAGGTCAATTTTGTTTACTCAAAGCGCAATTTTTTAAATAGAATTCAATTTTCTCCCACTTCCCATTTTTGGGCAGTGACGTCATTGACAATTTTTTTAAATAGTAACCCCAATTTTTTTTCTTGATTTTGTTAGTTCTTGTAATTTCCTACTCGGAAACATAATATTTGAAATATCTTACATAACAATTTTTTTTGAATAAAAGTCATTTAAAGATCAGACACATAAATTTTATTCTATTTTGATAACTCAATAAATGAATAAAAGATAATTATTTGAAATTAATTGCTTAATCTAACAAAATAATAATAATATTAATAATAATAAAAAGAATTTGTGAAATTGTCATTAAATTCTTTTTATTATTATTATTATTTTTTTTTTTAGATGAGGCACTTAATAACAAATAATCTTTTAAACATTTATTGTGTTTTAAAATAAAATAAAATTTATGTGTCTGATCTTTAAATGACTTTTATTCAAAAAAAATTGATATGTCGGATATTAAAAATATTATGTTTCCGAGTAGGAAATTGCAAGATCTAACAAAATCAAGAAAAAAAAATTGGGGTTACTATTATAAAAATTGTCAATGACGTCACTGCCCAAAAATCGAAAGTGGGGGAAAATTGAATTCTATTTAAAAAATTGTGCTTTGAGTAAACAAAATTGACCTGTCCGAGCATTTTTTCGAAAAACTTCATTTGAACCATACTGTATAGTAAACCGTGGAACTTATTGAGAAATTAATATTAAAAAATCACAAAGTAACCTAGTTGAAAATTGTTTGTGATTTTTTAATAATAATTTCTCAATAAATTCCACGGTTACCTATATATTTTATTGTAAAAAACAAAACCTAAATATTTCAAAAACCTTATTTTTAGTTTAAAAAAAGTTTATAACAGGTTTTAAAATAACAATTAGCTCCATTCTTCATTTATGGGATTTTCTTAAAACAAAAAACGTTAAGTTTCTTTTTACTAGACGTTTAAACCAAGATCCGTTAGAAAATAGTAATTGTGCTAATCCAACAGCCATTCCATTTTAAAGAACCTTTAGAAAGTAAAAATAACCAAAAAAGGTTGACAGCTGTGTACACGTAGTTTAGATTCAAAAGTAAAGACTTGTATTTCGTGCAAAACTTTTTAATTAATAAATGCAAAGCGCTTTCGGCTTATTTGCCATCATCAGTGCTTATCTACAAAAATTGTGGTGTTACGCTGGTTTTTAATATCACAATTTATTTTTACAATAACTGTAATTCAACTTTGACACTAACTTTACAACTGATAAAATTCACGTATAACGCCTATCATAAAACTGAACTCTCTGACGTCAGGTCGTCGCCTTATATAGCTTGCCTTCCCTTCCGGAAACTTCTCGAACAATCTAGACTTGTCATCTAGAATGTTCTTGACGGGTAATGACATTTCTGGACATTTCTGGAATATTCTCTTCTTTTACTTGTACTTTTACTTATGACGACCGCAGCACACTGTATCATTCCACTTCTTTTTCTATCTGTACGTTTCCTATGATAGCCGCAGACTACTGCAGGGTGCTGCGTAACAAAGGATGTAAACTTACAATTTAAAAAAAAAAAATATAAAATCTGAGTAAGACTTTTAAGTCAAGAGTTAAAATTGTATATATACGGTTATTTGAACAAATTAACAATTAAAAGATAACAAACAAAGTGACGAAACCCAGTATTGGGAATAGTGAGTGTGGCATAAGCCCCTACAAATCATATCTGATCTCCAGAAGCAAGTTAGCTTGTGTGGAATTAAGGAATTATACCACCTTCACTATTCGCATTGAGTACAATTGAAAACAAGTTAACAAATTAGTTAAAATTTAAAGAAAATTTACAAATAGAGGGTGTCTGTGGAAAATATATTGAAATTTGAATCTAGAATACAATAGTTAATATGAAAAAGGTTAAACGTAGAAGTCCAAAGTAAAAAAACTGAAGGTTTTTTTTATATACATGATAATAATTATAAAAAAGTCTACCTACTGTCCACAACGTATCCAACAGGTTCCTGGTCATCCTCACTTGCAAAATTAGATATTTCGGGATATTTACAACTTGCTAAATCATATTATTACTATTAGTAATATTTTCAAATTTAAATTTCTTTATATATTGATTTTTATTTTTATTCAAGTTGTTTAACCGTGTCCACATGACAGTGGTGACAAGCGACACTTAAAGACGTTGACCTGTCAAATGTCAAGAGAGGAGGTGCGTTCACCTCAGTGTGCAACATGTTTCTCCAAGTTTGATTCGAGTGATTGGAGGTGGTTAACGGAGATCAAAATTTGTTAGTATTGAGTTTAAAGATTTGATTTATTGTTAGTCAAATTTAAATAAATGTTTAATATGAAATGATATTTTTATTTTTAATGATCCTTTTGATGTCAAGACAAAACAAAAATATCACTCGCGTGATTCTGATGTGCCAGCCCGGGCTCTGCAGAACTTTTTTCAGGGAACCCAAGATGGCACAACTGAACCCGCGGTCCCTAGAGGTGAATCTGATGTTTAGTCCTAAAAATTCTTAATCACTCAGCAAGCGTACTCATGGTTGAAAGAGACAAAATAGAGAACAAGAAAGTTTTTAATCAAAAGAGTACCATGGTTTCAAAGGTAGGCTCTGATGGGTGAAATCGAGTTTAGGAGGGGATGGCTCTCAAAGGCTTGTATTGAGCGACTCGGACTTAAATCAATACAAGCCTTTCTACCGCCCCATGTATCTTTCTAAAATAATAATTTTCCATTTGTAATAAGAAATACACTAAAATTAAATAAACAAATGTATTAGTCATTAGGAAAGAGCGTAAAAAAGTAACAAGAATTACAATTTCTACGGGACTTTTTAATAGCAAAATCATCTATATCATCATAGTTTATGGTGTTCATTATCTCTGCTTCTATGTAGAAAAGAGCTAAAGAATTCATATTTTCTTGAGACAATGAACACCGTTGATAATTTTTCACACGTTTTAAACAGGAAAAACTCCATTTCCAAGAACAATTTCTAGCCGGAGTGGAAAGTGCGATGCGGAGAGCTATATCCAAGTTAGGGTAAACATTAGACAGATATGGATTCCTCAAAAACTTGAGAGATTGAGTAGTGAGCTTGATCCAGGCTTCACTGCACACTCTGCAGTTTTATTAGATGAAATGTGACTGTAAAAATGCACACATTCTTGAACCAAATCGTCGTAATACACATAAAATAGGTACAATAATAGTAGGTACCTAGGATAGACCTTTTCATCACAATTTTTCTTTGTGCGCATGCGTCAGTATCAGCCATTTTTTTCGTACTGTTTTTGCAAAGAAGCATGTTAAAATACCTACGTGAAAAAAAATATGATCGATAAATATTAATTTAAGTATATTCATTCAAAAAACGAAAGAAAAAGCAAAGTAATAATAAGTTTAGTATTAAGACATACATTTTTGCAATCAATTATAATTATTTTATCTGTACGGAAAGGAACAACGAAACGGTGTTGTTATGCAGTAAGTAAAAGTGACACACGGTATAAATCATTCAAAGGCAATACACATATTGTTATAAATTTTCCAAAGCCTTGGCTGCAATATCGTAAAATATTATCAAATTATTAGGCAATATCCATATTAAGACATGTTCAAAATGTGCATTAGGTATGATTTGGTATACACAGTAAAATGTCATGTTGATTTTTAAAATATTAAATAATTTAAGTATACTCGTGACTAACTTTCATGTTAATTAAAGTGTTTTTGCAAGTACTAATAGTTGGTTTGCATAATTAATTAGAATAGAGTTATAATTATTATTTGTTTTCATTAATGTTTTACACAGTTAAGAAGTATTGATATACCTAGCCTGTCAATCAGTCCACTTTTTTCTTTGTAGCAAACGTCCAAGACACTTTAACCACCTTTTCAACTGCTCACAACTATGCGCTTCCACAGAGTCATAAAAAAGTTAATCACCATCAACTATTTTTTCTATAGATTAATTTTTCTGTAAAGATAATATTGTTTTCACAGCCATTATCGATCAAAACAGTACGAAACTTTTGAATTACCACTATTTCGATATGGTCTATTGATAATTTTGAATAGTATAAAAAACCATGAGAAAACCAGTGAACTTGTTTGACTTTTATCGTCTGAAATCGAGTGAACGTCCTCTGAAATCTGCCACGCCTAGTACGCTGCCGCCCCTAGGCCGCGGCCTATTGACAAATCTTGAAGTGAGGGGACCCCAAAACGTAAAAATTCGTCGAAAACTCGATGTTCAAAAAAATCGTGACCCCTATTATAATTTCCTTACGTGTACACAGACAGGAAAGTAAAAAGGAAGCAAGGGAAGAAAATTAAAGACATTTAAATATAGGGATATAAATACAGGAAATTTATTCTAAATCGCTACAAAAATATAAAAATCTGTGAAAATTTTATTTATTAACCTTTTAATGAAAAAATGAGAAAAATGAAGTAAAAAACAATTTATTTACAAATAAAAAATATATATACAAATCCTAAGAATATAAAAGTACTGATTTATTTTCCTGTAGTGGATGAAGAGGTTTCTTTAACAATCTCGCCAAGTGTACATCAATATTTACGCATTTTGATAAATTAGAGCCTTTCCAATAACACTGAGTAGATGTTACAGCCACATGTTTACAACCACCTGAAAAAAATAAAAGGGTTAGATATGCAGTTACAAAATAACTATATAACCAGCTACAAAATGCCTAATTTTATGTAATAAGACTAGCAGAGCTTTACTAGCTCTGAACGAATCCAGTAAAGAACCTCGGATTTTCAAAACTTAAAAAAAAACAATCTCACCACATTTTCACATTTTTGAAATATTATAGAGCTTTTCGAAAAAAAACTGCTATTTTTAAAAGTACAATTTTTTGTTTAAACAGCTATGTCTCATTTTAGGCTATTGAGTATTATAAAATAAAAAATTACGGGATGCTTTGTTAGCTTCAAACGAATCCAGCAGAGCACCCCAGTTTTTTTTTAAACCACACCACGTTTTTTGGCTCCTACAATATTATAAAATATTCGAAATTTGGCACTTTTAAAAAAATTCCTTGCTGACTTTAAAGTTTTTTTTCTGAAAACAAATATACTTACCACATTTTTAGGATTTTAAAACAGCCTGTGTCATAAGTAGTTGTTTTTATATATAAAAAAAAAACAAATTAAAAAACAAGTGTCCTGCTGACTTTGTTCCAACAAAGCACCCTGTATTATTTAAAAATAGCAATTTTTTAGTAAAGTTTTACAATATTTCAAGATTCTAAAAATATTCTAAAAATGGGGTGTGGTTTTTAGAAAAAAGCTTTAAAAAACCGAATTGCTCTGCTGGCTTCTTTCGAAGGTTAGCAAGCACCATGTATTTTTTAAAAATATAATATTTCAAGTGCATAAATATATGGTGTTGCTGTTTTTACAGAAAAAACTTTATAAAACAGAGGTGCTTTGCTGACTTCGTTCGAAGCTATTAGAGCATTTTAAGTTTTGCAAAAAACGAGGAGCATAAAATTTTTGAAAAGGGTATAAAAATAGCCTAAAAATATGGCATATTTTTTAACTCAAAATTTCATAGGTGATCTGCAGCATTCTTTGGTATCATAATTATTACTAGATTCACTAACAAAATCTATTTCTAGATTATTTTAACACTTGCGATTACAAAAAATGTCTATATGTCAAAATTAGAAAAAAAAATATTTATAGGAATAAAGGGCCTTATACACTGTTTATTATATGTGATATAAAAACAAAAAAGCATAATAAATATTACAAACCTTGACATGCAGCATATCCTAAGCATTGTGCACTAAAAATTTCATTTTTGTTAATTACAACAACCACATCAGAAGGTTTTTGCCGTACTTTATGTTTAGGTGTAATTTGTCTCCTTCTCTCTTATGGAAAAAGAAATTATCCCCATATTCTTGCTTGGCAGATCTAAAAATAAAACCTGAGATAAATATGTTTTACTATAAGGTGTATTGCTCCATATAAACTGTAACTACCTACTATTACAACAAAGTCTTACCTTTCTAACTTTTGTAAACTGAGTATTGTTAAAAAATGCAGTAATCATCTCGGTAATCATATTTTCGTTTACAATGGGTAAAACACTTGATTCAACTTTTATAAATCCAGCTGATTCATATTAATAATAAAATTGAACCAAAACAAAAAACTAAGGTTAGGTGTTAGGTGGTGTCAATTTTAATGTCACTTAGATGTGCGTTCACTTCGACATTCTGTGTGTCGGTTTGTTCGTTGGCTTGGTTTTGTATAACAAAAAAAACTTCGACACAAGATGATTGGTCTATTCCCGATGACGTATAATTTCAAATTTTAAATTTCAATTGGGCTTAATTTAAAAACTTTTGGTTTTTTTAACGAACTGACTATTTAGAATAACTTGTATAGCGACAAACTATTACAATATCATTTATAAAACAGCATATCTCACATGTGAACATGGCCCATTAAAATGATTTACTCTTGTGTTAAATTTTGTCGAAAAATATCTAATTACAAAAAAAATAAAAAAAGTTCTGCATCGGCCGGGAATCGAACCCGGGCCGCCCGCGTGGCAGGCGAGCATTCTACCACTGAACCACCGATGCTTATAATAAAGTATTTCAAAATATATACGTAAAGAGATATATCTTCGTCTTATTTTACTTTCCTATCTGTATACAGATAAGGAAAGTATAGGAATCGTGATATTTTGATATGAACATTAAACTCGGTAATAGTCTTATTTAGTTTATATTTTTGCAATTTTTATTTTTGGACTAGTAGATTGTTCCTCTAATCTACCTTTTATACCTTAAAATACACTAATATACCTGTATTTAGTATTGCCTACTTTCAGGTATGCTTTTGATGAAAATTCCATTTTAACTATTATACCGGATGTCCCACTACATTTTCCGAACTAACTAAAATATCCTGATGCGGTTTTCACTAGACAGGGTGGTAAGTTTTATTACATTATACCGGAAATGAAATTGTAACTTCCACTCATTTGGCACCGTTAATGTCGGATTGGAACCTCCAGAACCGAAGAGAGAAGGACCTCCTTTTCCATGGTCCGATTTTCATTTGAAGAGCAAAAAGGTACTCTCACGGATTACGGAAGTTCTTGTATTTAATTATTTGTTTGTTCTACCTAAACGAGGGCCCACTGTTTAAACGTGTGCCTGTGCCCTACGAATCTTTTGACCGATAAACCGCCGGCCAATCAGCTGCCTGGGCATTCCAGACAGCATACTATAATAATTACTATATCTCTGGCATATGCCACCAATCTGTCTATTTGCCAAAATATATTTTATGAAATATTCACAGAATACATTCTAGAAAGATATAAATATCTCATATCACATATTCATTTCTCAGAGAAAAGAACGTGAGGAACCTCAGCAAATAAATTTAATGTTATATGTTTTTTTGTATGCATGTATTGTTTTTATTTTTAGAATATTTGCTGTATTTTTCAAATAAAATTTGTTTTGTATTAAAAAACTGTATTTAAGTATGAGTTTTATTTTCTAAACTATGGTATTGCATTACAAAAAAAATTCAATATGCCATGAATACATATATATCCTCTGTAAAACCAGAGAATATGCCATTCATATATTTTGGATAAAAACATATCGTGGGCATATGTTTCATGGTAACTTTGAATATTCCTGCAATCTTCCTATCATATTCCATGGCGGATATGGCATATTCATGAAATATACGAGTATGCAGTTGATATAGGCATTGAATATTCATGCAATATTTTTGAAAACGCCCATCCATTATCTATATAACGGTGTACTTAAATAATCTTGAAAATAGTTGAGAAATTAGATAAAAAAAATGTTTGCACAATTTAATCTTAAATAAATAAATGAAATTTATTAGAATTGAAGAGGCACTGTTTATTTTTTACAGAAATTGTCAGTTACTAATTTTATAACTCCTGACATGTTATTGGGAGCTTTTCAAAATTTATTGGTAATAAATGTGTACATGAAGAAGGGAAAACACATTTACTACCATAGACAAGATCTTAATTTTTATTTCACTGTTTGTTATTTTTCCTCAGTTGCTAATAAATTAGGAAAAAATAAGCAATTTAATTTTTATGTTTTTGGTCGTTCTAGTGAAATAATTTCAATTGTAATGAGACCAGATTTACCTATGCAAACGTTTCTTTTCGATCTAATTTTGCAATGATTTTGAAACTAAGCACACCATTATATATAGATAAAGGATGGGGTATTAATGTACAGTGTGTTCAATTTAAAGAAAAGTTGATTATTAGCTTGGATATGGCGTCATTTTGGTTTTTTCTAAGCGGAAGTTACCATTTCCGGTATACGCTAATAAAACTACTAAGTTATAAGTGAAAACCACATCGGTATATCTCAACTGGTTAGGAAGATACAAGTCCTCAAAATGTGGAAAAACATAGTGCCATATTTATTCGTTCTTAATAAAAATTATGCAAAATAAAATAAATTAAACAAAGCCATATGACACATAAAATACGAGCCACAGTTTCCACTGCTTCCTTGGCTAATACCGCAAAGGAAAGACAGAAGAAATAGAAATTTTTATAAAATTAATTATTGTTTTTTTACTAAAGGTTAATAACTTGCTTTTTGTAACAAAAAAACGTACTTGTTTTAAATCTTTTTTTATTGTTTAAATTCTTATGTACCTATAAATACACATATTACAACAAAATTATATTACATCAAAAAATGTATAATCCAAATCAATGTTCGCATTTGTTCAGAATTCCAGTATATCATCCCTTTCCTCACTAATTTGCCCCTTAAGGATCATAATTTCTTCGCGCTGTTCATGAATCTGAAAAAAATTATAAAATATTAGGAATATTGCTGTGATAAAAACTTTTAAATAATTAGAAAGAAACTAGTTAAAAGATAGGATGAGAGTAATAAGATTGGATGGACAGAATAAAAAAATATGCTAACCTTATTCTCAGCAGCTTTAAGCATTTTCCCATGAGTCCTTTCAACTCTCTTCAAAAACAGCTTGGAATCCTCAAGTTTTGTTCTAAAGTTGCCCATTACGACCACGGTACTTTCATCCTTTTGACTAATCACCTCCTTTATCCTACTTTCCATCTCATCCAAACTGTTTAAACACTTATTATGGATCTCCTCCAAAATCTTGATATTCTCATTTTGCTTTTGCTGCAGAATTTTGTTGTATTTTGTACCAGGATCTTGCCTAATGTTTTTTATGCTATCTGATATTAACTTTTGGATGAAAGTGGTTGATTCTTTCACTGCTTGTCTGATCGTTTTTTTACAGTCTCTGCTTTCGGTTTCAATCCAGTTTTCATCTTCAAATAAACTGGTATCGCAGCTAACGGTGCTCAAAGTACTGTCATCATCAAAAAACGAGTCCTTAGACGAAAGCGACACTCCTGATAGGTTAGTTTCGAAAGAAGCCAAGGAATCTTTCGAAGTACACGGCGAACATGTTGCGTCAGAAGAAGATTCGCCTTTAGATGGTTGGTATTTTTCTTCCTCTTTTTGAACTTCGTACTGTTTGGTGGGGAAAATTTTTTCGGAAACTCTGCTCGTGATTTTCATTAAGGCTTTCGATGAGGTGGTCAGTTCTTCGAGCTTTTCAAAAGACCGGGAGAATATCCTGGGGGATCTAGTTGGCTCCTGAAAATAATAACAGTGGTGATTATAAATAAACTTGTAAGAGTACATTTTATACTATTTTAGTCCCTAACCTTATTGGTTGGAAGGATGGTCGAGTGACAGCTCATCTGACACTAGCAATTTACGGTTGTTTGAAAAACGTTTGTTCCAAAAGTTCCATATGTAATAAGAGAGTTTTTTCAAAAAATATTATTTTGAACAAAAAAATTGGTTTAATATAAATGTAAAATATATTAAAATAAATATAAATATTTTCCTAGAGTTCCATTTAAAACTAATTTACCTAACCTGTGCGGCCTGGAGTCGTCGCAGATTGCTTCGCAAAAATGAGTTCATTATTTTACAAAGAATAAACAGTGTAAGGCTTGCACTTTTCCAGCAGTTTCTCATAATAATGTTAACTTCCCTTCAAAGAGCTTGTACTACGTGTAACACATAAAAAAATGTATTTCTTGGGAATGCAACATTATGATTATTAATACCCTAATCCTAAATTTTAGCCCTATCTTGAAGAAAGTGTTAAGTAATCAAGTTTTTATGCCCAGTGATAATTATTTACAAAGTTGTTCGATTTCAATGATCCTTTTTTTATTGTTTCGGTCTTACTTGATGTAAATCCATATTATTAAAATGAGAAAACCCAAAAAAATTAAAATTAAAAATTACAGTAAAACTTTTTCAAATGTGAATAATTTACACTTCGGTGTATACAAAATATTATTATTATTATTAAAAATATTTAATGTACTTAAGAGAAATTAATCAATTTCCATTATTATCTCACAGAAAACCAAGAACAGGGATTTAATGAAGATTAGATTAATGGATATCTAATTTAATCTTATAAGAGTTTAGCTGAATTTTTAAAATATATTTATTTCAAGTGTTTCTAAATGGTTTAATTTATTGCCTCTATAATTTAAAATTTTTCTATAAATGAATGATTTCCAGCCAAAATATGATTTTTGGTTTTGAAAGATACGTTAATATTTTGGTTTTTTATATAATACCTACCTTTTCACTGGGGTTCCTGTATATGCGAGAGTCTTATAGATACACTTTTGTGGGATAACCTTGTTAAATAGCATATTCAAAGTTTTTTTAAACAAATCAGAAAATTCTGACAATGCGCATTTCGGTTTGCGATCTACGATGTATTAAATTCATAATCTTAAGAGCGATATCCATGGTTAGAAACAGGCTTAAAACGACTTCAAGGTTCTCTTTCTCAGTTTTAAATATTTTTTTATAAAATTTGGTATACCTACTAAGCAAATGATAGAGAACTCCGCTGTAGAGCCCGAATTCAGAAAAACTAATTTTTTAATTATTTCTATACAAATTATGCAAATTATTGCAAAAAGGAGTCTTTACCGGGAATTGTTATATAAAAATCAGCTAATTCTTTCCAATACACTTTTTTGTCCAAAGCGTATATTTTTTGAAAACCTTGAATTAGGAAATCTGAGAAAATCTGTCAAGATTCCAATCCATATTAATTGATTTGGCAACAAGGCGGCGGACGTTGGCGGTGCATGCAGTACAAGAAAATTGGGATAAAAATAAAATAATAAAAAACTTTATTCTTTTTAGTTCAAGTGTAGGTGTTTTTGTTTCGTATTTAGTCAATGTGTTTATATGAAGTTTTATGTGTAAGCTGAGTTATAATAATTTGTGATAAAAATGGGAAAACTTTCGGAAACGCCGAAAATTATATTTCCGTTTCGACGGAAATCTATAAAATATCGTGCTAGATTACTTAGAAAAAGACAAACATTAGCACCCCTTCTAAGCATTAAAGTTAAAATATATGGGAAATTAATATACTAAGTATTGAATAAAAAAAAAACCTTTAGCTTTAAAGCAATATTTACAAATTTAAAGCGGATATCCAATAAATGTGGTTTATTTGTGGATTCTGAATATGGTTTTTAGGTTCCGACGGTTTATTAGGAACAGACAGTATTATCGAAATTAAATATCCTGCCACTGCTTCAAAACTGACTCCGAAAAAAGCAATGGTTGACAACATAATAAAATTTGCAATTATTAATGATAATGCGAAAATGCAATAATTGTTCAGGGGCAACTTAACGTAACTAAACGAATTTTTTTTTTTTTTATTTATTTTAATACCTTTAAGTATGTTAGTAGAAAAAATAAAATAGATGATAGATTTTGGTGTATATGGAAAACAAACTAAAGCAATTTTATTTAGATTGTATACTACCCGAGATCTTAGATCCACGTTTCACTAGAGGTTTAGATACTAGAAATTTGAGTAGAATTCCGAGTAGAAATCAGACCAATAGTCAATAAAAATGATTATTTTTATTCCTTCTTTTACTAATAATAAATCATTTTACTCAATGTTATTTTTAAATATTTTTAGTACTAGAAAACAATTTTTTCTACACCCAAATGGATAGCGTATCTACGTACAGACTACAAAACGAAAAAATATGCTATTGCGTAAAATTAGTTATACTTGTGTAGAATCGATAAATAATAGCATTTCTAGTTTTATTTGATCTATATTTAGAAATAAATAATTATAAATTTTAATTAAACTATATGAAATCAATTTAATTTATATTCACTCATGTTACACAAACTACTATTTTCTACATCCACATGGATATGCTTTTTTCTATACCCACATGAATATTAGCTAATCTACGCACATACTACAAAACAAAAAAGTATTCCATTGCGTTCAACTGAACGAATATATTTCATATTTATTCTACCTAGTAAGAACACTGCAAAACAGTTAAATCCACCAATCAGATTATATATTGGTCACCCGGCTACTATTATTTTTTAAATTTTATGTAGTCAAACTAACTGTCAGTATATTTTTGAATTATTGAGATTAAATATACGTAAAAATGAATATTTCTTATGTATAATCGATAAGTAATAGAATTTCTATTTTTATTTCGTCCAAATTTATAAACAAATCTTAAATTTTATTCAAACCATATAAAACTAATTTAATTACAAGTATTAGAACTATAATGGCAAGTGTGGCGACGGCACGGAGTGTGTCTCGAAGCGAGAGACCCGAGTTCCAATCATGGCTGGGGACTAATTAAATTAAATCTTTTTGTATGTTTATTTTATTTTATAAATTATTAAAAGTCATACATTATTTTAAAATTATTTATTTTGTCTTAATAAATAACTTTTTTAAATTTGTAGAATTTCGTTAGGGTGTCGTAGAAAAAATATACTGTACAACTCGAGTGGATTGTCTGTATCGCACTCAGACGATTAAGCACTCCGTCTACGGCGTCGTTCTGAAACTTCGTCTTCGTGCGATATGGCCATCATATCCAATTTTGTTGCACAAACTACTATTCACGCACAGACTACAAAACGAAAAAATATACTATTGCGTTCAACTCAACGAATATATTTCATATCCATTCTGGGTAGTGAGAACACTGCAAAAAATTAAATCCACCAATCACAGTTTATATATTGGACACCCAACAACTATTATTTTTAAAATTTTAAATAAGTGACAATTCTGTCAAACTAATTGTCAGTATATTTTTTAGGAATTGAGATTAAATATACATTAAAATGAGTTATTTTTGCGTAGGATTCATAAATAATTTTAATTTAGACCACAATTTAAAAAATCCTAAATTTGAATTAAACTACCTACATGAAACTAATTTAATTACTACTTTTAGAACTAAAATTTTAAATGTGGAGGTGAAAATGATGATACGGCATCTGTCTTTCACGCGAGAGGCCCGAGTTCAAATCTGGGCTGGGGACTAATTAAATGAAATATTTTTTCATGTTTATTTTATTTCACAAATTAGTAAAGTCATAAATTATTTAAAAATTAATTATTTTGTCTTTTCCTAAAATAATACTTTAAATTTGTAGATTTTCGTTAGTGGGTCGTAGAAAAAAACATACTGTACAACTCCAGTGGATTGTCCACTGTTGTTGCACAAACTAGTATCAAATGGGTTATTATTTAAAAAACGTATTTTTATACAGGGTATTTGTAAATAAGTACGAACGATTTTTGCAAATTGTTATCAAAGTTATTTTGTTAAAAGAAGTTCCTATAAAAGTAGGTCGAAATATGCTTCGTTTCCGAGATACAGAATGTTTAAATTTTAATTTATTAAATTTTATTAGTTATTTTTAATAGTTTTAAAGATATTTACTCTAAATTTGCAAAAAAAAACTTTGAAGGGGCAAATGTGTATTTTTTGGGGTGTTTCAAATATTTCTACTTGTACCAGTGGCGTTTGTGCGAGAATGCCACTTTTTTAATAAAAAAGTACTGCGCCACTGACTTTTTCGATCTATGTTTTTTTTATAAAATAACTTCGGCAAACATTCCCTAAAATCATTCACACTTACCAACAAACACCCTGTATATAAGAAAATGTAGAAATACATATGTATATTTAAAAATATATTTCGTAAATAAATAAATTAGTTATAAAAAATTTTTTTCGAAAATGTTACACCAGGTTATACCTTTAAAAAATATTTTAAACGAGAAAACAAAACAGAAATACTCTTTGTTAGACCGGACCTGCGATTTATCGGCATTTTTAATATTTTAAATCATCTATAGTTTATAAGTAATAAATTGAAGGGAGCGTAAGCCTGGGAATAGAGCAACGTTGCCAAAGTGGGTTCAGATGCACTGAAAGTTGTCAGTGTGTTCTAAATCTGAATTTGCTGTTAGGTGTTGCATGGATATCGCTCCTAGTCATTGAAAATTCTTGTTCTTGGAGTAGTTTTATTGAGATTTTTAACCACCCCGGTTACAGTTGCCACCGCTGAAAGATCTTTCTCCAAATTATTCGAATTCGATGCTCCAAGACATATTGTCATTACTGGCAATCATTTTATTTGAAAATGGCATAGCACAGAAGCTAGATATAACCAAATTAATTTGCAAATACAACGGCCAAAAAGAAAGTGATTATTTAATTTAATATTTCGTTGTTTAATTATTGCTATAGTACCAACAATTTTAATACTGTGAAGAGTAGTATTACCTACTAAAAGGTAGCGAATAATTTTTCTGGTATTAGGACTGAGTTGTTAAATTTTATTAGCGATAAGTAGACATAACTCGTAAATTAAAAGGCACGGTGATGTTAAAATGTTTAACTGTTCAAAGGTTATTCTAGAAGATGTTCTATTTGAAAGATAAACCATAGAAAGAATTATCCTTTTTAGGGAGATAAAAATATTCGAGGAGAATGTAGAAAATCCCCAAAAATGTCCATAACAGTTTGATCTCAACTTGGGCATAATACAGCTGCAATTGATTTAAATGCAACACTCCTTTGAGATTTTTGAAATAATGACAATATTATTAAGTGGGGGGTAATATAGTTTTTGTTCTTGGATATTATTTATGTTATAACATTATTAACGTAGTGGAAAAATAGATGCAATACTTAAATTATCGCAAGGGATACTCCAAAATTTTGTTTAGATTATGAGGAAATAGTTCGTAATCAAGTCACGTTATAATGGTAGAGGTTCTAGAAGTTGAGAAATATAGATTAGGAATATCTTTTGGGAGGATGGGGTGTATATTAAAAAGTAATGGTTATTTGATATACTGTCAACTTCATTGGTCCCTGATATTCTTCAATTTACATAAGCTCTCATTATTATGTAGGAGCTTTAATGATATTTTCAATACTATATCGCACCTCCGATAAAATAGAGTTAAAACTTAAAAAAAGTAAATTACTAAATGTCACACTGATAATTAGTGTTCTGAGAACACTAAAGAGCAAACTGGTCTCATTGCTAAACCGTGACATCTACCATCTAGTGGCGAATATATAAATTTACAGATATCACTGTTTGAAAGGATGCACCGTTTAATTTTAAGCATTTTTATCTATTTAACTCAAAACTAAAGTTTTTCAAGTTATAACTCTATTTGATCGGATGTGCGAATGCTTATCTGGCAGCCTCATTTACTCTTTCAAGAAACCAAAATATTCATCCAAATTTTAAAAACTTTGTACCAAAATCCTTCAAATTTTAAAAATGTCCTTCCGTCTGTCCGTCCAATGTCACATATTAGGTCAAAAAACGAAAAATGATATAAACTTAAAAGTTTCAGGAAAAATCAAGTTCTACATTGAAACAAAGACTTCATTTTTGAAAAAATCTGAGGTTAAAATAAATAAAAAACGAAAAATAATGTTAAAATGTTCGGGATAAATTAAGCTCTGCAATGCCTGTTGAATTTAAAAAAAAATCTGATGGGATTAAGGGGGGTTAAAACTTTAAAAACATCATAAAACAAACATTAAATACAATATCAAATTGAAATTTTCGGGAAAATTAAAATGGGACGAAGCTTCTTGCTTTTTAAAAAAATCTGATTGGAAATGGTGATTTAGAGGGGGTTAAAATTTAAAAAATGAACCACATCAAGTTTTAAAAAAAATCAAGTTATATAAGAGGAGAAACATTGAAATTGAAAAATCTGAATAAAAATAGGGCGTTAAGGCATACTGAAATTTTAAAATAAAATCAGAAATCATAAACGAAAAGCAATATTAACATAAATTTTTTTAGAAAAATCAAGCTCTATAAGGAGATGAAGTCTATTGATTTTAAAAAATAATCTGAATAAAAATAGGGGGTTAAGAGGGAATAAATATTAAAATAAAATCCCAACTCAGAAACTAAAAACGATATCAACCTGAATTCTTTCGGAAGGGGAGATGAAGCCTATTGATTCTGAAGAGTGAAGAGTATCATATTGAATGCCAAGCATTATATCTTCATTTTTAATATCAGGAACAAAAACATCTATATATAGTTCTCCCTAAAGTCAATCGCTTTTTGACAATTTTATTAAATAATATCTGGTGGATTTTTCTCAAAAATCACTAATTTTTAATTATATTGAGAGTTTGACAATATAAAAAGAATAGCTTCATTGGACATTCTAAAATTGATGAAATAAGCTTTTTAGTAGACTGAACGGCATAGTTTTTTTAATAAAATAGATGGAATTTATTAATGTATAGCATTAATGTATCAGTTTAGCAATTTTAATTAATAAATTATAGAAACGTATAATACCTAGTTTAAATGAATGATGATTTTTAAAATTGGGATATCTTTCTAAAAAGCCAATATTATGGGTATAACTTATTTTTTTTGTCCCACTTTTTATATTTTTTGAAATTAATAATTTTTGTCTATGATTATGAATTGCTTATAATAAGAAACTATATTAAAATTTGTGGGTAATAATTAGTGTAGATGTAAATCTCCGCGTGTTTACCCGACTTTTTACTTCTTACTTAGTTTTTTAAATTATTTCTCAATAGTCCTATTAGATCACATTGTATACAAAAAAAAACAGTTACTAACCTTTGGCGTTTCTTCCGTATAAATCGCAGGCGCAGATCTATCCAAAGTATTTCTTACAAAATCTCCGTGGGTTTTCTTCTTTGTAGGTCCACTCCGTCTTAACAACTTAATCGGATGCTTTTCAGAGGTCATCATAGGTAACGAGAAACGTTTTGAAAGTGAAGAAGACATGTTCGCAAAAATTCACAAATAAAAATAGCACAGAACCAAGTAACAAAATTGTTAATGAAGATACTGAAGAGTTTTGGAAATTATTTTGGTTTAAATACGCGCTAGGGAAGGGTTAAGGTGCCAAACTAGCCAATCAGGTACCATAATTGATTGGGGGAGAAGACCGATCAAAATATCATTAGTGCTTGTTTTGAATTAATAATTAGACTATTATGGGGATGATTGAGGGTTGGTTTATATCTGTTAAAAATTACAATGGCAACACACCTCTAAGTGGTCTGTTTACTAGATTATGTATAAATCATATGGCGACAAAGATTTGTTTTGAATAAGTACTTAATAAATAGTTTATTTTGAATGACTGTCTGTTGAAATTGAAATTGTCACTTTAGGATTAGAAATATTCGATTCTAAGAAATCATAAAATGGAAAATACATTTGTAATGAAACTTACTTTTCGAATATTTGTAAAATATTCTCAATAAATATAAATTAAATTTAACTGCTTGTTTATACATTTATTTGCAAAAGAATATTCAATTATATAATCCAATTCAAACAATAATTATGTCAGCAAATTAGAACAATTTACTGTGTTTTGTCTAATCAGAAAGAAATCCGATAGATTAGTTCCTATATTATTATTATTATTCGATTTTTAGCAAACAAAAACTAAATTGAGGTATTTTCATGCAGTTTAAAAACAACCGAAAATATAAATTAATGGTAACAATGATATTAATCATTTTCCCTTTTTTCTCAAAGTATTGCAACAGTGTTTATTCAGCAGACAAAGTATTGAGAATGGATTGCTTACTGATAAAAAATGCAATAAATGGTTACTAAAAACTAATTCGTTTGTAAACAAGGTATACATGTCAAACATTTGTTTGCAAAGTGAAAATTTTAAGGTTAAATATTTAAAACGACTAAAAAATTACATTACAGATTATTCCATGGCTTTTTTTTTTATTTACCAATGTTAGTAGCGTAGAAATGAATCTAGCACAAAAACTCTGGAAAATAAACGCCGAAAAATAATTCCCCGGAAAAAAGACTCCCCATTAAAAAATTTGTTATGTATAAATCTAGAAGATCAGATTTCTATAAAAACATATTTTTGAAAAATGTAGATAAAAGTCAAAATGTTTTTAGTAAATGTATGCTAGTAATTTTTTTCTTGGAAGGATTAATGAAACGATTGCAATATATTATAGATAATATGTATTAAAATTTGCTATATAGGGTGTCCCATTAGTGCGTAATTGTTTAATATTTCAGCTAGTGTCATGCACATGTAAACAAGCAATAAAAATGTAAATTTTTTAAATTAAATGGTCAGGTAATAACCTGTGTGAAGATAGAAACGGCAGTTAGCAACGGAAAAAAGTGGTGAAGCTAGAAACGATATTTAGCAACGGTAAAAAAATGAAATATATAAAACTAGGAATTTTTTGTATAAATATTATGAACCTACTAATCAATTTTTTAGAGACGTGACTCAAAAGCGGTGCAAATAATTTATATGATAACTTAAATATTCCCTAGATTTTAAAAATTCAAAAATGGTAATATCTACACTGATACACCTTAATTTTTTTATATATATGTAATAATAAAGGCCTAAAACAATATGCTCATGGGTATGATAGAGTAGGGATCACAAAACTTGACAATGAGTACACTTTTCCCAGATCTTTGTCGGGGGTGGCAAAATGAATTTTTAAAATTGACGTATGTTATTACAAATATATCAAGAATTAAAAATATAGGAAAGAGTACCGTTTCTAAAATGATACACACTGTATTTTTTATTTATAGTAGAGCAATGTTTATAAAACTTGATGATGTTCTCACTTTTTTTATAAAACATGATTCCATTCTCTGTTTTCTCAGAGCTCCATCAGGGGCGGTGGAAATAATTCCTAAATTTAACATAAATTATTACACATTTACCAAGAATAGAAATACAGAAAAGTCCACCGTTTCTGAGTTAATACACCCTGTATTCTTTATGTGTATTAGAGGAATGTTTATAAAACTTGAAGTCACTATCAATTTTCTTAGAACTCCATCGGGGGCGGTGGAAATAATTCGTAAATTTAATGTTAAATTATTACATATTTACCAAGAATAGAAATACAGAAAAGTCCATCGTTTCTGAGTTGATACACCCTGTATTCTTTATGTGTATTAGAGGAATGTTTATAAAACTTGAAGTCACTATCAATTTTCTCAGAACTCCATCGGGGGCGGTGGAAATAATTCGTAAATTTAATGTTAAATTATTACATATTTACCAAGAATAGAAATACAGAAAAGTCCACTGTTTCTGAGTTGATACACCATGTATTTTTTAAATGAATTAGAGAAATGTTTATAAAACTTGAAGTCACTATCAATTTTCTCAGGACTCCATTGGGGGCGGTGGAAATAATTCGTAAATTTAACGTAAAATTATTACATATTTACCAAAAATAGAAATACAGAAAAGTCCACCGTTTCTGAGTTGATACACCCTGTATTTTTTATATGTAGTAGAGGAATGCTTATAAAACATGATTCCATTCTCTGTTTTCTCAGAGCTCCATCAGGGGCGGTGGAAATAATTCCTCAATTTAACATAAAATTATTACACATTTACCAAGAATAGAAATACAGAAAAGTCCACCGTTTCTGAGTTGATACATCCTGTATTTTTTATATGTAATAGAGAAATGCTTATAAAACATGATTCCATTCTCTGTTTTCCCAGAGCTCCATAAGGAGCGGTGGAAATAATTCCTCAATTTAACATAAAATTATTACACATTCACCAAGAATAGAAATACAGAAAAGTCCACCGTTTCTAAGTTGATACACCCTGTATTTTTTATATGTATTAGAGGAATGTTTATAAAACTTGAAGTCACTATCAATTTTCTCAGAACTCCATCGGGGGCGGTGGAAATAATTCGTAAATTTAATGTTAAATTATTACATATTTACAAAGAATAGAAATACAGAAAAGTCCACCGTTTCTGAGTTGATACATCCTGTATTTTTTATATGTAATAGAGAAATGCTTATAAAACATGATTCCATTCTTTGTTTTCTCAGAGCTCCATCAGGGGCGGTGGAAATAATTCCTAAATTTAACATAAAATTATTACACATTTACCAAGAATAGAAATACAGAAAAGTCCACCGTTTCTAAGTTGATACACCCTGTATTTTTTATATGTATTAGAGGAATGTTTATAAAACTTGAAGTCACTATCAATTTTCTCAGAACTCCATCGGGGGCGGTGGAAATAATTCGTAAATTTAATGTTAAATTATTACATATTTACAAAGAATAGAAATACAGAAAAGTCCACCGTTTCTGAGTTGATACACTCTGTAATTTTTATATGAATTAGAGGAATGTTTACAAAACTTGAACTCACTATCAATTTTCTCAGAACTCCGTCGGGGGCGGTGGAAATAATTCGTAAATTTATTGTAAAATTATTACATATTTACCAAAAATAGAAATAAAGAAAAGTCCACCGTTTCTGAGTTGATACACCCTGTATTTTTTATATGTAGTAGAGAAATGCTTATAAAACATGATTCCATTCTCTGTTTTCTCAGAGCTCCATCAGGGGCGGTGGAAATAATTCCTCAATTTAACATAAAATTATTACACATTTACCAAGAATAAAAATACAAAAAAGTCCACCGTTTCTGAGTTGATACACCCTGTATTTTTTATGTGTATTAGAGGAATGTTTACAAAACCTGAAGTCACTATCAATTTTCTCAGAACTCCATCGGGGGCGGTGGAAATAATTCATTTTAATGTTAAATTATAACATATTTACCGAGAATAGAAAGTCTTTCGGTTCCATAATAAAAGTTAGTCGCTGCTTACTAGAAAGATTTATGCGCATCTCGTGCGTCGCAACTCGGGCGGAATACTTAATTTTTCGCATTTCGGGCGTAAGGCTACAGGTAGATTGAATACCCTTCGCAACTCGGGTGCTCAAGGATCGGTACCAATAATATAGTAATATAATGAATGTCACCTCTTTAGTTTAACCTGAGAAGGTGATTTCGGCTTAAACTTAAAATTATATACAGAGTGCCGTACAAGAGGAGCTTTCCATTTTTTAAATATTATGTAACTTTCATAAAACGAAATTTTTTATTTATCTTTCTCTGCGAAAATAGTCTTTATATTACATTGTTATGACATTTGAAATTGTCGTTTTTATTGAAAAAGTTTAATTTATTTTTTATATAATAATTAGATTGATAAATAATAAAGTGTACCTACCTCGGCTAGCTGTTTAATTTTTATTTTAATACATTTTTTATGTACAGTGTGTCTCTGTGTAAGTTGGCTACATATGGAAAACTTTTTTTTAATAGTTTTATCAAAAAAAAATATTCAGCATAAAATACAACCATCAGATATCACATTTTTTAGCCGTATACTAGGACAGTTAGCACATGGAAAACTTTTATTTATAATTTTATGAAAAAAATGTCCTCACAAAAAATTTTTTGGAATCTGAAACCTTAAATACAACCATCAGATATAAAAATTGTATAAGTCGTATACAAGGTTTGTCAAAAATAAATGTACTTTTCTCTTGGCTAAAAATAATTTTTTTGACAAATATCGTATACGACTCATAAAAATTGATATCTGATGGGTGTATTTTAGGTTTTAGACCACGCATAAATTTTGATGAAACTAATAATAAAAAAGTTTTCCATATGTAGCCAACTTAGGTAGAATATTAAGTTGGTTTATGTTGGTTATGTTGTAAATGGCCAAGACTTGAAAATTTCTCATTTGTAAGAAGAGGAAGAAGATGGGTTACGTTGTAGTCATTTTATTTTAAGTAATATAATTTTATTTCATCCTATATCCAGAGACAACCATATATTCTAAATAATTGGAAGTTTGCGTCTGTTGTTGGATACATTTCTGAAATATCAGTATGTTATATTTCTGATAGGTTTCAAATTATTATTTATGAAATATATAAAATATTACATTTACAGGATATTTTTACATTTTAGGAACGTTTCAGAAATGTTTCTGGGACGTTTCGTAATATTTATATATTACAAATATTTCAGTGTTTCATTATTGAAATATTTACTGTGGTTTTGTTCTATGTGGGTTTATAGAGGGTTGTTTTTCTATTTTAAAAATGTATCTGTAATTTACACTTGGAAAATAAGATTGTTCAAATAAAAGTTGCTTGTGATATTATTCTCTAAAAATTTTATCATGTTCATGATTTTCTTAAAATGGTCCGTATTCGAGAAATTTAATAAAAATGCAAAATTCGAATTTTAAAGAAAATTTTTCAAATAAAAGTTTTTTACAATGTAATTCTCTATAATTTTTGTTTCATACATTTTTCTAAAATGGACCGAATTTGGAAAATTTGAGGTAAACTACAAAATTCGAATTTTTTTCATTATTTTTACTTATAATACCACTACTGACCAAATTATTTCCGGAAATATTTTTGAAATCGCGAATATTTTGATAATGATCTCTACAATTTTTATTCTACACATGATTTCTCTAAAATAAACCGTAATGGAAAAATCTTCAATTTTTTTACATCAACTAACTTTTCAGTGTTCACTATCTGTTAAAAACAAAGCTTGTTCTGCGATGTCATTCACTTCTCTTAAATTTTCGATAATTCATTACTACCTGAATCAGACTGTAATCAGAATCAGGGTACATAAACTATGGTCAAATTTCATATCCCGTCGACGCCCGAGTTGCGAACTCACAGGTACACACTTTTGGAAGGCGCCCGAGTTGCGACGAATTCAGGTAGTTTTATATTACGCCCGAGTTGCTAACGCACGAGTTGAGAAAGTACCACTAGAAACAGTCTAAACCAATTTATGGATTATTTTCGATCAATTTAATACAAAGATTTAAAGTTTTTAGGCCATGATAACATTCCACATCAGTACATTGTAAACCTGTTTTATAGATAATAAGAATATACTTGTAAATCATTAACTTGGTAGTTATTTCACTTGTAATGATTTTTTTGTTTATATGACTCTTTTGATTTCTAAATATATTTTGGCCTTACAATAGCGTTTTTATCTAATACTTTTTTTATTGTACGATGAATGTTGACAGGAGTGTACCTTTTTTGGAATAAGAGGCGCTTTAACGACGGAAACGATTATCGAACTATCCAGTTAGTTTTCGGAAAACTAGAAAACGTTTGAAGAAAGTCGTCAATAACATTAGCGTGTTGTTCATGTGTTTCATTTTGATTGCATCAAATACTCTTCCTCCGATTCAAAATCGAGATTCTCGATATTTCCAGTTTATTTATAATACTTTCTAAATTGGCTTTATCTATCATTATATATACTTTAAAATATATGTTCAGGCGGAAGTCACCATTTCCGGTATACGCTAATGAAACGTATAATCCTATTAAGTCATGAGTGAAAACCACATCGGTATATCTTAATTGGTTCAGAAGATACAAGTTCTCAAAATGTGGAAAAACATAGTGAGAAATATTTATTCTTTCTTCATAAAAATTATGCAAAATGCAATAAATAAAACAAAGCCATATGACAGTTAAAATACGAGCGACTGTTTCCCTTCCGAAAACAACTACTTCTTTGGCTAATACCGTAAAGGAAAGACAGCAGAAATAGAAATTTATATACATTTAACAATTATTGTTCTTTACTAAAGGATAATGAGTTGCTATTTGTAACAAAAAAACGTACTTGTTTTAAATCTATTTTTATTGTTTAAATTCTTACGTACCTATAACTACACATATTACAACAAAATTTTATCACATCAAAAAAATATATAATCCACATCAACGTTCGCATTTGTTCAGAATTCCAGTATATCATCCCTTTCCTCACATATTTGCCTCTTAAGGATCATAATTTCTTCGCGCTGTTCTTGAATCTGAAAATAATATAAAACATAATATTAGGAATATTGCTGTGAAAAAAACTTTTAAATAATTAGAAAGAAACTAGTTAAAAGATGAGGATGAGGAAAGGATTGGATGGACAGAATAAATAAATATGCTAACCTTATCCTCTGCAGCTTTAAGCATTTTCCCATGAGTCCTTTCAACTCTCTTCAAAAACAGCTTGGAATCCTCAAGTTTTGTTCTAAAGTTGCCCATTACGACCACGGTACTTTCATCCTTTTGACTAATAACCTTCTTTATCCTACTTTCCATCTCATCTAAACTGTTCAAACACTTATTATGGATCTCCTCCAAAACCTTGATGTTCTCATTTTGCTTTTGCTGCAAAATTTTGTTGTATTTTGTACCAGGATCTTGCCTAATGTTTTTTATGCTATCTGATATCAACTTTTGGATGAAAGTGGTTGATTCTTTCACTGCTTGTCTGATCGTTTTTTTACAATCTTTGCTTTCGGTTTCCATCCAGTTTTCATCTTCAAATAAGCTGGTATCGCAGCTAACGGTGCTCAAAGTACTGTCATCATCAAAAAACGAGTCCTTAGACGAAAGCGACACTCCTGATAGATTATTTTCGGAAGAAGCCAAGGAATCTTTCGAAGTACTCGGCGAACATGTAACGTCAGAAGAAGATTCGTCTTGAGATGTTTGGTATTTTTCTTCTTTTTGAACCTCGTACTGTTTGGTGGGGAAATTTTTTTCGGAAACTGTTCTTGCGATTTTCATTAAGGCTTTTGAAGAGGTGGTGAGTTCTTCGAGCTTTTCAAATATCCTGGGGGATCTAGTCAGTTCCTGAAAATAGTAACAGTGGTAATAATAATAATTCAAGAATGATACGGTTAGAAATAAAATTGTAAGAGTACATTTTATACAATTTCAGTCCCAATTCTTATTGGTTGTAAGGATGATCGAGTGTCAGCTCATCTGACACTAGCAAATAACAGTGTTCGAAGAACTTTTGTTCCAAAAGTTCCATAATAGTTTGTTAGAAACACTTTTAATCGTTATGTTTTTTTCAAAAAATATTATTTTAAACAATACTTGTTTGAAAAAATTGGAAAAAAACGATTTTATGGTTCAATATAAATGTAAAATATATTAAAATAAATATAAATATTTTCCTAGTGTTCTATTTAAAACTCATTTACCTAACATGTGCGGCCTGGAGTAGTTACAGATTGCTTCGCAACAATGAATTCATTGTTTTACAATCAATAAACAGTGTAAGGCCTGCACTTTGCCAACAGTTTCCCATAATAATGTTCCCTTCAAAGGGCTTGTACGACGTGTAACACATAAAAAGATAAATTTCTTGGGAATGCAACATTATGATTATTAATACCCTAATCCTAAATTCCGTAAACCTTTACCAAGTTGTTCGATTTTAATGATTCTTTTTACTTTCCTATCTGTATACAGATATAAGGAAAGTATAGGAATCATGATTTTTTTCGACCTCGAGTTTTCGACGGATTTTTACCTTTTGAGATCCCCTGAATGTGTTTTGACTATTTTCGCGATGAAGTGTGTGTGTGTGTGTGTGTGTGTGTGTGTGTGTGTGTGTGTGTGTGTGTGTGTGTGTGTGTGTGTGTGTGTGTGTGTGTGTCGCATAACTCATGAACCGATACACATAAAAACACCAAATTTTAAACTTAAGCTTTGTTCCAACGTCCAATGAGCTGATTAGATTTTGGACAAAGTCGGAACATCTGGGGTGGTACTTTATGGGAGGCCGTTTTTATATTTTATGGAATATATCTGTTATTTATGTTTGGAGAAAAAAATTGTTTAAATAAAAGTTACTTCTAATATTATTACCTATAATTTTTGCTTTATGTAAAAATTTCCTAAAATGGTCCGTATTCGAGAAATTTTACAAAATGTGCACAATTCTGATTTTTATGAAAATTGTTGAAATAAAAGTTGTTTGCGATATCGATCTCTATAATATTTGTTCATACATTTTTTTAAATGGACCGTAATGGAAAAATTGTAGGAAAAGTGCTAAATTTAAATTTTTCAGTATTTTCATTTTCAATGAATATCTATTAAAAAATGTTTCGCGGTAGATGTATGTGGACAATGTATATATTTAGTTTATCCTCTAAACATTTATAGAGATGCTGCAATAGGTTGTACAAAATAACCGGAAAAAGCCTGTAATAACTAGATAGGAAAGTCATGTGTTGGACACATCAGATTTTTTTTATTGTTTCTACCTTACTTGATGTGTAAATTCATATTAAATTGAGGAAACCCAAAAATATTAAAATTAAAAATTGCAGTATTGCATTTCGGTATATACAAAATATTATTGAAATTATTTAAAGTACTTAAGAGAAATATATTAATCAATTCCAATAAGGTATTATCATTACCGGGATTATCTCACAGAAAACCAAAGCTGAATTTTTAAATCTATTTATTTTAATATCTATAATATGTAAAATTTTAAAATTTTCTGTAAGTGAATGATTTTCGACCAAAATATGATTTGAAATAGTAGAAGTATTTTTGCTTCCGATTGAATGTTTGACCAATATACAATTTTGGACAACTACCAAATTAATTTATATATTTTCATATAAGTAAAATTTCCTTGGTTTAATCAGTCAAATGTTTTTATTTTCTATTGTTTAGCACACTACATTTGTTTTGGAAAATACAATTTTTCCATCTTCAGGTGCACCAGAAGATGGAAAAATTATTCTACAACTTATTTCAGATATATTAAATTCATAATTTTAATAAAAGATTTAGCCAAATTTAGTCATTCAAAATCTTTCTTCTTGGAGTAGTTTTCTTGACATTTTTAACCCCCCCGATTAGTGTTGCCACCGCTGAAAGATCTTTCTCCAAATTATTTCGATGCTCCAAGACAGATCGTCATCACTGGCAATCATTTCAATTGAAAATGGCATAGTACAGAAGCTAGATATAACCAAACTAATTAAACAATTTGCAAATACAACTGTCAGATATTTTGTTGTTTAATTAATGCTATAACAATTTTACAAGAATAGAATAGAAACAATTTATTTCCTTATTATTATCTACTTAAAGGTACCGAATAATTTTTTGTCTAGTATTAGGACTATGAGTTGCGCTATTTCAGTTTGTTATTAAGGACAAGTAGACATAACTCGTAAATTAAAAGGCACGGTAATGTTAAAATGTTTACCTGTTCAAAGGTTATTCTAGAGTATATTCTATTTGAAAGACAAACCGTAGAACGAATTATCCTCTTTTGAGAGATAAAAATATTCGAGGAGAACGTAGAAAATTCCCAAAAATATCCATAACACAGTTCGATCTGAACCTGGGCATAATACAGCAGCAATGCAACACTCCTTTGAGATTTTTAAATTGATGACAATATTATTAAGTGGGGGAATATAGCCTTTTAGGTTGGGTATTATTTGCATTATAGCATTATTATCATAGTGGAAGAATAGATGCAATACATAAACGTTCGCAAAAAAAATAATATTTGCAACAAATTTTCAAAAATTTTTTTTTGTTAATTAGATGAAAATAAAGAATTATTCTAAAACATATATTTCCGTGCAAAATAAAAGGTTATATCACCTGTTTGCAGCACTCTACGATCAAATCAAATTTATTCATTAAAATAATTTACATTTTTTAACAATTTTTTAAGACCCGCCTAAACAAAGTTTGTGTGCGGAATCTTTATATTAGTTTTTTTTTACGTTTTATAAATGCTGTTTAAATTGTATCTAAGTATATACTATAGAAACAAAAACAAAGAATTTATAATTTTAAAATACAACAAAAAAAAAAGAAAAAGATAGAGAAATATGGAAATACAAAAATCAAAACAATTATACAAATAAAAATTAGCAGAAATTATAAAAATAGCAAAAATAATAAAAATTATAAATTATAAAAATATATAAAATACAAGACTAATAAAGAAAAAGAAAAGAAAGGCTACTCTCTGATACTGAAGAATATGTAATTATGTAGCATGAAATTAATATAAAACATTAAATATTTCCTTCTTAATTTTACTGTAGTTTTTCTGTACAAATATTTTAAGTTCATTTTTTAAAGATCGTTCATTTGTAATATTTTTTATGTATGTAGGAATTAGGTTATATATTTTGGGGCCAAAATACGAGATAAAGTTTTGGGTGTGCATTTTTTTAAAAAGACGAATTGGCATTGCTTATTTAGTAGAGCTCTTGTGGAAGTAGTGTGTAAAAGCTTAGGAAGTTTTTCAGTATTAGAAATTGCCCATAAAGATGTTTGGTAAATATATAGTTGTTTAATATTGAAAATGTCTAATTCTTTATATAATAGGTTTGTTGGATATCTAAGGTCCTTTCTGAACAATATTTTTAACAACGTATTCTGTGTCGAGTCCAGCCCATCGAGAGCGTTGTCTAGAAGCCCACCCCATATTAGAATGCCATATCTTAGCAGCGACTCAGCCAAGGCATTATAAATAAGTAGTAAGAGTTCTTTTTTAAGAATATCTCGAATTTGATAAAATAAATAAGTTTTCTTAATCTCTTGTTAAAAAAATGACATGTTCGTTCTCTCTCAGATGTTGATCAACCATTAACCCCAAATATTTTATTTTATTTTCTTTTTGTATCGTTACACACTGACAAATCGGTCCTTTATTGCAGTTATGATTGTGAAGCTTTAAAATCTGTTGATTTGGTTGATCAGCATTTGTTAGTGAAAATGTAATAAATTTTGTTTTGGAGACATTGAGACTCAGAAGACTATTATCAAGCCACATCTTTATCTTACTCAAACCATCCTCAGCTTTTAGAAAGACTTCTTTCCAGCTCTCCCCCTTATAGATAATGACAGTATCATCTGCATAAGAAATAATTTTTCCTATATTTTTATTATTATAAATACAGTTAATGTATATTAAAAAAAGAATTGGGCCAAGTACCGTTCCCTGAGGCACGCCCATACAAACGGTCATTGGGTCACTAAGTAGGCTACCAATTCTAACGAACTGGGTTCGCTGTGATAGATAGTCCCTGAAAAGGTCCAACGTTAATCCTCTTATACCTATTATTTCTAATCTTTCCAACAACAATCTGTGATCAACAGTGTCAAATGCCTTGGCTAAGTCTAAGAATATCGCTAGGCATTTTTTATTGTTGTCAATGCCATTAATAATATTTTGCACAAAGTCTAGAAGCGCATCTTGACAGCAAAGATTTTTCCTAAAACCATATTGACCTGTACTTAATATTTTGTTTTGTTTAATAAATTCAACTAACCTTTTTTTAAACATTGCTCAAAAAGCTTTGAAATATTATTTATGACTGATATAGGCCTGTAGTTAGTGGCTAGTTCTTTTTTTCCTGATTTATAGACGGGTGTTATTACAGATTTTTTAAATGATATTGGTATTTTGCCAGTGGTTAATATTTGGTTGAAAATGTGTGCTAACGATATAAACAAAAACGCTATTTTATAAATAAGTTGCAAAACTGATATAAAGCTAAAAATAATACAATAAGTTTACAGCACTTTTTCTCAAAATTATAAACAAATAACTTGTTATAAATTAACTGGTTCCGTACCTTGGAAATGGTTGCAAATTTAAGCGTTATTTAAACTAGCCGATTATTATTACAATGTTTGAATAACTATTGTAATTCATTTAAAATTTGCATTTAATTAAAAAAAGGCATTTAAGTAACTTTAATTTTTTAATAAAAAAAAGATCCAACATTTAAACTAAAACCTTTTGACAAAAACTCATCGATCAAACTGTTTTATGCTAACACCTTACAATTCATTTTATTAAAATATATCAAAAACTTTTAATTTGACAATAAAAAAAGAATAGCTTCATTAGACATTCTAGAATTGATGAAATTATATCTTTTTAGACTAAACGGCCTACATATTTATTCCGTATCTATTCTTCTTAATTCATAGTCTTCAGAAAATGGTTTAGTGCTATGAACTGAATACAATTTTGTGCAAATCACTTTGCATTATTTGATAAATTAATAAATTATAAAAACGTTATAACACCTAAATTAAATAAATAAAGATAGTTAATATTATGGGTACAATTTATTTGTTTTTGTCCCATTTTTTTAGTTCTTTGAAATTTATAATTTTGTCCAAAAATAAACTCTTTCTAGTAATTTTCGTCTATGATTATGATTGCATGAATTGCTTATATTAAAATAGACTAGCCAATAGATCTCTACATAATACGTGGTCTGCATGTTTACCCGACTTTTTATATTATTTCTTAATATAACGTATTTAAATCACACTCTATATATTAAAAAAAACAGTTTTACTAACCTTAGGCGTTTCTTCATTATAAATTGCAGGCGCAGATCTATCCAAAGTATTTCTTAAAACATCTCCGTGGGTTTTCTTCTTTGGAGTTCCACTCCGTCTTAACAACTTAATCGGATGCTTTTCAGAGGTCATCATAGGTAACGAGAAACGTTTTGAAATTGAAGAAGACATGTTCGCAAAAATTCACAAATAAAAATAGCACTGAACCAAGTAACAAAATTGTTAATGTAGATACTGAAGGGTTTTGGAAATTATTTTGGTTTAAATAGGCGCTAGGGAAGGGTTAAGGTGCCAAAGTACCCAGTCAGGTACCATAATTGATTGGGGGAGATGACCGATCAAAATATCATTAGTGCTTGTTTTGAATTAATAATTAGACTATTATGGGGATGATTGAGGGTTGGTTTATACCTGTTAAAAATTACAATGGTAACACACCTATAAGTGGTCTGTTTACTAGATTATGTATAAATCATGGCGACAAGGATTTGTTGTAAATAAGTACTCAATAAATAGTTTATTTTGAATAACTGTCTGTTGAAACTAAAATTGACACTTAAGGATTAGAAATATTCGATTCTAAGAAATCATTTACAATGAAAATTACTGTTCGAATATTTGCAAAATATTCTTAATAAATATAAATTAAATGCAACTGCTTGTTTACACATTTATTTGCAAAAGAATATTCAATTGTATAATTCATTTTAAACAAGTATATCAGCAAATTAGAACAATTTACTGTGTTTTGTCTAATCAGAAAGAATTCCGATAGATTAGTTCCTATATTATTATTCGATTTTTAGCAAACAAAAACTAAATTGCTGCATTTTCACACAGTTTAAAAACAACCGAAAATATAAATTAATGGTAACAATGATATTATTGATTTTCATGAAGATAAGAACTTTTTTCTCAAAGTATTCTGCTTGGACAGCAGACAAAGTATTGAGAATGGATTGCTTAGTGATAAAAAATGCAATAAATTGTTACTAAAAACTAATTCGTTTGTAAACAACGTATAAATGCCAAAAATGTGTTTGCAAAGTGAAAATTTTAAAGCTAAATATTATTTAAAACGACTTAAAAATTACATTACAGATTGTTCCATGGCCTTTTTTTGATTTTGTGTTTGATTTTTCTTAAACACCTTGGCTTCCTTTGTTCTGATTTAGACAAACAAAAAAAGAAAATGTGCGATAGTAAATTTTCTACAAATCTATGCTACGTTATAGAAATAATCTTGGCTGGAATAGATTCTTTCTTTTAATAAGTTTATTTTTTAATATCTGTGCTTTTGATAGACTCTTTTACAGCAAAATCTAGAAAAATATAGAAACACATTCTACGATTAAATCCATAAAAATAATACTTCGCCATTGGTTTAGTATATTCCTGTACTCGAAAAAATGTCTAGATATAATTTATTTTGATTTCGAACGATATTTTCTAAGAAAATTTCACAACAAAATGGGTTTATGATAAATGGTTTAAACTTTTTATTTACCAATTTTAGTAGCGTAGAAACGAATATAGCACAAAAACCCTGGAAAATAAACCTCGAAAAATAATTACCCTGAAAAAAGGCCCCCATTAAAAAATGTTTATGTATAAATCTAGAAGATATTTTATCTCTAAAACAGATATTTTTGAAAAGTGTAGATAAAGGTCTAAATGTTTTTAGTAAATTTATGCTAGTAATTTTTTTCTTGGGAGCATTAATAAAGCTATTGCAATATATTTTACATAATATGTATTAAAATTTGCTATAAGGGTGTCCCATTAGTGCATAATTGTTTAGTATTTCAGCTAGTGTCATAGACATGCAAACAAGCAATAAAAATGTAATTTTTTTAATACTGTATTCAATCCTAGAATATTTTTTAAAATATTACACGTTTGCCAAGCAATTAATTTTTTATGGAATTAGTGAATGATGCAGACACGTTTGCCAAGCAATTAATTTTTTTATGGAATTAGTGAATGCTGCAGACCCCAAATTAAATTACCATAATTTAGGTAGGTTTACAATGATTTTAAAATTTTGTTTTTCTACGCTCATGTCAGTAAACGTTAAAAATTGCACTCTCAACATTCCTTGTAAATACTATTTAACAATAAGATGCACGTAATGAGATCTCATAACATACACGTGCGTCTTGATAAGAAAACTTAAATTTCTTAGTTTAATCAAATTGAAATCAAATTTTTATCTACGTACGACTTTATTTGGTCTATTTACATGCGCTTCCTGTATAAACTTTTTCACTTTGTGCGTAATACTTATAACTTATAATACAGTGCGTCCATAAAGTAACGCATAAATTCATTATTGGCTAAATGAACAATAAAATTAGGAATTCCCAAAACAGGTCGATTTTTGATTTCAATTTACTATTGTTTCAAATCATAATCTAATATACAGGGTGAACCACTTTCGTATAATGACGTCATCACCATTTTTTTCAAATGGAACCCCCCCTTTTTTTTCAATTTCCAAATTGCCTTTGCTGAGCTGATTCCAAAAATGTATAATATGTTGCTTCAAATTGGTACAGGGTGGGCAAAAATGCAAAAATTTACTTACAAAGTAATGGAAATAACGAATAAACGTAATAAACACATTAAATGAAATTACGTATTGTTATTACAACTACTTTGATAAACTATCAAGAACATACAGCATTATTCTTAATAATTGTATCTTACAGCTTTTATTAGTGATCCAAGCCCCTGGACTATAAAAATCTTTTTGTTTGGCATTATCTTTTACCAGTTTTTTTTATTTGACATACCAGTTTTTTTTATTTGACAACACTGTCAAAAACATTGAAGCACAGTTTCGTATTGTTAACGCTGTAGAGAAGGTACGTTCGTGAACTTTTTTTACAAAATGCCTTTAACCGAAAGTGACAGGATTGAAATATTAATGATGATTGGTATTGGCGATAAGATGCGGACTCAACAAGAGGTATGCCGATTATTCCATGAAATGCACCCAGATCGTCAACCTATTTCACAATCTACGGTAAGTAGAATAGTGCGAAAATACAGAGAATTAGGACATGTGAGGGATGCAGCAAGGCAAGGTAGACCAAAAATTGATGAAAATATTCAACAAGACATAATTTTGTCGGCTGTAGAAAATCCACACTGTACAGTGCGAGGATTATCTAGGGATTTTGGTATTGGAAAGTCTTCAGTATCAAACATTTTCAAAAAGGTAAAATACCATCCTTATAAAGTACGTCTCATCCATGAATTGGCTGAAGACGACTTTGACCGAAGAACTGAATTCTGCGAGTATATGATGAACCAAAATAACAATTTCATTGATAACGTTTTATTTTCGGACGAGGCAACATTTTATTTGAACGGTCATGTTAACCGGCAAAACACCCGTTATTGGTCTGATGAAAATCCACACTGGATGCAAGAGTACCATACGCAAAGACCACAAAAAACTAACGTATGGGCTGGTATTGTGAGAAATACAATTATTGGTCCATATTTTTTCGATGAAAACTTAACAGGAGCATTATATCTGGATTTCCTACAAAATACATTAATTCCTGATCTGATCCAGCTTTTTCCTGATATTCAAATACCCACTAATGTAGACCGCAGAATCTGGTTTCAACAGGATGGCGCACCGCCACATTACGCAGTAGCTGTGCGCAATTTTTTAAACACAACTTTTCCACAAAGGTTGATAGGAAGAAGGGGACCAGTGGAATGGCCTGCTAGATCACCTGATCTGAACCCATTAGACTTCTTTTTATGGGGTTATTTAAAATCTAAAGTCTACTTCAATAGACCTGGAAATATCCCTCAACTACAAGACCGAATCAGACAAGAAATACAGAGCATAACACCCGCTATGCTACAGAATGTTAGAGACGAAAGTAATGCCCGGTTCAGTCATTGTCTAACGGTCAATGGAGAACAATTTGAACATTTATTGTAAATTTTCGTTCGTTTGTTTGTTTTTGGAAGTGTATCACATTAATTGCATAACTACATAACTCCATTTAATTTGTTTATTACATTCAGTAACGTATTACTTTCCATAAACAATTTTCATATTTTTTTTGCATTTTTGCCCACCCTGTACCAATTTGAAGCAACATATTATACATTTTTGGAATCAGCTCAGCAAAGGCAATTTGGAAATTGAAAAAAAGGGGGGTTCCATTTGAAAAAAATGGTGATGACGTCATTATACGAAAGTGGTTCACCCTGTATATTAGATTATGATTTGAAACAATAGTAAATTGAAAATCAAAAATCGACCTGTTTTGGGAATTCCTAATTTTATTGTTCATTTAGCCAATAATGAATTTATGCGTTACTTTATGGACGCACTGTATACTAAACTAACGAATAGTGATGATAGAACTAGTATATTTTATACAGGGTATTTTGAAACATGCCTTAAATATGGCTAATTTTAAGTTAGATTTACTCAATTTTTTTAAACACAATGCCCTGTATATTATTTTTGAATAACAGTTCCTATAAATTTACCCATCCAACGAAACAACCAACATATTATGCAGGGTAGCGTATAAATTGATAAAAAGCTGTTTTATTATCGGAAATAGAAAAAAAAATAATATAAAATTTAAAAATTTAACAATTATTCTTAAATATACAGGGTGGTCAAATTTTTAAAGCAAAACAGTTATACATATATTTTATTGTTTTCACAACTGCAAATAATTTTAATCGACTTAATTTATTTGCTATGTTATATACAGGGTGTGTCAAAACGCTAGGTTAGTTTTCTTAATTTTTTAAATGAAATGCCCTGTATGTTATACCACCAATTAATGAATTTAATTAATTGTCAATAACAATTTTAGGCATATTTTTTTTAAAATAAAAGTTTCATGGATTTTTAGAATTTTTATTTTGGGAGAGGAGGGCGTGTCCATCTATAGCCGCCTTTGACACCTTTCACGAATCAGTTGAATAGCATTGTTTTTCTACGCCCATGTCAGTTAACGTTAAAATTCGCACTATCAACATTCTTTGTAAATAACCTTTAACAATAACATGCACGTAATGAGATCTCATAATATACACGTGCGTTTTGATAAGAAAACTTAAATTTCTTGGTTTAATCAAATTAGAATCTAATTTTTATCTACGTACGACTTTATTTGGTCTATTTACATAAATTTAGTCATTTAAAAAACATAAAAACTTTTAGCATTAGCGAGATACATTTTGGATTAAAAGAGCGATGTCCCAAAATGTCGGCAACATACTATACATTTAAATTGTCAATTTTTGTAACAAAATATGATTGTATCCGAACATTTTCTCAACTTTACCTACGAATATGTTTGTTGGCAATGAAACTGATGGAATTATGAGCCATCCACCGGAGATTTTACATAATTTGTTACAGCTAAAATCCAAAGAAAGGTACGAAATTACCTATCGAAAATTTATGGATTGGCAACACAAGCATAACGTTAAATTCATTTTTGAGAATGTTTTAAGTGAGCGTAGAAAAAGTATAGTACGAAATTTACTCACTTGTCGCTGCGCGGCTTCGTGCGTAAACTTTTTCACTTCATGCGTAATGGGTTACTTACAACTCTTGTTACGTAATATACTATTAGTGTCATATTACCAAAATTTCTTTTATATTTCTGACCTATTTTAATTGAAATAAAATAAGGTAATCACATTTCACTACCCTGTGTAAAGTTACCCACAACATTATAAAAAGCCCTAATTTTTGCAATTTGCTTTTTTTTTTGTTTTTCATTGGGGACTTCATAAACGTCATGCAGGCATCATAGCAACTACTACAAAACCGAACTTAAATAATAATTGTCCAAAAAACCCTATGACCCTTAAAAGTTCAATTTTGTCACAAACGGCGAAACTATAATAAATAAGAATGCAATCAAGGTCCACTTCGAGCTGTAATTTGAAATTACAGCTAACGTAGGGACGCTTCCTTCAGTATGTGTTTTCATTCTGTCTAGTAAAGAACGTACAACTTTGTTGATTTTATATATTATCGTAATATTTTAGAAATAGTACATAATTGTGTAAAGTTACCTCGCTAGTGTAAAGTAATTTCGCTCTCCGGTATTCCATTTACAATATTGTGAAACTAGTAACCTCGCGTTTTGACACACTTTTTATACAACATAACAAATGAATGAAGGCTATTAAAATCATTTGACAATGTGAAAAGAATGAAATATGTATAGCTACTTGGAGAGTGTTTTAATTTGAAAAAGTACCGGTTAGGTCAGCCCCTCGTTTATGGACCACCCTGTATATTTAAGAATAATTGTCAAAAATGGTCACACAACTTTTATATTACATTTCTAATAATAACAAAATAGCTAACGAACAATTACGCACCCTGTATAAGTTAGATGAGTAAATTTAGAAGGAATTTTTTGCAAAAATAAAGCACAGAAAATTCATTTCCGAAATAAAATGGTGATATTTATCGTTAATGTCATTAAATGAATTTGGTGAGTTGTTGAGATATTCTTCAGATAATAACTGATATTCGGGCCAATTCGCTTTTCTAATGTTCCATTTGGTTTTCGGATATATTAGTGAGTTAGATTTTGATTGCGCAGAGCCTAATTTAATTAAGATTAGAAAGTGATCATAGCCAAGTGTATCCGGTGTTACCAACCAGTTAATTTTGTTTGCAATATCTAGGGTGACTAATGTAAGATCGACTGCAGATTTACTATTTGTCCTAGATATTTTGGTAGGTGATCCATCGTTTAATAAAACTACATCTGTTTGGTTTAAAGCGTTAACGATATTAGATCCTGATGGGTTAATTTAAATGAACCCCATGATCCATGGTGCCCATTAAAATCCACTCCAATTAACGTGGGTCCATTGATATTGTTAAAGAGATTGATGAAGTTTTGTGTGGACATTCTAATATATGGAGGGCAGTATACAGAAATGAAGATGATATTTAATTTGTTGTGAAAAATTTGAGCCGCACAAGCTTGCATACCATTTGAAATTCCATTAAGTGATATTTCTTTGAATTTAATGTTATTTTTAAGTAATATGGTACCATCAATTCTATCTTGAAGCACGAATGAATAGCCAGGAAAAATGTAAAAAGTGTTAGTTTTAAACCATGTTTCGGATAATAAGGCAATATCGATTTCTAATTCTGATAAGGTTTTTTTTTAAACTATTTTTATTAGCTACAGCGGAACGTGCATTCCACTGAAGAATATTTATTTCGTTAGTATTCATCAGGTTCATTATCGTCCAAAAGTTCGGTATGAGTAAACGCAATTTTTTTATGTGATTAATGTCTACCCAAGTAACATTTTTAAGAGAATAAAGTTTTATTTATGTTTTATTAGGATTTTGTAAAAGCATAAAATTTAACAATTATTTTTTTTTTGCTAAGAGGAATGCAGGATAAATTGATCTTATTACTAGGTTTTATAGATTCCTTTAAATCTGATTAAGAAAACTAGTTTATTCTAAAGTAAACTATGCTTTATCGCTGTCCTGTAAGGGTTAATTAATATGTAATTTTAGAACTATTTAGTTTTAAGATACTCCTAATGTGTGTTTGGTGTTAAAGAGGCATACTTTTTAGTAGTTTTCTCAAGTAGGTTTTAGTTTTAAAAAGTGTTTTAGGATTATACTTTAAATTAAATTGATCCCAGAACCTTTTAGGTACATTTTCTACAATTTTACAACATTACTCTAATAAAATTCTTAATATACTCTTACGGACTTTGTCTTAAGTCTAATTAGTCTTAAGATATTGTTTTAAAAATACTCCTAAGAACCGTTATAGGATTCTCCCTTTTACTCTTAAAGCAGCTTTATAGCAGCCCTAAGGCTATCTCGCGGATTCAAAAGTTTTATCAATGTCAAAAAAAGGGTTGTATACTTTGATAAATCTAAAAATGTTACTTGGGTAAGAAAGCAAGCTAGTCAAAAGTTTTTACTTCACTGATAACCTTCTGGAAAATTAAAAAAGAATCATGTATGAAATTCTCTTCATTTTCTAAACCTAAACCGTCTTCTCTAGGTGATATGGGGTTTTCAGGGCCAAATCGGTATGGGAACATCGGGGGATCATTTATATTTGTAATTGGTGATGTAGCTTTTCGTTTTTTATTTGCACTATCAATTTGCGTTGAAGCTTGTATATTTGTATTATTCATGGTTTTTGAAGTCCGGTTAGAGTTAATCGGTTGTGAAAAATGTTGACCGGTTTTTGAGCGAACTGATGTGGGTGTTCTAAGAGCGGGGAATTATTGATCATTAAAAGGAGATAGGGCATAAAATCTATTGTTGGCTTCCAAAAAAGTTAAATTTTCTTCTGCCATTTTTTTTTTAATTTCTTGTTGTTTAATATGTGCCGGACATGATTTGGAAATAGATGTATGGGTATTTTTTTTTACAATAAATGCAACAATTGTCTTGGGGATCAGGGCAAACATGCAATTCATCCTTATTTTTACCACAATTTATACACAAAATATTCGAGCTGCGACATTGTTTGGCTACATGTCCATATTTAAGGCATTTAAAGCATTGAGTTACTCTATGTACATATGGTTCAACACGGCAGACTACAGAGTTAATATAAATTACAGACGGTAGCATATTTCCTTCGAAAGTAACAATGATTGATTGTCTAGGTACAAGAATTGTTTTGCCATTATTTATTATTTTTTTTTTGATACTGTAAACATCCGTTATGGTGACAGGAGACATAAAGTTGCTAAACAGATATTGTTCATCAAACATAGTATCCACCTCTTTAATAACCCCTTTTCTAGATAATAAATTATTAGGAATTTATGCTTTTAAATTTTCTTTTAAAAGATCCTGATTGGTGACTAATTTGTTAGCATCATAAGTGTTTCTAAGTTGAACTCGAATTCTATTCCTACCAACTGTATCAATTTGTAGAATATTTTTAATATTTAATTTTCGATGCAAAATGTGACCTGCGGCCATGGGATGTAGTTTCCCAATATTTTGGTCGTTGACCTTTTCAATAAACAAGTATATAATTTCTGAATAAAGATAGGGTTTTTTTTAATACAAGATCCATAAACTAGACACTTTAAGATTCAAATTGCTTTTTTTTTCATTCTCGGTACGACCATTTTTACCAAAGATACAGCCACTCGAAAAATCGCAAAAAATCGAGATTTTTTTTTGATCCCTTAATTTTTTCCACTAGTATATATATAATTATAGATGGTCAACAATATATAAAACACAATTTACATTGGTATATAATACTTTTTAGTTTAGTTAAGGACGGGGTATCCCTGTGTATTAAAAGTGTATGTGTAGACCAAAAGTTAAATCGGCAGTTTTCCGAATATGTAGTGTTTAAAAATCTAATTTTTGGCCAAATTAAAAATAAAGGTCTAACTTAGGTCACCTTACTATTGAAAATTAATAAATTTATTATTTTCAATAAAAACCAATCGTGTAAAATAACCCCCTTTTATTTCATCTCAAAGGTGCCGTGTAGATTTATTTTAACCTCGATGTCAAACAAATAATAAAAAAAAAATGTAATACGACCTAAGTTCAACCTTTACTTGGAATTTGGTACACTCAGAATATTTAAATATTGTATATTTTTCAAAACGTGTAGATTTGAAATTTATAAGTCACTTTCTTTGAAAAAACATGTCAAAACGAATTTGGACCAAAAATGGCGTCTAATTTAACTCTAAATAAACCCCGAAAAATCAATAATTACTTCATGTAATGTAATAAAGATGGTGCTCCGATCGATAATATTTTGACTAATATTTGATTATTTCCGTTTATATTATGTGTGTTTACGGGCGATAAACGAGATGATAATACTGCCTCTGATACTGTTTATATGATACAATTGGAAACGACCTTTTTTCATCGGCACTCTTTTTTCGCCGGTGACCTTTTGACACGCGCCTATTTGTTATGTTATGATTATCGGTTATTTATCAACTAAAAGTATAGGAAATTAGTACATTGTGAATGATATCATTTTAATGCTATTTTTGAAACTAGTTCAAAAGTTGCATTTAACGATACTCAATGTTTCATTTTACCGTCAGTTTTAGTTTGACATATCCGTCATTTTAAGTTTACAAAGCTCAGTTTCTATTCGAAAGTAAGAGAAACAGTCAAAATAAAATGCGAAAAACACTTTTTATCAATTTCGTTTATGTCAACTGAAAGCGACAATTGCTGAAGACGTAACAAATAAATTAGGTCAAGAAATAAAAAAATCTATACTATAAGTAACATACCATATATTATACCTGTTAAAATAAATCAAAAATAAAAGAACGTATCGTTGACGTATATACTTTTCCATCTGTGATTAGTGATTACCAATTGCAAATTACGTATGAACATGCTTATGCGCAAAAAACCATTATTTCAAGTACTTGTATGATTAAAGTCCATTAAATTATTATTTTTATAAATTTGCTAATCTTTGCACTTTAATTTTCATTATATGGGGTATCCAGACATTTTAATCCTCGTCCTCTTCTATTTAAAATTATCTCAGGTGCCATATATTCCGAGTAAAATTTTTCTAATTTCTCAACCATATTTAAAAAAAAAAAAATGGGTTGAAAATTAATTTTTTCAACAAATAGTGGATTTTCATCTCCAGTATATACTACAAAGTAGCACAATTTTCTTGGAGCTATACCTAGCTGTCCTTGACTCTAAAAGTATATAAAATCATTATTAGAAAATCAAACATAAAAAGAATATTAATATTGTAGTATCATTTCTAGCACATTTCTTAAAAATCATGAATTATTTTAACATATTGAAATTTTTCACCTGGTAAAAGTAGTTATGGTTTTCTTTTAAATGAATGTCTTCTATTTTTAAGCATGGAAATGGGTTTGAATATTAGGTAATGTGCGCCAATAATGTCAAATTATGACAAGCCGCAGAAAACGTCAACTTTTTATTTAGATTTTAATGTGCAAAAGCCTACCTACTTTGGATATTAATCGTAGAAAAAATATATTCAGAATAATGAAACATTATTATTAAATAACAAGTTTTTTTATTGTCAATTTAATACGTAATATTATTTTTTAATTGCAAATGTTTGAATGTTAAAATTATAGCGTTTAATTTTTTTATTCAATGACGAACTCGAGAGTGATAGAAAAAAAATACTACCTACCTTTAATGCAGGAAGTCGATGTCAATTTATCCAAAAATAAAACTGATTAAAATGTACACTAGGACACTTGGCACAAATAAATAAATTTTCTATTAAAGAAAATAACACTTATTAAAAACAAACAGCACAATAAAACACTTCAGAAACGTGTAATATAATTTTGAAAACTAAATACCCGTAAGCTTGTTTGTAAATTTATAGACTCTTAACTCCTTCCCCCAGCCTTCATTAAGTATATTAAAAGTCGTGACGTCATATTGGAACAGATATACGGTAATGTGTTATTGACAATGAGGGAAATAACTACCTAAGATAAGATAAGATATATGAATGTTAAATACCTACTCATAATATCTATTGTAGGGTTTTTGTACTTTAATAGGATAAATATTTATGCGGGTCTGGAAATTCCAGGAAATGACAGTCAAAATTACCCAAAAACATTAGGTTAGTACCAACATCAGATAACAGATAACTTCGGTGTTTAACCAATTAATCACAATTAATATTCTTGAACATTCAAATGACAAAAACTTCCATCTTTAACCAATGAGAATATAGTTTTCATTCGATACTTCAAAATCACAATTTATTAATTAGGTAGAATAGTTTTAAAATATATTGCGAATTGCAACACGTCAATAAGCGTCCCACTCCGACTCAATGTGACGCAATTATTGTCGCAATATATTTTGAAACGACTCTATATTCGTGACTTGAAATTATAAACATCCCTCGTATTACTACCCGTATTTAAACCAAATTATTTATTTTAGGAAATATTTATATTTAATGTAAGGCAAGATATCGTTTTGGTTGTTACCATCTACATTCTTTACTTTGGTCCAGAAAACAAAGTCAATTTTCGATAAAAATAAAATGTAATAAGTAGGTAATATTTTATGAAACAGTACAATAAAAGTATTGAAATAAAGTATGCTCATACTCCAAAATGAGTCCTAGAGTTAACATTTTTATAATATTATAAATGGCATATAAAACGATTGGACCGTTTTCACAATCGCGAAATAATTTTTTTTATTTGGTGAAATCCCGGCAATTATTGAAAAATAGATTTTATGTTCAGGACTATTATTATGATTCTTCGAACTCAGTCTACTAAAAACCGGTTTATAATACAATATCCCCTAATAGCTAGTCGGTCGATATTTATAGTTACTTAAAGATTTCTGTAATAATTTGCACTAATTCAATCTCTAGTCGGTAGGTAACAGCACCTCCTTGATTGAATCTAAAGTGACATAATTTTGTTCAGAAATTCCTAGGAGACGCTGTCCTTAAGTAATGTTTTGAAAAATAATAATAAACCTTCGGCTACAGCCGAAGGTTACGACAAGAGCCGAACAATCGGCTTCGGCTAAAAACTGACCTTCGGTCGGACACTATTAGTAATTTTATAACTCTTGAGCTTTTCAATATTTATTGGTAATAAATGTGTACATGAAGCAGGGAAACACATTTACTACCATAGACAAGATTAATTTAATTTTTATTTCACTTTGTTCCCAATTTGCTAATAAATTAGAAAAAAAAAATTACAATTTTATTTTTATGTATTTGGTCGTTCTAAAGAAATAGATATATAGATAAAGGATGAGATTTTTCAAAAATGTATTGAAAAAATTGATTGTAAGCTTACAAATGGAGTCATTGAGTCATTTTGTTTTTTTTTTTTAAGCGAAAGTCACCATTTCCGGTATACGCTAATAAAACTTATGATACTACTAAGTCATAAGTGAAAACCACATCGGTATATCTTAATTGGTTCAGAAGATACAAGTCCTCAAAATGTGGAAAAACATATCTAAACTTATTTATTCTTTCTTCATAAAAATTATGCAAAATAACATAAATAAAAGAAAGGCATAATGACACATAAAATACAAGCGACTGTTTTCCTTCCGAAAACAACTATTTCTTTGGCTAATACCGCGAAGGAAAGACAGAAGAAATAGAAATTTCTATACACTTAATAAATATTTTTTACTAAGGTTAATATGTTGCTTTTTGTAACAAAACCACGTACTTGTTTTAATTTTTTTTTATTGTTTAAATTCTTACGTACCTATAACTACACATATTACAACAAAATTTTATCACATCAAAAAATGTATAAACCAAATCAATGTTCGCATTTGTTCAGAATTCCAGTATATCATCCCTTTCCTCACTGATTTACCTCTTAAGGATCATAATTTCTTCGCGCTGTTCTTGCATCTGAAAAATTATAAAATATTAGGAATATTGCTGTGATAAATACTTTTAAATAACTAGAATGAAACTAGTTAAAAGAAAGGATGAGAGTAATAAGATTGGACGGACAGAATAAAAAAATATGCTAACCTTATCCTCAGCAGCTTTAAGCATTTTTCCATGAGTCCTTCGAACACTCTTCAAAAACAGCTTGGAATCCTCAAGTTTTGTTCTAATATTAACTTTTGGATGAAAGTGGTTGATTCTATCACTGTTTCTCTGATCGATTTTTTACAGTCTTTGCTTTCGGTTTCAATCCAGGTTTCATCTTCAAATAAACTGCTATCGCAGCTAACGGTGCTCAAGGTACTGTCATCATCAAAAAACGAGTCCTTAGATGAAAGCGACACTTCTTTCGAAGTACAAGGCGAACATGTAGCGTCAGAAGAAGATTCGCCTTGAGATGGTTGGTATTTTTCTTCTTCTTTTTGAACTTCGTACTGTTTATTGGGGAAAATTTTTTCGGAAACTCTGCTCGCAATTTTCATTAAAGCTTTCGATGGGGTGGTCAGTTCTTCCTTTTCAATAGACCGGGAGAAAATCCTGGGGGATTTAGTTGGCTCCTGAAAATAAAAATAGTGTTAATAATTCAAGAACGATACGATTTTATGGTTTAATATAAATGTAAAATATATTAAAATAAATATAAATATTTTGCTAGTGTTCTATTTAAAACTAATTTATTTAACCTGTGCGGCCTGGAGTCATCGCGGATTGCTTCGCAAAAAATAATAATAATAAACAGTGCACTTTGCCAGCAGTTTCCCATAATAATGTTAACTTCCCTTTAAAGTTTTTGTACTACGTGTAATAAATGTATTTCTTGGGAATATAACATTATGATTATTAATACCATAATCCTAAATTTTAGTCCTCTCTTGAAGGAAGTGTTAAGTAATCAAGTTTTTTATGTCCAGCGATAATTCTTTACCAAGTTGTTCGATTTCAATGATCCTTTTTTTTTGTTTCGGCCTTACTTGATGTAAATCCATATTATTAAAATGAGAAAACCCAAAAAAATTAAAATTAAAAATTACAGTAAAACTTCTTCAAATGTGACTAATTTACATTTCGGTGTATACAAAATATTATTAGTATTAAAAATATTTAATATACTTAAGAGAAATTAATCAAATTCCAATAAGGTATTAGCCATTACCGGAATTATTTCTCAGAAAACCAAGAAAAGAGATTTAATGAAGGTAAGATTAATGGTTATCTAATTTAATCTTTTAAGAGATTAGCTGAATTTTTAAATCTATTTCAAGTGTTTCTAAATGGTTTAATTCATTGCCTTTATCCTCTATAATATGTAAAAATTTTCTATAAACGAATGCCAAAATATGATTTCAAAAAGTAGAAATATTTTTGTTTTTAATGTAACTATTGTAATGTTCCGATTAGCGTTTTTTGAATTTATATATTCCCGATTTTTATTGGGAATAATTTTGCCCTTATTATTTTTAATATACTTCCCACGCGTATTTTTGGTTTTGAAAGCTACGTTAATATTTTGGTTTTTTTATATAATACCTTTTCACTGGGGTTCCTGTATATGTGAGAGTCTCATAGCTACACTTTTGTGGGATAAACTTGTTGAATAGTATGTTCAAAAAGTTTTTCGGTTTGCGATCTACGATATATTAAATTCAATTTTAATAAAAGATTTAGCTAAATTTTTAGTCATTCAAAATTTTTGTTCTTGGAGTAGTTTTCTTAGGATTTTTAACCACCCCGGTTACTGCTGTCACCGCTGAAAGATCTTTATCCAAATTATTTAAGGAATTCAATGCTCCAAGACAGATTGTCATCATTGGCAATCATCTCAATTGAAAATGACATCACACAGAAGCTAGATATAACCAAACTAATTAAACAATTTGCAAATACAACGGCCAGAAAGAAAGTGATTATTTAGTTTGATATTTTGTTTTTTAGTTAATGCTATATTATCAACAATTTTAATACTGTGAAGAGTAGTATTGAAAGGTAGCGAATAATTTGGTCTGGTATTAGAACTATGAGTTGCGCTATTTTTGTTAAATTTCAGTTTGTTATTAAGGACAAATAGACATAACTCGTAAATTAAAAAGCACGGTAATGTTAAAATGTTATAAACGATATTCTATTTGAAAGACCAACCATAGAACGAATTATCCTCTTTTGAGAGATAAAAATATTCGAAGAGAACGTAGAAATCCCCAAAAATATCCATAACGCAGTCTGATCTCAATTTGGGCATAATACAGCTGCAATTGATTTAAATGTAATTTTTGAATTGATGACAATATTATTAAGTGGGGGAATATAGCCTTTTAGCTTGGATATTATTTGTATTATAGCATTATTATTAACATAGTGGAAGAATAGATGCAATACATAAATGTTCGCAAGAAAAGTAATATTTGCAACAAATTTTCAATTTTTTTTTTCTTCTGTTAATTAGAGAAAAATAAAGAATTATTCTAAAAAATATATTTCCGTGCAAAATAAAAGGTTATGTCACCTGCTCGCAGCACTCTATGATATAAACAAAAACGCTATTTTAATAAGTTGCAAATCTGATATAAAGTTACAATAAATTTACAACACTTTTTCTCAAAATTATAAACAAAAAACTTGTTATAAATTAACTGGTTCCATACCTTGGAAATGGTTGCAAATTTAAGCGTTATTTAAACTAGCCGATTATTATTACAAAGTTTGAATAACTATTGTAATTAATTTACCTTTTGACAAAAACTCATCGATCAAACTGTTTTACGCTAACACCTTACAATTCATTTTATTAAAATATATCAAAAACTTTTAATTTGACAATAAAAAAAAGAATAGCTTCATTGGACATTCTAGAATTGATGAAATTATATCTTTTTCGACTAAACGGCCTACATATTTATTCCGAAGTTTCTTGTAGTCTTCAGAAAATGGTTTAGTGCTATTAACTGAATACGATTTTGTGCAAATCAATTTGCATTATTTGATAAATTAATAAATTATAAAAACGTATAACACCTAAATTAAATAAATAAAGATATAGTTAATATTATGGGTACAATTTATTTGTTTTTGTCCCATTTTTTTATAGTTTTTTGAAATTTATAATTTTGTCCAAAAATAGACTCATTCTAGTAATTTTCGTCTATGATTATGATTGCATGAATTGCTTATAATAAGAAACTATAATAAAATAGTCTAGTCAATAGATCTCTAGATAATACGTGGTCTGCATGTTTACCCGACTTTTTATATTATTTCTTAATATAGCGTATTTAAATCACACTCTATATATATTAAAAAAAAAAACAGTTTTACTAACCTTAGGCGTTTCTTCATTATAAATCGCAGGCGCAGATCTATCCAAAGTATTTCTTACAAAATCTCCGTGGGTTTTCTTAATCGGGTGCTTTTCAGAGGTCATCATAGGTAACGAGAAACGTTTTGAAATTGAAGAAGACATGTGCAAAAATTCACAAATAAAAATAGCACTGAACCAAGTACCAAAATTGTTAATGTAGATACTAAAGAGTTTTGGAAATTATTTTGGTTTAAATAGGCGCTAGGGAAGGGTTAAGGTGCCGAAGTACCCAGTCAGGCACCATAATTGATTGGGGGAGATGACCGATCAAAATATCATTAGTGCTTGTTTTGAATTAATAATTAGACTATTATGGGGATGATTGATGGTTGGTTTATACCTGTTAAAAATTACAATGGTAACACACCTATAAGTGGTCTGTTTACTAGATTATGTATAAATCATGGCGACAAGGATTTGTTGTAAATAAGTATTCAATAAATAGTTTATTTTGAATAACTGTCTGTTGAAACTAAAATTGTCACTTTAGGATTAGATTCTAAGAAATCATTTACAAGGAAAATTACTTTTTGAATATTTGCAAAATATTCTTAATAAATATAAATTAAATTTAACTTTGTTTATACATTTATTTGCAAAAGAATATTCAATTGTATAATTCATTTTAAACAATTATATCAGCAAATTAGAACAATTTACTGTGTTTTGTCTAATCAGAAAGAATTCCGTCAGAGTAATTGCGCTGATTGAAGATGGGCAAAGTCAAAGGTACGTGGCGGATTTATTGGGTGTACAACAATAAGGGCCAAGATCGTGCTAGTATTACAACAGCTCTAGATGATCGTTTTTGACGACTTTCAGCCCTAAGCAAACGATACTGCACTGCTCAAATGCTCCAGAATGACCTTTTAGCTGCCGGAAATGTTCAGATTTGCGTACAAACCGTATAGCCCAATCGGATTAGGTGAAGAACAGGCTTGAGATTCTGAAAAATTCGAAGCAGCAATTTTCCTTCGGAATTCGTTGGAGGGGGTCTGTGGTAGTCTAAATTCAAAAAGTTGGTATTCCAAAGTTGTCGCTACCTCCGCCAGCTTGATTTAAAGGGTTATTTTTTGTATCTTGAATAACTCATTTATTTTGAATTTTACACGGAAAATAGTTTTTACAAAAGTTATTTAAAATTAAATTTCCTACAATTCTGCTTTTTTTTGTACGATCGATTTTTTTTCGATTTATACCCGAAAAGAGGGGGTGAATTTTTGGTTATAGAATAACTCGTTTATTTTCAATTTTACGAGAAAAATTGTTATAAACAAAGTTGTTTAAAATTAAATTTCCTACAATTCTGTGTTTTTTTTGTACGATCGATTTTTTCGATTTATACCCGAAAAGAGGGGGTGAATTTTTGGTTATAGAATAACTCGTTTATTTTCAATTTTACGAGAAAAATTGTTATAAACAAACTTGTTTAAAATTAAATTTCCTACAATTCTGTTTTTTTGTACGCTCGATTTTTTTGTATTTATCCCTGAGAAGAGTGGGGGTAAACTCTTATCATTGTATTATCACGTTTCTTTTTAATTCCAGGTATCAGCAAAAAAAAACAAACAGAAAAAATAATGGTAGAACATCAATAATAAACGTGACAATACAATACTTAGGTTCACCCCCACTCTTCTCAGGGATAAATACAAAAAAATCGAGCGTACAAAAAAACAGAATTGTAGGAAATTTAATTTTAAACAACTTTGTTTATAACAATTTTTCTCGTAAAATTGAAAATAAACGAGTTATTCTATAACCAAAAATTCACCCCCTCTTTTCGGGTATAAATCGAAAAAATCGATCGTACAAAAAAAACACAGAATTGTAGGAAATTTAATTTTAAACAACTTTGTTTATAACAATTTTTCTCGTAAAATTGAAAATAAACGAGTTATTCTATAACCAAAAATTCACCCCCTCTTTTCGGGTATAAATCGAAAAAAATCGATCGTACAAAAAAAAGCAGAATTGTAGGAAATTTAATTTTAAATAACTTTTGTAAAAACTATTTTCCGTGTAAAATTGAAAATAAATGAGTTATTCAAGATACAAAAAATAACCCTTTAAATCAAGATGGCGGAGGTAACGACAACTTTGGAATCCCAACTTTTTGAATTTAGACTACCAGAGACCCCCTCCAACGAATTCCGAAGGAAAATTGCTGCTTCGAATTTTTCAGAATCTAAAATACTAATCCGATTGGGTTAGTACGTAGTCGTCTTCGACAGCATGATATACGTGCAAGGGTTCCAGCCAATGACCCGCGTCTTACCAGAGAACATCGAGTTTGCCGTTTACAATTTGCTAGAGACCATGCTGGATGGGGTGTAGAAGAATGGTCCAATATGCTCTTTACAGAGGAGTCCAGATTTTGTTTGTTCTCTTCGGACAGACGTATGCCAGTATACCGAAGACCAGGCGAGCAACAATACCAATGCAACTTTCGTGAAAGGGAAAGTTTTGGAGGTGGGTCAATAATGGTATGGGGAGGAATATCTTTTCATGGGCGAACGGAGTTAGTAGCTGTTAATGGTGGTAGGATGACGGCTGACCGATACATAAGGGATATTCTAGAATCTCATGTCGTTCCATACGGCCCTTTTATTGGCGAAAATTTTGCGCTAATGCACGATAACGCCAGACCGCACGCTGCCGGGATAGTGCGGGAATATCTTGAGGAGGTAAATATTGCTACATTGAATTGGCCACCTCGCAGCCCAGACCTCATTCCATGGGCCCGTTCACTTTTATTTTTGAATGTGAATTATTTATATATTTATAAAGATATTAAACTCTTTTGTCTGGTGGTACTTTTCCCGTTAAGATATTTTTGCTAGAAGTAAGGGAATTCCCATAAAATTCTTTCAGTGACTCATTGCGTCAGAAAACCCCCAATTCCCTTCAGGTCTCGTATCGGTTAATAGTTAAAAGGGCGCGGTTGTCGGATGTATCATTGCACCACCATTCCTCTTCTGCATTTATTAAAGAAATTTACATGATAAAAATATATTATTTTTTAAAAATAATGTGTTTATATTTTCAGATAAAGCTGGAAGCCCTATCTTTTTTAAATTTTAATAAAAACAATTAGTATTACTCAAGCTGAATATTACCAGATCGAAATTTTATTTGAGAAAATGTATCTGGTAAACGTGACAACGTTGTAAGTACTTCTAAATAATGTTGTCTACACACACTTCTAGAAATAAATGTAACGTTGCCACGTTTACCAGATAAATATTGCAAATCAAATTTCTACTTTTTGATTATGGTCTGGTTAATTTTCAGCCTGAGTAATAATAATTGTTTTAATTAAAAAGTAAAAAATAAGCTCCCAGCTTTAAATCTAAAAATATAAGTTCATGATTTTTAGAAAAATAATGGAATTTTACTATTTAAATTACATATATAAATGCAGAAATGCTATATTAGGGATACTTCCGACAACCCCGCCGTCTTTAAGCATAACCGATACGAGACGTGAACGGAATTAGGGATTTTCTGACGCAATGAGTCACTGAAAGAATTTTATGGGAATTCCCTTACTTCTAGCAAAAATATCTTAACGGGAAAAGTACCACCAGACAAAAGAGTTTAATATCTTTATAAATATATAATTAATTCACATTCAAAAATGAAAGTGAACGGGCCCATAGAGCACGTATGGGACGGACCACTTAGGTTGGGCGATCCAGCACCGTCAAGCTCCATTCAGAACCCTTAATGAGCTTCAACATACAATAAACGAAATATGGAACAACATGGAGCAATAATACATACATAGGTGGTTTGAAAGCTTACCAAGGCGAATAGAGGCTGTTATAAGGACAAAAGGAGGCAATACAAGATACTTAAAAATTGTATGTTTTAAAAAATTTCATATTTTTCGAAGAATTTAATTTTTGTAACGAAGGCAATATAAATTCCATTATGTCCGTTTTTGGTATTCTTTATTTACCCTGTACATATTGATTTAAAATGACAAATTTTATTTATGATTTATGTAATTACAAATGTTCAATATAAATTAAACCAAAAAAAAAATATTTTTAAAAAGTACATGGCCAAAATATTTAGAAATATTAGTGATGCGATAATTTTTACGCGGTGTGTATATTCGTTCAGTTGAATGTCATAGAATAATTTTTCGTTTTGTAGTCTGTTCGTAGATAATATCCATGTTGGTGTAGAAAAAGTTAATTTTTAATTGACGACTGGTTTCGAAGTGATTACTTCATCATCAGGCACACTTAAATAGAAATTCATGGAGTCAATGTATTGAAAAGTAGAAAATATTTAATTCAAAAAATAAAAGCTGAACAAAAATAAAACAAATAATGTCAACGAGGAGGTTAACAATATTTTGAATTACCATGACATAATTGTTAGAATTTATGGATAGCACTTTTATTATATAAATAAGAAAAATTAAATGAATTAACGAACAAACTTTTATTTTTTACTTTTACTAATATACATCGAAGAATGAATATTTTATTTTACTAAATTAATAAAGTAAGTTAAGTAATACCTATGACTAAATTCATAGCAACATTATCAGTTCATGAATCATAATATTCAATTTTTGTTACAATAGAAATAAGTATTGATATACAGGACTATAATTTTGATATACAATTCCAACACATATCCATTACGGATAAGCTACTTACTATAACCTGTAAAGAGTTAATAGTCACTGTTTAATAGTCTTATAACATACGGCTTTTAGTTTCCATTGGATTATTCGCCATTGGAAAGGGAGGAGGTAAAAAATAATTCAAAGTACAGTGTGTTTCTTTTATCATGGGAAATGAGTTTTTCTCGTAAACGGCTTCAGCAAATTGAGTTCTGTGAACAGTATTTTATTTAGGCCGATTGATGCTTGAAATTGGGATGGATGTGGAAGTTATAATTAATCGACGCTGGGCGTCGCGACGCTCCACAATTTTTTTTGTCAAAAGCATACCTTTTTTACTTTCCTATCTGTATACAGATATAAGGAAGGTATAGGAATCATGATTTTTTTCGACCTCGAGTTTTCGACGGATTTTTACGTTTTGAGGTCCCCTGAATCCGTTTTGACTATTTTCGCGATGATGTCTGTCTCTGTGTGTGTGTGTGTGTGTGTGTGTGTGTGTGTGTGTGTGTGTGTGTGTGTGTGTGTGTGTGCGTATGTTTTACCGTACTTGTGGGATTTTCGCCTGAATAAAACCAGGACTGTGGGGACAGTAAAAGTTGTGGGGACATTTAATGTTGTGGGGACATACACACTTGTCCCCACAACTTTTTTTGGCTTTATCTTCGTTGTTTGTTTTCTTTTAATGATCATTGCTACATAAAAAAATCGCAAAAAAATTTGTTCGCGGCACTTTTAATTTTAACTAATCTAGAGTTAATACTTTTACCAAAATTGTTAAATAAGTTACTGTCCCCACAACTAGGTAAAATATCAGGTGTGTATATTTTTTGACTTTGGTATTGAAGTGGGGACTAGTTGTTGTACTAGAAAGTGGCGCCCCCTACAAAAAATAAATATATTTCAATAAATATTGGTTTCATAAATTTGTGTGTAAGCGAATCCCAATACGCATACAGTTATGGGGACACAATAACTAATGAAGTATTCAGTATCATTTGGGGCAGGTGACGTATGCGAATGATATTTTTTATAATTTTCTCTTGGTGCGGTAGCATTTTCTGATATTGTATTAAGTAAGTATTTTTTATTAGATCAGTTAATACATATAGAGACACCGGGTTGCTCTAATATAAAAAATAAGAACCAAGATATATAAGGTGTCCAGCGACGAGGGGCACTCTTAAAAACTAATGGACTGATTTTCTTAAAAATTAGTAAGAGTAGTAAACATGTAAAATATTTTGATAGTTCTGTCATTTTCGCTTTTACCGAAAGTAGGTGTCAACTTTTTTATTTTGAGTGGGACACGCCTTTCTTTTATAACGGATTCCTATAGAACATAAACACTTTGTATAATAAAGCATATCGTTAAAATTGGTAATTTATAAAACATAAATTATTTTCGAAAATAAAATATATATTAAAATAATATTTATTTTTGGCTAAAATTAATTAAAATTTGAAAAAGTTTTTTAATTGAATTATGATGAAAAACTATGAAGGTATTAATTAATAATTACATGATATAACAAGATCTTTTAATATACGGACTGAGAGAAAATGCATGAATTTTCATTTATAGTCGAATCGAAATCGCCTCGGAGTAATAAATATGTCAGATCAAGAAATTTTAGGTGTGGGTGCCTATATTATTATTTAAGGGGTACATAAAATCATCATTTAAAAATATATTTTTTTGAATATGTATTGTAACGGTTGGAACCGTTATTCGTTATTTCAACACAATCACCTCTACTCAAATGTCATTTATGCCTTGTGTCAAAATTTCGTATTTCATTTGATTTGAATTTGTCAACGAAATAAGTTGATTTGAATTTTTTTAATATATCTTGGTCATCCGATTTACTAAATAATTTTTATCTATCATAAATTCCGTCTGATTTTATAAGGTAAGTTTTAATACTGATATATTGTTGAAAATATATATTTTGTACAAGAATTTCTTAAATAAAATGTCAAATTTTGAACGTAACCTCAACAATGGATAACACGTTTTATATAAATTTATATATATTTTTTTTGGAATAAGATATTATGCTTTACTATGTTTAAATGTATCAAATAATATTTTTCCTTTTCATATTAATTTTAGTCTATGTGAAATTATTCATTTAATAGTTTTAAATTGTTCATTTAATAATTAAAGTATTTTATCTAAATCCTGTTCAAATTTCCTATTTCCTGTTATAACATTCGCCTTTATTTTTAGCATGGCTCTATCTAGACGGTTTATTTCGTTTTATATCTAGACAGTTTATGTGGATTTATATCTAGACGTTTTGAATTCCTATCAAGAAGTTTTATGGTTTTTATACCTAGAAGTTTGGTACAATCTGAAGACCGTGGTTTGGTTCATCTATAGAAGATTTACACGTTCAAGTTTAAGTTAGAATATCAAATTTCACAATATCATTCAAGTTCCAGAATTAAGAATAAGGATACCGAATCCCTTTGAAGTTGCCTGAAGAATACCTTGCAAATAAACATTCCTTATATTACTTCGTTTTAAGAACAGATAAGTGCTTTTAAATAAATCATCTTGAATTTGAATTTAGTAAAACTATGTGAATTAGAATTTGCTACTACCTTATCTAAAAGTTGGTTTAAATATAATTTGTTATTGGTTACTGATTTTCTATATTTTTATCACTAATCTAAAGTCAAGTATACTTGGTAAGTTTTAAATATAGTGGTGCCCAACTTCTTTTTCAAAGTTATTCGAGTTATTTAATAACCTAACCCACGCCCAAAATCAATTGAGCTTAAACACATTATAACAAATAGATAACATATCAAGTATCGCGTTACAGTATTTATTGAGTATTATTTCGGCAGGTAGATAGGTAGGTATTTTACAAAATGTGGGACTCGCCTAAAACAAGCAACCCGACAGTTAAATTACAAATATTTAAGTTTAAAATAGTAACCAAAAAAATAATACAAATAAATGCGCCCTAATTTATCCAACCGTGCGCTTATCAGAGTCTTAAAAAGGACTAAAATAAGGGTATCCGATGCAACATTGTTCCAGGCTAAACTAATAGCCATACAACATTGTGCAAGAGAAATACTAAACAAGTAAGTATCAGGCAAAACTATTGCCATATACTCTGATAGCCAAGCAGCTCTAAAGGCAATTCTCTTACCAGAAATCAAATCACGACTGGTGAAAGACTGTCTAGATGACTTGGCAGAGCTAAGTAGCCAAAACAAGGTGACCCTAGCTTGAATGTCAGGCCATAAGGGATATCAGAGTAATGAAAAGGCCGACGAATTAGCCCGAGAAGGCTTATATAAGGCCATGACAGGCCCCAAACCCTTCTGTGTAGTTGCAAGGCTTTGTGCAAGACATCCATCAAACAATGGATGCAAAAAGAGTATCAGGAATGGTGGAAGAACTATCCAAGACTGATACATGCCAAACAGTTCATCAAGGAACCATTGGCCAAGTTCACAAAAGACTTACTGGATAAAAAGCGTCAAATCGTTAGGATAACAGTAGGTCTTCTTACCGGACACTGTCACCTTAAAAGGCACATAAGTGTCATCAATCCAGCAGAAGAAAAAACTTTGTGCAGGTTCTGTGAAGAAGAAGAAGAAACATCATTCCACGTCCTGTACCAATGTGAAAGCCTGGGTGGAATGAGATTTCTAATATTCGGTGAAGAAAAGCCACTGTCATCAAAGCTACTAAGTCTAATATTTTTTTATTTTAATTTATTTTAATTTATAATAATTTATTTTAATTTGTACTCATCTGTCTGTATCTGTAAGGATGAGGAGGGTGGGTTGCTTCACTGCTACTTACGCCTCAGTAGACCCATTATGCATCCTCCCGGGATAAATAGGACCTGCCTCTCAACTAGTTAAAAGCCTGCTGGTTGACAAATCGCCGAGTCCTACAGGCTAATAACGTCACCAGCATCACTAGATGCCCCTTTTCTAAAAGTGGTCATTTGATGGGCTTTTACAACCCCAAAGGTGAATGTCTGGATAGAGCTATTCTGTCCTCCCGCTCCACAGGGCGACCATGTAACTCATATTTTTATGCCAGAGCGAGTGTCAATTCAAAACTTTTAAACACATCTCAATTGAAATGTTTAAAGATTTGTTAGAAATTATTACATACCACTATATAACTTTAACCAATCCTTTTTTTTATATTATCTTCTTGTTTAAATTACACTAAAATTTGATTTTCCATTTCTTATGAGTTCATGTGCATCTTTTTATATTATGCATAAGTTCTGAGTACAGGAAAATAAACATAAGTAGACTCATATATTTATGGGAACACTCATACACAAAACAATAGCTACATTACTTGTGGGTTCACGTATACCCACATTCCAACGTTACAATAATTAAAAGGACACCATTACACATATTTGACGTCTAAATACTTGTAGGGTCTGACCCCACAACTTTTTCATAGTGTGTAAGGTGTTTATTTGGAGTGTATAGATATTTTAAAGATAGCGTTAGAATCAGCGCGAGGAGATCTATATTGCTATGTGCGCAGTTTCAATGTCCCCACAGTACGGTATTATTCCCATGGACCCACATGTATGGTGAAACGTGTATAGGTGTGTGTGTGTGTGTGTGTGTGTGTGTGTGTGTGTGTGTGTGTGTGTGTGTGTGTGTGTGTGTGTGTGTGTGTGTGTGTGTGTGTGTGTGTGTGTGTGTGTGTGTGTGTGTGTGTGTGTGTGTGTGTGTGTGTGTGTGTGTGTGTGTGTGTGTGTGTGTGTGTGTGTGTGTGTGTGTGTGTGTGTGTGTGTGTGTGTGTGTGTGTGTGTGTGTGTGTGTGTGTGTGTGTGTGTGTGTGTGTGTGTGTGTGTGTGTGTGTGTGTGTGTGTGTGTGTGTGTGTGTGTGTGTGTGTGTGTGTGTGTGTGTGTGTGTGTGTGTGTGTGTGTGTGTGTGTGTGTGTGTGTGTGTGTGTGTGTGTGTGTGTGTGTGTGTGTGTGTGTGTGTGTGTGTGTGTGTGTGTGTGTGTGTGTGTGTGTGTGTGTGTGTGTGTGTGTGTGTGTGTGTGTGTGTGTGTGTGTGTGTGTGTGTGTGTGTGTGTGTGTGTGTGTGTGTGTGTGTGTGTGTGTGTGTGTGTGTGTGTGTGTGTGTGTGTGTGTGTGTGTGTGTGTGTGTGTGTGTGTGTGTGTGTGTGTGTGTGTGTGTGTGTGTGTGTGTGTGTGTGTGTGTGTGTGTGTGTGTGTGTGTGTGTGTGTGTGTGTGTGTGTGTGTGTGTGTGTGTGTGTGTGTGTGTGTGTGTGTGTGTGTGTGTGTGTGTGTGTGTGTGTGTGTGTGTGTGTGTGTGTGTGTGTGTGTGTGTGTGTGTGTGTGTGTGTGTGTGTGTGTGTGTGTGTGTGTGTGTGTGTGTGTGTGTGTGTGTGTGTGTGTGTGTGTGTGTGTGTGTGTGTGTGTGTGTGTGTGTGTGTGTGTGTGTGTGTGTGTGTGTGTGTGGGTGCGTGCGTGCGTGCGTGCGTGCGTGCGTGCGTGCGTGCGTGCGTGCGTGCGTGCGTGCGTGCGTGCGTGCGTGCGTGCGTGCGTGCGTGCGTATGTAAAATGTAAAAAAATATTTTTTTTATAAAAATTGTTCAAACAAAAGTGGTTTGTAATATAATTATCTATAATTTTTATCCTATAGATAATTTATCTAAAATGGACCGTATTCGAGATATTTGAGAAAATGTGTAAATTTCGAAATTTGAAGAAAACTCAAAAACGGATAAAGAAAAAAACATTAAATTTTAAACTTAAGTTTTATTTCGGCCTGACGTGAAATGATTAGATTTTGGACAAAGTCGGAACATCTGGAGGGGTACTTTATGGGGGGCCGTTTTTATATATTATGGAATATACCTGTTATTTATGTTTGGAGAAAAAAATTGTTCAAATAAAAGTTACTTCTAATATTATTATCTATAATTTTTGCTTTATGTAAAAATTTCCTGAAATCGTCCGTATTCGACAAATTTGACAAAATGTGCAAAATTCTGATTTTTATGAAAATTGTTAAAATAAAAGTTGTTTGCGATATCGATCTCTATAATATTTGTTCATACATGATTTTTTTAAAATGGACCGTAATGGAAAAATTGTAGGAAAAGTGCTAAATTTAAATTTTTCAGTATTTTCATTTTCAATGAATATCTATAGAAAAATGTTTCGCGGTAGATGTATGTGGACAATGTATATATTTAGTTTATCCTATAAACATTTATAGAGATGCTGCAATAGGTTGTACAAAATAACCGGAAAAAGCCTGTAATAACTAGATAGGAAAGTCATGTGTTGGACACATCAGATTTTTATTTCAGAAATTGAAAGAACTATTCGATAGAACCATTCAAAAGTTACAGATCAGTTTTTTTGTTTTAAATTTGTCGATTGCCATACAGAGAATGCAGGGTTTTTTAAAAGCTGGAAATACATATTTGCTCGAAGCTGTAATGGCAAATTTTCGAGAAGCACAGGCAATTGTTCTTAAAGAAATTGCAAGTATCGCTCAATACATAAAATTCCTTCGTAAAAATATGGACAAATCAAATTCCCATTAATAATACCACACCAAACGTTAATTCCGAAATGCCGTTGGTTTTCAATCGGATTGACAAAATGTGGATTCTCAGTAGCCCAATAATGTTCATTTTTTTTATTGGGCTTACCATTACTAACAAAACGGCTTTCGTCCGTCCATAAAACATGCTGAAAAAATCGATTTTCATATTCTAACGTTTCCATCACTTGGGCAATATAATTCAATCTTCGTTGTTAATGTTGATCTGATAAGTATTCTAAGTTGTGAAGTTTATAATCGTGGTAACCATTTTCCTTTAAAATTTTTCGTACCGAACTATATTTTAAATTCAACTCACGACAGGCTTGCCTAATCGAATTTCTTGGATGGGTTTCATAATACTGCAAAACAGTGGCAACAGTATTATCAGAATTGACTCTTTTAGCAATTTTTTTTCCCATTTGAGAAGAAAATGCCTTGTTATTTGAACGTGAATTGCGTTCCAATCTTGCAAATATTTTTAAGCTTGGAATAACACGTTCGGGGTATCTCTGGGCGTATAACTGAACTGCTCTTCTAGGGTTCTTTTGAGATTCCCCATAAACTAATAACATGTCGACTTTTTCATTGTGCGTGAACATTTTTCAAAGCCAAATAACAACATAACAATATTTGTCAACCATTAATTTAATTTGACAGATACGTCTTTGCTATTTGTTTCCAAAGGCGACTTGTTTAAATTGTGACTATTCTGAATTTTTGATTATACTTTTTTTTACAAATTTGCTTATAATTTTTAAAGTGAAGGAGATATCAAATTTTTTTCTTTATAAAATTTGTTCAGAAAAATTAGCTCTTTTTAAATTTGTAAAAATATAGGTATGTTTCCGAAAAAAAAAAATCGATGACGCCATTACCTCAGTTTCCAAATATGGACAAATATGCAAATTGGGCTTAAAACGGATCTTACTCTATCCCATTTAAGAACCTTTATTCAGCTTTTTCCTATCTTTTTCCCTTGTCCCATAATGGAGCTGAGACATCGAGTTTCGCTCACCCTGTACATTTAAAATTTGTAGCTAAAAATTGTTTCTAATAAGTAACTAATTTTGTATGTATGGATTAGGTGTTCTTTCTTTTTTAATATTAAATTATATATAATTTAACAAAACACACTGATTTATTGTTGTCAGTTGACATTTTATAAAGTTCCGTGTTGTCACTTTTTCAATGTCCACTGTAATACCATCCAGGGCACCAGAGCTAGAGAAGTTCCGAAAAAATACACCGGTTGCCATGGCAATGTTTAGAAATGCTTGAAATGATTGACCATTGAAATTCCCTTTGATTTGAACAATAGCAATATTGCTAAAATAGAAAAAAAAAATTAAATTTCTGAAAAGTCTCTGATTGTGCCAACGGCATACGTACCTATCTATTTTAAAAAAATATATGGTTGACAATCAGAAACCATATAAGAAAGATTATCTTTCAAAATAAACTAAATACCTACCTACCAAGAATATCCCGAGATATCTTAATTCTGCATATTTTACGATAATTATTATTTAATTAAACTCGAAAGCATTTATTACGCGTATAATTAAAGTTCGTAATCAAATAAAATCAACAGTTTACGATTTTCGATACGATCTACGAGATTTCAGTTTTTGAGAATTTTGCCGTTGGTGAGATTTAATAGAAAAAAAAAAACATTCTACAAGTTCATTTGCGGAAATTTGCCGAAGACATTAATTATAATAAAGTTAAATCTTATCTTTAAACGATAACTTGTCGAGGAAAAGTTTCGAAAAAATAACAGAAATGGATTTGGAGAAGAAATTTCATTTTTACAAAAGAAATAGCACTGAGTATCGACAATATCATGTGCTTAATTAAGAAGGCGTTTCATCTTAGCCCAAGAGCAGCCCATCTGATAACGAAATGAAATATACCCCAGAAGCATGGAAAAATATTGTACTTTACCAAATTGCACCTGTGCCAATCCCAATCCTGAGCAAAGTGACTTAAAAAAATTATTTTACATTAAAAAAATCACATAAGGCATGACAGCGTTAATTTTGTTTGCCATTAAAGTTTTTCAGAAATTTACATTCAACTATACCTATCTTGATATATATCGTTAAAGGGAAACATTTTCTTCCTGTTAACATCACACAAAAACATCTATCCACGATTAGTAGGTAAAATTCATTAAAAATATAAATCATTTTTTGCTGATTTAAAAATTTCTTTGTATGCCTATTGTTGTGATTCATTTTTACAAGTTACCATAGAAACGACAAAAAAACTACTATGATTATGGATTAAAATAATTGTCTAACAAGAGTTTTTAATTATTATTGACTATCTCTGCAAATGGTTTATACAATGCCATCCTTCTACCTTTCACACATAAACATGGTTTAAAAGGTAGGTAAAAATATGAATAATTCAGGTTTCACAATAATTAGGATTGTAATTTTCAGGGAAAATACAATTGTCGCTGTCATGTCTTATGTGATTTTTTAAATATAAAATAATTTTTTTTAACCACTGCGAATAAATCGAAGTTTTTCTGCAGAGAGCAAGACCCGCACCGCGGTATTGGTGCGTTAATCAAGATAACGTCAAACTTCTGCTGTCAGCACACTTCCCTGACTCGGTCATCATAGACGTAGCCGACTGGACAGAGAAAGAATACAACCCATCTGCTTACGATTGGCAAACACATTGTAGACGACGACCAACCCTACTTCGTGAGGTCTGGAAGAGCTCACACCGAACCCGGTAGGTATATATAGATACTCGATGGCTCTGAGGTACCTATGTTCCCAAAAAATGGAGGGACATAAAATTGGTCTTCGTACCGCATACCCAAACCTGAAAGGATTATACTGTCCCAAGAACATATCAGCCAATTAGCCCGACATTATTTTTCATAACGTCAGTGTAAATCGCAAAATGCATAACTCCACTTTTTTCTGAAATGTTGAATAACTTCATATATTACTAAAATGGCAGATTTACCGTCTGAAAAATTTTTATTTTATTATTCTTTCAAATTAAAACATTTCTAATGGAAACAAATTCAGTTTAAATAAGTTCAAAGGTTCTAATTTAAATTAGAATTAGTTTTTTGGTTCTCCTGTAAAATTCTAAATGGAGTTAAGCACTTTGCGATTTACACTGACGATAAGGACATTGGAAAAACTATACGAATGTTACATAATGAATATGGTGATTACAACACCACTCCCACTACACCCAAATCAACATGCATACTGTAGGTTCCAACTATTTAGGATCATATCAAATAAAAAAATTAAATAAATGTATACATAATTTCAAGATAAAGAAGCCAAAATATACAATCGGTCGCGACGACAGTAAAATTAAAAATATAGACACGACGTTAATATAAATATTTTTTAATGCCTGGCAACCCAGGTTGTTCCGTTGCCAAGGTTTTTAGAGACATAGGGCTCACAAGGTTATCGATTAAGATCTGCGCTTAAGGCGTAGCGCTATTAGCGTTATGCGCTGGTTCAGTGATGATGTATTTATGGTTTCACTGACAATTAAAGTGACAGTAGATTTTTTGAGTGCGTTTTGTTCATTTTGTTTACCTAAATTATATCGTTTCTTCACTTTTATAAATATTTTCCTAAAGTAAGTAGATAACATGCATCAAATATTCAATCGTTTAGTTACCAATTACATACCTTTAAACTATTTTTTATGACCTGTAAATAATATTTAGAAATAAACTAAAAACAATAAAAACGTATACGTCAAATTTATTGATGTTTATTGTTAAAAGTTTGGTTAGAATTAAATGTCAGTGGAACCAAAATGACATCACACTGAACTAGCGCATTAGGACATCGGGTTCCCGATAATGACACTTGGCTAACCTCAATAAAATCGACCTAATAGCGTTTTCGACTGGTCACACTCAGTTCACACTCGTAAAGTGCGAGTTTTCGTTGATCAGTACTGGTTTAATTTAATGACGTCATACAAACTTAATTCAACCGAAAACGCAGTTGACCACCAGTGCGTTGTATTATATTTGACAGTTGTCATCGAAGTAATAAATAGAAGTACCTTCCAAATTCCAAACAAGATCCAAACCAAGCTTTCATTTTAAATATATATTTAATATTATTATATTATAATATATTTTCTCAATATATTAACATAAACTTACTTTTGTCTAAGTACTTAACATGTCAGCGTATACTATGCATATACAGGACTTACAAGAATATTTATGGTACCTACCTGGGAGTCATCCAGGTGCGACACCACTAATTCAATGTAATCTTTTATTTTTAGCAGTTTAGTTTTATTACACTTGGCCTTAAATAAATCTTTATCTGAATTGACGAAGAAGTTTTCAATATTTCTTTACAAATTCTACAAAATTTACACAATTTAGAAACAACTCTTCATTTGCCATCACCATATTTATTACGACTGAACCACAGAACGACTGAACTGAAACTGAAAACCTGTCTCTGCACTCGGTTCACAAAAGTGCGCACCAGTTAATTTTTTTTGACTTCAACTGATTCCAACCGAAAATTCAATCACTGACCCGGTTCGCACTGCCCTTGCGAGTCGAAAACAAATGTTGCACCGAGTGTTAAAAAGTGCGCACCAGTTTCACCAGTCGAAAACGCTATAAGTCAAAGATATTCTAAGTCTTAAATTAAAAATTGCTAAAAATGACATGAAAGTCAAAACTAAAGATATGTTTATGTGGTGATCGCAATGTCGTCCCACATACACCCCAAGCAGATCTATAGGCGAAAAAAGCTTAGACTCCAGCGCCTCTACCGGTCACTTTTTCGTCCTCCGCTGGGCCATTTATAGTTTGTTTACATTTGTTTTCATATGACATGCCATAGGTTTTTCGTAAGATTAGGTGTTGAATTTTTCGTTTTTAAAGTGTGTAAAGGATTTTGTTAGTTTTAGTGTTGGTTATATATGTATTAATTAAACATTTTTATAGATAGTGGCAGTGTATTTATTTAACAAAAGTATGTTTACCTTATATTACATTAACCCATAACCTAAATACATAATACTATTTTATCTTCCAAAGGTAACTTCCTAGACGGTACTGCATTAAATTTTAATCTATGTAATTTAGAGCTGTCCCCTACAAACAAAAACTATTAATACGGAAACACAAAAAACGACTAAATACTAATCTCTATAAAAATAATCGTTTTCAGAGAAATGCAATGAACATACTCTCATGTACGGACTCACAGGCTTTCCAATTTTTAATTTTCTTATCCATTCCTCCCTCCGATCAACAGCTTCTCGTTTCCCTAATTTTGTTTCTACCAAAACACGTTGTCCTTTTTTGGGAAATGGATGAAAACTAAGTTCTTTATTTAGTTTTACCCAAGAGGAACACATGGGAACACAACAGTGATGGTTCATTTTGATAAAATAAACAATAATTTTATCAATTAAACGTCTTTAAAACACCATATACAAACAGAAACCGTAAGATTGACCTATATTATGCTTGAATCACATGAGTAAACAAAACATTAATGGCCCACTGGAAGGTTTCAAATTAAAACTGTAGGTGGCGTATCGCTTATTTTGTCATGCCTATTGATTCAGTCCTCTACCTAGTTGCTGACAAGCTAGAGATTTGTCTGGACAAAAAAGAGTCTACCTTGGGTGTTTTTATAGACATAGAAGGTGTTTTTGACAAGACCACCTTCTACAAGATAATACACTCACTAACCAATAGGAATGTTAGTGGTGGATACCTAACATGCTCCCAAAGCGAGCAGTAAACAGAAATGTAGTAGATGTGAATATAAAAGACTTGGTTGCGAGAGGATGTCCACAGGGAAGGGTGCTGTCATCTCTATTGTAGAACATGGTCTTCGACACCTCCATTACCTGCTTCACTAGGCAGTCATTACACAATAGCATATGCAGATGATTTGGTCATTCTGCAAACAGGTAATTTTAAGAATATACTCTGCGCAAGAATACAAGCACCATTTACGGTCTATTAATCCGAAGAAGACAGAAATAGTCCTTTCCACAAAAAAAAAATGAATGAAAATGGAACTAAAACTATGTAAAGCTCCTTATCATAAAAATAAACTTTGCAACAAAGTTTAATTATTTAGGTCTCACCTTTGAGAGTAAGATAAGCAGTCAAAAAAGCATACATATGCTATGGTAACATAGGGTGCAGTTGACTGGGTATTGAAAACCCAACTATTGATAGATATCCATAAACTAGAACCTTAGCTTTCTAACCTCTTTGACTAGAACAAATTCAAAAAACGACTTGTTTCAACATAACAGAAACCATGACATCAAGTAGGGTGAGTAGGTTGCTCTGATGACATTGACATGATCCCGCACATTAGGCATTCCAACGACCTGTCCAAATGGCTACCAGTGGGTAATGACAGTTTAGATTTGGCAACCCTGTTGTCATGTTATCATTAACAGGGTCAATGATACATATATAGTTATATAGATTGCTCAAAGCTGGTCGTTTACGAGCGGCCATATTGCCTGGCAAATATTTATTAATTTGAATCGGTTTAGGAAAAATGTGTTTTAAAGCCAATTTTTAGTCTTTAGATATTTAAAAAAAAATAATTGCTTACATTTTTACTTCAAGGCATACGCTTATGTTTATTTTGAAAAATATGTATAATCAATCTATGTAACTGTCTATTTAATTGACCTTGTCAAATCACCAGGTCTACAGGGTTGCCATAATTTTGCGATATCATAACCCGTCAAAGCCCACTGGTAGGCATTCAGTTTGGAATGCCTAATAGAACCGGATATAGGATGATGAGGTGAGATATCGCGTTTAGTAGGAGGTGCTCGATACGCTTGCACTAATTCAAGCGAACATCGATTCCATCTCATCGGGATATATCTTCCATAAACCATATAAAGTTATAACGCCATAAATGGAATAGACAAGTACGATTCATATCTACACCGAAGATTCTAAAACAAAACAAGGCCCACGGTGTGAAATATACTCAAGATCCTTAAACCTAAACATAAAATGGGCTGTGAGCAGTGTAGTTTACGTGGATTCTCATGGTAGAAAAAGAAGTTACCAGAAACAATATCAATAAAAGGAACGCCTATCTATACCGATAGCAGACAAGTACCAGAATTTACTCAGGGTTAGTACTAGAATGTCACAAAGCTTCGGCCGAAGTATCCATCAATAATGTGGTCACCTTAACAGGTTCAGCGCCAGACCAATTTTAGTAAACCTTCCCTGTGGGCCAACATGGTTTTTTGTCATTTTATTGTTCTTTAGGGGATTTGAAACACTACTCACCGATTTTTAAAATTTTTGGTTAACTAGTTTTTTTTATAAAGACAGCAGACACCGGTGTCTGCTCTGGCCCTACCAAAAGTACGAGTGTCACCGTTATCTGCCTTGGCCTGGTCATACAGTAAATATCAGCAGACACTAGGTGGTACGCATCAAGGTCATTTGTGTTTACTACTAGTTTAGCGCGTTTGTGTTGTTTTTGTTAGTCTTGCAGTGGATGCGAAAAACAAAACAATGAATAATCGGGGAAAACGTTTGGTGCAATTGGCGTTAGAAAAAGATCAATCTGATACAGATGGTAAGTTTCCGTTATTTTAATTTTTATTTGAAAATAAAATAGGTAATTTGCAGACGATGATGAATATAAAGAAGATTCTTTTTATTGCTCTTCAGACGACGATCCAGTGTATATTCCTCAAGATAGTTCTGACGATTTTGAGACTGATACAGAGTCAGATAACGATTACGTCGCTGTAAGTAAGAAGCCGAAGCTCGAAGTTTTACAAAACATATTACTATGTAAACCTGGCCCATCTGGCGCTTTTGTAGCTGACAAAATTAACCTTATAAGCAACAACAATATAAAAAAAAAACAGTGTTGAAGAAGTAGAAGGCGATTTTTAGACGTTATTGATGGCAGTACCAAATAACAACAACCTGACAGAACCAGTTATAGAAAAAGAAACGGGTTCAAACCGTAATGATCCTGTTACCTTGGACCTTGACGTAGCACAGGAAGATCCGAGACATGTTGACCTATATGATATTTCTTCTTCTACTTGGGGCCCGCCACAGGGAAATCAACTGATATATGAAGAAACATTTCATGGAGGAATTTCACCGGAATATTTTTCTACATTGAAAGGAGAAAAACCCATTCAATACTTTTCAGCTTTTCTGGATTTCGAAGTAATTGACATGATGGTGAACCCAACGAATCACTATGCAACTCAAGTCTTAACAGAAGACGGTCATATTTCTAACCAGGCCCGTGTCCAAGGCTGGCAACCGACGGATAGGAAAGAAATAATACATTTTATTGGTTTATTAGGTTATATGGGTATGGTTCGTATGAATTCTCTACGAGATTATTGGTCAAGAAAGTGGATATTTTTCAATAAGGTCGCAAAAAAAGTCATGAGTCGAAACGTTTTGAGATTCTCTTGAAAATGTAGCACTTTTCGGATAATTCGCTTTGTACGGAAGGAGACCATTTATACAAAGTTCAACCACTTTTTGACAAACTTGTTCGAAATTATAAGAAAATCTATACGCCGGGAAAGACTTTTTGTATTGACGAGTCTGTAATACCATTTCAGGGAAGGCTACTTTTTAAGCAATATAACCCACAAAAGGTCAATAAATATGGAATTAAGGTATTCAAGGTATGTTGTGACAAGGGCTACACTTGGAACATGTCCCTTTATGCAGGCAAAGAGAAAGAACAAGCAAATGGAACCCACTTGTCTGTCGCGACTAATGTTGTATTAAAATTATCCCAAGAACTGTTAGGAAGCGGAAGAGTCTGCGTAATAGATAATTGGTATACCAGCCTTCAATTAACCCACATACTTTTAGACCAACAAACACATTGCTTAGGCACATTACGAGGTAATCGGAGAGGAAATCCCAGTGAAATTATAAAGAAAAAGCTAAGAAAAGATGAATTAGTAGTTCAGGAAAACGAGAGGGGAATATGTCTCCTCAAATGGCGAGATAAAAGGCATGTGCTGGTTCTTTCTACTTTGCATACTGACGAGACAGTTCGGATGCAAAGACATGGTAAAGAAATTAACAAGCCAAGGGCAATTATAGATTATAACAAAGGTAAAAGCTCAGTCGACCTTTCCGACCAAATGTCCAGTTATAGCACACATTACGAAAGACAATCCGCTGATATAAAAAAGCAGCAATTGAAGCAATTTTGGGGACTAGCGTTGTCAACGCACACTTCGTTTTCCAGGAAGTTGAAGAGAGTGCAATGCCCATAACAGATTTCCGTTTATCAATTATTGAAAATATGTTTACATTTCAATCATCAATAACAGATGAACCAACGCAGCTAAAAAGTCTTCGTTTTTACTAAATTGGATTGCATAGCCCGTGAAAACAGAAAGTATTGTAGAGGATGTTATCAAAAAAAGATCGACGGTTTATTGAAAAAAAGTAAAGTAAAAAGGGTTATAATATACTGTTATAACATACTTGTAAGGATCAGCCAAGGTTTTGCTTAGATTGTTTTAACGCGTTCCATAAAAAAATGTGGTACTTTAATATTTCTTTTATTTCGAAACATTTTTCTTTTAGAATTTCTTTGTCTTAGTTTATCATTAACATTTTCTGATGTTATTACTATTATTACTATTATCATTTCAAAATAAAAACTTAAGCGAAATACGTTGTTTTATTGTTTTGTAAAAAAGTTACTATTTTAAACATGTAAAAACCGCTACTTTAAGCCTGGCACCGTTTTGGTATAGTCCAGGGCAGACACATCACTCTATCAAACCTCGTATTACCGTGTCCTCCAGGCCAGGAGGAACCGATAAAGTTTTTAAACTGAGGCAGACACCGGTGTCTGCTTTGGCCCATACGAAAATTAACCCAGCAGACACCGGTGTATGCCATGGCGATGAACCTGTTAATATGTATCAATAGTCACGCTACATCGAACGTTAACCATCTTACTGCTTTACTAGCTAAGAAGGCAACCAACCAAATATTTTTTGGATCTGGCTCTTCCAATCATAGTGACAAACCCAATAAAAATAAATAACGTTCGCTTGTGAAATTCAAGGGAAGATGGGATGAAACAAGAAGCTGCAGAGTTGCCAGAAAGTTATTAAGTTATCCCGACAACATTACAGCAAACAAATACTACGACTATGACTAGATAGAATCTGCTCTTGGTCACAGGCATTCTGTCTGGTCATTGCCAAGTACGGAAGCATCTATATATCATAGTACTATCGGAGGTGCAAACAAGAAGATGAATACCATCGAGCATATCGTCTATAATTTCTTTCAGCACTCGTTTATTAGAAAATTTATGTTCGGCGAGTATTGCCTCCCAACTAATAAAGTAGCTTTATAATTTACAAGGCTATTATATTTTATTGATATTATATTGTTGTTTCTGGAATGTTAATTTGTTGTACTAAAATTTCAGAAACTACTATTTTGTTCTCTAAAACTAAATTGTTATATAAATTAGTTTTTAAAATATTCTTACAGCAAAATTATAAAATAGTTTTTACGGTAACTATAAAATTGTTACATAAACATTAATACGACTATTATATTTCAGCTAATAAAATTAAATTGCTTTATAGTGATTGTGTCACCTTTACCACTCTTTAGTTATACAAATAAAAACTATTTCTTAAACTCATAATATTACTTTAAAAAAATAGTTATATAAACATTTTATGACAAATCGAGAATTAATTTTTCACCAGATACATTTAAAAAACTGAGGTATTACTGATTTTGATATACAACATAACCTCAAAATTGAAAATTTATAAAACAGTTATAAAAGTTTTAAAAAACATTTGTTTAAAGTCTGTGTAAATGTATAGTAACTGTCCGGTAACTGCATTCAACAAATCTTATACAATTTACACATTAACCAAATAGTTCTATAATACTGCGTCCATTTTGTGTTTATTACTGTTGAAAGAATGTTCTTAGCTAATATTTTGTTATGTAAATATTTTCAGATTTTATAAAATATCAAATTGTTACTTGGGCTGTCACCGACCGATATAAAAGAAGCACCTCTCGTCAACATTGTCAGCTACACTAAATCTGTAGGCTTGCTGATGATCTAACTATCAATTTAGGAGAATGCACAATAGGCCTTGTGAGCCCTAAATGCCGTGGGGCAATCCACCCTCCACACGTTACAGATACAAATAAGATGGCGTGTCCCGCGGTTTGTTTTGTTTATTTTAAAAAGTATCTAATATCATTGTTTAGTTGGACTACTATATTTAACGCTTGATGTATCTCTTCTTCCAAATTTCGCCATAGAATATAATTATGTCATCAATTTATTTGTTATATAATTGCACGCTTAAAACAAATTTCGGTTTTACTAATTACTGACTCTTTGTATGTGTTTATTAAACAATGCATACGACATAATTAAATATTTATTTAAAAAACCGTAACAATTTAAGATAAATATTAGTTAATTCAATAATCCAAACATGAAACTATTATTTTTTACGTATTTTCATAATTTTCATGGTAGACATAAGACGACAAACTTCTAATCTAACGACGATGTTATCTTGTACATACACAAAACGTAAATGTATGTTTGAGGAACAGAGTCTGGCAGATTTATAAACAAATGAATAATTAAATGAATGAAGTCGACGTCTCCAAATGTTTAAATTAATTTAAAGTGAATTACCTACAGCTAAGCTCTCTTTACGTTCACAGGTCACAGGCCTGTCGTGTCCAAGTAATTATAATTAGTAGTCCTCCAGTAATAATTCTTTCCTAAAGCGGACCTGTAACCAACAACTCAAACTTATATAACTGCATATTTTTTTACTTTTTCTGCTGAGTAAGTACCACAAATAATTTGTTATTCTTTGAACCTTATCTTCTTTGGTAAAATTGCAAAAAACTAAAAAGGCTGAAACGACTATTGAATATATTTTAAAGATTTTTGAAACACATACTCAAGTATTATATAATGCCAAGCTAAATATAAAAATCTCAGAGAGCTTAGGTAAATACTTGATAGTGTTCCAGACAGATGTATTAACAATACATCTATGAGCAAAAGAGGTATTAAGGCCGCAGTTTCACCATTTCCGATTGCATTTAAATTCCGATAAATGTATTAAAATTAATCTTCTACCAGCCTTAAGTATAGGGTTTGGAGAATGAAATCTCCTACTTTTTAATTTATCAAAGCTAAAAAGTAGAAGATTACATTCTACAAATTTTTTCCAAGTATCCCGCCAAAATATTTCTAAATTTTATTGGGCATTTTATCATCAAATCTAAGCGGAATTACAATTAAGAAATATTTCAATTATTTATTTGTCAAAGTAGAGAATTGTCTATGAATATCTGTAATTGTCTAGTACATCTATTTTTAAGTAGATGTCACCATAAAACCATAAAACAGTGCTGCCTCTCTGTTTTAGAGATGATTTTAGCATTATTTTAGTAGGTGGCTGATTGTTTAAAGGTACCTATTTTTGAATCGGTGTACAGCTCTATATGCTGTCCTTTATTGTTTCGTGCTTTTCATATATTTGTCTCGTGTCGCTCCAGTTACCTACACAATTTTCGATTTATTTTCCGTGTGTATAATAAAAGTGTTACGAAGTTGCCAGATGTACAATAATTATCGTTTAATACCATAATTTTGGTGTTTTATACAATGTACTATTGTAATGTACTTTCAATAATTTGATTCAGACTTCTCCGTAAGACACCGATAATTTGGACGAATTTCATTTTAAAGTGAGTAAAATGCAGGAAAGGAAAGGAAGTATGCCGATGCAATTTGGATCCGAATGACCTGGCATCACTGCATGGTACGCACGTAATAATTAACATTAGTTTTCAAAACTTGCTTTCTTCTTCTGAATGTTAATTTGTCGTTATTAGGAACCATATTTCTGAGTTAACGCGTTGACTGCCATGCATACCCAACTTTCACATCGCGCCATGTGCATATATATTATTCACAAGCAGCGCTTAATTTCTGGCCAGGTATCTATAAAATATGCATATGAACTGCGCATTTCTTATGAGGAATCTATTGAATAGGCGTGGAATTAAGAATATTTGAGTTGGTCTGGTAATATCTTCCTATATACGTTTTCTGTTACACAATTATATGTGACAATATTGTATTTCCGTTTATAATAGTATATTACGTAACAAGAGTTGTAAGTAACCCATTACGCAAGAAGTGAAAAAGTTTACGCACGAAGCCGCGCAGCGCCGAGTACGTACATTTCACGAGTAGGTAATAGGCTTACAACTCGTGTAACGTACTATACTTTTTCTACGCCCACTTATTTTATTCTATTAAATAAAAATCAAATCTATTGAAGACAAAAATAAGTAGCTAAAAAAATAAAAAACTGCTAATTCCTATTTCATAGTAGGTAGATACCTAGTCGGATTCACTCTCCAAATCATTTTTTCTTTTTATAACGTAAGCACTCTCTAAAATTCTTAGAAACCTTCCTCTGTGCTGATCAGCTTTTTCTGCTTGTTTTTGAAAAAATTAAATTGTTTCTCTTGTAATTGCCTGTCTTCTTGAAATTGGTTTAATAATGAATCAGTTTTTGTCTGAGGTGTACCTTTTTAAACCTGTTTTGTGAATCTTGAGAATGTGACTTATCTATTTGAGAAGTGATGGTCTTTCTTCAACATTTGCACTATTATTTTCTTCAGTTTCTTCTTTTTGGTCATTTTGCTGATCCCTGTTTGATTCACTGTCATCATTGCTTAAAGAATCTTGGAGATTTTTTAGTGTTTACTTTTTTTTAGACCCTAAAAAGCATTAATAAAGATAAAAACAAATTTATCCCAAATAAATACATTACATATTTTGTTTCAAAACTGTATAAAAATACCTAAAATGGAATGTAATTCCTCATAGAAAGGCGGTATATTATCATTTCTTTCAGCACCTGTTACCGTTTGATTTTTTACATAACTTATGTAAGATTTTATGAGGTTAGAAAATTTCTGCCTGCGTCTTTCCCCTCTATTCGGACCTACGTTAAAACCATACTGTTTAAGAGTATCTGCTATTTCATTCCATAATTTTCTCTTGGATGTTTTCTTGTCATCAAAAAGTCTAAAGTCTCTTTGCCTTAATGTTAACAAAACTTTTGTTGTCTCTATGTCTCGTTCAGTTGGTTTTCTTCATGTCCATATTTCTGTAATATGTTCTTTTTCATTAGTTACTTCCTCAGTTTCTTCCTCGGTTACTTTCTTCCTACGTCATCTGGCAATGTGCACCTTTGTGGATTTGACTCAATGTAGCTCAAAGCAACATCATAATTTACAATTTTTATAAATGTTTAAACTGTTTTTACTTTACATAATACTTGTACATACCGTTTACAAGTTGAGTAGCAGTTTCTAAATCGTCTACCACTACCAAATAATCCCTACCCTTACAATTTATACTAATTTGGTACTTTTCTTCTTCCATTTTTTAATTTTATTTAACTTCCCCCAAGAACCAAATGAAGCCGACCGCAAAACACTTATACAACGAGCACAAGGCTTGACAAGGCACAAGCACAATACCACAGAACACTCACCTTCATAAGACAAGCGATGAGAATAACCTTGAGAAAGAGTTAATAGATAATAATAAAAGAGGTAGATCATCTATAACCTTAGATTATACAAAACCTCTTTGTCTATAACCAACTGAAGTACTTAGTTATTACCGGTTATAATTTGACAAATGAGTGACGTCACAAAGGGTTTGTTTATGACGTCATGGCATGAAAACCAAAGCATACCAAACCGCTTTAACATAATCGGTTAATACTTTAATCAACCGGTCCTAGTTGGTAGATGGCTTGAAATCGACTTTAGTTTCCTATGACAGCATCCCACGATATTTATATTTATTTGCGAACTAAACTATTTATTAAATAAAAAAACGTTATAAAACAAAACTAAAAAATATCCAAAGAAGTCTACATGCAGATATCACATACAAACTTGTTTATGCTTAAAGAAACTTACGCACATTCACTGTGGCCCCATGAGTGGCAAGTGGCACTTGATCCACATTTCTTTAAATTTGAAATGTGTATATAAGTCGTTACACTATAGGTATGCTGTTTCGAACTCATCGCTGTAACAATGAAATGGGTCGCTTTCGTCTTTTAATTCTGTGTCTTTATTTTCGCTATCCTCATTTTTTTGTTCCTTTAAATTTCTTGGCAAGTCTATTCGTTGATTGGTGTGTGTACTTCTTAAGATCTCTTCTACTATTTTTCTTTTAGCTTGTTTTGCTTGTTTTCATCATTCTTGTGCAGCTTTTTCTTCTTCTATTTCCACAATTTCTTTAACCTCTGGTGTTCCATTTAACAATCCAACTTTTCCTCGTTACCTTCTCTTTTTGTTTTTAGCTTTGGCAAGCGCTAAAGGTACTGGTGATAGGTAATGAATAATTTGCTTTGATGACCTGTTTGTCTTCATTTAACAATTGTCGATTATCTGCACCATGATCACTTAACTCAGATTCTGTTTCGACTTGGTCGTTACAGAGTCCAGGCGCCGGATTTTCGGTGGTCAATGAAGCATTGAACATCCAATCTTCAAAGATATCAGGATTAAAAGGCTGAATACCGGTTTTGGAAAAGGCATGTAAGGCATTTAGTGGGGTTGCACTTTTAAAAATGCTTTCGTTAACAGTCCTGCAACATAATTTAGGATTTTGCTTTAGCCTGATCGTAGTAAGTCTGCAATGGGCTAAAGAAGCCAACATCAAGTAGCTAGTTGACTTAAGAAGACGAATAACGTTTGTGATTAGATCGGTCGCGCCTGAGATATTGAGTAACTTTAGAAGACATTTTATTTCAGTATAGGATGTTGCAAAAATGATGATACAAGAAAATATGGGAAATAAACAATAAAAATTATTAAATTTTACCAGCTTATAGAAACCTGCAAGTAAAACACTACATGACCCAGACTTTTTTCTGATGTTTTTACAGCATAAAGAAACAAATTGTCATACCAGTTTAATTACACACTGTCAAAATAGTTTGCAAAAATAATTTTGTAAATTATAAATATTTCCCCCTCTCCTAGGAACCTAAAAATTAATTTTTTTCACATTTATACGTTCCCTAAAAGACATCGATTCCAGGCATTGTCAAATTCTAATAATTAAACAAATGGTCCACCCTATAGCCATACTGCATTCTTAGTGTATTCCGAACTATAGAGAAACAAATTTTTAACCTCGTGCTCAACACATTACTCAAAATAACCCTAGCTCTTAGACTATTAGTATTGCAAATCCTTGTGTACCTGTTTTAAATCTTATCATAAACCTCTAAAATCTCATTTGCAATATAAAAAATCAATTTTGGAATTTTTTTCTTAGAAAGAACACGACCCTGCAAAATGATGAGTGACAGATTAATCTATTTATCTGAAAAGGAAATAAATGTGCAAATAACAAATTGATCAAATAATAAAAGACAATAGACTTGCACTAATCCATTTTTAGAGTTTTGACACGCAAATTAAAATACAAGTACTAGATATATAGTTCTTATTTTACTCCTCTACTGTTTAGGTTTGTTTTTGTGAACATATCGTTGTTAAATAATTAATCAAAAAAATACATATTTTAATGTGTACGATCTTAATTTCAGGTAAGTGTATTTATTTAACAGCTATTTTGTGGCGTATATAAAGAAGGCGCAACAGAACAGGCCTAAGGCTATACAGGTATCCAGTCAATTCGTCGCGCGACAATTTATCGCGCGACCTTTCAGAGCCGACAATTCATCGCCACGACTTTTCATCGCTACGACAGTTTATCGCTACGACAATTCATCGCCACAAAAATATCGTATTGTATCTATGATTTATACAGTATGTCTGAAAAACAAACAATTTTTTTTGTGCTATATTGAATTTTTCTTATAAGAACCAAATAAAATTATTTTTTCGAAAAAATTACAAAATATCTTACTCTAAATTACACAAAAATATGATTTACTTTTTTTCTGCTAATCAAGTAGTTTTTACTAAGAAAAATATAATAAATATCAATAATGTATTATTGATAAGCCAATTTAAAGTGTATAAGTGGCAGTCGCAGGTTCTCAACAGTCCTTTACCTACTATTTAAAAAGGATTATCTTCATTAGCCAATTCGGGTAAGTTACCACATTAGTTAATAATAATAGAGAATTATAATTATCCTTTATTAATCCTTTCAAGGAGAAATTCATAGTGCAATCAATATTTAATTTTAAAAAGGATTATCTTCAATAGCTTGTTTGTGTAAGTTAGTATTTTAGATGCCCTGTTTATAATATATGTATATAAGGTTTAAATAAGAAATACCAACGAACTGTAATCATTCTTATTTTGTCTTTGTACGAGTTTACATCATTTTAAAATTTGAAAATGCCATTACAATTTGTTGACAGCTAAAGAGGTCACAAAATGCTTTTATACAATGGCCATACACATTCTAGAGAAAAAATTTCTAGAGAAAAAGGTATTTGGAAATGTTCTCTATATCATAAATGAAGATGTACCGGTCGCATTCATACCATAGGCGATGAAATTGTGAAGAGTACCGAACATAATCATGTGTTAGATAGTGCTGATGCCGAAGTAAGAAGAGCTGTTAAAAAAATGAAAGTTTTAGCTGAACAAAGTGGTTCCACTACTCAACAAATCATTGCAGAGGTTTCCGAGGGTTTATCATCATCGGCTGCAGCCAGATTACCACAAGTGAGTGCAATGAAAAGAACTATTCAACGAAAAAAGGAAAAGACAGAAGGAATTCCTGCGATTCCAAATTCTCTGCTTCAATTAGTTATTCCACAGGAATATACACTGTCAAGCAGTGGTCAGTTATTTTTAATGTACGACAGCGGCCCATCAGAAGATCGAATATTAGTGTTTACAACAGCAAGAAATCTTGACTACATGTTGGAGTGTGAACACTGGTACGGAGATGGAACTTTTTCAACAGCCCCTAATATGTCTTCCCAAATATATACAATCCATGGCGTCAAATATTCAAATACCATTCCAACAGTATATGCAATTCTGCCGAATAAAAGAGAAGAAAGCTATAGACGTTTATATGCAGCATTAAAAAATTTGAAACCTGAACTTTGCCCTACATCTTTTTTAATGGATTTCGAAAAAGCAGCGATGAATGCGGTACGAAGTGAATTCCCTAATACTCAAATTCGTGGATGCTTTTTTCATTTTTCTCAGTATATATGGAGACAAATCCAGAATACCGGATTTCAGAGGCGATATGTAGATGAAGAAGTGTTTTCATCAAATTTGCGACTTCTGGCTGCACTTGCTTATGTTCCTGAAGACGATGTAGAGAGTGCTTTTGATTTATTATTGGAAAGTGAATTCTATACAGAAAACGAGGACTTAGCAGATTTAATAAACTATTTTGAAGACACGTGGATTGGTAGATTAGACAGAAGAGGAAGAAGACGGTTACCAAAATTTCCTATATCTTCTTGGAGTTGTTACAATGCAGCCAGAGAGGGAATTGCTAGAACCAATAATGCAGTTGAAGGATGGCATAACAGTTTCAGTTCAATTCTTTCCATTGCACATCCCAACATTTGGAGGCTAATTAAGGCTTTACAAAAGGAGGAAAGCCTTAACAAATTGAAAATAGAGCAAATTGTGGCAGGTAATGAAATTACTCAAAAAAAAAAATTTACAAAGATTCTGCACGTCGTTTAAAACTACTTACAGAATCCTACGACGCTCGTAATACCATGGAATATCTTCGAGGAATTGCGCATAATTTTCGAATGCAAGTCTAAATTATTTAATATTATTATATTATATTAATTCAATTTAAAATGTAATAATTAGCAACTACAATTTTTTATAATATATTTTTTTTCTTCAATATACCTACTTGTTTTTTATTACCTATACTAAAAAATATATAAAATAAAATTTTGATTATAATAAAAAAAATAAAATAAACCATAAAATGAATTCTAAAAAATGGCTGGCGACAAATTGTCGTGGCGGTGAATTGTCGTAGCGGTAAATCGTCTTACGATGAAATGTCGGCTCTGAATTTTTGCGCGATGAATTGTCGGTCGATGAATTGACGTAGATCCGGCTATACATATATAGGAAAAAAAAGGATAAAACAAGCCAGAAAAAGAAAGAAAATAAATATAATTAATTTATTTTATAAAACACTTCTGCAGTTTTATCTAAAATGACAGATAAGGGGTCATTGTTGATGTCGCATGAAATGCTACATTGTTAAAATTCTGGGCAATACCTATGTAACATAGGTGAAGTCATTCCTAAGTTAGAGCTCGCCTAAACTATTCTCAAAAACGGTGAGATGCGTAGAAATACCAGTGGAGCGTGAAAGTTAATTTTTTAAAGTAGCCATGAGGTGTCGATTTGATTATGCAGTAGTTTATACAAAAAAGTTAATGAAAAAATTATTCTTCTAAGCTCTAAATTGGGAATGTTGAATGTGTTGCATAGTAATTCTTCATATATTCCTCGTTCAGGATAAACACCATTCTTTTTTAAATAGAGATACTTTAAAAAACGTCGTTTTACAAATCATCAATGAAAAATATAAAGAGAAGAGGTCCAAGATTTGATCCTTGGGGAACGCCTAATGAGGTACGATATTTGCTAGAACTATAACCTTTGTAAAAATCAAATCGACTTATATTTTATTTAAATATGAATTGAGAAACTATGACATCTGAGTTAAATCCAAACTCTGGCAATTTATTTAACATATAATAGAATTATCTATTTTATTAAAGGCCATAGGGGTATATTCTGTAACAATTCCTTTATATTTAACGGCCTTTAAAAATATTTTCTTCTTTACTTCTGTCATTATTTAAACGGATCTTTAAAATACATTAGAGGACTATCTTAAAGAAATCTGTTTAAATAATGACAGAAGTAAATTAACGAATACGAACATATTTTTATAGGCCGCCAATATTTTTAAAGGCCGTTAAATATAAAGGAATTGTTACAGAATAGACCCCTTTGTTGTTTATCTAAATCCTCTAATAATACTACGTGTTTGTTGCGAGATTAGTGACTGTTGATCTTTGAGGAATCTATATTTCGAAGAGAAAATCTGCTTTGAGATAAAGGGGTAAACACGGTTATATTATATGAACATGTTAAAGAACTTTGAAAAATTAGAGAGTATAGATATAAGCCTTTGGTTATCTACTGCGGACTTATCTCCACTCTTATGGATCGGACAAATTTTGGCTTTTTTCCACACTGAAGAAAATTTCAAGGTTTCAAGATTAAAAACTATATTTAAAGGAACAGCAAAAACTGCACAATCTGAAACTATAAAAGAAGGAATACCATTAGGTCTAACTGTGAATTTATCCTTAAACTTTTTTGTGATTAAATAAATTAAGTATAGGTTAGCCAAATATCTGAGTAGTACCTCTGAACTTATTGCTTTTATTTTGTCTGCTTAGCACAAATTTAGTGAAATCTTCTGAAATATTAAATATAGTATTATTGTTAGCATCGTGCAAGCTTTATGTTTTAAAAATGTGGTCTGGTAAATGGTATGAGGAATCCGAGGATTCACAATCACAGAAAAAATCGGTAAGTTGTACTGTCCTAGATGGGCGGTGTTAGCAAGTAATTCTATTGTTTTTGATTTTTCCTTTATATTTTGTTGCCTAAATGATATATTAACTGCCCGATACCTACTAGATGACTTGCTTTTTAACCACGCGATGGCAGGTGGTAAGCATTTCGTGACTAGTAGAGTGAAAAATGCTGGACGGATATTGTTGAAATCTGAGGAGCATAGTGTTTATTTTAAATGATTTAAAAAAATATATGAATTGAAAAATGCTGGACGGATATTGTTAAAATTCGAGGAGCATAGTTTTTATTTTGAAATTATTTTAAACATATTAATTGAAAAATGTCGGACGGATATTGTTGATATCCAAAGAGCAGATTGTGTTTTAAATTATTTTAAAATCTTGAGTAAAGTGTTATAAATTATAAGACATGGGGTGTTGTGTCACTTATTTAAAAATGCAAGGTTTTGCCTCGTCTCAGAATGTGACGAGGGGATGAGCAGAAAACTTTTTCGAAATAATTGTCGTGGAAAGAATTTGGCGGTTGATCTTGTAATTTTGTTATTTTTACTTGAGATGTCTTTTCTTTTTGTTTAATATTTTTATAATTTAAAACAATACAAATTAATAACCAGTCGTTAAATAAAAAAAAAAGAAAATATTTCGAGAGTGAAATTATAGATCAGTAGGGCCGTGTTATTACCTGCTAACAAATTTTGTGTGATTACTCATTGTAATATAATGTAAAGAATAATGGGGTCTATTCTGTAACAATTCCTTTATATTTAACGGCCTTTAAAAATATTTTCTTCTTTACTTCTGTCATTATTTAAAGGGATCTTTAAAATACATTAGAGGACTATCTTAAAGAAATCTGTTTATATAATGACAGAAGTAAATTAACGAATACGAACATATTTTTAAAGGCCGCCAATATTTTTAAAGGCCGTTAAATATAAAGGAATTGTTACAGAATAGACCCCATTGGCAGTCAAGAGTGGGGGGTGCGGGAAGTGATGGCGGTAGTAGCGAACCGTCGACTGCACTCTCCCAGGCATAGATAAATTAATAAACAAGATAAATCGTTTAAATGCACGGCACTGGTAACAAGTTTTTAGGTGTTTAGTTCCTCAGCATACTACTTGGAGCCACCATCGCAATAAGAAGAAAGCGATGTTGCCAGTTTCCATAAACTTTCATAAGATTAGAATTATTTAAACACATTATGTTGTTTTTTTTGTCAAGATCGATACCATCCATACAATGGCATACTATTGCATACTATTGATGGGATATTTTAAAAAGAGGTTTGACAACCTTCTAAAAATGAAAAACGAAATGGCGGCGGAAGGCGAAATGGGCAAATTACAACAATAAAAGTAAATAAAAGTTATTTTATGATGTAAGTTCGCATAGGTAGGTAAGTTATTTTTAGGTTAAGAAGATTTATGAGTGATGATTTGATGTAATTAGTAAGTATTAACAATTTAATTTAATATTAGGTGATAGATTTGTTTAAGGACTTTGTTTATCATTGTTTTCTTAGCCTTAACACGAAATATAAGTAATTTCATTTTGAATCTATTTTCAATTCTTTTTTTAATATATTTGTAACAATATCAAAACATGTCTGACCCGGGTAAAGCATCGAATGGCAAAGCTAAGTATTCTTGTTCAGCTCTTAATTGTTTAAATAAGTATTCTAATATTCAGCAAGCTGGTTATTCAAATAAAACTTTTTTTCATTTTCCAAAAATGAAAAGTAATTTTTAAACTCTAATTTGTTATATCAACTAGAACAGATTTGTTTTACAATTAAAATAAAATTCAAATTAACTATTGAACTATGAGAAATAATTTTTTTTTATAAATTAATTAAAATTAACTTGTACTTATAAGAATTGGCAACATTTTGATAAGAGAAATTGTTCAATAAGGTATGTACACTTTTTTTTGTTTTTATAGAAAACGCCCTGAGAAAACACTTAACACATGCATCGAAAATTGGTCCATTTTCCAAGAATGAGAGGAGACTACTATTAATTTCACTTACAATTATTGTTATGTAATATCCAGTACATGTTATGTATGTAATAAACGTTTAAATGCACCTTACTTGTATTAAATGATTAAACTATACCTTTTTATGGGCTGTTTGTTTACAAACTCAAAAATGTAAACAATAACAAGCCACAACATTTAGTTTAAATGTTTGTGTTTCAAGTATTTTAGTATAAATATTTCTTTATTTATATTTTTTGGAGTTTTATTACTTTAAAAAACTAATATTTATGTTAAATACAATATTTTAATTTAAATATTAGTTTTTTTTGAGTAATGAATTCCGAAAAAACGTAAATAAATAATAAAGTAAATTTGAATGAACCGCGGGAAAAATAGACACTCTTCTTTTTAGTTTCTTCTTCTGTGCTGCCTTTAACTGTCAAGCCAATTGTGTAATGTGCGATGGTGGCTCCAAATAGTATGCTGAGGAACTAAACGTGTTACCAGTGCCGTGCATGTAAACGATTTATCTTACATATTAATTTATCTATGCTCCCAGGCAGAACGGAATGATGGGTCGCCTTAAGTGCTAGTAAAATCAAGCTGTTAGTTGATTCTCACGCATTGTTCTATTTGACTTAATTATTGAAATTTGTTATTTTGTCAGAATATTCGCGATTCGCGATACAAATTATTTATTTGAGATTTGACAACGAACCTTAAAGAAGAAATTCTTCACGTTTAGTTTTAAGGGTTCCGTACCCGAAGGGTAACCAACAAATAATAAAAATGAAAATAAATTAAAAACTTAAGGGGGCTCCCCTACAAGAAACATGTTTTTTTTTAACTTTTTCTACTCGAATTTAATAAAGTATTTAAAAAGTACCTACAGTATTAAATCTTTTTCCATGGCGCGGAATCCTTCATGCGCGAGTCCACTTAGCTGGTTAATTTTTTCTTTTTTCCATATACATTCTTAGTTTATTGCATACGAGGTGTGACAGTATTATAAAATCGTTTATTGATTTTACGAATATTTTTATATTTTTTTTTTAAAATCTTGCCTTGATTTTAATATTTTTATTATATTAGAAGTAGGATATGTCAGTTTATGCGATTTATATACTGGAACATGAGCTTCGAATACAGTTAGGAGGATATTATATAGTGCCTTAAGACATATGTCAATATAAGTAAAATCAGATAAAAATTACCATTCGTAATTGATGATCAGTCAGATTACCTGTGACCAGACGCAAATTCTTTCTAGTCATTGCCAAGTATTTGTTCCTTGAATATCAGATGGAAATGTTCTTTGATTAGGTTTGTCACTACCTATGTTGTCAGTCTAGAGTAAGGCCAAGTCCAAAAAGTATTTGGTTGGCTGTATTCTTGGCTAGTAAATCAGCAAGACGGTTACCTTTCGATGTGGCGTGACCTTTGCTCATCTCAAGATGGTCACATTGTTGATGAATACTTCGGCCAAAGCTTCGTGACATTCTAGTACTAACCCTGAATAAATTCGTGGTCTATCCAGGATGAGAAGTGCTTGTTTACTATCTCTATAGATGAGCATGTTCTTTCCAGTAATATTGTTTGCCGGTAACATCTTCTGCTGTCATGAGAATCCCCGTGAGCTCGGCTTGAACTACACTAGCACTTTTTCTCGCAGTCCTTTTATGTTTAGGTTTGAGGATCTGGAGTATATCCTACATGAGCCTTGTTTTGTTTTAGAACTGTCAGTGTAGATATGAATCGTAACTTTTGATTCCAAGCCTTCTATTTGTTCAGTTATTTTTCTATGGGTTATAGAAGACATATCTAGCATAGTTCTTATGATGGCCGTGTAAGTCCGAGTGTCAACTCTGGGAAAGAGACTCCAGGTGCGCCCATGGTGTGGCGATATTGTACATAAGCAATGTATACTTTTTTACCTTGTTTTCTAGGTGTGAGCTCCTGTAAACTTACTGTCAAAGGTAAAACCTAGGTACTTCATCTTTATTATTAAAGGGACCATTTCTGCCTTCTTGGGATTGATAGACACTGAATGGTTCTTGGACCTCTGTTTAATAAATTTGAGAGGTATTTGCATTCTTTAGCAGAGTATGTTATCAAAATTATTGTTATTGAGACGGCTCATTGGGCTGTCGAGGACTATGTTTTACAGTAGAGGTACCCCTCCCTGAGGACAGTATAAAATAAGCATGCAGTCTTGTCTCATACTCTCTACTGTTTTCTTGAATCTGTCTTAATACTACAACTGATTTTTCTTTTCGAAAACAAGTCTGGTATTCCCAAATTTATGTTGCAATATTTCTTTAATAAGTATCTTGTATGTCACATATTTGTGATATAAATATGAAAAATGGCAGTTTCTAGAAATATAAATATAGGTCATTCACTAAATTTACACCCATATCGGATTAAGAAATAAATGAAAGATTTGACTGGTCAGTTGTATTTTAAATATTTACTCATGGGTGGCGTTATTTTGTATATTGCAAGGGGTTCTTATAGAAACAAAATAAATATATAAATTTTAGGTATTTAATTTTGCCTCCGAAAACTTAAAAGAGATAGTTACATGATTTTGTTGTTTAATAATAGTTTATTCAGAACAAAACATTTTAATTTACATCCACAGTTTTACCCTGCGATTAAGTAAGGATGATAAAAAATAACATAACTTTTAAAATTCTATATCAAACAGTGATTATTATAAATAATTGTCTTTTGACATACCAATAAATCTTCAACATCACTCTTAAAATTTGTGTCACTAGCGTCGCTGTCATCATTAAGGGATATAATTATAGTGTTAATTTCGTTAATCCTGTTTTCACGTGTATACCAGTCGTCAATTAATTTATCACATTCTTGAACACTTTTTTGCCAAATTTCTAGGGTTGATGTATCCAGTGCTTGTTTCCATATTTCCCTTACTGCTTCGTCGCTGTAACAATTAATTCCAATATGATTGTCATAATACGTTTTACATATACCCCAAATGTATTCAGTGGGGTTAAACTGACAATGGTACGGTGGAAGCCGTAACACATCATGTCCATAACTATGTATGACTTGATCTACCATATAAATTTGTAGTGGTTCGTGCCGTTTGGCTAAAGTTAACAACTCAGATTTAAGGGCGTATTGTGGAAATGCAACATTTTCGTAACGTAGCCATTCTTGTATTTTGGCTACAGTCCAATTCTGTCTTGGCGGTTTGTTTAAAAGTTCTGTGTGATAGCTCGCATTATCTAACACTATAACAGACGGTTCACTTAAATTTGGTAATAGTTTTTCATTTAACCATTTGATAAACATATCCGAGTTTATGTTATCGTGGTAGTCTTCTGATTTTGATTTAGAGGAAAACATTAATCCTGCACCATCCACAAATCCATTCTTTCCACCTGAGTGCAAAATTATGTGTCGCTTTCTTTCACCATTAGTATGTTTTATTGATTTCATATTTTCATCTTGTCATATTCTTTTCGTCCCACCTTTGAAAAATATCCAGGTTTCATCCAAATATATAAACGAAGCTCCATTCTCTTTTAAACGAGTGTATTCTCTTAAAAAATGTATTCTTTTGTGAACAACATTATTTTTTTCACATAAAGCTTTTCTGTTATCTTCTTTCTTAAATTTGAAACCTATTTCCTCAAGCAACTTCCAAAGACTTGTTCTGCCAAATTCACCAATTTCTCTTAAGTTATCCAGCAATGTGTCTAAGTTGACATGTTCCTTTTTCTCCATTTTATACACCATATCATGAATACGAAATTTTGTCCCACCAGATATATCCGACGTTTTCAGTTTTTTGCGAGGTGCGTATTTTTTCTTTTTTTTTGCTCTCTCCGCTTTTGACGTTTTTCAAAACATATTTTAATTTTGAATCACTAATTCCGAGAGCTGTACAGACACGTTCATGCACACTCACTACTGGCTTTAAAGGTTCTTCGTTATCTTTTTCCGCCGTAAAATACTTATGTAGATTACAAATCAAGTCATCTACACGTAACACGCGCTTCGGCATTTTCAGTTTCGACATACGTTCTCTTCAAAATCCGAAACTAAACTAAATAATTTAGCGCAATTAGTCCTATAACATCAGTACAAAAATAGAACATTTAATCTTAATTTTATACCTGAGAAGGGGACTTCCGGAAATTCCTGACCATAAAGCGTTTATTGTATTCGGGGAAAATAGTATTACCATAAACAATGTCCAAAACAAAATTATAAATATTTAAATTTTTTCGTGTATTTAATAATTAAAATATATTCACCCTCTACCCACCGGAGGACTACGATTATTGTACTCAACTACCTGATGCGAAATTATCCTGTAGACCGGCTCAGTCGTACATCTGTTTCTTAATCCGATGTGGGTGTAAATTCAGTGAATGACCTCTATACTATTAAACTATCTTTTTTCTGATTTTCCACTATTATATTCTTAATACATATTTTAGATGGAAAACTCCTACATGACCTCCACAATCTTATCAACTCTTCACGAAGATGCGTCAACCGCCATGCCATCCAGACTTGTCTCTACTGTAACCACGTCCGCTCTAAATGAAGCGACAAACACCAGCGCGATGCCAAGTATTGAGGCAGTTGGAACGTTTTTTTCTTGGTACGATTACGTTCTCTTTTGCGTAATGCTCTCTCTTAGTTTAGGAATAGGAATATATTTTGGATGTTTTGGTAAGAAGCAGACTGCTAAGGACTATTTGCATGCTGGAGGAAATATGAAGGTGTTGCCAGTGGTGATATCTCTAGTGGCAAGGTAAAAAAATTCGTAATATTTTTAACTTTTTAGTTAGTTATTGGATAATTAATAATGTTGTACTTTCCAGTCATTGCTCTGGAGTAACTTTACTAGCTTTACCTTCTGAGGTATACATGCACGGAGCAAATTATTGGTTGTGCGTTTTTTGCCTAATCCTAGTAACTATGGTCACTGTATATATTTTCATGCCTGTTTTCTACAAACTGCAATTAACCAGCACTTACGAATATTTGGGTATAAGATTTGACAAAAGAACGAGAAAATTTTCATCCATACTGTTTACTATATCCGTTTTTCTTCACATTCCGATTGTGACGTACATACCTGCCTTGGCATTTTCATCAGGTGAGTAGATCATATTTTTGTTATTCCTCTATATACAGTGCTGAAAAAAAATATTAATTGTGAATGAGATTAAATACTAATTATACAAATTATTGTACATATTCTTGACTTAATGGTATTTTTCATAAAGCTTTCTTCAATTCTACCTAAAAAGTTATACATTTTTGGATTAGTTGCCAGTTTTTTACGTCACATCTATTACAGATGTCCAGTCATTTATGGTATCCTATCTCTGATAATTGCGTTACACAGGGATCTGTTTTGGAACCGTTCTTATTTAATATCTTAATAAATTATATCTATCTTTGTTTTAAGTCAGAAATAAATCAAAGAATGTGCCAATTAAACATCGTTTTACCTTTTTTTAGCAACTGGTTTGAACAAAAACTTAGTTATACCTTTGATTTGTGGAATTTGCATATTCTACACAGCTATTGGTGGATTGAAGGCCTTGGTATGGTCGGATACTCTTTTATTTTCGGGAACAATAGGTTCCCTTTTAGCCATAATGGTAATAGGTGTGAACAAAGTTGGTGGACTCTCAAATATTTTCAGAATCGCTCGTGAAGGAGAACGTATGGTTACATTTAGGTAAGAAATAAATTAAAATAAAAAAAACATACGATATACCAAACAGACAGCTGTAAGATCTTGACCAGATCTGGATCACCTTTTAATCAGAAATAAGATACATACTTAAAAGCTGATCCAGATATGTTCAAAAGCTGATCCTTTCGTAACTAATCGAAATCTCTCAAAATACTGAAAAACTACTAACAACTAGTAATTAACGTTATCATTGTATTTTTTAGCTTTGGTTTAGATTTGACTGAAAGAGATTCATTTTGGACAATAATTATTGGATTTACGATTTACTGGGTCGCTATGATGAGTATTAATCAAGGATGTACTCAAAAGTTTTTGGCAGTACCAACACTGAAACAGTCCAAGCTGTAAGTTAGTTTTTTTTACTTATTATTTAGATAGGTATTGTTAGGATTAGTGTTTTAATATAAAATGGCACCAGCGAGTGTCAATCCAAGTTTACAGATGACTGATTTCTCAACTAGGACAACAGAAATTACTACATTAAATGAAAATACAACTAGTAAAAATATAATAGATTCTTTGAAGTCAATATTTTCAACTCCTGGAATACCACTAACAGTAGTTTCACATAGAGGGCCACAATTTAGTTCTCAAGAATTCAAAATTTTTGCTAGGGAATGGGAGTTTATCCACACGATGAGTTCACTTACCTATGCACAAAGTAATGGCATGGCAGAAAGGCGTATTCAAACAATTAAAAAAATAATTAAAAAATGTGTAGATGAAGGAAAAGATATTTATTTAGCATTGTTAAATTATAAAAATTCTACTATAGATGGTCAAAACTCTCCATCCCAAATATTAATGTCTCGAAAAATCATGTCAAATATAATTGGTATAGATCAATCTTATAAACCTAAAATAAGTAATTATAATAAAGAAAATGTTATGGCAACTCAAGTTACACAACAAGAATATTACAACAAAGGTATCAAACCACTGTCTGATATTCCCATCAACTCTGATGTTTATGTTCAAAAAGCACCAAATAGTGGTTGGACGCCCGGAGTTGTAATACAGAAAATAAGGGATAGATGTTATAGAGTCAAATTAGAAAATAGTTTTGAGTTAGTTCGAAACCGAAAATGTATAAAAATAGTAAATAAAAAAAATCAGTCAGATAAGAAATCAAATCAAAACCATTTTCCTACCAGCAATAGCTATAAACCTGTTAGAAAAATAACTCCGGAGAATGTAAAATATTTATTAGAAATAGAGGAAGATGAGATAGAGACTGAAGTCAGTGAAAAAAGTGAAATAAACTTAAATAAAGTGTGAGTAGTGAGATAGAGATAGTGCAAAAAGAAAGTGATCTCGAGATAAGGAATAGTGAATCAGAATCAGAAGATGATAGTAACAATGGGGAACTAGTGTTAGAGGATAGAAATAAAATATTGTTAAGTGGCTCAACTAACTTACCTCCTCAGAGTTACAGTACAGAGGAGAAAGTAATTTCTTCAGGTAGATTAGTTAAACCTCCAGATAAGCCAAACCTTTAAAAAGGGAAGATGTCAGGATTAGTGTTTTAATATAAGTTGGCACCAGCAAGTGTCAATCCAAGTTGACAGATGACTGATCTGTCAACTAGGAATTGACAGTCGGCATTGTCAATTGTCATGTTACCGAACCTATGTATGGAAGACGACGTTCAATAAAGTATTAAATGCCATTAATAATTATTTATTACAACCTGGAAATAATACCTTTACAGGTATTAATTGTGTAATACTGTTTCATTGCTTCTTAAATGAGAAGTAAGCTGAACAGAACAGCTTATATTATCAAAGTATCTACAAGGTAAGGAAGCATCACTCCAGATGCCAATAGTATATTGTACATTTGGGTATAATATTGCTTTAAATGTAACTACTTAAATAGAGGTTATTGTTTCCATTAGTCAGACAAGTATTCTCTAAATACTAAATACTAGCTCCTCTATTCTTTTTGAAAATATTTTCCTCATTATACTTGTTTTTGGACATTATGTCCCCATCTGTTTTAAATGTATTTTTTAATTATATAATTTTTTTTAGAGTAGTCTGCCTGTATTGCGGTCTGGGTATGTCATTGGTTAAAACTCTTGGTGTATTGACTGGTCTAGCTTTATACGCCAATTACGAAAAATGTGATCCCTTAACTTCGCACAAGATTGCGCATAGTAACGAAATACTTCCTTACTATGTCCTAGAAGTGGCTGGAAAAATTCCGGGGTTATCTGGATTGTTTATTGCAGGAGTGTTTTGTGCATCGTTAAGGTAAGACGTATTTTAGTTTATCAACAATATAATTCACTGAGATAATTATCTGAGAGTCCTGAAAACCGTTTTAAATGTACTTATTTTTACAACTTTTCCATGATATACAGATACGGAAAGTTAAGTGCGGATTATCTGCTTTATAACTAATTAAACAAGGTATAATAGGGACAAATGTGTATCATATAAAAACTGCTAATCAAAGAGGACCGCAGAGATTTATTTCTTTATTTTCACGCTTCACATTAAACGGTTTTACACGTGGCTCTTCATTGACGTTACTGCATTTTCGACAACTCTATTCCCATCCACATTTCTCAAATTTTTAAATAATCCGAATAATTATGGTTTACGACAAATTTATTATGTCTTTTATCGACTGACATCCAACATACTATTTTATTTTTCTTCTTTACTTGACAAATGCCTCTGATTGAACTGAAAATCGCCCATAAGACAACTGGGACAAGAGGCTAGCGTAAGTGGGAGTGGTGGGAGGCAAACGTATTCTGCAACAAGCGTTTCTCTCTTATTAGTAGTCTTTATTTGCTTCACGTCACAGAAGATCCGTCTCTGCATATACCTATAAATATTCTATACTTTTTTACAGTTCTTTATCTGCTAACTTAAACAGTTTGGCTGGAACCATATATGAAGATTTTGTAAAAGCCAAATTGAGCGAGAAACGTCAAAGAAATCCAGCCATCTTTCTAAAATCCTTCGTTGTCATCATCGGAATTATCACTACTGCTCTGGTATATATCGTAGAACATTTAGGAGGTTTATTATCTCTTAACATTGGATTGAACGGTATAGCGCAAGGACCTTTGCTCGGGCTATTCACATTAGGAGTTCTGTTTCCAAGAGCTAATTCGAAAGTAAGTTCTTATCTAAAAACTTATGTGCAGGTTGTTACTTTTACATTATTGTTTCAGGGAGCCTTTTACGGCGCTATAGTCAGTACCATTTGTATGATAACTTTGGTCTTTGGAGCTAACTACTTAAAATCAATTCATGCGTTAAAAGCTGTAGTAAAACCTGTATCCATAGAAGGTTGTTTAAACACAACAAATTTAACAATTAGTCCATTTTTAACAAGTACATCAAGGTGAGTCCCATGACACTACAGGCGATAATATCAATATAACAGGTTTTTTTGGTTCTCGTTCAAGAATTGTTTCAGAACCATGCGCCTAATTATTGCACCATAGTCTTTAATTTTGTAACAATTTCATTTGAACTTGAAAGCAAAATACTGCTAAAAAAATTAAATGTCAAAAAGTAATTAATAAATAAAAAAGAAGAAATAAAGGGTTATTGTCTAATTCAGAAAGAGGCCAAGCAATATTATGAAACGTAGATAAATTAAATAATATATTCATTAACAAACTTATAACATAACATCATTTAATGAGATGCCGTAATCTGGGGTGAGATCGGACAGGTAGTACGAGTTCGGACAATGGTGCGCGGCGTGGAAAATCACGTGACCACGAGCACGTTTTTCATTGGCGAAGTTTTTTGCATGTGTTTACATGTCCAATATTGTCTCATTTCACTCCAGTTAGGTAGAAATTGCCGCTAGAGAAAGTTTGTGGTAAGTACGGGATATTTTGATATGGGTCGTAATTTGCATATTTTTTATAACGTTAGAAACAAACATCTGGGGGAAGGGATCTGTAAGCAATTGAATCGTAATTTTTCATATAATGTAGGTTTATATGTTTTCTAATGATTCATGAATAATTATCATTTATTTTTTCATTCCCGAATTTTTTTTTTCTTGTTATAGAAAAAATATAGCTTTTCGTGGGGCGAGTTCGGACACCATGCCCAGAAATTACAGGCGTCCTCTTGGCGTAAAACAAAGATCCATCTATGCCAAAGAGGCTTTAAATAAGGCTGTTGAAGATGTCAGGACTAAAAGGAAGACCCTGAGGGAGGCAGCAGAGTTCTACAACATACCAAAATCGACAATAAATGACAAAATGACAGGTAAGCACGCTAAAAAAAGTGGCGGGCAAACCAAATTAAGCCAAGAACAAGAGAGTGAACTGGCACAAGGAATTTTAACTTCCGCCGAATGGGGCTTTCCCTTAACTATGCTGGATATTCGCCTAATCGTCAAATCATATTTGGACAGATCCGGAACAAAAATCACAGGATTTAAAGACAACATGCCAGGGGAAGATTGGTTTTATGGATTTATGTTTAGACATAAAATTTTATCGGAGCGCCTTGCACAAAATATCAAGAGGAGTAGAGCAGAAGTCGATAGGCAAAAAGTTCAAGAATATTTTGATAACCTTCAGGCTGTTATGGGACCTATTCCTCCAGAGAACATAATTAATTATGATGAATCCAATTTAACTGTCGATCCTGGAAGATCAAAGGTCGTTGGTAAAAAAGGATCCAAACATATAAATAGAATTATTGATTCTTCTAAAAGCAGCACGTCAATTATGATGGCTGCTAGTGCTTCAGGTGTTTTGCTGCCTCCATATGTCGTATACCGAGCTCTTCATATTTTCCCAACTTGGATAGAAGGGGGCCCAGAAGGCACTGTATACAGTAGATCGAAAAGTGGGTGGTTTGAGTCACCAATATTTGAAGACTGGTTTTTACAAGTGGTTTTGCCATATTTCCGCAAGTTAGAAGGGCGAAAGTTGTTAATTGGCGACAATCTTTCCAGTCACTTGTCATTGTTTGTGATTAAGCAATGTGAAGAAAACGACGTTCATTTCATTTTATTACCCCCATATGCCACCCACTTGCTGCAACCTCTGGATGTTGCGTTTTTTGGCCCCATGAAGAAACACTGGCGTACAAACTTGACTGATTGGAAAATGAAAAATAAAGGTGTCCTGCCTAAATCAGAATTTCCTCGTCTTTTAAAGAAAACTTTAGAATCTTTGGGCCCGAATATCGACAAAAATATCAAATCTGGTTTTAGAGCTTGTGGAATTGTTCCATTAAACGTTGAAATAGTTTTGGAAAAGTTGTCCGGAAAGACAGCAGAAAAGGATAATGCTAATGATCACTGGAGCCAAAGTTTTTCCGAATATTTAAAAGACTGTAGATGGAAGGAAAAAAGCGAAAAACCGAGGAGGGGTAAAAAGCTGAATGTTGCCCCTGGAAAAGGTGTGAGAACAGAAGATCTTCCCCAAGAAGAAAATATCATTTTTGAGGAGAATGATGTGGAAAACATTTGCGTAGAAGAGGAAGAAAACGTTTATGAAGACGAAAATGAAATGTCTGTATTTGAGCAACCTTCTACCAGCACTTATGAGAGAGAACCAGAAGTTGATCAAAATCTCATTGAAGTGGGAGATTTCGTTGTAGTTTCCGTTCCTTGTGAAGACCGAAAAAAATTTCGATATTTTGTTGGTCTTATAGATAAAATTGTTGATATAAAGGAAGAGCTTTTTTCAGTAAAATATCTTAGAATAAAAGGCGAAAAAAATAATTATTTTATATTTCCCGATATTTCTGATGAGGGACTTGCGTTTAAAAAAGATATTTTTAAAAAAATTCTTCTAAAAGAAGGCACTTTTTTAAGCACCTTCCCGACAACATCAAAATAGAATAATGACTTTATTGCAATGTTCTTTGTTAATAACATAGTTATTACGTGTTTTTTTAAATGTTTTTATGTTTTTTGGAAACTTATTTTAGTTTTATTGTTTATGTTCTTGGTTAATAACATAGTTATTACGTGTTTTTAAATGTTTTTATGTTTTTTTGGAAAAATATTTGAGTTTTATTACTTTAAATAAAATTGTTCGTACCGAAATTGTGTTTGGACCCCCTATCCCCCCTAAGAAATTTTTTTTATGAAATCTGTATATATGTATATTTAATTATATTTGTCCGAACACACTCTTACTATAAATTAAGTTTGGATTTTCCTATAAATTAAAGGTGATCCGAACTTAGACCACCCATAGGGGTGAGTTCGGACACCTTTCAATAATAAAAAAAAAAATAGAATTTTTTGAAATATGCAAAAAACAAATACTGTATTCGATAGAGGAAGGTTTAAGGTTCTTATATTAATTTTTTCAGGTTTTTAAAAAATCTAGCCTCTTGCTATTAAGAAAAAACCTTTAAAATGTGTCCGATCTCACCCCAGATTACGGTGCCTCATTTTCTTTAGTCATTTGAAATTTCCTTGCAAAAATGCCAGCACAAAATATGGCCAGGATATGTTTAACAAAACCAATTAAAAAAAGCGGAACATATTAATTTTGAAACAGTTCTTGCTTTGGGGCAGAAGCGAAGTTACTGTTCGAGAATGGTTATGAAACCATTTCCAAGAAAATCTAAAGCACAGAATGGACAGGTTCAGAACCAATTATGGTAAAACCAAAACAGCGAAATATGCGCATGGTTCAAAGGTTATGAAACATTTACGGTCGTAAATCTAAAGAATGCTATTGGTTTGCTTCAGGAACCAATTCTAAGGCCTCTATTATTTATTTATCTCTTTTGTTTTAGTCCTACAATACCAACTGAAGATATTTCAGTGTATTTAAAAATCTTCTCTATCTCATTCTATTGGTACTGCCTTATAGGTTCTACAATTTGCATAGTAGTAGCTTTAATTATCAGCTACTTTTCTGAAGAAAATGATCCGCCAGTTGCTAGAGAGCTATTAAGTCCGATCATTTATGGTATTATAGACGAAGATAAATACATAAATAGATTGGATTTGGAATATTCCGGAATAGATGAGGCAATTTCTAGACTAGAAGGGAAGAACCTGGATAGGACGTCCTCCAAATGGGAAGAAATGAGGCAGGAGCGAATGAGGAAGATGTCAATGCTTTCTAATGTTGATATTTGAAATTTTTAGTTGATTATTTATAAAGAGTACCAACTTTTAGTTATGTTCTGAGGATCACGATAATTGCATAAATTTAAAAACAGGCAATGTTAATGATATTTACCAATTTATATTAATAATTTAATAAAATTACTATTTTTGATGTAATATCATAATTTCTTGCTAGAATTTTTGAAAAAGTTTTGAGTTTTGTCAATTATATTTTAAAATTTAAAATTTAATTGGCAATAAATTTGTACATATATTTTATATTATTTATATTAGATATTTGAGGAAATAAAACATATCTTTTATAAATACCTATTATTTATCCCTTTTAATTTATTATTACTAATTTAGAAATTGAAACTCGGACCATATAAACCAGAGGTTCCCAAACTCTTTTGTTTCATAGACTACTTTCAAAATTTTGCTAAATCCGGTAGCTACATCACTACCAATTTCTAAATCCTGAAAAAAAAAAGTGAAGATTAGATCTATCTATGGAAACTTGCGATGTGGCTGAGTTTTAACGACGAATTAACAGTTTTCGAAAAAAGGTTAGAATTGATTGCTTGATAGGGTTAATTATTTGATAATAAAGTCGACTAAACAAATTTTCAATTAAATTTTAATTGATTGTGCTGTGAGTAGATGTCAAAAAAGCAAAGTTGGCCAAACGAAAAAGTGACTCCATCCAACTTTACTTTTTTGAAATCTACAGTGACCACAGCACAAGAACCAATCAATTCTCACAAATTTTATTTAGAAAACGTCTCATTCGGAGTGATAAAAAGAAATATAGTATATTTCCTTATGTTGTAGGTTTTTCTTTAAATTTAAATATATAAATTATTACACTATTAATTATTATTGTTATAACCGTCGTAATATAATAAAAATTAAACACTTATAACGTAATGAATTTCGACAATGGTAATAACAAAAAAATATAATTTTAATGAGAGGGATGTACTTGATGGATTGACGACAAATTATCAATATTTGGCTTGACTTTTGGAAGGAATAACTGTAAATCTCCCCTTTCTGTGATATTCAATCTGCTCTTTTTTTATTAATAAGTTTGTAACGACACTAAAACTTTTTTTGACGAGATATGACGAGGGAAACACTATTAGAAGCTTTTGCACAATTCTCCACAGTCCAGGATATTTTTCGGGTATTTCTGCCTGCAGCCAAAATTTTTGATATCCTTTTTTAAATGTCACTTTCAGCTCCCCCATTAGTGCTAAAATCGAGTAGCTCCTCTTGTAATATCACATTCTCCACTTCCGTTTCATCATATGGATTTATGATCCATGGTGGTATTTCCATCGACAAAATATCTTCAAATCTGAATTTAAAATCATCATGCAGGGCAATCAAATGTTGAACGTATGTCTGAATATCTTCATCAAGGCATTCTATCTGCGACAAGTTTGAAAACTGTGAAAATTCGCGCCGACCAATATTTTCCTTCATAAATTTCAATTTACCAAGAAAAGCTGAAATTAGACTCTTTGTTTTTATTAAATTGAGGCTGTCCCCTTGTAATTGTAAGTTAAGGTCATTAAATTTTTTGAACAAATCTGTCAAATACGCGATGTCTGCTTTAAAATTAATTAAGTTTTTTTTTTAATTCAGGATCTTTACTCTCCAAAAAGGCTGACGAACTTGCAAAAAGAGGGTCAGAAGAAACACTGGAACCAGACACAAACTCAGGAGTACCAAAAAGTACAGTCCGGGGTTTTATAAATGACTGGATTCGGGAACAACATATCAACTATTGGGGAAGCACCCCCAAAAACAGGCACATGGAAAAGCCTTCATAGGCAGACCATGTCCCAAAAGAACTGGAGAACTACTCTTAATGAATAGGAACCAGTTGAAAGTGATAACAGGGTTCATGACTGGGCACGCCCCAGTAAAGGGACACTTGAACAAAATTGGCATGTACAATGGGGAACTCATGTGCCGACTATGTCACAAGAAACCAGAAACGGCCAAACACATACTGTGCGAATGTGAAGCTCTAGATCGCAAAAGACAGGCTCTTTTTGGACAACCCCAGGTTGATCCAATAAAGTATAGAACCCACTCACCCAAGGATCTGTACAAACTTGTACAAGGTACAAAGGTGATAGAGTGGGTGCTATGAACTAACATGGGGTAAAACATAATAAGCCAATAGGCTTCAGTGTTATTCGGAGACACATAGTCAGACGAGCCCAGGAGAGAAAAAAAAATCGTTTGTCTGCCATTGATGGAAGAAAACCAAATTTAACACTGTACTGACGACACTTCTTAGATTTGGCCATGTTTTATATCAATTACCTACCTGTAAATGTGTAAGTAAATAAATAAAAAAAAACTTTGTTTGAGTAATCTTAAGGCGATTCGAACTCAACAGGATATGGCTATTTTAACATAATATGATTATCAATTATTATAAATATTATGAAAGTTCCGGCTGAAAACTTTTTCTAATTATTAAAAGCAATAAATCGCTAAGATCCATAATAGAGTTTTATGAAAACGGCTTAACTTATAATGTGATATAAAATTATTACTTTTCCGACACTGGCAATCACTAATATCGATTCACTTTACTTTTTTTTTCGAAAGTCTGGAAACAAATTCAGTCACTGGGCAACACTGATATCGATTCACTTTTCTTTATGAAATTTCAGAAACAAATGAGTAACGATTATCCTTGACATTCGTATTTATATTGGTGAAGAATCAAACACGTTCATGCAAGATTGCAAGCACATACATCACAAGTCGTATTAATTTGCACGTCTGAACAAGCGAATATGGCAAGATGATAACGTAAAGTCCATCAAACATACCGATGGAGAAGGGAAGCGACACATAATTTTACATGCAGGAGGGAAATCGGGTTTTATAGAAAGTGCTGATTTAATATTTTCACCTAAATCAAAATCCAGTGACTATCACGATAATATGACCACAGAAATGTTTGTAAAATGTTGCATGAAAAACTTCTCCCAGGTTTAAGTGAGCCCAACGTAATTATTTTAGACAATGCACCTTACCATTCTGAAGTATTAAACAAAAGTCCAACGAATTCTTGGACTGTTGATAAAATTAAAGAATGGTTGACAAAGGACCATATACCATTTCCTCAATATATATTAAAATCAGAATTATTACGCTTGGCAAATATACACGCAAAACCAAAAACCTTTGTTGTGGATCATATTATTGAAAGTTACGGTCATCAAGTTTTACGTCTGCCACCGTATCATTGCCAGTTTAATCCCATTGAATATATATGGGGAATAGTAAAACAATATTATGACAACCATATTGGGCCTAATGGTTATAGTGACGACGCAGTTCGGGAAACTTGGCGAAAAGCACTTGCACTCAATTGCAACTCCAGAAGTGTGGCGGAACTGTATATCCAAGTGCGAGAAACTAATAGAAGATTGGTGGACTCGTGAAAATAAAATAAACGAAATAAGTCCAATCATAATAACAATTAATGGTGATGACAGTGATGATGATGACGACAATTATGATATTTTGGATGATAATGTTGGCAAGTTCAATTTTTTTATTTTTAATTTGAAATTCTCTACATGGAACAAATTTTTATGTTAGAAAATATTTTATTTGAGCTAAATAATCCTCTTGTTATACATAGACCATATTTTTTGTGTGAAGTGTAATATAAAATTATTATTAGGTTTATTATAGCCACATTAGACTCCATAAATGAAGAAGTTTAATTCTGCTCTCAATTATACAAAAGATTCTCCATTAATATTTAATTAAAAAGTTGTACATTATTTTTCATTTCATTTAACCAGTTGATATTTCCCCAAAGAAAAGGTCAAACTTTCGGGTACTTACCTGAAAATACTCATTACATTTTTAATCCGAAACCCGCGTAAGTATAGCGAACAAACTGTAACCATATTTATGCGTTATTTTAATGGCACCACCATCTTCTATCAATTAGATTAGATAAAAACCAAAGTGAAGCTTGTAATACATAAATTGAGCTGTACTTCAAGGTTCATATTTGTGACCTCTTTTCTCGTCTCTATTTTATTCATTTGGAAATATTGTTACAGCTTTTTTCATCTAACTTAACCGGCGCAGCTACAACTGTATACGAAGATTTGGTAAAATCAAAGTTAATTGAGAAACATCAAAGGAATTCGACTGCATTTATAAGATCGTTTGTCGTTATCATTGGTATTCTCACTACAGCATTAGCGTACACCGTGAAATATTTTGAAGGAATACTTCCCCTAATGTTGAAAATAACTAGTATAGCTCAAGGTCCGCTATTAGGTCTATTTACTCTGGGCTTTTTATTTCCTAGAGCAACTTCGAATGTAAGAAGTTTTTAAATGCATTCATTATGTGCTAATTATATATTATTGTATTTTAGGGAGCATTTTTCGGTACCTTAATTAGTACAATATTAATGATAATATTGGTTTGTGGTTCCCAATATTTCACTCATATAATAAAATCTTCAACAAAGCCAGTATCTACTGAAAAATGCTTTCACTACTTTAACTATACAAATTTAACTAATAGTCAATATTTTACAAATTCGACACCCATGTAAGTCTCAAAAATCAGATTTTCCTAAAAGCTCTTTTAGGAATGATTACTTAGTTCGTTTTTCTTATTTTTTAGCTCTATGGTGAAAACAGAAAATATTCCAATGTATCTAAAAATTTTCTCCATCTCCTTTTATTGGTTCTGCATGATTGGCGCTTTAATCTGAATTATAGTAGCTTTAGTTATAAGCTATTTATCAAAAGAAAATAATCCACCAGTCGCTAGAGAGCTGTTGAGTCCAATTATATACGGAATTATAGATAAGGACAAGTATGTCGATAGGATGCATCTGAATTATTGCGGAATAGATGAAGAGATATCTAGAATTGGTGGGAAAGGGATGGATAATAGATCTGAGGCATTAAGACCTTTAAATAATCTGTCGAAGAATTGATAACATTATGGACTTACCTTGTATACACAATATAACTTTAACAGTTAATAATTTAACATTATTTTTTATTTATCTGTTTATTAATTATAATTTACATATAGATGAAAACAACCGTGATATTTTCAATAAAATATATCGCTAACCATATGATACTGTATAACCCATATTTCTCATCAAAGTTTCCTTTATGGCTGGTTGGAGTTCCTTTTGCATATATGTAGTTAACAGCGATCTTATACCTAAAAAGTCATTAAAAATATATTAAATACATTAAATGCTCCTTAATCCTATTCACTACTGGTTACCTCATTTGACTTATGTATATTCATATCAAAACTAATTAAAAAAGTGTTCTTTAACCCTCAATGTAAAAATAAAAGGAACTATGGAATCAAAAGATATTAACGAATGCTATAAGTCAAGGATCTCTTGCAAGGTAAAAATCACACTAAGAGGAGAAAAATGTAATTACTACACCAAAAGATGATAAAGAGCAAAAAATTAATCATAATAAAATGTCTGAATATTTTATAATAATGGTTTATACTCTAACTGAGCATGTAAAAAAAACTTCATATTTGTTTTCGAGAATCATTATTTTTTGAGAATATCTTCAGCTGTTAACCAAAAAAATCCAGACCGAAAAAATTAAAGTTATATTTTATATTCGAGATTTAGTTTACTAATTCGAAGAAACTGGTTCAGTTGAAAATAAAAAATAAAATACTCTCAGAGTACTTAACAAGACAATTTAAAGTACTTGCACAAATTGTAATGAATCAACTCCACAAATATCTGCAGCAACAGGATTATCATACAGGGTGTAACAACTAATTTGTTTATATAAAACATGGATAGTAAAAACTTGGTGTTTAAAATAGAAATTTTAGAATTAAGTTTTTGTTTTGATTCTATAACCGCTTAACATATTTTTATGAAGATATACATGATATTGTAATGCGAGCCATTTTCGACTAATCCGGTCATGTTCCGGTCAGGCCCCATTTGTCTGATTACCAAAGAATATTTAAAGAAATAAGTCAACCCCCACCCCCGTTATACGCATATGGATAGCTAGTCGTAGTGAATAATTCATAGAATGCACGAGAAAGATGACGAATTTGGCGAAATGGCGAAATAAAGAAATGGCGAAGTGACAAAATGGCCAAATGGCAAAATGGCGAAATAGCGAAATAGTGAAATGGCTAAATTGCAAAATGGTGAAATGGCGAAATGGTGGAAGTGTGAGGTGCTTTCTAGAAACATCATGACAAGTACTGGAGCCGTAGCGAAACTTCTAGATACTTTAATTCATGGCATAAGGCTATAGGAATGTTCGCGATATCACTAGAATTTACAATCTAATGTTATCAGCGCTCACTTATTTATATAAATAGGCTACATGTGGGCGTAACAGTGGAGTTTAATCCGAGACATATTTGAAGACTATCAGGTGCTGAAATTGCGGTGAAATGGGACATGTACGCAGTTCAAGCAAACGCCCTAGTATCACTACGAATCGAAAAACCACACCGGTAAGGAACTATGATACCTGATTGAAGTGAAACGACACGAGTAACTCCGCTGCAAAGGGGTTGTCCACGTCTGCTAAAGAAGTTGCACTACGAAGATCAACGGTAGTTAACGATGAGTGAGATCCTATCACAATAAAGAAGAACATCATGTTTTAAAGAAGATGCGACAATCGAAAGAGGAAAATCGTCGACCTATTTGGAAAAAAGTATTAAAACTCTCTCCAGTGGTCAAGTCATAGTTGGTTTTTTAACACTTTTATACTGAAAGAAGGCTTATTAAAGCAACTACTTGATTTCTAAAACAGAGGACATTTAGTCATTATAAAGACTAGAGAAGCCGAAGTACTTCGTTAGATACACGACAGTCCATCAAGACTTCTCGGTGTTAAGAAAACCATTCAGAGAGTTCGTGAAAGGTTTTATTGGATGAACAGTTCCAATAATACAAAGGACTGTTGTAAGAATTGTACCATCTCAACAGAAAACGAAGGTTGCCAAGAAACAATACAACCTCGGTAGCCCATTTGAGAGGATTGCCTTAGATATTGCTCGACCATTCCCCATAACCGAGGATGGTAATAAATACATGATGGTGGTTATGGATTATTTCACGAAGTGGGTGAAAGTCAACACCATTCCACATTAAAAAGCCGCAACTGTTGCAATCGATTTGAATTGCCATTGGAGATCCACAGTGACCAAGGCAGACATTTCGGAAGCCAGTTTTTATGAGAAATCTATGACAGACTAGGCATAAAGAAAACTAGAACTACTGCCTGGCACTCATGGTCGGATGAAATGGTAGACCGAATGAATAAGACCATTGTAAGTACCTGTCAAAAGTAATTTTTCAACCATAATCGAGATTAAGATCAGTATCTTTCGCTCTTTGCAATGGACTATAGATCCGCTGTTAATAAATCTGCAGGCCAAACACCAGCAAAGTCCTGTTCGGGCACGAGATGAGACTACTGTGCGACCTCGAGTTTAAATGTTGACCTGGAGAAGACATATTCAGTGAAGATTATGTGGTCCATCTACGAAGAAAACTGGATGATATGCATACATTGGTTCGCTTGCATTTTTAAATCGCCAGCGGCAAGATGCAGAAGCGGTACGATAACCCAAGCCACAGAAAGATGTTTTTGAGAAGATGACAAAGTCTGGCTCCATAACCCAAAAAAGCAAAAGAGTTATTCTCCGAAGCTTCAAAGGTCCATGCCTCATCAAGGAAAAATTATTGACGGCATTTACCGTATAAGTAAGATTTCGAATGATAAACCGAAGGTAGTGTGCCCAAAATCGCCATTTAAGGGTGACTGTGACGAAGAAGAGGAAGTAACCAACTTCAAGAAATACCTGACCTAATCTTTAAAGAATGTATGGGTGCATATGGAGATACCGGGTAAGATCTGCTGACGCTTCCAAAAGACTACTTGCTGGTCCATGCTATTTCAGCCAGCATCAATGATCCGCGAGGACTAACTTCTGTGTTCCCAATAAAGTTTAGTCGATTATCAAAATATCAGAGTCAGTTACCGGTTCCTGGGAAAGCCTTAAAATGAAATACCTTTTTGTCTTGTAACAAATATCACTGTCCAAGATAGATCCACTTTTCATGATGTGTGGAAAGCATTACTTTCAGTGAACAGATACTGGAGTTCAATGTACAAAAACTGGCCATGTTAAAGATTGAGTGCAACAAACTGGATTGTCTTCGCTAGCCGCCTTGATTCTTGTTTGTATCTTTTTTAATGTTGCTTCACTACATTTTTCATTGTACCATTATTTTGTTACTTTTTTTCTTTGCAATCCCAATATTTTCTTCTGCTCTAAATCTATACTTTCTCTAATAACTTTCTATTCTGCTTCTATTTCATTTTTTTCACGTTTATTCCTTTACATAATCATATGCAAATATTCCTTGAATGAAGGGGAGATTTATGGACTAGATGGAAGTTATGTAATGGTAGCAGAAGTGTCTCAATTCCGTGCCAATATATGCATATAGAGTTCGTATTTGATGTTTTTCCATTTCTTTAAAAATGGAAGAAGAAAATACGTATTGAAAACAATAGTGAGCTTCTCATCTTTTTATACGTCACATATCGATACGCTATCTATCGTTAGACAAACTATTTACTAGAGCCAGTAGATTTTTAGGTAATGTCAAGTAAGTCGAGTTGAGTGTCAAGACGCAATCACTCCATTCGATACATGTGTGTCGAGTTTGCACATAAGAATCACTGTTCCGAGTGACAAGCCACGGGAAAATTTTAGACATTTCAGTTCTTTTAGTCTATCTTTTAGCATTTAGTAGTCTATTTCATACTAATTTATATTAAGCCGCGTACAGACCGAATTTCCAACGCCAACTATGTTAGGATGCGTTGGCATTGGCTAACGTTCGATAGTCGAAATCCTTTCCATTGATTTCTAATTCCAACGCCAAAGACAGCACATGTGCCTTTTGTATTGGTCAACGTTGGAAATTCGGTCTGTGCGCGGCTTTGATTACCCTATTTAAATTTTGTAGATTTCAGTTATCTTACCTTTCAAAAAAATGTCTTCCATTTCCCTAGACAGTCCATCATCTTGCTCTTCATCTTCTTGTCGGAATTCTCTTTTCAGTCTGGGTTCGCAACCATATGCGTACACCGAGATGAACCCTGGTTCTACAAAATGAGAATTCGTCTTGACATTAAAGTGGCCTTGTTCTCTTCGAATTGGTTCCGTGTGAAATCTAAGAAAAAAAGACCAGAAATTAAGGTAAGGATTTATCATTTATTATTTATTTTCTACTGGGAGTCAAAATAGTCTAAACTCTGATAAAATTAATTCCGGCTTACCCAATGCCAGCTTTCCGTAATCTCAAAATCATATTACAAGTATCTTCTGGTAGAGGATCAATAGGTTCTCTTTGAAGGTCAGCACCGTTAAATAGATTTACTTTCCCCATAATGGTGAGATCATTAAAAAGCAGTCTTGTTTCCAGACTTGAATTCCTTGGATTAAATCTACATTTCTCTACTCTAACCTAAAAACATAAACATTTGGTTTGTAGCCTTGAATAATTAAAAAACTGCTGAAATTTATTGTATTAAATAACGCGTTGTTCACAAACATTATTTGAAAAAAAATATAGTAATATTTTTGAAATGTGACTGTCATGAACTAATGTAACTGAGATTTTACCAAAATATAATTTTTACATTTTAATATAAATTTAAAATATCAAGTATGGATAATCATATATAGGAAAAAAACATGCATCCAATAGAAGTGAGGCTAACGGAACATAACATTACAATGTCATCAACTATCTAGCCTAGAAAAGAAGAACGAAAATATAAATGTCTTACCCATCCGCCATTAGAAGGCAGTCTAATCTTCATATTTGTTACATACATGTCGAAAGGGGCGCTTCTCAATTGCTGATGAAGCGAATATCCGTCTAGAGGAAGGGTTTTTCTTCTAGATATCTGCCTTCTTCTGACTTGATCCAAGGCGTTTTCTAACCTTTCCGAACACCTGTGGTTAAATCGTTCTCTTTCTTCTTGGTAGATGTTATTATTTATGTTTGAACCTTCTTCTAAATATGAAAAGGTTTGACTGGAATATTTGTCGTTTGGTCTCGTAGGTCTTTCTTCTAAAATGAAATTAAAATAAATAAGATTTATCGAAAAAATATTATTTTTAAAACCTTTATTTTTTAACCGACTTCAAAAAAGGAGGAGGTTCTCAAATCGTCGCGATATTTTTTTTTATGTATGTTCAGCGATAATTCTTTAACACGGTGTCCGATTTCAATAATTCTTTTTGTGTTGGAAAAGGGGTACTTCAGGGGTGGTCTCATATAAATTTTTTCAAAATCTAATAATTGGGTCCATGAGAAAATCCTCAAACTCTTCATTTTTTTTATGTATGTTTAGCGATAATGCTTTACCACCTTGCGATTTATATGATTATTTTTTTGCTAGTAAGGGGGTACCTCAGGGGTAGTCCCATATAAATTTAGTTAAGATGTGGTGATGGCATCTGCACGTTTTTGAAGTCGCTTTTTTTTTAATTTTTAATTTCTAATACTTGTCTGTAAATTGCCTAGTAAATGACCAGTAACAAATTAGTTAGTTATAAGCTTTAACTCACTAGTTGATTTAGACTTATAACTCAACCTTTTTGATATTAAATTGAAATCACGGTCAAATTCTTGATGAATATGAAATCAGTTCTATTATTTTCTATAACTAACAGTTATTGATCTTTTAGTTTATAATTTAAAAAATATGAAAAATTTTATTCGAAAAAGTCTTTTATAATTGATATTAATAAATAAATGGTTAAATACTTTTATGGTTTCAAAATACTTGGGCTGCAACTCTCTGTTGGATATGCACGTTTTTCTATATCTAATTTGTTTGTTGTCATGCAAGAAATGAATAACACAATCAGGATATAATTAGTCGAGGATATAATTAAGTCACTGAACTTTTTCTTTCATTTACAAAATAAACTATTGTTTGTCGAGGATGTTGGCCAATATTTTGAATTTGGAATTAAAATATCAAAATTTGTCTTGAGTTAAGATAGGAAGTCGTTATTGATACCGGAAAATTAAAGTTAACTTAAGGTGATTACAGCACCCCCTTATAATTTTCGGACAAGCATATCTCAAAATGTAATTTTTTTTTTTAATTAAAATTTTGTAAAAATGAATTAGACAATAATATCTAGAATTCGCTTATATTTTAAAGTTTAAATTATTTCCAGTTTCCAAGAAAAAAAATCAAAGGGCTTTAAATTTTAAAATATCATAATGAAAATATATGCGTTCCTTAACAGCAGTATTCTTAATATAATCTCAAAATTTAAGTTCTTAATCTCTTGTAATTGATTTTTTAAAATTTGCCGAAATTAATTATTATATGGGGGTGCTGTAATCACCTTAAGGAAATAGTTGTCAAAATAGGGTTGTTGTAATATTAATATCATTTGTTAGAGTTCGATTATAATAAGAAGAACGTCATCAATTGGCGGAGTAATTCTTTGACTATCGCCGCCTACTGGGGGTTTAGTGGTGTTTTAATATTATAGGAATGCCGGAATTATATGTTTTGACATTTTTTTTTTATTTATTAACATTTATAGCTGATATATATTTGGAATTCAAAATAATAGTTATAACGCAGCTGTGTTCTTCTTATTGTAATCAGATTCTACGTATACAAGATGTAAGGAAAATTAAAAACAAAATTTCCATTTTGATTTTAGGAAATGAAGGCTAC